>CM077127.1:8189223-9623964 GCA_039645545.1 Dendrolimus houi | reverse complement strand
ATGTCAGGTTGCATCACGATGTTTTCCTTCACTGTTGTTAGCACGTGGTAATTGTAGCAATATGTACATTAGATCAAAAAACTGACTAAGTGGTGCATGCGTTCCGGCCAGGATAGAACCCGCGCGCTCTGAGTTTGTGACGTGCGATGCAGTTGATACTCTCATATTCTGTTAGGAGTTTCATTTTTGACATTTGTCTAAGGAGCCTATAAGAGAAATCTTAGTAAGATTGGTTCCAAGGTTGTAAAAAGGTTTATTTACTCGCAGCCTGCGCTCGATTTAGAATTTGTTGACTGTCGAGTCAACGACTGGTCGGAGGATGTGGAATAATTTGGTCATTTCATATACGAGCTCATTAAGACACCTTTTTGGGTTTGACTCACAATATTTGATATCCATCTGACTTGTTATGGGTCATATAAACATAATAATTAAAATTTGTGTAGGTACACGCCGCTTACGGATTTCGAAATCGATGCCAAAAAATTCTGCATCAGTAATTTAATGTGTCCTTTTATAAAAGCGTGATCATGTTGAGATACTTGGAAAGACAAATAAAGATGAACAGGGCCTTATTCATATTTTTTACTCGAACTGACATCTCAATGGTTTATGTCCATTAACAACTTCATTTGCTAATAATAAATTATCGATATCGCGGCACATAAAGCAAATAATATGTTGTTAATGTTGCCTTTAGTTACGTATGCAAATAGCTACCACATGCAGGGTATATTTAATCAACATCCAGATAAATAATTCTGTTTGATACAAATTGTAGGAGGCAAGCTTATCGTTTTTATCGGATGGTTGATGGTCTTATTTGCACGATCTTCGCAATTAACACCTGCAGAGGTCGCTGTGGTGCGATATCTAACTAGAGAGCCTTCCCTTGGCGGCGCCTGCGCAGGCGCATCCCACGCTCCACCTACATAATACCGCACAACAATGTAAATTAGTTAGAGACAGATAAATCAAAATATTTCTTTTACCGATTAAGCACAGTTTGTTATATTTATGATTAATTAGGCTTTTTCATGATGCTGCCTCAGTGGTTGAGGTACATGTGTGGTTCAAGTAACGTGGATTGAGAACACTAAAATGACGTAAGATTGGGTGGGAAGCATACTATGCTTAGTTATTTTACGACTAGTTACAATATGCACTGTAACATTACCACGTGATAAGAGTTAAAAAAGGAATGTTAAGGCGGTTTGGGCATGTAGAGAGAATGGATGAAAGTAGAATCACAAAACAAATGTAGTATATGACAGCATTGTGAATGCTAGTGTTGGTACCGGTAGACCGCGACATATGGACTATAATCAAATAGCAGAAGTGTTAAAAAAGGTCAGGTAACAAGCGTTGCTAACAAACGTGCATATTATGAAGAGGTTAATGAAAGTAGAACGAAAGTTTTGTCAGGATCCTCACAAGTGGAGATCCATCATCTCTGCCTACCTCACGGGAAACAAGCGTGATAATGTATCTTTGTCCAATTACCACGTGCCGACTTTGAAGAAAAAACATCGTTAAGAAACTTACATATCGAGATTAGCAATATGTGAAACCTGCCAATTCGCATATTACGTGTTCTGCAGACATATTCATAAGCCTTGTGCCTTTATAATTATTAGTCTGTATGATTTATTAACGATATTTTTCAAAGTTGTTGATCAAATTTGGTGTTAAAGCTTCCTATTTTTTAATATAGAGATACAAGATTTATTCCGATTTGTATTTGGGTGTGATCAGTACGATGTTTTTGACCTTCGCAAACAAATAAAAGATTATTAATTGGTAATTAGCACATCAGTGCCGAAATCTAAATATGGTATTGTTCGTTATTATAATAAAAAATTTCGACGGTATATCATGTAGCAGAAATTAATAAATAATGTATAGATGACTCTTAATGAAAGACAAATATCTTCTTACTATTAATTAAAGTCTGTCTAAAGTTTGTATTGAATATGAATATATTGAATACAAACTTTAAAGGACTAAAAAATATATAATTGTAACTATTACTGCCATCTTAGTAGGTATATGAAAGTGCTATTTGTCCAAGTTCCGTGCGAATGAAGTTATGGGCACAGTTAGTTATACTACAGCAATTTTGTTTAAAGTGAAAATGCTCTAAGCACAACCTGCTGTACTTTTAGGGGGATAAACAATGACGTAGTCGCCTATCACTCGAGTCAGAGTCTTGATAAAAACATTGGCAAGACCGCTTCCCTGGTAGAACAAACAAAACGAGTATGCTCCTCTACAGACCGAGGAGTTCGCTTTCAACCCAATTGCAGCACAAGTATTCAAACGCAGTCTACCCTAAGCGCAACATTAGCCAGACCAAAGCCACAAACCATTCCAAAGATGAATTCTAAAGCTGGAGTCTATTTTTTTTATGATGTTCCAATTTTAGGCTATGTACGGCACCAGTAGGAGTGTAAGTCTCTCCAACGTGTCTGTTATATGTACTAAAACACCCCTATGTTCCTCCTCTCATCCTTGTCTAGGTTCGCGGGAATATAGGTGTATATAGGTGGCATTGCCATCGCCACAACCCCCGCTGACGTTTTGGGCCTTCCCATAATAGAGGACGAACCTCTCTTCCAGCATGGTATTTGCACTAACCAAAGTTATTGTAATTTTAGATAAAATAATTCTAATAATTCTTTACATGTTAAAATCCTAATATTAAAGCTGTAGCAAATTTTTAATTACAATTTATAACATATTGATATATTAACCTATACACAAGCAAGCAATATAATAAAAATAGAACAACATAAAATACTTTTGAAATAAAGTGTAGTTGTTGTAAACGCGGCGCTCTGCAGCCGCGTATTGGTGAGCAAGCGCAAGTAGGATTTCCTTTTTAGTTCAGCATTGGGTCAGTGTGCAACTGATGTTGAGATTACATTTGTTATTTTTTCTAGTTTCCTTTTTCTAAGTACGTTTAGCTCTAAAAAGCATATTGAGGGATGAAAGGTATTTGCTTTTTTTATCAAACGATATTTTAAAAATGTCTCTGAATACGAGTTTAAAGTTTCAAAATACTCAAATACCGCATAATTGAAAAAGAAGAATATCTATAGATTTGAAATGGAAATCAAATTTATTTATATTTCCTTAACTTGAGACATTAGGATGGAAAAAAATTCAATTTGTTCAATTCAAAATGTCACTTCTAACACCTTTCAATATGAAAAATGACATTATCATTCTAGTATTAAATTCCGGTTTGTTTTTGGAGCATCTGCTCCGACGCAGTTTTGAAGCCCTTTTCTTATACGGCTTCCTTCCTGCTTCGTGCGGCCTTTGGCATCCCTAATTGTGAGACCAGAGACTCTCATGTCAACCCCCACCATGTCAAGTCTCTTTTGGTCTATCTTTTCTATCGAAAACTGGCATAGATAGACAATTGGGCTCCATATCGTTATCCCGTCTCTGTAAGGATCTATCTCATTATAAAAGGGGCAACTAGGTGCAGAAGACATAGAGGATCTTCTGCTTTTAGATTCCTAAATATACGTATTTAGAAATGTAAACGCAAGATAGGGTTAAAACCTAAAAAATAAACATAAACAATTATAGTGAAAAAACCAAATCTGACACCAAAATTATTACTAACTCTCCCTGAGTTCTACTCAAGAACTCAACAAAATATACCTTCGTATAGATATAATTATACATTCATTTTCGAACATTCTTACCCATATCTTTTATTTTTGGTTACCGAAACCCGTTATGAAGACCACAACTCGTCCATAGTTAATACTTGGACGAGTAGGACGGCATTTGAGCGCGGCCTAGAGAGGTGAACAAACGCCCGATATAGTTGGGTTCAACCCAAATTTTTGACCTGATTCGATGTAAAAACGCGGTGCGCTGGGCTAACGACCGCACTGACGTAACTATAGATAGTTAAATAAGTGAAGACGAAGTATGCAGCCTGTTCTTAGGGTTCTGTTCCTGACTTCATTTGCATAGAAGCAGGTTCAAGTTTTTTTTTCACCTCCTCCGTCATAACATAAGGCAGAGGATTTTCTTGATCTTTTATCATTTATTCCTGTCTCTATTTTACTATGTAAAGTAATCTATCTTATTTTAACTATTTTCTACTTTCTAATACGTTTATTTCCTTACTGTATCAAGTTTAGATGACGTCTACCTTTTCTGATATTAAGAGATATTGCGAATTAAGATAGTGTAAAAAAATGAATTGAAATATATGTATATGAACGTAGACTACATTATTAAATAAAATAAAGTGTGTGATATTTTGCAAGATGTATTATTCACAGAAGGAATATAAAGAGAAAATAGAAGGAAAATTATTGAAATTAAAGTCAAATATGTGTGAAGTATTTATCTCCGGAGACTGAATATGTGACTTGAAGTCACATAGGCTGCATCCAACAGTATTGTAAAATCCGGCAATACAAACAAAAAAAATATTTCGCTACTCTACCTAGTTATAGAAGATTCACGGTATGTTAGAGAACGTATATCAGAATGAAATGGATGAATAGAGTATGTAAGAAAAAGACATACTGTGCCGACCCATAAGTATTGGGAGAAGGTGAAAGAAAAGTGAGAGAGTTACGTTATCGCCATGTTACGTTTTGATGTAAAGTAGAAGACAGTTTATTAAAAGAGAACAGATCCTGTTTCTGTATCTTTCGAGAAAAATACAACGATGGTTATTTTAAAATGATTTACAAAAAAGAAAATAAATTGCATGAAACGGATGAGCGTGCTAAGCACAATGGTAAAAACCCAGACATGCAATTATATTTACTTATATTAGTTTTGTTTGGTATAGTTTCATGTAATAATTTAGAACAGTTTTAAAGTTTTATATTTATCTTCAGGTGACCAGAGGGCTGGTTCCTACTTCGTATATAGGATCACAATGGCGATCCAGCAGGGTAACGTAGCCAGCCTTCTAAGAACCTTACCCATTGATTTCGATGAGTCAGGGGCAGTATTCAACTTAGTCTTAAGGGATTATAGCTAGAATACAATATAATTAATGTATGTTTTCATTTTAATTTGTTGTATTTTTAATTTTAAGTAAATGTCATTAACATGAAATATGAATAGGTCAATAGTAAGTGTTTGTAGTTAAAACACTAATAAAACTGAAATTGATTCCTTTTTTTTGTTCGCAACACAAAAATTATACATATACCTTGTTACTACAACGACAAACAACAACAACTCGACGTCGATTTCAAAACAATTAATTGTCTACCATAGTTTCATAGTTACATAAGAACAATAGTTTAATACTTAAAAACGAAAAAAAAGATATGAACTTGTTGTCGAAAACATTTATTTCTTTAATTTTAGAAGTTACTTTAGAGTGCCTTTTTAAGTCTTGATGTTTATTAAATTATTTTCTCAAGAATTGTTAAAGTTGCAATTAAAAGACAAAAATGGGCATAGTTATGCGTCAGACCACGCACAGTGAAGAGTGTTAAATATATTGTTTTTGTAATTGGGCTACGAAACAATAAAAAAATATATTCAAAAACACTTCAAAAACTTTTTAACAGATTTTGTTTAAACCATTTTTCGTTGAAAATATTTTCTATCCAGTTTAAAAGGCTTTTATTTATTTATTAGGTAACTTTTCACAACGATGGAGATAATATCTTGCCACGTCCCTATTGATTTGATTACATTATGATCTGATTGTCGATGCGCCTAGTAGTCTCTGAAAAAAGGAACTATATCATATAAAAATAGATGACCAGACAAACAGACGGACAGACTCATGAAAATAACTATTTCATAAGGGTTTTCTTTTTACTAAAATAGCTAAATAGCCCTAAAACGGACAAATATTATCTATATATTTATAGGTGAAACAAAAATTTTGTACCCCTTTTTAGGAAAATTCCTCGGACGGAGGAGTATGAAATTTCGCACACTTATAGTTTATATAGAGAAGAATGCGACGAATGATATTTTTTTTAAATTATGCATAAAAAATACATTAAATCAATAAAAAAAAACATTACACACACTACCATGTATTTGACACACACCCACATATATACTCTTTTGTTTATTGTTCAAGTCAAATTAACAGTGTAGCCGTGGCGAAATCTGAGACTATAGAGGTTATAGTCTTTGACATTAATTATTATGGTCGAATTTCGAGCACGGCCGACCACTAGTCAACATAAAATATTAAATTAAAAACAATTGAAAATTCTAAACGCACAATGTTTCCATAAGCTTCTAACAATATTTTTATTTATCGTAAGCATAATGCAAGATTAACCACGGGATAGCCTTGTGGGGTATAATTACTCTCAGACCGGTTCACGGAACCCTTAGATTCGAGAGTCGGGCACTTGTTTAACCCGTTTTGGAGCTTTCTTCGGTTACGTCTGAGGACGTAACGGGATTGCGTCGATTATGGGGGTAAAGGCACAGCACGACCGTGACCCAACAAAAAGCTTTAATGTAATACGCTTTACTACTTAATACAAATTTGATGAGGTCGTTGACATTGCCTAACGTACTAGGGTTTTGTTTAATGCCAGTCATTTAGTTACATTTGGAATCGTAGTACAATATTTGTAGTGAATGTTGTAATAGATAGGTAATTATGTAGGTTATTAATTATGTAGATAATCATCATTACAGAAAATCTATAGACTAGTACAGTTTTACAAAATCTAATAATTATTCTCCTCGAGGTACCTGCGCCGTATACCAATTTTAGTAGCGCGCGACAGTATAATGTACGAATTGTGTAAGCGGAAGAGAGCTAAAAAGGCATAGCACGCAACAAACTGTCATTTCCGCTTGCGAATAAAGTTCAATATAGATTATTTACATGTCGGAAACCGGTCTGCATTTTTCTGCGCAAATGCAAACTGCCGATATGAATTATACACGTAAGTTGTGTAAAATTATACTATTCTAAGCGTACGCCACTGTAAGTTTTTTATTAGAATTAAGGAACACTTAAAATGTCTCGAACTAAGTTTCCTATTTTTAAGTAGCTCTATAGCTCTACTCCGTTCGCGTGTGGATTGGATTTTATATTCATAATTATATTCTGAAAATTTAGACATAATTCCTTAAACCACATCAGCATTATTGAAAAAAATCTTATTGTGACTTAATTTTTGAAGGATTTGCTTAAAAAATAGTTGAATCTGTGTATTTTTGTAGGTACACAAGTGCGAAATGTAATTTCTTTAAGAGATGTACTTTTTATATTTAAAATAAGTAGCTTAAACGAGTTTTTATAGCCTAAGAACGAAAATACTGGACGCTTGTTATCTTTACGGAATCCTTCATAGTTGTGGACCTGCACGCACTTGGCCGATGTTATTAAATTCAAAGAAGTACAGTAAATATTTCTACCTGTCTGTAATAGTGAAACTAAAATGTATCAATTGGTATGTATGTATCATATGGTAATGTATATACTCGTGCAGTCGTGGCGGAAAACTTGACATTTTTTATTATTAATACCATAGTAAAATTTTCCACAAAGTCAATAAAGAGTATCACTTCAAAATGGTTTAAATGATAAAACGTCAAAAAGCACGAGAAGAATTTTATTATCTAGTCATATAAGATCTAGAAGCTGTTCGGGGTTAGTCTTTTTACTCGAATATTGTCATTCTTAGCTTTGTCCTTTGATTTTTTTTAACAAGTAGATATCCATTTGAGGACTGCCCACCGCGAGGGAAGCGCGGCAGGGGCGTGTGGGAATCGCCATATTAGGGTGGAAATAGCACTTCTTCGGAGGTGCTATTAGCACCCGACTCGATAGCTTTCTCCTTCCATGCCATAACATAAACGTGACTTGTATAGAACTATAGAATGTGTGTCTACCGATTTATTAAAAATAATAACCTTTTCAAAGACTCAGTTTCCATTCACACTTATTAAAACTACCTTTTCCGTCTATCTATTCGAATGATAAATGTTTTCCTGTTTACACATAATTGATGATCTCTTCAAACGTGCAAGGATATGGTCCATTAAACCAAAATCGTATAAACATGAACAAAGATAATACAATGTATACCAATCGTTATATTGACATATGTCTTAATGGCATGGCCCGATGCCAAATAAACGAAAATAATGGTGACAACCTGCATTAGTTCATGACTGAAATACCCTACATATTATAAATACGACTCTAAAGCTAATATACATGACATATTTAGATCAAGGTGTCAATTTCAATACATTATCAAGATATCGATATCACGGCTTCTGTGGTTGAAACGTCTAAACCTTTTGAGAGAGGCTCAGGTCGGTTTTTATTGCAGGAATTCACCAGACAAGCAGACGGCCTACCTGGTGGAAAGCGGTTGCCATTGCCTATGAATATTTGTCACAACAAAGGTATAAAAAATTCAAAATATTTCCAACTCTATCTGTATGAGCATAGTGTTTAAAGTATTAAATATAGTGTATTCTATCTCATTCTATCGCAGGCTTAGTCCTATGGATTTATGTGTTTATCTCTTTTTAGTGTCGGTTTTTCGTTTCATCGAGTTTCAAATCACAACGATTCTAAAGAAGTTTCACTAGAAAATGATTAATTTTTATTGCATGAGTTCAGCAGGTAGGCTGACGGTCTACCTTATGGAAAGAGGTTACCGTCGCCTATGGACATTTGTAACACCGGAGGCACTACCATTGCGCTGCCGCTCTCTCTCTAAAGGGAGACTGGAACCTGGCCACTAATGTTAGAAGACAACTCAAGATTGTTATAGCGGCATACTATGGAGAATGGATCAGGGGTGGTAGCCATCCAGACGGGCAAATACCCTACCACCTGACTGTGGGTTGTTTTGTTGCCTCTTACGACAGGCCGCCCGGCCGCAGGAAATTGTATTCTTTTTCCGTTTCTTCACGGATAAAAGTGGTCTTGCTATAATTTTATTACAAAACTTAAATTCATAAAAAATATAGTTAATATTAACCAAACAATTATAGAAATATCATAAAAAAATATTCATTTGAAAACTTTAATAGCTCTATTGAATTTTTTGGGTTACTTAAATTCTGTACGATGTACATCCAGATCAACGATATGGAAATTCTATTTACCTATACAACCAAAGTTCTGGAAATAAAATGACTGTGACATAATACATACAAGAAGTATGGACAAATATTATAAGTATCCTATTTTTAACATTCAGCAACGAAATCATTAAAATCAAAGACAAAAACAAGTTCTATTCAAACTAATTGTACATCCATTTAGGTCTTGAATTGAAAAAAAGATTACATCTTCAAACTATTGGAGACAAACACAAAGGTCGAAGAGAAATGTTTACCTTTTATAGTGAAGCATGCTTTATAGGCAATGAGTTTATGGTCTTGTAAACGCACCGACTTATCTCGAAAACAATTTACATTTAAGTTTTCACTGATCAGAATGACTTAGTAAGTTATGCCTGCAGTCTAAACGTAATTTATTCTAATGTGATAAATATATAAAAACAAAACTTAAATAGCAATAAACAAACATGTATTATATAGTAAGGTATTAAAAACAAAAAGATAAAATAAATAAAGAAACACCCCATGTCTTTCAAATTCAAATTGTTTTCTTTCTATAAACTTATATCTAGGCCTTGTAAATATCTAAAACTTATAATAATAACTCATTTGAATAATGACAGTTAAAATTTAGGCTACAATTTTTTCGGCGGCAGTTGCTGCACACTCTGGGTCGGTATCGCGACAACCAACACAATTTTATTATAATCACTTAAAATAATGGAATTATTACTAATTATTTTATAATAAAAAAAAGAAATAAATAAATAAGATAAAAACAAAAACGATTATAAATATTTTTGCATCCAACAAGAAACAGAAGATGCGAGAATAAAAAAAAATCTAATTTACTCGTATTTAGGACTAGCAAGTGCCATGTAAAACTTCGTTCGCTTTTCCATGATGACAACGTATTTGTTAGTGGACGCAACGGCGACACCAGAAGGCGACCGCAGTGCCTTTTTGTTCGCTACATGCACCTATCCCAGGAAAACTATATCAATAATTGGAATAAAAGTATGCTAAGTATTGACTTGTCGATTTTCATTTAAATCTTGACACTCTAAACACTTGAATGATGATAATGCCCGCGACTTCGCCTGCGTGGTGCGGTTTTTTAACTATCCCACGGGAACTCTTTAATTTTTCGGGATCAAAAGTATCTTATATGTTGACCAGGGATATAAGCTACCACCATACAAAATTTCATTTAAATCGGTCTAGTCGTTTCGGATATTAGCCGGTACAAACATCGAAACAAAAAATTTGAATAAATCTAAATTAGTTCTATTTCACTTCTTACACCCCCCTGACTCGGTTTTTAGCATTTTTTTTTCATTGTACAGAAATTCGACCTCTACAGTTTAATTATATGTATAGATACATGTTTTTCATATGACACAATTAAAATCGAATTTGTCGTATTCAATAGAGACTTTTATGCATAATTTTTTGTAACATTATTTCAAAAAGATTAAATTTAGTAGAGGTAAAGGTGTTTTAAATTAGCAAAATACATAGGCAAAGAAGCAATGCATTTATTTATTTTATATAATTGTTACCACTTGAACAACACATTTATGATATATAAAATACATTACTGGTGGCGTAAATTTCACAATTGTTTTTTTTCCATTTTATATTTTAATTCGGAAATAACACGCATGTCAATAGTGAAAAGTGTACTGGTTACTTTCACTACCATTTAACCTTTAATTCCGGCAAATACTAGAGCAAATTCAACTAATAAAATCGAATAAGATAGTTTAAAAACGTAATTAAGAAAAATACCTTCGACAATAAAATGAAAGTACAGATGTAATAGGGATATAAAAAATTAAGAACATGAACTAAAAATAAATTAAAAAATAAAATTAAATCTAAAAATAAACTTTATGTAAGCAATAAGTTAATATTAAAATGAAAACAAGTGGCAGACCACTGTTAGTAAATAACATTTCCAAAAGATTGACAGTTTTGTTCCGAGAAAATAAACTCTTATTACTCGAAATTAAAAGTTTATGGTCTAGATTCTTATTTTAAATCAAAACAAAAGGAAAAAGTTGACACATGAAGTATTAGGTTTTTAATACAAGTTTTAGATATAAAATCTTAAGTCAGAAAAAACGAGTATCCGTTATAAGAATATTTATTAAGTTGTACTAAGAAACACAAGAGCTATATAATATGCTCAATATATTATTTTACATGGTGCTCCTAAAATATCTCACAATTTACGTATACAAAGAAATATGATTTATAAGCAGGAAATTATTTAGTTCTGGGACCGCTTCCAAAAACATGTCCATTAAAACTTTACTCGTGTTAACAAAAACAAAGGCTAGCTGTAGAAAGTGTAACTTGAAACAGTTCTACTCGAATGACTCGAATCTTTTAAAAATCTAATTCTTATTTTGTGATGTTAATTCATCAACAAACTTTAACTTTATATAACTTTAGATCATTTTATTTTCATAAAATAAAAAGACGTACTTGAATTATAATAGTATTTTATAATATTTAAATTGCGAATGTCTCACTTATCATAATTACATGAAGTAGTGTAGTTGTGTCAAAGTTGCAAAGCCGTCTTGGATAAGCGTGGCAGGTATACTGCCTGTTCTCCTGGTCCGAGCCCAGCAGTGGGATGTCTATGGGATCTTATTATTATTACCTGAAGTAGTTCTAAAACTGGTATATGATTTACTTAGATATTATTACGCTGACATATTTTATGTAATTTGTCAGTAAGTAAATTACACTGTTTTTAATATTTCCACCAATTCGGTCATTGTAAAGTTAGATCACATATTTGTACATTGTATAAGGCTCTTCTGAAGAAAAATTATAACAGAGTAACAAAGACATTAATAGTACGTTTTTATACATACTATGCTTTTTCTTAGTATAAAAATCACACAATGCTAGAATGACCCAAAGTACTCGAATAACCAAATCTCACACGATTTACTTTACTGGTCTGTTGTAATGAGTTTCTCGCTAGTTGAAGGGAAGCTCCTGTTCTCTAACAACTTTTATGACTTATCTCTTATCATATTTTTTGTATTACGAAACCTATTAAATTCTTTTAATAATACTATTATAAGCGTATTGTAAGTATCTAAGATTGAATTGAAAGAATGTGACAATCTTTCCATATTAATGTATTAATGTCAAAGGTATTGTGTTGTAGTAAACTATTCAAGTTACATGCAACCGTGAGAGCTTGTTTAAGAAAATAAAATACTGAAGATGTCTAAAAAGTTAGTACTATCGCAATAGATACTTTAAGCTAGATTATTACGTGATAGTTGAGTTTTTTCAGTGCTTAAAGTATAATTAAGTTCTGATTCTTGTATGTAATATAAGATTAGTAATAGTCTCCAAGAATTTGTTGCGAACAAACATTAGTAGTGGTAATGTTTAAAACATTGTTGCGGCTGTGTTGGTGCAAAAACACAGTGGTAATGAGCAAAACGCGCTTTAATGGTCACTTTATCGCTTGATTTGTTATTTTCTCTTATCTATGCGGCGTTTTATATTACAAGCCTCAAACTACAAGCAAAAAGTTATTTAAAGTGGGGATATTTAGTAACTTGTAAAAGACAAAATAAGCAGAACGAATCTTAGTATAGAAATACAGCGAGCGCGAGTGAGGGGCTAAGAGCGGAATCCGCAAGTATTTGTCGTAAACAATTTTTTTTTTGTTTATGAAGGTGAGAAATCTTTATTTGTCCTTAACATGTATCTTTGTGTGCGTGAAATCAAAAACGGATATGATTGGACGGCACGCTCGTTTCGTTAGATACGCACACTATCACAATATGTATGTACCATGGCTACCATGAATTTAAGAACTATATCACCGGAACAAGTGCTCGAAGTCCTCCTACACGGGATAAGCGAGCGTTACTGACGGGGACTCATTGATTTAGAACTTGATTGACATAGGCATAGATAATACATGTACATTGAACTCGTTAAGAGGACGCCAGTTGGCGCAATTCCTGCTTGCCGACTACATACGAATTTTTGGCAGAAAATTATTTTTTTAGAAAACTAAGCTCTACTGGTTTTTTTTAAAGATCATAGATATGTATAATTACTGATTAAAAATGAACAACTAAAAACAAACAAAATAAAATTTTAGTATATTTATTGTATTATACAACAATCGTGCGTTTGTATAAAAAAATTAACTGTCTAGTGAATTGTGGGATTAATTCGTGTGGCAATCGGTTTTGAAAAATGACTTTATATTCAAACTCTGAGGTAAAAAATTAAGAAAAAATGCTAAGTCGTGAAATTAGGTTTGAATAAGAGTAGTTGACTGTTTTTTTAATACAAGTGGTATTTTTGATTCAATACTTTTTAAGAGTTTCCTAACCATATGTCAAGAACAGTAGTTCCACGGCTGAATGTACAGCGTTTTGCTGACGCTGCGGACTACTTGAGCTATTTTAATATATAGGGCACTCAAAATTATTTTGTGGACAAGATGCTAGTGAATTGCTTATACCTCACTTTCGATTTCGACTGCTACTACATTGAACCGTGCAATGGACGTTCATTATCTGGATGGAACCCTTCATTGTGCGTAGACTGACATATGTGGATTACACTTCGCCGATATATATCATATCGCCGAATTAGTCTACATATACATTAAATGTGTGTGTAATTCTTAGAAGGATTCTTTCAAATATTATATTCATCAGAATCCATTATTGTAACGGCTGCTGTTCGCTACTATATACCATATTTAAGTAAGAAGAGTCCACTATTAAACGACTTTGTTTCAAAATATTAAATGGCATCTTTCTTCATAGCCTACTCATATCAGCCGTGGCAGCTTAGTGGGTAATGTTCTCGAGTCACAAACTAGCGTTTCAAAAAAGCAGTGGGTTCAAATCCGGCCAGGAAAAACATGTACCACTTAGGCACTTTTCTGACCATATTGTACAATTACCACGTGTTAATGGTGAAAGAAAACATCGTGTTAAAACCTGACACATGAATATAACCGATGTCTCAAATTCGCCAAATCGCCTTGGACAATCGTGGCGGGTATACTACCCGTTCTCCCAAGAAATGGGAATACTCGAGCCCATCAGTGAGACATTATGTGTTATTATTATGGTACTCCTATAAAACCAAACACCTTACAATAACTACCGACTTAAGTAAAGAAAAAGTTTTTGAGAAACAGCAGAAAATTCTGTTGCCAACTGAGTTTCTGGTTATGATTTATTAGGCACAAACATTGCTAAAAATACTTTGATTCATATTTTCGGCTGTACGTTAATTATTATTTGTTTCACCGAAATGAAAACAAAGGAAAGGAAAAAATAAGAAAACTTTTTATTATAAAGCTAAAGCTTTTGATTTACTTCGTTTCTCTGATTTGCCTTTTGTAAATATGATCACTTTGATTTATTCATGTTTGTTTTAATATAATTAATACGTTAATTTTCTTTTAATATTTATTTAACCTAATTTTATAAACAAAACAAGTAGGCGTTTTATACACATGTACATATTTTTAACGAGCTAGAGTTGTCTACTTATTATATTTCTAGTGCATTAACGCAGCTTCGTTCATGTAAACTTTTTTTTACAACTAAACCCGCAGGAGGCTTTGTGGTGAAGCCTTAGGTGAGTAGCGACACCTCGTACCCGCCTCCGTGCTTGCCTTCGCCAGCCGGCACGGAGTGGAGATCAGTAGAGCTAAGACTCAAGCTCCAGGGCTGGAAGTGATAAATGGCCTAACGTCGGAAGTAGCTTCGGGGAACCTGCATCCCACCCCTCGACACGTCTTAGCCACTCATACCCATGTTGCCCCTCGCCAACCGTGTACGGCATTTTTAAGGGCCCATGCAGGGAGTGGCGAGTCACTGTTTGCCTATTTTTCCATGTTCCCCGAACATTGCGACGGGCAGACGCCATATTCCTCATAACCCAGGTCCCTAGTTCCACTAGCGGTTCATCCTAATAATCCTAATACCTTTTGTTCTCATCTCCTACACTGACCGGGGCTTGTCCTCGGGTGCATTTTTATATGGCGTGGACAGGGATAATCATCGGTCAGTGTCACGTCAAATTTACATGAAATTTGTCAAGAGGCGTCTACGTGTTGGCCTTCCCATTGCACCATGTAAGCCCTCTAAAAGTCCGGGTCATTTTATGGCCCGTGATTTTCAAGGACTTACAACAAAAGCGACAATGTAGTTAAGTACTTTACACATAACTCGGTTTAGAGATTACGATCCTTATCTCGTAAATCTTATTCCAGTTTTCGGGATAAAAATTAGTCTATGTTCATCCTCGCAATTGAAAGTATATAATACCAATGATAATCCAGCTATTTTACGATTTCTTTGGTCTCAGTGTTAGCCCGATTAGTTCACTAGAACGCAGAGATCCCGGGTTTGTTTCCTGACAAAGTAAATTTCGTGAGCGAATTTTTCAAAACTTATTCTGGTGTGGGTGTCTGGGATCGGCTTCAGAGTTGTTCATAGTGTATAATAACTATAACACCAGCGGAATTTGTTTAGCTTCGGGATATACTTACCAGATAGAATTTATGTTACTTTGGGCCGATTTTTCAATCACCAGATAACTTATTCATATGAATAAAATACACCATGGTAAAAATAAAATAATCAATTGCATGAATAAAACAGTTGAATTGTTACATTTTTGGATCCAGTCCTAATATAATTTATTTGACTGATAGATAACCTTTATCTGATGATTGAAAAATTGTCCCTTAATTACGTGTAAAAAAGTTGTCTGAGTTTCTAATTTACTCTTCAAAGAGTAAAGAGCAACTAATTTATATTCATTCAGATAATATTTTACTTTTCCATGATTATAAAATACCTTATAAAGAATTTACAATTTAAAAATATTACACAGAGTAATATAAAATTACATGTCTTATTGAAAGTGCAAGCAGTCTACAGAATTCATTCCCTTTAGTTGCGACTGGGCCACTGTGCGTCTAGAACACCATTTCCAAAACAACTTTAGTCCGACACTTGTGTATTGAAAATTTAATTTTATCATTAAGGTTATTGGGAATGATTTCGATTAATTGAAAGTGTCGTTTATGTTGTTCATTGAATTCATTAAGGTCACTATTTATAGAAGGACGAGTAGCAAAACCTGTGAAGCAGGATAGTGGGCATAATGAGAAGCAGACTTGGATAGTTACAAGTTGCCAGCGGATTGATGCCTATACGATAGCGACTAGTACTCGCGCAAAACGGAAAGAATAAAATTATTAAAAAATATTTTAAGAATTTTATTAGTATTATAACTTAATCGTTGTTTTATGTTATTTTTATTGCCTTGACTGTACTGTATGTGTATGGGCATGTTTTTGCATTTTAAATTGGTTAGTGTATTATGTTTTTTTTGCTGCCTGCTCATGCACACACGTCACAACATACGACTGCTGTTTGGTTCTTTTGAGTTTACAGTGAACAGTATGCATTAACAAGTAATGGTTGCAATGACAGTCCGCCCGTTAACATATGATGACTGAATTTCGGTTTTCACTATTTTCTTCCGCGTAGATATATTTATTGAAATGTAAAATTGTTATCTCCCATGAGATTGATGTAGTTACCGCTGACGAACTTTTGATAGTAAAATAAATTGTGTAAGTTCTTGGCAATCCACACACAACGATGGGTACCATAGAGATGACAAAAGTCGTCATGTATTTTACATATCTTTGGATATTAGGCGTGTTTAAGGTGAAACAATACATACACCGCACTGCTAAGAGACCAGCAGTGGAGTTCTATGGGACTCTTTGAATATGCCTGTATACTAATAATAACCAGTTGTTCCATCTCTCTCACTGTAGGATTCGGCTACTAAGTTTATAAATAAATAAACTTGGTTATGGAACCCGCGAATTGATTTTGGGCAAGTGTGATCCTTAGAATATTTTTTAATTACTTTTGTTTTTTAAGTTAAACGTGACGGCTCTAAGAACTACAATAAGGTGCCCAGACTTACTTTAGATTAAAATAAACTTTTTATAAATAATATCATTATTCTAAACTTATATATCTTAATAAATGAATAAAACAATAGATAAAAATTGGTTCCAAATACCACTGTCACTTGTTGGGAATTACCAAAAGGCTGGTAGCGTTACCGCGTTTGGATAGCTATGCTAATTCGTTGGCCAAATGTATTTTATAACTATATAGTGTACTCTTCACTATATAAATAGGAATGGCATAATTTGCCGGAGTCTGTTTTTCCTGACAAATACAATCTAGAAGTCTTCAAGTCACGAGTGAATAGGTGGTATTTTTAGGTAAGCATGCTCCATCCTAGTACTACGTATTATCAGATTTTTGAATGCGTAAGTGTGCAACTATGTTACATACTTTAAATCACTGCATACTACATATTTGTTCCGAATATAAACGAGTACCTACTGTGGAGCTCTTATGTAGAGTGATTAGGGTTGCCGTATGACAGGAATTTTTCGGACATGTCATGTATATATTATATAGTACTTCTTGTAATACAGTTCTTTTATACAGTTAACTGGGTAAAATTCGAGGCATTCCAACTTTTTTTGACTGCTACTGTGCAGTAGATTGATTACTGCCCAGCTGACAAAAAGAAAATCTACATTCTTTATTATAAACAAATAAAAGATGAAATAGATTTAGTATTTTTAATTACTTTTTATATTTGTTTGTGAGAAAGCGGAAATATAGTTCACCTAATGGTATGTAGGCTCCGTCGCCCATAGACATTAGCAACGCTAACAGAGACGATGTGTTACGTACCTAACCTAAGGTTTCGCAAAACAATCAGCACTCTTGTGCGCTTTATGCAGAATATAATAATTTGCTGTAATATAATACACCTGCATGGCAAAATTAATGTGAGTATAAATAACCACATAACACAATAATATACTTTTAAAGAAGGCCAAACTTTTCTTTAATTAAATTTAATTAATTTTTAGACCTGGCAGCCCTAAATACATTGCATTCACTGACCTGCAACAATACTGAAGCCTAGATTTGTTTCGGCGAATCGATGCTATATTAGCATAGTGGTGCACGATAGCAGCTCAAGGTGAACCCGCTCGGTCAACGACCTGGCCCTATGACGGTCCATCTCCTGTGTATTCACAACTTTGGCCGCTCTGCCGCTTCCTTTATCGTTAGCACGTGATTTATTTTATAAGCTGGACGGCAGTTGCGGTTTTGCACGCCCATAACATCGTTCTATCTAAAATTGAAGCGAAATCGTTTTAAGAATATTTCTTTCGAGACACAAATGGGTTGGTAGTTTTAGGTTTTAAACACAAAAAGTATTTTAGGCATGCCTGCCTATTCAATAATATAGTAACTTAAACTGTAACTTGCTAGCATTTCATAGGCGGTTTAGTATGTGTCTGTTTCTGTATTATTTTGAGAAAAAGTATAATATATCGATTCCATATATTAAGAATAAGTATAAAGATGTCTAATAAATATAGAAACTGTCAGAGCATGCAAGTCCTAAAATCAGATGGTTTGAGAGTTAGGAAATGTTGGGAAATATACATGTCCCAGGAAAGTCTGATATGAAAATTGTTATGTAGGTCGAAATTGTTCCTTATTTGAATAACACGACCATTTATTATTCTATTTTAGCTGCGTGATT
Organism: Dendrolimus houi; assembly: GCA_039645545.1. NCBI lineage: Eukaryota > Metazoa > Arthropoda > Insecta > Lepidoptera > Lasiocampidae > Dendrolimus > Dendrolimus houi. The sequence continues at coordinate 9,605,208 of CM077127.1, read as the reverse complement.
GATACTCAGGAAAACATCCGGGATTTCCAGGATAGAATATACCGAGGAATTTGATAAAAAACGAAACCTATGGTTTTAGTATTAATCGGATTCAAATTAGCAAATTTTTATGTATACTACTTTAAACGACTCTTGCGAAAATTCCCGCTGAATTCCTGAGAAATAAAATGCCGCAGCATTCGAAAAAATATCTATTGGTCAAAAGAAATTGTATCGGAATCAGGCAATTTTTATGCAACCTAACTAATTTAAGCCACTCCCGGGAAAAATCCCGCGGGATTCCTAGGATAAAGATTATCACAGATTTTATTTCAGAAAATTTGTTATCGATCGGTGAAAAAGTCGCATTTAAATCAAATTCCTCTCTCTCTAATCAGACTCTCGCCACTTCAAATCATTTCTACAGAATTCCAGAGACAAAAATTACCGTAAATTTTAAGTTTAAGTATTTGCTATTGATCAGTGAGAACCGCATCGAAATGGGCCCAGCAGTTTTTACGTGATTCTCGAACAAACAGACAACAAATATAAAAAAAATGCTTCTTGTTCTCCATCGTTCATATAGTCTATACCAGTATTTTTAATAGCTTCAATGTACAGACATTGCAATTATAGAATTTTATAATATTATACAATAGAAATTAAAAACATACGGACACATTAATAAACACCAAAAACATTACCACAAATTTCCATCTAAGTAAGCAATCAATAAACCTCAAGACCTATTAATAATCATCCCGTTTCCTGATACATTAAGGAATTGTAAACAGTCCTCAATTTTTATAAATAAACAACAAAAACATCTTTGTTTACGAAACATTGATTTACTACTATACCAGCTGCAGTTTGTGTAGTAACGGATATTCGTTTCATGAAATGAAAACATGTTGTCATCGACGTTATTGTGAGTGCATATGAACCATTTTTCTTTGTACTGTAAATACTTATGCGACTAAAGATGGTTGGACTTTTAAACTAGAAGAGTTAATTTTTTTTTGTATTTTGCGAGTTGCAACTCTACCAATTCTCTGAAAAGAACTTATACATATACCAGCTAAACCCGACTATGCTTCGCTGTAGCTCAGTCTGATATTAGTTATTAGGAAATTCAACCAAACTAGTATAGCAGTTTTGCGTATGGCCGCAAAACGGAAGCGGAATTTTCATATGTAGAGAATGAAGAGATATTAATTAAAAAGCGTCAAAATAATCAGAAACATTACATAACCATTTTGCTACCAGTGTAAGAAATATTAAAGTAAATATTATTACATTTTTGAATTGTTGAATAATTTTTACTCATAGCCTCAGTGCTGGTTTCAAACGGTATTTTAGATATTTTAGAGATCCGACTCGCACCCGGATGTGACTATTTTGTCCTGAAAATAGGAAAGCTTTGTCAGCTATCGAAAAACTTTATTTACTATAACTGTAACCTATATATTAATACGTGAAGCAAAAATTTTGTACCCCTTTTTACGAAATTTGCGCGGACGGAGGAGTATGAAATTTCGCACACTTATAGTTTATATAGAGAAGAAGCGACGAATGCAAATCTTTTTTTTTAAATTATGCATAAATAACACATCAATTCAATAAAAAAACATTACACACATTTTTCTATTGCAGTAGTTCAGCAAATAAGCAGACGGCTCAATAGATGGAAAGCGGTTATCATCGCCTATGGACATTTACAATACCAAAGGTGCTACAAATGCGCTGCTGCTCTCTTAAGGGAGACTGGAACCTGGTTACTAATGCCGGAACACAACTCAAGGTTGTTATGGCAATATACTTTAGACCAGAGGTGGTAGCCATCCAGTCGGGCAAATGCCCTACCACCTGGCTGTGGGTTCTTTGTCGCCTCTTACGACAGGCCGCCCGGCCGCAGGAAATTGTATTTTTCTCCGTTCCTGCACGGAACGCACCATGTATTTGACACACACACGCATATATACTCTTTTGTTTATTGTTCAAGTCAAGTTAACAGTGTAGCCTTGTCGAAATCTGTGATTATAGAAGAAGTACAGTCTTTGACAAAAAATTGTTATGGTCGAAATTCGACCACGGGCGACCACTAGTAAACACAATTATAATACTTTTTTATTGCTAGAGTACTACGGCTAGACTGACACCTGATGGAAAGCGGTCACCGTCGCTTTTAAGGGAGAATTGGAAGCTGGCCACTAATGCACGAACACTACTTAACGTTATTATAGCGGCATATTCTAGACTAAGGGAGGTAAATAGCTAGAGCATAATATATGCCTTTCCTTCCTGGTAGTGGTTTGTTTTGTCACCTCTTACGATAGGCTACCCGGCCGCATGAATAATTAGGTATTCATTTTCTGTTCCTGCATGGATAATAACCAGTAAGCAAACCCTATTACCGTAGTCGTGATCCTCGCTGCAGTAGGTTTTAGAGCCAAAAACACAAAAAATATTTTCAGTTATTTTTTATGTTGAAATTCATATACGGATTGTCCATTATGACGGGCCTACGGTTGGAGAGTCCATTTTCCGGGATATGAGGTTCCCTTGCGGATACGCCTCCATCCCCGAGGACTAAAATTCCCTACTTCTTAAATATGAAAAGCACTTTCAGTACACCGTTATTTTCCTTAAATGTTTGCCGAAATGTTATAATTAGATTTAACCTTAATAACATTAAACCGGTATGATTTGATACTAGTAATTAATCTCAAAGCCTCAAATTAATTACGTTATAACGTTATTAGTATAAATCGATTAATTTCACCGACACCTAATTATGAGTAGTTATACCTGCGAGTTTGTTAAAAAGTTAATATCTATATTAATATATAAAGCTGACGAGTTTGTTTGTTTGCTAGAACGCGCTAGTCCCAGGAACTACCAGTCTGATTTAAAAAATTATTTCAGTATTAGATAGCCCATTTATCGAGGAAGGCTATAAGCTATATATTATAAAGAAAGAAAGAAAAACTTTATTCGAAGAAATAGCGACGTAATTACATTTGTTATACATTATTATACACAGAGCATATTTTGAGAATTTGTACGCCGCATTTTCAACGAACAAGGTTTGCACTCAGCATATTGCTGTGCCGGAATTATATCCGACACAACGCTGATTTTCAGTGCAAACCTTCCTTTAAGCGTAAAACCAAAACGACCCAAATTTGTTAATTAAATAACTAATAATAATAATTATCACGCTAAGACCAATAGGAACGGAGCACCAATGAAGAATGTTTCAAAATCGGGGGTTTTTTCCCCCTTTGAGAGCTTCCGTTGCGTGCTCTTCTTAAACGGTTAAAGTTTCGCAAAAATCATATGTGACAGAATTGTTCCCCTTTAAAAGTTCTAAAAATAAGTCCCCGTATGTCTATCTTTTAAGGTTGGCTCACTATAACCTTTTTTATACTAACCAAATTTGTTATAAAATAATGCATTATTTGCTAAGGTGTTTTTATAAACATGATATTAATCCTTATCCAATATCCAATTAAATACGTTATTCATCACAAGTATTTAATTTAAAACAAAATTTCCATTTACACAATTCGATTTCAATGCATATCTTAAGAGATATCGCAGTTTTAAAGTAACATCGCTGCAAAATAATGATTAAGTACTGCGCGCGTATTTATGATGTGCAAGGCCGGCGGGAAGTCATGAGGGGGAAGGGCGGTGGGGTACCTTCTACGTAAACAAAGTCGCGGGTTAAAGTTACCGTTAGCCCAAAATAACTATTCCACGCGGACGAAGTCGCTGGCAGAAGCTAGTGTATTAATAAGCTAATATTTTGTCAAAATACGTTAAGTAATATCCGCATGAGGGAAGAATTATTACATTTTATGCATCTGTTGATTCTATATTATTCTATTGATTTTTTAAATTGTAAAATATCAACCTTACAACAACAATATAACAACCTTGAGTTGTGTTCCGGCATTAGTGACCAGGTTCCAGCGTACCTTAAGAGAGCAGCAGCCCATTTGTAACGCCTTTGGTGTTGCAAATGTCTATACGCGACGGTAACTGCTTTCCATCAAGTGGGCCGGCTGCCTGTCTTCTGAACTCATGCAATAAAAAAAGGTACAAAATTGAAAACAGTAATTGTGAAAAGAATGCAAAATTATCATGTTTGGTCGATCTGTCTGTCTGTGTCGGGTGTACGAGTATGTCAGTCACATTTCATACCTACCTAGTATGGATGAAATATGGTATCATTACACATTTATTTAAAAATCATAATCTATACATAATATATAATTTCTTCACCACACTAACTGACTGATTGACTAATATATCAAAGCACAGCCCAAACTACTGGGACTAGGATCGTAAAAATTCACATGAGGATTATTTCATGCTGTAGGAAGTTGTAGGCGCAATAGGTAAGGATTTTTGAAAATTCAACCTCTAAGGGGGTAAAAAAGAGGTCGAAAGTTTGAATTAAAATCCGTCCTTTTCAAAGCAAAAAGCACAATATTTTATTTACCTGCTTCTAGTTGAAATAAATGCACACGTATATCGGCGTTTTTAGAAATTCAGAGAGGCCGAAAAGGGGATTGAAGTCTGTGTGAAAGTCCGTCATTTTACGAAGTAAGAGGCACGAAATTATGTACCTGCTTCTGGTTAGAAATAAATGCAGTACTTGTGCATTTATTTGCATTTTTGGGAATTCAACCTCTAAGATAGTGAAAAACGGATCTTTTAACTTTTTTGACAACTTAAACTATGACTATTTTTAATCTACGCGAGCGAAGCCGCAAACAACAACGAATAATTTAATAACTTTTTTATTTAAGTCATGAAAGTCGTAAATTATGTGTGCCCTCCATTTTAAAATTTTGATATATATTGAAAAATTCTGAAAAAAATAACGCTATATATAATAATAATTTTTACAATTAAGACGAGCTGACCATGAAGAATAACACAATGAGGAAAACAGCACGTCCAAATAACTTTGTGTAAAAACCACCAAGTTACATTGGACACACGTGGCGGGATCCATCCTCTCAAAAATAGGGAGGCCCGAGCCCAATGAAATCGTACAAATAAAAATCAAATAATACAATGTATTATTATATGTACTTGTACATAAGGGGACTTTCACATAAAACCGACCGAGTAAAATAGGTTAAAGATTCCGATTACACTATATTGGAGTATGTTGTACCTGTACAAAATATTTTAGAAAGGAAAGCCTGGTTCATAAGATGTGAACCATGATTGTGAACCAGGATTTCCACTGTAAAATATTTAGAATGCCTTATTCAATTTTACACTTCGTTTTATACCTTTTTCAGTTTCATAATTAGATTTTGAAACTAAAAAAAACACTACAAAATTAATGAAATATATTAGATTCGAAGTAGTACATACCCCACAGTTCAAAGCCCATATTATATCGAAGAATGTTGCATTAACTTTACTACTATAAGATAGAAATGGATTTGCCCTCGTAAGAGGATCATGGGCAAACATTTACAATACTTAAAGGAAGTGTATGTTTGCTTTATCGCTTGAATATTACAAGAGCCTGTTATATTCCTTCCTGTAAACATTATCTTACTGATAGAGGTGAACATCAGAAACTGTTTATAGATCTCACGTATTATCATTATTAGAGACAAGAAGTTTAACAAAACTTTTCATAGAAAGCGCAGCCAAGTCTTGATTGGGCAAAAATCAATCACTTTAGATTAATATTATAAAGTCATAAATACTAATTCTATTTACTTTCACACTGATCAATTGTGTCGCTATAATTTATACATATACATACATACATATATTTCATACATTAACAATTATAAGCCAAATTGAGATATTGCATATTTTTAATGAAATGCTTGTGTTTTCGGTATCAAGTTTGCTTTTGTGTAAAATTTATTGTGACTCTACTATGTATTTTTTCTATTTATGTAGTGCGTCGTTTTTAATCCAAGCAATCTTTTCCAAAGGATTTTGAAGGATGGATGGATGATGATTTTCACCAGATGACCAAATCCGGAAAATTGTTATTCACTGCCTCTTCTAAGCCCTTCATTATATTAGGACTGATACGCACCTGACTGATACTCTAAAGCAGGAAGTTTATTTCAAAAAATTAAAAGGTCGTATTAGTTAGTTTTAATGACATCATTGTTTTGACTTTAACAAATTACTAGTAAAAATTTTAAATTACAGAGCACATATAACACAAGATGTGTGGGTATGGTTATTGAGCGTCGGCGCTTCGCTTAAATCGTGCTCGTGCGCATATATTAATAAGCTGGCCAAGATTTATTCATTATATAAAATATATTTTTTTTTCTAATAATTTATGGCCCTTGCACACGTAATATTTGACTTATACCAATCAATGTATTAATTCTACTACTACTATATTTTGCGTTATCAAAACTATTCTGATTCTATTTGCAGTTTTGCAAAACTTTATGAAAAGCGGTGTACGAGTCGAGTACATACCCAGGAATCAAAAAGTTCTTAGAAATGTATATATATATATATATATAAAACCTTTTTGGGAGAAGTTCGATAATCAAATTAAAGAGTATCAATCACAAAAGATTTATCCCAACTGTCACTTGTTTTTGTCACTTCGTTCGCACGTAATAAATTGTTTTGTACAACGAGTTGCTAAAAACGTAAAATTATGGATAAAAGTGAGTTACGTGCGGTGATAAAATATCTCACCTTGAAAAAAATGTTTACGGAATGTTTTTTTCAGATATTCAGCAGACATTAGAGGATGATGCTGTACTTGATTTAACAATTACGTTCTGGGTGGCTGAATTTAAAAGAGGTAGATCAAACTGTAAAATGACCCGCGTTCTGGACGGCCTTCGACCTCCGTTACGGAAGAAAATGTCAAAACGGTTGAGAACCTGGTTTTGGAAAACTGAAGAATAACTATCAAACATATAGCTGAGACCCTAAAGGTATCTTTTGGTAGTGTTCAATCCATTTTAATTGATTCACTGGGGTTCAAAAAAGTCTAAATCAATTTATTATGTATATTGTACAATTGCATATCGTAACTATGTAAAATATTTGATTTATTGAGAGTAAATAAATAAACAATTATTGTTTACGTAATTCTAATATTGAATGTTTTTGTTGACGGAGGGATGATCGCGGGTGGGCCGTCCGTTTGTGATGATCGACGGCTACAATTGCGACATCCGACGCGCCGTCTGCAGCGTCAATTTGCGCCTGCGCACCAAATTGCCGCTGCACCCATATTCACAAAACGGCAACTGCATCTATGACCTCATCCTATTCTCGCGCTTGACTTACTACGTAGGAGTGACCGCTAAATGGACGAAGACTCCTCCAATTAAGGTCCTCAACGACATATATTATTGTAGAACGAATGCGTGACTGAACACTATCAATTTGGGGAGCAATTAAGAAAGAACAATTCCATCGCGCGCAAGCAAGGCCGGTTGTTGACCCCGATACCCTACAACCACCACAATCATTAGCCTCGCTTCAACACCGTGAATTATGAACAAAGCTCTGTACCATTGGCCGTACGACCGCGGCCAGGAGCCCAATTCTGCTATTTCAATATCCTAGCGTTGTAAAGATATTCAAAGAACGATTCCATTGCGATAGTGTCAAAAATTTGTATTATACTAAATCCACAATGTCTTCTCGATATCGTCGCGTCAGAACAATAGTACAAAAAAATTGGTATTATCATTAACAAAAATGGCGTTAGCGTAATGAATATTGAAAAGCTACCAACATTTTAAACATTTATTTATTTCGCGAGTTTTTGCTTATAAATTATACGGTAGAGTGGCGTGCCGCGGACACTCCATTAGTATTAACAAAATACCGAAATCAGGCAAACCAAAGATTGAGACGATAGTGTCTGGCGATTTTGACGAGATAGTAACAGGAGAATTGGGACCCAGGTATTTAGGTATCGACAAATTCGAACGCGCTGCGACATTGAAGCATTACCTCATATTTATATGTTGACGACCCCTTTATCGGTCATCTTGGACGCAACTTGCATTTATTATTTAAATTCAAACTGTCTGTGACTAACTGCCTATACGTACGTGACTGGTACACCAGTCGATTGTATAAAAGCATTACAAATTTTAGATGCCTAAAACCAATCGACACTTTAAAGGAAAGTAATTGGACTTCGAGATGGCTAACGAAAAAATACAAACGACTAGCTTATAAATACTTTCACTAGTGTTTCAAATACAATAGATGTTGATTCGTTTTGAAATTTGTATTATGAATTCGAAGATTATAAAGTTTAATTAATAATAATAAAAATAAAACTAAGTAGATAAATACAGATTAATATTGTATTAACAAATGGCAACGCCTACTTGAAAAATAACAGGATTTACTTAGGGGCTAAGTAATAGAAATAAAATATCAAATTACAAATATTTGAAAACTAGCCGGTTTTATTTTGTAAAACAAAATCTTGACCTAGATGGTATATATTTTGCCAGCTCCTGTGACTGAGAGGCCTAAACCTTGACCAGCCTAATTCTGGAAAACGCAGAGATTCCTGCTTCAATTCTCGGTAAATTTCGTCGAACTTGCCATTGGTTATTATAATCGTGTTTTCCTTAAAAAAATATTTACGCTTGTTTTTGTAATGAAACACCGGAATGTTGCCATAGACTAAATTATATTTATAGACACAACATATTATGTACATTGATTGATGTCCACAGACGACAGTTTTCAAATATCATGCCATTTTACTTGTTAGTAAGCGTCATGTAAGTAGGCACTAATATATTATATATGTACTAAAATTATAAGCGTGTTACCTGTTTTAAGAATTTTTAGAGCGCGTTTAAATAATCTTAAAACGTTGGTCTAATTATATCAATCACGAAAAGCTATTTCCCTAATTATAAATTCGAGATGATTTAGAATTAATTCCTTTCGTATGCCAGAAAAAGGCCTTTGCTACTGGATATGTTGGGAGAATTCCAGACATAAGGTAGTCCAAGATTTATCGTATGTAAATCGCGGGCTCATTGATTCTAATTCGATTAGGAATTCAACGCGATATCGGTCTATCTAAGTAATGTAAACAGAGTAATCAATTAACTCGGGCTGTTGAAGAATGGGCGATAAATCTAGGACTGCAGCAAAGCCGGCTTACGTTTGATTCGGTAATGAAAATCGAGTGAAACGTGCGGTTGCCTGTACAATTACGACATCAAAAATATTACCGATTCCTATATTACAAGCTAATATTAGATGGTTCGTTTTTGTCTTAAAATGAATCATGTTTTTGTCTTTCAATTTAGATGAATCAAACAAAGTGATCCATATGAACATAAAGATAATTATTCAAAGTGATTCAATACCATCGTGTCGTTTTAGTTGTGTGCCATTGAATAAATTTGGTTGATCTAAAATCAACATAATATATCTATCTATTCATTTACCTTAATTTTTTGGTACAAACTCCATAAGAGTAATGTTAAATTTCTACTAATGGTAAGGAAGTAAGGAGTGTATAATATTTGTATGTTTGTTCTCTTTGCGATTGTGATGAAACTTTGATACGGTGCTCTAAGCACGGCCGTGAGGGTTAATGTCCCCGTAAACAGAATATACAATAAATTTTTATTTTTATTTTACGTGGCATAGCATCGCATGCCAGGTACAGCTAGTAAGATGATATAGAAACCCGGCAACGTTGGGGACAAAGCTGCCCAAGTTTGAATATTCATCCTTTAATCTATTGTTTTATTGTATTGCCATACAACATGCCGTAACACAATAATGTGACACAATGATTTATGTTCTACGATATTGATGGGCACTGTTGTATGTTTTTTCCGTGACATATAAATTTAATGCGTGCTGCGGTAACGATGAGTTTTGTTTAATATTAACAGAATCTATTATCAGCACTTTAATTTCAAATACATTTTCTAACAGGTTCTGTCAATCCACGCACAATGAAAGAGCATTTAATCATAAACACAACATATCTAAAAAGTACTTGGACGGAACTATTTTAATTAATTTACGATGAAACTATTTTTAAGCTCTATTACCTTGAATGGTTTTCACAATTATTTACCCAACAGTTTAGAAGAGGTCAGGCACAATATTTACGTCTTTGGAACCCAGTGAATTAAATCATAAAGTCAAGAAAAATGTTATTATGTGTTATTTTAAAGAACTGTTTATTGATACCCAACGTACGTAACTACTGTTAAATAGTTATTTGTGACACTAGTGTGGTAAGTTGGTTTTTACAAACGTGTTGACCATAACGCTGAAGGCTTACTATATTCACGAGTTTGTAAAAACCAACAACCGCACGTGTGTCATACAATGCTTTTCAACACATTTGCTAGAAAACGGTACAATATGTGACGTAACAAACATAAATATCAGTCCGAAAAGTGCAGCAGTCTTTAACGTTTCTAAATTGGCGCCATTATGTAAATCGCGCCACGTGCGCGTGGTGAAAATTATAACTACATCTTTCGTCTCATTTTTTTTTAGAATTAAAGTGAGACAGATATATTGACCAAATCCGCTTCCAAGGAGTTTCGATTATTCGGCTTATTTATTCTCATAATGTGAAACTTCGTTGTGGAATTTGTATTTTTTCCACCCGAGTAATTACGTGTTTTCCGCACGGCGTGTGGTAAAATAGGTACTAAGGCGAGAGTAACTGTAAACTTTCTTACTCTCACTCTAACTTAACAGGATCTCCAAGCTTCATATATGCAGGTTTTGAGCAAATATGTCGATAAAAATATTTTTTACCTCAGTTACCTGTATTGGCAACTGTGTATAAAAATCGTATGAGGTAGAAAATATGAAAATAGGGGGATTTTCGTTTTTTCTACAGTATCATTTACTAGAGTTTACTCCGCGGTTGCGCCGCGGTACCTCTTGTTTTATTTTTTTTATTGCATGAGTTCAGCAGACAGGCAGACGGCCCACTTGATGAAAAGCGGTTACCGTCGCCTATGGACATTTGCAACACCAAACGCGCTACAAATGCGCTGCTGCTCTCTTAAGGAAGACTGGAACCTAGCCACTAATGCCGGAACACAACTCAAGGTTGTTATGGCGGCATACTCTAGACCAGGGGTGGTAGTCATCCAGTCGGGCAAATGCCCTACCACCTGGCTGTGGGTTGTTTAGTCGCCTCTTACGACAGGCCGCCGGGCCGCAGGAAATTGTATTCTGTGTTTTAAAGAGCAGGCGTTAATACAGGTTACACTGTATTAAATTTTTATGTTAATGCTATTTGCCTCCGGAAGTTTCACTTCATTTTATATCGCAAAATACCCTATCTCCCGGCATGAAAAGTATGTATGTCCATTTTCGGGATTAAAATTATGGTTAAGGTGGTTTGGACATGTAGGGAAAATGGATGAAAAGTAACTGACAAAACCACTGTATGATAACAGTGTGGGTGGTAAAGTTGACAAAGGTAAGACGCGACGTACTTACCACGATCAAATCCCAGATATCTTAAAGAATGGCGAGGTAAAAAGCACCTATAATAAACTTGTATGTATGAAATGATTAATTAATGAAGATGTATAATGTATGTCAAGATCGTAGCAAGTGAAAATCCATCGTCCCTGCGTACCCCTATGGGAAACAGGCGTGATAATATGTATGTCACTAATTTTATTTGACATGAGTTACTGTTACCAACACACATTTGACGAAAACTCGTGATAAGAGTCTTGTTTTACAAATATTTCAAGGAACCGAAATGTGAAGTATTCCGCGCTGATACTTGGTACCTGAATGACATGAACACAAGACCAACCCGACGAATGTGGCCATGCGGGCAATAGTGATAAAAATTCTTGCAGAAAATTATTTTCTTTTACCAACGAGACCTTCGTGGAAAATGTTGAACAAAGGACGAAAGAAAAACGGTAATATACTTGTAGCGAACAGGTGAAGAAGAAAATGAGCTACGTAATATCGCAGAAAAATTTCATTGAAATAACTTATTCTTTATCCAAAGCTCCGACTTTACATGGAATAAAATACTTTATTTTCTAAATTGACTCTGTGTACCCTCATTTTGCAAAAGGTAAGTAATAACAAAGATTAAGTGGTTTTACAAGAACCACCTTTTTGTTTGATATAAGTTACATGTACAAACATGACATTATTTAATATTCCTGTTGTTGGGAATAGACAAAATTTACGTAAAATTCGTGGGAGCTCAAAGCGCTGCGGTTCCACCGCCGCCTGTCAGTCATACGGTGCTAAATGCACCTTGCGTTGCAATGTGCGGTCACTACTGAACTGCATGATTTCGGCTAGCTACATACTACGCGGCCAGCCGGACGGCTAACTGGACGCCGGCTTGCCGTACCACGCGGATGATGCTTAAGGCAAGTGGCAATTTCAGTGCGATAGGTCATCGGCGTTTATAGGTATAGGTATGCATATTGATGGAGCTGGTGACGCTTTTATTAGGACAGTAATGGACCGCGATTGTTCGAAGATATGCTGAATATGGATAGGATCTTTACAACACTAAATTCCCAATTTCGATGCAGGTTGCATCTCTTCAAGGTGTTTTGATTAGAATGCATGTAATGATTGCAACCATAAAACCTATGTAGCCTTAGCAATAAATGTTATCTCTTTTTAGTGATATTCATTGATGACAAAAGTTTTATCCCTTCATTTGTTTCTACAAAACGCCTGAACAAAAAGTTCCTTTGCAACTTTTTTATACCATTTCTGTTAATAACCATTTATTTATCGGTAAATATATTTACTAAATATGATCGAATCATATATCTTACTAACCATTGTCTTGCCTGACTATTTTCTATTTTTCTATTTGATGGCCTCTGTGGTTGAGCGGGCTAAGTCTTTGCCGGCTTACCTCACTGCAACACAGAGGGTCCGGGCTCGATTCCAGGTATAGTAAATTTCGGAAACGTATTTTCTCCGTTATTTACTATGGTCTGGGTCTCTGGGATCGGCCCCAGAATGGTCCGTTGTATATTACCCATAACACAAGCGTAACTTGCTTAATTTGGGGATATACAGTATGTGTGTTTGTCTGCCGATTTATTATTATTATTATTATTTCTCATAAATTTCTATCAATGTTAAGGCAAGCGAATGAATAGTAGGATATAGAAACTGTCTATTGATCTATGTTAGTAACGCGTAAATTTAACTTATTTAAATATTTATTATTCATGTTGCCCAGTTCCTTTCCCACTTTTCTGCTTGTTGCTGTGGAAAAGAACTTAACGTAAATTAGGGGTAAGACATATATGACAGAAAGCAAAGAGTAGACTGTCTATTCCTCCCCCTTTAAAGAATTAGTAGAAGAAAGAAGAACGACAGAAAGAAAGAAATACTTTCTTTAAGAAATAGCGACGTAATTACTAATTAGTTTGTACGCTGCATTTTCAGAGCAAACCTTCCTTTTGGCGAATGACAAAAATGACCCAATTTTGCTAAACTAATTCTACTTGTGAAATATTACAGCAGAGTAGTCCAGTAGTAGTAGTTCTTTCTGCACATACCTTCAGGATACTGCTGATAGTTGTTGATAGGGCGCACATCAACATAGAACATAAACGTATATAATACATGTCGTCAGCGTCATTACAGGACGTTATAACTACATTTTTGGTGAAATTATTTTTTTGGTCTCAATTATCCCATATTACTATTACGTAACAATTTTGTCAAATAATAAAAAAATTACTAATAATTTAGATAGAAGGTTTTGCACTGACCGCCGACGACATGCTTTTGTAAATTGGTAATGAAAATATATCGGTATGTGTGTGTACTTTTAGGTAAATGGCAAGACCACTACAACTTTTTTAAGCTTCATTGCCACATTGTATGGTTATGTGTTCGTGAAAACCTGCACGTCAGTTGTGAATGATGGAGGATCTTGTATGATTAATGGTACATCAATATTCTTGACGGCGAATGTCAGATGAACCGACCGACTGACAAACGTGACATTCTTCGCAAGCGGGTCACGGTAACACTTGTATATGTTGTTGGACTATGTAATAGGTGAATTGATTTTTAATTAATTAATTATTATTATACATATTTGTGATGTTTGAAGTAGAAACCTGAGGACCGTGGGGTCCATTGACAAAGAGTTTCTTTAAAGAAATTTGTAAGAAACTCTTTGTTGCCACCCGTGACCAGAAAGGCTGGTTTGTATTTCGTGCAACGAAGCAGCGCGGCAATACAGCCAAACTTCTGGGCACGCTTCCCTCTGACAGCGACTTGTTACATAATTTATTCATAAATTACTTTCTTTTTAATATTTAATTGTGTTTTTTTTTTAAGTTAGTTTACAAGTTTATATATCAAATGCAAATGCTTCTTTAATCTCTATTCGACCTCTTAATTTATTATCAGGTTGTAAATTATTGTCATAAAAAATATGTTACAAAGTTTAATGATTTCCTCAAAACCAGATCTTCTTTATATTTATAAAATATTTTTCTGTTTCTTATGTATATACCTTATTTGTTCTCAGAAGATAAATTTCGACGAAATATTATTTAAATTGTGTCTTTAGATGAAATGTAAACCATTTTGTATTGTAATATCAAACTTTAAATAAGTTGTTTAAGACATTTAAATAACATTAAATAGTGTAATTCACTGCAAAAAAATCCCGCTTTAAATGTACGAAAATGATCTTCTAAGTAAAAACAATGTATATACTCCTCCTAAACGGTTGGACCCATTATGATGATATTTTTTATGTTTGTATGGGGTGTTTTGGATTGACAATTGGATCCGGTAGGGAGCGTTGGAACGGGTTTTAGATTTTCATATTTTAGAGCAAGCAGGACAACATCTACCAAGTCTTCTAGTCAGTGTTTTTCAATCTGTGGGTCGCGACCCCTAGGGGGTCGTAGAGCCCTGCTCGGGGGGTCGCCGGCAAAAGGGAACAGACAATTTAAGTTTATACCTCATACTTGGGTACTTTCTAGGCTCAGCAGCTTTTTGTAGAGTATAGGCCGTAATAATGAATATTGGTAATAAAATAGAGAAAGACATAAACGCAGTCATTTAAATTACGAATTTTTTGTCTGTCTATGAATTAAGGGGGTCGCCAAAATTTTTCAACCTGTAAAGAGGTCGCGTATTCAAAAAGATTGAAAAGCATTGCTCTAGTAGGTATATAAATTTACTCGTCAAAATATATTTCTTGAAAATAATATATCTTAATTATTTTGAACATTTTGGGAAAAATATAAAATTCAAAACTAAGTACTACACAAGTAAGTACTAAACTAAAGAGTTAAAGCAAAGCGAGCTGCTTGAGGTAGTATTTTAATTATGAATGCAATTTTTATAAAAGTTTGTTATTGAACGTGGCACTTGGATTGAAGTTCCGTTTAGCACACATTTGAATATTAAAGAACTTTTGCGTCGATAACTTCTTTAATGTTGTAAAAAGTTAATCAAATTTTATTACTTACTTGAATTTGTATGATGTTAAGAGAAACTTCTATAAATTATTTCCCGATAATATAAGGTTGGGGAAAAAGTTTCTTCGCATTTTATATAAAAATTCAAAAAGTTTTTTATAAAGTTTATTTACATTTGACTAAAGTATGTAGGTGCCATTTTGTTGGATAACTTTTTGCCATCTTGTAGGTAGGGACGTGATCCCATTGCTATAAAAATTTTGGGGCTTCTGATCAAAAAACTGCGACAAGTGGTTTTGGCAGTCCTCTCGTGATGTTAACCTGACACTGCCTAAGGAATTCTGCAGAGACCGAAACAGGTGAAAATCTGAAGGTGCAAGCTCAGGACTATACGGCGGATACATTAATACCTCCCAGCCAAACTCTCGTAATTTTTGCTGAGTGGGTAAAGATGTGTGAGGTCTAGCGTTATCATGGTGAAAAACCACACCCCTTCTGTTGATTAATTCCGGCCGCTTTCTCTCAACTTTTTGCTTTAATCTCATCAGTTGTTCGCAGTACAGTTCAGAATCGATGGTCCTGCCTGGCGGTAACAGCGCATAATGAATAATGCCCTTTCAATCCCACCATACACACAGCATCACGTTGTTGCGAGTTAACCCGGGTTTCGCCACAGTCTGTGAAGCCTGATCGGCCTTTGACCACGATCTTTTTCGCACGTTCTTGTCGTACGTGATCCACTTCCATCACCAGTTATCAGCTTCTTCAAAAATGGTTCGGTTTCTTTACGTCGTAATAAAGAATCACAAATGAGTACACGGTTCATTAGGTTTTTTTCATTGAGCTCATGAGGCACCTAAATATCGAGCTTTTTTGTGTACCCAGCTTTTTTCAAATGCGCCAATACCGTTTTGTGGTCAATTCCCAGTTCTCCAGCTACATCGTAACTACTAATATGCCGATCTTGCTCCACTTTTTCAAAAATGGAATCAATTTTGTCCGTAACAGGGCGACCGGAGCGACGTGTATCTTTGATATCAAAATTTCCGGATTGAAAACGCTTAAACCAAATTTGCGCTACTCTCACAGATACTGCATTAGGTCCATAAACATCACAATTTTTTTTCGCAACTTGTGTTGCATTTTTACCTTCTTTATAGTAAAATTTTAAAATGTATCGAATTTCTTCATTGAATTCACTCATTTTAACAATAAGAAAAACAAATGAAAATCACACATTTTCCTAATTTGAATTTGGAATTGTCTTCTTTAAAATTAAAACTTTTTAATGATACCAAAACCAGCCAGATACAAATGGTATAGCCAAAGAGATCTTATTACAAGTTCATACATACTATATGCGAAAAGACTTTTTGTAATTAGTAATAATTGATTGTTGCGTCAAAATTTTAAGGGTTGTTTGGAGCCTCAATTCATTTATGTGTATTGGGTTTTCTATATTAATTTTTGATATGAATTTTAATGTTCATATTGTATAGTTCATTTTTAGTGTTTTTTTATATTATACATTTATGTTTAGATTATTGTTAGTATTTTGCTTTTATTTATTTACTTATTTGTCTTTTCGTACGCCGTATAATTGTTAAAAAATAAACTCAGTGAAATTAATATCTTTTTTCATAGTTTTGGGTAGATTTATAAATTAAATATGTTTTTATTTTTGTAATCATAATATGTTTAATTTAAAAATATTTTTTAAATAAAAAATATTTATTATAACTATTTTTGCCTAAATAGCTACGGAAACTTTAAAATCTAGATTGAATGAATTAAAAAAAATCAATCATTTCGGTAAGCAGTGCAAAGTCAGGTTTTAGGTTAAAAGTCAAATATATGTCAAGATTTTTGACTGTCTCTTTATTGATAAAATTTAGTTGTATTAATTTTTGTGATTTTTAATTTTACCTGTCATCTTTCTTTTCTGGACTAAAGATATGAAGAAAGTACTTAAATAACAAAAGCAAGAGTTCATACAAACAGGCCTTGCAATTTTTATGAACAAGTTTGTGTTTAAATATAAATAGTGATGACTTTTCTCAGATCTATAAAAGAATGTTAAAACCGAATATT
Organism: Dendrolimus houi; assembly: GCA_039645545.1. NCBI lineage: Eukaryota > Metazoa > Arthropoda > Insecta > Lepidoptera > Lasiocampidae > Dendrolimus > Dendrolimus houi. Next base: position 9,587,677 of record CM077127.1, on the reverse strand, counting down.
TAACTTTAAAATATTTTAAAGTCGCAAAGTATAATTATAATCCGCATACAACGATACATTGATACATTCGAAACTGCATTTGCATAGAAAATCAATATGGTAATCGAATATTTAGATGACTAACATTGTGAGGATATCCTTAGGTGTGCAGATATCGATGACAATCTGATTCGAATAATAAAACAAAATTACGATTCAGTACGAAAGATCAGTTTATTACTCGAAAGGTAATGGAAATTTCCCGAATGGTTCCATGTTAACAATATGCAGCTCACCAATGCTGAGACTTGAATTGCCTGCCAACAAATCCTTGCTTTCGTCCATTTAGATAGTGATACAATACTATGTAGTTGATAGTATCCATCTTCAATAGTAGTTAGGAATCGGCCAAGTGTGTATCAGTATATATATAGGGAAAGGTTCCAAAGGAAAGAGGAACGTCGGTTATTTAGCTTTTACCATTTGGCCACCGAACTCTAATTCGGGAATACTCTTAATTTCAAAACATTTGATGATGGATTTTGTTTGAATAAAATTTCATTCTTCACTCACATATAACATGTAGTCAATCTCAATTTGGAGTTTTATCACAAATTGAGTATACCAATGTGTATCGTCATATAGGTTTTTTTTTATTAACTACTCTACGGACTCGAGTTCCGTACCCTTTTTTACAACTTAATTACTATTAAAGTTTTTAGGTTTATACACGCTTATTGTTTATTTTTTTATTGTGTGTGACATTAATTTAGTGATTTTTATGTTGTAGTGTACCTTAAGAATAACTTATAATTTTTTTTTTCATCGTCATATAGGTTACAGCCTCTTGCTAAATTCCGTCCATATATCTATATATATGGACAGATAATGGGTCTATACCCATTAGCTTCTGAGAAAACTAGTCGTAACGTACGTAGAGTTAATAATACTACGTTTTAACGGTTTTAAGCGAGGCAATTTATTTGATTTTTATTTTTCCGACGTTTCGGCCATTTTTCAGTAACTTTTCATTAGTCTAAATGAAACTTTAACAATACTCGTTGACACTTGACATCTTTGTCTTTTGTGAATAATAAAAATCAAATAAATTACCGCGCTTAAAACTGTGAAAACGTAGTTTTATTATGTTTACTAGTCACGAAAACTTAAGAAAATATTATACATAGATATATTTTTTTAAAGTTACATTTTTACCAAATAACTACGACATTCTTATAAATAAATTAATCAACGCGCCTATAATTTTGACTAAGTTCCTGATCAATTGGATATATCCAATTACCAATTCATACATAAGTACAGCCTTCCACTATACCTAAAACAGATCTATGTTGAGGTTAGTTACTTACTGTTATCAAGATCACGATCCTGAACAGTGAGGGAACAACTAAGAATAATGTTAAATGTTAATAAACGTTTTACAGTAATATTGAACAAAATACGAAATGTTCCAACGTAATTTTATCTTCAGTAGAGGCACACACTTCATTTGTAATTTCAAATCTCGACTAATTATACTCTGACATCGATGAATTGCCGCTATTTTTTGCAAAAACCTTCAGATGTGACCTTCGTTCGTGACCTGTTTTTTATCTGCACAGAATTTAAAATTACTCGTGTGTGTACAAAATATTTAGCGGTTTTGTTTGACATATGCAAATATGCACAGTTGTGTGGCAAAAAAGTAGGAGGTCGTGATTTATGATCTATTAAATCTGAAGCTAAACCTATATCTGAGTTTTAGTGTAATAGTTACAATATGATTTGCATTATATAAGTAATTAAAATAATAGTAGTTTTTGACCTTTGTACTCTCATATTTTTTGATTATTGCATAAAATAATTTAGGCCGCTTTACTAATTTTAATATCTACATTCAGTTTTGTGAGTAGTCAACCGACACGAAGCAGAGGAAGAACAGGTGTTCAGTCAAGGTTTGAATGTTGCCATAATCCGTATACGTCTTCGGCGCTGTGCGTTGTTTCTTTGGATCTAGGAGAGGAGAATCTCAAAGTTAACGCAAATTTGACTTTCCTAGTGCAAGAATCAGGTTTAGATATCACTTCCAATATAGACCACAAATTAAACAATCCAACAGCCAACGAATCCAAGGGGTGCATTGTGTTGCTTGTTACCCTTTAGACTGCCAAAGAGCCCCACGCTCATACTGAATTCAGTTCTTAAGTTTGCAATCTATATATATCCCACTCCTAACCTCGGAGCCATTTACGAAGAGTCTAAAGTTGGACCTACTTGTCCAAAGCGCATTGGTTATTTCTACTCAACAGTGTTCTCGATGTAACTGTGTCCTCCATGATGCATTATTTCGCTATACCACAATTGAAACTGTCATTGAAAAAAAGAATTTAATTTTTCCGCAATATGCTAAAGGTAGCGATTGTACATACAATTTTAGCTTCCATGTAAATGTACTTATTACATTATATGTAACATATTCTATTCGTTCTGAGAATATACTTCATATGGACATGCGAGTTGTCGGAATTTCTCAACACTGTTTTGTTGTTCTGACAATACAATGGCGTGAAAAATCATTGAAGACGTGAACAGAAATGATATAAGCTTCACCTATGCTTCCAAAGGAAAGACTATAATACTTTGGTAAGTTAAGAAGTAAACAGTGAAGGGAATGATTATAAATAATTATCGATATTTTTTATACACGGAGTTTGCTTTATATTGTCAATATTCCAATTATCGTCAAATTAAATGTATGCCTGTTAGTTTAGTAGTCAACATAATAAACCTGTCTACAAACTTGATACTGAAATTACTTCAAGCAAACATTTTTTATAAATTTATTTGACTTATTATTGACTTACATTTTTAAATTCTTCATAAATACTTTATTTTATATTCTAACCAAAATAACAGAACTTAAAAACTTCACCTATTGGTGACTAATGCAAGTTATTAAAAACTGTTTTCGAACAATTTAGGAACCTTTAACGAAATTTAATACTTAGAATTCTTAATAACATCTGGTATTTTTAAGATTTTATTATCAATTTAATAAACTTTTTGTTTCTTCAAAAATTACATATATTAATAATTAGCTTGTAAGCTATGCTTACATTTTCCATGAACAAATCCTACAACTGTCTGCAGTTACTAAATTGGGAATATTAATAATAATTAGTAAATGCTTAATACTCGTAGATATAAAATTTTAATTGTAACAATGAGTCTGTACCCTTATGATTCTTATTGTCAATAATAAAATTTTACGACTGGGATTGTTTGATGTCACAATATTTAAACACTGAATTGTTAATGAATTTTTATCGGGCAAATATCCACGTGATAAGTTAACATAATATTATGAATTACTCAGAGACAAAATTGCGACAATAACATTCAACGATTGCAATCTTTTTTTACATTCAAACATTAACTCACATTCGAGTAGAATTTGTTTAAATATTGGGATAAGATATACTATTAGTTTAGTACCTTCATTCCATTCCCTTTACGTCAACCAACAATCTCTAGTATAGTAGAAAATAACATTTTCACCTAAACAAACTTGTGAGGTAACGGTCGCCTCGCACAATGTCAGTAAATCAACTAACTAGAGTGTTCAGCTGGCCGTGTCAACAAAAATACACGATAAGTACCATCGAGGAATCGACATTTCACAGAAACGTTGCGGCCATCACTTCGTTTTCGGGAGGTCATTGTGCGCGGGAGGTGACGTCACAAATGACCTTGATGCGTTCGCCTCCGTCCCGCCGCTCGCTCGCCCGCCTCCTGCTCAGTGCACGCGTGAAAAATATAGCTGTCAGGCCGTGCGAAAACGTTCTTTGCGTTGCGATTTGGAAGATCGTTTTTTTTTAAATAGTCTTTATTTATTTTATAAGGTTATCTTTGCAGGAACGGAGAGAGAATACAATTTCCTACGGCCGGCGCGGTTTGTCGTAAGAAGCGACAAAACTACCCACAGCCTGATGGTAGGACATTTGCCCGTCTGAATGGCTACCACCTCTGGTCTAGAGTATGCCCCCATAACAAGCTTGAGTTGTGTTCCGGCATTAGTTGCCAGGTTCCAGTCTCCCTTTAGAGAGCGACAGCACGTTGGTACCACCTTTGATGTTAGAAATATCCATAGGCGATGGTAACCTCTTTCCATCAGGTGGGCGGTCTGTCTGTCTGCTGAACTCATGCAATAAAAAACCTTAAAAATGAGTATATAAATACTGTAGTTTCACTTCCGTTGATCTAATGTTTTTTTATTTACCCAGACATTGGAGAGAGTTACATGCCGATGTTGACGTTGAAATTTCCATGATAAAGCCTTCCTTGTTCATTTAGCATAAATTTTCTCTTCGGATCAAAACCAAAACGAAGGGTAAATATTAATTCTACCTGAAATGTGGAATGCTAATGGGTTGATATCATGGCATCACCTTAATTACTCAACAAATTATGATGTAATAACTATAAACATAAATAGTTTTCAGTAGATAGGTAACTATAACACATTAAATTTAGTGTTCAAGATAGTTTTTAGGATATATCCATGTAGAGAGGTGCCGTATATGGTAGAGGAGCGGGATGGAATGCTCCTCCGTCCCAAAGGAAGATCTTCCAGCGATGCTATTGTTGTTCCTCGCAGGCCTAGCCCATCTGCTATTGTTGAAAAAAGTATATGTTTTTTGTATGTTTCGGGAAACGCTTGCGACCTCAATTATTGTACAGCGCCATCTATTGGTTTGTAAGTGTTCCACTACATCCATTTTGGCAAAATGATATGTCTGTCAGTCTATGTATTTATTATATGTTACAGTGATATTGATAAAAATTATTGGATACATTGGTCATATAGATTAAAGGTGAAATTAACATATCTACTCAGCTAAGATGAGAATGTTGCGATGGATTTGTAGTGTTACAAGAATAGATATGGTAAGAAACGAGTACATAAAAATCTGACTGAGACCTAGCATCTTCGAATGTTGCACCTACCCGTGACTGAAAAATTGAGAGGAAGAAGAATAAGGTGATATGGACATGTAATGAAGAGGGATGAAATTCGCGTGACAGAAAGAATATTAAACTGCAAGATTGATTAGTACAAGTGCTAACGTAACCCAAAAAAAAGATGGATGGTTTGTGTGAAGGATGATATGATGATTTGTGGTGTGATACAGGACGTATGTCAAAATAGTGGAGTATGGAAAGAAAATACATATTGTGCCGACCCCAAATAATTGGGAGAAGGTAAAAGAAAAGAGAGAGTATATGGGTTAAATTTGACATGAAGGTGTTATTTCTATAATTACAACTATGTCGCCAAGAAATATTTTCAAGAAAATTTCATCTATATTGATTTATTTGTTTTTGAATAAATGACTATGACATACTCACAGACAGATGGATGGACATGATGAGGATTGCACAAGGGTTTTTCCGAAATGAACCTTTAAAATAATGAGTTTATTATTTAGTAATAATTATATGGTAGAACTTGAAAATACTTTTAATGAAGATTATTTTGAATAAAATCCGTTTTAGGTTAGAGAATATTTTCGATAAAATAATTTTAGTAATCTGCAGCTAAATGACAAAAACAAGGAAATGACACGCACTTGACCGTTTTTATCGCTTGAATTAAGTATTTTTTTAGTATATTATAGTTACATTTCGTTTTTAATTAAAATGAATATAAATCGGAAAGAGCATAATCATCTACGCACAACGAAGGTTTCCATGGAGGTGATAAACATCCACTATGTATTTTCGTCATTCAACTTCAGAATTGTAAAAAATATGTAATCGAAATACCTCTCATGTCAAAAAATACTTAACAGGTGTAATTCGAACCAATTTTTAAAAGGTTCTATTTCATATGGTATGGGGGCGTAACTTAGGGTATTTTTTATTCTGATAACTGACGTCGCTTCCGTTGGATAGACGAAAATAGCGAAGAAGATATTTTTATCTCGATACATAATGTCGTTTCCATGGAATAAACGGATTAGCAAAACAGATGTCACTGCAATTGCGATGTAGACAACCATCGCCGTTATTCAATAACAAATACGTTGTCAGGTTGCCCACATGTCATTCATTACCTATTAGGTACTTCAAATCAGGTTGGTTGTGACTTTTCTTTATGTTTTGCTGTGCAGTTATTTACACTACATTGACTTAGTTTCTTTGTAATTGTAGTGAATTCAACAAAAAAAATTAAAGTATAAAAAAATTAATTTATATATACAAAACACCTAATTGTATTTTTATGTACGTAACATAGAGCTTACTACTACCTAGGATTTTTAAAACGCTGCGTAGCCGCGGGGAAACCTCTAGTGTTATACAATATATTCTAACATTATCTTTATATATAAAATTCTAATGTTAGTCTGTATATCACTGAACTCCTAAACCCCTGGACCGATCTTGATGGAATTTTTTGCGTGAGTTCGAGTGGGTGGTTCTTCAGTGGTCTCCGAATGGCTTAGATTCACATTTGGATTCGATAAGTCACGCTGCAATCGGGTTAAATTGTTTTTAGGGTAAGACAATGTTTGCCCGGCCCGCTAATTTACAAATAAAATCAGGAGTTAAAATAATATCTTATCATCTTACTTTTAAAATATTTTGATAGAAATAACTTAAATTATTGTTTAAACAATAAAGAATGGGCTATTTAACTCGTTTTACTCGTAAAAACTAACGACGTCATAAGTTTGTACCTAAGGCGTACGTAAATAATCTGTGAAGCTGCGGCTTTTTGTAAGAAGATGAAAAGTATATCAGTTAATTTGACTGTCCACCACGCTATTGTTTGATGTGGTACCCACGCTTCCTTTTTACAATTGCACCGCTCGTCATCAACCGCGAAATCCACACGCCCCCGCAGTGCTTACCCCGCGGATGCATGTGGTTTCGCCAGGTTGGGGTGGCAAATGGCACCTCTAAGGAGTGCTATTATCACCAGAGCCGAGGATAGCCACTTAAATCTCTCGGTATTTCGTCCATCGCACTTAGTGCGAGAGCCACGAGTACATAGCCTCGCTACTCCACTAGACCCTGGCAGATGGTGGCCCATTGGCCCTATCTTGTGCCGGGGAACCAAGGCCCCGGCGTTTTCATGCTCTCTTTGGCGTTGGGCTTTGTGTGACTTGCACAGCAAGCAGCCCGTGCCCCTGTTTAGACGGCATTAACGGCTCCTACAGTTGCCAAGAACCTTTTCGGTTCTTGGCAACGGTTTTTCTAGTACTTTTATTCCATATACACAACGATCTGGAAGGAACTTCCCAGTCTTTTATGACAAATAGGTTTGCGTTTGACTACGATCACGCCTAATGTCGGACGATGATGCGGTCGAAGATGGAGCACGCTTACCTAGATAATACCTATTCATAGGAGACTTGGAGATAGCCGGACTATACTTTTCGGGAAACACGAACTCTAGTAGTGAAATCCACAACTCTGTCGTTTGTAAAAGGAACGTGGAGGCGAAACGTTTCGTTCGCACTGGTAGCATTTCCACTGTGAAACGATGGCGTTGACGTTTTCTTACTGCGCTGCGACATGGCGGGACAATTTCTTTGATGCCGGTAACACGTTTGCGACCACGTTTGGTGTTATAATAAAAATTCATTAACGACAGTAACCATCTTGCATTTGGTGGGCCGTCTACTTGTTTGCCTTCTTAAGGCAGTAAATATATATTATAAAAGCACCCCATTGACACAGGGGTTTGATACATTAATCTCTCACCATCGGATGGACCATGTTGGTTCCTTAGAGCATTGTGTGATTAATTGGCAATTAGTCGAGTACTAAACCGCGGTGAATCAACCGTCTGACATTCGCCGCCCTTGGACGTCCTCCGTTAGTTAAAGCCAACGTTATAATCGCCGGTCAACCACACCGACGATACTTCATGCCATTATTGATAATCATTTTTACTCGAAAATATATGTACACATCGTCGCTTTTGTTAAATTGATTTAGTATTCTTGTTATTTTGGAAGCGGCTCATAAGTTTTCTGTTTTGGAAAAACAATGATAAATTAGCTGTTTTGAATAAATATTTTTTGTGAAATGGATTCAATTTTTACGACACATTTATTCAAGAATAAAATATACAAAATAACGAACATATTAAGAATGGAACGTCCTATATAATTGAGGTTGGATTAAATTTATAGTCTAATTTTGAACATTAGTGAGGCGAACGACCGACTAATTGCACACTAAATTACCAATTTTGTATGATCAATAACAATCCTATTTATACTGTCATTTGATTGTTGAAATTATTTTACATAGTAACAGTGTTTCTGGATTTTCGGTGTTCTAAGCTTGTAATATCAGACGATGTTAAAACAAATCTATCTACTTTTAATGACGTCTACATCACTATGATATAATAAATTAAATAAAGTCTTTATTATTAAAAAAAACAAACAATACAGAGAAAGAAAATTTTCAGTGGGGCAGTAAGGGGGAGTACCTTAACCGTTGAAGCTACACGAAAATGGTTTACGGAGACTATCGAAAATTTTTAATCCTCATTCATAGATTTTCAAACAATGTACATTTTTTGAAAATCTAGAATGAAAATGGCTTTAGCAAGAAAATAGCCAGTACACAAAAAAATGACGGCAACCGATCCTGTTTCTAATCCGTATCAAAAACTTCTATGAGACCAAACCAGGTTGGAGTAATAAAAAATTCAGAAATTGCAAAAACTTTACCCGTCCATTTTTTATGAAAATTGTACACTTTTTTATGTCAACCGATTCTATTTCTAATACTGATCAAAAACTTCTATCAGCCAACCAAAGTCGGAGTAATCAAAGAGTCAGAAATAGCAAAAATCTTTTCCCATACATCCTTTGTAAAGACCAACTTACCTTTTTTATTTATCCAATCTTATTGTTAACTGAATAAAAGTATAAATTAGTGTCAGAAACAGGATCGATTGACATCAAAAAAATTTTTGTGTTAAACGGCCATTATTTGCTATCTGTATATTTTTTTGAAAATTATGGATAGTCTCCTAAGACCATTTTCGTATAGCTGCAACGGTTAAGGTACTTCCCTTTACTGCCTCGCCGAAAGGCACCACCTGTATACCTTCCTTCAAAAATTACCTAACGGATGGTGAAGACCGTTTAAAAATCCGTTACCTGCTTTAGGAGGAGTTAGCGGATATACAGACAGATATGGCTGGAAAGCGACTTTTTTATACTATGTAAAGATAAAGAAAATACGTCAAGTACTTTTTAACCGACTTCAAAAAGGAGGAGGTTCTCAATTTGATTGGTATTTTTTTTGTGTATGTACACCGATTACGCTGAGATTTATGATTCGATTTAGTTTGAAGCGGAATAGTTGCCATTTGGTCCCCTAAAAATTTAAGATAGTTTGGCCCAGTACTTTTCATTTTATGAACATTTTTTTATGAAAAAAATGCCCTTCCCGTTTCTTGGGACCTATATTTTTAAGGCACGCGGCACCTTTCGTAGACCTACCCATAGCTAGATACTAAAAAGTAACAAATAAAAAAAATCTTCGTTTAAAAAAACCGACTTCAAATCTAAAAAGTATAAAATAACTTATTTCTAAAGCTATTTTTAATTATAATATCTTATTTTTAATATATATTATCTAAAACATCTTGAAGTCGGTGCGAAGTAAAACATAAATATTACTATATTTTGAAAATTACTAAGCACCGGCTTTAAGATATTTTAGATGTTTTTAGGATATATTAAAAAAAAAGATATTATAATATAATTAAAAATAGCTTTGGAAATAAGTTATTTTATACTTTTTAGTTTTTGAAGTCGGTTTTTTTAAGCCAAATTTTTTTATTGAGATGGATTATTTTGAATTAAATATGTTTTTGAAGTTCTATAACTTAATAACAGATGTACTTAGTCAACTTTACAAAACCAAGTCTAAGGCAAAAAAATAATACAATTACAAATAGTATACACGAAGTCACTTGTCATACTTCAACAACAATAAAAGGATAAACTTCGGTGTAATAAAATTACTTTTCAATCAACATGTAAGAACTAATACCGCAGTTATTGATAAAGTTAATAAATTATAAAGAACACCAATTCAAATAAAATCGTAAAAGAAAATATGTGACGATGTAATTTATGCCTTGGGCAATTTGGCGACTACGACTCTCACAATTTTGTGGAAAGGATATTTGAATGAATGAAAACTGTCTGAAGTGAAATAATATTTCACAGCACACTAGAAATAATTAAGTAATATTTGTTCGTTGAATTTTGTAAATCATAAGATAAGTTGGAAAATAACCACAAAATGCTTTATAATCCGCATTAAAGATATAAATGAAAATGTTTTATATTTTACATTACGTATAATATTTTTTGTTCTTTCTTCATGGCTTTGGATATACCGCTTTATACTTTATGTACTTATCGCTTTATGTTTCTCCCTGATTTATATAACTTTAATAGATCTTTATTGGTATCTAAACCCACGCCATTGTTTTTTTATATATAATATAGGTATCTACGTACCGCTTTATGACGTCAAGCCATTAATTACTGTTAAAGGCAGCTAGGAAGTCTCGCTCCAGAAACAGCCATATCAGAAACGTTAGTTCCCGTTCTTGATACGTAATCGGTAGTAACATATAAGTATAATTTTTAGTTATAAATTACAATGCACGAGTATCCAGAATGATATATAGTTCGGCGGTTTTATAAAGCCACATTTGGCATCTATTAAACTGATTTGTTGATGATACTGTTACGAGTTACAGGACTCGAATTAAAATGCTGTTGGAATTACTATATAATTTATTAGAACTATACAGACACGTATAACACAGGTACAAATATAACTGAACACAATCAGTCCAAACGTAATGCGCGATTCAATAACACGCGCAAAGTCCTTGACTATATAGATTATCGAATGTACACGAGTCTTGTCTCGTTAGTGGTTATCGCTTGACTACCGATCTCTCCATTGGATACAATATGGCTGCCCGCCCGCGTAGATTTTCTTGGAATCAGTTAGACACACCCGCAATAAAAGATTACAATATACAATGGGTTGTTTTTAATCACAAATTTTAAACACAAGGAAAACAAAAGAAGACTGTCATAAATAGTTTCAATGTTATCAGTTCAAACGCCGGCGGGTAATAAATGTGCTTTGTTTACAAATATGCAGGTGGTCCAAATTGTAACAATACTTAATTAAAATAGGAATCGATATAAGAAGTCGCACATTATCGAAACAAGTAAAATAAAATAATTTATTATTACATAAAGTAGCCTTTTTATGTTTAAAATGTAGAAAATATATATAAAATAATTGTTATTTATGTTTAAACTTTTCGATTATACATCAATCTCGAGTTCATGTCACTAAAATTTAAGAAAAAAAGTGTTGACAAACATAACATTGTTATGTTTTACGTTTCTAAAGAAATAAGCTAATTATGGTGTTTTAATTTGGTAAAAATTGTTTAGAATTTGTTATAAAGAAGATATATAGAATTTAGTTCGTCAGTGTTTATATAAAATTTCAAATGGGGCTTTTTAGAACGACTAAATTATATAACAGAGTAGGTAGATTAACACTAGGCAATACCTGAGAATCGGTCAGTAAAATACCGTTATTTTAGTAGAGATAGACAAAAGAAACTTACCGTTTATTAAGGCAAATCCGTCCGAAGCGTTGGTCGATATTGTAAGAATAACACTATATCTGTGAACAAGAGAAAACAGCAACCTTATAGTAAAATTAAATAAGAATCTTGAAGGTTTTTTGTCTTGAACTTTAAAAAGAAAATGTAATATTTTATCTACATTTCTATAATTCAAATTCATTAGGATTTAAATGCGTTTAATTAGATTCATAACAAGTTTCTACATTATACAAACTAAGATAAATTTAGAGTAGATTATTTATTATATTAATGTAAAATATAGATATATGTAATGAGGCGTATCCTTTATTAATACCGTGTCATACAAATTAAACATAGAAATATAAACTAAATAATTAAAAATAAAATATATTATGTATCTGATCCCTACCAACGGAGAGCGTGCCCAGAAGGCTGGCTGCGTTGCCACATTGTAGTACTTATTTGTTGTGTGAAATATGAGCGAGCCTTCTGATCACGGGTAGTGTCAAAGAGTTTCTTACAGATATCTTAAATAAAACTCTTTGCCGACGGACCCCATGGGCTCAATCCTTTGGGGTTGAAAAATTAGGCACACAGGGCACGGCACAAATTTGTCACCTTTTCTTAAGGCTCCATATTTGCGCCGTTTAACGTCTTCAGGTCAGCGACGGCGTGGCCAGCCACTGACTTGGTCATTGGAAGATGTGACGGGGCTAGTGTGTCAACACAAGTCGCATCCCACCCTAGCGGCCGCCACATCTTCCAAGGGACGAGTGAAGTTCCGTAGAAGTAAAAATATTTATACATATTTGTAAATATAACTGTTGGGTTTTGTTCACAGTTTTATAATATACAGCATTTATTTTTGTAAGTGACTATAGTTCGTTCGCGTTAAGAATGCAGTGAGTCATCATTGTTTGCCGAACCAATAGGCATAGCTTCGAACGCAACCCTAACTGATTTATATTTAAAAAAATGAGTAAAAATAAAAGTGGTTCGGTAGTTCAAAGTGGAGAGAGAAAAGTAATTTACAATATTTTTAAGTATTTTAAACAGTCTGATTTAAATATGACCGTGGACAGCATAGTAGAAAAAACGACAATGCATGCGGTGTATCCGAGAGAACAGTTATATTGCTGCCAACAATACAACTTTTAAAATGACTGACGTGAAAAAAATATTTTACGACGCAATTCGGTTAGTAGACGCTGATCGATGGAAGAAATGCTGCGACTACGTCTTACAAGAAGAAAATACCATGTGGGATTTAGATGACGTCATGGAACTCGCTGCAGAAAATTATTTTATTATAAATACTAACGAGAATACTAGTGATAGTGATTAAAATATTAATGACTTAATTTTGATTTTTAATTTTAAGTGTATTTTTTAAATTCATTAAACTTAATTTTAAAAATTTAATTGTTTGAATTTTAACACCACTGTGAATACACCTTTACCCTGCAGTTGCATTGATGACTCACTGCATTCTTAACGCGAACGAACTATAAAGTATTTATTTTTATATTATATATCATAAGTTGTCCTCTTATCTCCATTTGTACATAACTAGCGTTTTCTCTGCGTCTACGCCGCACGAAAACCCCTACAGAGTAGGTAGCTCTATAATACTTACATAAAACTTAATTAGGTATTTTATATATACTTATATAAAAAATGAAAATGAATCTGATGATGAAAATCGCTTTAAAATCATAGCTACTTTATTGTATACACATACATTATCTATCAATATTTATCGTCATTAGCAATTAATAACAATATTACATCACAAATAATGCATTAAACTCATCGCTACATCTGTGTGAAACGGTCAATGACTATATAACATTATCCCAGAGGAAAAACTGACATAAGTTAAAAACCCGTGAAGTAACAGGGAAATTAATTTAAAAAAACTTATGAAATATGAATGACGATTTCTAATGAGTTTTTATTACTATAAATAACATATTTGGCTAAAGGAGGTTACATTCTGTAATTATTTAGATCTAAAACTTTATTGTTTCTTGTTAAATTCACTACAATAATAAAGAAACTAAGTAGTCTACACAACTGCCCAGCAAAACATACAAGCGAGTAGAATCCAACCTGATTTGAATTAATATAATGAATGTCATGTTGTTTATGACAACGTAGGTATTTATTAGTGAATTGAAAAAACGCGATTACAGCGCCCTCTGTTTGCTAATCCATCTATTCTAAGGAAACGACGTTATTTATCGGGATAAAATGTATCTTATGTGTTAAGTCGGCTTCTAAGCCAGTACTTGTCGAGTTTCATTCATCATATACGTTCAGTAGTTTTCAAAAAAGATGCAGTCGTAGCGCCATCTTTTTCGTTATTTTCGTCTAGCCCACGAAAACGACGTCATTTGTCGGGATAAAAAGTATTCTCAGTTACGCCCCGAGATATCAGCTAGTTCTATGCTGAGTTTTATTTAAATCCGTTCAGTAGTTTTCACGTGATGCTCTAAGAGACAGACAGACAAAAATTCTAAAAATTGAATTTTCGGAATCTGCTGGTCCGATTAGCCCCCTGATTATTTTCATATTTTTAAACATTTTGTACAAACTCGAACCATTTATAGATTTATTACGGTATATATATATATATATATATATATATATACCGTAATAAATCTGTAAATATACCGTAATAAATCTGTATATATATATAGAAGACAGATTTGCCCTAAGGATCATCATGGAGAAGAAATACAGGACGAAGAATACGCCTCTGCATTTCCTGTTCTTGGATCTGCCGAAGGCCTTCGGCTGTGTTCCTCGCATGATGATCTGGTGGGTACTGAGGTCCAAAGAGGTGCCAGAAACCTATATTGACATTATTCGGGACATGTACCGTGATTCCGATTCCATAGTTCGGACCGTTTTGGCTACACCACATCCTTCCCTATAACCGTAGGAGTGCACCAGGGATCTGTCCTTAGCCCGTTTCTGTTCAGCGTGATATTAGACGAAGTTTCGGAGAGCATCAGAGATGCGTATGAGCTACCTCCATGGTTGCTCATGTATGCTGACGATATCGCGCTGGCAGATTCGGACAGAGGGCGCCTGGTGCGACGTGTGAATACGTGAAAGGAATCGCTGGAGAACGGCGGTCTGAGATTAAATGTGGCGAAGATAGTACTTGGCCTGCAACACTACAGATCCTACCTCCGTGCGCAAGGCAAATATACGGTCGAGCTCAGTTTAAGTACTTGGGATCTGTACTTAGCGCGTCCGGGGATATCGACCACGACGTTAAGGCATGGCAGCTTCCAAGTGGAGTGAGGTGACAGGTATCATTTGTATTGTGACCCAAAAATGCCGGTTAAATTAAAAGGATAATTCTATAAATCCATCCTTAGATCTGTCCTTTTGTATGGCAGTGAAGCGTTGCCTGTACTTGAGCGATGCAAGCAAGAACTGCGTGTCACAGAAATTAATATGTTGCGATGGATGTGTGGAGTCACGCGGAAAGACCATGTCAGGAACTCCCGCGTCCGCGGCAGTCTTCATGTTCGTGTCATAACAGACAAACTGAAAGAGTGTCGCTTACGCTGGTACGGCTACATTTTACGGAGACCAGTTAATTGTGTGGGAAACAAATGTCTAGCCATGCCGCCTCCACCAGATCCCAATCGAAGGGGAAGGCCCAAGAAATGCTTGTTTGACGTTGTGAAGGATAACATGCGTACCAATAGTCTCAAAACGAGGATGCTGTAAACCGCGCGAAGCGGAGTAGAAAAAGTAGAAAAGCGGATCCTGGGAGTCGGAGTGAACGCTCCGAATGCAACCGGGATTTAACGCTCGGATGACGATGATATAGATAGAAGATAGATATTTCTAAAGTATTTGAACTAGTGAAAAAAGCTTAATACATTGATGTATTTAATAGAACTAGTAGTCGCCTAGTGGTCGAAATTCGACCATAATTAATTTAAATTATAAGTTTGAACATTATTAAGGTTCTGTTGTCAAAGACTATACTTCTATAATCACTGATTTCGCCAAGGCTACACTGTTAATTTGACTTTAACAATAAACAAAAGAGTTATACGTATGTGTGTTTTGACACCAAAATTAAATCAAAAAATATTATTATGTTGAGTAGTTTTTGAAACATGAGGTATTTTCGATTGAATTATTTTTATGATTCCGTATCCAAATAACGATAACATGTATGTTTGTTATTTCTACGGAACTCTTTACTGCCTGTGGTCTGCGGAGCACTTATCTAATTTATTTATTTTAAAGGTATAGAGTTTCTCTATTGGTTCATTGCCACAGAAACCTATTGAATATAAGATTTTTGTTCTACATACTCAAGGAAATAAATCAGTATTTTAATGCAGAACATATTACAATTTACATGGTCACACAAATGGTGACAAAAGTTAGAAAGTGGACCCAGTTCTCACATAACGACTAGTACAATGAAGATACCACCAATTGTCTGTATGATTTGCAAATTATTACTTTATTATCACTATGAAAACACATTGAGATGATATTTCAAAGCGAAACACACACGCCATCGAAAACAAAAGTAACCAAACGTCTTTATTATGTTAATTGAGTCCGTGTCTCACAATTCCGTTGAGGCATTAACGAGTAAGTCAGAGACAAACTGGCAAATACCTAACAAATTTTGCCAACTTTAAACGAAGTATAACATTCCTAAGACGAGAATTTTTTTTATTACGTGAGTTCAGCAGACAGGCAGACGGCCCACCTAATGGAAAGCGGCTACCATCGCATATGGACATTATTAAGACCAAAGGTGCTACCAATGGGCTGCAGCTCCCTTAAGGGAGACTGGAACCTGGTCACTAATGCAGAAACACAACTCGAGTTTGTTATGGTGTTATGGCGGCATACTCTATATCAGAGGTGGTAGCCGTCCAGATGAGCAAATGCCCTACCACCTGGCTGTGAGTTGTTTTGTCGCCTCTTACAAAACAGGCCGCTCGGCCGCAGGAAATTGTATTTCCAACTCTATCTGTATGAGCATAGTGTTTAAATGATTAAATATAATGTATTCTATCTCATTCTCTCGCAGGCTTAGGCCTATAGATTTATGTTTTTATCTCTTTTTAGTGTCGCTTTTTCGTTCCATCGAGGTTGAAATCACAACGATTCTAAAGAAGTTTCAATTCAAAAAGGAAACCATTCTTTGGGGCTGTCGGTGTTGCAAATGCCCATAGACGACGGTAAATACTTTGCATCAGCTGAGCCGTTTGCCAATTGGCTTGTTTCAGGCAATAAGAAAGCTTAGGATGAAGCAAGAGGTTTACATGAAAGGTATCACTTTTTTGATTGATGTTATCAAAATTGTACATTCCACGTAAAACAGGAAACTATAAATAACTTATACCCCTAGCAGTAAGCATTAGAAATGAAAAACATTTTTTTAACGAGCACAACAATATGAACCTTTTATAACTATTAGGAATAAAGGAGTAATAAGACAAGAGTAGATCCTTCGATTTGATGAAAATAGCATCAACATTCTTTTAAGCATTAGCTGATTATCACTCTATCTAGGTCTATATTTAAATCTTTTCAACCAAAGGGTCCCAATGTAAACACATACATTGCTACTGTCATACATAATCTTGATTTCATTTACACATCGTATCTATATTGCAAACTCTGGCTACATCAATAAGCTAAATAACATTTCATTGTATCTATATAGTTAAGTATTGATTTATTTTCGACGTGTACTAAAAGTTTATTAATTGTCTGGAAAATTCTCGAAGCCCCTCAAATATTCTAACTAGTCTTATTACGTTCGTTTCGCTCCTTGAAAGATTTTTTACCGTAATCATCCGGTTTGTCTGATGTTTTTGCTGTATAATATTCGTTTGAAATTTGACTCTTTTTTATAATGGCCGTCGAGGCGACTCAACAAAAAAGCATATAGATAGAACGATTTCAATCAGTCACGCGCGTGGTCTTTTGCTAACGTTACGCCCGCCTATTATGATGGCTGTTAATTAATGGGTAGGTGTGCGGCTGTGCGTCAAATATTGATGCTATGCCTATGATATTTATAATATATGGCTGGAAATACCTCAACAGAATAACTACATAGTCCAATGTTTCATGGGGCTAATAGATTTTGATCAAACTATGATGGTTTCTGTTTGATACCAGTGAATTGAGTATTTTTTTAAATTTGATCATCTTGAAACATCCAAATAGTGGTAAAACTCTATTGCTTCCTACGGGATAACTTTTATCTTCTTCAATATATGTAACAAACATACATACAACATTAGTTTGCATATTCAGAGGGGTGGAACCCAAACCCCCATACCTGAATACAATTCAAGGTGATTATGGCTACTTTACATACTCTAGACAAGGGGTGATAGCATTCTTTCTTCGTTCCTACATGAATAAAATTTCGATATATTTCACCTTCAACCTTAAAGGAATTCTGGAGGATGGATGGAGGTCTTTAGCTCTCCAGGGGACCAGAATCTTCATGCGCGGTGTCATAAAGTTGACCAAAGTGCTCTCAATTTATATCAGAGACTATTTTGGACAAGATAAGATTATAAATATTTGTACATAGAAATAGTTATAGTATTTAAATTTCTTCGATCGAAATGTAACTTAAGAACAGATAAATAACTATAAAAGAAAAAGAACAAAATATTAGTAGAAACGCACCAACGTAGGTGATTCAGATGAGTGTGGTTCTTCTCATTTATTTACTAAACCAAATGTTTCTTAATGACTGTTCCCAGTATAACATAAGATATGGTTGTTGCAATTTAGGACGTCATGTTATGCAGTACGAAGTAAAACGACAAACTAATCTTAAGTTCTTCGAAAGGTTTCCTTTCATTTGTAACAGGAATAAGTGCCAAATAAAACCTTTTGAATTTGAATATCATTCAAAGGACATTAAAAATAACGAATTGTTTTGTAGAAAATGTAACTGAATGCTTCGGAATTCTATAGAAAGAGATGGCGCCAGGCATCACTCTTCTCTTGCATTTTGATGTTTTATTATGTAAAAAATGTTTTTGGACAATCATAGTAAATAAATTATAAGTTTCTTTTCAAGTTTATTTAGGTTATATTTAATGGATAAATAATAATTTACGAATCATTATTTACCTATTTTTATGAGAACTATATATAATTAGGTATACACGTTTAGTAGATAATAGTACTTAATACTACTGAGTATATACATATATATATATATATATATATATATATATATATATATATATATATATATCTATCTATCTATACATACTCGTATAATAAAATTGTAGAGGTCAAATTTCTATACAATGAAAAAAATGCTAAAAACCGAGTCAGGGGATGTAAGAAGTGAAATAGACTAATTTACATTTTTTTTGTAATTTTTGTTTCTCTGTCTGTCTGTCTGTTTGTACCGGCTAATCTCCGAAACGACTGGACCGATTTCAATGAAATTTTGTATGCTGGTAGCTTATATCCCTGGTCAACATATAGGATACTTTTGATCCAGAAAAATTAAAGAATTCACGTGGGATAGTTAAAAAACCGCACCACGCGGACGAAGTCGCGGGCATCAGCTAGTATATATATATTTCACGATATCCGTTAAGTATATGACATTTCCGAATCAACACAACAAAAAACTGCAGTTAAACGTATAATCATAAATTCATATAAGCAATAAATTATTCATATTATATTTTATTTTGAAAATATTAATTATATTTTCAAATGAGATTACATATTTATTAGATATTACAAAATTAAGGTAACGAACGAAACTCTGAAGGAAGCGTCTAAATAAGTTGTGTATTACACAGAATGAAACGGTTATTTACAATCGACTTTGTATGTCGATCTCGACGAATGTCAGATGAGAAAATCAAATAACATCAAAGAACAGCGTATGTATCGAGTTTCAGATAGAAGGTGTCAAAGATGATAAACATTTGCTCGCCGAACTGGCTTGCGCAATACAGTACAATGAAGGGAAGTTTCTGCGACGCGTCATTAATTGTCAGTTCTTATATCTTACTAACCGATAATTTGCCTTACTATCGGTTAAAACGAGATATAAACACTATAAAAAAAATGTAAAACTTCTACCGATAGTACCAAGCTATAAGCGAGTGAATGGTAAGATGGAATCGACCATAAGACGCTTATAGCTTGCTATATTAAAACTTTTGATCAAACCTGATTACTATATTTAGAATTTGGGCTACAAGGTAAGTTTTTGATAAATTGACAAATAACATATTATTGTTCACTAATATAAAGAGTTAAAAAAATGCATATTAGACTTATGTTCTTGGGTTAAAATCAAGCGGGTTTATCAATTTCAATTCAAGAGGTTTATTCCATTTAACTTTTCGATAAAATATTTCTAACATTTCGTACTTTTGGTAATTACAGTTCTGCTGCCTTAATTAAAAACTATAATGACTTCATTTTTATTCAGGTATTTCTTCGAGTACCTACCTAAAGTTGGATTGGCATTATTGTCATTTTCGAGACAAAAGTACGATAAGGTACATTCCCGTAATTGATATTAAAACCGTACAATTTTTTAAGATAATCAGTTCGCTCTCAAAGTAGCCAATAAGGAATAGTTTCACGTTTTATACTTAATTATATATGCTACGAATTGCCCGTCGTATACTGGACATTGTAAGACCATCGCCATCCGACCGCCACATATTACATTGACTCTGAGCGCACATCCGGCGTACGCCCTTACTGCGCCCTCGGCAACAGAACTGCCCAGAAACACGAATGATATCATGAACACGTCGTGTTTGCGATTTAATTTGTCCGACACAAGGCATTGCAGGGTTTTCTTAATTTATTATGCGGCAACAATTCCCATTTGAGACACATTCTGTAATATTATAAAATTGTCTTTTGTTTCTTACATTTTTTGTGTTTGTCTATTTGTTAGGGATTCACTTAAAATCTACCGGGACGATCTGCTGATCAATAGTAAATTCCCGGATTTAAAACCTTCGTTACTTTATATTCCGAGAATCTTACAGGAATTTTCTTAGGAGAGGTTTAAAGTGGCCAGGTCGAAAAAATATTATCCAGATGCTAAATTTTCATTGATCGATAAAATCTTTAGTAAAACCATTGTAGTTGTGTATGCCTTTAGTAACTTTTAGTACAAAAAATCTATTAACCTGCTAAAAATAATCTTTGATTCTATATTTAGCAAAATAACTTTAATCTTTGTTACGTGGACAAAGAGTTGCAGGCAAATGCTAGTCTTTACATACATTACATAACCTCTAAATTCTTAATAAAAGGAATGTTAACGTGATTTGGGCTCGTAGAGAAGATAATTGAAAGCAGAATCACAAAACAAGTATATGACAGCAGTGTTACTGGTAGAAACAGTGGAGGTAGAACACGACTCACCATGATCAAATAAAAGATATTTGAAAGAAAGTCAGGTAAAAAGCGTCTTAAATAAACTTGAATGTATGAAGAGATTAATGAAAGTAGATGAAGTGAGAAGTGTTTGTCAGGATTGTAGCAGGTGGAAATCTATCGTCTCTACCTACCCCAAAGGGAAACAGGCGTGACGACAATATTTAGGTATGTATGTATATACTATTTTTCCTTAGTCCAGTAGTTTTCCTAGTTCATCTTCGTACATTACAAACAGGAATTTTGCAATAAATTACACTGTTTAATGATGTTTGGATGTCTTCAACAACTTAGCCACATCTAAAGTTAGATATTACAGTAGAAAATGTTTTATATTAATCATCTAAAACACAATTTAACTAAAATACCGTTTCTAATTGCAAATCTAAACTATCCGGGGACCCACTCAAACATACATAAAAAATTACATCAAAAGCGGTAAAGTCGTTCTCAAGTTACACGCGTACATACATTTCTACGATTCATTTTTATTGATACAAACAAGTTGGGATGCTTTTCGGGATCAAAGGGTGCTTCTATCAAATATTTCATGAAGGATATATATGCGTATGTGTGATTTTATTCGTGAAAATATATTTTTTAATCTATTTTATCGTGTTCAAAATAAGTTAACAATCAAATTGAGCGCCTCCTTTAACTGTCTCAACGCTTTCTATTTTCATCTGGATCCGCTACGTCATCATGGAAAGCCAAAGCGCCCACAGAGGGACGAAATCTCCCCCTTTGGAATCAATGTTCTATGCCTCGATTAGGTTACGTTTTTTAAATTTTTTTATGCTAAGTTCAGCAAACAGGCGAACCACCGCCTACCTGATGGGAAGCGTTTACCGTCGCCTATTGACATTAGTAACACCAAAGGTGCTACCAATGTGCTACCGCTCTCTAAAGAGAGACTGCAATCTGGTCACTAATGCCGGAACACAACTCAAGGTTGTTGTGGCAGCATATTATGGAGTAAGAACCAGGGGTGGTAGCCATCCAGACGGGCAAGTACCCTACAACCTGGTTGTGGGTTGTTTTGTCGTTTCTTACGACACGCCACCCGGCCGCGGCAAGTTCTCCGTTCCTGCACGGATAAAATATCTTTTTATCACACAGAATAGGATAGCTTATACAGGCTACAAATTTAAAATTAATTCATACGGTGCAATGAGAACACGCTTCTAGTGTTTCCATCTCAAATAGCTTTAACATTTTATAGAGATTTTCCAGCAAATGAACGTAATAACATAAAAAATAAGCTCTGTTAATGCTAACAGTTTGAAGCTTTAAATTCATTCCAACTACGAAACACGGTCAGACCTTTAATTAACTTGAGTTTGCTTTTTGCAGTATATTTGTTCGTGTCAAAACAACTGCTTTTTTAAACATAAAAACAGATTTAAATATGAGTAATGCATACGCTGTCAGAGTTTCAATTTTATCGTTCTGAACGATAATTAGTATGGTTTGTTGGCATAACAAGATTAACGGCCATTCAATATAGGAATAACCTCATGTCGTGAAAGTTCATTTGTAAGTTTAGAAAAATGTACCATAACTGTTTAATATAAGTATATCTTGAATGGCAGACCAGATTTTAATATGAAATACTAATGCAGATTTCAATTACTGGATTTACCTAGGCGCAATAATCTAACCTATCGTCATATATCCCTATTAACAGACAGACAGAGTTATTTTCGCATTTCGAAAGTAACTCTGTCTGTCTGTTCCGTTTTCACGGAAAAACTACTAGACCGATTTGGCTGAAACTCGGTATATATATGTTTTCGATGCCGAGGTCATCCTCGGTAAAGTATCCTATGTTCATACCTAGGATACTTTTTATCTCGAAAAATGAGATAGTTTTCGGAATAAAAATATAGTTGTCTCTCTGTTTGTTATGCTTTTACGAAATACTAATGGTAAGATTTGACTGAAATTTAGTATATATGTAATTTTAATTTCGAGGATGGACAAGAGATACTTTTTATCCCGAAGAATAGGATAGATTTATGTACAGGTTATTCCCGAAATTAGGATGGGTTTTGTGATTTGCCGTTTTGGTTATTTTGGTCACTTTGATCATTTTGGTCATGACGGTAATTTTGGCCATTTTGGCTATTTTGGTCAATTTGGTCATTTTGGCCATTTTGGTCAATTTGGTCATTTATGTAGTTTACAGATAGATAGACGGGAGATAGATGAATAACTAAAACGGGTTGAAATAAAGGATGAAAGTTTGTATTTGATGAGGGTTTGGTCTCCCACCAATCATTTCTTAAGTTTATAGATATAAAAAATTAGCATCTATAAAAAATGTGATAGTAACTCGATCTGTCTGTTAAGCCTTCACGGAAAACTTCTAGGAGTACTGGATCGGTTTTGCTGTAATTTTGTTTAAATGTAGTTTTAATACCGAAAATGGGCATAAATACTTTTCATCTTGGGAGATGGAATAGTTTGCGATATAAAATAAAGTAAATATTCCGGGGGCAAATAGCACTAACATAAAAATTTAATACAATGTAATCTGTATTAACGCCTGCTGTTTATTAAACAAGAGGCACGCACTAAAGGTTGACCCGCGGCGCAGCCGCGGGGTACACTGTAGTAGATTATAAGTCAAGTTTCTTTATTGAATAATTCTATATTTTGATGCACATTTTATACATAGGTATTTAATAAAGTTATAATGATATTATAATTATACTCTAATTCCCTGGCAACGTGGTAAGCCTTTGGTGTGGGATGCGACTTGCGTAGACACGTTGGCCGCATCCCATTTACCAAATACGTCTAGATCACCCGGTACAGCGGCGGAAACAGCCGAATCACTCAAGCGGCGCAAGTATGCAACCCTCAGTGAGAGTTGTGTATTTGTGCCGTTTGCTGTCGAGACGCTTGGACCGTGGGGTCCTGAGGCCATGAGCCTCTACCAAAATTTATCGAAACGACTCATTGACTCTTCAGGTGATCAGAGGGCTGGTGCTTACCTCGGCCAACGGATCAGTATGGCGATCCAGCGAGGAAACGTAGCCAGCCTTCTGGGCACCTTACCCATAGAAGACGGTGATCTGGGCTCAGTATTCTACTTATAGTATTGAGGGACTATGAGTAGAATATAATACGAATAAGTTAAGTTTTCTTGCATTGTATTGTCCATTGATATATGTAATAAAAAAAATAAAAAAAATAAAGTTATATGGCTATATATCATTTGGTTTCAAATATATTATTATTTCAGAACATGGTGATAGAAAGTTTATTCTAGTCCATTTTATATATTCGTTAAGTAACGATTTCAAAAGCCGTTAGTTGATGCATATTTATATTATGTATGTGTGGAAGGGTGTTATTGAAAGCAAATAATATAAAAGCCTTATATGTCTTACTGATCTAAACAAAAAAGTCGTTAAAGAATACATTTATGTCTCTGGAAATCTCTTTAAAAATATCCCAGAATATCTATCTATGTTTCCAGCTTGAGTATGGCGGCCATCCCTAATTTTTTGGTGTTTCACGTCTCCACTACATCAATTTGTAGTGGCATATAGAATAAATAATACACTTTATTAATTAATAAATACAACATACATAGGCGTAAAAACGGATTTGATGATTTTATAAGAGGCCGAAATGACTATGGTACCCTAACAAGTAAAATTACATTCGCCGGTTGTCATTGGATCCCAATACTGTTGTCCATGGTGCAAGATTTGTCATCCGTCCTGGGATATAATAGAGTGGTGTTTTTGAGGCACGGGTAAGTAAGTATGACAATTGGAATATTGAAATTTTCATAAAGCAATGTAGATAAAAAAACAGTCTTCGGCAATATTTAGTCATTGCCTGAAGGAATCCAAAACTAAGAGAAAATCAATCGTGTAACAAGCTTGTTTGTATAGGCCTGCCGTTCGCCTTATATAAAACTGATGTTTCCAATAACCCAATACGTAATCGATACACTTGTGAGGCCTCTCGGCTCTTTTGAATTTGAACATCTAAGTTTTATAAAGGCAAACACATTGCGTATTGTTAAAGTTAGCCTTTATGTTGATTCATTGTTACAACCAAGGTGAATGTATTAATGAAAATAATCCCCTTAAATTTTCGAACAGGACCTCTCATTTGAAGGACTTCTTAGCATTTGAAAGCACAATTAAACGTAGTTATAAACAACAATAAATTGGTTTCAAATTTCGTACAAATAATTGCTTTGACAAGTGGAAAATTCGATATTTTCATATGAAAAACCAATATAGGTTTGAAAGATTGCTTTTGATTTAGTATGCTTTATACTTCTTAGGGGCTGATTTATGACGGGTTTCTACAAGTCGATATCCATTCATTTGCCCTACTACTGATTATTTGACATAAAATATAACGCCAATTCATAGTAAAATATTAACAGCTATTAGTGTAATACAGTAGTATATTTTAGTACTACAGAGATTGACAGTAAGAGAAAGGAACCAGCCGACAGGCTTGTAACATAGCCTATCAGGGCAGCTGTACAATTTCAAAACCTAGCAACTGACGTTGTTTTTAGAACGAATAATTGTGCGGTCTTAATAGACATTTGCCGATATATTCTGCTTGTCAACACATTTAAAGACTATATCAAAGTATGGTATGCTGCGCATAGACTTAATGAATGGCATATCATTGAAGTTCATAAAATTTTATGACGATGTTTTGTGAAATTTCTGGGGAAGCACTTGCTGGGTTTTGAAATTGTACAGCTGAGCCTGCGATATCTTCTAGGCCACCTTCACACTTATTACAACTAATCTCTATAAATAATAGGTTGGGGAAAAAGTATTTTCGCATATAGTATGTATGAACTTGTAATAAGATCTCTTTGGCTATACCATTTGTATCTGGCTGGTTTTGGTATCATTAAAAAGTTTTAATTTTAAAGAATACAATTCCATATTCAAATTAGGAAAATGTGTGATTTTCATTTGTTTTTCTTATTGTTAAAATGAGTGAATCTAATGAAGAAATTCGATACATTTTAAAATTTTACTACAAAAAAGGTAAAAATGCAACACAAGCCGCGAAAAAAAATTGTGATGTTTATCGACCTAATGCAGTATCTGTCAGAGTAGCGCAAATTTGGATTAAGCGTTTTCAATCCGGAAATTTTGATATCAAAGATGCACGTCGCTCTGGTCGCCCTGTTACGGACAAAATTGATTCCATTTTTGAAAAAGTGGATCAAGATCGGCATATTAGTAGTTACGATATAGTTGGAGAACTGGGAATTGACCACAAAACGGTTTTGGTGCATTTGAAAAAAGCTGGGTACACAAAAAAGCTCGATATTTGGGTGCCTCATGAGATCACCGAAAGAAACCTAATGAACCGTGTACTCATTTGTGATCGACGTAATGAAACCGAAGCATTTTTGAAGAAGCTGATAACTGGTGATAAAAAGTAGATCACGTACGACAAGAACGTGCGAAAAAGATCGTGGTCAAAAGCCGGTCAGGCTTCACAGACTGTGGCGAATCCCGGGCTAACTCGCAACAAGGTGATGCTGTATGTATGGTGGGATTGAAAGGGCATTATTCATTATGCGCTGTTACCGCCAGGCAGGACCATCGATTCTGAACTGTACTGCGAACAACTGATGAGATTAAAGCAAAAAGTTGAGAGAAAGCGGCCGGAATTAATCAATAGAAGGGGTATGGTTTTTCAGCATGATAACGCTAGACCTCACACATCTTTAGCCACTCAGCACAAATTACGAGAGTTTGGCTGGGAGGTGTTAATGCATCCGCCGTATAGTCCTGACCTTGCACCTTCAGATTTTCACCTGTTCGGTCTCTGCAGAATTCCTAAGGCAGTGTCCGGTTAACATCACGAGAGGACTGCCAAAACCACTTGTCGCAGTTTGTTGATCAGAAGCCCCAAAATTTTTATAGCAATGGGATCACGTCCCTACCTACAAGATGGCAAAAAGTTATCTAACAAAATGGCACCTACATACTTTAGTCAAATGTAAATAAACTTTATAAAAAAACCTTTTGAATTTTTATATAAAATACGAAGAAACTTTTTCCCCAACCTAATATAATAAAATTGTAGAGGTCAAATTTCTGTACAATGAAAAAAAAATGCTAAAAACCGAGTCAGGGGGATGTAAGAAATGAAATAGAACATATTTAGTTTTTTTCAAATTTTTTGTTTCTCTGTTTGTCTGTTTGTACCGGCTAATCTCCGAAACGACTGGACCGATTTAAATGAAATTTTGTATGGTGGTAGCTTAAATCCCTGGTCAACGTATAGGATACTTTTGATCACGAAAAATTAAACAATTTCTGTGGGATAGTTAAAAAAACTTTCCACATGAAGAAGTCGCGGGCAGAAGCTAGTATAAATATAAGTATATAATATTATCATTATGATATTAGATTATAAAAAGAAAAATTTAAATGTCAGAATGCCAAATTTAAAATTATTATACGCATGAATGCATACGAATGCACGTTGCTTAATAAAATATTTTCCTTGTTATAATCTTCGTCAAGTAATCCATATGATGAAATATGATATTACGGTTTTCTGCTTATCTGCAAAAAAATTTCATCAATTCTTCTTTTTTATTATTAAATATGGCTCTGTGTAATTTGTGTATCTAGCCAGGGTAAATATCTGTGAACAAACAAGTTTTAGAAAAATGTTCAAGCAGAAGCTTTAGGTAAATTGTAACAACAACAACTGAGTTCCTGTAGTAGCTCGACAGGCATATTTCAAAACAATTGAATAAACATTTGGGATTTCAAACACAAATACAAAATTCGTAAGGTTTATCAATTAATATTCTAAAACTATTGTTCGTTTTAACCAATATTATGCATTTTTTATTAAACTGCATTACAAGAAATCATTAACATCTCGCAAAAAATCTTTCATAACTTTAAAATATTATTCAAATTGTTTCAGCATATATTCTTAGAAGTTAAAATTTTCTTATCTACTTTTCACTTATCGTAGTTACTCATATTCCACTTCATGTGGGTAATGTTATAGTTAGTGAATGTAACATGCGTCTTGTTTATAGCGTTCAAAATAACGCCGTTAACGAACAGTTACATTAGTGTATACACATACGTTATCTGTCAATATTTAACGTACATTAAAAATTATTTAAATTTTAAAATGTGTGTGCAGTTCACACGCAGTCGAAGTGAAACTTTAGAGAATATACTCACAGATAGTTCTTCTCCAACTTTATTAATATAAGTGTAATTCCTTTAGCCTACATCCGTCAACATATTATAATTCAAAAGAAACTTCTTAAGTATCATTTTCAATTTTTCACTGTTTTAGTCTAAAAAATATTATTATCAGTTTTATTACGGTATTTAATCATCGGTCTTATTGACTCCCTAATCTGTACTGCACAATGTAAAACTCGTATCTTACTCTCTCGTAGGCTTTGTCTATAGATTTATCTTATTATATATTTTTAGTGTCGCTTTTTCGTTTCATCGAGTTTCAAATCGTAACGATTATCACACATCACATTAAAGAACTTTCACTCCAATAACAATATCGCGTCAGAAATTACGCGTTAACCCATCGCAACATCTGCATGAAACGGTCTATAACAAAGAGCCTAAAGAGAGCGTTTTCGCAGATCCATATGATGAACATGACAAGTATTAAATTAAAGTGGAACTTTATGCTATGTCTTACCAGTACCAGTATAACTGGACACGTGTGATTTTCACTTAATGATTGTCTAAAGGCGCTTTAGACACTCCGTAACATTATCTCAGTAAATAAGATTATAATCACACACACACAGTTTTAACACAAATAGAATTTTTAATTTCGAAAATAAGACTTCGCCAACTGTTGGAACTAGTATTCCGAAACACGTATGAAAATCATAACAATAATGCCTAAACCGATTTTTGTTACAGTAGCTGTGGCTAATAAAGCTCTGATTTTTGAACAGGTTTGTATATGTGGCTTACACTACCTATTAACATTAAGCATATGAGAAAATCATAAGGATTTTATTATCTATTGTTATGACTCCCATAAAATGAAGATTCAATTACAGAAATGGAAAAATATGGCTCTGTAATATATTACTCCTGTCTCAGTAACGTTAATATCCGATATAGCATGCCAATTTCGGCCATGATTGATGTGAATTATCCGACTCTGAAATAATGAGGCAACTGACCGACTGATGTTAGCTTTAATATCTTTGAGAGCTTTGAGTGTGGAATTTGTTTTAATAAGTATTATAATTAACGAACTATGTATAGTAATGTTGTCAAGGTACAGTGAAGTATTTAAACATACATAGGACATAGAATGGAAAGTAGACATAATTTTTAACTTATACATATAATATGTACGACTTTCAAAAATCTTCTCCTGTGAAACTTACTTTGATTAAAAACGTTTGCATTTTAATTTCATTTAAGTATTCTGCGTAGGAGTATTTTAAACGGGTATCATATGTAAAAAATTGTTGCGAGAAAAAGATTAATGGTCGGACGCATTTAATTATATTCTTTCCAAAATTATTAAAGGAATGGAACGAATGGTAATACGTTTAAATCATGTAAAACTACCTCCTATCTTTTTTTCTCTCCTGTACATACCTCAGCACGCGGAAGAAAGGAGACGGCATGTGACGTCAACAGCATCGCAATGGTGGTCATCTTATAAAATCTTAAAATCATCTTAAAATTCATCTTTTGCTAATGAACTGCAACGCGTACGCATCGTTTGAACATTGTTAAAAATTTTTCGTCTATATACTTATATATATCATCAAATTGTTGAATTCGTGGAATTTGAACATCTGTGCGTGTCGTGCTAACTACTAAGAAACCAGGAGAAATCATCGCTTCACTACATAAAGGTACTGTACAATCCTTCCTTAATTTAACTGCCTGTATTTCCCTGCGTTCAATTTTGGCGAGATATTAATTGTTTTGAAAGAGACCCCTCTTTACATATTTTGTGTATGGCTGTACGTATATGAGATTTCGGTTTTGGCGCCTTTGGTAACGCTGGCAAGTTCACAGCGGTAATTAGTTATTACACTACGTTATGTTTCGAACCCTTTCTCTTAATCAGGGTTGTAATAAGACAGAGATTAGTTTGGGGTCCTCCAGCATCTGGGGAGCGGAGGATCAAACCCCTGTTGACAAAGTGAGTCTGCCCTGCTTCCCGGGGCATTCTCAAGCACTGATGCGCGGGATCAGTGTGGGCGTAATTACGTTCTAAGTCTCACGCTCTTCCTACCATTAGCGCGGGGCACATGAGACGAAGATGGTTTTAGTGGGGTATTCGCACATGGGTTACCTCTCTACATAGAGAGGGGTACCTTGCCGAGTCCCCACACATGCCGGAAATTGATTCTGTTATCTGCGCTATCTTCAGTGGATAACTCTCATTGCCTTGGTCTAATCCCAGCAAAGGACCCGGTAGTGTACGAAATGTATTTACCCTGCATCAAAAAAAAAAAAAAAATGATAGAGATTAGTTTACTTTGTTACTTTCAACTCTCTATACCGGGTCTCTAAATCAGAGTATTTATAATATGGGTTTGAAACTTTTACCTTACGTACTGTTTACGTGACAGTTTCTAAGTTTCATATTTTGTTGGTGTGTAACGAAAATAGTGGTTTGCAATATTCTCCGTCTTTATCTAGCATACGCGCATGGATGTCTTGATGTATTGACTAAGTCAAGAATTCAAAATCAGGAATATACCACATTTAAGGCACAAATGTAAATAAATGAATTTATGTTATATTAATCACAGCGGAACTTATTACTCGGTGACTTTCAAACTCACTAATCTTATTTATTGAAACATCGTCAAATAGATCCAGTTTAACAATATCTTCTTAAATAAAAATCTACTATAAATTAATAGTTCTCAGGGAGCTTCTAAACTAAGCCCACTAATGTCAACATAATACATTTTTTAGTAGATAGGTGTCGTTTTATTTATTGGAAACCAAAACTTCTCATTTTGAATATAGTACTGTATAAGATTTAATATTTTACTGAAGGTTTCAAACTAAAAAAATTGGTATGAGTGGCAGTTCTTATCTTCCATCAATTTACATAAAAGCTAAATATTAAATTCCATCTGATAAAAACGCTCCGGTCTCTACATGTGAATAAATTACTCAAACGCTGCACAATTTTCAGCTCGTATTAAACGCATCAATCATTTTGTGCCGCATTACAAAGTACAATGGGGAATGTTTCGCTCAGCAATCATAAAAATAAATTGACGTCTGCTGGATTCTACGTAAAAGTATAGTTCGGGTGAAACACCGGTTTTATCAGGCGAGACCGGTATAGAATTGCTGGAAGCGATGCAAGGCTTCTTATCCTAAACCGTTTTCCTCCCTCGTCTACCCACAAGTACGAGATAACTTTGCTGAATATAGCCTCTGGGTAGAATATTGAAGGAACAAAGATGTTTGAGCACCGGCCCTGACCTGTAATAGTCTTAAGCCACGCCTGGTCTTAATTAAAGCTATTTGTAGCTCTAGCTTTCAGATTGTAAGACATTAAGCGCTCTTTTTATCGCCTAAGTTGTCGTACTTTTTTATTTGAGCAGTCACGATATCTTGGTTGCTTTTAGGTTATCGTAAAGTAATTTTTTTAACAGCATTTTGTTGGTTTTTTTATAGTAAAAAAAGGAGTTGCTCGTTGAAATGAGAGAGCTGTGGTAATCTGGATATTAGCAGTTTTACTACCTACTACATATTATTTATTTTTTTCTCCTAGTAGTATTCTTTACCTTAAGGAACGTCTTGAATTCATTCGCCTTTTTGCTTCCCACAATTTGCGTACTCGGACGTATCGTAAACTTACGACACCTGCACACACTTCATCCTTTTATGATAACTCTTTTTACAGTTTAGGATGTCAAACTTCGGAATGCGCTGCCTCTTATTGTCAGAGAAGCCAAAACATTGTCTACTTCAAAAACGCACTCAGAAAACACTACTTTTCTTAAATTATTATGCTTATTTTCATATTATAGACTAATTAATATATATAATTATATCTTTTAAGTATGTTTGTATGTATTTAATTTATAAAGTAATTTAAGTATGTACATTTAATTGATAAAATATGTAGTTTAAGTATGTCTGGTTTAAGTTCTCCCTAGTAATCTGTTTTTTTATTATTTTTCTTATTGCAGGAGTTTAGCAGACAGGCAGACGGCCCACTTGATGTTTAGTGGTTACCATCGCCTATGGACATTAGCAACACCAAAGGTGCTACAGATGCGCTGCTGTTCTCTTAAGGGAGATTGGAACCTGGTCACTAATGCCGGAACACAACTCAAGGTTGTTATGGTGACATACTTTAGAACAGGGGTAGTAGCCATCCAGTCGGGTAAATACGCTACCACCTGGCTTTGGGTTGTTTTGTCGCCTCTTACGACAGGCCGCCCGGCCGCAGGAAATTGTATTCTTTCTCCGTTCCTGCACGGATAGATACGTTCCTGTTCCACTTAGATCGCCAGATTAGGTTAAATTATTCCTTATGTTAGGTTGCCTGGAGGTCCCCCAGGGGGTGCCCCCCGCGGTCCTCACCCCCTCCGACCGCGGTTGGCACACGGGGAAGCGTCCCCGGGGCCTTGCTTACCCCAAGTCTGGACGTTGTTCAAGGAGAAGGTGCCCGAGCTGGGCGGCGAAGTGACGTTTGCGCGAAGCAGCAGCAGAATGAGTGGCCGCACATCTGCTGCTAGTGGCGCCAAAAGCGACAATGTGAGCGGGGCCTTGAGTGGAGCCATGGATGAGTCAGACAACAACCTCTCCATGTTCTCCATTCGGTCCCGCTCTAGAACAGGTTTACGTTCGCGGTCGAGCTCACCGACACGATCGCGCTCACCGACGCGCTCACGCTCCGAATCGGGTCCCGGCATACGCACTGAACCGGAAGCCAGACCCTCGAATCCGTCGAGCCAGTGGCGCCTCCAAAAGAAAAGGAGGAGACCCGCACCCTACCGAGGCCCCCAAAGAATATCGCTACTCTCAAGTGACGAAGAGACGGCCTCAAAAACCTCCCGCAAGGTGTCTCCGAACACTGCGGGAGCCACAGAAGAGGCGGCCAGCCTAGCACGGGCCAAGGAGACCGTTGCGAAGGCAGGCCGGGTCATCGACCTTGAGCTAGACCACGAGGAGAGCACCGTTGAGCTGGTGAGAACCGCTGAAGAGGCTCGCATCGCTCGACGGGCACCAGAACTTCTAGGATGCTCAGGGTCGGTCACAACCACGGATGAGGCCGGGGCCCGTACGGCACAGGCCATAGAAGTGGACGTCCGCAACGCCCTGGGGATCATCCGCCATGTGGCCAAAGTCCCCAGGGGGCTGAAACGGACGTTCATGAAGTCCCTCAACGACTCAGTTAGCATCATTAGTGATGCCTTCGAGGTGTTGCGCGGTCGCACGGAATCCGATGAAATCAGGCGACTCGAAGCGGCGAACCGACGTCTCGAGGCTGAAATGAAAGAGATGAGAAAGGAGATGGCCTGCTTACGGGCTGAAATGGCCCGCCCTCGGCCTGTGCCGCCCAAGACCACGTCGACGCCGAAGCTCCCGCCACCACCACCACCACCCTCATCGAAACCTGTAACGAGAGGACGGTTCAACGATCAGGACGAGCTGCTGCGCCATCTGACCGTAACCCTTGGGACTATGATGGACGCTAAACTAGCCGCCCTGAATGATCGTCTTCTCCCAGAGAAACGAGTTCGCCCGCCGTTGGCAGCAAATGCCCGGCGGGAGGGTACGGAGCAAAGCTCTGCGTCTGGGAGAAGAGAGGTGAACCGTCCTCCTGAAAACTTCCCCGCAATGTCAACCCCGAAAAGGAAGCGGGGCGCTGGAGGAAGCACCAACGGTGATGCGAATACTCCCACACCTAAGAGACCAGCCAGGACTGATACGTCAGCCCCAGAGCCGCCCCCTAGGATTGAAGAAGGTTGGTAATTGGTAGCTCGGAAAGCTAAGAAAAAGCAAAAAAAGCCACCGACCCAACAAAGCGGCTCTGGCCGAATTCCTCAGCCCAAACCGAGAACGAAACCGCCGACATCATCGGCGAAACAGGGTCCGCGTATGCGGGTGCCCAACACCACCGCAGTGATACTCACACTTTTACCTGCGGTGGTGGAAAAGGGCACCAGCTACGCGGACATAATGCAGAAGGCAAAAGCCAATATAAAACTTGGAGAGTTGGGCATCGCGGGCGTTAAATTGAAAACCGCGCGGACGGGGGCCCGCATGCTCCTTTTTCCTGGGAAGGATAGCGGGGAGAAGGCCGATGCCCTCGCCGCGCGGCTGAAGGACGTCCTCCCAGCGGATGAAGTTAAGGTGACCAGGCCCGAGAGATGCTTCAATGTGCGCGTCTCGGGCCTGGACGACTTCACAACAACGGATGAGGTCGTGGCCGCCGTCACCCGGATCACGGACGTCGCCGCGGGACGTATAAATTCCAGCGCCATGCGTCTGGGCCCGGACAGGCTGGGGTATGTTATCCTGGCCTGCCCAGTGGCGGCGGCCGCAAAATTGAAGGAACGAAAAAGAGTGATGGTGGGGTGGGCCTCGGCGGACGTTAAGATTCTGCTGAATCGGTCCGAGCGGTGCTGGCGCTGCCTTGTGGCAGGACACGTCGCCTGCACCTGCTCCTCCCCTGTCGACCGCAGCAAGGATTGCTACCGCTGCGGTCAACCTGGTCACCCTGCCCCTACGTGTCAGAACGCGCCGCACTGCAGTATATGCAGCGCGGCTGGCCGTGCGGTAGGTCATTGGATGTGCAGGGGAGTGCCGGCCGCACGAAAAAGCGCGGGTCCCCCCACCACCACCAACACTGCGAAGCCCACAAAAAAGATGGGCCAACAAAAAGGTGGTCCAAAGGAGGCGCCAAATAAAAGGAGACGTTGAAAAAGAAAAGGTTCTAGGCAGGATGCGATTGATATCATCTCGTTGCCACCGCAGCCTAAACCGCGTTCACTGCCGCCGCCACCGCCGTCGCCGGCGCCCGGGACCACTAGGATGGAGGAATAAAAGTAATGTCTCCAATGGCTAATCCAATCCTAGTGGTCCAGGGTAACCTGAACCACTGCGCTACAGCTCAAGACTTATTGGTCCAGAGTATGGCGCAGTGGGGCATTCAGTTGGCCGTGGTGACCGAGCCATATTACGTCCCCCCTAGTTCTGACTGGGCGGGGGACCTGGATGGCTTGGTGGTCATCATAATCCGGACCGCCGCCGCATGCACCCCCCTGGCCAATCTGGTAAGGGGACGGGGTTATGTGGCGGCTACGATCGGGGAGATAGTGGTCGTCGGTGGCTACTTCTCCCCGAACAGAAGGCTCACCGATTTCGAGAGCTGGATCGAGGAAGTGGGCACAGTGGTGGCCCGCAGCCGGCCTTGCCCCGTGCTCATGCTCGGGGACTTCAATGCAAAATCCGTGGCTTGGGGATCCCCGAGTACATGTGCGCGTGGCGAGGCGCTAGAAGAATGGGCCATCGAACAGGGTCTCGTAGTTCTAAACTGGGGCGCCCTGCGGACTCACTGTCCGCCTACCAGCCTATTGCGCTGCTGGACGAGGTCGGCAAGCTCTTCGAGCGTATCATCGTAGACCGCCTCGTCCAGCACCTATCGACGACGGGGCCGGACCTGGCGGACAACCAGTTCGGTTTCCGCTCAGGGCGCTCCACGATTGACGCCGTCATGCGCCTGAGAGGCCTGGCGGAGGAAGCAGTTTCCCGGGGCGAGGTATTACTGGCGGTGTCCTTAGACATCGCCAACGCCTTTAATTCCTTGCCCTGGCCATGCATCATGGAGGCACTCCGGTACTTCGGGGTGCCGTCCTACCTCCGCCGTATAGTCGGGCATACTTGAACAGCAGAGCCGTCATTTACCCGGTCCACGAGGGCTGGAATCGGTGAGCCATGGTGTGCGGTGTTCCACAGGGGTCGGTTCTAGGTCCCCTCCTGTGGAACATCGCATACGATTTTACCCTGAGGTGTCGGGTCCCCCCGGGCGTCAGTGTCATCTGTTACGCTGATGATACACTGATCACCGCGCGCGGGGACCCATCGGCAGGCGTGCCTTCTAGGCACGGCTGGGGTGTCCACTATCGTAGGTAGGATCCGGCGTCTTGGTCTGGAGGTGGCGTTGCAGAAGACCGAGGCCGTGATGTTTCACGGTCCTCGTAACCGTCCACCTCCAGACAGTAACATCGTAGTAGGAGGCATACGCATCGGCATCGGGGAGACCATGAAGTACCTCGGATTGGTCCTCGATAGCCGATGGGATTTTTCGGCACATTTTCGGCAGCTGCTCCCCAGACTCAAGGGGGTGGCGGGCGCGCTTTCACCGCTTGCTCCCCAACGTCGGGGGGCCCAACGCCATGTGCCGGAAACTCTTCGAAGGCATCGTACGATCGATGGCCCTCTACGGGGCCCCAGTATGGGCAAATCGCCTGGCGGCCAAAAATGCTGCGCTACTACGTCAAGCGCAGCGAATATTGGCCGCCAGAGCAGTAAGAGGATACCGTACGGTGTCCTTCGAAGTGACCACACTACTCGCCGGATCCCCCCCATGGGACCTGGAAGCCAGGGTCCTAGCGTCGTTGTATACGTGGCGCAAAGAACTGTGTGCAAAGAAGTGGCCAGGGACTCCAGACCCGCGCCTCGCGAGATTGAGGCGTGCCGGTCGGAGCTCCGCCAGGTTGCCATGGGGGTCTGGGAAGAGCGCCTACGACGCCCCAGCGCGGGCCCCGCCACTATTGAGGCGGTGAGGCCCGTCCTGCAAGAATGGATTGGACGAAGTCACGGCACCCTGACGTTCAGGCTGACACAGGTTCTAACGGGGCACAGTTGCTTCGGGACGTACCCGTGTCGCCTCGGCCGCGAGGCCACGTCGGGGTGCCACCATTGTGACACGGGCGACGAGGATACGGCGCTGCACACACTCCAGGAATGTCCAGCCTGGGCGGAGCAGTGCCGGGAGCTCGTCGCCCATACCGGATTTGATGACACCTCGCTCCCGGCCGTGGTACGTACCATGGTCTGGAGCTCCACCAGATGGGAATCTGGCCGTCTCCTCCTGCGAGCAAGACATGTTTGCGAAGGAGGAGGCGGAACGGGACCGTGAGCGTACTTCCCTGCTCCGCTCCCACCAAAGGAGGACGCGCCGACGCCGGAGGTCGGATGATGACCTTCGGCCGCCGTAAGCGGGCGGCGCGGGTGGGGCCCCTTGGGGTATAGGGGTTCTCACTCACCCGCATATGCCGTCGAGATGAGAGTGCGAGTGTTCCGCGCGCGCTCATCTCTCTTCCCGTGGGGCGCGTTACAGACCGCCCCACGCATGGAACAGACCTAGTCGTGGCCAGGGGCCTAGTCCCCTGGCATTGGAAGAGGTCCAGTGAGGGGTGCCCACGCCTGCCAGGGCACGCGGAGTTGGGAATCCTGCAGTCCCGTAGCCCTGGCATAAGGCGCAGGACGGAACACCCAGGGGTTTTAGTGGGTATCCCTAACTGGGGAGTGGCAATAGCGTGGCACCAGTTCTGACTGGGCACGCTAGTGCCACCCCCGATCTGGCGAATCCCACACACTCACACCGGTCGCGAACATCCCTCCAGGTTTCTGTGCCTGTCGCGACTTAGTCCTCAAACGGATTTCCCCTGGCCAAAAAAAAAAAGGTTGCCTGGAGGAGATTCATTTAAGCGATAAGGCCGCCTATTGTTTCGACCATGACAATATTGTAATCGTGCGTTTTTGTAGTTGTATATTTGGTGAAAAATAAAAGTGTTATCTACTACTAATGCCCAGTTTCTGAGGTTACCAGTTATGAGTTAAATAACAATTGATTCCATAAATTTACGTAATAGATAAACTACAGTTAAAAGTACCTCAGAAACCGGGCATAGTACTTTCTGAATAAAAAATAAATAAATATATATTAATGAGGAAAATGTTCCTTGAAGTTTCTATGTCGTTTGGTGATTATTTATTAGTAAAACCAAAACCAACGGACATAAAAACCAAGGATTTTTGTATAAAGTTCCTCTTCGATCTACGTGGTAATTCAATTAGAATACCTGGCTGCTTTAGAATTATATACATAATATTTTAAAATATATATATATATATATATATATATATATATATATATATATATATATATATATATATTCTATTATCTGACAGACATACATACATAAACGTAAGACGACAGGCATAAGCTTTTACTAAATACTACCAAGTTCAGTTTTGTTCACACAAAAGTTCCTACTACTACCTATATTCAAATTTATGTAAATATTCTCTTAAACCCTTTTCCATATTCAGATGGCCTAAAGCTATCCCAAATACATTTTAAGACAGCACAATCACATTGCGTGTCAGCGTACCAAATCGTCCTTGAGAGCATCTTCCAACTATTTAGCGACCCTCACTTGGGAAATCAGGCATTTGCTTATCTCGTCTCATTAAGCTCGCCAGTGGTTTTCTAAGGACAAGGGCACAGTATCCTGGTATGGCCCTTGGGGATTAATAAACCGAAAAGGCTATTGAAACCGTCTATATACGCGTAACTGTAGGTTTTTATGTGTATGTGCGGAGTTAGGTTGCCTTTCGTATAAATCATAGGTACCCCTTGGATAAGGTTGGTAATATGCAGATATGTGTATATAAAAGTAGATGTATACATATAGTTACACAAGAAGTATATCTTAAAACTATACGTATACGTGATTAACTACTTAGGTGAATCAAAAAGTTCTTGAAATCAATATTTAAAAGTGCAAAAGTTTAAACAAAAATATTTTATTATATATATAGTCCCCTCCAATGCAGTGAATGCATTTAGAATAAAGCGTTTCTAACTGCCTTCTTCCTTGTGAAAAAAATGTTTTTCTTGAGTCACGAAAAACTCCTCTACGGCAGCCATAACCGCGTTAATTGTCGTGAAATTTAGTTCCACGAATTTCCTGTCTTAATTTTGGGAATAAGTGAAAATCACTTGGGACTAAGTCCGGAAAATATTCTAGGCGGCCAAGGAGATTGAAGACAGTACAGTGGATTGCGTTGAGCGCAACTTCCGATCGATGAGCGGGAGCATTATCGTGAAGAAACAACACTCCCAGGGACCGTTTTCCACGATGTTTTTCTTTAATCGCTTCACGCACTTTCGAAATTAAATTTGGATAATAGGGTCCAGTAATCGTCTAACCTTTTAGCATGTAATCAATAAAAAAGGATTCCTTTACTATCCCAAAACACTGAGACCATAACTCTGCCAGCGGTAGGTGTAACTCGAAATTTCTTAATGGATGGAGAGGATGGTCGTTTCCAAGACATACTTTGTCTCATAATTTTGGGATAGAAATGGTGGACCCACGTTTCATCCATGGTGACAAGGCGACGGCAAAAATTATCCGAATAACCCTGAAACATTTCGAGATTGCGCTTAGAAATTTCCAAACGTCGCTTTTTGTTTTCGTTAGTTAAAATTCGTGGCACCCATCTTACCGACACTTTTTTGAACCCCAGTGAATCAATTAAAATGGATTGAACGCTACCAAAAGATATCTTTAGGATCTCAGCTATATGTTTTATAGTTATTCTTCTGTCTTCAAAAACCAGATTCTCAACCTTTTTGACATTTTCTTCCGTAACGGAGGTTGAAGGCCGCCCAGAATGCGGGTCATCTTTACAGCTTGATATACCTCTTTTAAATTCAACCCCCTAGTACGCAACCGTAGAATAGGGTACAGCATCATCCCCTAATGTTTGTTGAATATCCTAAAAAATTTCTTTCGTAGAATTTTTTTTCAAGCTGAGATACTTTATCACCGCACGTAACTCACTTTTATCCATAATTTTGCGTTTTTAGTAACTTGTTGTACAAAACAATTTATTACGTCCGAACGAACTGACGAAAATAAGTGACAGTTGGCATAAATATTGTGTGATTAAAACTCTTTAATTTGATTATCGAACTTCTCCCAAAAAGGTTTTGTATATAGGTATGCACTTTTAAGAACTTTTTGATTCACCGTCGTATAAGTAAGTATCTAAAGAACTATAAGTATCATATTTCGAGGGCTAAAGGGCTATTGATTCAAATGAATTTTCGAAAATGCGTTAGAATACTATAAAATTTCAAATGATCCAAAAAATGCATTATTAATAAACTTGTTTCATAATTTTTTGAGTGCAATATTTTATTTTTTATACGACGTTTCGGCCACTTTTCATTCCACTTTGAATTCTCTTTTCTTTCACATTCTCCCAATTATTTCGGGTTGGCACAATATCTCTTTTCCTTTCATACTCCTCTATTCTGACATACGTCCTCTGTCATACCACAAATCATCATATCATCCTTCACTCAATCCATCCATCTCTTTTTGGTCTAACTTTACATTTGTACCCATCAATCTTGCAGTTTAATATACTTATTGTCACGTGACTTTCATTACATGCCCGTATCACCTTACTTTTCTTCCTCTCAATTTTTCAGTCACGGGTGCAACTTTCAAAGATTTACATAAGGGGTACTCGTTTATCACCTTATCCATTATTGTAACATCACACATCCATCGCAACATTCACATCTCAGCTGAGTGAAAACGTTTGTGGTCTATTACTAGTGGCCCAACATTCAGATCCGTATAACATGAGCGGTCGTATGATAGATCTGATCATTTAATTTCAGTAGTATTAGTTTGTCGCATGTTATTTCTGTCCACTTTAAATTCAAATCTGTCAAAAAATCAAGTAATTTACCACGCATAAAAAACATAGTTTTAATTATGTTTATTAGTCACGAAAACATGGGAAACTTGTATGGTATGATTTCTACCAAACAGCTCGCGTCGTATCGGATTGGAACGGATTTTATAATCTTTAAACGATATTAAATCGTGTACACAGTGTTTAAAGTCTATATTATCAAGCCGCACACAGCAGCTTGACCGCGAACGTATTCCGCGACACGCGATCGTAGCCGAAAGTATGCTGTGACCGGCGATTGGGTGGGTCAGTTCGCCTATCGACTTATCCGACCGGACAATTTCGGCTGTCGTCACATGCGCTTCTTCTATGCGCGATTATTTTATTCTTCTAATGCAATAGCCAACAATATTACAACAACTTCAACCATTTTCAAAAATTAGAACACGTCAACACGGTAGAAATTAAACTATTTGACTAGGCGCAGAAACGCATAAGTTCGCAAGCGACGGCACGGAGCCGAACGTATGCGTCGATATCCTGTCGGACGCGGTCGGCTATCGCTGCATCCGGTTGTATACGTTCCGATCCGATGCGATGCGAGCCGTTTGGTGGAAATCATCCTTAACACATAAAAAAGAACAATATCTATAAATTCAGATTGACAACCTTCTTCTTTATAGTACATTAAGCACATTAGGATGAAAAAACCCATTAAATATGTAACAAAATGTCTTTTGGAACAAATAGCTTGTTACCCCTCGACATATAAAATAGTATAGTTTTTCGCATGACTGTGTTCACTTGAACTTTGGTTCCACACCACATGGGATCTATAAATTAGAAAGTAATTTTGTTAGGACATCGAAATATTTAATTAGTCCCTCGTTTATGAATTATTCTATAACTATATTATATATTACACAGTTTTATAGCAGCACTTCGTGTATTATAGATTCTTTAGAAATATATGAAGTTTGTTTCGCAATGATTTCAGCGTTGATTCTGCCAGCGTCAGAGTTAATTGTATTAGTAATATACTAGACTAAAAGTAAATATGATCAATAATAAGAGATTGGTATCGACAAGCAATTAATAACAAATTATCATACATAATATCACGCCTGTTTCCCACAGGGATAAGCAGAGACGATGAATTTCCACTTGCTACGATCTTGACATACATCTTTTGCTTCATCTACTTTCTTTAAGCTTTTCATGCATATAAGTTTATTATAGGTGCTTTTACCTGGCCATTTTTTAAGACATCTGCGATTTGATCGTAGTAAGTACTTTATATATATAGTATTATCTATGGTAATTACGTCGCGGTCTAATAACGAATTAATAACAAACAATAGTTTATAATACTATTATAATATTATAACTATCAATACGTTAAAGAAAAAAATATGGTCTAATGTAAGAATTAAGTATTTTAATATTTCTTAGGATAAAGCTCATAAAACTTTTCTTGGTTGAATATTTTAGCTAAATTAAAAAATATAAAAACTTCAAAATCCTGAGTCTAATGTCGCGGGATCCAATTTAAAAGAAAACACTCATCCATCCAATTCAATTACGAAAGAAAATACTCGTAATAGCGCGGCGAAAGTTCCACTTTCTTATTTAAATAAACCCTTTGCCGAGTGGAAGAACAAAGCGGGCTATTCATTAAAATATTCCATTGCAACTTGTGCACTAACCGGGATTACAATAATATTGTACAGGGTACAGCTATATTTAAAGTGCCGAGTTGTGCTCAAGTGCTGCCAAAGTTAGCTGCGTTCTTAGTGCTTTATGTAAAAATTATGCACAGAACCGGTTTTAGGAGCTTTTTCAGAGTCCAGTGTTTTCCTAATTTATTGCTGGTGTACAGCAGACAGACTGAAGGCCCAACTGTGATGGAAAATAGTTACCGTCGTTTACAAACATTCGCAACATTAAAGGTGCTGCCGGACTCGTAGATGGGGCTGGAACCTGGCCACTAATGCCGGAACACAACTCAAGGTTGTTATGGCGGCATGCTCTAGACCAAGGGTGGTAGCCATCCAGACGGGCAAATGCCCTACCAACTGGCTGTGGGTTGTTTTGTCGCTTCTTACGACAGACCACCTGGCCGCAGGAATTTGTATTTTTTTCTCCGTTCGTGCACGGATATATTTTCCTTGTATTTTTCTTCGTAAATTATAAAATCCATCTTAAATCTGACATTATAAGCTAAATTATTAGTTATATTGTTTTTAAGCAAAAACATTGACTGTAAATGTATCCAAATAATAATATATATGTGTCAAAAGAAATTTGTACAGTAGAACCTCTTTAAGTTGAACTTGAAGGGAACTTGCCAAAAAATTCGAGTTATATAGTTTGCGACTTATGAAGGATTTTGACTTAAGCGAATTTTATTAGGAAACATTTGACTCGTAGAGGTTAAGATTTATTTAAATAATCGAGTTGTAAAGGTTGTAAAATCAAATATTGCTATGTTCGAGATACAGAGAACCAATTTCTTTTTTCGAGTTATAGAAGGAATAAAAGTACTGAATTTGCTTATAGGGAGTTACTAATTGTTTCAACTTATAGAGTGTTCAGATTTCGAGCAACGGAGGTTTTGGTGTTGAAGGGAAGGGAACACAATTTTTTTTCGAGTTTGGGAGGTTTTCGATTTATCAAGGTTCTACTGTACTTGGATAAATGTTTATCTTTATATTTTAATTTGTTTGGGGCTAAGAGGTAAAATAATAGTAACTAGATTACCAACTAGATAAGGAAAAGATATTGTTAAGCCTCTATATGTTTAGGTATATATATTCAAGTTGCTGAAGAGGCATATACTTAGGCGTCAGGAGATGATAACCAATTTTCAACAGGTAGGTCATCAGCCTATCTATTGTATACTACTAGCAGTCTAGCTATGTATATTAGGGTATAGAGTATAGAGAGTAGGGTATAGAGAGGATAATAGAAAAAAAATCGGAACCATGCTCAAAAGTTTCTGTTATGTGCCAAAATAGGCTTCGTAATATATGAGCCCTTAATACTAATATTAAGGATGTCCGCATCGCACTTTTCGTTTTCCCATAAGAATAACACAGGAAAAATAATATTTTTCTTCTGATTTTTATATCTAATGAACAATACGTTGTACTGTAAAAATGTCTTGAAATATTTTTATTGAGAATTGAACTTTCCGTGAGCATGACGTGCTGTACTTATATAACAGAACAAGCATGTTTACAGTACCTACTACATATAAAACAAAATAATAATTAAACGAACATTGTATCCTTTAATATGGTTTTAACAAAGAGAATCAGAAGCCATTAATCATAATTGCTTCAGTGCATCCAACATGAACCAGACCTGTAATTTGTATACTAAGACTGGGGTAACCATTTGAAATTTTAAGCCCAGACAAAATCATACATACGTAACTGCGAAAATAAATTACGTAGAAATTGTTATTAATTTATGAGATTAAAATTATATGTAAATCCCTTATATTTTGGAAAAGAAAACCCAGTCAATCTTCAGGTCGTTTGTAATTGTCTCATACAAGTTATACAAGATATACTGTTTATATCTTGTATGACATATATATATATATATATATATATATATATATATATATATATATATATATATATATATATATATAATAAAACTGTAGAGGTCGAATTTCTGTACAATGAAAAAATTGCTAAAAACCGAGTTAGGGGG
Organism: Dendrolimus houi; assembly: GCA_039645545.1. Lineage (NCBI taxonomy): Eukaryota > Metazoa > Arthropoda > Insecta > Lepidoptera > Lasiocampidae > Dendrolimus > Dendrolimus houi. The sequence goes on along the minus strand of CM077127.1, from coordinate 9,543,061 downwards.
ATATAAGAAGTGAAATAGAACTAATTTGGATTTTTTTATTTTTTTGTTTCTCTGTTTGTCTGTTTGTCTGTCGATTAAATCATAATGATCATTTAAACTTTTGCTTACATAAAATATATTTAATTATAAAAAATAGGGTTAATATTTTATTAGCTGATATCAAAACACGCACACATTGATAGTTTTTGGAGAGTGAATATAATAATAATAATAATAATAAGCCGCCTAATACAACCACACGTCCTGATTGAACACCTAATCACGTAGGGGGGCGGACACACGAATGAGAAATTACTGGCGTGGCTAACGTGGCTCTGGAAACCCATCAAAAATGGAGCTACGATCTAAACGTAAACGTATAGGACCGCTGCCCGGGGGCGATCCCCGGGGCACACCTGGAGCTGACGCTGGGTGTCTCAGCATGCGAATCGTCAGCGGTGAGGAGTTGAACAGGCGGGCTCCCACCGACAAAGATGCTACAGCCGAAACCCGTGACGATGGTGATAGTTTAACAGTCAGAATAAACACTCCAATAGAACCATATAGCCCAAGTACTGTATCGTACACACCCTTCAGATCATCTTCACCTTCCGTACCATCGTCACCCCAAACACTCTCTTTTAATCCAGATCCACCCATACCAGTCTTGAATGTTGCACGGGAGGCAAGTTCCTTCTTATCCGTGTCCAGCAAGGCTGGGAAATCACGAGTACGCATGAAATGGAGCAAAGATGTGAATACATTTATCATGCGTACTTATTTTCACATAACCAAGTTAGAGACCGACATGACCACATACAGGCAACAATTGCATCAACTTATTTCCCTACAATATCTGGAAGTAACCGTTTCAGAGTCAGAAAATTCTTGCAGATAGACGAAAACGAAATTGCCCTTCATAATAACATACAGTCATCATAAATTTTCCTCACTACACGCTGCATTCACTTGGTTTAGGCCCGTGGATGTGGTTCAAACTAGCCAAAGTGCAAAGAAAAGATGACCTTTCCAAAAATAATAATAATAATAATTTTATTATTATTATTATATATATTATATAATATAGCAACGCTTTGCAGTTTTGATGCCGTTTTCCGCGGTGTTGTTAGCAATGCTCTCTCTAGATATATTATATTGTTACAACCTGAACGCCGACAAAAGACAAATTTACACCTGCATACCTGTAGACATTTTATTACCTTTTCGGCATGTGGACTTCTTTTGTTTACTTTGTGTTTAGAAAAACAGCCCATTGTGTATTGTAATATTTATGGTAGTTATTAGCCAGGTGTGATTCTAAGAAATTTGGTCCACGCGGTCAGGCAGACATATTGCATCTGTGCAGTATAAAGCAATGACCCAATGGAGAGATCGGCAGTCAAGCGATAACCACGAGCGAAGCAAGACTTGTGTACATTCGATAATCTATTTAGTGACGGACTTTGCGCGTGTATTTGAATTACGATCTTCTGCATTACGTTTGGATTTATTACGTTCGGTTATATTTGTACTTGTATTATACGTGTTTGTATAGTTCTAATAAACTCTATAATAATTCCACTGGCATTTTAATTCGAGTCCTGCAATTTTGAATGTCGAAATTACGGGTTTCTTAATAGGGTTTAAAATAAAATTGACAGACTTGTGCGAAACATAATACCGTGACTGTTCTTTCCAAACAATGCTTAAAAATACTTTATTACTAATAATTATAACAACAAAATAAATTAATAAAGAAAATATCAAGTTTAAATAAATATGTGGTTTAGTAGATTTTTGTGTAATATCTATGGTATTTAAAAAAAAATACGAGGATTTTTAACACTGCTTCACTTCTTAATTATCTGCATAGTTTACCATGGGAATGCTTCTAAAATATTCGTTTATATAGTCGTGGAGACGAAATATCCAAATATGTAAAAACACTCCTTTCGATTTATATGTATGTATATAAAGTATGGATATTGAAGAGACCCTAAATTCTGTACGTAAAAAATCATAGTACAAATCAGGACTATTCCATATTTTTCTAAAAAATGGCCACCCTTAACGAGGTTTATCTTAATTTCTACGTCTGTGATTAATTTTAATACGTCCTTTGAAAAGTTTCATCAAGTGAAATACTTATATTAAGTTTGACATCAAGAAACTAATGGAGTAATTTTACAATGCAAAAATGACTACTACTACTACTTTTACAACGGGCGATAAAACTTATTGCGGACCTTACGATGTTCCCGTCTTAGAGGGCTTACTCTAGAACGTGTTTCGGCGTTCGTTTTTGTTTTAGAACTTCTTTGCTTGTTCCTTTCTATATTTAAGTTAATTTTCCATTTCATGTTCCATTTATATTTATATTTTATAGACCATATTATTGTAGTTTTAAAGAAATCTTTGTTATTTCGTTGCTCTATCTACAATTTCATTGACTCTTTCGGGCTCATCGGACGAAAACGAACGACGAAAGACGTTTGAGAGTAAGGCCTCAGGTTAGGATTCGCAAGTGATATAAATAATTGACAAAGCTCTCATGGAAAAATGCTGATTTACTGCCGTCCTAATTATTTCGTAATACAGTTCTAAATCGGTACCTTTCTGAGCGGTTGTCGATGTTTGCTAAAAGCATGCGCGCATTTAGGCGCAACATGCAACGTAAGCGCCTCGAACGCATAATTTTATATATGGGAAATGCTTAAGTACCTATCTAGTTTGAGCAAAATCTTATGACAATACACAAGTCGAGTGCAACGTAAATGCGCGCTCATTCGAGTGGATTTATTTAACAGTCGCTATTTTATTATCGATGGGGTAATGCTATCCAACAGGCTTTGTCCCGAACAGTACTGGAATACATGGTGTGTACCTTTGACGTCAGATACTTAAGTTGTGAGAGTTCAGTGGTTGAATTACCGTGTCTCATCCGAATGACGTTAGTACGACTCCTAACCAAAGAGCGTACACTATTTAAGTAGTTTTTCTGATACAATATTCCAATTACTGTTATCATACAGTCAGAATTTAGAAGCAGTTTACTTTAAAAAACAATTTCGAAACAAAATTAACATTTTTTAAAAGAATGAATGTTAGTTTGAGTTCTGTTATATAAGAATAATTTCTAAAAATTAGTACAAAAAATAAACCCTATAACTTGTTTTTAACATTACGCAACCAATCATACTCAAGTAATTCGACTGAAGTCTAATTGGAACTTGTTATGACTTACTCTATGCACAGTGAAAGTTTCCAGAACATAATTAACTAAGTAAGGGTAGATGGAATGCAAATGTTTCACATAGCTATGTCAGCGCTGCGGTATGTTCAGTGTTCACGTTTCATAGCTGTTTTCTTCAGAATTAGTAAACGTAACTTCATGTCACGGGTAGGAGAGGATTGTGAGCTGGAAATAGTTTGTATAATAATGCCGATTTTTATTATTTCATGTGTCCTCTGGTGTAGTAGGAGACAGGTTTTTGTCATTGGTAGTATTTTTATAATAGCGGATTTAATTAAGTATCACTTCTCGTACTTATTATTAGCCACCCTAGAGCGCTACTAGGGCATGCGCATCGGACCAAAGCCAGAGTGAGACTGCACCTGACCTACATCAGAATAGGAATGTTGTCTTTTTGTTCCCTCGATGACGGTGAAGGGGGTGCCCCGTATAGGGCTATAGGTTGAAGGAGCGAGATGGAATAATGCTCCTTCGTCTCAAAGGAAGATCTTCCAGCGAGGCTAGTGTTGTCCTTCGCATGCCTAGGCCCGTATGTTTGTTGAAAATTTGTATATATTCTTTGTATGTTTCGGGAAACGTTTGCGACCTCAATTATTGCACAGCGCTATCTATTGGCTTGTAAGTGTTCCACTACAACGGAACGAACCGAGTAGTGGGGTAATGGATACAAACTTCCCTTTATTATTAATCTGTCAGTAAATAAACTCGTTAAAATAGTACAATAATCTAAAGTTATACGATAATGGTTCAATTTATATTGGATTTAAATAGAAAGAACCGTCGTAGCTTAATGGTTAAGTTACTTGCGTTCCAAACTCAGAGGTCTCCAGTTCGAATCCTGGCCGGAAAGCATGCACCAGGCAGTTTAAGCAGTTTTCTGATCTGATGTGCATATTGTTACAATTGCAACGTGGTAATGGTGAATGAAAACAAAAACATTATGAACCCTGCACATCGAGATAACCAATGTGTGAAACCTGCAAATCAGCTTTGGAGAAGTGTGGCGGGTATTCCACTACAAATGGGACGCCCGAGCCTCTAGTTTTATAAAAAGCTTTTTCCCTGAAATGCTTACTAGTTTTAACAATTGTTGCAGCCATTTATTATGGAAATCGGTTATGACGCTTAAATTCAAAGAATAAGACGATTAAAGTGGACAAAAAAAAACCAATGTGCAGAACGAAACAAAGAATTTTTATTCAAAGTCATTATTTTTATTATGTGTACTTTGCAATATCTGTAAAACGTCAACCATAAAACAATTGAAAACGTATTGCGTTCATATGTTAAACTGTTGCAACCACCTTATGTTCTTATCGTAAAAATTGAAATTGTGTAAACAAAAATTTAACAAAAGTGTTGCTGACCGTACAGTCAAAATCTTATCTTATACTTCTTATACTAATATATAAAGCTGAAGAGTTTGTTTGTTTGATTGAACGCACTAATCTCAGGAACTACTGGTCTGATTTGAAAAAATTGTCTTTCAGTGTTAGATAGCCTATTTATCGAGGAAGGCTAAAGGCTATATGTTATCACGCTAAGACCAGTAGGAGTGGCGCACCAATGAAGAATGTTTCAAAATCGGGGGGGTTTTGAAAACAAATTCCACGCGGACGAAGTCGCGGGCACAGCTAGTCGTAAATAAAACAAAAACGTCACATCGATCAAATAACAATATATACCCACAGCTGACAATTTCTGGACAGCGGTCTTAAAACTGTCAATTTGCTTTTTGCAGAATTATATTTAGAATCTGACATGTGTCTAAATGTACTGAGGCAGATTTGTAATACAATTCTTCGAAAGTGGTCACTTTAAAACCATAAAATACGTATTAAAGTGAGAGATATTTCGAAGATATATATATATATATATATATATATATATATATATATATATATATATATATATATATATATATATATATATATATATATGTGTGTGTGTGTGTGTGTGTGTGTGTGTGTGTGTGTTTAAAGCATTTTTAAACCATATCGGTCACAAATTTAATTTGTGCAGTTTTGGTCAAAAGAGTTTTTAGGCAATAAAGCGTCAAAAAGTGAGAGAATTTCTATTCTTCTTTCATAGTGTAAGCAACGCACAATTCTAGGATTGTCCATTGGATAACAGTGAAACATAGACCAGAGTAAATAACGAAATATTTTATTAAACTTAACTTACTGGTAAAAATTAAAATTTTCCCTACTAGCAATCGAACCCTGTACTTCAATATTTTGATGAACCAAGCAGGACAACACTCAGACAATTTTAGACTAAAGATGCCGTCAAGTTACGACAAGCAAAAAAAAGCTGATGAATATTTCATATAAGTCGATGTATATTTATCTATCGTCTCTGCCTACCACTGTGGGAAACAAGATTAATAATAATAATATATAAGTAAGTAAGTAAGCTTTAAGCTGATGAACAATTAATTAATTTATTTATCTACCTATCAGTATGTAAAGTAATAATTTTAGGGATAGAAAAACAAGACACAGATGGTAACTGCAAAAATTGTTTTAACGTAATAAAACTACGTTTTAACGGTTATAATCTCGGTACTGAACGGTGATAACGGCTACTGAAAAGTGGCCGAAACGTCGGAATAATAAAAATCAAATAAATTAAAAAACCGCGCTGAAAACCGTTAAAACGTAGTTTTATTATGTATACTAGTCGCGATAACTTAAAAAAATATTATGTTTTACCATCTTTTTTACGTACCATGTTTTTAGGCAATAAATAATGTGATGTGATTCATTATCTTAAAATTCATTGCATTCTAACAAATTGGACTAAGCGAGTGAATAAGAACATTTTAATTCACTCGTAAAATTGATCGGACAAACAAAAAATCTGACGCATATGTTAAACCTTAACAAGACATGCGAACACAATAAATGTGCACAAGATCATCGGGTCATTGCCCTTTAAGCATCATTTTAGTATTAGCGTGACTCATTGAGATGCAGTTTTGAATTTATTCTTAGGAAATAAGAAATAGAACTGTGACTCAGTTGTCTTTTGCCAAGGACTTGGTTAGCGCGGGAACAATTCCACCAAGCGCTTGCGACCGCGGTGGCGACGACAAGTTATTTTTGTCACTATTATACCATACGATAATAGACTGTAACACTTTGTTTTCTGACTCTACTAGTCAAAATTGGAGTTTAAAAAATCACGATTGCTGTGTGAACACCAATTGAAAACACCCCTCCTCATATAATTATAGTAAAATACCTTTTCGTCAGTTGAGACCTCTCAACCGTCTGTTGCCTTCTGAAACTAAGGAAATCTCTGAGCACTAACTACGATACGGTACGTTCTAGTTCGATAAATGAAACGTGAAGTCAAAATACAATAAATAAGTTAAAAAGAACTAGCTTAAAACATAAATAGTAATTAATAAGTAACTATAACTAATTATTTGTGTGAAATAAATTATTATTGTTTTCATATTATAATTATGACGTTGCGTTGACGCCAAGTAAAAAGGAAACTCGTTGTTATTGATGTACCTATGATGACCTGAATTATTATCAAAAATTTACATGTTACTAAAAAGAAAATTTATTATTAATTTTTGACTGATTTATGTTTTAAATAACAAAACTTCCAAAAGCAAAATAATTCGTAGCGCTATCTAGTGATTCAGCTTTCATAGTACTACTTCAGAGTGACGTCTTTTACTTGGGGATTGCCATTCTTAGCATAATTATTTTATAATGGAAAAAATGTACAAAATGGATATGATAAGAAAAGACCGAATTGTAATACAATGCCGATGAGATTTTAGTGAATGCAATAGGATGTATGCGTTTAACAAAAACAATATCCATAATATTAAAAGGGAGGAAGTCGGGTCGGTCTCGGCATGAATTTGGACAAGACGAAAGTCATGTTCAACGAACATGTCATGTCGAGGCCGGTAAACATCGATGGTTCCCCTCTTGAGGTTGTGCAGGAATATGTCTACCTTGGACAAAAGATCCAGGTAGGCAGACACGGCTTCGAGAGGGAAGCCAATAGGAGGATCCAGTTAGGCTGGGCATCATTCGGTAAATTTCGACAGGTCTTCTCGTCGACCATTCCGCAATGCTTGAAGACGAAAGTCTTCGAGCAGTGCGTCCTACCCATCACGACATACGGTGCCGAGACATGGACACTGACCGTGGGACTGGTCCACAAATTCAAAGTCACTCAACGGGCTATGGAGCGAGCTATGTTAGGTGTTTCTCTTATGGATAAAATCAGAAATGAGGACATCCGTAAGAGAACGAAGGTAACGGAGATAGCTCGCAAAATTAGCAAGTTGAAGTGGCAGTGGGCCGGTCACGTCTGTCGCAGGACCGACGGCCGATGGAGCAAACGAGTCCTGGAGTGGAGACCACGTCTCGGCAAACGTAGTGTAGGACGCCCGCCAGCCCGGTGGACTGACGATCTGCGTAAGATCGCCGGCAGGGGCTGGATGAGGAAGACGGGAGATCGGGATATGTGGCGCGTACTTGGGGAGGCCTACGTCCAGCAGTGGACTGAGATTGGCTGAAGAAGAAGAAGAAGAAGAAGATACTAAAAGCTTAAAAAAAATTTAACTTGCAAGAATGATACCTAATGATTTGCATCAAATAAAATCAGTCACTCTTATTTGATGGTAGGATGAAAGTAGGTAGAATTATTTTAATGAATTTGCTTTGTAAATATGATAATAATGCTTATACAATAATTCACTGAGATACTTGCCTAGCCGCAAGATGTATGAATACAATTACTTTGGCTCTCGATAATTATAGTCATAGACAATAGAACACTAGTGTACTAGAAAAATAGATTTCTAATTCGGTAACCTCTTTGGAGAAACCGAAGGTTTTGTCTTTGCAATTACGGATGAAGTTATTAAGACGAATAACTACCGGAAATATATCCTGAAGGATGGCACCTTAGACATCTGTCGGGCATGTCATCGCCCAGGTGAATCCTTGAGGCATATTGTTTCCGGCTGTTCACATCTTTCTAATGGCGAGTACTTGCACAGACATAACCTCGTAGCCAGGATTATCCACCAGCAACTTGCCCTTCGATACGGTCTTGTGGAAACGGAGATGCCTTATTACCAGTACTCTCCGGAGCCAGTTCTTGAAAACAGTCGTGCCACGCTCTACTGGGATCGATCAGTTATCACGGACAGGACTATTGTAACCAATAAGCCTGATATCCTGATAATAGATCGATCTGCGCGACGAGCAATACTCGTTGACATCAGTATACCGCATGACGATAACCTAGTGAAGAAAGAAAAAGAAAAACTAAGTAAATACTTAGATCTTGCTCACGAGGTTACCGCTATGTGGCGTCTGGAGTCAAGGAGCATTGTGCCGATAGTTGTCACCGTCAATGGTCTTATAGCGAAAAGCCTCGACCGTCATCTAGAGAGACTTTCGCTGGGAAGCTGGGTGAAGGGCCAGATACAGAAGGCAGCACTCTTGGACACGGCACGAATTGTGAGGAGGTTCTTGTCTCTGGAGCCCTAACCACCGGTAGTTTGGACCCCAGGCCCCGCTGGCGGTGAGCTGTAAGATATTATATTTTTTTATTGAATATGTAATTTATTTTTGATGTATTTTTATAAAAGAATAATGTTATCTATTTTTTTATAAAAAATTGTCTTTACATATCTTTTAAAAAAAATTAACAAATTTGAGAACAAATAAATACAGTTAATAATAATAAATCGGCATAAAAACACGCGCACTGTATACTCCTATACAGTGTGCGTATCCTATAGATTGTTGTGCTATTCATTTGATAGATTCGGTAGTCTGTCATATCTTTTTAATAATATATAAATATGTATTCTTTGAAATACTCTGAAATATAAAATAATTCAATACAGAAAACTTAACTTAGTTATGTTGTAGATTTATATATTTTTTTGTTATAGTGTATTGTTATTATCTTTGCAACGTCTGTTCAAATACACAAAAAAATCCATTTTATCACACAAGGTGATTGTAATAAGATGCTCTTGACAACGAAAACTTCTATAATGTAATACAGTACGTTGACAAGAGTAATGTAATATCGTTACTCAGAATTCATGCAGCGAAATCATAATAAATTCTTTTGATCTGAACGTAATATCAGCAGCAAAACATTGATTGACCTTATAAGAAATTCGTTCAGTTAGTATTAGTTACGTGTCGAATTATAACGGATATCCGAATTAGATTCATTGAAGCAGACTGGAGAGGCGAGAGAGGGATTTCATGTGCAGCCAAGCGTGAATGTCGCAACGATTTAAGCGATATAAGCGTCAGGAGCGAAATTTATTTTGAACTTATCGTAGGTACTAGTGACACTGGCCCGGTTAGTAAAGGCCCGGTTCGTGTTGTTTGACCTTCGAATACGTCCTCCTTCGATTCGAAAAGCCCTTACCCGTCTATTGAAAAAAAACCCGTCAAATTCCTTCACAAAAATGCGGGGTCCATTATATAATATAAAATGCCACTATTTAGTTATTCGACTTAAAGAAACCTTTAAAAAAGGATAGACCTAAACAACTTTACATTTCAAAAGCCACTCAACACAGAGTTTTTTAAATTCTACCTCTAAAATTTTTTCATAATTTTCTAACTTTATGTAGTTTTGAAGTTAAAAGGAACATTCGCATACATTTTTTAATGATTTAAGAAGCAAAGTCGCAACCTATTAAGACAATATCCTAACGATGTTTTTTAAAATTTAAAATTTAAAATAATAAAGTCATAAAAACATGATTATGTATTATGTAAAAACTGTGTAATGATACCTCACACTTTATGTGTATTGGTAACATTTTTTCGTCCATCACTTAAATGTATCATCATCATACAATGATCATCCCTAATTGGTGGAACGGGTCGTCTAGAAGAGTTCGCTACGAGTCGTCTGCAAGAGATCAATCACTACGGTTTGCCTATAAGTGATCACTACGGGTTGTCTAGAAGAGGTCGCTAAGGGTTGTATGGACGAGATTGCTTTTTAGTGATAAGAGCCTCCTTTGTACACAATTAGAATAGTAGTCTCAAGTGTTTTTTTAACAGTGTACAATAAAGAGTTATCTATGTAATTTTGAGATGTTTCCCTATTTCAGTACACCGATATATTATAGCGATATATCTGCGTCTGTGTGTATATTGTAATATATCAAATTCAAATTCAAATTCAAAGTTTTTTATTCAAAATAAGTTCCATTGGTGAACACTTTTTGAAGGTCATATAAATATATAAGTTAAAATTTAATTTTTCTTCCTATTCTATGTATACCGCTTCACAACGTGTTATTGCTGTTAAGGAGAAGAAGCGGCAAGAAACTCCCCAGCAACACGTCTAGCTAAATAATGTTTTTCTTTAAGTTTCTTATTCTATTTACATCTCAAGTGTCTTTTTTTTAATAAGTTTTATACAGAAGTATGTTACAGAATTACTTTTTGAAGAATTAATGGAGTTGTAGCAAACAGTGCATACTCAATAAGACCAAGACACAATAAGAGGAAAGAAAAATATTATGAAAGTTATAATAATGACATGACGTACTAAAATGTTATGCTGCAATATATCTCCATAAATCCTTTACAAGCTTGACAAGATAACATTATACAAAATATAGTATAAGATGTTAGAGCGAGCTGCTATGTAAATTAATTTTTGTCATTTAAGTATTCTTCAATAGTGTAGTATCCCTTTTTAGCAAGATACTTTTTAATTTGGTTTTGAATTTAGTGAAAGGCAGATCTAACATTTCACTCGGAATCTTATTGAAGAAGCGTATACCAATCCCCAAGAAAGAGGACAGTACTTTTGTAATCGAAAAGATGGCAATATCAGTCTATTACAATGCCTGGTGTTGAAATTGTGAATATCCTTATACTGCTTGTAGGCACTCAAATTATTACGAATATAAATTATATTATTAAAGATATATTGGCAGGCGACCGTCATAATATTGATTTCCTTAAAGCATTCTCTAAGAGACTCCCGAGGGCCGAGGTTGTAAATTGATCTTACGGCTCTTTTTGTAAAACAAATATGGTCTCTAAGTCAACAGCGTTGCCCCAAAGTAAAATACCATAGGACATGACACTATGAAAATAACTAAAATAAACTAGTTTAGCAGTCTCTTCGTCAGTGAACTGCCTAACTCTTCTGACCGCATATGCAGCAGAACTAAGTTTTCCTGAGAGACTAGATACATGAGCGCCCCAGTGGAGCTTCTGATCTAGGTTAATGCCTAAGAATACAGTTGAATCTACTAGATTAAGTCTAGTGTCGTTAAGAGAGATATTAATATCGTATTCTTTTACATTGGGCATAACAAACTTAACACATTTAGTTTTGCTCGGATTGAGTAATAAGTTATTTACAGTAAACCACTTAGATATTTGGGATAAGGCGTTGTTTACGTCGTCAAAGTTCAGTTTATTTCTATCAACTTTAAATATAAGTGATGTGTCATCAGCAAACAACACTACCGCACACATATCATTAATAAAATATGGCAAATCATTAATATATATCAAAAATAAGAAGGGACCTAGAATAGAGCTCTGGGGCACACCCATAGATATGCCAGTCTCACAAGATTTGACATTGTTAATTTCAACGCTTTGGGATCTGTTATTTAAGTAAGACGATAATAGGTTGAGAGAATCGCCATGAATATCGTAATAATTGAGCTTTTTTAGGAGGGTCACGTGTTCAACGCAATCGAATGCCTTGGACAGGTCACAGAATACACCAATGGCATTCTGTGATCCTTCCCAAGCATCATAAATGTGTTTTAGGAGCTCAACACCTGCATCGGTAGTGGATCGACCTTTGGTGAACCCGAGCTGTTTAGTATGAAATAATTTATTAATATTAAAATGTGAGAGCAGTTGATTTAAAATTATTTTTTCAAAAATCTTACTTAAGGTTGGTAAAATAGAAATTGGCCTAAAGTTGGAGGGGTCGTTTTTGTTTCCACTTTTAAATATAGGGATAACTTTGCTAACTTTTATTAAGTCGGGAAATACCCCTTTATCTACACATCGATTAAATATTTCTACTAGTGATAGTGCAATAGTGTCTATTATGTCATTTAATACTTTTAAAGATATACCCCAAAAATCAGCTGTGTTTTTAATGTTTAATGATTTAAACGTTTTTACAATATCACTTGTATCTATATGATTAAATTTGAATGAAATATTACATTCATCAACACACTGTGTCATTAGCAGCTCAGCTTCCAGTGGTGATGATGACAAAGAGCTAGTTGTTAAGGTTGGTATATCCCTAAAGTATTCATTAAATGTTTGTGCAATTTCAAAGTTATTACTAATGGTGTTATTGTTAATTACAAGCTCAATTCCATCATCTCGACGTGAAGTTTTGCCAGAAGCGTCATTTATGACACTCAAGTTGTCTTAATGATATTTGATGATTTTTTAATTCTGTTACTATAATATAAAGATTTGGCAGCGATGCACACTCTTTTAAAGGTCTTAGAGTACTTTTTAATATAGTCAAGAAAGTCTGGATTTTGAATAAATTGTTTTTCACTGTATAATTCATACAGTTTTATTCGACTTTTATATATACCTTTTGTAGCCCAATCACTAAACTTAAGTTTATTACTTTTGTTAATTGTTTTAGTTTTAAATGTGTTTTCAAATTCAGCTTGTATAACGTCGAAGAAATTACTATACAAGTTGTTTGGACCTTTGCTGTTGAGATCCAAGGTAGGAATTTTTTTGGCTAGATTATCTTTAAAGGTTCTTAAGCGATGATAATTTACCGGTTTACAGGTTATTTTAGCAGTGATTTTAATACTGTCAAAAGGTATTGATATAAACTGGTCACAATGATCCGACCGTAGTACATCTATGAGTGATTTATCGATTATTTTGCAACTACAAAATATATTGTCTAAACAGGTAGCTGTAGTAGCAGTTATACGCGTAGGTTCATTAAAGACATGTATAAGATTAAAGGATTTGAAAAGATTAATGATCTTAGTACGAGTTGATGACATTTCCAACAAATTAACATTAAAATCCCCACAAACTATAGGCAATTTATCAGTTTTATTTAATTTTATTAATAATTCCTCCATTGTGCTTTCAAAAACACTATAATCCCCTGTGGGGGGTCGGTAGACGCAGATAATTACATAGTGCTCAAGATCAATACAGGAAACCTCCACAGTACGTTCAACAGAAAGGGACATAATGTCTTTACGCTCTTTACATTTTACATCATTTGCTACAAGGATAAGTGATCCGCCATGTATAGCGGACTTCCTTACAAATGCACTTATCACTGTATAATGCTCTATGAAGTTTATGACTTCAAAAGTTTTAAGCCAATGTTCTGTAATACATAGGACATGAACCTTACATTCTTTTAAAAAAAGTTCAATCTGTAAGTCTTTACCTGCTAAACCCTGTATATTTTGGTGAACTATATTTAAATTAGAAGTAGGTTTAGCTTTGGTCATTTCTAGCAGTTTAAAGGTCTAGGACTCATAGTAGAGTTAATATTAAAAACATTATTGTTTTTATTTAAATTTATGTCAGGTTTTTCAGTTATATCTTACATAACTTTGTCATGATTTTGTATATTAAATGCTAATAAAGTAGCTATACGTCTTCGTAATTTAAAAGGCAGATACATAGTATCTTTGTTTAGCCTAAATTTACTATTAGTAAATTTATTCAGGTCAAAATAAAAAATGTCACTATGACGATGGGTCAAATTATAAATTAATAAATTTAAATCATATATGTGCCTGTTTTGTTTATTTGTTAGATTAGATCAACATCACCAACATACAGAAGGCATCTTTCTTAAATTCTGTATCCATATAATCCCAAGGGCATAAGAGAAAATAACTTTGACAGACATAGATAGACAACCTTAGCCTACTTAGACATATTCGTAATTTTAGCTTATATGTATGATATAATTATGATGACTTAAATATGTTTTTTTGAATGTAATCGTTTTAATTTGAAACTAGTACTATTTTCCACCAAGAAGGGCAAGATGTGTATGTATATTTTTAACAGACTTCAAAAAGGAGGAGGTTTTTTTTTGTATGTTCGTTATTCGATTTCTCCGTCAAATGTGAACCAATTTTCAAATGTTTTCTTTTAATAGAATTGTTATACTCCGAATAGGTCCCATTGTCACCATGTCAGGATCTGATGAGTGGATTCCAAGGAATTAGAAAAACTCACGAAAATTGATAACAGACTTCTTCGAAACACGATATCTCCGTCAATGTTAAATCGATTTTTTTTTTTTACTCGCGGTAACTTATTATATATTCTTGGTGCCATCCAAACACGCTTTTGTCATATAATGTAGTGGTATGTGGAGGGATACAAATTTTATTCTTATTAATATGTCGGGCACTCCTATAATTTTTAAATAATGTTGGGTTGGTTTTAATTAATATGGTAATTTCAAAAATATACAAAGAAGGAAATGTTAATATCTTAAAATCTATACAAAATGGTTTACATGTATCCGTTTGTTTTAAATGAAATATGGATCTAAGACAAAAGAAATTTTGTGCTTTTAATATTCTCTCTGTGTCTGTGGAATTTCCCCAAAAAATATAATTCCGTATCTTAAAACAGATGTGACATATGCATGAAATGCCATTAACACGTCTAGATATTACATTTTCTACAGGCGCTTAATTTTATTAATGCTGTTACGCGATTTCTACGTCAATTGTGCATCGTATTTGATTTTTTTTTCTTTATTAGTAAGTATGTATACTCACGAGGCGGTTCCATGGTCACCAAGTCAGAATCTGATGAGTGTATACCAAAGAAATCGAAAGTAACCCTTATTAAAAACGACTAAAGCCTACATTTTTCCAAAAAAAGCTTGTTCAAGCGTGCTACTATTACACTTTCTACAGGTGCTTAATTTTTTGTAGGCACGTTACGCGATTTCTCTGTCAATTGTGGACCGATTTTTAAATTGTTTTATTTTAACTCCCTGAGCCATCTCAGGTGGGAGTCTTTCTACAACATCTTGAATTCGGTGTCAAGTAAAACATAAAAATTACTATATTTTGTAAATTTGTTGTTGTTCTCTTGTGTTTTAATTGGCACCGACTTCAATATGTTGTAGAAACAAGTCGGTTAAATATTTATTTTTTGGTTTTTAGTGTGAAGTCGGTATTGTTTTTGTATTATTTTTTTTTGCAACAGTTTAACTTTTCTTCGAAATCTTACATCTCGGTGAAGATATATATCAAAAGTTTAGGCGTTGTTTGAGGTAACACTTCATATATTACCATATTTGGTCATTGACCGAGACCGTGAATACTGAGATGCTAATTTGCCGGACAGAGGACTCAGTGGTCGGCATTACTTTGTTTGTATTTTTTGTTCGCATGTTTTTAGTACTGCGTGCTGTAGGTATATTTAATACTAAGACATTCGATTATGACTTATGGTTAGACAAATGTTACGACATAAGAATTATGTGTTTGCTGATTGTATTATAGATAAGTAAATCAATTGAAAAGTACCACCTGTTTGGGATTCGATCATCAAAACTATTAAGACCCAAATCCAGCAAAAATCAGCTGCCTCAAGACACTGTGAGCTCTTCCTGCGTGCACCGGAACACAAACCAACTTGATTGACAATTTCTTTTTATTTTACCTCTTACCCATTTTAATATTATATAAAATTATTAGAGCTAAGCATGTTTGCTAAAGAGTTTCTTGCGCCGCTTCTTCTCCTCAAGTCACAACATGCTGCAAAGCGGTGGTAAATTAGATTAGGCTCCCATAGAGTAAATAATAAACAAAATTAAAACTAAATAATTGAAATGAACAAGTTGTCGTTAGTCTACATAAAACTTTAACAATACTCATTGTTCTTGACGTTTTTGTCTTCCGTGATCACGGCTACTGAAAAGTGGCCGAAACGTTGGAATAATAAAAATCAAATAAATGACTGCGCTTAAAAGCGTTAAAATGTAGTTTTTTTTAAATCAATTGAATGTGTGTAAAGTAAGTACAAAATTTGGTACAAGTTTACTTTGAGATTGATGTTTAATAGAAGATGTGCACATGGCAGTCGTCTGTGGTCAAATTGTTTACCACTAGATATATCGCTGTACATATTATTTATACCGACGACCTACAATGATTGGTAGAATAGACAAGGCAACTTCACTTGCTTAAAATTCTACAAACTTCCAGATTGTGATTTTTATGCCCCTGCTACGTCTGAGATAATGTTAGTGCTATTGACTATGCCACGCAGACATAACAAAGGATTTAATGCGTTATTTGAGATGCCATTATATAACGTTAACATTGACAGATAAGTCTTGTATATACCAATGTATCTAATCGTTAACGGCATTATTTTTTAACGCTATATATAAATCGCGTTTGGACACAGTCACTAACATTATAAACCCAGGTGTAGCAGCGACATTAGAGGATAAGCATTCTAAACAATCCACGTGTAGTTGAACTAATGCTCATGCTATAACTGGCAAAACGGAATTTTAGAGTAATACAATTCAATGATGACGAGTGATTTGGTTATGAAAATAAAGAGTTGTGATTTTTTAACAATAAAATTTAATTATTCATTAAGTTAATTACCCTTTACGCTTTCTATATGTGTTATAAAAATAACGAACAGTCTAATCCCTTAAAGTAATCTCTTCTAGATAACCCATTAATCTTGAAATGTTGTACAACATTGAAACGATAGGGTAAAATTAAATATAAAACTATTATTATGTACCTTAATGAATATAATAATAAATAAAACTCATAGTTAAATAAAATCCCTGCAATATCCATCTTAAACATAAATTATAAATGGCCATCCAAAAGCGGATCTCGTACCTAAAACATCAATTTGAAATTCACCTAACACGCCCCGCAATTAAAATTATAATTTAGTTTGTAGGCAGATCTAAAATACACGAAATACTCGCATGTAAGGTTTTAATGAAAGTCTATTTAAATGTTACTTCAATGTAGTGCAAACACAAAGTTGAATTTAAGGGTAACCTACTCACTTTTTATAGCATTTATAGATAATATCTACATATGCTTGTGATTAATCTGTTAAATTGTTAATGTCATTTGATTCCATAGTCATACAATAAATACAATTATAACTATAAATTACAAATATACAAATCTAATGAGAATGGTAGTCTTACAATAAATACATATACAAGTTAAAGTAAAACTAATACATGCAAACAAAAAAATCCCTAACCACTTATTTGACTGTTTTGTGACGATCTGCCATTTGATAATTTTTTATTACAAATTCTAACTTTAAACGCACGCTGCGTTAAACTGTTTTTCTATTGCTATCTATCACATCTTACTTTTGTGTATTATAGAATATATCATTTTAATTCCGGTTTAAAAATAATTATAAAGCTATTTAACTGGTTAGAACTATGACATCATATTACATTCGTGCAAAAGCATCGAGACTGATTTTTTATACGGTGATAAAAGGTGTCTACTCTATTTCAATATATTGACACATTATTTAAAGTGGGGCTTCATATGCGTTAGTGTAAAAGATTTAGGTCATTTCACGCAGTTATGGCGATGGATTTAATGTGTTATTTGAGATGCGACATTGTTAATGACGTTAAATATTGTCAGATAACGTATGTAATATGCGCTAATGGGTTTAAATAATACGGATTTGGTCACAGCCCAAATTTTTAACACTAACTCAGATGAAGTCCCAGCACAATAAAACTGTCAATTACGTTTTTGTCAAAAAAGTAATTCAAAAATTGGTAACATATAGGCGGCCTGTCGTAAAAGACGACAAAACAACACATAGCTAAGTGGTATGGCAGTTACCCGTTTGGACCCCTACCGCCCCGTTTTAGTATATGTTGCCATAGCAACCTCGAGTCGTGTTCTGACATTAGTGGCTAGGATCCAGTTCCTCTTAGAGGTCGGCAGCACACTGGTTTAACACCTTTGGTATTACAAATATCCAAAGGCGACGGTAACCACATTCCATCAGGTAGGTCGCCATAGTGTCTGCTGTAATCCAGATATAATAAAAAAAAACATATTGTAGTATTAGGACTGTATAGCGCAGCAAGAGCATTCGTGCGTGGGGCCTCGCATTTCCTCTGCCCCTTCAGGCCGTGCGGGAAGTACAAGATCTGAGAGTCTCCGTGTTACCATTGCGGCTTCCCTACACACACCCGACGCTCGGTTCGCATATCGCGGCCCCCCGCCATGCTAGTAGACTATGAAACCTCGTAATGAATGCTCATATATAGAGCATATGCACTGACCTGCGCGCCAGATGTTAATATCAATAACCGTTTTGTTGAATAAGTGTGTAAAAGCGTATCTATCTAAATAACTGTAATGTCACATTATTAATTATTAAACAAAATAGTACAGTACCAAACAAGTCTAATTATTATTCAGTGCCCTCTATAAATGTCCCTCTGATTATTTACTATTCTGTTTATTTTGGCGCTTATGTTGTTGTTCTCCTGAAGTTGGAGTCAATCTTGTACGTGCGAACGTAACACCTCATTCTTGTTTCACGCTATACCTATGCGACGGTTATTATATTTGTACGGGTTCTCGGTACTTTGATGTGTTTATGGCGATATCGATGAAATTTTATGTGACTTCTTACTTGTTTTACGATAAAACACTGTGAAGGATCAAAGTGTATTGACTTGTCGTTATTTAGGGATCGGAAGCCGTTTTGGCAAAAACGGTACTTCTAAAAAACCTTCATATTCGTTTGTCCGTCTGTGTTATACATATATTTATAGCTATTATCCTTAGTAGCTTCCATTAAAATTCCGCTATATAGAGTTAGTAGACTATGTAGTTGAATTTGGACAAAAAGTTATATTTTATAGGCATATTTTCATTTTCTTTCAATTTCAATTCATTTAGGGTCGGCTCAATATGTCTTTGTCTAGTCTCTTTTCTATCACACGCTCTCTTTCACACTACAAACCATCATATCATCCTTAACACATTCCATCCATCTTTTTTTTGGTCTACCTTTACATTTGTATTAATCATTCTTGCAGATTTTTTGGCACGTGATTTTCACCCCTCTTCATTCTTCTTCTTCATTCATTCAAATTATACCACCTTAGTTTACTTTCACTCATTTTTTCAGTCACACGTGCAACTTTCAAAAATCCCCTTATGTACTCATTTCTCACCTTATACTTGAAAATCTGTAAATGAGGATCAAAATTTCACGAAAAATGATGGATAGTCTCCTAAGACCATTTTCATTTAGCTCCAACGGATAATGTAGGACAGGATAAGGAAGTACCTTTACTACCTCGCTGAAAGTTACCACCCTGTATACCTTCCTTGAAGGTATAACCTAATGGATAGTGAAAACCGCTTAAAATTCCGTTGCGTGGTTTAGAAGAAGTTAGCGGATATCCAGACAGACAGATGCGGAAAGCGACTTTTTTATGCCATGTAAAAAAAAATACGTCAAGTACTTTTTGAGATGGATTATTTTGAATTAAGCATGTTTTTTAAAGTTCTGTAACTTAATAACAGATACATTTGTACTTGGTAACATTTTACAAAACCATCATGGATGGTACAGACAGGAACTTATTAATTTTTCTCCATTTGCTGTACTGATGCTTTAATGGAACTAATCAAGGAAGCAGTATATTCAATTTTGATCTCTAAAATATATCCATTCAATACAAACCACTGTTCACACGTCATCACTTCATCGATCTCGGAGCGGTCGTATATTTCCCGTATAACGAGCTTTTATTTCCAATACACTCTTGCCCCAATGGTTGCTAGGAATCAGTTAGATGTCGCAGTATCCAATTTATATAGAAATCATGACGACTAGGACTTTCATCTAATCTGTGGAAATATCCATCTATGGACACTTACTGATCAACAAAAGAAACTTTTCATAAACCATTTATAATTTCATTTCGATATGTTTGGTCAAATGCTAAATTAAGCGATACTTGAAGTTTAGAACACAATGTTATAATCCGGAATAGAATATGACAAATATGGTCATGTAAAGCTACAAATATAAAAGTCTGTATGGAGTCGAGTTTGTGCAATGAATTTAAAGCTTCGAAAAATATCGGGGGGTTAATTCGGACCAGCAGATACTGTTCACCTGTCTGTTAGAGCACCACGTGAAAAATAGTGAACGGATTTCAATGAAACACGAGCTAGCTTGCATCCCGGGTCAACACTTAGGATTCTTTTTATCCCAATGAATGACGTCGTTTTAGTGGAATAGACGAATATAGACAAAAACGTGTGGTAGTGATGCGAGTCATTACCAAATATGTCTTCCTCGTGGCAACGTGAATAAAATTTCGTTGTGACATGCTAATACCTGATAACGTAAAGAATTTTGTTTCGATACCTTTTTAGGATTCCGTAACCGTTTTCGTAAAAATGAAAGCCTTATGAAATCGGCATGACCATTTTTGGGGTTTCATGGTCAAACATCGAAAATTGGGTGTGGAATGCAATGCATTTGGCATAATTTTCACAAACTCCTTTTTATTCCTTATAAATGTAAAAAAAATCTTACCTTAGAAATCTACGATGCGAACGTCGAAATGATCCAGCTCCTCGACAATAGGGACGTAATGAAATCGCTCAAAAGGACTAAACAGTTTGAGCTACTGCTAAAAACAAAACTAATGTGTAGTGTGTGTAATATGCTAGTTGTTAATAAAGAAAACATGAACAAAGTGTATTCGCCTAAATAGAGCAAATAAGAATAGTACTAATGAACATAGGACACTTTCTCAGTATGAATACTTTTAGTTAATTTAGGTTACATTTTAATTACTTATTTATATAAGTATTTTTTTAAATACTTCATTTATGAAAACAAATATTCTTAGATGCTTAGATTCTTAGATTAGATAAATCGAAACGGACTGAGATTTGAACACAGTATATTTTTATACAAGAATTTAAACAGCCTTTATGGCATACAATTTTGTAAGTTATGCAACCAAAGCCATCTAAAAGCCGTAACCATATCGTATACATTCATTTGCCTTCGTCTCTTTCAGGAATTAAGTAAAGCATATTAATAAAAAACGTTTAAAATAATAAAAAACTATATGTGTGTGCAGTTCACTCGCAGTAAAAGTGAAACTTCAGAGAATATACAGGCGAACATAATTATATCTACAATGCTTAGTAGACAAGAGTGATTATAGATATTTTTTTATTTCTATAAACTTGAGGAATTATTAATCTCCCAATCTTTCAATCCCTTTTTATTTTTTTTGATAACGCAGGGGGAATGTCTTTGGAAACCGTCCTCGGGCTTTTCGGGGGTAGGGCCAAATGCAGCGCAGAGCATGCATCGAGGGTGTGTGGGACTCTCAGCGACCGGTTCTCCATGCCAGCTTTAAACAAAAGCAGTCGCGAGAAACCATCGCCAAACTACCCACTAAACCTAAACCTGCGCCCCTGTATCCACGCTTTTACGGGGCGTCACGGGATTTAGAACAGAGTTACTGCATCGTGACGCCCCCGCGCTCGGCAATACTGGGCCACCCCGGTGGCAGAGTGACATACATTATCAATCATAGAGGAAGTCCGCTGCTACCCCCGTAGCAGCGCCCTCCAATGACGGTAATTATGGGAGGAGGAGTTCCACGTAGCGGCGCCTTCGACCGCCGGTCCGTCTCCTGCGGATGGGGTCCGCGTACACATCTTCCTCCCTGACTCTTTCTGCGGCCTCCTTCTGCGCCATGACGGACTCGCAGAAGGAGGAAACCGCAAGCCAGGATTGCTGGGCCTGGAGCATGGCCTCGACCATGCTACGAAGTGAGCTCACAGGGCCAACGACGTTTTCTAAGAGGGCCCTCTGGGGCCCCCATGTGGCGCACTCCACGAGCGTGTGAAACGCCATGTCTTGGAGCGTGCCGCACTCGTGACATTGCGGGGAGGGCTTCCGCCCGCGATTTGATGCAGATACTTACCAAAGCTGTCGTGCCCGGTAAGTATCTGTACCATCCTAAATGTCAGGGAGCCGCGTTTCCGCGAGACCCAACGAGCTAGTTGGGGGCGGATCGCCTCCACTGTCGCAATCCCAGCTTCTGGGGAACTCCAGGTCCCTCTACCAAATTCGGATTGGAGCCTCGGTCGCCTGGACCCTGATCATCCGAGTTTCTGCCGGGCACGGCACCTGTCCTCTCGCCCGAGAATCCTACCGGATACGGTTCACTGTTGCGAGCACTTCCGCCTGAAGAACCCAGGGCGAGTCACCCGCTAACAATGTCACCGCCGTCCACGACACAGTACGGTATCCCCGTATGGACCTCACCGACAGGACCCTCTGAGTCCTCCTCAACAGGGTCCTGTTTTTCCGATCTAGTGCATGGCTCCATACGGGGACTCCATATAGTGCCATACTCCGAAGGATGTCGGCGTATGGGGGTCCCCGTCAAGGCTTTTTAACATCTCTTCCCGAGCCCGGGTCTTCGACTTAATAAACTTTTAATCCCTATGCAACCCGTTCTAGTTTTATCTATCTATCCCCCGTTTATCTAACTGTAAACTACAAAAATGACCTAAGTGCCCTAAGTTAATTTTTTAAATACAAACCATACAATAAATAATGCCGAATTACCAAAATAATTATCTAATGATTTGTGTCGCTTTTTCATTCCATCGAGTTTCAAATCACAACGATTCTAAAGAAGTTTCACTTCAATAATAACAGCCCATGCACGTCTCATTGTTGGACTCGGGCCTCCCACACTATAGGAGAACGGACAGTATACCTGTCACGCTTGTCCAAAGCGGCTTGGCAGGTTTAACACATCGATTACCTCGATTGTAGGTTTCAACACGATGTTTTCCTTCGCCGTTGCTAGGACGTGGTAATTGTAACAATATGCACATTAGGTCGAATAAGTGCCTAAGAGCATGCGTTCTTGCTGGGATTCGAACCCGCGCCCTTTGAGTTCTGGACGCGTGCGCTAGCCATTTCGCTACCACGACTACGACTAAATAAACATTTACGAATTGTAATTTCAGATGGTATGCGTGTGACCAGGTCACTAGAACTGGGTCATTGCCTCCCCCACCCTACTAGCCCAGGCTGCAAGCCTCCAGCATCTGCGCGGCCTGATTCAACATTTCGGATGAATTCTAGATTTTTCTATAATAGAGTAAATGCATTTACATAGTTCTTTATTAAATATCATTACAGAAAACTTAAGGCTAGTACTGTTTATGTACAAAGGCTGGTCTTATCGTTAATCGCGATCTCTTCCACACAAACGACATTTATTCAAGATAAATTTCTAAAATTTATACTTTTTAACCAATTGAAACTATAGAATTGGTTTTTAATTGAGAAATTTCCAGATTTTTGCAGTGATCCAGAAAATAGAACTTTTATATTTCGAGTTTTAGTTCGCATACGTTCCACATGTCGCAGGCAGTATACATTTTTGAGATATCCTATGTCTGTTTTGAAGGTCCAGTATACCCGCATGTTAAACATCATGATAATCAGTCTATATATAAATGTCTGATTTACCATCCTGCCAAATTTCGTCTTCAGAGAACAAATATTTTCGAGAAAAATAGATGACGTCGCAGAGAGTAAGTAATGTTACAATTTTATAAGGGTTCCGCTTTTACCAAAAAGGCATAGAACTCTAAAAATGTGTTGGTCTGTAATTTCGTGTTAGTTATTAAAGAATTAAAGAATTTATTGACAAGCGTTAACATTAGTGTACAGAAAACTATATGATTGCAAACAATTACTGTATAGTATGATACTGTGTTCCAGTTGTTAGTGCTCAATTCTAGACAATTCGAATATTAACTATACCGTGGAAAAAGGGATACTAATTGTTGTACCATATTTGCTTGTCATGTTTGTGTAATTTGGGTTTGTGGTTATTAACGAATTATATTTAAAAATGATGTGTATAAAAAATTGTGTGTGTGTGCAGTTCACACGCAGTAGAAGTGAAACAAAGTGTGACAAGGGGTGGGAGGGATTCTAAATTTCGTGATGTCATATTTCATATATTATATTCTTAGGTATATTTAAGCTTTAAACACGAAATTTGAAGTATTAACGAAAAACTTTAAAACATTTCCAACTCTATCTGTATGAGCTGTGTTTAAATTATTAAATATAATAAATATTGTTACGACCTAGACGCCGACAAAAACAAAGGGTGTGTCAGATTTAAAGTACAAACTGATTCTAGGAAATTCGGTCCACGTGGCCGGGCAGACATATTGCATCTGTGCAGTATAAAGCAATGTCCCGATTGAGGGACGATTCAGTCGAGCGATATCCACGAGCAAAGCAAAACTTGTGTACATTCGGTAATACATTTAGTGACGGACTTTGGACGTGTTATTGAATTACGACCTTCAGCATTACGTTTAGACTTGTTGTGTTTGGTTATATTTGTACCTGTGTTGTATGTGTTTGTATAGTTCAAATAAACTCTATAATAATTCCAACGGTATTTTAATTCGAGTCCTGCAACTCGCAACAATATATTCTATCTCATTCTCTCGCAGGCTTAGTCCTATAGATTTATGTGTTCAACTCTTCTTAGTGTCGCTTTTTCGTTTCATCGAGTTTCCAATCACAACGATTTTAAGAAGTTTCACTTCAAAAGCTTTTTTACAAAAACAAAACCAACTTTAAACTAAAAACCAAAAAATAAATACTCAATTTAAAAAAAAAAACCAATATTAGAAAGAGGAAAGATTTGTATTTTTGTATGTTTGTAATGAATATACTCAAAAACTACTGGATCGTTTCAAAAATTCTTACACCATTCAAATGCTACATTATCGCTGATTAATAGGCTATATAACAATTAGGGATCCCTATTAAAACTTCAATAATGTAACCCATCAATCTAAACAAATTACTTGGCGCTGAAATCGGGTTCTACGATTTTGATGAAATTTTATGTGTGTTTGAGTGGGTCTCGGGGTGGTTTAGATTCACAATTAGACCCGGTATGTGGCGCTGGAATCGGGTTCTACATTTTATTTTCTCAGGACAGGACATGTTTGGCGAAACCGCTAGCACATTATAAAAACGAAATTATCTCAAAGTTACACATTTAAAAATTACTTCGTGTTAACATTTGTAATGTATGTGGAAATGTGTAGGTATGTGAATATATGTGTATGTTTGTGTATATGTATGTTGTGTGTGTACATGTGAAATGTTTATTTTAAGTTTATTGTATTTGTATATTTCAAACGTAAGTTACCTACGCAATAACATACAGCCATACATCTTAAAATATCTAATTCTATGAAATGTGAGGAAAAAATTTCTAATATAAAATATGCACTATCTTATAATTTACAGAATATCACTTGATCTTTCCTGGTACCACTGAATATCGTCAATAAACATAATTTAAGATGAGCAGAAATCACACAAATAAGTGATTGAACGTTACATATAATACGACACCAAGTTGTTGAGATCACAAGTAGGTTAGTCCGAATAACCTATCTATTTAGGTAAGTAGAATAATAATTACCAATATTAAGTTTACTATTTGATAACATTGTAATGTTTACTTTCTAAAGTGTTTTGTTTTAGGCCGAGTATCCGATTGCAATAGTTGGCGAAGCACTGGCAAGAACGGGGCACTTGTAGAGTGGGAGCGCTGTGAGCGATTATTGTCAGGTTCTATCTATATCTTAATAAATATTCATTTACCTTACTACTACTTAAAAATTGACATAAACTTTGTGTAAGTACCTAATGTCAATTTTCTACTAATGGTAAGGCAAATGAATAAATAGTTAGATATAGGAAGCGGTCATATATGAAAACCTACCACCCCATTTACGTTATGGTCTATACAAATATAATATGTCTAGTCCTTAGTGAAAACATCGTTTACGTCACACGCATTTTTCAAATCTACCTTTAAGTTGTAGGCGAGCAATAAACTTTTATCATAATTTAATACATTCCTATGGTCTAAATGAGATACTCACATTAAAAAAAAACATTAAATCTATCAACAATTGCAAAAGAACTTATTTTAGCTATACAAAAGGAAAAAATTAATTCGTCAAATTTCAGTGAAAACTATTTTTGTGACCAATCGTCTCTTATTTATTTAGTCCTTCAATAATGGTTGTAGAATCTAATAATATTTACAGTCGAACTAGTAAATAATTTTGATGTTTTTAATAATAATAGTTTTTGAAAACTTTAAGACTTTGGTCAAAGGCGTTGGCGACTGAGATACACTATTATTTCCCTTCACAACATTTTACAGGCACTGTAATCGTTGCTTTAATTATCAATACGTCCAACTGCCATTATTTAAGTAAAAAGATTCATTCGTGCGAGATTCACTTTAACGGTCATCACTGTGATTGTACGGCTATTAAAGCTGACTTTGATAGTTAATCAAGTGATATAATCGTCACGTTAATAGATGTTGATCCGTTACCAGATATAGTAAGATAAAGGTATCTTTAACGTAGTGTTAATATTAAAAATAAGCAAAATTATGCAGGTATTTGTTGTTTCAATAAATCTTATTTCTTCTTGAAAGTATTACCTATATTTAGCTTGAACTTGGATGTTCTGAGATTGTTGTACTTTATAATTCAAAAGTTAGAGAAACACATTTTTTCCAATTTTTGGAGCTAATATCTCGTTATCTGTTGATTAGTCATTACCAAACATAGTTGTAATTTTTCAAAATCTGCCTAATGATGCCTCACAGACTATATACCAGGCCACTCAGAAAGTATTGTGAAAAAAAGTTTTTATGTATGATAGACTGGCCAGTTATAATCTATTTTGATAATATGATTATTTATAACTAAAAATACGTACGTTCCAAAATTTCCCTCCACATTGTTTGCGAGCTAATTTAAATTATCGTATTTCAAGTGTCACCTGACACCAGACGAATCGTACAATAGACTTCAAATGGCATTTATAGATGAAGGCCTTTCTAAAGCAACCGAGTATCATTGCTACAACGAATTCAAGCGCAGTTGAATAGCTTTGGGGGATGAAGAAAGAAGTGGTCGCCTTTTGACGGCTGTTACGGAAGAAAGTGTGCAAGCAGTTCAAAATTTAATTCAAGACAATAGGCGAGTTACGTATCAAGAGATTCAGCACGTACTGCAGATTGGATCGGGAAGCCTTAACGAGATTTTACACGTGCATCTTCGCGTGAGGAGGATAGTTTCACGCTGGGTGCCGCACAACCTCACCGATGCTCAGAAGCAGGCCCCGGGTGGAATGGTGCCGTGATATGATAAACAAATTTGAAGCAGGCGTGTTTACGACATCATTACAGGTAATGAGTCCTGGATTTATCAATACGATCCAGAAACGAAGCGCCAGTCGACGGTTTGGGTGTTTCAAAATGAATCAACGCCTACCAAAGTGAAGCGATCTAGAAGCGGGGAGAGATTTTGATCGCGGGTTTTTTCAATTTGACTGGCTACTCGGTGTCAATTTTTTAAGGAACAAAGTATCAAGATTCGGCGTTGATTTAGATTTAAATTTCTACGTTGATTTGGTAGTATACCATTGTGTACTACCAAATGCTTGGCAGAAGTTTTCTCTGTTGTGAGCAATAAGCGGCCAAAGACAGGGCTCCGCGGGCTACAGCTCTACCACGACAACGCGCACGCCCATACCGCGCTCAAAACGAGGGCCTTCCTGGACAGCACGTCGGTTAACCTTCTGGATCACCCTCCTTACAGCCCTGCCCTAGCACCGTGTGACATATTTTTATTCCCGAGAATAAAAAATCAGTTTAAAAGAATATAATTTTCGTCGCCGGAAGATGTGCAGTCAGCGTTCGAGCAAGCTGTAAACGAGGTGTCTGCGGCGGGCTGGAAAAAGTGTTTCGAAAACTGGTTCAGACGCATGAAACTTTGTATAGAGACTGGTACTCTCCTACTTTGAAAAGATTTAATAAAAAAAACACGTATAGAACATTTTTTTTATTTTCGCTAAACTTTCTGAGTGTCCCACGTATGTACTCTGAAAAAATCCAACACTTAGTTATTATGGCCACGCCTATTTTTTTTTCGCAATTATATATTTAGGTTTTCATTTTCTTAAGCCTATCTATATAGCTCAGATGAACTGTAGGTTATCAACTGACATCATTCAACGGAGTTCTTGTGACAACTCGAAAGGCCACATTTAACTATACAGTTTACATTTCTCACAAAAACACATAATTACTACTCAAATACTATCAATATCCTACAACTACTGTTCATTTTACAGTAATTTTACATACTTTTAAAAATAAAACTGCACAGCACAACATCTACTTTCAGTTCCCGCTAAAAACTTCCTTTTTATAAGTATAGACATAGTGGTTTCCGAGAAAAATACTGTGACATGCAAAGGTCGGATGGACAGACAAACAGACGGACGGTCGGACAGAAACATAGACCGAGGTAACTTCGTTGAGTTGATTTCTGTAACAATTCGGGATCAGCAGTGGTCGAATGTGTAAATTATAAATAATGAACATTATGAAATATATAAAAGCATTCAATAAATTTAATGGTACACGATTGACGACAGATATGAAAGAATACATGTGAAAAACGTGGAGTAAAAAAATTATAATCTGACATCTGAGGTGCCAGTGCCAAGTTACATGACCTCATTTTAACAATTTCGTTGGGTTCCGCTTTGCCAAAATGGATACAAAACTAATAAATATCTGTTTATTTAAAATATATAATTGATTTTTACAGACATATTATGCATGTTCACAAATTGTGACGACCACTTTTAATTACTGTGAATAAAATACAGCTTCTAGGAAATGCTCGTAGAGCATTTAAAAAAAATCTATTACCTCATTCATCACTTAATTGTTCGGTTAACAGTTTTATGACTGGAACAAGCAAAGCGTTTCGCCATTTTTTTGGAAGTGCCAGTGCAAAAAGTTGCTACCGAATTGTAAATTTTATAAACGCTCATATAAAATAGACAATTAAAAGTAATTTAAACGTAGTAAAACTTTAAAAGCCTTGTAGTTATTTACATTTTAAGCCACTCAAGTACTACCTACATCGCCATTAATTTTGTGAACTGTTCCAAATAAGATTTTTGAAAGGTGATAATGTTTGAAATGTTATCGCATAGTAAGATAGTAAAGTAGAACTATTTATTGTGTTAATGTGTAATAAAAAAGTATTTTATTGTTTTGATCACTTTAGAAAAATTTATACATAGAAATGTATTTACGTAAAATTGGCCTACGTCGTCTAAAATATATATTTGGGATATCATAATGATTTTTCTTTAAAATATTGATATGCTTTTAATATTTTAAAAACTTATTGCCAGTAATCTATGAAAGTAAAGGTAGAATAGTCATTTTTTTTTGTATACTTTTATGTATTACTCAAACATCTAAAAATAAATACAAATATTTTCAAAATGTATAATAGAGCGCTTTCATTTGATACCTCACAAGATGATCTTGCTTAAAATTCAATGTTCTTTAATTTTCTAAAGAAAAAACAATCATGTCTTCTATAAGTAATGCAAACTTACGTCTCTGTTTTTATTAGTCCCTAAAATAATCGATAGTGAGTAGTGACACAGAAGCACGGAAACTAAAATAATTTTTAAATGTTAGACATCGGATCTATAAAAAGGAGAGTACATTAAAACGAATTAAATGAGTACTTATAGACCTTGTTTATTGTTCTTAATATAAACACCCGATTGATGACCTAAATTAAACAGCGTTGATAAATCATACATGCATCAGTATCAATGATCCCGCGCAGGCTTGCTGCACCCAAAATAGAGTTCGTGCGTCTCCGTCCACATTCGGAATAGATCGGTTATCTTTTTCAATCCGCTGCAATACAAACAAAAAGGTCAGAAGCCGTCGACCTAGTTTCCAAGCGACGAATACAAAGGTCACCCATACATACATCGGTCCGGGAAGCGTTTGATAACGTTGGCAAGGCTGACTGATGCACGCGAATGTTTGCGCTCGGGTTATGCAACGTTGGAATCCGTTCACTGTTAACAATCTATATTTATAATAGATAAATATGCAGTTAGTCATTATAGCCTAAATACTAAAAGCGTATAATAGAATACAACCTATTGTACCATTTGGGGTGAAAAAATTGAGTCTTTGGGGTCTATCAAAAAAGACGTTTCGAAAAATTACGACATTATCTCTGATCAGAGGCTCATACTCGTCTTAGGGAATCAGCTTTGTTATCTAACGTGGCAATTACCAATTACCAAAAAACAGAATAGAAACCTGTCATGAGCAGCACAGCAGATTTAAACAGTAGCCAGGATTAACAAATGGCAGATAAATAAACAAATCCATCACAGCTTTTCCTGCCATAGATCAGGAGACCCTAAAACGCCGCAAATATGGATTCAGTGGTAATGGATATGTTACGGTAAAAGTAAAAAACTGGTGATTATACATAACAACTGGTAATTATGTATAATCACAATTAATGCCAGTAGATATGATAAATAAATTAAAATTTATCAAATTAACTTGGGTATTGGGAATCATGTAAACAAACAGGTTAATTTGATAAATTTTAATATATTTATCATATTTACCAAATTTAGTGGTGATTATGTATTATTCGTGTAATGACAGTCGTAGTTGCGTAATAGCTAGCGCACGGGTCCCAAACTCAAAGGGCGTGGATTCGGTCGTGACCGGAACGCATGCACCACTTAGGCAGTTTTCTGACCTAATGTGCATATTGTTAAAAATAACCACGTGCTAACAACGGTGAAGTAAAACACCGTGATGCAACCTGCACATCGAGATAACCGATGTGTCAAACCTGCCACGCCGCCTTGTACAAGCGTGGCGGGTATACTGTCCGTTCCCCTATAGTGGGAGGCCCGAGCCCAGCAGTGGGACATTTATGGGCTGCTATTATAATAAATAGTTTAACAAAATATAAAATATGAATAAAAACATGGCTATGGTATGGCTGTATGTTATTGCGTAGATAACTTACGTTTGAAATATACAAATACAATAAACTTAAAATAAACATTTCACATGTACACACACAACATACATATACACAAACATACACATATATGCACATACCTACACATTTCCACATACATCACAAATGTTAACACGAAGTAATTTTTAAATGTGTAACTTTGAGATAATTTCGTTTTTATAATGTGCTAGCGGTTTCGCCAAACATTGTCCTGCCCTGAGAAAATAAAATGTAGAACCCGATACCAGCGCCACCTACCGGGTCTAATTGTGGATTTAAACCATTCTCGAATCCAATCCAAACATTTCATCAAAATCGGTCCAACGGTTTGAAAGGATTCAGTGACACACGAGCAAAAGAATTATATACATAAACAATGTTATTTTGTTTGCTAGTTTTATTTATATTATGTATAGTTTAATTGATGAAATAATAATTATTTTAATAAATATGTTTTTAAGTAATTGAATCTTAATTCACTGAAAACGATTGGTTAAATAATGTAATTAGCAATGGGCTTATGAGAGGTTGCGCGTTCAATTTTATTTATAGTCTGTGTTCATTCAACTGCAAAACATGATGGGGATTATTGGCATCTGCAAATTGAATGAGTGGTCTTCAAAGGGAATGTAGAATAACATTTTTCAATGGAATCGCGGGTAGGTAATTTTGATTTACAAGAGCAATGAAAATAATCGGTTTGATTAAATTGGAAATAACATTCGTTCTTTCGATTCCAGGCAAAATAAATTCTGTAAACAATCTTTCCGTTGTTTACTCTAGTCTGTGTTTTGATCTAAATATGTCCGCTGTATATCGTCCATCACAAAAGCGTAAGTAGTAGTTAGTTAATCTTTATTGTCCACCAGGAAATTTATTTATTATTTAAATTAAATATAGTATATAATATATTACTCAGGGATAATCTAGCATTCTAAATCTGAAAGAATTTTTGAAATCGATCCAGTAGTTTTTGAGTTTATTCGTTACAAACATACAATATACTCTTTCTTCTTTATAATATTAGTATAGAAGTATAGATGAAAACATAGTAATATGTATCCTTCTTCCAAGGTAATATGAATAATGAACAGTATTATAGAATTAAACTAAACATTACATACATACACATATCACATCTGTTTTCCATAGGGATAGGCAAAGTCGATAGATTTCCACTTACTACGATGTTGAAATACATCTTTTGCTTCATCTACATTCATTAATAACTTCATACACACACATTTATTATAGAAGCTTTTTACCAGGCCATTCTTTAAGATACTTGCGTTTTGTTTATGGTAAGTACATCGCGGTCTACCAGCATCGACTCTATCACAACACTCTTTCCATACACTTGTTTTGTCAATCTTTTCATCCATTCTCTCAAATTAAACACAAATAATAATAATAATAAATAAACATTATCATCAACCCGCAGGGGAACTTTGTGGCGGAGCCTTAAATGAGTAGCGACACCTCGTACCCGACTCCCGGGGCCAAGGCAAGGTCCCCGCCTCCGTGTTTGCCATATTGCCTTGGCCAGCCGGCACGGAGTGGAGATCGCTAAAGCTAAACCTCAAGCTCCAGTGGTGAAAGTGATAAATGGCATAACGTCGGAAGTAGCTTCGGTGAACCTGCAGCCCATAGCCACTCACACCCATGTTGCCCCTGTCTTCTATTGCATTTTTTGGTGCCTATGCAGGGAGTGGTGAGTCACCGTCTGCCCATGTTCCCCGAACATTGCGACGGGCAAACGCCAGACCCCTAGTAACACTATCAGTTCACCCCAATAGCCCGGTACTTTTTGTTCTCATTTTAAATAATAGTCCTACACTGGCCGGGGCTTGTCCTTGGGTGCATTATTATATGGTGTAGACAAGGATAATCGCCGGTCAGTGTCACCCCACATTTACATTAAATTTGTCAAGGGGCCTCTACGTGTTGGCTTTCCCATGGCCCCAGGCAAGCCCCCCAAAAGTCCGGGTCATTTTTATGGCCCGTGGTTTTCAAAGACATACAATAATAATAATAATCTTTATATTTCCCAAAAATACAAGTTTTAGTTAA
Organism: Dendrolimus houi; assembly: GCA_039645545.1. Taxonomy (NCBI): domain Eukaryota; kingdom Metazoa; phylum Arthropoda; class Insecta; order Lepidoptera; family Lasiocampidae; genus Dendrolimus; species Dendrolimus houi. The sequence goes on along the minus strand of CM077127.1, from coordinate 9,509,648 downwards.
CATAATGAAATGTTATAAATAAGTCTTACTTATACGATACACAAATTTCATAAAATGGAGCAAAGGGAGATAGGAGTAAAAACTGAGAAAACCCGACTTATGGAATTCCTGGCCTCCTCCTCTCGCACAATACATAGTTTTGTTAAAAGATCACACTAATGAAAAACGTAAATATAAAAATATAAAGTGTGCATTTTTATACTTACATGTGTAAGTGAATGCGTTCAATATTTTGAAATACCCATACGTAGTCCAACACAGCACTGATTTTGAGTGCCCACCTCCTATTATCACATATCTCATGCGTCCCATTGTAAAAAAACTTGCAAAAGTGTATTTGCTTTAAAATTCTAGTATATTACAAAAATGAATGCGAATAAAGCCGCGTGTAAATCCCTACACTAAAGTTACAGTTATATTTCGTCGAAAGCTTTATAATAATCCAATATAATTTAATGTAAAACTAGCCGCACTTGTTTACGAAAAGTTTGTTTAGATATCTGAGATTAGGGTTTGCTATTAGGGCAAATACAATGTTTCATATTTCTGCTGTTGTTGCTTAAAGTTCCCTAGACCACTCCAACTTTGATCAAAGTAGTGTTGAATATTAATTTTGAGAATTATTAAGTTTGATATGAAAGTATTAGACCGCTTTATTTCAAGTTTCGTTAATAGCCCATCACAGGCTATTGTTGGCGAAAGCTTTCCACTTTCTTAATGTAACTCCACTCCTACCAGCAACTTTGCCTAGATTGTAAGCCCATCAAGTTACAGGGCGGGCTATATTCCACTGTGTTTGCCCTTTTAAGGCTTCTTAGACTATTCAGTTTTGGTCAAATTATTATTCAACATAAAAACTTTGGGAGTTTTTAGTTTGATATAAGAGTATTGGATGGCTTTTTTCACAATCCGCAGATCACAGTTGACTGTTGAAGTGGGCTGTCTACTTTCCTAAAGTAGCTTTTACTAGAAACTTTGCCTATATCAATCGTAGACCAAGTTATAAAGGAGAATTTTTCAAACGGGCCTTCAGGGCCAAATCCTAAACTATGATAAATAGCGAAAAACACTTAAAGGAGTCTCGAGGCTGATTTTGACTAAAACTAAAATGATATCATTATATTTTTGGAAAACCAATTACCCCTGCTAGGAATCAAATCGGCTGACGTTTGAAAAAATAAACACATCCTATATATTATACAAAATCATATGGTAGCTTATAAGGATCAATTTCTCTGAAGGATTGTCAAACGCAAATGGCAAACCAAGGGAAAGGGTTGTTTTTGAATAAAATGTTCTATATATCCATATAATGTTCATTATTTAGCATAGTTTAAGATTTGGCCCTCAGGGCCCAATTAAGAATTCACCTATCTTGTACTACGTTTTCCGAAACAAGATCTTCACCGACCATCGATTTTGCGACAAACATTATCAGCACACTGCCACTTATTTAAAAGATATATATATAAAAAAATACATGACGTTTATTAAGTCCGAAACGAATATCGTATGTTTAGGTACGACTACGTCAGTGTTTAGACTTAAGAACATAATTTTAAAATTTCATTAAAAGCCTGGAAAAATTATATAGGAATTAATCTCAAACTTTAATTAATAAATTACTGAGATGGTTAGTTCCACCTTGTTCACTAGAAGTCATTACAATATATTCATAGTAATTTTACGTACTGTGTAATATCTGAAGAAACATATCGATTCAGCTGTAAAGCTTTGTTTTAAAGGTGTATAAGTAAGTATAATTGGATTTGATTTTGTCGGAAAAATATGATTTAAATAACAAAACGTTGGTTGGAAGTTTTAGTTGTTTTTTATCTATATCAAAAATGTGAGTGCAATGACTTATTTCACTCACTCTCTTGTCAACAGTGGAAATGTTTTCTAGGGGTTTCTTATGAGTTATATTTTTCACTCATAGATTCTTATTTCTAATAATCTAACTCCATGTTAGAAATCTGTTAGACCGTGATGGCCTAAGAAACAGACAAACCCGTTTTAAAGTTTCTTGATATACTTATTATATTAATGTGTCTTTTAAAACTCGTCGTCAAATCACATAAAATGTGGAAAGAGTTTTAAAATGTTAATAAATTGAACAGTGTATTTCAGCGTGATATTGTAAATTCTTTATTTTCTCTTAGTTGACCTCGACATAAATCTCTTTCGATGTTAATATCTGAACGCCGCTAGAAGGTCATGCAGGCCTTGATTCTTTTATCTCTCATTTTAAAGCATCGTTTACTGACTTTATAACTTTACGATCCATCAATGTCTCCATATATTTTTTTATTAAATTATTAAAATAGAATTTTAATTTGTCGTGCGTTATTGAAAAGCTTCCGTCAACGCTTTAACAAAAAACAAGATAATGCGGATATTTAAAATTTATTCCTTCATGATTTTTTATTCAACAGTTACTGATGTTTTGTAAGTTATTATAAATCTTTGAGTATAATATAAATTTAATGCGAGAATAAAATTTAAACTAAAAGGAATAACTAATAAGAAAAGAAGAAAGAAAGAAAATATTAGACTAAATACTTAAAAATAAACTAAATTATAAATAAATTAATATAAAGTATGTAACAAATCGCTGCCAGAGGGAAGCGTGCCCAGAAGGCTGGCTGCATTGCCACCGCTGTATGGCAATGCTGATTCGTTGCGCGAAATATGAACCAGCCTTCTGATCACGGGTGGTATTAAAGAGTTTCTTACAAATTTCTTTGAAGAAACCCTTTGCCGATGGGCCCCACGAACCTAAAGTTTCAACTCCAAACGGCACAAATATGGAACCCTTTCCTAGGGTTCCATATTTGCGCCGTTTGTGATCTTCAGCTGTTGAAGCAGCGTTGCCAGCCCCCGACTTAATCACTGGAAGATGTGATGCCGCCAGAGTATCAACGCATGACGCGTCCCACACAAGCTGACTACCCATCCTCCAGTGAATAAGTGACATTCCATCCGGCCTCTTGCCATCGTCACGCACCAAGCCATTTGGCTCTAGGATGGCTGGTACACCGACGCTGACAAGAGCTGGGCGGAAGATGTCATTGAGGCTGGCATGGCCAGATCTTCGGCCAACACTATGTAAACATGATAGTCCGTGGAGTCCATACGGATCCACCATAGTTCCACACTGGCAGCGGTGTGGTACGCAACATGGAGCCCCCAGGCGAAGGCTCGCATTCCTTCATAAATAAATGGAGTGCACAAAAGTAACAATTTTCATTTTTTTTCAATTGTAATTTATAATAATTACTGATTAATCTGAGGCTATTGATATAAGTATTTCATTAGGTATAAATGGTTAATGTTTTAATAACATGACCAAAATAATCGGGCGTGACGGTTTAAAATTACACCATGGAAAGAAGTAACTACTGGCTTAAACCTATTTACTGCAAAGTTCTTAAATATACATACTGTGTATGTGTTCAAAATTCTAAAATTAAGTTCGTATTATCAAAATCTCATCAGCATATGGTTTTTAATCTTTTATTGCGTAATTTAAGAATCTCTGATATGGTGCAAACAAAGCTACCGTTCAATTAATATGCATCATAAAAAAACAAAATGTACTTTGACCGTCGGCATCATAATGAGCGTTTATCCTGAGTCAATGTTCTTAAGATTATTAATGACTGAAACGATTGTATCTCTTAATAAGTACTTAAATCAGATCTCAGTACAAGCAAGTGTTGATTGCAAAATATTCACAAATGTCAGGTCAATGAACTTGTCTCAAATTCTAAACCACTATATTAACATTTTGTAGGTCCTTGAAGACCGCAGGCTTAAAACGTGCAAGGTGAATTAACAATCAGTACGTCTAGATTTTTACAACATTGAATAACAATGTTTAAAGGAGAGAGTAGACTATGTCCGCAGCAGAAAACTATTATCTGAAGGAATAATAGAATAAGAATACTAGCTGACATTCACCGGGACGCGTCCGGGTTACAATTATGTCTTCAATGACTAAACTGTACAGAATTTCGCGCGCGCGAAAGTCATCACGACCTGCGGAGCTACACATGTATCTCTGGTCTTCCTACTTTTTGTTTTGGCATACTTCCGTATACCGATAAGCGTGCGTCCGGTATATAGCACTTCACACAATAACTCCATTGTTTATCACTAGTCAAAGAACTACATTCTCGTGATCATATTTATTTGCTTGTACATATATGTAAAACCTGAATAAATATTTGTGAATAATTAGGAAAGATGTGTTTAAAAATAAGTTATAATCTACTGTTAGTAGATGTGCAATTTTCTACTTTGGAATCCAATAGAAGAGAATTACATTCATTACGGATAGTTGTGTAAAAACTTGAACAGTTTTTACACAACGCAGCATTATTGAAACCAAGGAAGATACTTAGAGGACTTCATTACTTGCAAGTTTTACAAACTGAAGCAGTTTTGTGTAACATCTTTTTTCGTGACCTAATTTGAAAGAAGCCCCGGTTCGACCCACATTTCCATTCCCAGACGAAGATGTTGAAGGAAATTAAATAAAAATAACATTTCCTCAAATATAAATTAACTTCATCGTAAGGCCAATACCGCCTACGGTGGTTTTTCCTTTGAAGCTCACTGCGGTTTGTGCACTGAGTAAATTGTATCATAATTAAGAAAAATTCTTATTTATATATGTCGGCGCAAACTTATCCATTGATTAATAGACGACTTTAAAAAAAAAGGACAGTCTAAGTTCTCTAATCTAAAATTAAATATTCAGTGCTAGTTATTATGAAATAATCGTAATAATATTTTATTTTGAATAAAAAGTAGCGCAGATTTTAAGTCTAAGAATTTGCTGTCGATCAGTGAAAACCGCATCGAAATCGGCCTAGTAGGTTTTACGTGAATCCACGAACAATCAGACAAGAAGTCTAAAAATATTCATCGTGTTCTCCACCGTTTATATAGTGTATGAGTTCTTTTTTTATAGCTTCAATGTACCGTTACGGCACGCTTAGAATTTTATAATATTATTGATAACTAGCTGATGCCCGCGACTTCGTCCGCGTGGTGCGGTTTTTTAACTATCCCACGGGAATTATTTAATTTTTCGGGATTAGAAGTATCCTATATGTTGACCAGGGATATAAGCTACCAACAGACAAAATTTCATTTAAATCGGTTCAGCCGTTTCGGAGATTAGCCGGTACAAACAGACAGACGAAACAGAGAAGTATAAAATTTAAAAAAAATCTAAATTATTCCTATTTCACTGCTTACATCCCCCTGACTCGGTTTTTCACTTTTATATTCATTGTACAGAAATTCGACCTCTACAGTTTTATTATATATAGATATAGAATAGATGTTATTGATACAGACAGTGATAAAGCCGGTAGTATCGGCGGTGATGCTGGGCGCTTAATACGAATAACCTTTTCCACTTGATTGATTCTTATCAGGTAAGACCCAAATGACGTGGCACTGTTGACTTTACATTAATGCACAATTAAAAAGGGTCGTATTGTTCCTATATCAAAACCGACAGCCCACATCTACAATACAAATTAATTTTATTAATACTCGGTCCCCTAGTTTTTGCGTCTTAGTGTCATTGACTGAAAGTATTGTTTTAATGTGGCAAATGTATACTGCATTTGACCGCTGTCTCACCTGTTGTTGGTTTTTAATGTTTGTGCATTTATTTCAAATGCTTGTTAATTTAATTTATTTAATTTTATTGGATGGTACATGAACAAAATATGTTCCAGTTATTTTAAAATTTTGATTTATGATTGAACGAGACAATTAGTTTGTTCAATATGAATAAATATGAATAAATTAGGGATTTTTTGTTTAGAAGAGTGTTTTTTTTTATTGTACGGTTTTGGTTTATAATAATATTTATGATGGTTTATTAACTTATTTTCTCATAAATTTGTTTAAATATGACTTTTAGTTACTAAAAGAATTCCGTTGTTTGGCAACAGTCAAAGACCATCACCATTTGACTAAGTCTATGCTGGTTATAGAAATTAGGCTCTTGGCTGATGCCTTCTTGCTCAAAGAATATTCAAAAAGTTTAATGTTCATCAATACATGACTGTGTTTTGATCAACAAGCCATACGAAGTCGTATTTAGTCAGATTTTCGTCTTCCAGCTAAGTGTAATAGCCGACATGAAGACTCGAATGAACTTTTTCGAATGCCGCCTAGCTCAAGTGTGTTTCTCTAGATGTTGTACCTGCTCATTTGTATGTTATCTGTCTACAACAGGCGTAAACTTACATAACTTTGAGAGGGTTACCATAGAAGAATATGGATCTTGGCATAACATGATCGTTGAACACGACATTCGAGTTGATTATTTATTTACATACATTACGATATTGTAATTGGATTATAATTTGTAGTAGCAAAAAAAAATAACTCCTATAATAAAGAGATCAATGATTGTAACATATAAAATTAAGCCAAACGTCAGAGAGCATACGCTCTAGGTAAAAATAATTATAATCTATGCCACAAAATATGTGTCTTATTTTTTTTGTTTTCAAATGGAAAAAAATCAGAGAGGCCATTTTATTTATTAATTATGTCTCATGTAAAAATACCATGGACTTAGATCTTTACTAAATCGTATAATAAATATATCTGTAAATGATTTTAAGATAAAGATTAAAAATAAATATATTTTATCCAGAGAATTTCACTATGAGGGATGCAGACTATTTATGAAGTAGAGGGAGATAAGTAAAAAATTGGACATCTAGCTTCAAAGTGGGTGCTATGAACACATGGAATGGCCTCCCGAGACGAGAACAGGGTACTTTTCCTGTCTTGCACAGTTTTATCAGGTCAGCTTCTACTCTGTGCTTCCAGCAATATTTTGGATAGGCGCAAATTGACTGGTCGTAACATTTTTTTTACGCTTCGGGCCTCTCCAATCCGTTCTACGTGACCGAGCAAGCGGAGGCGCAGAACTTTAACTTCTTTATATTATTACTAGATAACGAGATTTTGAAATACGAGAAACTGAAAACTATTTTTGGATATATTGTTTGTTTTGTATTATATTTATTTTATTTTGTACATAAATAAGTAAACTTCCATAACAAAAAACCATTATTTACCTAAGCCAAAAGTTACCTTAACAATTTTGTTTTAATACAAATTCTTCGTAACTGATCTGCTCTTAAATTTACGAGACATAAAAGAATTTAATTACTAAATATAAAAATATAAGCAAACAAATATTCAAACAACCTAACATTCGTATGAATGTTGTGGAATCTCAGAAATGAAGTTCAAATCCACTGAAGAACAACACAATAATCCAAGTAAAAAATAATGAATGACACACCTTACATTTATTAACTCATGCGTAAGGTACCTTATAAATCTGTGTCTAATTTAGTTCCGAGCAAACTCTTTTCCTCTTAATTCACCCCTTATCACAATAAATCTTCAACCTTTCACTTACTAGCCATCCAAAGAAACAACAAAGTGTAAGCGTCTAGTAATATGCAAATAATCTTTTTACCTTCAGGTAGATCTACAAAATCGTGGCCTGTTCAGCTAGATAATGAGTTAAGATAAGATGTTACCAGCTAGGGGCTAATTAATCACACCTGCGCCTGCGCAGTCGCCCGAGATCGTACCGCCCGGATTTCCTTAATTAAAACACTAGTTGAATGCTTACATGTTTGTACAAATTCGAATATCTTATATATCTAATATAAGAATGTGAAAGTGTGTCTGGATGTTTATACTTTACAACTTTGGATATACCTATATTAATTTTTATACTAATGCCAAAAAGAGGATCCTCTCTTAAAAGGTAAGAAAGAAGAAGGAAGAAAGAAGTACCAAAAGGAAGAAGAAAGAAAGAAAGTTTATTTCCCAAATGCGACACAAAAGATATATTCTTACGACCGACAAAGACCAATGCACACCTGCAGTTTATTACCTTTCGGCATTTGGATTTCTTTTGTTTACTTTATGTTTAAAATTTGTAATTAGAAAACAGTCTATTGTGTATTGTACTCGTTTATGGCCGTTCGCAGGCATAATTACGCAGGTGTGCGGATTACGTTTTCTGGGAAATTGCGTCGACGCGCTTGCCAGGTAGACATATTGCATCAGTGCATTATAAAGCAATGTTCCATGGAGAGATCGGCAGTCTAGCGATGGTCACAAGCGAGAGAAGACGTGTGTACATTCGATAAGCTATATAGCGACGGACTTTGCGCGTGTTATTGAATAGTGTATTACGTTGTACTAGTTGTATTCAGTTATATTTGTACCTGTGTTATACGTGTTTGTATAGTTCTAATAAATTCTATAGTAATTCCAACGGCATTTTAATTCGAGTCCCGTAACTCGTAACAATATCTAAAACTAGTAAAACAAAACCCCTTTGGAGTTGTTTGCCGCAATTTGACAAATGAGGCTGGCACTCGGTATATTGCTGTGTCGAAAGATACTCCGCCACAGCACTGATTTTCCGTATTATTTTGAGATCCGAATAAAAATTATGATTATTTATAATAAAACTACGTTTTAACGGTTCTAAGCGCGGTAATTTATTTGTTTTTATTTAATTAAATTTGTTGTAGTTATTTAGTTTTAATTTTGTTTATGGTTTGGGTATGGTTGAACCATAAACAAAATTAAAACTAAATAACTATTAAAACTAAATATAAAACTTTAACAATACTCGTTGACACTTGACATCTTTGTCTTCCGTGATCACGGCCACTGAAAAGTGCCCGAAACGTCGGAGTAACAAAAATTAAATAAATTACCGCACTTAAAACCGTTAAAACGTAGTTTTATTATGTATACAAGTCGCGAAAACTTAAGAAAATATTATTAGATGATTATTTAATTTAATCGTGACAGTAAATAGTTTCGACCTAACTATCGACTTAATGAGTCGTGGTGGAGTAATGACTAGCGCTTGGATCCTGGACGGAACGCATACACCACTTAGCCAGTTTTCTGACCTAATGTGCATATTGTTACAATTACCACGAGCTAATAACGGTGAAGGAAAACATCGTGATGCAACCTGCACATCGAGATAACCGATGTGTCAAACCTGCCAAGCCGCCTTGGACAAGCGTAGCGGGTATACTGTCCGTTCCCCTATAGTGGGAGGCCCGAGCCCAGCAGTGGGACATTTATGGGCTGCTATTATAATAAATAGTTTAACAAAATATAAAATATAAATAAAAACATACATACAAGGTCTTAATCATCAATCCGTGGTCATATATCTAGTGGTAGGTTCCTATCTTTAACCGTTCATTACCTTGTTGAGATGTAAAAGATATAGATAGTGTAACGAGAAGGGATAGAAATCATGGTACAAAAAGAAAATAAAACTGGAAAATCGATGGATTGTATGAAGCGTGACAATGATTTGCTTATTACTTTCAATTAAAACAGTCAATAATATACGCACTCACCTATCAGTTACCGGGGTAAACCCGGCATTTCTCTTGGACGCCGTTAAATTCTCCACTTTTTCCACTTAACTATACTAAGCGATAAAGTTTATATTCGAATTTCTACTATTATTGCTTTAACTGTAGAATACTTTTGTACATCGCTTAAGATATAAAATATTTCGATTCACTCGATTTCTTCGTGTTGATATATATTAGTCCTGAAACAAAAAGTTATACATATTTAATGACATGATTTTTTCAAAAATCTTATAAAAGTGATTATGAATGAAGCATAAGTTAAGGTTTATGACAAATACCACGTACTAACGGTGAAGGAAAGCATCGTGTCAAACCCGCCAATCTGTCTTAGACAAGCGTGGCGGGTATACTGTCTGATCCCCTATAAACGAGAGGCCCGAGGCCACCAGTGGGACGTTTGTGGGCTATTATTATTTATAAATAAGTTAAAAATATTGATTATTATTTATTTATTTTATTTTATTGCAGAGTTCACAGGCAGACGGCCCACCTGATGGAAAGCGGTTACCATGGCCTATAGACATTTGTAACACCAAAGGTGCTACAAATGCGCTGTGTTTAATTGTGTTTAAGCAACAATGATTAGAAGATCTTAACAATTTAATGAAATGCCATTATTGTAGCTGCTACAAGAACTCTATTGTTTGGCATCAATTTAAACTAAATAATCTTAAAGTATGTATCTGAAGACGTTAAACTGAATATGTACTATTAGATTATTTTTCTATTTACTTAGTATAGGTTCACGTTTGACCATGATCTCGGAGCGGAGATATGGTCTAAGATGGAGCACGCTTAGCTAAAAGGTACCTATTTACACCTGACTTGAAGGCACCCAGGTTGTAAGTATCGGGATAGACAGACTTCGGCAATGAGTTCCACTCTTTTGAACTTGATATTTGTTGTCACTTATTGAAAACAAATATGAAATTGTGTTCTTAGTACATATATTGTTCTTTTGTAGATACAAGGCAGAAATTACCCGACAAATAATTTGCTTTATAATTTTAGAGAAGCGATAGCGTGAAATGTATAAACCGTCAACACCACATAATAAAATTAATATCGAGGGCATGCTCTGAATACTTTGCGGTTCCTTTAATCAAGGCGAATGCGCATTCGATCTATTTCGATACAGATACAGCTTCGAACATTGGAAGCGATGAGGGCGGATAAACAATGGGTTTGACCGCGAACCCATATCGGTTTCGCTCACAATAGCGAATAAGTCTTTAAAGCGATTCGGTCAACAGTTTCGTACGAATAATTCGTACCCTCGCCCTTGGTACTAAATGCACGGTCATAACGAACACTAAGCTCGGATTTCGAATGCAACACCGATGCTGGACTATATCAAACTGTCGGTTGATATTATTTAAGTTTATATTTGCGTGCATGCCAATTTTAAACCTGCATTTGCCGTCAAGTGGATACATCGATGCAATGAGTTAGCTAGACTGTCTGAATGTCAAACCAATGATCGGGAGCGTCTGCTGCATTGGCGCAATAAAAATATAATTTATTTGTGTCTGTGTAAATAAGATGATGGTGTGAACGGAATTTGAAATAATGGTTAATGTATGACGTGAATTTATCAACCCAATATGTCGTATCCGATTACGTCTACTCCAAGAAAATAAATAATAATATTAACAGCCCATAAACGACTCACTTAAGTTTTTTCTTAATGACTTGACTGTAAGCTATTAGACCGAAGACCTTACAGGTATACCGCGGTTATTTGGGCGGACGTCTTCTCAAAGTGAAGGCGTTGGAGCTCGGGGGCAATCTTCTCGAGAGAGCTCCCTCCAGCAGGTTAAATAAATAAAATCGGCAGACAAACACACACACTGTATATTCCCAAATTAAGCAAGTTACGCTTGTGTTATGGGTAATATACAACGGACCACTCTGCGGCCGATCCCAGACACCCAAACAATAGTAAATAACGGAGAAAATACGTTTCAGAAATTTACTATACTAGGAATCGAACCCGGAGCCTCTGCTTTGCAGTGAGGTAAGTCGGCAAAGGCTTAGCCCGTTCAACCACAGAGGCCGTCAGGTTGCACCCTAGGGGGCTTTAACTCAGCTGGAATGTTGTTGCCTGAGTGGGGTTGAATCTAATGATGCCAGCCAAAGGGCGATAGCAATGGACTAATTAATGACGGGCGACGGATAATATGAAACCTGAGGTAGAAGGGTACCGGTGGACCGAAACCGGAAACCTGAGGTGGCCTACGTTGTCTTACTGCTATCTCGCAACATTTTCTGGCTGTGAGAGGAAAAACAGTGAAAGTAACTCCCCGGCAACACGCCTAATCTATCCTGTGGGTGGTGTCTCTCCTGGCGTCCCTCGCAAGGACGCGAATAGATCGTAATTGGGTACTGCTGAAGTACTGAGTGGGGCCTCTCATTTATAGGAGAACGGAGAGTGTTCCCACCACGCCTGTCCAAAGCGCATTGGCGTGTTTGACACTTCGGCTATCTCGATATGTAGGTTTCATCACGATGTTTTTCCTCAACGTTAACACGTGGTAATTATAACAATAAACACATTAGGTCAGAAAAATGCCTAAGTGGTGCATGCTATTTCTGGTCAGGATTCGAACCCGCACCCTTTGAGTTTGGAACGCGAATACATTAACCGCTAAGCTACCACGACTTCTTATCTTCTTGCTTTCAAGAAAAATAGCAAGCTTATAAAAATCCCACCACGTCTATCGACTACATGGTAGCTTGGTAACCAACGCAACATACATCTTGTTGAAACGCTATGAATTCAAAGCCACTTCAAACCCTAGCCGGAAAGCATGTACTACTTACACAGTTTGCGTAGTGGTTCGGTTGTGTCTGGTAGTCATTTTGGCAAAAACGGAATACTAAAGAATTATCATAATAAGCCGTCTATCTGTTTCTGCGTCAGAGTCATTTTTCACACACACAGGGATTATAGATAAAAAATTGGAATAAGGTGTATATTATACATAGGTGTACTGTAGCTCTCATAAGCATTTTGACAAGACTAAAGTTAATATCTTGAATTTGTGTACTTCTAATTAAATTTAAGAAAAATCTATATTAGTACTTACAGTTTGCACTGAAACTTTTGATAATAAAATGTTGCAATTTTTTTGTTTATTTTATGTGTATTCTAAGAAACATGTTTATAATTTATATACATAGCTCAAAAGTATTTTGACAAATTTTAAATTCTCAATTGTTAACACCATCATTCTGTGCTCTATTTCAAGATTTTTTTCAAGGACTTCGTTATTGTTCATTTAACATGTTTAACATGACAAAATATTCAAATTATTTAAAAGTCGCTGTGATAACTGTTATACAAAGTAGTAAGACAAATAAAAATTGGTCAAGTATTAAGTTGTCTCGATAGTATGTGCGTGAAATAAATCGCAATACAGTGAAAATTAAGCCTCGCAGTGACCATCTGAGAAAAACTCATTCTAGTGATTAGAAAGTTATTATGCTTGATAAAAAAGTTGCCAACCGGTGATGTGCGAAAATCGGCTGTATAAACAAAAATGGACTGCAAGAATACTATGATATGAATGTATACGTTTCAACTGTAAAACGTTGGCTAAAAGCCTTCGGATTACATAGACAATTCCCAAACAAGAAACCTCTGATTTCTGTATAGGAAGAGGCAGGTTTCGTTTACAAAATGACGTAGATTACGAACGAGTTCAAAATGGTCAAGTGGTGTGGAGAGATGAATGTAATTTTAAATTAGTATCATCTGATTGAATACAGTATATGCTATTTCTATAAATAAAAGATTTGATGTTCAATACCAAACACCCTCATTAATATTGGAGATGGGAATATTATGGTTTGGGGATACTTTTCTGACTACAGAGATGGATCTATAATTTGAAAGGTATTTCCAGTAAATAAGAATATGGATCGTTTCACGTATACTAATATTAGTATTGCTGCTCATTGAAGGAGTGAATGCACCACACACTAATGAAAATATGCCACCTAGTTGTATTTGTAGCATGATAATGATTTGATACGTAAGTCATTTCAACTTTGAGCATGTAAGTGATTTTATGAAACTCGGGTACAACAAACTTTTAAAGTCACCAATCCAGAGTGCAGACTTAAGCCTTATAGAGCATCTCAGGGGAAAGCTGGATCGCCGCTTGAGTTGTCGAAATTATCCAAATAAGGAGAATTTGTAAGAAGTACTATGCAATGATTGAACCCGAATCCCCATCGACCATTTACAACACAAGTAGAGTAAATACTAGCATGATGCGATACTGTCTTAAAGGCCAATGGATACCCAATAAAATACTAATTAAAGAGTGCCGAAAATAACAATAATTAAATTTAAAACATATTTCTTTAAATGTCAAAATACTTTTGAGCGCTACTGATATATCACTACACAATGGTGTGTAAATATTGCGATAAGACTAAATATTTGGGTTGGCCTTTATACTTATACTATTTTCATTCAGTGTACAATTGTTTTTTTTTTTAAATTGACTAGTTAACTAATGTTAGATTATATAAGTATTTTTAATAATGTGATATTTTTTTGTATTATTTTTGTGATAAATAACAGAAAAATTTAATAACATGATAATAATAATATTTAATGGCCAGGCAATATTATAAACTGCCTGTATAGCACGTTCGAAAGGACCAACTGTCGTTCCTACAAAGAACACAACATCTTCTTTAAATTATATGTATGTGACAGTTTATGCAATAAATGATATTCTATTCTATTCTAAAAAAGGTTCGTTATCTTAAAGTCGACTTTTTGCTTGCACGAGTACAAGAAACAGTACCGCCAACATTTTAATAAATGTTACGTTTTTAAAATTTAAAAACGAGAAATAGTAAAATTGCCATGTTGACAGTGACAGAAACTGAGATTAACAATAGCGTAAGCATCAGAAACAAAGAAGTTATAATCACTACGCTTATCATAAATATCCTGTTTAAGTTTTTTTAAACCAAAAAAAAGGTTTTACATCTCTAAAGAATCTTTTTAGACAAGATAGAAAATCAAAGAACTTTGATCTAAGTAATTTTAAACTTTATTCTCAAACAGTTGAACATATTTTTTTTAGAATAGTCTGTTCTGTGACTTAGTTTGAAAAGTTAACATGTGTTCGTGGTACTTTAAATTAACGAATTTAAAACCTAGCAAACCTTTTCATACCGCGACTGTATATAGACGTATGTGATATCGTTTGTCAAGATTTAAGCAAATCTTTTAAAGTTTAAAGAGTGTGAATTTCCCAAAGATTTAAATGGTTGGATTGAACACTTTAAAGGAATCTAGTTAATAGGGTTTAAAAAAATCCGTTGTAATTGGGCGTATTTTCTATTAAATGCATTTTATAGTTTCATAGCCAACTAATAAAAACTGTATCATTATCACTGCATCATCTCTACGAAACACTTCATTGTGAGTATATTGACAGGCACTTTCCCCATATATGACCTCTATAGCTGACTTTCATCGTTTGCCAGGATGCTTGAACGATCGAAACTGTCTGGCTACTTGGGAAACATATTTAGATAGCTGCCTATGCAACATATGTAAAATTCAGGTTTTATATAATAGCGTAAGAACAATATTTCAGCCTGTATAATATCACGTAGGTTTGGTATTCACAGCATTTTTTTGATTTAGCGTCAGTCAAAGACCTAATTTTGTCAATTTAGTCAAAGATCCAATTTGAATTATTTAACGATTATTGTAAAACTTAAAAATTCATAATGTACAATGAGTAAATAACTAAATTGTACGAAGGCATGTTCAAAAAAAAGATAAACGAATACTAATTGAAATGAAATTAACATGTTATTATGAAGCCACACAAACTACTAAACTAGCTAAATAAACGTAAATATTTATAAAAAGATGCGTAGTGAAAAAGCGTACAATCTCAAAGAAATGTAAAGCTCAAACTGCATCTAATTTCAAATGGGGAATAAAATTACAATCTTTGAAATTAATGATAGTCTCAGAAAACTAGAATGGAGGCAAAAAAATTTGGACCGCCCGCAGAACATGCATAGTAGAGGTAGTGAGTACGTACGTAGAATCTTGTCGTAAAAACTACAACTCACGATACTTCGTCAATTTCGTTTTCATTGCTGGATTAGTGGCTGAACATTGTGCGGTTGCGAATACGTAACCCGCGTTGATTGTATATTGAGGTCGCTGGGTCGTGTTTTTTGTCAATGGCTTGGTAGAGGGTAGGCGTCTATGCGCGGTATACTGCGAAGGTCGAATCGGGACGCGAGTCTAGTGAGGCATTGAACTACGAAACGCAGCCGGAAGCCAGGCCGAAGACTGATGAACGATAATATACGATATTGTAGGGCTGTCACAAGATAAATAATGTGTCAAGTGACCCTGTTATACAAGTCAGCCTAACGCCTTTGAGCCGTCAATGAATATTATTAAGAACGGACACACAATACAATCGACGGCCTCTGTGGTTGAGCGGGCTAAGCCATTGCCGGCCTACCTCACTGCAACGCAGAGGCTCCGGGTTCGATTCCTGGTATAGTAAATTTCGGAAACGTATTTTCTCCGTTATTTACTATGGTCTGGGTGTCTGGGATCAGCCCCAGAGTGGTACGTTGTATATTATCCATAACACAAGTGTAACTTGCTTAATTTCGGATATACACTGTGTTTGTCTGGCAAGAAAAAAAAAACAATGATTTGAAATTTATATAATCAATTGTTTGATGGTTTCTCTTATAGTCTATGTTCGTTGTAGTTAGGAGTTTTTAAATAGCTCTAGGTACTGCATATATTTAGAATTTTATAGTATCCTTTCACT
The DNA here is from genome assembly GCA_039645545.1 of Dendrolimus houi. Taxonomy (NCBI): domain Eukaryota; kingdom Metazoa; phylum Arthropoda; class Insecta; order Lepidoptera; family Lasiocampidae; genus Dendrolimus; species Dendrolimus houi. Next base: position 9,493,324 of record CM077127.1, on the reverse strand, counting down.
TTCTCCTAATCATTTGCGGTAGGCTCAATATGTCTTTTTCTTCCATACTCATCTATTCTGGTATAAATCCTCTGTCAGACCACATATCTTCATGTCACCTTTCAGGCCCTTCACACAATTCATCTATATCTTTTTTGGTATGCCTTTACATATGCACCCATCAACCTTCCTTTTTAAGATTATTTTTGTAACAAGATCTTTATCCCTTGTCATCACATGCACAATACAATTTTTGACAATTCGAATTTAAATTATGTAATCTGTATAATGTATTAATTATAGAATTAAATCAAAATAAGTTTAATAAATCGCCTAATGGCTGGTCGTATCACGCACATTATAGGGTTCCGTAAAGGTTACAAATATCCACTGCTCAAGTCATTTGGTCCCTAAACCATTTACCATTTAATCTAAAATAATCCATATCTCAAAAACTCAACAATTTCAACCCTCACTGATTGATATATTATGGTGGCCACCATAATCTTAATTTTTTTCGCCATTTCACTAATACATTGCGTAGCGACATATTAGATGACATATCTTCTGTCATATTGTTATGAATTTGTAGGGGATTTGTAGGATGTAAATTCGTAAATGCCGTTGTATTATCACAAAGTTTATTAGAAATACACACACGTAATTCACAGTTCTTATAAGCATAGCCAAATACAACCAAACCGTAGGGCAGAAAATCGTTATCACATAAATCGCGCAAATTTCGTCGTTATAAGATACTCTCTTCGAAACTACACTAAGTAACGCCTCGTTCGCAGTCAGAATATGACTAGCGCATTTCCCGACTGACCGACCCTCATCCATTTGTAAATTAAACGTGACCTCCGAGCATGCCGCCCACTGGTTCTTGAAATAGTTAAATGGTCATCTTAATAGCTCCCAAGAATTCGCATGAAATACCAACAGAGGTTTTATGACGTCTTACGACGGCGTGAAAAAAGAGATTAGCGCGAACAATAGGTAACTCAAATTTAAAGGGGTAATAAGACACCTGCAAAGGATTAGTATCGTCTTGCAACAATATTATATCAGACACTATCTCACTTATATCGCAGTAGATTTGGAGAAATTATTGTGAAATACAAAAAAACGGAAAACGGACGGACGGTTATGAAGAAATCATAAAAATTCCGTTTTTGCCAAAATAACTACGGTACCCTGAAAAGTATTTAAATTTGTATTAAATATTTATTGACACCACAATGTGTGCCAGTGCTAATGATTGTTACAGAAACGAATTTAAATATATAAGCCATAATGTCAATGCGCCATTCATTCCAAGTCCATAAAGAAAATCAATTGTTGAATGTTTATCGTATATTCAAATGACGACCTCTCAAAGACCTTATTACCTAAGTTTGATTAAGTACACTAAAACAAATCCAGTGGCGCCTTTATAACATGAAAAGTCGTAAATATGTTATATCTTGCATATTTAATAAGTTAACGGAAGAAATAAAACCTATATTTGAAGAAATAGTGACGTACCATTACTATACTAGTGCTAAAAAAAGCATATTCGAGAATTACTTGTATGGTGCTTATATCAAATTTTAACCGATAGTAAGGCAACTGAACGGTTAGTAAGTTATAGGAACGGGCCATTAGTGAACAAAACAGAAGGCTACGTAGTAAATGGTTTCATATAACTATAACCATGAACTACGCAACTACTTTTATAAGTTATCTGTTCCTAACTAATCAGGTTCGCAGCGTCTAAACAATTCCCTAGAGTTAATAAGTATTGCGAATATATAAATCCAATAAAAAAAACCGTTTTCATAATTATTAGGAGAAGATAAAAACACATTATTAGAGGTCAAACCCTTTGAGTTCATTGACCGGGCGTATTTTTTGTTTTTTTGGATTTTCTAAACGATTGCCGGCGTTCAAGAACCGATAATAATTTGAACATTTTGTATCGTGAAGTGTTTTATTTATGTGAAGGTTTCGATTTTAATAGCGATCGTGACTTGATTTGGCAAAGCATAACTTATGATAAGTTACAGCTTTGAAGCGAATTTAAATATTTTTTATTAATTATAATATAATTATAAGGTAGTGTCTATGCACTGTTTTACACAATTATGTATAGTATGGTTCTCATAATATTGTATGTACAATTTTGATATTTCGGGTCGGTACCCTGGGACCATAGAGGTCTGTGGCGCATAAACTATCGAGATATAGCCAAATGTCTGGTAAATATCTCACGTGACCAAAAGGCTGGTCTATACGTCAGAAATGCAATTAGTCTTTTGGGAACGTTTCCAACTAGAATTATTATAGTATTTAGAATAGAACAGAATAGAATATACTTTATTGCACACAATGTTACAAAATAAATTCATACATACAATCTTAATGATATAAGTACAATGGGCGGTCTTATCGCTGGAAGCGATTTCTTCCAGACAACCTTTTCAACCTATTTAATTTATTTTTAGATATTATTAATTTAGAAAATAATAAGTTTTTTATCACTCGTTTATTAATAAACCAAAATATTAATATAATGACCGATTAGTAATTTCGAAATTAAGTACAAATAAATCTTATAAGAGGCGACAAAACAATCCACAGTCAGATGGCAGGGTATTTGCCCATCTGGATAGCTACCAACCCTTGTCTAGAGTATGTCGCCATAACAACCCTGAGTTGTGTTCCGATATTAGTGGCCAGGCTCCAGTCACTCCTTCGAGGCCTGCAGCACATTGGTAGCACCTTTGGTAATGCCAACAATTAAGCTTGTTGGTTGTACATTTAAAAAGATTTTAGCGCTGTAGGTTTATATAAACCTAATTTCAGAATTAATTATAAAATGAGTTATCTACCCAAATATTTTATATCATATAGCCCAAAAGTTAGGGATCCTAATTTATAGAAATTCGTACACCCTCCCTGTACGAATTCCTACGAATTAGGAAGCTAGCAACTACTCAGGTATTGACTTAAATAATAAGTAAGAAAATTAAATACAAGTTCACACAATGACACAATGATACAATGGTTACGAGTATTAACTATACAACCTCCTTGAACGATACATAATGTTGTTCCATTTATCATTACAATCAAAGAACAACCTTGAAAGTATGTTAGAGGACGGCTTTATAGGCTTTTTTAGGGTTCGGTGGTCTACCATAAGAAATCGTTAATTATTATAATTCATCATACCTGTCAGCCTGTCTGTATTTGTGTTCATTTATCTATGCATGGTCAGTCGTTTTACTGAGAGACGACGAGTTTAAGTTTTACGTACATCGACTTTAATATTACATAAAACAACAAATACCTAAGTATCAAATTTTTGTTGAAAACATTTTTATTGTTTTCTTACTTTTAAAACCTATTTATAGCTGTTAATAGAGGAATACACCTGACAAGCTTTACGCATTGAGCGTAGCCAATGTGACGCGATTTATGGATATATCGATAAGAATATCTTTTTATTCTTTCGAAAAGGTACCAAAATTTCATTGTAAAAATTCAATTGCCAAGTTAAGCTTTAAAACACGAAATTTGAAGTATTAACGAAAAACTTCAAAAACATTTCCAACTCTATCTATGAGCATGGTGTTTAAATGATTAAATATTATATATTCCTTCTCATTCTCTCGCAGGCTTAGTTCTATAGATTTATGTCTTTACCTGTTTTTAGTGTCACTTTTTCGTTTCATGGACTTTCAAATTACAACGATACTAAAGAAGTTTCACTTCAAAAAAACAAAAACATGACGATTTTGAATTACGCTTGTAATATTTTATGCATGTAATAATTTCCGGGGACCTTATATCAAAATCAATTCTTAAGGAGTAAACTCCAAAAACATAAAGAAAGGACATTCGTCGCCTTTACGCAACAATTTCCTGTACAAGGCTGACACGCACTTGGTCCTTTTTTATACTTTTTGCAACCATACATATTGCCTCACAATGGTTTAGAGTTTGAAGAGAACACATTTGCTTTGCGGTCAATGACATCGACTTGTTTATGCATACGACAGAGCACATAAATTATGAATCCGCTTAATAATGTTTCAATTGTAATGTCTTAATGACGTTTACAGACAAAAGCTTTAACAGAGAACGCGAATTAAGTACTTTTGTATTTTTTTAACTAACGTGTTTTCATAATAAAAATATATACAGTAAAATCAAGACTATTGCTATCAGATATTGAACTGTTTTGTATTTGGGAAATAACAAGACATGTACTAAAGATTTTTGCTGGCCAATCACAACTACATTTGTAATTTGCTAGCCACAATCGATCTGTCGATTTTATCGTGATACAAACAACAAACAATCTCGAACCATCTACAAATTTATTATATTATAGATACGTTTCTAACTTGTACAATAATATTATATGCAAATTGTAATAAAGAAAAAAAGTCGGATAAACATTTTATTTCTCTACACAAGGATAGCTTGGCATCGACTCACAGATTCCAGTTTTAACGCATTTAGTTACTTTCACCAAGACCAGCCCCGGATCTTGCATGTATTCGAGGGGGGCAAAAGTTGAATAATGCCGCCCCCGCTCGCCTATATTTTTAACTTAATCATCATCATCATTTCAGCCATCAGACGCCCACTGATGGACACGAGTGCGTCTATGGTTTTTGACCTACGCCTACGCGCCCCGCGAAAATTAATTTATGTGCTTAAAGTTTAATGATGAGTTGTTTGGCCCCCAAAGATCCGGCCCTGACCAATACTGTGATTGTGACCGTGAGTAACGCCGTGGACCCGCGGGATCCAATTAAGATATTCGCAAGTGATTGATGGCCGGTGCCAACCCTTATAGGAGGATATTTGTCACTGAATTAATCAACCCGCGAGCCTCGTCTACCAATTTATCCAGATTGTTTTATTGTTCAAGGATATTAATTAATAGAAAATGTTTTAATTAAATTTTATGACGAATCTATATTAATATTATAAACCCGAATGTAAATTTGTTTGTGATATTCACACTTTAACTCACCTTCAACTTTGCGCCACCGTCATGGTGGAAACACAACCAGTCAGAACCAAGCGTTTCGCTTTATCTTTTCTGGTGCGCACTGCCGAAGAGTGGAATAATTTGCCGGAGTCTATTTTTCCTGACAAATACAATCTTGATGTCTTCAAGTCACGGGTGAATAGGTATCTTCTAGGTAAGCGTGCTCCATCCTACGCTGCGTCATCACTCAACATCAGGTGATACAGTGGTCAAACGGAAACCTATACTTCCATAAAATAAAAATAAAAACTGCGCAACAGATCGTCACGTAAGGAGACGTGGACTTTTGGGGCGAAGAAATGTAGTGAGTTTAGATATGATATTTTTCTATTACAAAGATGAAATACATCAGCCATAAGTTCTAGCTGGAAGACAAGAACTCTTAAAAATAAGGTCACAAATTAAATATGTTATCGATTACCATAACCGATTTATGTGAAAGAATTTCAACAATTAATAATCTTATAAAAACACTTACATCATACGATTAATTCATACAAAATAACTAATCCCTCTACAATTATAAAATATATTAACATAATAAAAATAATTCCTGTCCTGACCTACGGGGCCGAGACGTGGACACCGATGGCAGGACTGGTCCAAACATTTCAAGTCGCTCAACGTGGTGCGAACATGTTGTGTGTTTCTCTTATGGATATAATTACAAGTTAGAATATCCGTAAGACAACCAAGGTACCGACATAGGTCGCAAAATTAGCGCATTGAAGTGGCAGTGGGCTGATCACGTCTGCCGCAGGACCAATGGCCGATGGAGCAGACGAGTCCTGGAGTGGAGACCGCGGCTCGGTAAACGTAGTTTCGGACGCCCGCCAGCCCGATGGACTAAAGACCTGCGTAAGGTCGCTGGTAGGCGCTAGATGAGGAAGGTGGAGGGCCGGGATGAGTGGCGTCGACTTGGGGAGGCCTACGTCCAGCAGTGGACTGTGATTAGCTGACGACGAATAAAAATAAATCACTCTCATATTTTTACAATCGGGGCCCAAGAATGTATGAAAGCTTATCACTCTCCTTTTGCATACACGTTATCAAGGGTATAGAATATGATGTAGGGTACCTTTTATGCAGAAAAAAGTGCTATTCCGGAGGGATAGCTGAACATATGGCACTGTAATCGCGTTTTATTGGCGTCATCGTTGCAATTCACTAACAAATACATCGTCATGGCAACGGCAATCACATTACAGCGACAATTTTAACGTGTTGCTCTCATGATTAGTTCCATTTTCGCTTTGCAAGATAGGGTTACGAGTATTTATCATTCGGTACTTTGTAGTAAAAATTAATGTCCATGTTTCTAAGAATTGGAACATGCCTGCTTCATGACATAAAAACCATATTTTCAACGCGAGCGACGCCGCGGACAAGAGCTAGTATATATAACTATTTTCTGAAAATCATGGATTTTAACACTGCTTGTTTTTAATTTACAAATCTTAATTAATAGACAGAGTTCAACGCTTTCGTGTTTATCTTCTACATCAACAATTCAAGATCACAACTATATCCATTAATCGATCAGTAGGGTTATTCACAAACGTCGGGAAAGTTTCCGTGTCCGAATGAGTCAATTTGCAATACAACGGAACGTGAAATGGACATATTCCAGAATATGTCTCCGACAGGATTTTTTGTTACCGTTTCATGTTCCGTCGGATTGCAAATTGATTAGTTCGAGAGTTTCCTGTTCTGACACGGAAACTTTCCCGACGTTTGTGAATAACCCTACTGATCATTAAACCAACGAAACAGGCCTCTTTATATTATTACTAGCTTCTGCTCGCGACTTCGTCCGTGGGGAATAGTTAAAAAAAGGAAGTTAGCCTGATGATATATAGCCTGTAGACTTCTTTGATAAATGGGCTATCTGTCGTAAAGTGATTTAGGTTGCACTTACGATTTATCGTTCATTGCCCAGATTCAATATAGATAAATATAAGAGATGATAATGATTTTATGTAGAGTGTAAGTGTAAAGTAATTTTGTATGGAAATGTTAATAAATACATACACAAGATATAAACTCCTATTGATGTATCCACAAATTCATTTCTTTATTAGTATCAAATGTGGAACCCGACTGCCCTAGTCATAGGAATCGTTTAGCACACAATATAAGAATGATCTTTGAATCATTCTTCTTTTACGACTTATATTAATAAGTCCTTTTGAATGTAAAATGCAAGGGGAGATTTGGGTAAGAAAGTACCAAATATACCAAATATTAACTATTTGGGCAGGGTTTCCCCTTATTGTTCAGTCTTTGATGTGAATATTCACACAGCACAGTAAGCAATGAACACAGTCTAAACGCGACTACGCCTTTTATACGAAAAATGCTACCCTACAAAACAATAACATTGCATCATTGCTAAAAATAGCAATTACATCATAGTGTTGCCAGGATCATAAAAACAATTATAATAATTAGTTACTGATGCACTAAATTATCTAGATAATAATTTAGTGGGCTTATAAAATTAACTAACAGGTAGAAAATGATAATTTAATTATAAATCGAATCGTCTGATAAATCGACTAAAAGTATTATCTATGACGATTGTCTATGTCATATTAATATACACTATGGTTCTCATGACTACTGTGATGGACATCTTGTAACATTCGGCTATCTAGTCTTTTGTTAACAACTTTTTTGAACTCAACAAGTTCCTCGTCGCGCTCCGTCACCCCTGCTGTCCTTTGCGTTCAGAAAAATATTAACCTTTTCGCATTTCGCGACACTATCTAACACTGAAAGAATTCTTCAAATCAGACTAGTAGCTCCTGAGATTAGCGCGTTCAAGCAAACAAACAAATTCTTCAGCTTTATAATAGGTTGGGGAAAAAGTCTTTTCGCATATAGTATGTATGAACTTGTAATAAGATCTCTTTGGCTATACCATTTGTATCTGGCTGGTTTTGGTATCATTAAAAAGTTTTAAATTTAAAGAAGACAATTCCAAAAACAAATTAGGAAAATGTGTGATTTTCATTTGTTTTTCTTATTGTTAAAATGAGTGAATCTAATGAAGAAATTCGATACATTTTAAAATTTTACTACAAAAAAGGTAAAAATGCAACACAAACCGCGAAAAAAAATTGTGATATTTATGGACCTAATGTAATATCTGTGAGAGTAGCGCAAATTTGGTTTAAGCGTTTTCAATCCGGAAATTTTGATATCAAAGATGCACGTCGCTCTGGTCGCCCTGTTACGGACAAAATCGATGCCATTTTTGAAAAAGTGGAGCAAGATCGGCATATTAGTAGTTACGATGTAGCTGGAGAACTGGGACTTGACCACAAAACGGTTTTGGCGCATTTGAAAAAAGCTGGGTACACAAAAAAGCTTTATATTTGGGTGCCTCATGAGCTCACTGAAAGAAACCTAATGAACCGTGTACTCATTTGTGATTCTTTATTATGACGTAATGAAACCGAACCATTTTTGAAGAAGCTGGTAACTGGTGATGAAAAGTGGATCACGTACGACAAGAACGTACGAAAAAGATCGTGGTCAAAGGCCGTTCAGGCTTCACAGACTGTGGCGAAACCCGGGTTAACTCGCAAAAAGGTGATGCTGTGTGTATGGTGGGATTGGAAGGCCATTATTCATTATGAGCTGTTACCGCCAGGCAGGACCATCGATTCTGAACTGTACTGCGAACAACTGATGAGACTAAAGCAAAAAGTTGAGAGAAAGCGGCCGGAATTAATCAACAGAAGGGGTGTGGTTTTTCACCATGATAACGCTAGACCTCACACATCTTTAGCCACTCAGCAAAAATTACGAGAGCTTGGCTGGGAGGTGTTAATGCATCCGCCGTATAGTCCTGACCTTGCACCTTGAGATTTTCACCTGTTTCGGTCTCTGCAGAATTCCTTAGGCAGTGTCAGGTTAACATCACGAGAGGACTTCCAAAACCATATGTCGCAGTTTTTTGATCAGAAGCCCCAAAATTTCTATAGCAATGGGATCACGTCCCTACCTACAAGATGGCAAAAAGTTATCCAACAAAATGGCACCTACATACTTTAGTCAAATGTAAATAAACTTTATAAAAAAAACCTTTGGATTTTTTATATAAAATGCGAATAAACTTTTTCCCCAACCTAATATATTAGTATAAGATATTCGATTCGTTTTTATTCTAAGCTAACCTTCACTTTATACTTATATTTTCTGAACCCTATAAGATATCGAGATGAAACTAACACGAAAATGAAAAGAAAATCTGGTTTAGTCCTTAAAAGTTTTATTGAAATCCGTTAGGCTCTTTTAGAGCTTTTTCAAACTTTTAGGCAGACTCAAGGTAAAAAATTTAAAAACGCTCACAAATTTTGATATTTATTTTGAAATCACAGACAATCACTATACTTATATGTATTAGTATAGTACTATAGAAGTTGTGTATTTGTCCAACTCGACCATAATAAAAACCAAAAAGTACATAATTGTTTGCATGGAACATAACACTTACAAAACTAATAAAATTACTTCCTAATAAGTTTGGAATATTTAGATATACAGACAAAAGTAGTATGCCGTATTTTTGCGGGGGGGGGGCATCGGCAGGCGTGGCTTTTCGGCACGGCTGGGGTGTCGAAAATAGTAGGCAGGATCCTGGCGTCTTGGTCTGGAGGCGACGTTACAGAAGACCGAGGCCGTATTGTTTCACGGCCCTCGCAACCATCCACCTCCGGACAGGCATCGGGGAGACCATGAAGTACCTCGGATTGGTCCTAGACAGCCGATGGGATTTTTCGGCAGCTGCTCCCCAGACTCAGGGGGGCGGCGGGCGCGCTTTCTCGCTTGCTCCCAAACGTCAGCGCATATTGGCTGTCAGAGCAATAAGAAGATACCTTATGGTGTCCTCCGAAGTGGCCACGCTACTCGCCGGATCCCCCTCATGGGACCTGGAAGCCAAGGTCCTAGCGTTACTGTATACGTGGGGCAAAGAGGCCCTGGCGAGGGGCATCAGACCCGCGCCTCGCAAGACCGAGACGTGCCGGTCGGAGCTTCGCCAGGTTGCTGTGGGGGTCTAGGAAGAGCGCCTAAGACGCCCCAACGCGGGCCCCGCCACCATTGAGGTGGAGAGGCCCGTCCTGCAAGATTGGCTCGGATGAAGTCACGGCACCCTGACGTTTCGGCTGACACAGGTCCTCTCGGGGCACGGCTGCTTCAGGAGGTACCTGTGTCGCTTCGGCCGTGAGCCCACATCAGGGTGGCACCATTGTGACATGGGCGACGAGGACAAGGCGCTGCACACTCTCCAGGAGTGTCCAGCCTGGACCGAGCAATGCCGGGAGCTCGTCGCCCACACCGGATTTGACACTTCACTTCCGGCCGCGGTACGCACCATGGTCGGAAGCCGCACCGGATGGAACGCCGTCTCCTCCTTCTGCGAGCACGTCATGTTTGCGAAGAAGGAGGCGGAGCGGGAGCGTGAGCGGATCTCCTTGCTCCTCTCCCACCAAAGGAGGACGCGCCGGCGTCGGAGGGCGGATATCGACCTTCGGCCACCGTAAGCGGGCGGCGCGTGTGGGGTCCCTTGAGGTATAGGGGCTCTCACTCACTCGCACATGCCGTCGAGATGAGAGCGCTAGTGTTCCACGCGCGCTCGTCTCTCTTCCCGTGGGGCGCGTTACAAACCGCCCTACGCCCGGATTAAACCTTGACGATGTCGGGGGACAAAAGAAGTCTTTCGGCAATGAAAGAGGCCTGGTGAGTGAGGCCCACGCCTGCCAGGGCACGCGGAGTTGGGAATCCCGCCGTTCCGTATCCCTGGCATAAGGCGCAAGACGGAACACCCAGGGGTTTTAGTGGGTATCCCTAACTGGGGAGTGGCAATAGCGTGGCACCAGTTCTGACTGAGCACGCTAGTGTCACCCCCGATCTGGCAAATCCCACACACGGGTCGCGATTTATCCCCCCAGGCATCTGTGTCTGTCGTGGCTTAGTCCTCTAACGGATTTCCCAGGGCCAAAAAAAAAATGGTCCACAAGTATTGCCAGGGCTCACGGTGTGGCCAGACCACATACGCATTGCTCTGAAATAAGGCGAAGAATGGAGCACCGAGAGCTTTTAGTGGGTATCCCTGACTGGGGTGGTCATAGCCTATTCTTGGAAGTGCTATTACTGCCCCAAAGAATCCTACACACACACATTAACACATACAAATATACACACCGTGATTCCCCCGCGGTAGTAAGTGCTCAGTTCGATTTCCCCTCGTTAATAAAAATGTTCATAAGTTCAAAAACACGAAAAATGAATTAACAATTTTTACAAGATAAGCAACAAATTTATTACCATATTTTCCTTAAAGCGAATTATTATTATTATTTATTAATTTGTAATATGATAACAATAAATAATGAAAAATAAATCGTATTATTTGTATTAGGTGTTGAATTCGTAATGGAATCCGCCCAATCATAACCCGGAAACCTTGAACCCAGTGTTTTCCATCGTCTCCTTTGAAAGTCAATAATAACTCCGATCAAAGTAATTGTTTGTTACCTGCTCAGGGTTTCTTATTGTGTCCAGTTTTGTGAATTGAAAACACTTGTTTTTTTATATTATTTTGATATATAAAAATGAATGATTGTCTGTATGTCCTTTATAGTATCGTAAACTATACATTTGATCATGTGGTGATCTTTAGCAAAGTTGTTGTGCATGCCAAAGAAGGTTTCTGAGTTGGTTCACAATTGGACCCGGTAGGTGGCGCTGCTATCGGCATATCGATTGAAGCTTTTCCGAGCAGGACGACGTCTGCCGGGACAACTAGTGTTATATATAAAAACTAGCTGTACCCGCAGACTTTGACCTGCCTTTAAAAAATAAAAATCTAGAACCCGATTGCAGCGTCATCTACCGGGACCAAATGTTAATCTAAACTCGAATCAACTTGAACAAACAGAGTAGAAAATTATTAAAGTACTTATATCGCTTTTAAAAAATAGGGGTTGGTGGTAGAAGGATGAACATTTAGGGTTGTATATATTTTTTTCAATGCTAAATCGTAATAAAATATAAATAAGAAATTATGTAAAAAAAATATATATATATATATATTTAGGGGTGGGTCACCCTTATCATTTAGGGGTATGAAAAATAGATGTTGTCTGATTCTCAGACCTACTCGATATGCACACAAAATTTCATAGAAATCGGTTCAGCCGTTTCGGAGGAGTTTGGTAATTAACACCGGGACAGGAGAATTTTATATATTAGAAAATGAATCGTATAAATGTATGTACGAGCATAACTTGAGAACGACTACCAATTTTGATGATATTTGTTTTGTGTGTTTGAATGGGTCCCCGAATGGTTCAAATTCACAATTGAAACCGGTAGGTGGCGCTAAGATCGGGTTCTAGAATACTCCTAATCACCTGGAGCGATTTTGTTTTTGTGTGTTTGAGTGGGTTCCCGGATGGTTTAGGTTCGCTATTAGAACCGGTAGGTGGCGCTGAGATCGGGTTCTAGAATCCTCCTAATCACTTGGACCGATTTTGGTGATTTTGGTTTTGTGTCATAAAACCAATTCTTTTAGGAATTCAGAAAATATGGCGGTACGAAGTTCGCCGGGTCAGCTAGTGTTGTATAAATCAAATTGTTTTACAATACAAAGTTGACAGAAATGTTAATAAGGAAATCACTTTGAGGCCGCTGACGTGTTGAAAATACCTCTAGTATTGCAAATTTCTATAATCGACAGTAACTACTTTCCATCAGATGGGCTGTCAGCTTTTCTGCTATACTCCAGCTATTAGTCTAATCTGAACCTTATTCGAGGGCTTTTAGTGGAGACTTGCAGATTTTAATCTGCATTTTTTTAAACGATTACGACACCTGTTTGTCAATAATTAATTTTTTTATATCAATATTATTCTATCTATTTGTCTTTCGTTTAAAATAAATAAATTTATATATATTTATATATATATATGCGCATGATCTCCCTCCCTGAAATACCGCTGCAGGGGCCCTCTAGCATCTAGGGAGCAGAGGAGTCTTCACCCCTGTTGACGAAGTGAGTTTGCCTCTCCCGGGGCATTCTCAAGCACTTGTGCGCTAGGATTGGTGTGGGCGTAACTACGTTCTGTATCTCACGCCTTTCCTGCCATAAGCGCGGGGCACATGGGAGGAGGGTGGTTTTAGTGGGGTATTGATTAGTAGAGTCTCCACACAAGCCGGTTGATTATTGTTTGGATTGCCTCGGTGGAAAGCCTCCATGATCAACAACGGTCTAATCCCTAGCAAAGGACCCGGTATGTGCGAAATGCATTACCCCCGCCTTAAAAAAAAAAATCGTGCAGTTTGTACTGGTTGCGTCCAGTTATATTTGTACCTGTGTTATACGTGTTTGTATAGTTCTAATAAATTCTATAGTAATTCCAAACGGCATTTTAATTCGAGTCCCACACTCGTAACAATATTATAAATAGCCATATATTAACTGATAAATATAAATTAATCATTAATGCGGCTTTTGAAATTTTATTTCCTGTGGCACTAAAATTTTACGTATGCACTTTGAAGAATTAAAGGTTGGACTATAAGAATTTTTATTGGCTGTTAAATGTATTTTTGTTTATTTTAAAGTTGATTGTCTGATATGCGTTGAGATACAAGGTGAAGTACTCTATAAACGCCGCTTTATTACGCCTTTGTTCGCTATAATAGCCCTTGAAAAATTCTTTACAAAAGTCAACGTTGTTAATTTAGCGATTTGGCAGGTACCACCTGTTTGAAATCCGATTATTCAAACTGTTAAAACCGAAACCCAGCAATAAACAACTGCCAGACTTGAAAACACTGTGAGCTCTTTCTGCGTGCACCGGAACACAATTCAACTTGATTGATAATTTTCTCTTTTTATTTTACCTCGCACCTTTAATATTATATAAAATTATTAGTGCTAAGCATGTTGCTGAAGAGTTTCTTGCACCGCTTCTTCTATTCCAGCCACAACATGTTGCGAAGCGGTGGTAAATTAGAATACGCCTCCATAGAGAATATAAAAACCATAAACCAAAATTATAACTATATAATTGAAATGAACAAGTTGGCCAAATAAAAAAATTAACATTACTCATTAACACTTGACATCTTCGACTTCCATGATCACGGCTACTGAAAAGCTGTCGAAACGTCGGAATAAAAATAAAATAAAATAATGCGGTTAAAATGTAGTTTTATTATGTGTACTAGTCGCAAAAATTTTAAAATATATATATTTTTTAATTATCAAAATCGTAATCATTTTCAAAATTAATTTATCATTATTCCTAAATTTTACTAAAATATCATGATTGTATTAGGATAGCTATAATATATTTCATTGTGTTTTTAAACATTCTCTTGAAAGGTATGTACCTATCTGTAGATATAAGTATTGCATATGTAGCTTGTATCGAACTACTTTCATCTTTTGAAATGAATGCAGGTTTCTCTAGTGTATCGAATGATCTTGCTTTATTTGACCGTTTTTCAATCTACATCATCAGTAATGAGAGAAAGTTCCAAGCGAAGACCTTAAAAAAAGCTTAGACAACTTTTAAGTTTCGTTGTGTACACTATAACGTATTTAGTAGTTTATTTATGTCTAGCATAGACTGCGCTGAACTGATAAACAAATTCTTTATCAGCGCAACCTTCTGCAATTAATTTGAATAGACCATTAATTTAGGCGCTATCTATAGCATCCATAATATCTGATTTTTATTGTGTTTTACGTACCAAAAACGTAAAGACAAACTAAGTAAATATTTAAATCTTGCTCTGTGGCGTCTGGAGTCAACAATCATTGTGTCGATAGTTGCCACCATACACGTTACCTAGAGAGGCTTTGCTGCTGGGCTGCTGGGTAAGGGGCTAGATACAGAAGGCAGCAGTCTTGGCCATGGCACGATTTGTGAAGAGGTTCCTGTCTCTGAAGTCCTAACTACCAGTAGCTTAGAGGTCAAGCTCTGTTATCGGCGAACGACAATATTTTTTATTGAATATGGTATATCGGGTGTTTTTTTAAGAATATTTTTACTGTGTTCCTTAAAAAATGTATTTTTTGTAATAAATACACAAAAATATACATTATAACTGTAACAAGTTGAGGTAAATAATTTTAATATTTTAATTACTCTTAGACTTTCTACATTTAAGCCATTCTGTCATATCGTGTATTGAATAGTATCCGAGTGTGAAATGAAAATAAATAGCTATAAGTAAATATAAATCGCAGTTAATAACCGTTACAAACTAGTTTTATTTAATTTCTTACAACCTCAGCAAACTCTCTCTGTCTCTTTTCTTACATCTTATCCCAATATTGCATTTGGGGTCTGCACAATATGTCAACACAACTTCATAATATTGTAAGGTCGGAAATGTATAGTCTGATAGGTATTTACTAAAGTACTAGGTGGTCCGACTATTTAATAGAATTTTTTCCCAGACTAGACGACAGAAACTTATTATTCAACGTCCCGGAATTTCTCACAAGGGCCTAGTTCTATTCTTATTTAATAATAGCATTCCCTTACAGTTATTTACTGAGTAAACGCTGTTAATATCGGTAACAATCTGTGGTTCATTTTACTCGGGAACACTTTTCAATGTAACCCTAAGGAAACACAAGAGGCCGTGTGCGAGTCGGACTGACAAACTTACGGTTCCCTTATAAATACAATGTGTATGAAGTTTTATTTAGCATTTTCTAGTACCTACATATAAGTAAAACTACATTTTAAGGGATTTAAGTATAGCATTTCATTTAAATTTTATTTTTGTTTCGATGTTTCGGCTACTTTTCAGTAGCTGTCATCGTGTTTGTCTTTCGTGATCACTGCTACTGAAAACTGGCCGAAACGACACACACGAATACAAATAAAATGCCTAGCTTAAAATAGTTAAAACTTTGTTTTATTTATGTCTTATTTATTCCAATTTTGATAATAGATAAAATGTGTTTTATATAAAATTTTAAGCATCTATAACTATCCTTTTGCCTACAGTGGCTACAACACTTGCTCGCGGCAACTATTATGGTATGGTGGAGCGACATTACGTACTAGTGACTACTTGCGACTTATTATTTCAAACTTGGGAAAATAGTTCGATAAAAATACAATATAACTTACTGTCAAAGAGGCCAAAACATTGCCTACGCTTAGGAACGCACTCAGAAAACACTACTTTTTCTTAAATAATTATGCCCAATTCTCATATTTATAGACTAATTAATATATGTATCTTATGTTTATATGTATTTAATTTATAAAGTAATTTAAGTATGCGTATTTAATTGATAAAATATGTAGTTTATATCTGTTTACGTTCTACCTAATAATCTGCACCACCTATATCGCCAGATTAGGTTAAGTAATTCCCCAAGTTAGTTTGTCTGGAAGAGATGGCTTTAAGCGATAAAGCAGCCTATTGTTTCTACCATGACGATATTGTAATCGTGCATTTTTGTAATTGTATATTTGGTGAGCAATAAACTGTTATCTATTATATTCTATAAATTAAAAGTAGATCGTAATATTCGAAAGGAGCCTTTTTATCTGATTTTCCATTCCATGATACTATTCAACCTTTAAATAACAATTTTCTCTTTTAGCCCTCTTACCGATAACATAATTATGTTTGCATATTATTATAGATACATGAGAATCCTATATGTGTGCCAAATTTTCAATTTCAAGACGTAGTGGTCCTGAGATTATCAGTTATGACATTATTCTATATTATCAGTATATAGAAGACGGACATCGGTGTGAGAAGCGTAAGTAATATAAAGACTTATTTTCCATTTAGGTATGCGAACCCTAAAAAGCTTGCACTCATTGAGTCAACACAATCCTTGCGTTGGTCGACCGTGATCTTGGCCCATATTCTCACGATGTTGAAGGGCGGAGAACAAAGAACGGTTATGCAAAACGACAGTTTTATTGGAGTACAAAGCGGATAAACATTGTTCATAATGCAATCGGATAATTCGGAATTCAGATTTTTTTTATTGCATGCAAATTGGAGGTGCAATTGAAAGTTTGTAAACGAAAACGCGATTGATGTAATTGTTGAAAAGTATTTTAGTATTTAATATGTATTGAATTCTCTTTTCTTTTTCTTAAGAAAATGTAAATATGAATTTTCAGACACTAAGCTTGAGCAATCGGGCGGCCGGCCTTTTTAATTGAGCGGGCTACGTTTTGCCGGCCTACCCCAGGCCAACGTAAACGAATTTTTCAATATTGTACTACGGTTTGGGTGTCTGGGCTCGCCCCCCTATGGTTCATTGTATATTATCCATAATACAAAAATAATTTGTTTAGCTTGGAAATAATATAATTATGTACAAAGTGTGTTTGTCTGCCAAAACAATTTGGGTTTCCCATACCTTTACAAATTTTCGTTCCATATTTCACCTCTAAGTCATTTCTTGATAAAGTTCATTAGGATCAGTTCAGATATTCAGTCGTGAAAGGTAACAATTAAACTTACTTACTACTAATGCATTATTTTTTTTATTGCATGAGATCAACAGACAGGCAGACTGCTCACCTGATATAATGCGGTTACCATCACTTATGGATATTTGCAACACCAACGGTGCTACAAATGTACTGCTGCTCTCTAAAGGGAGACTGGAGCCCGGCCACTAATGCCGGAACACAACTCAAGGTTGTTATGGCGGCATTCTCTAGACCAGAGGTGGTAGCCATCCAGACGGGCAAATACCCTACCTACCACCTGGCTGTGGGTTGTTTTGTCGCCTCTTACATCGGGCCGACCCGGTAACAGGAAATTGTATTCTTTCTCCGTTCCTGCACGAATATTTTTTTTTAACGGATATGCTTTACTTTCGTCATCTTGTAAAACACGAATTTGTCGATTTAAAGGGAAATCTTTAATGATACTTTTTATCGTAGAAGAAGAATACTAACTAAGAATTACATTCTTCCAATATATTAATGATTGGTCATGGTTAGTTCGCTTGTGTTCGCTAGATCTGGCTAGTATCGATTCTTCGTAATATCACATGCGTAATGTTACGTTACATACATGGTATAATTTATTGCTACAAATTTGCAAGATTAAAACCGAGTAGTCCATGTACGTGCCAAAATCTGTCAATACATAAAACAGAAACCTTCGGAGTTGCATCTACGAACATGTTCAAAATATAAATAGGTTACAAATATTGTCATGTGGCGTTAGAGTACAACACTCGTCGTCTTATTTTGTACTCTCCTCTCGGAAGATTGAGCCATGGGCTTTCGCCTAGTGAGGCGTCACCCTTTCTAAAGGGGTAGCTGTCATAAACGCACCACACAACTTATAAATCAACCCTCACACGTAACATTTATGGAAACTTATTTATTTAGTTCCAATAATACGTTGTTCAGATAAGAAATTTAAAAGCACACTAATAATTTCGATTTTTGGTTATTTTCGTGATAAATGTATGTATATACTAGCTGGTCCCGCGACGTCGTCCGCGTGGAATTTGTTTTCAGCACCCCCCGATGTCGAAACATTCTTCATTGGTGCTCCGCTCCTATTGGTCTTTGCGTGATGATATATAGCCTTCCTCGATAATTGGGCTATCTAACACTGAAATAATTTTTCAAATCAGACCATTAGTTCCTGAGATTAGTGCGTTCAGTCAAACAAACAAACAAACTCTTCAGATTTATATATTAGTAAAAGATTAAATAATTAAAAATCAAAATTTACGAGAAAAACAATCCGTGGTATCATATAATCGTGTAGGATTTGGGAGATGTCCAAGGCCCCAAGTCTGTAACTTTAACAAAAAAAACCATACCAGTGCGAGTCAAGATCCATTCGACTGACAGATAATCAAAAAAATATGCGTAGTCTCTAAAATTCAAATTAAATCAATCTCAGTCAAATTAAGATTGATTCAATATTTAGCCGAAACGGTTTGTAAAATACCAAAACCGTCAAAAGTTACGATTCCAATTCGATTCAATTGCCAATTTTAGTTACAGACTCAGGTTGCAGAGTTGAATATGTCCAAAGCGATCGTATTCTTAACATTCCTCTTTTTATGGTTTTATCGAGCGTAGACTTAGCTTAGTAGCTAAAGCAATTTTTCTGACTTGACAATACACTTACCTCATGCTGATGGAGAAGAAAAACATCGTGATGAAACCTGCACATCTAAATAACCGATCTGTTAAA
Source organism: Dendrolimus houi (assembly GCA_039645545.1). Classification (NCBI taxonomy): domain Eukaryota; kingdom Metazoa; phylum Arthropoda; class Insecta; order Lepidoptera; family Lasiocampidae; genus Dendrolimus; species Dendrolimus houi. The sequence goes on along the minus strand of CM077127.1, from coordinate 9,474,051 downwards.
CTTGTCAATTGGCCTTGGTGGGTTTGACACATTGACCAAGCCTAAAACTGGGGAGGTCCGAATCTAGCAGTAGGACAATTGTTGGCTGTTATTATTTCTATTAAATACTAATTGCGTTTCTCCAAGTAGCCATTATGTTGGCAAATTAATTTAAAATAATTGCTAGTCTTGGCACGATGAAAACGTCTTGTTACAAGAACCCATTAATATACTACGTGTTTTGTTTTAGAATTGAATATTGATGTAAGCAAAGGGTCTATTATCTAGATCAGTACCGCCTGGAAGCGAAAGTTCTTGTGCATTTATTCAGTAACTGGTAAGTAAATTTATTCGATCGGTGCAGTTTTCGTAAGATCTGATACTAATGGCCAACTTACTGCGCTTGCAATATATTTTAGTACTAAATTAACGTGGTAGGCCCCTGCACTGTTTATGCGAGCGGTGCATTCAGTTAACATAAACATTGAATTACTCAGCATGCACAGTCCCAAGCTACAGAACGTTACTAAAACGGCGGCGGTAAAAAATCTCAGTTTATTTTAGATAGTGTCCTCATTCCTGAGCGCGCTGCTTAGCGAAAGTAAATGCACGCGTTCTCCACTCACATTGCCTAGATAATACTTTCCAGATACACGAGCACGTAATGTAAACAAATTCAGACCTTATAATAATAACACTCGAAAGCATTACCAGTACTCACCGTCTGAAAGCTCCACGGAAACGCCGAATTACGTTTACATCACTTTTCGAGATGAAATTGTTGTTTATAATGTAGGAATAAACAATAACAGTACACGGCGCAGCGAAGGCGAGAGATATCTCTTGTTATTGACGTAATCGGTACGCGGTTTTAGGAAAGCTTTTACAGAGGTCGCGTACTAAAGGACAGGCTTTGAAGTATACGCGGTGATATTACTGATCGCGGGTTTTGTGGTTGATTTTGGTTTTGAAAGGAATTGTTTAAGGAAAACTGTGTTTTGAGTGTATATGAATGCGTCAACGTTGTAGGGCATGGAGCGTGCGCACTCGAGTCCGGGGAGATACTGGTGGTGGCCGACAGGCGGCGCTGCGATCGGCGGCGTATTGATAAAAGCGCAAAGGGCATGCGGCGGGCCCGGGACGAGAGGATGCGGTCGTGCTGTACTGGCGACTAGTGCTTTCAATGCGCGTCCAACCTTGAACTCGTTCTATCGTATATTAGATAATATAGGATTAGATAAAATAATGCGGTAATACGCGGACCACGCGAGGGTTATGAAACGCTACAGCGATGCTACGCCGTTGTTTATATTACAGTTCATTTACATTTTGTTTCTACGTAATGGTGAGGCGTCGCGTCAGCGTGGTCGACCAATGCGGTCGGTTCAATTCAGAACTTGATTTCGGGCGTGAATATGACTTGATTAATGTGTTGCCGATTCATCGTAATGTATGAACACATGATCTATTTATATTTTACTCTAAATATATAATATTCAAGCCCTCTGTACATAGACAGAATAACTACTACCTACATGTCTACAAAAAGAAAAGCTTTCTAGAAAACTAAAACTAAATCGTTACATCATGTCCTCTGTTTGTTTGTCTGTTTACCTGTCTATGTTATTTTATTGCACGAGTTCACCAGAAAGGCAGATAACCCAACTGATGGAAAGCGGTACCATCGCCTATTGATACTTGCAACATCAAAGGTACTACAAATGCTCTGCTGCTCTTTAAAGGGAGACTGGAACCTGACCACTAATGCCGGAACACGACTCAAGGCGGCACACTCTAGACCAGGGGTGGTAGCCATCCAGACTTGCAAATACCCTACCACCTGGCTATAGATTGTTTTTTCGCCTCTTACGACAGGCCGCCTGGCCGCAGTAAATTGTATTATTTCTCTGTTCCTACACGGATATAATATATGGTATGTTATGTATGTACGGTCCTAGACATCTTTTTTCAAAAAATATGCATTGAATTTGGCAAGAATGTATACTATTATGTATACTATACAACGGTGTTATAATTTCCAAACAATAACAATTGGACCAAGAAGTGTCCAACATAAATGTAACTGAAAATTGGAAACAATTATAGGTCTAGACAATGTTTTTTGTGAATTTATTTATATTCAAGTCAAATCGGTGATAAGATATTTGCTTCCAGCCCTAACTTTTGAACACTGAAATGAAGTGTACTTTATTCGGAAGAAGTTAAGCGAAGATCCTAATAAAATTATATTTCTTTATACAAAGAATAACAAAAGCTAATGAATGACCTATTTGACCTTTAAACAATCAAAGTTTATATATATTTCCCTTTTACAACAATTTACAAATATTATGTAAATATAGTTAATACCGAACAATGGTGATAATGTATTCAATAAAATAATTAATGCGAGTCACGTTCTTGTACAAAGATTATATGGCACCTACTCGGATGAATATTCATCAATGCCTGGTTATTGACATGTCAGATCATCATAGCACTTATTTCAAAATCTAAGAAAATTCCCGTTACGACCAGAAAACTAACAAATGTATAATAATAATATATATAAATGAGGAAGTTTCTGAGAATTAATATTTGCCACCCTTTCACTTAAAAACTACTTAACAGATTTTGATGAAATTTTTATTGTAATACTCGTATATCTATGATTAGAATAATGGCAGGCTGTAATATAAAGATATTGTTTAAACTGGCCAAAATATAACAATAAATCGCGGGTACAGCTAGTACTTGGTAGATCTGTCAAATGCGTGGAAATCCGCGCACAAAGGAAGGTTCCTTGGAGACGCCTAACGTCCACTGTTTTGTCACTTTGCTTCGAAAGCCTAAAATCTGATGCATTTTAACAAGTCTTATTTATCGCTAATTAATAGTGTTGTAAAGTTGAGAAAAAAGAAGAAATTAGACTTACAGGTACCGTCATTATTCCATGTAATCGGGTGGTATTTTTTTAAATTACATAAGTTTGCGGCGATTGTACGGGGACACATGTTTTGGAAATTATAACGATTATTAATAACTAGAGTTTAGCCCGCGGCTGCGCCGGGGGTCGACCGTTGGTGAATCTAGTGCTTATTATTATGCTCTCTTGTTTAAAGAGCAGGAGGTACAGGTTAAATTGTATTAAATTTTTATGTATTTACCCCCGGAAGATTCACTTCATTTTATATCGCAAACCATCCCCCGTCTCTCTGTAAACTAAATAATTGACAAAACTTGACAAAAATGACAAAGTATACAACATGAACGAAATGGATCAAGTGGACCCAGGGGACGCAGGGGATGCAGGGAACCCGGTGGACCCAGTGAGCCAAGTGGGCCAAGTGGACAAAATCACCAAATCTATCCTAGTTTCCGGGATAACCTTTACATAAATCTATCCCAAAATCTATCGTATTATCAGGGATGGAAAGTATCCCTTGGCCATCCGCTGTATTAAAATTACATATGTATCGAGTTTCAGCCAAATCGGTCCAACAGTCTTTCCATAAAAGGATAACAAATAGAGAGACAAATATATTTTTATCCCGGAAACAATCCCATTTTTCGGATAAAAAGTATCCTGTTCGTCCTCGACATATATATAATATAATATTAATAGGGATAATTCATATTTTAAATTATCAGGGGTCCAATTCTGCTATTTCAATATCTTGGCGTTGCGAAGATACTCAAAGTACGATTGCATTGCGACACTGTCAAAAGTTCGTATTCTACTAAATCCACAATAACTTCTCAATATCGTCGCGGCGGAGTAATTGTAAACAAAATTTGGTATTACCCTTATAGCAGAAATGGTGTTAGTCGAAACGAATATTGAAAAGCTACAAAAATTTTAATTAATTTCGCGAATTTTCGCTTGTAATAAATATTTATAAAGATAGTGGTATGCCACGGGCACGCCATTGGAGTTAACAGAATATCGAAATCAAGCAAACCTACGATTGAGACGATAGTGTTCGGTGATTTTAACGAGATAGTATTAGCAGAATTGGGCTCCAGGTCTCCCTACCTTTGCTGACATATTCACATGGGATGTCCAAAAGAAATGTGTTTGCCTCTCCAAAACTTTTAAATATGGAAAATTGTGATCAAAGATAGTAAGCGAGTCTTAAAAATGCTTTTGACAAAAAATAAATACGAGTCACTTGGCCGATCTTTATTCAATGCCTACAAAATGTTTACGCCCACAAAATCCTGTCTTTTGAGACTTAGATTCTTTTTATGGTTTTTAGTCCATTAAACACCGCATTAACTTCATACCTTTTATAATAAATACCACTGTGCTGTGCCCCACATATCTATAATTAGTACTTTCGTGTTGACAGCTGCTCTTTTATTTAGTTAATTGTTTCACACAAGCAACATAGTTTCATGATAATCAAATAAGAAACAAACAATATTGTCTGAACCGACATCGGTTAACGTTTTATTGGTAAATAATTAAAACTTGTAATTTGCTGTACGGTCCGATGAAGACAGAAAACTTTAAATATTTTTTTAATGCTGAAGTACAACAAAAGACCCACCTGCTGCAAAGTGGTTACCGTCGCCTATAGACATCTGTAACACCAGAGAAGCTACTAATGTACTGCCGGCCTCAATGGTGTTGACTGGAACCTAGCTACTAATGCCAGAACACAATTGTAGGGTAGCTATGTCGCCATCCTCTAGAAATGTGGTAAACGTTCTGACAGCCAAATGCCTTACCACCTGGATCTGTGTTGTTTTGTCACCTTATATAATATTATTGATTATAAGGTATTTTAGGTTTCAAAAATAGTCTTTAAGGATATGAAATGGGGATAACAAAATTGTATGGGCAACTCCGTAATTCCTCAAATTAGAGATATCTTAATTCATTAAATTATTTACTATATTGCTAGTTGGCAACAAAGTGCATTTTTTTTTTAATACAGTGTCCATATTCATTTCTTGTCGAGAATTATTATAGGACAGTCCATACATAATTATTATTTATTCAAAGTACTATACTTTCTGTGAACTAATACAATACAAAGAAATACATACAAATATATTGAAAATAAACTATATGATAAATAAATGAAAATAACAAAGTATACAACAAACCGCTGCCAGAGGGAAGCGTACCCAGAAAGCTGGCTGCATTGCAACGCTGTATGGTAATGCCGATTCGTTGCGCGAAATACGAACCAGCCTTCTGATCACGGGTGGTATGAAAGAGTTTCCTACAAATTTTTTTGAAGAAACTCTTTGCCGCTGGACACCACGGACCTAAAGTTTCAACTCCAAACTGCACTAATATGTGGGTTACATTTTTGTGCCGTTTGAGATCTTCAGCCGTTGAAGCAGCTTTATAATATATGTAGGCTCACCGCCCACAAGAACACAATAATCTGAAATATTATAATCAAAGTTTATTACACTAGAATTATTACAATTACAATATTAAATACAGCAAAATAATACTCTGAAACATTAGAACAACTCCAAGAGTTGCATCCACACTTGTCAGGTGTCTTGAGCAGCAATTTGCCCTCAAGGAATACTGCAATTATAAGATTAATTATCGACCACAATAATTATGTGAAGTATAACAACGGTGAAGGAAAACATCGTGATGCAACCTGCACATCGAGATAACCGATGTGCCAAACCTGCCAAGCCACTTTGGACAAGCGTGGCGGGTATACTGTCCGTCTCCCCTATAATGGGAGGCCCGAGCCCAACAGTGAGACATTTATGGCCTGATATATATATATATATATATATATATATATATATATATATATATATATATATATATATATATTAATTATGTGCTCTTTGTCCAACAGAACTTTTGCTCTGTTCAACCGACGGAGGTAGAATGTCCAATGTTTAGGCGATTTCAACTCCTTTTATATTGTCGAACCAACAACACAGTTTTCACCTTTTAGCAATCTTGTAAACTGAAACTTATTACAAATGTTATTAAAAATCCTAAAAACATTTATAGAGTACTCAACAATATAAACCTCACCATATAAATACAACCCAGTTTTTACTAAACTTAGCACACTACTTAATAAAATCAAGTGCGGGTATTTGAAGAAAAACATAAATACCCTCAATTTAAAGTCACAGAGTTCTTAGCATGGCAAATACATAGGCTGCGACTTAACAATCTGATACACAAATTTTAAGTAGTGGGTGGGCGTAGTGGGTAGGTGGGAGGTATAGTTACCCCTACTACAACCCCCAAGGTCCGGAGGTCTTAAATTTTTTATATTTTATAACCATAACCTCACTTATTTTTGTTGAAAAATTGCGTCACTTTTGATAATAACAAACCCTGATTTGAGTTTATGAATGTACTCACGAATTACATATAACCGCCAGAACTTTTTGTAACACTAAAACTGTTTTTAATGTAGAAATAAAGTTTTAAATTTGATTGAGGCATAAGTCATAATTACAAAATTCATGCTAGACATATAATCGATTGATTAAAAAGTGACCGTTGTTGCTGTCACTTTTGTTTTTAATGGCTTGGCTAACAAGGTGTGATGATAAAAATAAATTAATCGATATGTCAATAATACTTATCGATTTTTAATTAAGAAATTCGAAAGCTTGAGTTTTAATTAATATATTGTTTCATATAATTTTCGAAAATCGACATATTTCTATAAAAAGAAAATATTGACAAATATTTTGCAATTCTTATTGCCGCCATTTTATTCCTTTTCAGTTAAGTGAATGTGCTTTTAAAGTTAATTAAATTATATAGGCACTATATTTTATTTAAAGAGATCTCTTAGCTGATAACAGAGCCGAGCAAGCGAAGTGAGCGTACCGCGGCAGCGGCCGTCGAGTGCTAGGACCGACTTTAACCATTTACTATTTATTTTATACACAAGAACAGTCGGTTAGGTTAGGTAATATGCATACCAAAGCGTACGAGCCGAGCGAGCGAAGCGAACGTGCCGCGGCAGCGGCCGGCGAGTGCCAGAACCGACTGCTACCATTTACTATTTATTTTATACATACAAACAGGACGACGCCTTAAGAGTCTCGTATGAAACATTTGTTTTATTTATCAATTTAGTGGACGACTAACAAGTTGGTTTTAAATATGACAATGAATCAATATATTAATGATATCAATTTTTAAATACATTGCTGAACAATTTTTTTTAAATATAGGTTAAATATAAATTAATGCGATGACGTAAAAAAAACATCGTCTTTATTGGTCGCCATTTTGAATGGTTACTCTTGTAGTGTATATGAATGTGTTCTATTGTTTTTTCTTCATTTTTATCCAAGTAAGCTGGTTTTTGGTTATTTTGGCTCTTTTTATGTTGATTACTGCCTTTTTTTTGAACTTTGAAAGGATTTTTCAACTTTCAATATTAGCGAAAAATACAGTGAAAGTAAGTAAGGCTATGTTTTTAAAAAAATATATATATTTCGAGATCTCCGGACCTTAGGGGTTGTAGTAAAGGTAAGTATGCCCCCCCTCCCCACTTCACCACCCCACTATTTAAAATTCCTGTATTAGAATGCTATAGATTTACCAATAAATAGTTTCAATTTATTAAATACCTTCATATTACCTATCACGGCCATACCGACCTCCCATATCAGTTATTACGTTACGAAATTTTTACAATTATATCGCAATCTACGACATATTATAACGTTATACTTTGTTAATAAAAAAATATTAATCAATGCCTAGAACATTTTGTTTCACGGTTGGCGAGTTGCAAAAGGCGAAGTACTAGCAGTCGAGACGTGCCGACCTTGAGATGTTGCACACTCTTGCAATCCCCCCTCGGCCCCCCTACTTTGCTCCCAACCCTCCTCACTACCCTCCCTTTGCCCCTCACCCCCCTCTCCCATGTATTTAACAGCACGCAGATCTAGGAATAACTAATGACCTAACCCACACTCATTTTAAGCGATTACACATTTCGTTTATAACAAATGAAGTTTAGTAGGTATTTTAGAAGATTTATAGTTTCAAAGGTTTCTAAGATTACTTATTAAAAGAATATGTATTTATTGATCTGAATAAACCCATGAGGTTTCTGTACCACAGTCGTATACGTTTTTATATATATATATGAATGTAAGCATATTGAAAAATTAAAAAAAAAAACTACGAAATAGCATCATTGTAATTAGATGCGACTTGAAGTGAACTTACCACTAGAAAATATTATTCGATTAAGAAAAAGGGACGTAAATCAACGAATGATACACTAGAACACTATTGTTCGCCATCGTTGTATTACATTATTTATTAACTTTTCTGGTAGCGTTTTCTGTGGCTATTAGATAATGAAATAAGAAATCAAATTAAAATTGCGATTAATAACCGTTTAATTCTATATTAAATTATCTCTCTCTCTCTCTCTCTCTTCTCTTTCACCTTCTTTCAATTATTTGAAATCGGCATATATTATATTATGGTCTTTGCGTGATTCTTGAAATTTTAGCCGAACAGAAAATAAAAATACAGTGTTTTATTTAAAAAACGTTCCATCTAGAACGTAGTGAATTGACCAATACGTTAAAAAATATGATAAATTCGACGACCTCCATACTCTAATAGTCCGAGTATTGGCTATGGTTCACTAGAAAACACAGGTTTTAGGTTCGATTCTATGGAGCGAAAATGTTATAAATGAATTTTTACTTTATCTAAACTTGTCCATTGTAAATTACCTATAACAAAAGCGTATCTTGCTTCTCTATATACATATAAAGGCAAAATGTGTATTTGTTTGATGAATAAAATTAACAAAATAAATTATACAATTATGTTTCACCTTATACTAAAAAAAAATGTTACTTTTTAACAAAAACCCGTTTTTAATCTTGCTGAAGGCAATTAAGTCTTGCATCATAATTAAACTGTTAGGTATTATAAAAAGATTTTAATAAATGTGTTCATTAGGATTTAAACATTTTTGTCTTTTGGCATTAAAATGCCTTTAAACCTTTTGTTGACCTCATTCATCATTCGATGAAGTAAATGATCATGTCCATGAAACCAGGTAGGTAAGAAACAGAGGTTTATTTCGGAAAGGTATCTGCTTCAATAACCCTCAGATACAACAAGATTATCTCGAGGACATTTGGCGATGTTGCAGTTACTCCTAATTTATCAAATTGACGTGGGTCGCACTCTTGAAATTTGACTTAGAATTCACGAATACTGAACTCCCATCAGCACCAGTACACGGTCATTCTGGAAACATTAGCTTCCAATGATTAATTATTATGAAAATTATGCCTCATCCCGGCATCGAGCGTTCAGAGTACCCAATTTATCGCTTCGCCTGCATTTGAAGGTTGATTTTTTTACTTTGTAACGGCATCCCGTTCCGCGGCGTCAAGGCTCTCTACTACTTCTTAATAACTAAAACGACGTACTTTTGAGACGCTTTATTGTATGACCTACGAGAAAAATGATTTTCGCTAATAAAATTATGTTTTAATGGTTTTATGTGTCTGTGTGCTTGCGTGCGTGCGTGCGTGTGTGTGCGCGCGCGTGTGTGTGTGTGTATGTGTGCGTGTGTGTGTGTGTATGTGTGCGTGTGTGTGTGTAACTTGACGTCTTTGTCTTCCGTGCTCACGGCTACAGAAAACTAGCTGAAACGTCGGAATGAAAATCAAATAAAATAATGCGGTTAAAACCATTAAAATGTAGTTTCATTATGTGTACCAGTTATAGCGAGAACTTAAGAAAATAACTAAATGATTTTCGAGTCAGAATTCTGTTTGATTTTCTATCAAACTATCTACAATATTATAAAATTCTGGACATGCCGTGTCTCTACACTAAAGCTATTTAAAAAAAACAACTGGAATAGACTATATAAACGATGGAGAACAAGGTGCAATTTTTTTTAGATTTCTTGTACTTTTGTCTGTTTGTTCGGGATTCACGTAAAAACTACTAGGCCAATTTCGATGCGGTTTTCACTGATCGACAGCTAGTTTTTAGACTGAATTTTTGCGCCACTTTCAATTTTTCTGTGAATGATTCAAGGTGGACAGATTAAAAAAAAACGAATTCCAATGTTATTTTTTTACTGATCGATAGCAAATTTAATTTAATATAATGTGTGATATTTCTTATCCCGGGAATCCCGGATTTGTGTGGCTTAATTAATACGAAAGTAGAATAATTAAATCACTCTTAATTGAAGAAATGCTTTCATTGAGCCATAATGGACCTCAAAACATATCAATATGTAATAGAGTATTACAACTTACTTAATCAATAATGGAGACGGATATACTTTTATATATTCTTGAGACCAGATTGTAAAAAGATGAGAGTGATTTTAAGACTTATTTTTATTATGATGATATTTTTTATAATTGTGGTTAGTGGGTTTAGTTGTTTTGAATGAACTAATCATGTGGTGTAAGTGTTTTATATTATTAATTGTTCAAATTCTGTCACATAAATCGATTATGGTTCTTAATCGAAAACTTATTTTATTTGTTAACTTATATTTGAGAATTCTCGTCTTCCAGGTGGAATTTAGGGCTGATGTGTTTAATTTTTTTTTATTGCATGAGTTCAATAGACAGGCAGACGGCCCACTTGATGGAAAGCAGTTACCATCGCCTATGGAGATTTGTAACACCAAAGATGCTACAAATGCGCTGCTGCTCTCTTAAGAGAGACTGGAATTTGGTCACTAATGCCGGAACACAAATCAAGGTTATTATGGCGGTATACTCTAGACCAGGAGTGGTAGCCATTCAGTCGGGCAAATGCCCTACCATCTGGCTGTGGGTTGTTTTGTCGCCTCTTACGACAGGCCGTCGGCCGCAGGAAATTGTATTGTTTCTCCGTTCCTGCACAGATAATTTAACAGAAAAATAAAGCTTTTTTTAAAGTCATATCTCAACTCATTTCTTTGCTCCAAAAGTCCCCGCTCCTTTCCGTTTAAATATACCCATATAATTTTGTTAACTAAATCAATACCTTCTAAAACTCGGCGTTGCAAACGAGAACACATTCGCGGATCTCGCAAACCAGCTTGTGGAATGCAAAACAATTTGTCAGCTTGACGTGCAGTTCAACGGAAAGTCTGAGCCGCAATACTTTAGGCGTTGTTTTCGCCTTTTTCTTTTTATTACACGCTGTTGTCGGCTAATGGTCGTTTGGGATCTACTTGGATAAACGTGGGGTTCAGAACTTGGCCAGACCTCTCCGACCATGACACATCATAAATTCAAAACGTCCGCTCGGGGTTTATAAATTATGTGCAATATGTATAGATGTATAAGCAGATCCTTGATGAAATCAAACACGATTACGAAAACCTCAAAAGTTAGTTTTTTTCTTATTATTAAAATCGAATCTAATTTTTATGTATAGACTACTTTCTAATTATAGTTCTATATAGATTAGTATAATATATATAATCTTTAGGAATCTGTCTTTCTCGATATCTACATTCTGGGTGTCTTTACGGACCGTATGAAAAGGTTACTTTTAGGTAAGCGTACTCCAGCTTAGACCATATCTCCGCTCGAAATTGGGCGAGATCGTGATCAAACCCAACCTATACTACAATTAAAAGAAATCGACTGCGTTAGTCATAAGTCCTCTTTAATTATTTTTGATTTCCGAATGACTATTGTTCTAAAATACGTACCTAATGAGTCTACAAACCCAAATTTAGAGGCCAAAGCGGCCGCTTTTGCAGATTAACATAACATAACATAATTATTTATTTCCTCTTGAAGTACAAAGTGAAACTTAAAACTAGTAATAACTTTAAGTAATAAACTGGTGCCTGGATTTAGGTTAAAAAGAAACCTGTAGTACAGGTCACCAGGATCAACCCATTGGCCTTGATATTTGGCTAATTAAGAGAAAAAAGAAAAATACTGGTAGTATAATTATTATAAGTAATTGTGTTAGTGTGAACCCTTCAAATGCTTAGGTGTGGCGTGTTGTCTGTGTATCTGTAAATTCGCATAGGTTATGTAAGAATATTTCTATATGATTGAGTGAGAGTGAATGAGTCAGGGAATGTTAAGATCTATATGTTGTGTCAACAGTGTCAGGGAATTGTATTTCCAATATTACAAGTATCATAATAAAGTGGCAAAGGGGACTTGCTATACGATTATTCAAACGCGGTAGCTTCAGGTTGTCGTACAGTGAATAATAAACCCCTATGGTACAGTGAATAAAAAAAGCCTCTATCATCATAATACCAGCGTTCAACCCGGTTGCGTCGTATAAGCATCCATATCGAAGCTGAAACACCTCATAACTGCTGTAATACCAAGGTTAACTTTTCGTTTAATTTTCATGTATTGTATTTTTTGGTTTATTATTGTAGTCAAGGAAAATGTCGTTTTAATTTGCGAATACAAATGTTTGATTGCGACTTTTAAATAATGCTAAGTTTATTGGCATAATATATCTTAACGACCTCAGTAATAATGAGCATGCAAAAATAGTATATACCTACAAATATATATTTAATAGTCTTAATGACAGACGCCTTCGTGATGAACGAAAGATTCTGTCCAACATAAACACTTGTGATGGAAGGGTGAACAACCAAATGTAAAAGATCTTCCTCTCCATTCAACACTCTCATTCTAATTGAGGTTATAAAGGGGAAATAGCCAAAACAAAGAGGCCTACCTTTAATGGTCGATTCGTACAACTGCATGCGTTTACTCTCAACTAATGGTTGTTGAATGTTGATTGATATTTATGAGTTTCGAAACGTCGGTGCGTATTGCATGACACGATTTGGCTTTATGCCTCAATCAGCAATGAATACGTTAACAACATATTGATTACCTGAATATATAATCTTTGTACAACACCTACGTAATTAACAACACCTACGCGTGCGTATTGGTTATTCGACGAAAGAACATCTTCATAGAAATCTACGTAGCTATGTATATAAAAAGATCGAGGTTTTATGTGTTCTCAAAATAAATGTTATGTTATTAATTAATTATCTGTTGTCCCATTTCCAAATATAGAATAATCTTGACGTTAATATCTGATTTACTTGAACTTTGCCGCATAATTTAATGTCACTGGTACATTTGGGATAATGTTTGTGTTAGTGACTGTTTCATGCAAATTTGCGTTGGGTTTAATACGTTATTTGTAATGTGACACTGTTATTAATTATTAATGACGTTAAACGTTAACAAATAAACTATATCCATTAATGTACCTAAACATTAACGGCGTTATTTTTAACGCTATAAACAAGACTCATTTGGCCACAGTCACTAAAACTCGTATTTCGTTCGATGAGTGAAAGTTCCGATGGCCCACTTCCCTGACCCTCTATCCCATTTTCCCTATTCCATTATCTCTACCCCATTTTTCCTATCCCATTTTCCCTATTCCGTTTTCCCTATCTCATTTTCCCTATCCCATTTTCCCTATTCCATTTTCCCCATACCAATTTTCCTATCCCATATTCCCTATCTCATCTCTTATATCCCATTCCTCTTGTCTGATCCCTCTTTCTCAGCCTCCTATCTCTTTTTTTAGAGATGGGAAATCCGATTAAGGACCATTAGTCGCGCGGAGAGGCAAAATAGCAGCCGATGTGTGGGATTCGCCAAGTCGGGGTGGCACTAGCACCTCACGTATGAAGTGCTATTGTTATACAACAGATAGGGATACCCACTAAATTCTCTCGGTGTTATTTCCTTCGCCGTATTGCCAGGGCCACAAGTATTTAGTCTAGCCATTTCGTAGGCACTGGCAGGCAGTGGCCCATAAGGCCTCACCCACTGCCGGGGACTACTTTTTATCTCCGGCGTCTTCATTTACTCGTTGCGTGGGGCGGTCTGTAACGCGCCATCGGGAGAAGAGATGAGCGCGCACGGAACACTACACACCCCCATCTCGACAGCATAACGGCAGGCGAGAACCCTAATGTTGCAAACTTCTATAGGAGATGGTAACCACTTTCCATGAACTGGGCCGTCTACCAGCAATAAACCTAACATTATCCCAGATGGGGAAGGACATAAACATAATGCCACTTCGTTTTCGTTCCTTTAGACAAAATGCACTTAAAAAAGTCACAAATATTTGAAATTGTCATAAAATTTATTATTGTATTTAACAGTGGTGAAAACATAATGAAAAAGAAGAACTGTTTTATAATTTTAAGGTTGAGACATTCTACGCTTAAAATCAGTGTAATAAATCTTGTTTCAAATAGAAAACAAAGAATTTTTGAACAACGAGACTATACTTACATATTGTTACGAGTTACAGGACTCGAATTAAAAATGCCGTTGGAACTACTATAGAATGTATTAGAAAGAAGTGTACAAACACGTGTAAAACAAATACAAACAAAACTGGATGCAACCAGTTCACACTGCACGATTCAATTCAATTCGAACGCGCAAAGTCCGTCGTCTATATCGCTAATGGAGAGTACTAGAGAACGTCTTACTGCGAACGTCCACAAAGTCGAAAACAATAACAATAGGGATTAGTTCGACGCTAGTGATGGTTATAAAACAAGTAAAAAGACAATAGCGTGTTTTTCTTAACTACAAATTCAAAAGACAAAAGAGTTCCTTAATCCGGGAGAACAATAAGCTGCGCTTACAATAGGCTGTGTGGCTTATCTTTGACGGCATGTAACAATATTTTTAAATTAGTTTCCTTTAATTTATTTAACTTTTGCTTTAATCTATTAATGTTGGTAAACTTTACAAGCAACTATGATACAACTCATAATCAGTTATGGTAATACAATAACTGGTAATCATAGTCAATTAATATCGGGAATTCAAATTCATATCGGTTCATTTATTCAATCGTGATTTGTTTGTCAGCTGCATTTATGGTCAACGACCTAGATTTGCACTTGGTTAGGGCTTGTGATGCAGAACAGAAATGCAGTTGAGATGACAGGCTTATAGACACTTTAGACTCTCGTAGACTTTTGTTTGGATATATTTTTTATTATTTTTTTTATTCGCGGGAATAAACTGATTATAATGAATATTAGTATTTAATATGAAAAAAGTATATCTACTAAAAATTACAACCACATAGTAAAAAGGAGGTCCGACAAGTTCCTAAACCCACAAGGTGGCACTGATCATTCTTCTGCAGGCTCTCCAGATTAAGTTCTAGATATTTCCTTAATTTGATTAATTTATTATGCCAGAAGTAACATGAAATCTACACCGTCGTCTTTAGTGGGTACATTTTAGAGCTTCTTCTACGAATTTTACATCACAGATAAAATTTTACACATACCCCAAAATGTATTGATATCTTATAAAAATGTTTGGGGAGAATTTCCCATTCATAAGACCCTATTCATTTTAGAACATGAAACATATTTTTAGACCTAATCAGCCGGAAATTAAAAAGTATTTGTTAACACTTTTATATTTTAAATGCATAAAAATCAACAAACATGTGCAAAACAACTTATGACGCCATTTATTATCATAAGGTTTTGAGGAATTTCTGAATAAACTTTTGTAGTGGACATTTGTCATTCACAGTATTTTTAGTCCATCGTATAAATACTTTTTTTGGATACTAAGAAAATGAATGTATTGTTATAATGTTTGGTATTAGTACAATTTTACTCTACTAGGAAATAATAATAATAATACTTTGGAATATTTTTATTTTCTCCCAAACACTATAAGTATCTGCAGAGAACTTTCATCCGAGGTTTACACTACAATATGGCCGTTATAAAGATTCTTCGAGGTCAGGGACGTTTTGTCAAGGCTACTTTAGACCAGGTGGTTCTCTTTTCTCCTACTTTAGACAACAGAAAAGGTGCAACATTCTAAAAGAGTTATTTTGACACTATCTATGTAGACTACAGTAAGTCAAATCACTATAGGTATATACAAAACGACACTATTCAGTACTTACTTATCTACCTAACTATGCTAAGTGAATTTTATGTGTAGTGTTATTTAAGATAATTTACATGGTGTGCTTTTGAAATCTTAGCATTTTAAGTAAACGACATTGTGAGCTGTTAGAACCCGACATCATAACTCAATACTGTAAATGGTCAATGATTATAACATGCAAAGAACAAAGAATTCATTATCGTTCGATATAAAACACTAGGTTTAATAAGCTAGGACACGATTAAATTAATATTACTTGGAAATAATATTACAACCATCTGAAATAATCATGTCTAGTCATTACACAAATTTACATGATGTACATTTATTCCATGAGTTATTTGTTGCCAGTATTGAATATTATCGGATTATCTCTTTATTATAAACTAGGATGCCCGCGACTTTGTCCACGTTTGACCTGAAATTCCTGGAATCCCTGAGATACAAACTATGGCAGCATTTAAAAAAAGAATATAAGCCATCCTCTTAGTGGAAACTGTGTCGGAATAATCTAATTTTTACGCATCCAGACAACATCAAACCGTCTCCGGGAAAATTTCCGCGGGAAAATATCACATATTTTATTACATTAAATTTACTGTCAATCAGTGAAAAAATCACATTGGAATTCGAATGTTTTTTAATCTGGCCATTTTAAATAATTCCCAGAAAAATTCCCGCGGGATCCCCAGGACAAAAAGTAGCAGTAGTAGCAGAGATTAAGTTTAAGAATTAGCTGTCGAGCAACGAAAACTGCATCGAAATCGACCCAGTAGTTTTTACGTGAATCCCAACCAACAGACAAATAGTCAAACAGACAATAAATCTAAAAAAATACATCGTGTTCTCCATCATTTATATAGTCTATTCCAGTTTTTTTAAATAGCTTTAATGTACAGCGGTAGCGTTGTTATTTGCAATATAATTTTTCTTATAAGTTTTCTAATACCTTTCTCTCTTATGCTCTTTTCTCTCAATTTTTACCGATTATTTTGGATAACATTTTGTATCTTATCATACGATCAAATCAAAAGCGTACCATACTTGTACCATATACTCACAATAGGGTTATTATGTTCACTACGTTCAGAGAGTTTAAAGGGAGATGAAGTTAAAGTGTAATTAAACTTATTAGTCACTGTCAGACAGTCACTGACGCTTTCTTAACTTAAAAGTCATTGTTACTAAATACTATTAATTATTATTACATTCATTATTGATTTCTATTAAAGCAAATACTGTGAACAAATAAGAATAACAAGAAACTCAACCACCTCTATTGAAGGTTTACAATGTCGATCTATTGCGTTTATATCCTTATGTGATATTTTTTACACGAAAGTTTCAACTTTCCCGCATTCTATCTACCCACCCATCATCCTATGTATGTAGGTGTACTCTGAGTACATTTATTTCCTTTTATAAAGCACGTCGACACTATTGTCCAGCTGACGTCATCAAAAAGGGTGAGGAGCGGATGCAAGCGAGCTGCGGGCAAGTGTCCTTCGGTTGGAGGGTGCTACTGCAACGATGCGATTCAGGTCAAACGATCAATAAATATTTAGTTTGTCATTGTAAGGTCAGCTGCATATCGAAGCCTCACGCTACACTTACACAACATTTACATCGCCGCAATCACAAAAGTAAATTAGTAGTGGACAAACTGCAAGAGAGTGGATTACGCTGGTATAGTCACGTTTTATCATAATCGGCTGTTATGTGCGGAACAAAGTCATGCCGCCTCCGCCTGGCCCTAGGAATGCTGGTTTGACGTCGTCATGACATGCATACCAATAGTCTCAGAACAGGAGAGCCAGGAGACTGCTCGAAGTGGAGAACAAAACTAGGAAAGTGAATGCTTCCGTGAAATTCCTGTTTCTTTTGTTTAACTCGTCAAATTTTAAACCTCCTGTAACAAGCCCCTGTGGCCTAATGGATAAGGCATCGGCCTCCTAAGCCGGGGACTGTGGGTTCGAGTCCCACCAGGGGTAACCGTTACTTACTTTTTTAAAACTACATAAAATATAAGTATAAAAATAACTAACACCAACTAATAATCACTACAGTTTATAAGAGATATGTTTAATACGATATAGTTATTTGTTTAAAATATTTTTAATAAATAAATAAAAAGGTATTATTTGAAAAATAGTGCATTTGTGTGGATTTAAATAGTGAAATGAAAATCCAAGTCACTATGAATTTTCTCCTACTCTATATATAAAATATAGGTATCTAAAATATCTTAGTATAAAATTATATTCACCACGCTGAATTTATTAAAATTTTAGACAAAACTATAAGTCTTTCGTGATTTTAAATTTGAATATCGACCTCTAAAGGGCCTCCCCAATCTCTAAGCGCAGCCGTCATAATTCAGGATCGTAAAGTATAAAAACGGACAGAAAAACACACATATTAATTTTAAGCGTAGGTACAACATAAAAATACTGAGAATCTTACTGTTAATAAAGGGATGCAAAAAGGTAAGTATATTAACTAATTTTGGGTAGATGTTGTAGTGATTTGTTATGTTAAAAGATAAGTTTCGTAATATTTCAAATATAATGACAGTATTTTTGTTGTCTAGTTAAGCGATGTCATCAAAAATTGTCAAATTATACAGAAACTTAATATTGTATAAGTACGTTAATATTGTTTTACATGTAGATATGTAATTGGCTAGTATATATATAGTTAAGCCAGAGTTTGATAAGCGAATATGAGCCTGTCAAAGTTATTGAAACACTACTTATACTCCACAGACTTCTAATTTCCAAGTATACAACATAGCATGTAAGAATAGAAAATGAAAGAATTTTACAGATATTTATGGAACTATTTGAACAATAGTTGCATTTTAGGGAGACAATAAAGAAAGATGAATCAATTAATTATTAATACTGATAAGAATATAGTATTAACATTAAGATTTTATTTGTAAGTATGATTAGTTTACAATAGTGTATAGATTGTGTTGTAAATTGTATTGAATTAAAGTATTAATATATAACATTATTAACATTCTTTTACAATCTCTAAATGAATTTTAAAACTGAAATCTAATATGTAAATGGAGCAAGAAGCTGTTGTTACCTGGATTTAAAAAAAACATATAAGTAGCCATATAACCATAATTGTAAACCTAGCGTTATCACGTATGCATCTATACAATGTGAGCTGGGGCTGTAATTCAGAGTTTCAGGCTTCAGACGACCCTCGCAAGGTCGCAGACGCCTACGCACATACATAAATACGCACACACGCGTACAAATGTACCTGCATCCAAGTCTTTACGAGCGGCGGCCATTAAACTTTTGGGCGTTATTCAGATAATAAATATTGTACTGCGTTTGTGTTAGTAAATACTTTTTAAGACTGCAAATATTTTTTTGGCTGGAAGTGTCAATTTTTTATGATCCTGGATTAATATTGTTATTAATTTTAAACGCCGGTTATCGACGATTTGCGCTTCATAGACTGACACGCACCTGACCGAATTTCTTTAGCTATTTTTATCAAGGTGACACTTATTGTTTGTATTTTTTATGACAACAGAGTCACAAGAAGCTTTAGTTTCTAAGAAAAATGTATGTGATGTACAAACGGACGGATATGAAGATTTTGTAAGGTTTCTGTTTTTTTTTCGAAATATCCTATGTTCATCCCTGTTCTTTAAATTTAAGACCTAAGTACTTCGTAAAATCATTTACTCTAGTCTAGTCTGGGTGTTATAGATCGGCCCCGAAGTATATAATAATTTTTACAAAATCAATATAGACCACTACTAAAAATAATTATAGTCTAATAAATACCGTAACTCTGGTAAACATACTAACCTACATAAGAAGACTGCGCTTTCTTTATTTATAACATGTTTATTTAGACGAAATCCATAAAAAAGGATACGGATACGCTTTCGTACATTTTTGGGCCCAGATGTAAAAAGATGAAACTAGCAGGGTCTTCAGATTGGGGAAGTAATGCCCAATTTTTTTTGTTTGTGCACTAAGCCATGTTATGTTTTAGGCTTCACTATTGGGCGGCATTCTGTATACTAATATACCGATTACGGAATACATTTATTTTATCTATACTTACTGTTGAAATCTCCACCAAAAAGTATTTATTGTGGCTAATAAATTTTGTTACTGGCCATAATATACTATTTTTGAATATGGAACATTGATGTTCTTTTGTTTTTTATCAGTATATTTTCCCCTTTATGTCGTCATATATGTCGCACGTGTAGTTTTTTATTAATTGAAATAATTACAGTCCACAATAAATTAATATTTAAAGAAGGGTTTTACATTTACTAATTTATAAATGAAAGTTTGAATGGATGTTTGTTACTCAATGGTGCCAGAGCGGTTGAACAGGTTTGAATAAAATTTGGTACAGAGTTAGATTACAGTCTGGAATAGCACATAGGCTACTTTTTATCCCGGAAAATGTATGGTTACCGTGGGATAACATTAAAGCGAGCGAAAGCGCTGGAAAAGTTAGTACCGTTAAAGCAAAAGCTAGTAGTACTTGCCGCCTTAAGAAGTCACTAATCGAGCACCCCTTCTACAGCTTGAAAGAGTTATGGAATATGAAAATTTATGACAGTTCAATAATTTTAAATTTCTTAATAATACATTATAAATCCGTCAAGTGTAACAAACAACACTGTTATGAATAAATTAATTTCCGTTTATGTTTGTATATTTAACTAATAGCCTACTTGCTCCTCAGTTTATTAATAGAAAATAGTTCTTGGAAATTTTAAGAAATAAGATTTCTGAATGGCTTACTTTCATTCATAAATTGTTGTATTTCTTAGAATTTCGGGGGGATTTGGTAGGGTGATGTCTGGCTTTATAGTCTTAGCTTCACAAAATATGTAAATCTGATCGTACAAGTAAACAATAGTCGTCAGACATTAACGGTCTTATTCATATTGAGTTAGAGTAAGTTAAGGTTCTTTAAGTCCCTACAAACTTACTCTAACTAAATATGAATAAGACCGTAACTATTTGTAAACAAGAATTGTATGATTCTGATTTCTCAATTATTTTTTAAATTGCTCTCTTTCGAGCTGCCATAGGAATTTCTATTTGGCGTCAGTCAAAGACTTATTATAATTTGATTGAAGCTTTTATTATATGAGTCGGGTTTCCACCTGATACCCATTTCTTAGAAGATTGCTTTAAAACTTGTATATTCATCAATACTAGACACTAATCGTATAAAGCCTTATTTTTTTTTAAAGAAGAAATATGTTTGCTATTTGGTAAGCAGAAGTCTGCAAAAAATTGGTGTTTAGCTCACACAAATAAACAAGCTTTGGACTCCTAAATTAGAATTTTAAAAGTTAATCGAATCACTACAAAGGAAAACAAGTTAATTAATCTGCCGAAGACTCCTCAATTCGATTTCAAATTGGAAATTTATCCAATACACAAACATAAATTGTTGGTTTTATTAAATTCTGAGATTTATGGCTTATTTGCTGGTTAACAAACTTTGAACTTCCTGAGATGAATTTTGGAAAACGAAATACTAAAATTGCGTTACAAGTCCTTGCTTCCCATTCCAGGCTGGTTTGTGTTCGTAAATATACTTACGAGATTCCGATAGAAATAAAATACAATTTGCAGTCGTTGTCGTCAGCCAACTGTTGTCCACAGCTTGACGTAGGTCGCTCCGAATTTGCACCACATGTCTCGATCCTCAACTTTCCTACACTGGTACGGCAATGTATTACGGAAACCGGCTTGTTATGTGGGGAACACGTGCCTCACTATGCCACCTCCTCAAGGTTCTGGTAGAAAAGGAAGAAAAACAGGCTTGACATCATGAGGATGTCAGGTCTCAAAACAAGGAATGCTGAAAATCGCACTAAAAGGTTTCGATGTGAATGCTTTGATCGCAACTAGTATTTAACGCTCATGATGAATGATCTCAGTCCTCTGCTTTTTTCATGCATCCCGCACTACATACCTTGCGTAGGTCGTCAGTCCACCGGTCTGCAACAACTGAACTTAATTTCCGATAATTTAAAATTGAAGTATGGAAGAAGAGTACCAAAATTGACCCAGTAAAGACGTATTATCTATAATATTGAAATTCTAAACATACCGTACATAAAAGCTATTTAAAACACAACTGGAATAGACTATATAAACGATGGAGAACATGGTGCAATTTTTTTTAGATTTCTTGTCGGTTTGTCTATTTGTTCGGGATTCACGTAAAAATTACGGGGCCGATTTCGATGCGGTTTTCGCTGATCGACAGCTAATTCTTAGACTAACTCTGCGCTACTTCTTACCCTGGAAATTCCACGGCAATTGTCCCGGAAGCGGTTTGAAGTTGTTGGAATGCATAAATTGGCTTATTCCTACACAGTTTCCACTAAAAGGATAGCTTATTTTTTTTTAATGCTGAGATAGTTGTGTATTCCGCGAGAATGCCGAGTCAAGTGTGGACGAAGTCGCGGGCATATCTTAGTAATTAATATTTTTGAGAATTATCGTTCTCTATTTATTAGTACCAAAGTATAAAACATTTTCAATTACAAATTTGAAATAAAAATTTAAGTTACCGCTGAAGAGAAGCCTTTAGGTATTTTTTTCCAAACCATATAGGTAATTTAAAAGTCCTCGAAAAAGGCGGGAATCAGATACCACAGATAAATCATACTGTTACATGCCGTCAAAGATAAGCGCACAGCTGTCTGTCGTAAGCGCAGTTTATTGTTTTCCCGGATTTAGGAATTCTTTTGTGTATTGAATTTGTAATTAAGAAAAGCATGCTATTTTTTTTCTACTTGTTTTATAACCGTCATTAGCGTCGAACTAATCCTTATTGTTATTGTTTTCGACTTTGTTAGCCGTTCGCGGGTGTGCAAATTACTATTTCTCGGAAACTCAGTGCGCGCGGTCAATTTTTTTGTACTGTGTAGTTGATATAAGATAATGCCCGAATGGAGGGGTGGGCAGTCAAGCGACGACTACGAAACGAGTAAGACATTTTGTAGTACTCTCCATTAGCGATATAGTCGACGGACTTTGCGCGTGTCGAATTGCATTGAATCGTGCAGTGTGAACTGGTTGCATCCAGCTTTATTTGTATTTGTTTTATACGTGTTTGTACAGTTCTAATAAATTCTATAGTAGTTCCAACAGCATTTTTAAATCGAGTCCTGTAGCTCGTAACAATACTATATTTTAAACTAAAGTCGAAAAGCGATCTACCACAAACTATAGCTTAGGTACCGAAGTCTGAAAATTTAACGATATTTTAGAACATATCAAAGCCATCTCAATCTGTCACTTCAGGCTTTTACTGCATTTATGACTGCAATGACTGTACCACTTCTAATATGCTTTGACTAACTTGATTTTCTTCTGTATTATGCTTAGAATAAGAATGACATTCCTTTGGTAATTGATTTACCAGCTGCATACAACTGTAGGCATAAAAGTCGATACCAGCGACCTCTAACAGCGGCCAACGAACGCCTATGACATTGAACGGGACGAGTGACTGAGGTAGGCCCCACACCACAAATGTATGCCTTGAGCCACCCACCAAAGGGAAAGGAGAAGGGGTTTTAAAAAAAATATCGATAGAAGCATTGTATGCTTGGTAGCAAAGTAGCGTCTGGTGTAATCGATTTTAGTACATTTTATGATTGGTATTATACGATCTTTCTAAATTCGCTGTGTTGTGTACCTTTTTAGAGGCCCATAGCCATTTTAGAAAAATCACAGCCCTCATATTTTCGTAATTTTTTTGCTGACGAATACGCAAGCGGCCCACGTACTAGAAAGTGTGGTTACCGTCGCCGCCTATATACGTTTACAACATCAGGCCCAATTCTGCTATTACTGTCTCGTCAAAATCGCAGGACACTATCGTCTCAATCGGAGGTTTGCCTGATTTCGGTATTCTGACAACTCCGATGGCGTGCCCTTGGCTAGCCACTCTATCTTCATAAATATTTAGAAGCGATAACTCGCGAAATAAATATTTCAAATTTTGATAACTTTTATAACTTATAACTTTTGATAACGATGAATATTGAAAAGCTATCGGCGTTAGCCGTAGCTAAAACCGTATCTTCTAATGGTAATACCAGTTTTTTTCTACTACTGCTATCTTCACAACATCGACATATTAAACTTAATATCTAATCACCGATATATTAAACTTAATATGTTGGTGTTGCGAAGATATTCAAAGTACGACTCCATTGCGATAATGTCAAAAATTCGTATTCTACTAAATCCACAATATCTTCTCGATATCGTTGCGGCAGATAATAGTAGAAAAAAAACTGGTATTACCAAGAGCAGAAACGGCTTTATTTTATAAAGAATATTGAAACACCTGGGGGTCAATTCTGGTAGTTAGCAGAATTGGACCCCAAGTGCGTCACCTAACGTGTTGTCAGTCTGTTGTTTAGGAAGGGATAGAGGGGATAAGATAAGATGGTTGGGATTGGCGATTACGGAATGGTGGGGAGTACGAGATTGGGTTAAAGAGATGGAATACAGATAATGGAATGAGAACGAATAAGAGGATCAGACGTGAAAAATGGGATATGGAATAGATGGAGATGAGATAGGGTGTCACCGGAACTCACTTGTCGTACGAAACACGATTAGCTCAAAGCTAACCGTTTCACCCCGATATTCTGTGAGAGCGTGGTATCACACCGATCAAGCCGACCCTAAGAGCTATAATCATGATAGTGATTCTAGCATGCCTCTATCACGTTATGCTCGTCGCTCCACCGTCCTGTAGCTCGGTAGTTTATGTAATATAGCACACTATTAATTGGATAAAGAGATAACATTTGATAGTTCTCCAAAATAAACAATTAAAAACAACGTTCGATTACAATTTTTTTGGCAAAAACAATAAGCAACCTTTTGTCTTATAAACGATTAAATATTTTTTACGTGGTTCTGGAGCCAAATGAGATAAAAAGAAGATATTAATTACCTCAACCAACCCTTCATAATTCGTGGTCTGCCACACACTTGCCGGAATTTATTGTATATAATATAGGTTGGGGAAAAAGTTTCTTCGCATTTTATATAAAAATTCAAAAGGTTTTTTTATAAAGTTTATTTACATTTGACTACAGTATGTAGGTGCCATTTTGATGGATAACTTTTTGCTATCTTGTAGGTAGGGACGTGATCCCATTGCTATAAAAATTTTGGGGCTTCTGTTCAAAAAACTGCGACAAGTGATTTTGGCAGTCCTCTCGTGATGATAACCTGACACTGCCTAAGGAATTCTGCAGAGACCGAAACAGGTGAAAATCTGAAGGTGCAAGGTCAGGACTATACGGCGGATGCATTAACACCTCCCAGCCAAACTCTCGTAATTTTTGCTGAGTGGCTAAAGATGTGTGAGGTCTAGCGTTATCATGGTGAAAAACCACACCCCTTCTGTTGATCAATTCCGGCCGCTTTCTCTCAACTCTTTGCTTTAATCTCATCAGTTGTTCGCAGTACAGTTCAGAATCGATGGCCCTGCCTGGCGGTAACAGCTCATAATGAATAATGTCCTTCCAATCCCACCATACACACAGCATCACCTTGTTGCGAGTTAACCCGGGTTTCGCCACAGTCTGTGAAGCCTGACCAGCCTTTGACCACGATCTTTTTCGCATGTTCTTGTCGTACATGATCCACTTTTCATCACCAGTTATCAGCTTCTTCAAATGGTTCGGTTTCATTACGTCGTAATAAAGAATTACAAATGAGTACACGGTTCATTAGGTTTCTTTCAGTGAGCTCATGAGGCACCCAAATATTGAGCTTTTTTGTGTACCCAGCTTTTTTCAAATGCGCCAAAACCGTTTTGTGGTCAATTCCCAGTTCTCCAACTACGTCGTAACTAATAGTATGCCGATCTTGCTCCACTTTTTCAAAAATGCCATTAATTTGTCCGTAACAGGGCGACCAGAGCGACGTGCATCTTTGATATCAAAATTTCTGGATTGAAAACGCTTAAACCAAATTTGCGCTACTCTCACAGATACTGCATTAGGTCGATAAACATCACAAATTTGTTTCGTGGCTTGTGTTGCATTTTTACCTTTTTTGTAGTAAAATTTTAAAATGCATCGATTTCTTCATTAGATTCACTCAATTTAACAATAAGAAAAACAAATGAAAATCACACATTTTCCTAATTTGAATTTGAAATTGTCTTCTTTAAAATTAAACCTTTTTAATGGTACCAAAACCAGCCAGATACAAATGGTATAACCAAAGACTTCTTATTACAAATTCATACATACTATATGCGAAAAGACTTTTTCCCCAACCTATTATATAGTCTACTAGGATATGCCCGCGACTTCGTCCACGTTTGACTTGAAATTCCCGCGGGATTCCCGGGACATAAAATATCGCAGCATTTAAAAAAAGATTGTAAGCTATCGTTTAGTGAAAACTGTGTCGGAATAAGCTAATTTTTATCCATCCGAACAACTTCAAACCGTAAAAATTTCCGTGGGATCCCCGGGATAAAAAATATTACATTAGAATTCGATTTTTTTCATTTGGCCATTTTAAATCATTTCCAGAAGTCTTCTCGCGAGATTCCTCGGATAAAATGTAAGATTTTAAGTCTAAGAATTTGCTGTCGATCGTCGAAAACCACACCGAAATCGGCCCAGTTGTTTTTACGTGAATCCCGAACAAATAGACAAACCAATAAGAAATATAAAAAAATTGCATCGTGTACTCCATCTTTTATATAGTCTATTCCAGTTTTTTTTAAATAGCTCCTATGTACAGACACGGCATGTTTAGAATTTTTAATATTATTATAGCTTACGCAAGCTTCTGTTACTATCAATGAACATAGTTTGACAAATCCAAAATATAGATAATAAATTGAATGTGAGCTGTCGTGAAAAAGCTCAATTTACCTTATAGTAAGTGGTAACCTCGGCCTATACGTAAACGGGCGAATATGACGATTTAATAGGGGTTTCGTTTTTGTTAAAATATCTCTAGCTATGTAAGGACGTCCATATTTTTAAACTATATTTCTGGGGTTTCGTAATTAAACCATAAAATAGGATTAAGCCTTCCATGGAATGGATCTTGTTCACAGTGACTTGAATTTTCATGAATTTTAGATCACAGTTCCAAAGATAGACATACGAAAGAATTTTTGCAATTTTGAATGGAAATTGACTTGCATAAAAAAACGCAATACAACAACAAACATCACTGTAATTTCTCAAGACCAGACTAATGATACCCAACAGGTCTATATAAATAAGTACACTTAAAATATATCATTACTCAGTCACGTGTATCGCGGCCAGCTCTAAAATCTGCTTAGTTTCAAAGTCACTTCATCATTGCCCATCGTTATACAAAATACTATTAAATTATAAAATATTCTATTAAATTCCATTATTAAAGTTTCAATAGTTCAGTAGTTGTGAAAATGACTATGATATACGTATATAGATGGACGGGCGATTAAAATCGTCACGGGCTTATAAATAAGGGTTTTTGGCTATGGAATTCTAAAAACCTTCTTCCAAACATGTATTATACTTTAAAAAGCACCATCTGTTGATACTTGTTTATACTAACTTGCTTTTAAGAACGCCCGACTATTAATTAGGTCAGTTAACGTATCCAGCGTTATCTGTCACAGCCGCTAGAGAGCGTTGATATGTTTAAACTCTGAATATAATTTAACATTACCTACATAGGTACATTTCGGAACTCACTTATAAAGTACTAACTGTTTTTAAATAAATATGTCTAATATATTAAACATTCACTTATTTATCTGTTGTTAATATAAAATGCTTGTCATATATAATGTTAATAAATATATTTATTTACATTATTTCGTATATACGTATATGTTGGTATTCTATAAATGTGTCTGGATTTGTGTATGTATTCAATTGATAAATTAGTGTAAGTATCAGATGTGTAAATTGTACAGTTCTATCTTTTTTCTGCTCCACCTACATCGCCAGATTAGTTAAGAATTTATTTTAAGCTAGGATGCCTGGAAGAGATCGCTTTTAGCGATAAGGCGGCCTGTTGTTTTACCAAGAAGTATTGTAATTATGCATTTTGTTTTTGTATTTATTTTGATGAGCAATAAAGTGTTATTTATCTATCTATCTATCTATAATTTATAAATGCACAAACAAAATTAAAAACTTGGTTTATAATTATAATTCTATATTTTTTTAAAAAGAGAGAGTATTAAGAGTAAAAATCTTGAAACTAATTTACTAAAACCAAATCTATTAAGTAGTTTTTGAAACGTATGGTATTTTAGATTAAACGTTTTTTTATATTCCGTAGCTGAATGATAAAGACAGTGATCATTCGTGAAACCATGGAAAATAATAGGATTCCATGGTGTAAACCTGTATTGTACGTGGTCTAACACGCACTTGGCGTATTTTTAAACTTACTCTGTACTTGGTGGATATTATTAAAGTAGAATAGAATAGATAACTATAATATTATAAAATTGTAATTGTAGTCTTTTGTTTCTTACACTTTTGTTTTTGTCTGTTTGTTCGGAATTCAAGTCAAAATTACTGGGCCGATTCCGATGAGGTTTTCGCTGATCGATAGTAACTTCCTCAATGATCCTATGAATGATCAATAGGCATTTACTATCGATATAAATCCCGAGAATTTTACGAGAATTTTTGTTCGAAGAGTTTTAAAGTGATCAGGTAGAAAAAAAGATTGATTCCGATGCGAATTTTTCACTAATCGACAAAATCTTTAGTAAAACACTTGTAGTTGTGTATGCCTTTAGTAATATTACTTGTCCCGAGTTTTTAAGTGAATTTCCGGGATTAATGTATTTTCATACTAAAAGTCCATTACCAATTTATTAATCTACGGTATTTGTTCTATTAATTATATTTGTACTTGACATATGCATGATATTGACATTAATTAATTGAATTATTAGTATATTGACATTTGAATAGTAAATCCTTTAATGGATCCACACATCAGAACTTTAATATTAAACGATTTGTAATGTAACATAATAATGTGTGTGCTGTTGATGTGCCTTAAATAAATAAATTACCTTGCTGAAAATAGTATTTGAGTTTACATTTAGCAAAATAACTCTAACCTTTGTTACTTGTCCATCCTGGACCAATTCGCAGGCAAATGCTAGTTAAACAATATAATATACTTATACTCGACTACGCCTATGATTGCTTTATCTTTCGAGAGCTCACAATTGGTATGTATGCCTGTCTAAAATTTACATATTCCATGTATACTTAAGCCATAAACAGAGTTTGTTAATTTACAAAACCATTTAAGGTAATTAGTCCACAGACTTATCGGGCTTTGTAGGTGTAGGTAATAGTTTCTTAAGGTTCTTAGCTCACCTAAGTTCACGTTCAGGTTTCACGTAACGAGACTATGGTAATGGCAATCGTCTGAAAAACGTAACTCTGAAGATGAATCATACTTGACTAGGTTAAATTACAAATAATTCTTCTTTGGCCTTTTTTCGTTTTTATTTAAAATATTTTTTTGGACCGGATCAGTTAATTTAAAACGAAGCTTGTTAAAACTTTGAATTTTTGTTTTTTTATTGCATTAGTTCAACAGACAGGCAGACGGCCGGTCCGATCTGATGGAAAGCGGTTACCGTCGTCTATGGACATTTGCAACTCTAAGTGCTACAAATGCGCTACTTCTCTTTTAAGGGAGACTGGAACCTGGCCACTAATGCCGTAACACAACTCAAGGTCGTTATAGAGACATACTCTAGACCCGGGGTGATAGCCATCCGGAAAAGCAAATACCTACGTGGCTGAGCTATTTTGTTGCTTCTTGCGACAGGCCATCCGGCCACAAGAAATTGTATTCTTTCTCTATTAACATATGATGATGACTCTACACTAGCCCACAAAAAATAAAAAATGGTCCTCATTTTTGACTAAACTCATCTATTCTTATGTATTACGATGCACTAGATCCGAATTAGTCCATACACCCTCAAAAATTTTGACTATATATGCTACACAACGAAAGCGGAAGAAATATACAGCAACCCATAGATCCAGAGACGTTTTATTCTCAATTGGCAGCTTCTATGAAAGTTCGTTTACTAGAATCTAGTGATAAAGATATCGTTAAAGCTTGCGATGTTCTCATACCCGAAAAATGGCCAAATGAAGTTGAAAAAAACATTACGTTTGGAGAAAAAGAGATACGTACGTTGACAAACAAGTTCCATTTGAATGAACGAAATATTATCCGGGTATTTCGCGATTATTTAGTAGACAAAAAGTAAATAAAAAATTATGGACTTTCTACGTTCGAGAATTAGCGTGCCCTCAAAAAAGAATTGACAATAAAAGGCCTGATTCTACTTATAGTATTAAGGGATTACATGATTATTACAATATTACTAAGTTAAATTTTTTGTATTCGTTTATAATATTTTAGTTTAATAAATTGTACTTATTCCTGAAATAAAAGATTATGAAAAAACTAGAGTTTACCCCACGGCCGGGCCCCGGGTCAACCTCTAGTGTGCATTTCTTGTATAAAGAGCAGGCGTTAATACAGGTTACATTGTACTAAATTTTTATGTTAGTGCTATTTGTACCCGGAAGATTAATTTCATTTTATATCGCAAACTATACCGTCTCCCGGGATGAAAAGTATGTCCATTTCCGGTATTAAAACTACAATTAGACAAAATTACAGCAAAACCGATCCAGTATTCCTAGTAGTTTTCCATGAAAGCTTAACAGAAAGACATACTGAGTTACTATCGCATTGTGTATAGACGATGATTTTTTATATCTACAAACTTGAGAAATGATTGGTCTCATCCAAACTTTCATCTTCTATTTCAAACCACCCTAGTATTATTTATCTATCTATCTATGAAAACTATATAAATAACAAAAATGACAATAAGGACAAAAAGGACAAAAGGACAAAAGGACAAAAAGGAAAATAAAGACAAAAAGACAAAAGGACGAAAGGACAAAAGTATAAAATGGACAAAACGGATAAAAGAACCAAAATTACAGAAATGACCAAAATAACCAAAATGACAAAAATGGCAAATCATGAAAATCCTACTTTTTGGGATAACCTTTACATAAATCTATCCCATTATCCGGGATGAAAAGTATCCTATGTTTATCCTCGGCATCGAAAATATATATATATATATATATATATATATATATATATATATATTATACATATATATATATATTATATATATATATATATATATATATATATATATATATTATATGTAAGTTTTTTCGTGAAAACGGAACAGACAGACAGAGTTACTTTCGCATCTATAATAAGGGTAAGGATTAAATTTCGACTTTTAAAATATTTCGTAATAATTGATTTTAAATATAAGAGCATGTATAGATTTTCTAACCTCGCTTCCCCTCGGGACCCTTACGTAACTAATGAATGAAGGCCCCTTAATATTTATATCACTTTTATGTTTTCTCTCTTTCTTAAAATAGTTACTTTGGCATAATCTAATTACGAAAGGCCACTGACGCTATGATATCTTGTTCTTCTGGGTCAGGACGTGTTACATGTATTAGATTGTGGACGCGAACGCTACAGATTGTGATTTGTCAGAGCATTGTCATTATTAATATTACAAGCCGTGTTGAAATCACGTTACTTAGGTGAGCACCGTGCGTAAGATACGGCTTAGTCATCTACTGTTTGAAAAATACCTTAAAAAATGAAGGTATGACCATACATTCTGATAGAGTTTTAAGAATTGTTCTAATTGTTTGTTACGTTATCTGCATATGTCTATCTATTATTCACAGATAGATATAGAATTTACTTAGAAACCCATATGCGTGGCGCTACCCACGTATTTATGAAATTTGAAGTTCTCTAGAATAATCTCTAAGTAAATAAGCAACTATATTGCTTATTAACGAAAGATATAATATTATAACTACCAAAAAGCGCAACATTGTGAGGTCTCGCGAGATTTTTTTAGCATGCATTTCAATTGTAATTGAAAGACGGAAGTGAACCTGTGTAATTTCTGCCTAACCAAAACATATCCAGCAATTTTCTATCTAAATATTTTATTCATATCGACATTAACAGTCTTATTCATATTGAGTTAGATTAAGTTTTTAGGCTTCTTTATGGTTCTTAAAGAAGGCTACAAACTTACTCTAACTCAATGTGAATAAACCGTAACTCTAATTTTTTTAATAGATAGCTTTACAGTAGGTTCAGTCTAGTTCATAAGTGAATTACATTGTTGTATATTTTTTAAGATTTGTTTATAAAATGTTTTTTTTTATTGCGTAAGTATAGCAGGCAGACTGACGGCCCACCTGATGGAAAGCGGTTACCAACGCGCTAATAGACTCGAAGAGATGTTATTACACCATTATTGAAAAACCCCATTTAAAGATAGATAACCACACATCTGAAGATGAATTTAAATTACAATGTGAAATTTCAAATCTTTTCTAGATTTTTCGTAAAGTGTACAAACACGTACAGCTTGTGGGATAATGATATGATAGAGACTAGTACCAACTATCAAAACGCAAGTATCGCGTGCTTCTGTCATTTAAAGCTTAATTGTATAAATACATTTTATGAAGCGGAAATTACATTAGGGAATTGCTTTTATCTTTAAGAAATGGCGGATGTTGACGTTCGACCTTGAAAGGCACTCTTTGTCTTTTCTTGTTCATTTAAGGACATTTATATTAATTTTGAATTGTTGTTTTGTGGCATGCCACCAGCCCGGTATAATTTGTTGCGGATTTTCAATAAGGAACTTCATAATTGAAAACACAGCTAATTATCATAGGTAGTTCACGGATGCTGTGTAGAATTTACTGGACCTGCTTACCAAATTTCATATTTAATGGTACACATATCCCGGTTAGTGAAAAAGTAAAAAAACTAGGAGTCATATTTGATAGGGAGCTATCTTGGTGACCCCACATAACCGAATTGAGTCGACGTCTCTTCCTCTCTTCGAAATCCCACGGGAGGTTGAAAAGCTTCCTGCCCATAGCCACTAAAGTTGAGCTTGCAGAGTCCTTACTACTCCCCATTCTTGATTATGCTGACGCCAGCTATATTGATTTAACTCAAGAGCTACTTAATAAACTTGAGCGCCTCCAAAATTTTTGTATAAGGTTCATATTTGGGTTACGCAAATATGACCATGTCTCTGAGTTTCGTAAAAAAAACTCAAATGGTTGCCAATTCGTTTTCGCCGGAATACTCATATTCTCTCACTCCTTTACAGTGTGTTGTTTATCCCCACAACTCCGCATTACCTCGAAAAACGCTTTGAATTCATCTCTTCTTCTCACAATTTACGACCTTCTACAAATCTTAGACTTAATACTCCCAAGTATTATTCATCTTTTTACAATAATTCTTTTACTGTACAGGCTATTCGACTCTGGAATGAGCTACCTGTTACTGTTAGACAAGCTAAATCACTAACAATATTTAAGAACATGACAAAAAAGCACTACCTGCAACATAGTGATGTTTGATATTTTTACGTATATTTATGTATGTATATATTTATGCATGTAATATCAGTAGGTGTTACTTATATAATATTTTACATACTTATATGTTTATAAATAAATAAAATATATGTAAGTAACTGCATATCCTCTAATATTTATGTATACCACCTGTGACCAATATAATCTGTTTTATTCCTGTCACGGGTTGTTTGGAAGAGATCGCTTCTTAACGATAAGACCGCCCACTGTGCACATTTAGAATATTTTTAGGCTATAAGGTTTTCTGTAATGGTGTACAATAAAGTGTTATCTATCTATCTATCTATCTAATAATCTTTTTGATTTATCTATTTAATTTTTATAATACATTATATATAAAGGTACGAGGTGAGTGTTTAACGAGAACTTAAAGGGTGAGATTTTGCTATTTATAAAAGAAAATGTCTTATTCAATAAATTATTTTTCATTATATTATCTTTCTATATACTTTTCCCTTTGTAGCATATAAAAGTAAATAGCGCTGTTAGTTTCGGTTTTGAAAATCAGTATAAAATATCCTGCTCTCGCTATACATTCATAATTAAACAAACATAATTATATAGTAAAATCTCTATAATTTTCTGTCGTGTCGTGATACGGTAGTGGTAAATGGATCAGACTTAAAAGGTGTCTAAATGTAGGATAAACTTAGGAAGTGAAAGTGATTTTAATATGTACATGTCGTTTATTCTTTGAGAGAGAATGCAAACCTACTCTAACAACACACACCGTACTAGGAAATCATAAATAGCAATATAAGTATCATTGTCTACAAACATCTATAGAATTTGAAAGACATTTTATTAGAAGTGAAATCAATATCTCTCTATGTAACATGGTATGTAATAAGCAGCTAGGCGGCTTGGTCTGCGTTTCTGTCTCTATGGTGATTTGATCACCGAAAAGAGGATGACAGAAGACCGAAGGCATGGGAAAATAATAATAATACGTCTTTCTGTTAAAGAAATACGTATATCTAAATATAATATTATAAAATTCTGAACATGCCGTGTCTGTACATTGAAGCTACTAAAACAAACCAAATGGAATAAACTATATAAATGATGGAAGAGACGATGCAGTTTTTTTAGATTTCTTGTCTGTTTGTTCGGGATTCACATAGAAACTTCTGGGCGGATTTCGATGTGGTTTTCGCTGATCAACAGCTAATTCTTAGACTTAAATTCTGCGCTACTTTTTATCTTGGGAATCCCGTGCGAACTTTTCTGAGAATTATTTAAAATGGCCAGATTAAAAAAATCGTATTCAAATGTGATTTTTTACTGATCGATAACAAATTTAACGTAATTAAATGCTGCGATACTTTGTGTCCCGGGAATTTTTTGTCAAGCGTGGATGAAGTCGCGGACATATCCTAGTAATCTATATTTTACTACGCAATGGCGAAGTGAAATAACAAATAGAGGTGGTCATGTAACTGAGAAAATTAAGTTTTTAGTGTATTAGACAGGTCTAAAATATGGTCATAACGATGTTTTTTAATAACGATACTCGTAGAAAGTGTGTCGCATTTCTAGGTTTTGAACCATGACGTAGAAATTTCGATAAAAATTAAAAATTCATAGATTTTAAAAATTACTTTAAACTTTTGTTTCTATAAAATATGTTGACATTTTTTGCGGTTATTCAATCAAATATTTTCAGGGTTTAATAGCTAAACAACAAAAAAGTCGACATCCGTCACCTCGGCAGAACTCACTTGCAGTATCAAACAGAAGCAGCACCTGAAAGATCTATAAAAGGTTTAACATTTTTCTTTATTAGTTATATTTTATTTGGTATTTACAGTGACATTAAAAAAATATACTAAAATATACCTATAGGGGGGAACGTACACGACGACGGCACTGCTAACTGGTGGCACAAATATGAATCTTTTGTCGCAAACAATAGTAGTACATTGACACTTCACGTAATAAAATAATCACATTAAAAAAGTAAAAAATAACACTTAATTAAGTAAAAATGTATTGTTTGTAAGTAAAAATGTATGAATTTCTGGATACTTTTAAACACTTCAAAGAAAAATAAAAATAAGTCAAATGATATAAAATCCTATTATATTCTTACTCACTTGCCATGATTATGTCATAACCGACAAAAGTGGATAAATGCAGTAAAAACATATGTAAGTAAGAGTTTCAACAACATTTAGGAATTATTAATAATGTTATTTGTAAAAGTAACTTAGTTTTGTATGAGTTGGTACTCAATTCAATACAAACAAATCTGAAAGTAAACATAATTTTGTTTCAGTAATATAGACTATCACATATAAAATTAGAGTTCAAAAATACTTTACAGTTATTTTGACATCATAAAAGTTAGAAAGCTTCATTTGGACTACAATTTTGCAAAACATTACTGCATTTTCATGATTACTAACTGTCTTTTACTTCTAAAAATTAAAAACGATTTATATATAATGTAAACATTAAGGGCAACAAGACGACAGATCTAAAAAGTTTCTTTTTTAAACGGCACTGTGGCTCTTGTGTCGATTTGTGCTGCCACCCACCTTCGTGCACGTTCCCTATATTAATAATATGTACAATTTAATTTACAAACCAGACCATTTTTCTAACACAACAAGTCTATTCCTATACGATTAGAAACCGTCAACAAACCACCAGAGACTAGCATAGTGCACTTTTTCGCAAAGAAAATGATTAATAAGGCATAAGACATTTATTTCTCAAAAGAATTTACAATTCACTTACAAAGAAATACCAAATATGTTTAATACACATTTAACCCTATTAGCGCATCTATCCATTTTGTAATATTTAAGATTTTTAGTTATGAATTGATCTTTAGTTTATTATTTATAATATGTGAAGGTAGCCTTAAAACGGATATGCAAGTTGTTTATTAAAGCCACGGGCTTATTAAAACACATAAAGCGATCTTTGCAGTATAGTTACGTGTTTTTTAGTTTAAATAAATCTATTTTTTTAATGTAAATACGCATATTTTCAGTCTTGTCAACTGATCGTGCTGGAACAGACCTCAAATTATACCACTTCACAATATGATTTTAAATTTAATTATATAATACGTTTTGAGTGACGAAAGAGATAGCAACCTTCAACTCTTCATTATGCATGTCGTGACGTAACATAATTATACTTTGGTGATGTTTCGAGACTGAGAATGACGTCATTTCGATTCTCTGCAAGGATTGATCAATCGATTAGTTTTAATGTCAGTGATCTAGTTTCAAATATTAAAAAGAGAATAAGCTGAAGATATAAGTACTAATATATAAGTACAATAATAATTTAATAAATATTCTGTTATTTATATTGTTAGTTTGATTAAATACACTTGATTTAGTGATAGTTATACGTCGTTTCTTAGTACTTAACATTTTTATTTAAATCAATAGATATAAATAGTCGAAAATTTAATTAAAGTATTGGATGAAAATTTTTGAAATAATCCAAAGTGAAAGATCACCAAGACCACCTTCAGTGAAAATAGGCTTAACCAAGATTAATTTATTGCGAAAAGGGATATTTGAGATAAAGTTTTCATTGGGTTCCTGATACGATTAAAAACAGTAGACGTTATGTGTAGTATCAGTCGCGAAAATGTTACAAATATACAAATGACGTAAATTACACTCAGACCGTAAACAACCTACGTGAAGTCACATAAAATATTTTTAGTGGCAATTGAACTCAATAACACGTAAGCTTAAGGCGCTTAAAGTAACCATACTTGAAATTGTATCATTAATATATTGATATACTTACCAGAAAAATTTTGGGAACCCATATTCTATATAATTAATGTAAACCATAATGTATTTTACGCAAGTGAAGGCTGGGTCGGTCAGTGGGTCGGCGTTCGAGTTGACGGAAATCGTGGCAGACCGAACTGTGTTAGTGGGTCCTTCGCGCGGCGCCGCGTGCGCAATGTTAGTGATAGAGGCAATGGTAAATGGGGGCTCTGCGACGCCACAGAGTGGAAATAACAGTAAGATAATTCAGTCATTAAAATAAAGTCAAAAAAATATTAATTATGAAGTAGTTTAACATATTCACCGCGGCAGCACACTAACAAAACTTGTCAAGTTTGCGACACGAGTCGTAATTTAACGTAAACAACCCACAGCCAGGTGGTAGGGTATTTGCTCGACTGGGTGGCGACCACCCCTGGTCTAGAGTATGCCGCCATAATAACCTTGTGTTGTGTTCCGGCATCAGTGACCAGGTTCCAGTCTCCTTTAAGAGAGCAGCAGCGCATTTGTAGCACCTTCGGTGTTGCAAATGTCCATAGGCGACGGTAACCACT
Source organism: Dendrolimus houi (assembly GCA_039645545.1). Taxonomy (NCBI): domain Eukaryota; kingdom Metazoa; phylum Arthropoda; class Insecta; order Lepidoptera; family Lasiocampidae; genus Dendrolimus; species Dendrolimus houi. Next base: position 9,436,207 of record CM077127.1, on the reverse strand, counting down.
TTCCATCAAGTGGGCCGCCTGCCTGTCTGCTGAACTCCTGCAATAAAAACAAAAAAAAACCCATATCAATAAAGCCAGATTTGCGGTACGACTTATATTTTTAACTGGCTTTAAAAGGGAGGAGGTTCTCAATTTGTTATTTTTTTTATGTATATACACCGATTACGCTGAGATTTATAATCCGATTTACGTGATTCTTTTTTAGTTTGACGCGGAATAATTGCCATTTGGGCCCCTAAAAATTTAACATAGTTTGGCAAAGTAGTTTTCATTTTATGAACATGTTTTATGAAAATTTTCCGTTCCCGTTTCTTGGGACCTATATTTTTTAAGGCGCGCGGCACCTTTCGTAAGTCTACCCATAGCTAGCTAACACTAAAAAGTAACAATTAAAAAAGACTTCGTTTAAAAAAAACCAACTTCAAAAAGTAAAAAGTATAAAATAACTTGATAAAGATTTTTTACTAAGAATTTATTTAGTTTATTAAGAGACAAAGTAATATAAATTTTTCTACATCTCGAAGTCGGTGCCAAGTAAACCATAAAAATTCCAATATTTTGCAACATTTTGTTGTTATAACAGTGTATATGGTAATTTTTTATGGTTTGCTCGGCACCGACTTTAAGATGTAGAAAATTTTATATTATTTTGTCTCTTAATAAACGAAATAAATTCTTAGTCAAAAATCTTTATTAAGTTATTTTATACTTTTTAGTTTTGGAAGTCGGTTTCTTAAACGAAGTTTTTTTCCCGGATCAGGTTCTCACTTCAAAGGTTCATAAGCATCACAAGGTTAAACATATTCGAAGAAAAATATCAGAAATAAAATTATATCTTACTATGTGTACGGGAACATAGAAAATTCACTCTGTTATAGGAGATAAGACAACGCGAAGTAACAGCCGCACAGTCGGAAAAACAAATACGGGAACGCACTTCCAGTAATGCAGTATGTGTATTTAAGTGCTATCTAATACTAATATTGCATCATCTACATCACCAGATTAATTTCAATTATTTAAGTTCGTCGCCTGGAAAAGATTGCTTTAAACGATAAGGTCGCCTATTATTTTTACCAAGACATTATTGTAAACGTACACTTTTGTAATTGTTAATTTGTTAAGCAATAAACTGTTATATAAAATATCTATCTAAAAATATCTATCTTAAAATCACAACTTTACGGGTAGTTAAAGCGAATCATCCAGGATAGCTTGACGGTTTCTTCTAATATTTTCTGAGTAAACAGTACCAAAGCTTAGCAGTTACGCTATGAAAACTAAGAAAGAAAATTGGTCAAGTAAATAGTATGAGTCTCAGAAAATACAAATGGATATAAAATAATAATAATCAACCCACACATTGTATACTCTGAAGTTAAGCAACTCACGCTTGTGTTATGATTAATATACAGCGAACAACTTTGAGGCCGATAAAAGTCACCCAGACCATAGTAATAACGGAAAGATCATTGCAGAAATTTACCATACCAGGAATCGAATCCTGACCTCTGTATTCTAGTTAGGCGGGCAGAGACTCAGACCACTCATCCACAAAAGCCATAAACATAACCAAATGTTTGCCTATGTCAATATTGATTATAGTAATTAAACAAAAAAGAACATGATGCATATAACATTAGTAGCTTTCCTTAACAATAATATGGATTTTTATTTTTACAAAAACAAAACTACCTTCAAACTAAAAAGCAAAAAAAAATATATTTAACCGCCTTCTCTCTACAACACCTTGAAGTCTTTTACTTGGCACCCAAGCCACCTTTACTTGGCACCCAAGTAAAACATAAAAAACAACAAGAAACGTGCACAATATAGTAATTTTGATGTTTTCACTCGCACCGACTTCAGGATCTTGTAGAAAGAAGCCGGCTAAATATTTATTTTTTGCTTTTTACTTTGAAATCGGTTTTGCTTTTATTAAAAAAATAATAATTTAGTTCTTAGTTACGCAAGCACTTGAATAGCTTGAGAAAAAATATATTAAGCGCTTGTAGAAATTATACTACTGGCAGGCATATACAAGGTTACTATCTCACTCTGCGGTGTCGACGCTCGTCAATAAGGTTTGTTCTCAATTTCCCTGCGATCCACTCATCAGATCCTGACTTAGTAAGTATGGAAACACCTCGGGGTATACTCTTACGATTAATAAAAATTGAAAATCAGTCCACAATAGACGGAGAAATCGCCTTACATGCATACAAAAAAAAAGATAAGTGCTTGTAGAAAATGTAATAATACCTATCTATATGCGTATACAAGCTTTTTCCCCAAGAATGTAGGCGCACGGCGTTCTTTAATAAGTAATGGTTATTCTCGATTTCCCTTGAATCCACTCATCAGATCCTGACATGGTGACAATAGAAAAAAATCCTTTTTATGTTAAAAAAATTTATTTAAAAATCGGTTTAGAATTGACGGAGAAATCGAGTAACGAACATAAAAAAAACAATATACAGATGAATTGAGAACCTCCTCCTTTTTTAAGGCGGTTAAAAAGAAATCATAGTTACTTTGGACATTTTCAATATCAAGTATTTTCTGTCAGTAGAACAAAAATAACTTTAAACTTATTCAACCACTTTAGAATGCAATTAAACTCAGAATGAACAATAAATTTAACTTTATCGACTGAATTGCGTTTTCTGTAAAGTTACTGTTAGATAATTCGTCAACCTTTGCAATGTTTGGCTTAGCACATGTCAGGATGCTTTGGTGTTTAAAAGGTATAGAAAAAGACTAAGTACTAGTACTAATATATATAATCAACTATTCAATTACTGTAAATCACCGCAACACCCTTCATTTTAAACAGCAATTAAAAAGTATTATTCAATGTAGAACAGTAGAAAATCGGGCATGTTCGGCTTGCCACTAAATATCAGAGATTTGTTAAAGGTGACTAAGTCCACAGTTTTCGTAATTAGTGTTTAAAACCATAAAAAAAATATTGATTAAAAATAATTCATTCGAAAAACTACTCAACGGATATCAATATCCGTTATAACGAAATTTGGTTCGTTTAAACACTTTTAACTTTGCTTGACAGTTTTTACGTCATATTGCTAAAGTTTGAGAGATGACAATAGTTTATGACTTTGGAAATTAATATTTTCGCGTATATTGACATAAAATTGACGGACAGAAATGTATTAATTAGAAAGGAGGTCCCCAAGAGGTCGAGACCAAAGTACTTAAAAATGTGAATTTTGTTTTACTCATTAAACGATTTTATTATTATCTAAATGTAAATATATATGTAGATACATAACCGAATTGAGTCGACCTCTCTTCCTCTCATCGAAATCCCTCGGGAGGTTGAAAAACTTCCTGCCCATAGCCACCAAAGAGACCATAACCAAAAGTTGAGCTTGCAGAGTCCTACTACTCCCCATTTTTGATTATGCTGACGCCAGCTATATTGATTTGACTCAAGAGTAACTTAATAAGCTTGAGCGCCTTCAAAATTTTTGTATAAGATTCATATTTGGTTTTCGTAAATATGACCATGTCTCTGAATTTCGTAAAAAACTCAAGTGGTTGCCAATTCGTTTTCGCCGGAATACTCATATTCTTTCACTCCTTTACAGTATGTTGTTTATCCCCACAACCCCGTATTATCTCAAAGAACGCTTTGAATTCATCTCTTCCTCTCACAATTAACGACCTTCTAAGAATCTTAGACTTTATTTATACTCCCAATCATTATTCATCTTTTTTCAATAATTCTTTTACTGTACAGGCAATTCGACTCTGGAATGAGCTACCTGTTACTGTTAGACAAGCTAAATCACTAACAATATTTAAGAACATGACAAAAAAGCACTACCTGCAACATAGTGATGTTTGATATTTTTACGTATAGTAATGTATAGTTATGTATGTAATATCAATAGGTGTATTTATATATGTCTATTAAGTATAATTTTACTTATATAATATTTTACATACTTATATGTTTATAAATGAATAAAATATATGTAAGTAACTGCATATCCTCTAATATTTATGTAATACCACCTTTGACCAATATAATCTGTTTTATTCCTATCACGGGTTGTCTGGAAGAGATCGCTTCTTAGCGATAAGACCGCCCCTTGTACACATTTAGAATATTTTTAGTCTATAAGTTTTTCTGTGTTTTCTGTAATGGTTTACAATAAAGTGTTATCTATCTATCTAAAAATTTCAGCCCTGAATGCCATGTTGAAGAAAGAATTTCTCGTTGACGCTTTATGTCACGCACCACATCAGGTTTAAGAAAAGCGTGACATTTCCTCGAGACAGGCAACGTTTGATACAGATTCTAGTATTTCAAACGACCATAGGCGACGTCATCCACTTTCTTATAGGAATTTGGTATGCCCGTTCGTGTGCTTCAAGCAAAAATATTTTTCAAAAAAACTTAACTATATTCTGATTAGTTTAAATAATTTAGTCTAAAACAGCTTCGTTAAATCACCAAGAAATATTGCAACTGCGGATGACTAAGAAATTTTGAAATACCAAACAGGGTTGGATTATGTAAGAACTTTTTACCACTATTTCAGAAGAGGTAAATTACATACAAATGTTAAGAAATTGCTTAATATCTATCAGGAAATAGAGTTTGTGGTACCAATCTATAATATTATAAAATTCTAAACATACCGTGTATGTACACTGAAGCTATTAAAAAAAATAGAATATACTATATAAACGACGGAGAACACGATGCATTTTTTTAGATTTCTTGTCTGATTCTCGGTTTGTCTGTTTGTCTTTTGTTCGGGATTCACGTAAAAACTACTGGGTCGATTTCGATGCGATTTTCGCTGATCGACAGCAAATTCTTAGACTCAAAATCTGCGTTACTTTTTAACCTGGGAATCTCACAGGAATTTTTCGGGGAATGATTTAAAATGGCTAGATAAAAAAATCGAATTCATATATGATTTTAATGTAATAAAATGTACGATTAGTTTATCCCAGGAATCCCACACAATCACAATCTACACAGTTTTCACTAAAACGGTAACTGCGCTTACTTTGTGTCCCAGGAATCCCGCGGGAATTCCAATCAAGCATGGACGTAGTCGTGGGCATATCCTAGTATACTAATAAATTGAATAGGTCTATACGGAATTTCAGAAAGTGACTAAGTTGAATGTTTTTTTTGTTTCTTCACTATTTTGAGAATAAACGTATGTAATAAATTTTCACAGCATACACATTCGACGGCCTCTGTGGTTGAGCGGGCTAAGCCTTTGCCGGCTTACCTCACTGCAACGCAGAGGCTCCGGGTTCAATTCCTGGTATAGTAAATTTCGGGAACGGAGACCATAGTAAATAACGGAGAAAATATTCTCCGTTATTTACTATGGTCTGGGTGTCTGGGATCGGACCCAGAATGGTCCGTTGTATATTACCCATAACACAAGCGTAACTTGCTTAATTTGGGGATATACAGTGTATGTATTTGTAAAAAAAAACATTATGCTTTAGATAATGAGTGTAAATATAAGACAATTTTCATCCTCGGTAATAGTGTAAATTTTGTGGAATACTGATCCAAAGTTTTTGCAATCAGGGCTATATGAATAAATGATCCCGACATTCATAACATTATATTATAATGAACTTTGGATAACAAATAAAAAGTAAATTCCAAGTAATAAGACGATTCTGAAGATTTCTGAAATACCTGTGACATACATGGACAAAACATTCCCTTCGTCTGCGCCAAAAAGGCTAAGGAATCCCAAAAAAGAATTCCATAAATATCAAGTGAAATTTTTAAATTTCATTACAAAATAGAAGGCTTTTATATACTTGCGTACTGACCTGAATATTTAGTCTAGTGACTCAGATACTTGTACGAACGTATGTAATTTTATCGTTAACATCACTGCAAACGGAGCGGAAAGCTTATAAAAAACTTTACAGCTGTTTTGTCCTTCTGTCTTGTTTCCTAGTAAATCTTAGACGTATTTCACGCATGATCTTTTAAAAAGAGTGCACAGTAATAGAATGTGTTCTAAGAACTCTTTTCATCTTATAGAGGAAGAACCCTAGGAATAAAACTGAAATCCATTTTGACTCACAAACATTATTCTCTGAACGAGAGGTATATGAAAGACTAACTGTAATAGATATTAATTTACTTGAAATGGTTTATTTTATTAACAATCAATTGCTATTTTAAGTTTGAAGTTGTGGTAGCGTAATGGCTAGCGCACGCGCCAAGCTTAAAGGGCGCGGGTTCGATCCTGGCCGGAACGTATGCACCACTTAGGCAGTGCATATTGTTACAATACCATGTGCTAACAACGGTGAAGGAAAACATCGTGATGCAACCTGCGCATAGAGATAACCAATGTGTCACACCTGCCAAGTTGCCTTGGATAAGCGTGGCAGGTATAATGTCCGTGCCCCTATAATGGGAAGCCTGACCCTAGCGGTGGGGCTCTTATTATTAATTGCTACTTTAAATGGTTTTTTTATTATTATTTTATATAATAATAAGACATAATAAAACTGTAGAGGTCGAATTTCTGTACAATGAAAAAAATGCTAAAAACCGAGTCAGGGGGATGTAAGAAGTGAAATAGAACTAATTTAGATTTTTTTTAAATTTTGTGTTTCTCTGTTTGTCTGTCTGTTTGTACCGGCTAATCTCCGAAACGACTGGACCGATTTAAATGAAATTTTGTATGGTGGTAGCTTATATCCCTGGTCAACATATAGGATACTTTCGATCCCGAAAAATTAAAGAGTTCCCGTGGGATAGTTTAAAAACCGCACCACGCGTACGAAGTCGCGGGCATCAGCTAGTTTAAATTAAGATTTTGATTTGCATTTGCTCACGAACCTGAAGATCTCTGTGACGTCATCCGTCGCACTCACAAAAAGACAACGTTAGTCGTAGTCGCAGAGTATACTGAATCGCACAAATCGATGGCTATGATTCGATCATAGATATAACATTTACTGTACCTAGTTTTAAGAACTTAGTTTTAATTTTTGGTGAACAATAAAGTGTTTTCATTCATTCATTCATTCATAACATACATATATAAATGATCCGACACTAATATAGCTTGCGCTGGCCAAGGAAGCACTGACTGTTATGTTCTCCCTCATCTGGGCGAAATCTTCAGTCACTGGCGTAGAGAGGGCTTGAACGACTATTGAATTCTGACATTCAATTTAAACAAAAATCCGACAGTCAAGCTTTGCCTTTTTTTGATAATGATGAATGATCGTTCAACACATACTCGGGTCATAGATACGGAGGGAGGCCAAATGCAGCGCCTAATGCCGCCTGCACGAGTGCGTGTGTTGTTCTCGTATGGTATCGGTACCCCTCTCCGAGGAGAGAGCCGACGAACTACCCACTAAACCTAACCTGCGCCCCGACGTTGATACACGTCGTAAGAACGCCACGGCATCTAGAACAGAGTTACTGCACCGTGACGTCCTAGTATGCAAGATTGGACAATCTCGGGTAGCAGGATTATACCACTACGTTCAGCAGAGGTAAGGGTCCACAGTTACCCCCGCATACAGCGCCCCTTTTCTACGTTAAGCTTTGTCTTAGTCAACCACAATGATGGCACAAAAAAGCTAACTGACTGATCATGGCCAATAGGAAGCTCGGGATTGCCATCAGAAGCCGCTGAGAGGAGAGAGTTTGACTTAGCTATTATTGTCGATAATCCTTCTGATTTATTAGGAAAAATATTACTTGAATTTTATGTGACTTGCTAAATTAAAACTGACCACCTTTGAACCTTTATTCTGGGCATCATTTATTTAATTTATTTTAAACAGCTATAATTTATGTAAAGTACATTAAATACGTTCATTGCTTATTCTGTATTTAAATGTTTTATTATGATTTTAGTAAATGTAATAGCATATTAAAATACATGTTGACATGTGAAACACGCCAGCTCAATGGTTAATATTCAAAATTAGGTATAAAGATGCGAAATGAAACATGATTAGAATATTTTCAACATCATGTAAATAATTAGCAATTTTAAATTAATATTTTTAATATTCTATAATATGTATGTATCTATCTAAAACTAACTTAAAAATATACTTAAAGACTAAAAATAAACTGAGTTATAAATATTACAAATAATATAATGAAAGAGTGTATAACAAATTGCTGCCAGGTGGGAGCGTGCCCAGAAGGCTAGTTGCATTGCCGCGCTGTATAGCGATGCTTATTCGTTGGGCGAAATGTGAGCCAGTCTTCTGATCACGGGTGGCATCAAATAATATATATAAGTACTTTTTTAAAGTTACTTTTAGATAGATAGATATTATAGAATGTTAATTATTAATTTATTTTACATAAATATAGTCTGAATATTTAATATTTTTACGCATCAAAAAGTTTAGTATACACCATGGAAGAATAGTATTTATTATTTTACCATTGTACGTATACAGTGAGTAAAATGTAATTTACATTAAAATCATTAATGCCCGGTTTCTGAGGTTACCAGTTATGAGTTCAATAACAATTGATTCCATAAAGTTATGTAGGTAATAGATAAACTTAGGTTAACTGTTAACATACAACTAGTACCAAAATTCGTCACCAGATCAATCTATTTAAGAAGGAATATCTAATATTTATTTACATCAAACAAAAACGTCAAACAAAAGATATGGAATAGATAAACACCTAATATTGGTCAGTTAAGTTGAACCTAGTTTAGTTATGGTGCGTTCAGAAACGCAATTTTATAAGTTATTGAACCGATAGCGCTAACGAACAGATAAACTACAGTTAAAAGTACCTCAGAAACCGGGCATAACTTCTTCATTCGACTTGTAGTCCCTAAAGAGGTAACCCTTTTGAGAATTTACCACTGTGACTTTTTACAATATTTTTCCCGCGTAAGTAATAGTTAAAAAAAATGTCGACCTAAGATATTAATATTGCAATTAATGGAGTGATATTGCCATAAATAATGGCATAGGTATTCATTTAAGCATTTTTTTATAAAGTTAACATGCATTTAACTACTTTATTTTTTAATTATCTTTTCGGTTGCCTCTTTTATGTCTTTTTATATAAGTAAATGAACATATATAATTATAATTTAAAAAGCGTCCGTAGTTCAGTGTCTAAGCCATATGTAGATTTACCATCTATTTTTCATTGGACAGTATCCAGAAGGCTGGCAATAGTATTGAAGTTATATAAATTATAATATTAATATATACACTCCACATCTGCAGATAATTTTTCACTTTTATTTTTAGTTTTGTTAACTAGCAACTTACAAATATGGTCAGTACAAGCAAACATTATGGAAAACACGCTACCAGACCAATCCTGTGCCACCATTCTTAGATGTACCTATTTTTCTTAAGTGACTTTAATTTGTTCTAATTATTACTTGCAAGAAGGTAATTGGAGAGTAATCTCTTTGAAATCAAAGAACACACTTGCAGTTCAAATAACTTCGTATTAAATTTAGACACAGTTTAAGCCTTAACTCGAATTTTATTGGTCTCATGAGACATAATTTACAGAACTGGGTCAACTCTTAATGTGCTTGAAGAACTACTTCCTTCTTCAGAACAAAAATACACGTTCTTAATGTAATTAAAAGAATTTCTACAGTTACGTTATGAAGTCATTGCGTGGATTAGTCTTATCCTTTCTTTCGAGATAAGTCAACTTTAATATTTAAATTTCTTCATAGTCTGTTAAGCTGTATACACATTTGTGATGTGAATTTAAAAGGTTTGTTGACAACATTTTATGTTAGTGAATATCATGGAAGTCGAATATTAGGAATGACGATTACAGTATTATAATGTCTACCTTTTCGTTGGTTTCAATTTGTTTGCTAAGTGTCACTAGTATCAACTCATAGTATTTTAACCAGACTTATTGAATTAGTTACTCTGTTTAAATGTTTTAAATAATAAAACATTGGTTAAAGTTGTACGGTCTTATTCATGTCGAGTTAAAGTAAGTTTGTAAACTTCTTTTTTTAAAGAAGCCTTCAAACTTAAAGAACTTGCTTTAATTCAATATGAATAAGCCCGTTAGTATTTCCAATATGTAAAAGTGAGAATAATAGACAGAGAGACTAGTCAGAGCGAGAAAAGAGATAAAGAGACTTATGGTTTGCTCTGATCAACGTTACTAATGTAGAATTTAGGGGATTTTCGAAAGTTATTTTTTGTTTTTGTCCGTGCAGGAACAGAGAAAGCATATAACTTCCTGCGGTCGGAGGGCCTATCGTGAGAGGCGACAAAATAACCCACAGCCAGGTGGTAGGGTATTTGCCCGTCTGGATGGCTACCACCCCTTGTCTAGAGTATACCGTCATAACAACCTCGACTTGTGTTCCGGTATTTAGTGGCCAGGTTCCAGTACCTTTAGAGAGCGGCAGCATATTTGTAGACCCTTTGGTGTTACAAAAGTCCATATGTGATGGTAACCGTTTTCGAGGCTATGTGCCTGTCTGCTGATCTCATAATATAATAAAAAATAACAGTTTATGGTTATTTGATTTAATATATAAAATATCATTGAATTATAATTTTAATTGAGTGAGAAAAATGCATTAGATTGATTTTTTTTTAGTTTTCTTTATAATTATTTCACTATGGAGATATATCCACCGTCTCGTGGTCCGCAACAAGCGAGTGTCATTCGTTACTAATTTCATTTAAATTCGTTTCTTCCTTGTCCCGCGAAAGATATCAAATTCGTTTCATGCCCAAGGTACTGAAGAAGGTATAAACATCTAAACAAACTCGTTTTCATTGTGTATTACCATTTTAAATAATTTAGTATCATATATTAAAAATTCAATATCTTCTAGGAATCGCTCAAATTAAATACCCTTATTAAAATGAACATGTATTTTCAGTAATAAATATTCATACAGCAAATATTCATAGCGTTACGTTGTATGCATTAGTTCGAGCATAACTATATACCCACGGATTTCATTAGTATGCGTATATGCAGTAGATTTCAACACCCGGGGTCAACCTTGCAAATGACTGCCAAAATTTACGTATTTTTCATATCATTTTGTTCAAGAACTTCTGTTAGTATGTTTTATCTTATGGTATACTTAAATGGCAGCATTTGGAGGACACCTACACTGAAGCAATATATATCATCATTAACTGAAGATGGTTTTTTAAAGCCCCTACTCCACCTGGGATAATGTTAGTGTCGGTGACTGTACCACGCAGATGTAGCCAAAGATTTATTTATAGCCATAGCTGGCAAAGAGGCAAACGGCCTACCTGATGGAATGTGGTGATCGCCGCCTATGGACGTTTGCAACACTAGAGGTGCTGCCAATACGTTACCAGCTTCGAAGAAATTTTATAACGCCCTTCTTAAATGACCCCATGTTGTAGCGCAAGGAGAAAACACGGCGGGAAGTTCTCTCCAAGCAGCGGCGGATACTTATGCGGGGCCGCTCGCATTGCCGCCCGCGTCGTCCCTGCCAGTCAGCCCGTACGCTATTCATTCGTTGCTTTAGTCAGTCGACTCGAGTTATCGAGTAGTACTTTTCTATTGTAGCATACGCGTCGGCGTCATCGTATTTTATACTTTCTGTCTGACATATAAATAACTAACACATACCTACGAGAAAAGTCGCGGCCATTCTAGTGATCTTGATACGTTATTCTGCCTGGCATTTGTTCGAGAAAAGTCGCGAAAATTCTACTGTTTTCTTGTACAGACAACCTTCGATATATGTATCGTTATAAATATTTGCTTGATTGATTATTTTTTATTACGATAAAAGTGAGTCTCCTTGACTCCTTGAGTTTTTTCTGTATCCGTCATTGCCTCCAAGTCGTTGTTATACGCTGAATAAACGTTCTAGAAAACCGCTGCGTAGTTGAGTAGGAGCTCAAAAAAATGAGAGAGAGAGAGAGAGAGAGAGAGATAACACTTTATTGCACACCAAAATATTTACAATACAATGAAGGTAAACATCCCACCGATGCGATGACGAGTGGTGCGATTGTGAAAATATGGCGTTGGCACCAACTCAAACAGTTCCTCGGAATACTCCCCATTGTAGTACAGACGGTTTTATGCATTATTTGAGATGCGACGTTGTTAGACGTTATGACAGATAACTCATGCAAATACACAGCTAACCGTTAATGGCGTTATTTTTAACGCTATAAGTAAGTCGCATTTGATTACAGTCCCTTATTATAACGCAGGTAGATAAGGGGTACAAGAAGGTAACTGATTTCATGTAAGGTTTAATTTTATCTAGATATTCTTCTGAATATATATAAATTGCCAGTCAAGCTTTTGGAGATTGTGTAAATGTGTGAATTTAAAAGGAATTAGTTTTTTTTACTTGTAAATAAAGTTTAGTATAGTATTACTGAATTCTTCAATGACAAATTTGATTTGTCAAATTTATCATTGAAGAATTCAGTTCAAAAAACAAAATCAAAATAGAATTGCACTGAAATGACATTTATTAATTAATTAAGTTCTCTAGACGTTACCCTAATGATAATATATGTAAAATTAACAAGAATAATAGCTGACATAGATAAGTTTTCTTAATAATAGCTGTTATAAATAAATATATTACAAAAAAGTATTTTTTATAAAATAATATACATTAATAATTATAATGAAATTTGTACGCCGAATAGGCAAGAAACATGTCGATCTTCATAACAATGTCTTTATACCATCTATTTCATGTGATAAGACCTGTGATAAGTCTGTATTGACTCAATTCCTTTGCCTGCCATTTTAGCGGATAAAACAATAACACTAACATTAATGGGTGGACGTCAATGTGTGTGGTACAATGTTTGTCACATAAATTCACATGTTATAAAGGTTTATCAGTAAAGACCTTTGCACCAATTAATCAATTTCAAACAAATAGATCAAATGCTATATTATTCAAATATTTATATGTATTTAAATAACACTAATTAATGCATAATAAATAAAGAACTACTATTAAATTTTTTTATAGTCGGTTCCTATATATTGCAGACCGTTCATTTAACTTACTATCGGTTAAAATTTAACATAAGCTGCATACATGTAATGTCAAAATTCAGCCGATGGTTGCTCAAAGAATGAATATGAAGATATAGGAACAGGCCAATAATATGTTTCGGTAACTTCGAATTTAATAACCTATTTTAAATTTTATGAATTATAACAAGTTTCTCTATCACGGACTATAAGAATAGAAGACTATATACACACACACATATATTTATACGTGTGTGTGTATGTATGTGTACATATGTATTGTATGTTAGATTTGCAACAATGGGATTCTGTAAAAGCAGTTATTATAAGGCTAGAGATCATATACCCCACCGTATGTAAGTACTGCTGTGGGTATTAGAACTGCCCATTTCCACTTAATGCTATGTAATAACACTAACATTTAAAATTTATTTAAAATACTACCACAGCCCCAATATAACTGATTGGCCTTAATGAATAGTTTGCCACTTTCGATCTTGAGCAACTATTAGGCAACCAAGCACAAGGGCACACGACTGTGTACAAGTGTAGTGAGCGATAGCAGCTTTTATCAGTTATTTGAAATGCATACACTTTAGTGTTGATAGGAAACTATTTACCTTTGGCTTTAATTACCTTTCAGGGCTTGCTCTTAATGCTTTTCAAGCTTGTGGTTTTTATATATGTTTTAACCCTTAATTGCAGTGAAACTTGATAATTGAATACACGAATAAAAGCTATTTTTGTTCATATTAATGATCCTAGAAAGATAACTTACCTCGTTCGCGTTCACGTGTTTATTCGAAATAACAAATAAAACATGTCAACCAAATTAGACAAATAATAGATACGTACGTATGAATGTAGCTACATATTTACTTAAAGTACTATACTCTGATTCTTAATTACCTGGACTAAAATGACAGCTGCGATCGACCTTTTTTTTATTCATAAGTGAGTTGTATCAACAACTCACAGTGATGAGTTGCTCTAATCTGGCAACATAAAAATGGTTGATCGAAACTGCCATTTTAGTCCAGGTAATAAAAATCAAAGTATAAAATATTCCAATTTTAATCATGAAATAACTGCCAATCCGGATAATCGCGAATCCGTATAAAAAAAGGTCCGGATAATCGTGTCTCCACTATATATGTATGGCGGCCACTCCTAATCTTTATTTAGATTTTAATTTTAAAATTAATAAAATACTTTATTGTTGGTTTATATTTAAAATTATTTACTTGTATTACTAATTAAATAGTTGAATTATAAAATTAATAAATTTAAGTTAACAAAATATTGAGTCGTTTTGGTATCCCGCCAAAAGAAAGATTGACTAAAAATCAGCGTTGTGTCGGATATAATTCCAACACAGCAATAAGCTGAGTGCAAACCTTGTTTGTTGAAAATTTGGCGTACAAATTCTCAACATATTATTGTGATACATATTTGTTTAAATCATAACAAGTAAGAAATGTAGTTACGTCGCTATTTCTTCAAAAAATAAAGCTTTTCTTTCTTTAATTTTTTTCACGATTTCACTACATAAATTTGTAGCGCTAAATAGAGTTCACCTGTCTGTTAAATTTTATTCAATTCTAGAGTCAATAGCTTACGAGATAAATGATAGTGACATAGATAGACAGCTGGGTTAATGTCTAAGGAATCCTAAAAATATATTCTAAAATAAATAACTCTCTGTTTTCTTTCACCTTTTCTCAATTATTTCGGGTCGGCGCAATGACTTTTCCTTCCATAGACCTCTATTCTAAAAATCGCTAAGCACATAACATATTGTAACATATGTACGAAAGTAATGTTCACATTTCAGTTATTTCTCAACATCTCCATCTAATTGTTGTGATAATATAATTGTTTAAATACAATAACACCTAAAGGAGAACACAAAGTGGCCTCATTAGCTAATATTGGTCTCAAACATTGACCGTTGGCGTACAGCTAGAATCAGGGTTGCCATAATAATTGCAATAATTTGTTTAGATATTTATATTGTTTTTGTTAATAAATCCATCATTATATAAATTTGCTGCTAATGAGGTTTTAATAATTGGGATGAAAATATATTTTTATTATGGTCTAAAGCCGGTAGATATTCCACCTGATGGCAAGTGATTACCGCTGCCTAAGTACTTTTACGACACCAGGAGAGCCGCTCTCCTCATATGGTACCCCGTTGAAGAAAAACATGGTGATGAATCTTGCCAGATTACCAGTATCAGAAACTACCTATCCACCTTTGACGAGCATGACAGATATATCACCCCCCTAAGGTGGAAAGACCTGAGTCCCGTAGTGGAACTCTATGGATCAGTATCATATTATTTTTAAGGTGGACTCGATAAAAGAAGTAAATACACGGGAAATTACTTGAGGTCGTGATATGTATCAATGGTGCGAAATATAAAACAGGCAGAAGAGATTACACAACTAGTTTCAAAATGGAAATTTCAGACGCAACTGGGATTTGATTTTAGAATGGCGATTAAATTTCTAGTTTTTAAAGTGTTATAAAAAACACTTAATTTTAATATATCGTAACCCTCGATGAAATTTATAAAGACTTAAATATTATTTTTTAAATACTATTTAAGATTATGACAGCTTAAAATTAACATGAGGATAAAAGGAAAAGTTGGTCATATTTAATGCAAATTAAAGAATTGGTTATGCTCTAACATTCAGCGTCTAGAGACAAATTTCAAGACCATCGACAATTGCATAATTATTATTATAGCCGAGCAAAACTTATCTTCTCTCTTAACAACAGATGGTGCTGTAAACAACTCATGTAAAATCTGTTGCTGCGCAGCTTTTAGCAGTTAATCTAGAGAAGGCATTAATTTGTTTAAATAAATTTATTGATAGCCTAGATAAGTAAATTCCAATTTGTCGGATTTGGCTTAAAAAAATATGTTTTATATAACGCCTTGAGTTGACATATGGCGCCATGTAGCCATGTACACATATTTAAAAAATATCAGTTTTTTTTTTCACGAAACCATTGGCATTCTCAGTTTTCTCCATGCATGAAGAATCTCGTGAGTGCATTATTGTTGTTTTTTAAAACTCGTGCTAGATAATTCATTTTTGACTATATCACTAACTAATGCTCATTATTATTATGGTCAAGGCACTTGAAGCGAAGAATTCTTAAAAATATATAGGACTTTAAAAAAAATCTAGTTGAGGGCAGTCATGCGCTCGGGAGATTCACCCTTCATGCTGATATACATAAAAAGTAAAAGTTACTTTATTCGAATAATTTTCCGTACTTCAAAACATTGGAAATAAACTGATTATGATAAAAAAGTAGTATGGTATTGATAACAAAATAAAAATATTCTCTATCCCGAGAAACAGGAGAGTCTTCTTGAGCGAAGTCGCTTGAAGAGCTGTATTCTGTCGTAAAATGAAGGTTTCGTCATAAGTTGTGTTAATCACCTTCAAAATAGCACGTTTGCATATTCACAATATTATGATGATCATTTGCAAAATTGCTCGTAAAACTAAAAATATACAATATTGCATACCAATAGAATACACATAATTACATGCCCTAAGTAATAAATTGATTTACACTTCGTGTTAAAAGATTTATTCTATAAGTATACTTCGTAACGATTATCTATAAAAGTTACAGCTTTTTAAATTTTTTGGGGGTTGTCTGCAAGAGATTGCTCTTTAGTGATAAGGCAATTAAGGCTTATATTTGCATTAGTTAAGAAGCAAGGTAACTGGCGAAACTGGCACTTATCATAGATGATAGCACAGAATTTTATTACTTAAAAGGAAAGTTTTGAACTCTGATAAGGAACTTAAATCTTCATTTTCGCAATTTTAACTAATTATGTACTTAATTAATTCAAATGTTTTATCCATGCAGGAACGGAAAAAAATACAATTTCCTGTTGTAAGAGGCGACAAAACAATCCACAGCCAGGTGGTAGGGTATTTGCACGTCTGGATGGCTACCACCCCTGATCCAGAGTGAGCCGCCATAACAACCTTGAATTGTGTTCTGGCATTAGTGGCTAGGTTCCAGCCACCCTTAGAGAGCGGCAGCATATAATATTTGTAGCCCCTTCGGTGTTACAAGTGTCCATAGGCGATGCTAGCTGCTTTCCAGCAAGTAGGCTGTCTGCCTGTCTGCTGAACTCGTGCAATAAAAAAATTGTACTCAGGGTTAAAGACCTAGTTTTAGTCTGTTTTATTTTGTATTCGTGTACTATAAAAATTTCCTATTTTAGTAAAAAATGTCAAACAACTAACTGTTTTATTCAATAATAATGTCATCGCCATTCTTACATTAGTATATCTAAACTAAAATGTTGAAGTTTTTTGTGAAATAGAACATTTCTTTTATTTGTACACAAATATACCTATATTTGTTTAGGGAATTACGTTATTCATATTGCATTGTATTAACAACTTAAGTATAATACTTTTGTGAAGTTTTAATTAAACCGAATACGAAATATATAAAACAAGCCCATTACAGAATAGTTTGCTAATAAAGTTGAAATGATATAACTTTATCGCTATGTCATGGTCATTCACCAGAGAACTACATTCAGATTATAAACAATATCAACAATATTAACAATATTTCAATACAACCCTGTGTTACAAACATTGCATTTTCAGAACTAGCTGTAGGCTCCTTGTTTAAATTAAAGTATGGAAGAAATATATTAGGAACGACAATATGTATTGCCTTGATGGTTAGTTTCAATAGTTTCATTTTGTTCGTTAGATTTTACTAGTATCTATAGAGTTGTCGTAATCTTAAGCCTAGTAAGTATTAGACTGTTCATTTCAGTCTTTCAATTTAGATGAATCAACCAAAGTGATCCATACAAACATAAAGAATGATTTCAAATAATTGAATACCGCCATATTCTTAGTTCTGTGCCTTTCAACGAAATTGATTTATTTTAATTGATTATTTTGATTGATTTTAATTATTTAATTGATCACAATTAGGTATTAATAATTTAAATCCTTTCGAATTCAAATAAAAAGTATTTCTCACATTAAGTTTTGACGATGAACATTGCTTATAAGAAGTCAAAATTAAATTTAGGTAGGTCTTAATCGAATCAAAACCCATAAATAAAGTTGAAGTGTCTGTCTGTGATTTCAAAATAAATGCTAAAATTTAAGACAACTGCTATTAATAAGAGGCCTTATAATAAATTATCATTTTATTTATATAATATTTTGTCAGTCAGTCTTATTAAAGTTTTGGGATAAAAACATACATAGATTTTATTATAAATCGTGTGTATTCCATTCCAATATCTTAGATAATTTTATAGATATGATGAATATAAATAGTAAACCCCCGACAACGAAATTGTGAGAACTGTATACACTATTCTTATAAATTGTTATCTTACATATACCAATCGACGAAGTGCGTGACAGTGAATAAATTTAAGCCAAGCGCTTAGTAGCTTAGAAATCTCTAGTACTAACAAGTTGCTAGATCGTTCATGTTATTGTGCCAGGCACGACCTCAGGGGGCACCCAAATTGGTAATGTCCGTTCTTTCTAATCAAATCGGGCGTTTACTACGCTACACTTGTAAACCAAGTCTGTAGTAACGTTGAACGTTCGATACTTTAATATGTACAAGGTCAAAAATGTTATTATGAAGGTAATTTCACGTGTTTTGCAATTGCGTGTTTATAGTTTATCTAATCAAGATTTGTTTTGGCAATATCCTCAATTTATTCGTACTTTTCGTTGCGAGGCTATGGAGGGATCATAAGAATAGTCATTTCTGGGAGGTTAAACCAGTCAAAGGTTTCGAAACTTTTATTATCGAACCTGCCTACTGCCCGCCGTTTTACTTAATCATGCGCATAACATTTAATAATTAGTTGCTTGTAGCAATAAAAACCAACATTTGGAGGTGAATAGTGGCACTAGTACATTTTTTATAACTTATAGCTCAGAAACATGATGCCTCAAAAAAGTTCTTATTTGTAATTCAAGCTTTGATATAACTAGGTTTTATTATGCATTGCATCAATGTTGAAATAAGTTAAACAGCGCATAGTAAGTAGGCAAAAATACTCAAAACCCTTTAAATGCCTCAAGTAATATATTATTAAATAGTAATTATTGAATAATAAAAGTTATTGATTAATTGGTTATTACCAATATTATGAAATAATCGCAATAAAGATAGGTTTAATTAAGCAGTTCACTGTGTGTTATATTTTGCAACCATGAAATAGTTAAAGTTAGTTAAGTATTCGCTCGCCTAAATTTCGGTTCGTAGGTACTTCCCCTATGTTCATCTTCGGTTAATTTAAGTACACGTACTTGGTTCCATAAAGAATATTAATATCTAAAGACGTGAAAATGGAAACAAACATCAAAAATCTTACTTTTGTGTTTCGTACCTATATCACAGGAATACATTTCTGCAAGAGAGCGATTTAGACGAAAACATGCTATGAATTGTGTAAAAAATTCAATTGTTAAACATAATGAAAAAGAATAGATAAACAAGTTCTCAAAAGTTTAGCAATGTTCGGGTATCAAAGAAATGATGGCCGTGATCGTGATGCAATATTTTCACGCACGAATGCGAATTTTGGACATTAATGTTGACTGAGAAGGTATATATTTTAAATTTTATATCTACTATACTGAGACATCTGGCGGTTTTAAATTTCTAATTTTATCAAGCTTATTTATTTGAAGTATGTACATATATGGTATCCTTTCTCCGTCTACTCAGTCTAATGATGTTTTTGTTGAATTGTTTGAATCATTTTGCGTTTAAATTTTATTTTAGTTTATTGTCAGTACGCTCTACAGTTAATACAATGCAATCAAAACTGTCACAATATAAATATTCATTTTTCAAACTTAATGCTATCGCAAATTGGGGCTTTTGGAGTCGAGACCCTTGGACTATGGGGATCTGAATTGTACAAAATTTATCGGGACTTTACCAAACGTTTGATAGACGTCTCACATGACCATAGGCAGGTCTATATTTCAAGTAGATATTAAAGTTGCAATCCAATTTAATAAGTTGTTTTTATTTGTACGTGTAGTCCGTTTTAAGTATTAACTTTTTCTAGCTTATGAAGATATTTGTAGAATTATTTCTAATTATAATTAAATATTTCTAGACCAAATGTCGATTCTACAAAACTGACTTAAAAATATCAGACGAAAGTTGTTTGCATGTCATGGATACACCGTATGTAGTGCAAGACCATAATTGGGTACCCTAGAGCTACGATTATATTCATACTCCAATTATTTACCATTCATATCTGGTGTAGGTGTATTTGTGTTTTTTATTCCTTTATTTAATTGCCAATTATGTGTATGAAATCATTCACAGTCGAACATATACTTTAATTGCAAATCAAATGCTTTTTATCCCGAACCATGTATCGTTTTCTAGATATGTTTATTTTATATATAAATTTTAAAAATATGTTTGCGGGAATACTTTCAGAGTGCAACAGGAAAAATATATAATTAATGCGTTGCAATAGCGTGTCTTAACGAAAGCGTTTCTTCGCAACTACACAAACTTGGATTTTCCTCCTTGACTTTCACTGAATACGTCTTCAATCTAAATAACCGGTACTGACTACATATTCCACGAATACTGAGAAGAAATAAAGTTGCAGTTAATATGTTGAAAGTCGTAGCCGTCACCTGAGTAGTGGCGTAACATTTCCTTGTTCTTATAATATAGAGATCTAGATGCTGAATGCGATTTATCGTACGAAGATAAAAATACTGTCCACTTTTGGACGGATGCATGAATCGGTCTTTAGCAACTTGTGCGCAGATTATTTCCTCTTAAAATCTGTATGGATTTTATATTATTGTGATTATTATTCACCATATATAATCTCTTCAATGGTCACCGTTGCTCTTAGACGGCTGCAATACTAAGAGAGCCGATGCGTTGCCTACCTGGTGGAGTCCTTAAATACCTGTTTACGCCCCCTTAAGAAAACTGCAAGAGGGAGATTTTATACAGCAGGCACTCTTACGACAAGAAGAACGTGTGCAACGTTTAGTGCAAGAGAAGCATCTAGGTAATGTGGACGATATTCCAAATGTCCGTGAATAATGTGATGATAGAATAGTGTATAGAGGCTTCAACTCCAATAGCTATTGTTCATTAAAATACCTCTCGTTATAAAAACAGTAAAACACACTTAGAGAGCCAATATCTCTTCCAGAGTCTTTATGGGCTTTATTTTATTCGGAAAACATACAGTTTAAAATTAAATACATACTATTTAAAAAACTATAACCAATTATTAGTTTTCACATATAGTTATCTATATGGCTTTCTTATGGTATATAAAAGTAGTTATAATGATACAATTATTATAGAAAAAATAGATGAAAAAAAGAAGAAAAAAGGAACCAATTTAGAATTACATCAAAAAATAATAACATCAAGAAAGATTAACCCGCTTATGCTTGTAACCAATGACTTGCTAAAAAGTTCTTGCTTATTTGTGGTCTGTCGTTAAGGAAATATAAATCGGTGAAGCAGCTAAGACATTGTAATTTGTTGATACACGATTAAAGTAAGAATTTTCCCTAGTTATAGTTAATCTGAGAGCCAGCCAGCTGTATTGGGTTTCGAAATAATCTTGTTGGCACTTAAAGACAATTTTTTGACAGGAGGTAAGATGAGTCTGTTTTAGACTGTGCTATTTTAGTTAGCATCACAATGTCTGCTATGTGCCGCCTTTCAGGCCGTGGCAAAATATGGTGGCTGAAACATATAGCTTCATAGTTGCTGTCGCATACCTTGCATTTGAATAAAAATTTCATAGTTTATTTACTAACTGAATAAAAAAGTTAATAAAAAGTTTAATAAACTTTCTTCAACTTAAAACATAAGATCGTCTCAATATACTGATCACTGAGCAACTACAGGTTATAAAGTACTTTGGAGTAATTTTTGCAAGAGCTTCTCAAGAACCCTGTGCACATCGTTGCCTGCTTGTGCTACACGTGTTTTGAAACCAACGATTTCAATATAAAGAAATTTTCTTTGCCAACAAAGACTTCTATTACTTTTTGTCACTAACGAACACAAGTATTATACTCGTCATTATTGATAAATTATAATTATTAATATTAATGAAGCACGTCCTAGATAAGGTTTAATTCGAATACATTATTTTTTTCTTTCTTGGGCTTGGTGTTTTACTTACACACTCTTCTATTCTGATATCCGTCCTTTATCACATCAGAAATACTTGTCTCCTTCTTTACATATTTTATCTATTTTTCGGCTTACCCTTATATCTTACATCTATGAATTATTTAATTTGAGACAATTATATTGATTGAAAACCCAAAATGTTAATGTATTAAACCATGTTAATGTGACATGTAAACTCTGTTCTTTATAACGGTTACATTTCAAAAATCGTTTTTGCTGGTGTCATCATCTCAATTTTGAGTAACGACAAATGGTTAAACTAGCAACCTTCTAGAGGCACCTACTGAGTATACCTATTGCGCCATAATTATTATAGTTAGTACTTAAGTGAATATTTTAACCGACTCTTATCCTACAATTGTTTTTAATTGAGGATGTGCTAATTAGAAACACGCACGGTCAGAGTTTTAACTATACAAACATTGAATATATCTATCTAATAATTTATCCATGCAGGAACGGAGAAAGAATACAATTTCCTGCGGCCGGGCGGCCTGTCGCAGGAGGCGACAAAACAACCCACAGCCAGGTGGTAGGGCATTTGCCCGACTGGATGGCTACCACCCCTAGTCTAAAGTATGCCGCCATAACATCCTCGAGTTGTTTTCCGCGGCATTAGTGATCAGGTTCCAGTCTCCCTTAAGAGAACAGCAGCGCATTTGTAGCACCTTTGGTGTTGCAAATGTCCATATGCGATGCTGACCGCTTTCCATCAAATGGGCCATCTGCCTGTCTGCTGAACTCAATCTATAAAAAAGTAATTCATATTGTTACGAGCTACAGAACTCGAATTAAAAATGCCGTTGGAACTACTATAGAATTTATTAGAACTGTACAAACACGTATAAAACAAATACAAATAAAACTGGATGCAACCAGTTCACACTACACGATTCAATACAATTCGACGGCGCAAAGTCCGTCGTTTGTATCGCTAATCGAGAGTACTAGAAAACGTCTTACTCGCTTCGTAGTCGTCGCTTGACTGCCCCGCCCCTCCATGCGGGCATCGTCTTATACTAACTACACAGTACAAAGAAATTGGAGCCGCACACTGAGTTTCTAAGAAATATTAATTTGCACACCTGCGAACGTCCACAAAGTCGAAAACAATAACAATAGGGATTAGTTCGACGCTAATGATGGTTATAAAACAAGTACAAAAACAATAGCATGTTACAAATTCAAAACACAAAGGATTCCCTAATCCGGGAGGACAATAAGCTGCGCTTACAATAGGCTGTGCGGCTTATCTTTGACGGCATGTAACAATATAATACTTTTATATTTTAACATAAAATTAATCGATTAGAAGTAGTTGTTTTTAATTTGTATTTGTCTTGCAACTAAAATATCCATTAAAATCCAGTTCTTATAGAGTCTGGCCAGCGAGTTGTGTCACAAGTTATTTATCCAGATTGTTCCTATGACAACACTCATATCTGCCAAATGAATAGTAACAAACCTCTCTTCGCGTGTTGTTTTTGTGGACATTTTTCAATAAGCAATGGCAAAACCGAAACTTTACATTAATATAAAAACACAAAAGTACCAAATCGGGTTTTTCATGTTGTAATGATAGCGATGTTTGTAAATTAATAAATAAATAAATGTTGCCAGTTGAAGATGTTTTGAATTTGCCGACATTTAGTTACGCCACGAGTCGCTGGCCATGGCCATCTTATTGTTCATTCGCTTGCTTTACCAATAGTAGACATTTCAGTTTTCTTGTAGGTATGCAGATCATGTCAACATATAGCGAGTAGTAAAGCAAGTGAACTGTTAGTAAGATATAAGAATAAGAACAAGCCATAAATCTCTTGTTTCTTAGGCGTGTTGGAATGCTAAAACTGAGGTTTTAATCAAGACGCTGGCCCGTTGACGGAAGCGGATGAACAATATAATGTGCATTATTATTTATTTGTCTATTAGAATTTCAATTTACGTAACAATAAAAGGCATCACTTACTGGATGCATGATACAAAGTACGCCCGCTTATAACTAATAACATATATTGAATATTTGTATATAATACTAGGATATGCCCGCGACTTCGTCCATGCTTGACTTGAAATTCCCGCGGGATTCCCGGGACACAAAGTATCGCAGCATTAAAAAAAACAATGTAAGCCATCGTTTTAGTAGAAACTGTGTCAGAATAAGCTAATTTTTATGCATCCGAACGACTTCAAATCGCTCCCGGGAGAATTCCTGCGTTATTCCCGGGATAAAACCTATCATACATTTTATTGCATTAAATTTGCTATCGATCAGTAAAAAAATCACGTTAGAATTGGTTTCTTTTTTAAATTTGGGCATTTTTAATCATTTCCAGAAAATTTTCTGCGGGATTCCCAGGATAAAAAGTAGCGCAAGATGAGCTTAAGAATTAAATAATCAGCGAAAATCGGATCGGAATCAGCACAGTAGTTTTTACGTGAATCCCGAACAAACAGACAAGAAATCTAAAAAAAAATTGCATCGTGTTCTCCGTCGTTTATATAATTTATTTCAATTCTTTTTTTTAGTATCTTAAGTGTGCAGACACGGCATGTTTAGAATTTTATAATCTTATAGATTACTTGTTACAAACTACAAAGCTAATTAAATATGCAATCATCACTTAGATTAATAGCAAGATGTTCCTGATGGCAGTGGGCGTGAGGCGGTGGCGGCTCCATAATATAAAGCTATGTTATTCCGCACCTAGCCTGCAGCTTGTAGGTATTCTTCGAAAAACGAAGATATAACCTAATACGTACTTAACTAATTTGCATTATTTTAATATGTTGCTACTTTGTCCTTCTTTACGTACTCCTACCTAACATTAGAAATCTGATTCAAACTAGATACACGGTACACGGTACAGGTAAATAAACTACCCAAGGACCTATAATAACTGTTCATAAATAAAATTATGGCCAGTTTAAATTAAATTTAAGACATACTTATTACGCATTGTTTAAGTCTAATAGAATAAACTTTTGATGTATCAAGAGAAGAAACTAACATAAGAACAAAAGTATGTACTTAAAGCATTATAATAAATTCTGTTCTAAATAGTCATTACGACCACTAACTATGAGTAAGTAAAGATAATTGAGAACTTTCAAGTCATTAAGATAATGTACGAGCAGTAGATCACGTCTTATTGCATATTTGTGTTTCGAAATAATTTGAAAGAATCAATATAGCGACTGTGCTCAGAAACGGTCCAGTAAAAAAATCGGGTTCAGATTTGAAGTCATATAATAAGGCCATGCCACTTATCAATATCGTATTTAAATATTACTGTGTCCGTGACTTCATCTGCGTGGATTTTTATTTGTGGAGCCCTAAAAAAAGTAGAAAAGTAGCCCAAGTTACTCCTTATTACATCAGCTATCTGCCTGTGAAAGTATCGTCAAAATCGGTCCAGCCGTTTCATAGATTAGCCGGAACAGACAGAGAAAAATTTTAAAAATTGAGTTTTTGATATAATTACCATATACACTTTAACATGCATTTAGTAAAAAGCTTTTATTTTGACATTATGAACAGACACTTCAATTTTATTTATCTATATTGAAGATATAAATTATGATTTTAGGAACACACAAGGAAAGTTAGCGATACTATTGTTACAACTTAGGCTTCGACAAGGACAAATTCACAGTAAAAGCACATTTTATTACCTGTCGGCATTTGAACTTATTGTAATCCTTTTATGACCGTCTTCTTTTTATTTACTTATTTATTGTCATACGTTTCTAGTATTGTGGAGAACAGCCTATTGTTTTATTTTACTCGTTTACAGCCACTTGCAGGCAGCATTAGCCAGGTGTTACAGATTAAGTACAAGCTGATTCTAAGAAATTATTTCGACGATATGTTACGGGAACATTTGCATTTGTGCAGTATAAAATGATGGCCTGATTGAGAGGGGGTGTCAGTTCAGCTACCACTACGATACCGGCGTGACGTGTGTCCGTTCGGGAATCTAATAGTGACGGACTTTGCGCGTATTATTGAATTACGACCTTCTGCATTACGTTTGGATTTGTTGTGTTCGGTTATATTTGTACCTGTGTTATACGTGTTTGTATAGTTCTAATAAACTCTATAATGATTCCAACGGCATTTTTATTCGAGTCCCGCAACTCGTAACACCATATTCTTTTTGGTTTCAGCTTTAAAAATCAGAGAAGTACGCTTCTGTCAAAATCTAAAACTGTATAAACATCATCTATTAACTTAAAATGGTTATTAAGAATTCAAAATAAAATAAATTCAAAAAGGCCATAATCAGCACTAAGCCACATTAATTATATTGCAAACCCACAAGACATGTTTCACATTTTTTTTAAATCCATCTTAATATGCTCTATAAAATTGCTGTTACTGATAAGACTGCTTATTGTTTTCTGTATTTAACTTCTTCAACTGTATCGTAATGTTATGCAACAATGTAAATTCTATTATATTCTAAACCTTACTACATTGGTTGCAGAAGGCTACTTAATACCTGATTCTGATTGAAAAAGTCTATTACGCAATTAGCCGCTAATTTAGAGCAGCTATAAATACTGAAGCGGACTATTACATTTTATTTTTAGGGTTACTGAATATTGCTAGTTAGTACCTAACTGGCTACCATATTTACTGCTGTAATTTTAGTAGATTATATTTAATAAGAGAATGTCGGGTCGTTCATGGAGGAAGAAAATAAATAACCCGTACCCGTATATATAAAGTATATAATTGTTACTTCAATATGTACACGGCACACAATCAATTAATATTTACTGTACAGTTAGATTAATTCACATTTAAATCTATTGTAGGATATTTTTCATGACGACTTCTCTCTGTCTCTATACTTGTGACAGTTGTCAATTCCAATCTCATAATCTTTGGCCGACTGGCTAGTGAGCGAAAAGTTTCCCACGAGAATAAGAATTGTAATTTAAATGCTACTGTTTCCTGCAAACTAGCAAATAGTAACTTATATGTACAGTCGTGGCTTGACAAGGTTCGCCAGTTTTCAAATTGATTCATTTAACGAAAACCATCCTAAGTCATAGGACAATCTGTTTCACAGAAAATTATGTTTAACTGTTTGACAATATAGTTTAAAATTTGATTTTCTATCTTGTCTAAGAAGATTGTTTAGGGATGTAAAACTTTTTTTATTGAATTTAATATTTACGATAAGCGTGGTGATTATATCCTCTTTGTTTGATGATTAAAACTATTGTTAATCTGGATGTCTGCCACTGTCAAATTTGCATTTTTCTTTTATAAACGTCTTTTATAAATATCACGATTCTATATTTTATAAACGTAACATTTATTAAAATGTTGTACTCGTGCAAGCAAAAGTCGACTTAAAGTGAGGAACATTTTCATTCCGCAACTGTACTTACAATATACATATAATGTATTACTTACCACGTGTGACTTACGGACTTACGGATCAGGCAAACTGACAGCTTGTCAACCGCAAATGGCCGGTTCCTCTATCTTACTATTCATTTACTTGTCCTACCATCAATCGGTAAAATTCTGACATTATTTGTATGGAGCTTATGTCAAATTTTAACCGATAGTAAGACCAATGAACGGTCGGTAAGAAATGGGAACCGGGCCTTAATCTGTATTTTAATCGTCAAGTGTATATGGGTTCTTATATACGTCGATTGCACCCAGAATTTTCGTAATCTAATAACATTACATAAACTGCGAAGCAGTCGTCGTCTAGCACAATGGTAATGATTTTGAATGCAATTACGTGATTTCTAAATACATGTTTCGTTTTAACAATTAGTTTGATTCATTCATCGTTTTAGCCTAGATCGAGATTTAATTATTTAAGCCTGTTGTCGGAATTATTTAGCTTTTTAATGTACGTTAAATGTTTTGAATATAAGTTAATTCAATTGAAAAGGACAATCGTTACACTCGTTATCCATTTGTTTAGGAAATAACAAATACATAAAAGCACAAAATAATATTAGTATAGATAGAAAGATAACCAGTACATTTTTGTATTTGTTCTATTTTGTTTGAGGCCGGCGGCACGCATACATCCCTCCCTAAAGACGTCAATCTATTGGGTTGAGTCTACTCCTTAGATCTTTTAAAATTTTTGTAACATTGTAAAATTCGTACATTTTAGGATAGATTTACGTAAAGCTTATCCCAAATAGTAGGATAGGTTTTTGTGATTTGCCATTTTCGTCATTTTGGTCCTTTTTGTCACTTTCGTCATCTTTGTCCCTTTTACCCTTTTTGTCCTTTTTTCTCCTTTTTATCCTATTGGCCCTTTTGGTTCTTTTGGTCCTTTTTGTCCTTTCAGTCCTTTTGGTATTTTTGGTCCTTGTTGTCCTCTTGGTCCTTTTAGTCCTTTTGTCCTTTTTCACTTTTCATCCTTTTCTATTTATTGTCCTTTTTGTTCTATTTATCTTTTTCTCCTTTTTGTTCTTTTTTTCATTATTCTCATTTTTGTTATTTATATAGATTTCATAGACGGGGGATAGATAAATAAAACTAGGACGGTTTGAAATAGAGGATGAAAGTTTGGCTGTGACCAATCATTTCTCAAGTTTATAGATATAAAAATTTATCGTCTATAAAAATACGATAGTAACTCAATATGTCTTTCTGTTAAGCTTTCACGGAAAACTACTAGGAATACTGGATCAGTTTTGCTGTAATTTTGTTTAAATGAATTTTTAATACTGAAAGTGGACATAAATACTTTTCATACCGGATGATGAGATAGTTTCGCAATATAAAATGAAATTAATCTTCCGGGTGCAAATAGCATTAAAATAAAAAAATTGTACAATGTAACCTGTATTAACGCCTGCTCTTTAAACGAGAAGCACGCACTAGAGGTTGACCCTTGGCGCACTTGCGGGGTAAACTCTAGTAGACTATAAAATAGGTGGAGAACACGGTGCAATTTTTTATTTATTTTTGTCTTTCTGTTCGGGATTCACGTAAAAACTGCTTGGCCGATTTTGATGCGGTTTTCGTTGATCGACAGCAAATTCTTAGACCTAAAATTTGCGTTACTTTTATCCTGGGAATATCGCAGGGATTTTTCTAGGAATTATTTAAAATGGCCAGATTAAAAAAATTGAATTCCATTTCGATTTATTACTGATTGACAGAAAATTTTATGTAATAAAACGTGTGATATTTTTTATCCCGGGAATCACGCGGGAATTTTCCCGGCAGCAGTTTTTAGTTTTTCGTGTGCATAAAAATTTGCTTATTCCGACACCGTTTTCACTAAAATGATAGCTTACATTATTTTTTAAATGCTGCGGTACTTTGTGCCCCGGGAATCCTGCGAGAATTTAAAATCAAGTGTGGACGAAATTGCTGGCATATCCTAGTTTATTATATTTAACAGATTACATATAACATGTGTTATAACATATTAAATATCAGAATATACTTACCATTAAATTATATTATAAAACATACTTAAATATATTTTATTTGTTAACTTAAACCTGTACCTAATGTCTATTGTTTTTTTTTATTGTAAGTTAAATTATCTTCTATAATGAAGGCCAGAAATACAGTACCAAAGTTTAGTAATTTGTTATTTTGTCCCGTGACTCGGTAAGCGGCAGCATGTTAATGGATTTAAAATTATGTAGCTTCTTTATCTTTATGGTAGGCATAGGAAGGTTAACCATTAATAAGCACCAAGTTATTGTCATTGGGATTAAAAATACTTTAACGGTAGTCATCATGCAGTGGAAAAATTATACAACACTCAATAAAATATTTTCTTTCTTTTTCTTGAGAAGCTAGCACATGGGCGGACGGCCCATCTGATGGAAAATGTCGCCTGTAGACGTTTGCAAAACCAAGGGTGAAGCTAATGGGTTGCTAGGCTTTAGGATGAGATAGATTTGGATTTTTTTAATCCCCTCTGCCAGACGTACAGGATCTGTCCGGCCTTTTGTGTCTTTTAGGGGTTTTCTTTTTCTTTTTTATGTCTTTTTTTATTTTCCTTTATTTATTCTTTATTCTCTTCAAGTATTACAAGGGCCCTTATTTGCTAATATATTTTTCTTTTCTTGTTGTTTTTTACATTTTTACTTAATAAATTACTTATGTCTACAAAATTTTTGTTACTGTTTATTTATTAGTAACTTATTGCTTCAAGAGCAATTTGATACATTGTTTAATATATACTACATATACATTTCTTAATGTATACTCATCTATCTATGTATTCTTATTTCTAAGTACAAATTTTTTCACTATATCTATACAAAATGTCTATAAAGTCATCAACATTCTTTTCTATTATCAATTCTGGCATATTCTTATAATTAACGTCAACTCTTAGTTTCGTTTCTAATTCGTACCTCTCCCGGGAATATACAGGACGCCTAGGGATATAGGGGGTTGGATGGGGAAAGGACGACAGGAGAAGTGGACAATCGGAACTCTCACTCATCGCAAGAAACACGATTAGCTGAAGGTTAACCGTTTTACGCCGATATCCTGTGAGATTGTGGTATCACACCGATATCCTGTGAGATTGTGGTATCACACCGATCAAGCAGGCCCGATAAGCTGAAATCAAGATAATGATGCAGCATGGCTCAACGTGAATGGCTTATATGGAATTTAGAATTCATATACCTCAAATATGATAAAATATCATATTTTATGTTTGTTGTGAGCATAGATACTCGGGCACCAGTCTACACATAACATTTTTATGTAAATTTTTTGTATCGACAAAATAATTATTTTAACATTTTTAACACTCAAAAGTTTCCCAATATTTGGACCACAGAAGTTGTATTTTTTTGTAGCGGTTTGAGAGTGACTTAGTTGGATTATTAGATGGAGAAATCCTACGTTCTGGCAGAATAAATTTCATAAATATAGATTCCATTATTCGCACATACCATACAAGGATTAAGATGGACATGCGAGGAATACCCTACGTGCTCCCGTTACGACAGCCTTGATGTGGGTGACAGTTGATGTTATACACGACTATAAGTCTAGCCATCTACGGCAGCCAGATATCGAGAGACACTCTCCGACGCATTCTAATCCAATAAGAGATCTCGCAGAATATCCTGAAAACGTACCAAGTGCACCCATTAGAGAATCTAAAAGTAGCTCGTATTATTGAATTGGATTCACTGATTGTATGTACAATTTATGAATTGTCGCTGATGTAACTTCCGATGATGAGCTGCGTTGGCATCTCCCGGAAGAAGGTCATAAGGATAAGTAAATAATCGAGATGTCGATGATGCTACCAGTACCGAGATAGTATGGGTGAGTAGATTTTAGAATCTATTAGACACGCAGCTGGCATTGTTGCCAGCTATTTGCCAGGAGGATATTATTATGATTATGAGGAGGAGTTACGACATCATAAGTAGGTACAAAAAAAAGGAATCAAATAGCGCATTAATTATTTTTTGATTGAAAAGTAATTAAAATTATTTTTTATTTATTAAATATTATTTTAACGCCTGTTCTTTTATATGTAAAAATGTGTCCGCTGTTCTCTATTACGAGGATTCGACTTAATTCACCCTTTTTAGTTGGCTATGTATCGTTCGGAAAGTTTGTCCAAAAGTTCAAGCTTCAGAGTCTCTATTTTTATTTGACATGCATTAAAAAAGGTTTACTTATTATAAAAATAAATGAACATAGGCTGTTTTGTTTTGCAAAATGTAAGATATACCTACGACATTACGAAATCGAAGTTAAAGCGCGAATAATCGCTACTACCTACTCTACTACACATAATATAAAAATGTCCGATCTCTGTACGCCATAAAATTAGTTAGTATTGTTAAAAAAATACAAAATGTGTTGGATTCTTATTTAAGTTTAAATTATTTGTACGTTTTATTTGACACACATTGTTACTTACTATGATTTATTATGTATGTGCATGCAGCTTTACTCGCGTAAAATTCAGGTTGGTAGTATACGGAGAATACAAGAATTTCCTGTAATTATGTACTAAAAGCATTTTATGTATGAAAATTATATGTATTGTTAATAATATTTTTGTTCTAAGGAGTGCCACTATTATTATATTATTGTAATATTTGCGGATAGCTTAACTAATCTAATATAAAAGCAAAAGGCGTAATGGCGAAAGATCATTCTCACTTCGAGTTTGATCGGATGCACTAATTATTATGCGAGATTATGCGGTGACTAAATATTGTGCGAGAATCATGAATCATAACTTATAATTAATTGTACTTTATAGATTGGTATTCTTCTTTCCGAATTCAACTAACACATTTCTCAAAGTTTTCGTGTTTCGTTACATAAATCCCGCACTAACAGTACTTAAACAAAGTAATGACAATCGGTTTATTCCTCAAACAGTGAAAAAGAAGAAACAAACTCACTTTTAAATTTAGATATAAATATTGATTAGTGTTATTGAGCGTAATTAATTTGCGTGTCTGTGTCATATTATTGAAGAATATTAATTCTTTATGAAATCAAATATTCATTCATTTGTTATCTTTGGTTAAACATTAATGTTTGTATTAATATGGCTTAATCAATACACGATAAATAAACCATTGATAACTTTCAAAATATTATTAAGTCTGTTATTTTATAACTGAAGTAAAGCAGACTGGCCAATGGCCTACCTGATTTTGCTGCTATAAATACTGCAACAGAGGTTACTAAGTAGTTCCTTTAAAAAAACCATATCCAAATTTATAATACTTCACCTCCATTATGTGTACTTATTTATGTGAATTTAAATTATTTGGGTCTTATCTCATGTTTTGACCACTGTTGTATAATAATAAATATCCCTCTGCTGGGCTCGGGCCTCCCATTTATAAGGGAATGGACAGTATAGCCCACACGCTTGTCTAAGGCGGATTGGTGGGTTTGAGAGATCGGTTATCTCGATGTGCAGGTTTCACGCTATTTTATTCTTCACAATTAGTGGTACATGGTAAATGTAACAATGTGCACTTTAAGTCAGAAAACTACACAAGTGGTGCATGTTTTTCGGCCAAGATTTGAACCCGCACCTTTCGACTTTGCGACACGTGTGCGTTAACCGTTAAGCCACCACGGTTTTAAAAAAGTACAAATAAAGAATAAATTTACGGACACCTGATATGAGAGTATTTCTATGATAATGGCTATGAAATCGAAATGAACTTTACATTATGAGTTTATCGTCTGGTTCTGTCTATACTCTACGAGACTCTGTGGAGAAGACAGCACAAGTTTATGGCCACGCCAACTCTAGAGGAATTAAGATAATGGCATAATAGAAGTCCAAACCAAAGTCTAAAGCCGTATACACAAAGATAATTAAAAAAACTCAATATTATTATTATTTATTATAATTATACGGATAGTTTTGTGAAAGACTGACCCCGATTATTAGATCATTAAAAAAGATAAAAGTTAAATTAGAGACGATTTATTTATTAGTAAAGTATTACATAATCTACATAGTACATATGTACTCTGTAACATTTCATAAAACAATGCTTTGTAAATTATAAACTGAAACTGATTGTTCAAAAACTTATTAATTTACCTAAGAATAAATTAATACAAAAGGTATTGGTTGTTTTTTATTGTTTATTTCTTCCGTTAGTATCTTTTATATCTTTTATCAACGTCCTGTTTCTTTTACCGTTCACTTTCTCTTAGAATATTCAACTAAATATTTTTTTTTACTAAAATGGAATGATTAACAGTTTTGTTCATTTAAGTATCTTTTTACTTAATATAAAAATTTGCTTAATAATAATCAGAAGTTAGAATTTAATTTAGGCGAATATTTATTAAATTTTCATGTAAGTAATGTCACATGTATTTCTTTTACTATAGTTTACGCTATTGCGCCACGGGTCAAACTCAGTGCGTAAATTTTTATGTAAGTGCTATTTGCCCCCGGAACATTCACTTCATTTTATATCGCAAACTATCCCACTCCCTGGCATGAAAAGTATTTATGTCCATATTCGGGATTAAAAGTACATTGAAACAAAATTACAGCAAAACCGATCCCGTACTCCTAGTAGTCTTTTCTGTGAAAGCTTAACAGACAGACCGAGTTAATATCGCATTTTTTATAGATGAGAAAGTTTTCTATCTAAACTTGAGAAATGATTGGTCTGCAATAAAAACTTTCATCCTCTATTTCAACCCATTCTAATTTTATTTATTCATCCCCGTCTATCTATCTGTAAACTACATAAATGACAATAATGACAAAATAATCAAAATGTCCGAAATGGCCGAAATGGATAAAATGTCCGAAATGATCAAAATGGGCGAAATAGGCGAAATGACCGAAATGGCCGAATATTTTTTTAGCACACCGTTTATCAAAATGGCATAGAGTGGAGAAGGCATTAATGAGATCCAATGTCTTTGGTAGAGAGCGAACGTTTGGATACGT
Source organism: Dendrolimus houi (assembly GCA_039645545.1). Taxonomy (NCBI): domain Eukaryota; kingdom Metazoa; phylum Arthropoda; class Insecta; order Lepidoptera; family Lasiocampidae; genus Dendrolimus; species Dendrolimus houi. The sequence goes on along the minus strand of CM077127.1, from coordinate 9,401,463 downwards.
TGAAAAGTATAAATTCTACGTTCGGATACGATATCATAGCCCATAAAATCAAATTATTTATTCAAACTAAGTTCTGACAAATAGAAAAAAGTATTTTTACTGGATGATACTATGTATTATTGTTCTCCGATCTTCAATCAAGTTCTGATGAATGTCATTTATGTGGGTCATAGATAAGTTTAATTTACTTTCTTAGGTGTTTCACCTGTTCATTCAGAACACTTCACAACTTGTAATAGCGGTTTTAAAGATGAGAACTAGAATAGGTCAATAAATATAACAATATCGTGTTAGCAGTATCAATCATAAAATTATGTTTAGCAGGATATTAGCTGGATAAACGTATAACAATAAAGTTTAACGACCTCTAACGCAAAGATTTCATTCATAATAAAATTGTAATAAATAGGCATAGGTTTGTTTAACACGTGTCAAAGAAGTTTATTTATTCTTCAAGGCTGTGAAAATAAATTGCGAAAATTATTTGTAATTATATATTCTTATAGTGAGTTAAAACATCGTGGTGGCTCAAATTTATTATTTAAAAGTTAGATAAAAGGTCATGCGTCTCATTACAGAAAGTGGGTTCGCATCCTAGCAGAAAACAAGGTTTTCTGGCTTCATAAGCATATCATTACAAACATCATTGTTCTGATAGTGATTAAAAACTTTGTGAAGAAACCCCTTCATGAGATCCATCTAGATTGCCAATGTGTGAAACCCGCCAATCTATCCTAGACAAGCGTGGTCTGATCATCGTCCGGTCTCCTTAAATAGAAACCCGAGCTCTTTAATGAATTTTTTATGCTCAGACCCCCTAGATAAGTGACATTTGCGCTAAATGAATACAATAGAAAATATATGAGAATCACATATCGTTACGCTAAATATTATGTCATTCCGATACATTTTCATTATATTCGTCTAGGGCTAATGCCACTTCTCTAGGGGGTCTGATTTTATTATTGTTTTAAAATATTTTACAAAATACATAAACGTCTTGTACATAGTATAAGTACTTATTAAAAGTATTTTTAATTATTCCTTAATTTGTTCTACAATGACTATATGAACTAATACAATAAAAGAAAACTTACCTTAGTTATATTGTATTAGAATACAATGAGGGACTATGGGTACCTAGAGACTACAACTAGAATGCTGAGCCTAAATCACCGTCTTCTATGAGTAAGGTATCCAGAAGGCTTGCTACGTTTCGTCGTCCGAGGTAAGCACCAGTCCTCTGATCATCTGAGGAGTCAATGAGTCATTTTGATAGAGGCTCATGGCCTCAAAACCCCACGGTCCAAGCGTTTCAACAGCAAATGACATAAACATATAACTCTCACTGAGGGTTGCATATGTGCATCTTGAGCGATTTAGCTGTTTCCGACGGGCAGACGCCATAGTCCCCATATTCCCAGACCCCTAGTACCACCAACAGTTCACCCCAATAGCCTGGTAATTTTTATTCTCATTTCTCACAATAGTCATACACTGGCCGGGGCTTGTCCTTGGATGCATTATTATATGGTGTAGACAGGGATAATCGCCGGTCAGTGCCACGCCATATTTAGATTAAAATTGTCAAGGGGCCTCTACTTGTCGGCCTCCCCATGGCCCCACACAAGTCCTCCAAAAGTCCGGGGTATTTTTATGGTACGTGGTCTTCAAGACATACATTAAATATAATAAAATAAATTAGGAGAGTAACAGACAGAACTGCACCATCTAATATCGGCTTTAGATTTCAGACTGGGTATATACACAGGTTTACAACGCTGCTTGATGTGGGTGTGGCGACCCTGCGCACCAAATGTAAGTAATGTAATTCAAAGATTACGTTGCCTACATTAGAACATAATTCTCCCGGAGGCTACTCGAGCAGATTCTTGTCTCCATGCAATTTCAGCAAGTGGTAAGGTCAATCTTTATTGGCATTCGCAATAAAATGTTTGTAACTGAATTTAAAAATAATTTTATGACTCAAAGGAATCATTATTTTTCACATGAAACATTGTTGAATGTATAGAAAGAATTATTCTTGTGACACTCAGAATTGGATAACGGTCATTCAATATTATAACTGAGTTTGGATTTTACTCGACTAAATATATGCAATAATTTTAAGTAATATACGTTTAAATTATAGTAGATTAGTGGCTAAAGCTCGGCCACTTCGTGCAAATGACGTAGATTCGAATCCCGACCAGGAAACATACAAAACTTAGAGAATTTTTTGAGCTTGTCGTGGGAGAGCCTTGCTGAAATCATTACGTCGATTACAGATCTGGGGGCCGGCTCGATCGGTGTGATACCGCGCTCTCACAGAATATAGGCGTGAAACGGTTAGTCTTGGGATAATACTGTTTTTTGCGATGAATGAGAGTTCCGATGGCCTATTTCCTCTTCCATTTTCAGTCCCATTCTTTCTGTCTGACTTGTCTATCTCTAAGCCATCCTTTTAATTCCTCCACTCTATGGCATCCTTCTATCCCATTCCTTCTGTCTGACTTCTCTAACCCATCTTATCCTTTCGCTTTATCCCATCCATTTATCTAATCTTATCTCTTCTATTCCATCCTAGAGGTTCGCAACGCATTGCCTTCGCCCCTGTGTTGCAAACGTGTATAGGCGACGGTAACCGCTTTACATTAAATTGGCCATCTACTTGTTTGCCAGCACCAACTTTGCAATAAAAAAAAGCTAGTGTACTTGTTGTCGTGTTTTCACTTTTTTACGGTGAAGTAAAACGCCGTGAAAAAGTCGGCCGGCATACGATCGATCAAAACTCAATAGTTTTTATTCAAAATAAGTTTTGATGTCGAACACTTTTTGGAGGTTTTACATTTAAGACAAAATTTAAATCTACTTCCTTTTCTATAATATGTACACTGCTTCGCAACGTGTTATCACTGTTTAAAGGAGAAGAAGCGGCAAGAAACTCCCCAGCAATATGTCTAGCTAAATATGTTTTTTATCATAATTATTTATCTGTCGCAGATTATTTTTTTAAATACATATAGATCGAACTTCTTTTCCACTTTACGTGGTGTTCAACATCCTTTACTGGTAAACCATTGCCCAAAATCTTTCTTAAAATTTTAATAAATCCTTTATTTTTTTAAATAACATGTGATCTTATATTATTACAATATGTTTTAATGTGCGCCTGTGAGACATGGACACTCACTTTTAAAGAAAAGAACCAACTGCTACGAGCAAACAATAAAGTTGTCAGAAAAATCTTGGGTCCAACAAAAAGAAGAGACGGCAGCACGAGGGTTCGAACTAACTCCGAAATAAAATCCCTTGCGACTGAGCCCAACATAGTTGGAGAAATAAAGGCTCGCCGCTTCCGCTAGCTCGGTGAGTGAAAAAGCCTACTTTTTTTTGTTCCGTCCTGCGCCTTATTCCAGGGCTACGGGTATATGACCTAGCCTCTCCGCAGCCCTGGCAGGTGTGGGCCTCGCAAGGCCACTTCCACTGCCGGGGGACTACTTTTATCCCCCGGCATCTTCAAGCTCTGTGTTCGTGGGGAACATGCCACGCCCCCATCTCGACGGCATATGCGGGTGAGGTGAGTGAGAACCCTTATACCCCGAGGGGCCCCACCCACGCCGCCCACTTACGGCGGCCAAAGGTCCGTGCTGGCCCTCCGGCGCCGGCGCGTCCTCCTTTGGCGGGAGCGGAGCCGTGACGTTCGCTCACGCTCCCGCTCCGCCTCCTCCTTTGCAAGCATAACGTGCTCGCAGAAGGAGGAGACGGCGTCCCATCCGGGAAGAAAGCCTACTTAGGGCAACCAGTCGGATGACGTCCAGGGTTTCATTTCTGCTATTTCAATATCTTGGGGTTGCGAAGTTTAAAGTACGGTTATTGTTGCGGTAGAATAATAGTAGAAATAAGCTGGTATTACTATTTGCAGAAATAGCATTAGATGAAATGAATATTAAATTTTTAAACATATATTTCGCTTATTTATATTTATGAAGAGGCTCGCCATTGGAATTAACAGAATACCGTAACCAGGCAAACCTACGATTGAGACAATAGTATCCGGCGATTTTGACGAGACAGTAATAGCAGAATTGGGCCCCAGTTCGAAGTCCTAAATATCGCTGGAAATACAGAGAGGAAGCTGACCTGTGCAAGCTGGCTTTCAATTGGCAAGAAACTACAAAAAACAGAGAAAAGCGATGCGCTCTCGTTTCTGAAGCCAAGAATCACTTTTGGTCGTTGAATCTACGGATTTTTTTATAGTTACATTTTAAGAAAATAAACTATTTGATTGACTGGTTGATAGATTTGATTAATTAAATGCTATTGTTTGTAGTTAGCATAATTATCACATTGACAATTTCGATTCACGAATATAATATATTAATAAAATGTTGGTATTTATTACTAGCTAATAGCCTAAAATATTTTGCTATGTGTGACCTCGAAATGTATACTAATCGTTGCAAAAACGTGTACAGTTATTTACAAGATGTAAAGAGGTAAACAGTTTCTTTCATTAATGGCGATGAACTAGGAGAGTATCTATATGTCGACCACAGAACAAGTTTCAGAGACATATCTGTGCCAAATGGACACATCAAACAAAAAATTTAAATGCATCCACACTCTACTTAATATTGTAAATATTGTGCATATTTATTTGTTTCTTCTTTGCCTTGAAAGTTAAGAAATTATTACACCATCTGGTACATATTTGTACTTTGGATAATGGGGAGGAATATACGATCATTATACTGAAACATGGGATAATTACATTTCCATATGGAACTAAAGTTTACCAGCAAAGTTGTATAGAAACCCTGGTTGTAAATATTTCGGTTTTTATTAAAACTGAGCAAATTAAAATAATTCATCACTCGACAAGGTCTCATAAAATTCTTATCTCACAACTGAAATATATCACAGACTTTTAAAGAGAATTTTATAGATACCAGGACAAAAAATATAGTCTTTTCTTTATTCACATGTTTATTTATACTTTACACAGTACTAGACGATACCGATCTCCTAAAACAAAAAATGAATCTGAACATATCGTACGTGTATTTATTGCTAAAAAGGAAAAATGATAAATAAAAGATGTCTACTTTAAAAGTGACAGCTGGTATTTGGTCGATTCATACAAAATATTTTATATACTATAATAAAAGTTAAAACATGGTGTGCTGAAATTCTCGAACATTAATGTAGACAAGGATTTGCTAGATTAGTGGCTGCACATTTGCATTTAATCCGGTAATTACGACTGGCTTACCTTGTTCGTAACTATTTTACGTTGTGTTCCGTGGATCATTGGGTATCGAGAACGTCGTGGGTCACCTCACGGTTCTTACCGGCCAGCATAATGGTATTTATGTAACGTATTTTTATAGGCAGCCTTCATAAACAAGTTCTTAGTGCTAAACTGATTTTTTTAAATTTGTTATGTCGATAAAATATAACTCATCCATATCTTAAATTCTAATCAATTTCAAATTAACTTATTTAACAATAAATTGTTTCTAGATATTATATCGAAAGTTATTTAAGAAACATACTTTATAACTAGTTGTGAAATATAGTATGTCGTTTCAAACTACATGTGATCAGAACGCTCCAGACTTTTATAGTCGGAATTTGCCATTTCAAATGCACTGAAGGTATGCATCCAAAGACGCGACCATTTAGCATAGAACTATTGTAAAAAATGGGAATAAATAGGACTCGACTATAGAAACTCTTAGAGGAGCTCAGGTTAATTTTGTAGGTAGTATGGCGTCTGCCCGTTACAATGTTTGAAGAACGCGAATAAAATAAACTGGCAATGACTTTTCACTCATTCTATTCTAGAAAAGACAGCGGAGTGTATTTCTTAATATTCAAAACAGGATTTCTAAAATTCTAGTTCTTTGCCAGTGTATGTAGATACGTCACCACTTGTCCTTGTTTTATATTTTAAATTTTAAACCAACTGTTAATCGTGAATCGAACCCAAATATAAATAAAACTGACCGAAATCCAAAAATCATGTTGAAGACATTTAGCACCTTTTAATTTCATTCCAATATTAACTTCTCTTCAAATTTCAAACTCTTCATGCACCCGCATGTTACAGGATGTCTAAACTCTCTAAAGATAGCATCATGTTTCTAGTAAAATGACCCTTGAACACGTTCCTAATTAAAAAGCCATAATAAGAAATTTATTCTTCGACCCTATGGCATAAACACTAACTATCGTTTATAGGTATGAAGTTAAATGTTTTTAGATGTTGAACAATTTATTTATGTTGTTCCGTGATAATACAATAATATTTTTTTCACATAAAGTTATAAGATTGCAAAAAAATCAATTTTAATAATTCTATGTTTGACGTTTTATTTAAGTCTGTTTACAGTTCAAGCCAAATGAACAGACTTTACAGATTTGTTAATTTGATCATTAGTTGGTGATAATGACTAATTTCCCAATACATTATATGTTTAGAAGTATGTACAAAATGTTTGAAGGTGTGTGTTAGTGACGCTCAGTCCTTCTTTTTAATCGCGTCAAATTCCTTCGACAATGAAATGAAAATATCTATGACAAAGTTCATAGACTCCTATCCCGAGCGAAGGATTAGGGCCCTCGCAGCGGGAAGCGTTAAGTGGAGGTGGTCCTTATCTCAGACTGTTTCAACAGCACTTGCGAGTTGGGTCGTAGTGGGGTGGGTAACTGGCCCAGCACTGCGCGATCAAACGCGATTGCCGCACGCCGTCCGCCGCGCCCGCGCAACGACGAGACGAACTTTCAAACGATTGAATATTCGATTTTTAAAAATTGTAAAAATGTATTCGAATTCAGTGAGGTGAAAAAAAAAACAATTGAGTGAAATTTAACAGGTGAAAAACTTAGTGTTTTGTTTTGGAACGCGCTTTAAAGTATTTGTGATTTTTGGAGGAAACGCAGCCCTCTGAAACTTCAAGGTAAATTTCGCTGTCTTTATTTTCTTTAAATCACTTTTTTGTAATTAAAACATTTCGCAATAGTTTCGAGGTGACTGCAAATATGCTGTTTCGTGTTGCGGCTACCTCTTTACAACATAGGTCGTCGGTACGTCCGGCTCGGACACTTTCTCGCAAGTGTTTCAACGCAGTCTTTAGTTGTTATTTAGTAAAACATGTTGATTGAATTGAATAATTGAATGTATGCGACTAACTACAAATTTGAGATATTTCAATCCTTATCATATACTTTGCTTGTTGTAATATCAAAACTATTGATATTTTGAGTTTATCTATGTTTAAAACGTCCAAATATTTACAAATCCAATCGGTTATTAATAATAATTAAATTCATTGAACCTGCAGTAATTGTATGTGAAAATCTAAATTTCCTGTAATTCATATAACTTTGTATTGAACACATGTAAAAACAAATATTCTAGTGCTATAATTAAAGATTGTACATAAAAGTAACAGGCATAATTATTTCTCTAAATGAAAATGATTAACTGAGGTGATTTCTCGCCTTGACTGTTTATTACAAATATATCATGTTTAGATTATAATTATACACGGAATGCATACCTACGAATTATTGAACTAATCTCTAAAAGGTATATATCTACTAAGATATAAATACGAAACCGAAAAGCGTTAATCTCAAAAATACCACTCTAACTTGTTCTATTTATACATTGCTAAAATAGATACACTACTAACACATAAACCAGATAATTTTGACATTAGTCAAATTTTGTGTAACTACACGAAGCGATATAAAAAAACTAACTTGTACATGTCAGCTATATATACAAAAAGTAACGGTTGAAGTTTATATTGTCCGTCATAAAATTGCGTCAAGCGAAAGCAACATTGGATTGTTGCATTCATGATTCGCGCTGCGGCGCACTTGCAATTCAGTTAAATTGCTTTATCGGTAATACTGTCATATAACTTATCAATTTAGAGTCATCTTAACGTATCACGAATGGTCGTTGAGTCAAAATTTAGAATAATCATCCCAAAATTACAACGAATCCAAAAGAAATGCTCAATAAAAAGACCCGTTTTCTGCATGACCGGGTAAGTTTTTAATTATTAGAAACCAGTAACTGATTACAAAGTGGTACATACAACACTAGGTACGCTACAGAATACCGTTAGTCAGATCGTGAAAAATTATGACGATGTTCTTTAATGACTAGTCGTCAAAATTAGGTATAACTTTCTCCTCTAATTTAAACAACTATGAAGTTAAACATTCTGCATAAGTTAAAGTGGTAAAGCTTAGAAAATACTTTCAATTAAAATTGGAGGATATCCGTTTTTGAGATACAGGATATTTTCGATTAAATGTTTTTTGTATTAGCCAAATTAAGAAAACGCACCTCTATACAATTCTTCATAGTTCGTGGACTGCCACATACTTACCCGATGGTTAAGGAATATGATACATTGTTCGATAGATTTAACAGAGAGACAGACAAACTCGAACCATTTACAGATTTATTACAGTATAGATAGAAGAATATCTTCTTCTATCTGTGCTCCATGGTAAATCTGTAAAAGGTTTAGTTTGTACGATGCGTTTAAAAATGTTAAAAAGATAAGGAGGCTAATTCTGAATAGCAGATTCCGAAAATAACATTTTTAGAATTTTTTCTGTCTGTCTGTTAGATTATCATGTGCAATTTATTGAACGGATATAAATGAAACTCGACAAAGAGCTAGCTTATATGCCGAGGCGTAACTTAGAGTATTTATTATCTCGATGAACGACATCATTTCCCCGGGATAGACGAAAATAGCGAAAAAAGCGCGCTGCAGTGGCATCTTTTTTGAAAATACTGAACGTATATGAATGAAACTCTAAATAGTGCTGGTTTATAACCCGGATTAACTCTTAGAATACATTTTATCCCAATAAATAACGTCGTTTCCATAAAATAGTCGGATTAGCAAATAGATGGCGCTGCAATCGCGTCTTGTCAATTCACTAACAAATACCTATGTAGTCATAAACAACATGTCATTCATTGTATCACTTCAAATCAGGTTGGCTTCGACTCTCCTCTATGTTTGACTTGGAAATTGTGTAGACTATATGGACTTAGTTTCTTTGTTATTGTAGTGAATTTAACAAGAAATGGTAAAGTTTTAGAATAAAAAATTACAGAATATGACCTCATTTAATCAAACACGTTATTTATACTAATAAAATCCCACTAGGAATCATCATTAATATATTTTCAAAATTATTACTATAATTACGTTTTTTTTAGTCTACCATCCATTCATAGGTATTTATTTAGTTCCTTTGCCTGTTCTTAGACATTAGTTAAAACATAAAAATGTCAGCTTAGTTTTTACCTTTTCATCTGGAATAATGTTATATGTTTTTGACCGTTTCACACAGATGTAGCGATTAGTTTAGTGTGTTATTTGTGATGTGATGATATTATTAATTATTAATGAGGTTAAATATTGACAGATAACGTATGTGCATATAATAATGTAGCTATGATTTTTAAGCGATTTTCACCATCAGATACATACATTTTTATTTAAGGTTTATTTACTTAATTCGGTATATAAAAAAATCTAATTAAGGTTTAATGTAACAAACAGTGCTACTACCTAGGGCTTATCACGCAGCGTAGCCGTTTAAAATAAAACAGCAAAAATCTTTAAATTCCCAACAAAAACTTTAATTATCTACTCAAGCATCGTCATTAAAATAACTACAACTACTCTATAGGATATTTAAAAGTACGTGAAAGAAATATTTTTTCATAGTCAGTAACATTGCAGTGAAATGTTACGACCGTTACCAATATTTAGTTTCAACAAAAACCTCTCGCAGTACCTGTACACACAGAAAACTTACAAAATAAAAGCAAGACAGAAAATGTCACGAGAACCGAAGAAATATTTGGTAAACAATAGCATCTCCGCAAGCGAGCAGGTAGAGCGTAAAGGCTCGACTCTCGAAAGATTTTTACTAAGACATTATCACAAGACGGACATAAATTGATGCTTTATGTCGCCACAATGGTACCCTGTGGACTTAAAACGAGCTGGGCTAGACGACGTCAGGTGTCAAATTTTCCTGCCTTTGTTACCAAACAATAAGAGTCATAAAACTTCACAGTGTAAAATGCGATGAGTATGGTGAACTTCAATGTACAAACATGCAGGTACCTAAATTCAGAGTTCTGCTTTACCCTTAAATTTATTTTAACGACCCTTAAGGCATTTTTATTATACGAAATCTAGGAAATCGTATTGGTGGAGGATAGGATGGTTATATTTATGTATTGATTAATACAATATGTATCGATATCACTGTCATAAAGCTGAATTTTGCAGACACACAAGAAAGGTAGGATCATGGTAACAGGATCTGAGAGCCAATGATTATTTAAAACTTTTATAATCTTAACCAGTAAATAAAATTGAAGTGTCTTGTATAAATTTAAATGTGATTTCAAAATAAATGCCAAAATTTGAGCGATAACTACTATTTATATACTAATTCTAATCAAATATGTCCGTTATTAGAATTTTTGTGTTTGAAAATTTGTCTCGAATAGACGCCAAAATGACTAACGGATTTCAATGAACATCCTAATGTTCCTAAATTGAAACAAGAATTTTATCTAAAATGTTCGTATATGTCACATTTAGATATTTTACAAGGCTTAGAAGATATTATGAATATACAGTCCCATATGAACAAAGTGATGAGCACAGTTAATAAATTTAATTCTTATTAAATTAAATTCCGACATTATATGAATAGAGCAAAAAACCTCACTACAAATGAAATCAGCTTCTGATCGATCTACCAACAAAGAGATGGATGGATTGTGTGAAGGATGAAATTACGAACTGTGGTGTGATAAAAGACGTATGCGAATATATACGTAGGAACATGGAAAATTATGCTTACTGTGCAGAGTTCGAATGATTCGGTAAGGTGAATAGAAAGTGAGCGAGTATTTACTTACTATTAAACTAATCTAAATATACCTACTTCAATAATTTCGAGTCTGACTCCATAGAGGTAGTAATAAAATTAATTAAAATATTATTTATTTATATATTATGTAGGTATATATATTATTATGTATCGTCTTGTACTATTCAGGACAAAATATAAGCATATGAATGACGCAGAGAATACGACATTTAAGTCCACATAAAATGCATTTGGTAATAACGGAGTCAACTTTTGTAATCTTATTAATAAACCAGATCTAGCCGAAATTTTGTAACACCTTACTTTCAAACTTGCATGGATGAACATGCTAGTCGGTTTCAGTTAGTCCTAAACGGTAAAAACTAGATAAAATTAGTCAGCCATAGGTCATTCCATCTCCTGTCAGTCAAGTAACGGGAATTGCGTTTTAACACGTTAAATGTTTTGGCAAACGCTGATACTCGTATGAATACTAGTTTCATTAAATACACTGTCATACTTATCTAGAATCTTTTGAATATTACTTTCATATTTATATAGATGAATCACGAAATTGATATACGAGAATATCGTTTAGCAAAGGCCCAGAACGACTGCTATGGTACTTTTACATCAAACGAATAAAATCTATAATATTATAAAATTCTAAACATGCCGTGTCTTTACATTGAAGGTATTTAAAAAAATAACTGGATTAAACTATATAAACGATGGAGCACACAATGCATTTTTTTATTTCTTGTCTGTTTGTCGGTTTGTCTATTTGTTCGGGATTCACGTAAAAACTACTAGGCCGCTTTCGATGCGGTTTTCGCTGATCAACAGCAAATTCTTAGATTTAAAATCTGCGCTAGTTTTTATCCTGGGGTTCCCGTGGGATTTTTTCTGGGGATGATTTTAAATGGCCAAATGAATAAAAATCGAATTCCAATGTAATTTTTTTACTGACCGATAGCAAATTTTATGTAATAAAATGTGTGATATTTATCATCCCGGGAATCTGAAAAAGCTTCCTTCATTTTATCGAACACTAGCTGACCCGTGCCCACTTCGCTGGGCATCAGAAAAAATTAAAAAATGCTTATTAATCACAATCAAATATACTCTATGTCACTCAGAAACAATGTAACTTTCCACTGGTGAAAGAATTTTCAAAATCGGTTTAGTAGATCCAGAGACTACCTCCTACAACGTCACAAACTCACAAACTGTACCTCTTTATTTTTTGTTGAGTTTAATTACCAACTAAGCGAAGTCAAAATATTTCATCAGTGACGCCTACATCGCATAAGCCTATCTAGGCGATTAGGGTGCGCGGCGACCACGCAACTTTTTTCTAATACTTACATTTTTAAACTCGTGATATCTTTCGAATGGAATGTCCGAATTGAATAATTCAAAAAGTTATAAAAAGGTATTGAAGCAGTCTTGAATATGAAGTAATTTATTTTGATAAGGATGAATACCAGGATACTAATAGTCTTCTCTAGCGGCGGCGTTTTAATTAATTTTTAAAATAAAAGAACACTTAATATGGCATAACTATAATAGTTAGACATATGCGACATTTTTGTAAATAATCGTGTGTTCTGCCAAGTCGTGGTACATTATTTTAATCTATCATCAATAGTTTTCGCAGCGCACGCGATTTTAGGTAATTTTTTTAAACCTTGGGTTACACTATTGGAGTTTTAATAAGGATCCCTATTTTTTTGAAAATATGGGTAATATAGTCTATGTCAACCGGGGATAGTGTAGCTTGCCAACAATGAAATAATTTTTTAAATCGGTTGAGTAGTTTCGGAGATTACCCACTACAACGTCACAAACTCACAAACTTTACCTGTTTATAACATTAGTATAGATTATGAAAAATTATCAACATTAATTCCCCGTTGAATTAGTTTGAAGCTACTAACTACTATTGTAATTTTTTCAGAATTTCTGATTCCATGTTCAAAAGTGGAGGAAACACTTTTTATGAGTTTTGAAGTGCATATTATCAATTACCATTGCATTTCCTTAGAAGATTATTTTGGTACATACACACGAATTTTGTAATCAATGACACTATTTCATGATGTACTTTGATTATGTAGTGCATAATCAAAAGATGTTTAAATGCTTTAGTCGACTTAAGGAACATCTACAGTTAGAAATTAAAATAAAAATTATTTAAATTAATCATCTAACACAGACAATTTCACTAAAATTTGAATAAATTTATCTGGTAAGAAAAAAATAGTTTGTACAAAAAAACACTGGTACTATTACCAGTGTTTTGCATCTATATGCAAAATTGTACTATACAAATCTGAAATAATTGAGGATTTTGTTTATTTATTAAATGAGATACAGTTCTGGAGCCCCATTCTGCTGTTACTATCTCGTCAAAATCGCCGGACACTATTGTCTCAATCGTAGGTTTGCCTGGTTTCGGTATCTTGTTAATCCCAATGGCTTGCCCGTGGCACGCCACTCTATCTACATAGATATTTGTAAGTGAACACTCGCGAAATAAATGTTTAAAATGTTTAGTAGGTAGCTATTAATAACTATTTCAGCTATCGCCATTTCGACTGTTAAAGTGGTAATACATTTTTTTTATACTATTATTTCGATATCGAGAAGACATTTTAGATTTAGTAAAAGAAGAATAAGACGAATTTTTGACACTAATGCAATGGAATCGTATTTTTGAATATCTACGCAGCGCCAAGATATTGAAATAGCAGAATATCCCATTTATCGAGGAAGGCTGTAGGCTATATATCATCACGCTAAGACCAATAGGAGCGGAGCACCAGAAGAATGTTTCAAAATCGGGGGTTTTGAAAACAAATTCCACGCGGACGACGTCGCGGGCACAGCTACTATTTTATAATTTAGTTTCCCGTAACAAGACTAATCGTTGTAGCAGTAAATATCTCTTGAGGGTTGATCATAAAAATGGTCGCATAAAAAGTGAGGATTGCACAACACGTGGCCTTTACCTGCTTCGTGTAGAAGAATTAAAAATTTTCGGTCCATTAAACATTCAACTTTTAAAGAAAATTTGGGTACTAAATTTTAAAATCGTTATGATATTGAGCTTATTTAATCTATGTAAATGATCAAAATACATACCTGTGGATATATATATCGTTAAACAGGTCTTTAAAAAATCATAGGAAGCGTAATATATTTTTCTTGTAGGTTTATAGGGAGACCCCAAAGTCGTAAAGTGTATGTCCGTAGTATGTCACCTATAACTTTTGAAAAATAAAAAATAAATCTAATAAAATGAAAATTGTAAAGTTCAAAATACAGATATTATGTAGGTATTTAAAAATTAATTGTTTGAACAATATCCATAGGAAATTTGTGATATTACGAAGTATTGTTGATTAAACGGACGGATATGATGATTTCATACGGGCTCAGTTTTTGCTAAAATGGCGACGGAACGCTTATAAAAATCAGAAAAAGTTAAAGCAATTCATAATAATATAATCTTCCATAATAATACGATCCTCCAATCTCGGTAAAATAAGTACCATCACCGATACTGATTTGACGTCATAACAGATGTCATGTTCGCCATCGACATTAAAAGCAATTATTTCTGAGATATTGGAGCAGAAAATGTAAGATCATCATTCAACGCTAGGATGATATTGATGTCGGTTAAACGGTCTAATCCCTAGCAAAGGACCCGGTATGTGCGAAATGCATTTCCCCCGCTTGAAAAAAAAAAAGCATACTAGCTACCAAAGCAGTGTTTGTTTAATTATTCTCATACGTGCACTTGGTTTTAGCACTACCTTAATTGATTTAACTCGGTAATAACAGCACCATAAAATTAAAGGAACAATAGGACACTATTTGTACACATGTCACGTACTTTTGCATAAATTGTGACGTTGATACGTTGAGAATTAAGAGTCATGGCTCGCTGATGGATTTATTTCGAAAACCCGAGCACATCAAGGTTGGTCGAGAATGTATAGCGCTCACCTCCGATAAGAGCTACTTTTAAAACCAACGCCTTTATTGTAGAAAGGGCATCGTAGAATTCGGTCAAGTGCCAGAAAGGGGCTCTCAGGGCGATTAGTTACTTTTTTTTGCTTTTACTATTCATAATGGAATGATAAGTCAAATGTAAAAGGCCCAGCCATCATCTGTGCCACATACTCGTAGGTTGTAAAAAGATCAAAACTGATGTATGCACGCATAGGTTCAGATTGTATCTTCGTAGTCAATTATTATTTGTTGTATTTGAAAGAAAAATATGTTAATCGTATTAATAAACAGTCTTTTAAGTTTTAATTAAATGTATAGAGTACAAAACTAACCGAAACAGGGACTGGGCGAGAAGAGAGCAAAACGCCAGAAACGTTCCAAAAATTCAGAAATCTTCTGATCGTCTTCGTTTCTTTTGAAGGCAACATGCGCTTATATGTTAAAAATAGCAAAACATAAGTCATTACAAATAAGGCCTATTATAGGAATGTCTTTTTGGTTTACTTTAGCTTACCTAGGTATACGTCTTTACGACTTTTATATATTTGTTTGTTTACTTCCTGCTTATATTTATGGTTATTACTCGCCAGTCTTGTGTGTCTGTCTATGTTATATATGCCACAAATTAACCTTACTTCATAAATTGCTGTTGTTCTTCTGAAAAGAAAATAATTTACAAAATTATGAAAATTCGGTAACTCGTAACGTTACGTGGACAAATATCCAATAGAATATTCCTTAGTTATAAACTATTCCAGTTAGTATTGAAGTAGTATGTTAGGTAACAAGTCTTATAACAATGTACTATAGACGCCATACGTGCCGTTACATAAGCTATTGTTACTTTGTTATCTTCAACAACATTATAAGTTTTTCAAGATTAAACATTTGTTTAAGTTTACTATACCCACTATGCTTATTAAAATTTGGTAAATAATATTAGATAAAAATCCAGCGCCACTTGTCTACAGGGCCGCTTATGAAAAAGCATTAATTTAGAAATCAAAGCATCACTTTTGCCATATTATTTACATAAAATTCTTTTTAAATCTTAATTTTGTTTCATGTGGCGAATGATCTATATACAATGTAGATTTTATTTTACGAAAATCGGATTATATCTCATGACATATAAAGGAAACCAATAAATATATGTAATAAACAAATACAATTACATAATTAAATACATAAACATTCGAAAAAAATAACTTTCACAATTATTTATTAGGATACATGTATATATATGGCCATAAAAATAGCCCAAGCTTTTGGAGGGCTTGCGTGGGGCCAAAGTAAGGCCAACATGTATAGGCCTCGTGACAAAAGTAAATAATTCAGTTTTATTTTGATTGTCAATTTTGTTAGTAAATTATTTTATTAACTTTTAAAGTAGGTACGACAGGAAATTTATAATTTTTAGACGAGAATATTGTTACGAGTTGCGAGACTCGAATTAAAATGCCGTTATAATTACTATAGAGTTTATTAGGACAAACACGTATAACACAGGTACAAATATAACCGAACACAACAAGTCCAAACGTAATGCAGAAGGTCGTAATTCAATAAAACGCACAAAGTCCGTCACTATTAGATTCCCGATTGTAGTACACACGTCTCGCTTTGATCGTGGTTCTTTCTCGACTCTTTCTCCATCAGGCCATCTTTTTACTGCACAAATGCAAATATACAGGTATCGTCGTCGACGTAATCCGAAACACCTGACTAATGACTCGGTCGCAAGTGGCCATAACGAGTACAATAAAACAATGGGCTATTTTCTAGAAACGTATGCCAATAAATAACTAAACAAAAGAAGACGATCATAAAAGAGTTACAATTAGTCCAAATGCCGGCAGATAATAAAATGGGTTTTAAAGATATGCAGGTAGATTTTGTTTTTGTCGGAACTTAAGTTGTAACAATATCAACCAGTACCTACAAGAGTTTTCCTTATATAATTACATAAGTCTATTAAATACATATAAATAATTAAATGTTTAATATTAAATATTTCTATACTCTGTTGAACTCAATTCGCGTGACATTTAAATTATATACCCTGTAATTAATTATTAGTACAGGTATTAAAGATAAATAAAAGTAAAAACTACAAAAAATAATATTATCTGACTTATGTTTCTGTATTTAAAAAATAACATTACTCATAAACCTTTTGATTTTCAAGTAAGTCTTTCAATGAACTTTGATCTCGAAGGCGAACCAGTCTATAAAGAAATATCCATATAACACAAGTGCGATTGCTGTTAAAGGTATCAACAAACATAGGTAAATAAGTAGGTAACAAACATAAGCAACATACAGAAGTTTATTTTAAATATTTTTTAATAAATACTGTTAGCTTTAATTTAATAGCTAAAATTGATATCGTAGTGTGTTATGAAATGGCATATTTCTAAAATTTTGTTTGTCGGTAATTTAAACTAAATTTTATTATTTAAATATATTTTCGCATGGTTATTTGAATAATTCAAGGTCTAGGTTACCAGGTCATAATGTTTAGAAAAAGAATGAGGATTGATATTTTGTATTATTCTAAGCATTATGACATTTTCCTATTGTTTATACGAAGAAGAATCAATATTTTACTACTGTTAATCAACAGTATTTTATAAAATAAATAATTTTATAATATATTAGGAACGGTATACCGTTCCTAATAATTTATCAACAAAATCTGATTTTCTTATTTAATCTGAAAATGTTTTTTATTGATATTGTTACGAGCTACATGACTCGAATTAAAAATGCCGTTAGAACTACTATAGAATTTATTAGAACTGTACAAACACGTATAAAACAAATACAAATAAAACTGGATGCAACCAGTTCACACCGCACGATTCACTACAATTCGACCGCGCAAAGTCCGTCGTTTATATCGATAATCGAGAGTACTAGAAAATTTCTTACTCGCTTCGTAGTGGTCGCTTGACTGCCACCCGCCCCTCCGTTCGGGCATCGTCTTATACTAACTACACAGTACAAAAAATTGGAGGCGCACACTGAGTTTCTAAGACATTAATTTGCACACCTGCCAATGTCCACAAAGTCGAGAACAATAACAATAGGGATTAGTTCGACGCTAATGATGGTTATAAAACAAGTAGAAAAAAATAGCATGTTACAAATTCAAAACACAAAGGATTCCCTAATCCGGGAGGACAATAAGCCGCGCTTACAATAGGCTGTGCGGCTTATCTTTGACGGCATGTAACAATATTGTAGATTTATTTATATACATACTAGAGTTTACCCTACGGCTGCGCCGCGAGTCAAACTCTAGTGCACGCCTCCAGTTTAAAGAGCAAGCGTAAATACAGGTTAAATTGAATAAAAAAAATTATGTTAGTGCTATTTGCCCCCGGAAGGTTCACTTCATTTTATATCGCAAACTCTCCCATCTCCCGTCATGAAAAGTATTTATGTCCATTTTCGATATTAAAACTACATTTAAACAAAATTACAGCAAAACTGATCCAGTACTCCTAGTAGTTTTCCACGAAAGCTTAACGGACAGACAGATCGAGTTACTATCGCATCTTATTATAGATTTTATATCTATAAACTTGAGAAATCTTTGGTCTCTCTTACAAACTTTCATCCCGTTCTAGTTTTATTTGTCTATCCCCCGTCTATCTATCTGTAAACTACACAAATTACAATAATAACCAAAATGACAAATTCCAAAATAAACCTAACCTACTTTCTGGGATAACCTTTACATAAATCCATGCCATTATCTCAAATAAAAAGTATCTCTTGTCTGCCCTCGGTATTAAAATTACATACATATATACCAAATTTCAGCCAAATCGGAGCAATAGTTTTTCCGTAAAAGTATAACAAACAGAGAGACAAATATCTTTTAATCCCGTTAACTATCCCATTTTTCGGGATATAAAGTATCCTATGTATATATATTATTTCGATGCCTAGGATGACCTCGACATCGAAACAATATATATATACTAAATTTCAGCCAAATCTATCCAATAGTTTTCCGTGAAAAGCGTAACAGAGAGACAGTTACTTTCGCATTTATAATATTAATAGGGATGTACATACTGTCTTATAATATAATAAAATAATATCAAGCTCGAGCCTCCCACTGCAAGGGAACGAAACATTATACCCGCCACGCTTGTCCAAAACGGCTAGCAGGTTTGACACATCAGTTATCTCAGTTACATTACAATTTTTTTTTCATCGTTATTAGCACGTGGTAATTGTAACTATATGCACATTAGATCAGAAACTACCTAAGCGGTGAATGCGTTCCGACAAGAATTCGAACGCGCGCCCTTTAAGCTTGGGATGCGTGCGCTAGCCATAACGTTAACACGACTTTTTATATAGTTGTATAAAGTTTACTCTGTGCTATAATTACAAGATATACCTACATATGTAAAATGCACTATACTCACAATAAAATACCATAAGACGACCTTTATTTGCGGAAGAGCTAATAGGAAGTGACTACAAAACAGCCCTTGTGCATATTATTCGTGTTATTTATCCATAAAGCATGTATAACCTAGACTCGATGAAGGGCAACGGCTTTCTGACTTTAATAAAACCAAAAAGGATTTACGAATCAACTTCTTTTGCAACATGAGCCATATTATGCAACATACAATAAATAACAACAGAAAGTTTTGTTTGGAAAAGGTTTAATATACTTTTACAAAGTCAAACATATATTTTAAATAATAGACTACATAGAAATAGAACAATTATAAAATAAGAACAATAGAACGTATTCACTTTTATCAATTTTAGTAGCTAAGGTCAAGCACTCGAGGTGATATTTAAATTTTACTCCTTAAACTTATTTTATATGAAAAAGAATATATATATGTATGTAGGACCCCTCCCAGGTTTACACTGCTGCTATCTACACCATTTTTTTCCTTATATCTTTTTCATAACCTTCTATACTAGCATACGCCCTTTTTCATATCACAAATCTTCATCTTATATTTCATCACCCATCCCTATCTATTATGGCATACCTTTACTTTTAATTTTATCAATCTACTAGTTTTAATTTATTTATTTCACATTACCTATTCAATGATCTTCATTTCAATTCTCCTCCTCTTAATTGTTCATACCTACATACATCAGTGTATAAATTCTAAGTATTAACTGATAAATAACATGTATTACATTCAATTCATTAAAACATTTACTTTATTTACATTTTTATAAATATTATTGTAAACTACAATGTAAAATATAGAATATGCCAATTTTACGGTCATTTGCACTGGTGGCGATATCCGCTCCATGCGACATCATGCTATTCAATGACAGATCTAATTTAGATACCATGCAAGTCTTCCGGAGAATACTACTAACCATTACGCATACTGTGTGGAAAATATATGCAATCCATTTAAAGATTTTTTTGTTTTTATTATGATATCCCTATGGTTTACAGTACTTCTTCATTCTCGATTTGTGTTTTTTAAAGAATATTTAACTACTGCATTCGGAGACCTTTAAGGACGATTAAGGACTATTATATTATTATAATAGATAAGATTGCATTATCATAAATGTATTAAAGTGATTATAGCAACGTTATGTTCTTACGGCCGATTCTGTACGTCGCTGTGTCACCTATTCGATTAACTAGCAGTTAAAAACTCTGTCTTAAATTGACGGTAGACATGCGAGAAAGTACGCGTACTTCTAGTTCGACAACTTTCTCGCAGTTCACGTACCTGCGGTAACATAATAGCAAAAGAGGTCGCCGAGCCAGAAATAGGTACGTGTACTTGTCGCTCGTTTTTCACCCTCATTAGATAATTATATATGTTTGAGATATATTTGGCCCCAACGCCCATAAATTAAAGCAAATTATTTAATGTGATTAACTTTTCTAGTATTTAGGTACTCATCATAACTTCTTGTCCTTGTTATTTTAATTTTTAAAACTGTATCTTAATATTTAGTCCACAGCTGTATAACCTACATTATTGTAATGCTAATATATTCACATAATTACTAGTTACGATCTAACATCGTCATAAGTTACTAGTTTAGTCATGTGTGTTAAAATTTTCATTGTAGGTAATCTGCTTTGTGAATTAAATAAACAAAATACATTAAAAGCTGGCGTGAAATAGAGAGTTGGATGAAAGAGGTTAAACGAGAAATTTAATAACCTCTATTTAAAGTTAATCGACCATGAACAAATTTGTAGTGTATGTAGGTATGCATATATTACAACATTATTTTGGGCCATATATCAAATAAAGTTTTGATTTCAATACCAAATCCAATTTAGGCAAACAAACCAAAAGAAATAGAAATGTATACAGACTATATTACAAGCGACCTAACTTATCGTTGAAGAGCAATCTTTTCCAGACAACCCTAGGCTTTTATTGGTAGGTTCCTAATGCTAGAATAGTCTTGTTTATATTTACATTAGGTAAGTAGCTAATTTGCGAGTAACTCCTTACCACTGTTTTGACAGATATCTATTTATGGCTAGTTCCTAAATCTTACCGACCGTTAATTTGCTTTACTCAGCCCCGGATTTGTTTGAATGGGGAGGGGCAAAAACTGAAAAATGCCACCCCTGCTCGCCTATATTTTTACCTTAATCATCAGATGCCCACTGATGGACACGCGTGCATCTGTGGTTGTTAATCTATGCCTACGCGCCCTACGAAAAGTATTTTATGTGCTTGATGTACTGGACGTCTCAGTGGTCAAAGTTGCGTTAATGATGAGTTGTGTATTTGTCGGCGAAGTTTGAATTTGCCGCCAACTGAATTGGCCGCCCAGGGCATGGCCAAGGCTCCCCTAAATCCTGGTTTTACTATCGATTAAAATTTGACATAAGCTCCATACTTGTAATGTTAAAATTCAACCGATGGTAAAGCAAGTCAATGAATAGTAAAATATAGAAACCATTAATCGACAACTTACGATTAAGTTTTCATATATGTTTCATTTCGTTGTCTTAGAGGGTTCAGAGGATATGACGACAAAGTCGAAGCAGCGGGCATAGCTAGTTTTAAATAAATGTATTTTAAAGTAGGTAGTCATTTTAATACGTGTTTCATTATCAATCTCGTTTCAGTAACGAAATCGATTTTCATTAATTAAACAGTAATAATCCTTATAGAACAACTTACCTACTTAAGGGCTAATTTTTCAATCATCAGATAAATGTTCTTAGTCGAATAAATTACAACCTAAGTAAATTCAAAAGTAAATCCATTCAACTCTTTTATTCGTGCAACTGACATTATTAATTTTTCCATGTAATACTTTATTCTATGAATAACTATTATCTGGTGATTGAAAAATCGGTCCTTAGTTAAGCACTAAATAATAATTAAGTAACGTTTCTTATACGGTATTTTGCTAATTACCTACAGTTTTAATGTTATAGTGAACGTATAAGACCTTCTCTGACTAACAATTGTATCCGGTGCAATCACTAAAATGGGTGTGTTCTCTTCATTTTTGATAAATACATATTATTAATTATAAATAATAATGATCTAGTTACAAGGGAATTACATGTCTATATAATTAATATAAACAAATGATACTTTATAGTTCATCAAAATAGACAAGTACAAAATTAATAAATATTTACAATATAGTCTTGGCAAAACAATTAGTGCCTTTATCACTTCACGCCTTCTTTTCCATCTTAACTAATCTTGCTATGTAGGTGGCACATAAAAGAAATTTCATATTTTTTTAAATATCTTTCAAATAATTTGAATATTACTCATTTGTAAAAGCAGCAACGAATAGGTCCTGACGTTGAGGACCATCCGAGGATACCGTACAGCGTCGTGGACGGCGTCAACACTCTTGGCAGGCGATCCGCCCTGGCCTCTCCAGGCGGACGTACTTGTCAAAGTTCGGCGCCCCCGACAGGATGCCCTTGCCCGTGACCTGGTTTACTGCCAGGCCGAACTTCAGGCGATCAGGACGCGGGAATCCGCGTCCATGATCCAAACTTGGTCGACAGAGTTGGAAACTCCTGTGGCAGGCATTGAGGCGGTGCACCCGCACCTGTTGCGATGGCTCTCGCGGAAACGCAGGACCCTGACCTCCAGGATGACGCAGATACTTACCGGGCATGGGTGCTTCAATAAGTATCTGAATCATATCACGGGCTGCCTGCCTTCCCCTCAGTGTCTTCAATGTGGCGCATTAGACACTGCGTTTCATACGCTGGTTGAGTGCGCAGCATGGGCACCGCAGAGATTTGAACTCGAGACCCTCGTAGGTCCGATCGATTCGCAGGGCAGTTTGGTGCAAGCCATGCTGCATAGCGACGATCATTGGATGGGTGCGGCCAATTTCTGCGAGGCTGTCATGTCTCAAAAGGAGGTCGCGGAACGAGAAAGGGAAAGAGGTGCGCACGCGCCTCACGGGTACCGACATCAGTCGGGGTCCCCGTAATACCTCTCCAGGGGCCCTCCAGCATCTAGGAAGCGGAGGAGTCATCCCCTTGTTGACGAAGTGAGTTTGTCCTGCTTCCCGGGGCACTCTCAAGCATTGATGCGCTAGGATCAGCGTGAGCGTAACTACTTTCTAAGTCTCACGCTCTTCCTACCATAAGAGCGGGGCACATGGGAGGAGGGTTTTAGTGGAGTATTGATTAGTCGAGTCTCCACACAAGCCGGCGATTGACTCTGGTGCCCATTCGTGGTCTCACCTCTTCGCTTTACTCTAGTAGATGGGGGTAAACTCTAGTAGATATATATGTATGTGTTAGTAAAAGATAAAAATGAAACTAATATATACTAAAATGAATATAATTTTAATGAAATATTAGGGTTTAATTATGCATGTCTTATTGTTTTCTTATATAAGTCTTGTCTTCAACAACATACAATTATCGTTTACGTATAAATCATACATATTTCGACGGCCTTATAAAAGTAAATGCAAAAATAACGTAGCAAATGGTAAAAACCAAAATACAGAAACGATGCTTCAAGAAAAATAACGTTTAAAAATAAAGGTCATTCCTAATAGTAAAAGTACGTACTCCACTGATTGCGGTTTTCTTTTTGTTATGCTTGCCACTTATTTCACTTTTGAACCTATCAAAGCCATTACTATAATTGTGCTACTTAAAATCTAAAAGTAGAGCGTACAAACTAAACTATTTTCTAATTAGGAGAAACTTTATCAAGTTGTATAATCCATTGTAATGAATAATGGTCCATAGTATTAATTACATATTATATTACTGCCATGAAAGTATTGAAATACGGACCAAGTTCAACATTCTGTCAGTTCGCTTGACCATTTCGACTTCTCTAACATTTTCGGTAGACTTATATAATTATAACCGTGACTATTTAAATGAAATAAATGAGTACAGTTGTACTTGAGTACAATATCCAAAGCTTCTAGTCATTTTAGTTATAAAGTAATTTGCAATTTGAAGACTAATTAATCATACTACGAAAATCTGCATTAAATCAAATCTGTATAACGTAATACCGTAGAATTTCAGAGATAACATTTTGAATAATCTTAATTAACAAATATTTTCGAACATAAAACCCAGCACTTTAAACAATAAACATGAAGCACTTTAAACAATAAACTCATTTTCGTGTCGTAAGATCGAGTATGCCTCATTTACTTTAATATAATGATGTGTCACAACTCTATAAAGTTGAGACTCGGATTGTCTGGACAGAGTGGTAGCAAGCCGTAAATAGTGTTGGCGACGTATGCGTTACATCACTGGTGTTGCAGCATCGGCAACGTACCAGAACGGCTTGTCAGTGGATATTAGCCCTCCTTTTGCACCTTCTAACGACTTCCCTGGATTAACACGTAATACGTGACAAGCGGGTATGGTTCGCGATTGTTATATCTCGCCTCAATAACTACAATAAATGGTTTCAATTACGTTTTGTTAACCAATATGAGTCATCTGATTGTAAATTAGTACATAGATTGTCATCTTTTTCATATTGCTTTTCACAGTTAATAGATAAAAGTAATATGTGGAAATATCTTGAAATAAATATTCAGCAGGCCTAAACTTTATATAGGGGTTGAAATAAGTTGTGTGGTGAGTCTATAATGTTACCCCGTTGGATAGGGTTACGCACTACCGGCGAGAGCCCGTGGCTCTATCGCCATCCTGGAGCTGGGTTCGACTGCTTGAGAGGGGAGTACAAAATAAGACGAAGAGATAATTTACTCTCTATGTATTTACTTGCTTAATTAATTTAACTTTAAACTTAAGATTATATAAACAGAAATCTTAACTTCTAAAAATAGTAAAACCTAAACATTTCGTAGATGCATCTTCGAAGGTTTTTTATATTGACACGTCATGGACTACTCGATTTTAACTTTGCTAATTATGCAGCAATAAATTATTCCATTTACGTGACGTAACAGATATATGTATTATAATTATGTAGGTATATATTTTCTTAACCCTCGTATAACATTAGACTTCTGATGACAACCTGTGTTTTTAAAACGTCTACTTATTATATAATATACTGGGGATTCATCTGTATTAGTGTTAAAGATTTACGGTCTTATACATATTAAGTTAAAGAAGAAGTTAAGAACCTTAAAGTAGCCTACAAATTTACTCTAACTCAATATGAATAAAGCCGTTAGTCTGTGACCGAATGCGTCTTATTTAAAGTGTTAAAAGTTAATGTCGTAACGCATAGCTACATTAATGTATGTACATACAAATGCTTTCTGTCAATATTTAACGTTATTAACTACGTCGCATATCAAATTGTGTATGAAACCCATCGCCACATCTGCGTTAAACGGCCTATGCCTTTAGCTTTATCCCAGGTGAAACCGCACCATCAAATTCAACACAGAATAGAAGTTTGAATTATTTTTGTCTAATTTACTGCGACAATGAGATTCGTACATATAGCCTTGTGGGTTTTCAGATTTTCATATCATCACTTTCAAAACAAACAAATAATTTAACAAAAGTAGTTCTTTTGATGTCAACTAGTTTCGAGAGAATATTTTATCTATACCTACAGGCATTAAGGTATATTGTTACGTGCGAGCGGGGTACACTTAGGATTGGAAGAAAACACCAAGTTTTTTTAACTAACGCTTTTATTGACTGACACAGCCGTGCGTGATTGCACTCTGCAGGGTTGCCCCTACACATACAACGAAAGAGGCACTGTACCGACGATAAGATGTCTCACTCACAATACCGTCGCCGATATTGCGTAGACACACCTGCTGCTGCAGTGTTCATCACAGAATTTACCGCGCGTAGCTCGCCTCTGGACCTCCTTTTAAACTACGCGAAACTCCTCCTTCACTAAACTGTCCACTACACTTTTCACTAAGTTCACCACTAACTCGTCACTGTCTTCTATTAAACTTTTCTTCCAACTCTTCCGTATCGCACTTGTCGCTTCACTGTCTTGAACTGAACTCAACATTAAACTGCCCGGTAGGCGCGCCTTACGCTGCTTATATACCCAGAAGAATCTTCTGGAACCCATATTTTCGTTATTCTTTTATTTACTATCTGTCCCTTTCTAAACACCTACCTATCTCTGTCTTTTCTTTCCCGAACCTTCTATTCGAGAACTTTCGTTTATACATCTATCCCTTTCTAACATCTATCTATCTCTGTCTTTTCCTTCCCGAACTTTCTATTCTAAAACTTTCGTTTATCGTCTATCCCTTTCCAACATGTATCTATCTTTATCTTTTCTTTCCAGAATCTTCTTAAACTAACTAGATGGTTCCACCATCATTCGCCACAATGTGTTACACATAAGTTATACCTGTAATATAATATAGC
Source organism: Dendrolimus houi (assembly GCA_039645545.1). Taxonomy (NCBI): domain Eukaryota; kingdom Metazoa; phylum Arthropoda; class Insecta; order Lepidoptera; family Lasiocampidae; genus Dendrolimus; species Dendrolimus houi. The sequence continues at coordinate 9,374,648 of CM077127.1, read as the reverse complement.
TTAAAGCAGACAAGTAGGTTTTAAAAGCACAATTCTTGCGTAAATTTCGACTCGAATGTTCTGACTCACGACGACCAGCATTATCCAATTTTAATAAAAAATGATTTATGAGAACTTTAGAGGTAAATAAATATACAATTTTTATTCCGAAATTTACGTGAGTTACATCTCACGTACGGTCGTACATCTGCGGTCTAAGAACGAAGCCACGTTAATAGACTTATCACCTATTGTTAACCATTTGTTATTGGTACATTTACGTTCTTTAAATTGTAATAAAAGTTTACAGTTATTTATTTAAATACTTCTTTATATTTCTCATACTCGGTAAGTAGGTACTTTAGAAGTTACGTGACTACAGGGATGAAACAGTACTTTTCGTCCCTGCGAAATAATTTACCTGCTGTCAAAAAAATTAAAAACTAGCCAAGCCATGTGCTGCCTTTTTATACAGCCATTCTAAAACGCGGGATAAAATTGTAATTAAAAATATAAACGACTTTGTAACATGAATTTGTACTTCTAAATTACTTAAATTTGAGCTAAATATTTACTATCATCAGTGACTGAAAAATACTTGCTAGTAGAAAGCCAAAGAAAAAGAAATTTACTTTACGTTTCATATGTGACGTATTAAATGAGTTCATCAGATTTAGATATGGCTGTACTGCCTGTTTTCATTAGAGTAGTAGTTGTTTGTTTAACTAATTAGTTTTTATTTACTTTCCTCATATTCGAGATGAAAAGCAGAGTGTTAGCCTCGTGTGAAAGGCCTATGCACTTGAACTGTTAGCGCCTCTCTATGCTCGTGTGCCAAACCATCTTATATCTAAATAGGTTACTTTCATCCATTGTATAACAATCTACTATTATTGCTCTCTTCTAAAACTACATAGCGGGAAAATGTTTTGTTTAAAATTTATATGACATTTATTATTTTTTTATTTCCTGAAGCAGATAGGCAAGCAGCCCCACCTAGTGAAAAATGGTTACCATTCCCTATGGCCGTTTGCAACACTAAGAAATTTTAAGTAATTGCCTCTAAAAAAATTTAAAACGACCTTTTTAAACTACCCCATATCGCAATACAGCTACAGAGGGAAAACCTCTGCAGGAAATTCCCTCTAGATCATTCTTGTACTCTGAATAAACAATTTGGAGAACCATTGCGTAGTTGCGTGCGAATCATTAAAACACATGTGGGTACTCACAAGAACATACACTAAAGACGTGTTGAAATATCAATTAGAACAGGTATCAAGTAAATTCAAATTATATCCTTATTTTAACAATAGGTAACTTCAGGAATTTTACTGACAAATGTCTGTGTTGGTATAATCTAACCTACGAATTAAATATAAACAATCAACATAATTCTCCTCCTGTCGTTGAGCGGGCTAAGTCTTAATCGGCCGAACTCGTGGGAACGCAGAGGCTCCGGGTTCGATTGCTGGCATAGTAAATTTTGTAAACGTATTATCCGTTATTTACTATGGTCTGAGTGTCCGTGATCAGGCCCAGAGTGGTCCATTGTATATTATCCATAACACAAGCGTAACTTGCTTAGGTTGAGAATATACACCGTGTGTTTGTCTTCCGATTTATAATTGTGAATTTCAAAACAAAACTACGTAAACATTTAATATTTTGTTAAGTTTTCGCGACTAGTATACATAATAAAACGACATGTTAACGGTTTTTAGCACGGTAATTTATTTGATTTTTATTATTCCGACGTTTCGGCTACTTTTCAGTAGCCGTCTTCCGTGATCACGGCTACTGGAAAGTGGCCAAAACATCGGAATAATAAAAATCAAATAAATTACCGCCCTAAAAACCATTAAAACGTAGATTTATTACGTAAACATTTTTATCCAGTTCTCATAATGAAAAACATACTCGATTGTAATGTCCTAACTCTTAAATGTTGTCGGTCTTATTTATACGCGTTAGAGTAAGTTTGAAGGCTCCTTTAAGAACCATAAAGAAGCCTTCAAAGTTACTCTAACTCAAAATGAATATATATAATATGACTCAATATTTGTAAAACGTTCGGAAACAGTAATATGTGTTTATAAAAGGAAGTACGGTGAGGATTTATAAAAGGAAGTACGGTGAGGATTTCTATGTATGCCGTAATCGCCAACTTACTGCAATACGTGGTTGTTGCAATCCGGCACACATAACCGAGAGGCGTAAGGTGCCATTTCATATAACATTAAAGATGTCTATTTTGTACAAGTTTGTATCAAAATTGGACAATTTTTAAGTTACAATTTACTTTGCAACTCGATCTACAACCTCTTATTAAACGACTTCAAACATTCATCCTTAAAAGTTATTGATTGTTTGTTGATTAATGTATAATAGAAAGTAGAGAATTCCACATCCAGTTGTTATCTTATTCTACGTATCGATATATATAACCTAAATTACCATAAAAAACAAACATCATTTTTCAGAAAGTAAAAAAGCTTTGATAACAGATGCAAAAGTTACAAAGAATATAAGAAGTGAAATATGTATATTATTTTTATTTTAGTTTTCTTGTTGTTAGTCATGTTAGTCATTTACGACAATTAACATTACAGGGAACCCTATTCTGCTATTACTATTTCGTAAAAATCACCGGACAATATCGTCTCAATCGTAGGCTTGCCTTGTCTAGGAGAGGCCGCCTCTGTTTATGGGGCGGCCCACTGCCCGCCGGGTCGCGGGTAAATGCTCGCGCGATATACCGTGACCCGGCACTCAGGCGGAAGAAGGCACCCATGGGGTTTTAGTAGCTATACCCGGCGCCGGTCGTATTGTTTATCGGCTTCGGAGGATAATTGTGGATTTAGTAGAATATGAATTTTAGACATTATCGCAATGGTATCGTGCTTTGAATATATTCGCAACGCCAAGAAATTAAAATGACAGAATTGGGCCCCAGATACTGGGTTGCCTGGAAGAGACCGCTATAAGTGATAAGGCCACCCATTATTCTAAAGCAAATGTATCCCGTAAATCGTATGATTAGATCGATCAAGGAGTAAATGAAAATTATTTAATTTGGATCCTCATTGCGGTACAAAGTATCACATCGCCATTTAGGCAATTAAAATATATATATATACAACTGAAATCGTAATGTTGTGCGAATCCTTCGGTTGGATATTCTAAATCCTTAAAGTCCGCAAGAAAAACGAAAGAACTTTTGCGTATAGGATATGCAAAGCTTACGCAGTTTTTAAGCTTGCTAAGGATGAAAAATCTTGAGCGAATCTGCATACAATTAAATAATGTGTGTATTAACTCGCCAATCCATCTTAAACAATAGTGGTGAATATATATATATATATATGTTCACCACTATTGTTTAGTGTGTTTTGATTTCAGTTGTTTTAAAAATTAAATTCTTTGCTGACTGGCAGCAAATTGGTAACAACATTTAGTGTTCTTTCACATTCTATTGCTAGCCTCTTTGCGATACAATCCAACAATAAATAAATAAAAAAATTCTCAGCTAATTCTCTTTAGTCGGAACAAATTAGGAATACAGCCACACCTTGTAATTATTAATATTTAATTAATCAGATTTGGCCAAAGCTGTTAATGTTTAAAATAGATTCGATTAATTTAAGATCACGAAAAACGAATTCTTATTACTTGCTAGTATTCAGTTTCCGCTATGATAATATAATTATTTATTCACGAATCCTCAATTATTATGGCTAAATTTAGTTAACAAAGATCTATAAAGTTGATTTATTTTATGAAAAAAAATACCCTGCCGTTACCTTCCAAACATTATTACAGCTTTGTTCGTAAGCACGGTAATGGTATTAGCGAAAAACTAGTGCTGATTGATTAAAACGTTTATTAAGACTACGCTGATTTTGTATAAATCAGGGTGGTATAATAAGACTCAGAAAGTAAAAATCGTTACATAGCTAGGTCAGACCCACCTTCTAACCCAGGTCCCTAAATCAGTGTAATTGCCATCTGTTGTGCAAGGAGCACTTTAGGATTTCATTTAATTGTTTCAATGCTTATATTAGTTTTATATTAATAGAACATTCGGCCTTGTAAGAAGCGTAACTCTAAAAAGCTCCTAATCCCTATTACATCACAAAAGAAGAATTCTACTCTTGTTTTTTTTTTATGTCTTAATATTTAAAGCATATATTTTTATATTGTACCAAATAAAGAACTGATCTAATCTTAAACTAAGGCTGGAGTGCACAGACATTTAACCGACGGTTAAAATAAAATAATCGCTGTTTAGGTATATATTTTAGCGATTATTTTATTTTAAACATCGGTTAAATGCACAGATCATAGAAACACAGGAGATATGGCAAGGAGGCGTGTCGCTTGCGAACGTATCTGGCCGCAAAGCGGCTTGATGCCAATTTCGGTTATTAGTCGAATGTAAACTTGCGACGTCTTCACATCTCATGATTTTTGAGAAAATGCCGCGTTGTTCAGTGATTGTTTGCAAAAATAATAGCTGTATTGTGAATTACGTCAAAGATGGCATCTCATTTCACACGTAAGTACTAAAATATTATAGTTTTTCTTATGGAATTCATTAAAATATTACTCCGTGATACTAGAAACACGGTGAAGTATCAAATTAATTATTTTAATTAGGAACAATAACCATTGCTTGCTTAGTACAAATCAATCAATAAACCGGCTGGTCTAATAGCGCAATGAATAATGATAGTTTTCACACGATAGTTTTGTACCAAACGTTAGAGATGTTATGTTATGTTTGTGGTTGTCGATATTTTATACGATCTATTTTGTTCGAATTATTTTTAAGATACAATTAATTATTGAGAAACACAATTTGTTTGTATTTATTTTATTTTTATTTTTATTGAATCAATAGCTAATGAGAATATAGGTAAATAGGAACTTCAGAAACCGAGACTAAATAGCTGTTAAATGTAAAAGAGTTTAGGTAAAGTATTGGTTTTTAATTTATTGTGGTACTCATGCATCATTCATATCATCATCAACATCATTGCTATTTAGGTATATTTTAGCTATCCGAAGGATCCAAAATAAAAGAAAAGTGGATAAATGCGACAGGAAGGGGTGCAAGCTGGTTTCCAACAAAAAATAACACAATATGCTCGTCCCACTTTGACCCAAAGTGCTTTCAACCACTGAAGAAAGTTCGTCGGCTCTTTGAATGGTCGATCCCAACATTGAAGCTGCGTATGGTGTTGATGAATTATATAGAACCTTCTACATCCAAATTGTGCTCTTATTCTGATTTGATAAAAAGGACCTAATTTGGTAAGTTGAACTATTCTACAATACCAGAAACTTGCAAAACTGTTTTTTATTTCTAATATAAATATAAAACAAAGTAATTATGTAAACACGTAATATGTTTTCTTAATTACAGACGGTTACTTCAAAACCTCCAACCAGAACGGAATTACAAAACTTCACTTGTAAGCAAATCGATGATTTGGAAAATACTGCTCCAACGTCTACAGTAGATGGTGTCGCTACCAGCTTGAATACTCGACAAAATAGTATTTTGGAGCATCAAGAAAACCCAGAAAAAAACGATCTTATCGAAACACCTAGAAAGCAAAAATTACGCCAATTCATTTCTGTACAAGAAAATGTAATAAAAAAGCAAAAAATGCAAATTAAAAGGCTTCAAAAGAAAACCAGCCGGTATCAGAAAAAAATCGCTAATTTAAAAGACATTTTGAAAAATCTTAATGAAAAAAACTTCATTAGCGCTGATCACGTTACGCAATTAGAAAACATTAGAGTGACCGACCTTATCCAGCGTTATGAGAAAAATGTTTCATCGGGGCAAAGCACTAACCAGAAGTATTCTCCTGCTTTAAGAATTTTTGCAACTACTCTTCACTTTTATTCGCCAAAGGCCTACGCGTATGTAAGGAAAAAATTCCAAACGGCTTTACCTCATATTCGTACAATAAAAAAGTGGTACCAATCTATCGATGCTCAGCCTGGATTCACGCAAGAATCATTAAAAGCAATAAAACTTAAAACTGCCTGCACTAAACACAAATTGTTGTGTAATTTAGTTTTAGACGAAATGGCAATCAGACAGGGTGTAGAGTGGGACGGAAAACAAATGCACGGGTATGTCGATATATCGAATTCTGCAGAACAAGGGGATTGCTTACCCGAAGCCAAAGAAGTTCTTGTGTTTTTGGTTACCGCAATTAATGGGGCTTGGAAAATACCAGTCGGGTATTTTCTCGTTGACGGTGTCACAGGGGAACAGCGCTCCAATCTTGTCATACAATGTTTGGAATTACTAGAAGATACAGGTATTCAAGTTACCTCGATGACTTTTGATGGCTGCCCAGCCAATATCACCATGGCTAAGAAACTAGGATGTTCTTTTGAAATTGAAAACTTAAAATCTTGTTTTGAACACCCCGTTACTCGTCAACCTGTATATATTTTTCTCGATCCATGCCACATGCTGAAGTTATTGAGAAATGCTTTCGAATCATATGGGTGTTTCATGGATGCTTCAAATAGGTACATAAAATGGAGTCATATAAAAACCTGTATGACATTCAGGATAAAGAAAACTGCACTTAGCAAACAAACTACGAAAAAGTCACATCTATTTCAAGAACCAAAAAATGAAAGTTCGCTTGGCGTCGCAATTATTTAGCAACAGTGTTGCAGATGCCCTGAATTTTTGTTGTGAACTTCAAATGGCTGGTTTTCATGATGTAGAAGGCACTGTGGAATATTTAAAAACTGTCAACAACTTGTTTGATGTGTTAAATTCAAGGCATATGGCCCAACTCCATTATAAAAAACCAGTTTGCCCAGGCAACAAAGACAAGGTATTTGAAACTTTAGAAAAGGCAAAACAGTATCTAATAGCCATAAAGCTTCCAGATGGCACAAAAGCCATCAGTACACCAAGGAAAACTGGTTTTATTGGTTTTTTAGTGTGCATAGAAAGCCTCAAGGCATTTTATTTACAATTAGTTGTAAAGGAACAAAAACTTAAGTACGTGCCAGTTTACAAAATCAGCCAAGATCATTTGGAGCTTATGTTTGGACATATAAGGTCACATGGTGGATGCAGCACCAACCCAACGGCGCGACAGTTTCAAGCGATATATAAAAAGCTCTTGGTAAAGTCGGAGCTTAGAGATATAGACCAGGGAAACTGTACAGCTCTTGAGGAGGTTTCTTTTTTGGTGTGCTCGTCTGCTGTCAAAAATATAAATATGACAATTGAACCTTGTAAGTTAGACGAAAGTAATGACGAAGACGAGATGATTTTGTTATATGAACAAGCCGTATTTGATGAGGAAATCAGTATACTTGTACAAGACGTCACAGAATTTAGTAGCCAGGTAGTGTCATACATAGCAGGATTTATAGTTCATCGGTTACTAAAATTATTGAAGTGCGATACATGCTGTAGCGGTTTGATTGCAGATACAATCGAGGACAAGCACCTCAAGTTTATAAAATTGAAGGATAAAGGCGGCCTTATATTTCCATCCAGTGACGTAATAACCATATGTAAACGGATGGAAGTAATAATAAAACCATCTATTCTTTCATCTGATAACACTAAAATTTCATCAAAAATATTAGACAGGAGCTCATGTCAAAATCCTTATCGCATTTTATAGGTATGAATCTTTTGAAAAATAAATTTTCACCAATATAATCAATCGCCAATGAATAACCATTTAATAATACTTATAAAAGCCGTAATGGAAAAATATGCAAACATAAGATTACACTATTTAACTAAGAACGCAACACCTAAACTGTCTAAGCGGCAAGTTTTAAATAAATATTTACATTTTACTGGTCAATAAAATACCTGCAGTTTTACTTGTGTTCTAGTCTAGATTCAAGAAGTTAATATCCTAATTGTTTCTTGGTAGTTAATTAGATAATATTCCAATTATGATAAAACTTCGCTTGTATAGTATATGCTATATATAGAGAACGATATAGGAGTTTTCCCTCGATTATTCGAGGGAAAACTATATTCTTATCTTTAGAAAAGAGGATAAAATAAAGCTAACTGAATTTCATCGATATTTTTCTATGATTGTCAATTAACATCACTAGCTGCATAACTTGCATATGTGTGTTTATTCGGAGTCCGTAGCTACAGGTAGATGCGCCGCCCTCTTTTTGCATGTATTCTATTAGTGAGTTTATTAGTGTTGCTCTAAGTTTCTTTGTGTGCGGGAGAAATATAAGCTCGTGTGCCGTTCTTACAATTTTTGGTTTTGTGTTAGTGAAGTAAGTGGGAGAAACGCGAAGACATTTGAACACGAATAAATTTGTGTACAAAGCATATCTCCTGTGTTTCTATGATCTGTGGTTAAATGTCTATGCACATCAGACTAAATTGACTTCCTTTCCATTTTTGACTGATTATGAAAAAATCTAAAAATCGAGAGCATGTGGCACCATCTAGTATTAGATTCATAAGACGCTGTCCAAAATTACGTTTGGGATTTTAATCTCTAATATTCATTTTTGTGGTTTTCTGCGGTCTTATCTTACATAAATTTTCCATGTCAAATCAGCTGTGCAATTTGAAAACCTAGCAAGTGACATTATTTCTTAAATGAATGTTTGTACATTGTATAGTATTGTCTTCTAGGCATTTGATTGTGCTTGCCGAGTCACGTCAAAACTATCAAAATACGATATCGCTCCTAATAAAATTAGTAAATAGTTTTGAAATAGCAAATCATTGAAGTACATGACTTTTTGTGCTGGGCTATAAAATTTCTTGGAATGTACTACATGTTAGGTTTTAAAATTGCACAGCTGAAATATGACTATCATAATTATCATTAATAACAGGTAGAATACATAGTCAATAAAAATCATTGTGATCAACTATTAACCGCATTTGAAACCACAATACATACTTGCAAATACAAATGCTTTGTCGCAGTAGTTGACGTTTAATTTTGCGGTAAACCTGTGGGATTATTAATCATACAAAGCGACGTAAAGAATTATAATGTTTTAAAAGTAAATAAGTCCTATAGGTATGTTGGGTCGCCTTGGGATGCCACTCACGATTGAATAGATAGATGATAGAAAGATTGACTCCTCAGGATAGACAGTTTGATAATCATCAAAACAACATTAAAAAATCGGCTAAGTGCGTATCAGACCACATTAAAGGGTCCACAGAGGTGATAAACATCTACTGTTTACGTCATTTGGTTATAGAAATATAAAAAATCGATTTTAGTTACAAATACCACATATAAAACGACTCTACGGATCTCGTTTAAACTAATTTTCTAATTCAAATCTTTTTATATGTTTTTTACCATCTATCATCACTGGTTCTGTACAAAAATTTTAATTTCTTATATCAGTTCAAATTTGGAGAGAGGAGGACACAATTTTTGCGAATTTGGGAACTAACAACGAAAGTATAAAATGGCAAGCTATGTATTGACTTTGCCGGTTCCTATACCTTACTGACGGTGCATTTGCCTTACTATCGGTTAAAATTTGACCTGAGCTAATGACTGACAAGTAATGTCAAAATTCAACCCATGGTAGGGCAAGTGCATGTTTAGTTAGATATAGGAACCAGCCTTGAGTGACATCGTTGTGTAATATAGCATTATGTACCGGCACCTAGAGATTAATAAATCCTACTAAATTTCATCTATATACACTCAGTATTATCCGAGTAAATAGACTGTGACATACAAAAATAAACGGATAGGCGAACTTATGTATCTGAATATTGTAATATGTATGTAAGGTATATATATATATATATATATATGAAGGATTATTACCTCGGACTCTGTAGTAATCATAACATATTTATTTCTCCCATATTTAGGTAATTCTATACAATATTATTATGATGGAATACTTTTAGTTAATAGGTTATATTTAAGTCACTTATATTAAGCTTTATAGATTAGATTGTAATATTAATGAGGTATTTCTTTTAAAATACCTCATTTACAAAAAAAAATACCATGATTATTATTATTATTTATATAAATATATCAATATATGTATATTTTTGTCTTATTTCTATGACTATTATACTTGCCATTTCAAAATTTTATATACATATAATTTTTATTCTAGTTATATTGTAAATTGCATGTTACACAATTTTTCTCTAATCCATCCAAAGTTGTCTGGAAGAAATTGCTTTTAGTGATAAGACCGCCTATTTTCTTCTGTACTTAAACGTCTTGAGTTGTTATCTTAATGTTATGCAATAAAGTATATTCTATTCTATCTAATATGTATTTTTTTCGAAAGTCCATAATTACGATTTAAAAATTTTATTCCGTTTTAATCATTCATTTATTAGCACCGCATTTACTTTTTATTTATTCTGCGAATATGTGAACAGCGAGGAAAGAAATTTAATTAACAAAAAATTAAATTCATAATTGTACCTACACATTTAATAAACTGCATATTTATACGATTCGTTTGAAGTATAAATCACAGTAGAAAGTGATGCGCGTGCGCGTGCGCATAATGCAAGTACGGCGCGATGACACCGATGCATAACGTACTCTTGCAATAATGACACGCAACCGACTACGATGATCAGAAACAATTATGAATAGCTTATATTCGCCCGTAACTTTGTCTGCGATTGTCCTGAAAGTTCACAATCAAATCAACCTTAGTTTAGCCCCTTTCGATTTTGCACATGGCGTTGATGTGTATTTTTGGCCTCGTACCTTGCTCCGCCTGCACTGTTCACTGCCAGAGAGCATGATATAACTGATAGCGATGTGCTGCGAGTCCTATCATGGTGTCTAAGACTTATCAAAATATTTTGATTATTTTAAACAATATCGTTATAAAATACCTATAGCCTCTATTCTCTCGTAAAATATATTACTGTAGAGTTACATTAAAATACGTTCAATTATTTTTGCGTGACAAACATCCATCTTTATACTGATGTAAGATATAATCTTGATATATAAAAATGAATGTTTATCTGTATGTCCTTTATAGAATCGTAAACTATGATTGATCATAGTTGATCATTTCAATATGTGATGATCTTTAGTAAAATTGTTGTGTATGAGCCAAAAAAGGTTTCTGAGCTGGTTCACAATTGGATCCGGTAGGTGGCGCTATTGTCGGCATATCGGTTGAAGCTTTTCCAGGCAGGACGATGTGTGCCGGGACAGCTAGTCTTATATATAAAAATGAATCGTAGAAATGTATGTACGCGCATAACTTGAGAACGACTTTACCGATTTTTATGATATTAGTTTTGTGTGTTTGAATGGGTTCCCCGGATGGTTTAGATTCACAATTGGAACCGATAGGTGGCGCTGAGATCGGATTCTAGAATCCTCTTAGTCACCTGGAGCGATTTTGGTGATTTTGTTTTTGTGTCATGAAACAAATTCGTTTAGGAATTCATAAAATATGGCGGTACGAAGTTCGGCCGGGTCAGGTAGTAATTAATAAAAAGGAGGGAAGCGTGCCTAGAAGACTGACTGCGTTGCCACGTTGGATGGAATGCTAATTCGCTGTGCGAAGTATAAACCAGCCATCTAGTTATGAGTAGCATTCTTTAATGCTACCCATAACTAGATGGCTGGTTTATACTTCGCAAAGTATAAGCAAATTTCTTTGTAGAAACTCTTTGTGGAAGGACCCCACAACCGTAATGTCTCTATTCTAAACGGCACAAATATGTAACTTCTTTCTAAGGTTCCATATACTGTCTAGAAAATGTATTATACCTAAATACAATTTGAATATATTAGACATAAAACATTAATTTATCAATTAACAGTCCATAGGATATTTGAAATTACTATATTTCATCGAGAAAAAGTCAAACAAGTCTTAGGTCTTAGTTGAGTCATATGTAAAATGAAAATGGCTCACGTATTTAAAAGGTCGGCCGGTAATAGGGCTAACACAGCATAACAATGGACCACAATTAGAGTCACGGAAGTCTGCGTTAAGGAAAGTCTATCCAGAAGCCTCGAGCCAACCTTTGCCTCGTTGACTCGGCCTTGAGAGCGACCTTGTTAGATCTCATGACCTACAGTATCTGTGGTAGTAGAGATGTTATGTCACGATTTCACTTTTCGAGATTGACATCGAAAAGGCCTTGACATAAGAAGATTCGTTTCTATTTCAATAGTTTTGGCTAAGAAGTGAGAACTGAAATATTGCCTTCCATTCTTCATTTTATAGTTGTTTCTAATGCTGGGGCTTCATCTGCGTTAGTGTTAAAGATTTAGACTGTGGCTGTATGCGTCTTATTTAAAGCGTTAAAAATAATGCCGTTGACGCATAGACACATTAGTGTATATATAATTATACATACATTATCTGTCAACATTTAATAGAATAGAATATACTTTATTGTATAATATTAAGATACAATTCAACAAGTTTAAGTACAGAAGACAATATCACTAAAAGCAATTTCTTACAGACAACGTTAGGATGGATTAGAGAAAAATTGTGTAACATGTGGGTTTTGCAATATAACTAGAATAAAAAATTATATATATATAAAATTTTGAAATGGCAAGTATAATAGACATAATGGCAAATATAAGACAAAAATACACATATATTGATATATATAAATAAATAATAATCATAGTAATAATGTACAGAATTACATAAATATGGGAGAGATGAAGATGTTATGATTGACTTTAGAGCCCGAGGCAATAATCTTTCACGAATCCGCTGAATGCCTGAAGAGACTGGGCACGCCTGATTTTCACAGGTAGCGCATTCCACAGGCACACTGCATGAACTGTGAAAGATTTATTGTAAAATTATGTATGTTTTCCGATGATCTGAGTGAGGTGATGAGTGTGGCTAAGGTGTAGATATTTAAAACGCTCCTTGAGATAAGGAGGAGCTTTTTGGATTAAATAGTACATTATATAGAAGGGACAGAATATGAGCATTCCGACGAAGACGGACAGGAAGCCACTTGAGCTTAACACGAAATTCTGAGACTTGATCATATTTACGCAAAGTAAATATGAATCGGAATGAATATGAATTTAACGTCATTAACAATATCAAATAAGGCTTTAAACCGATCGCTATATCAGCGTGAAACGGCCTAAATCTTTAACACTATCCCAGAGGAACCCCCAACTTAAACGACATTATTAATTTTAATTTCTTTTACTTACAATAACTATTTGCAGCGAAGTCGTTGTCTAGGTTATCCCTTTACGTCGCTACAGTATTGTAGTAACTTGTGACGTTGATGTGTCTATAGTAATGCTACTTACTACTACTATCCCAAAATCGTCTTCAAGTGGATTTATGTCTACATGGAGTTGTTTAAGAATGGCGTCATAAAATTTCTTTAATGGTGCGGCTGCATCTGCGATAGTGTTACAGATATAGGCTATTTCGCGCAGATATGGCGGTGTGTTTAATGCGTTATTTGATACGGCATTGTGAATGACATTTTTTGGTTATGCGTTATCGACGTTATGCTTTAACGCTTTAAATAAGACGCATTCTGCTGTGGCTATCGGTCTTATTCATCAATGAGCTTGAGTAAGATTAAGGTACTTAAAGAAACCTACAAACTTACTCTAACTCAATAAGGTAAGATAGATAATCTTTAAAAACAAAGCAGTTGAAGCCGTGCCATTAAAACGAATGTTTCTCTGTTATTTATTCAAGTCCTCAAGGTGCTGATATTTTTATTATAATTTATTTATTTATATTATTTCCTATATAGTGTCTTAAAATAAGGTCTTATTAAGAATAATTATTGTGAAATATATGTATTTAATATTAATTTGTTTACGTTTTCTTCTCGAATATTTTACAGTATTTTAATGCAGATCGATTTTGCATGTCACTTATTAAGTGACATTATTATATTTTTATTCCTAACATAATGTAACGGCCTTCTAAATGATTTGATTGTAAGGTTAAATTAAAGTAGTGTAGTGTTGCAATATCCAACTATAAAACGTTTTATGTGTTAAAATATCACGAATTGTAATTAAAATTGAAATATCTCTTGCTCTAAAAGTTACCTTAAGTCTGGCATGAGTATAATTTGACAATACTATTTCGGTGTAATCTGTATGTTTAGTATTCTTGTCTAAAGCCCGTCAAATGTTTGTTATTCCATGTACTAGATATGATCAACATCCACTATTTTGAAAGTAAAGACTATGGATATCTCCCGAAATTAACTTCAATAAAAAATTAATTACCTTCGTTTCCTTGTAACGTAAGATATAACACGTGTTGAATTAATTTTGAGATACAATAGCATAGAATAGAAAACATTTTACTGTTCACCACATACACATTAAATTAAAAATATACAGTAGTCACATGAAACAGTAAACAGCAGGAACAATGAGCGGTCTTATCGATTTAGAGCGATCTCTTCCAGACAACCCCAGGCTGTGAATTTTATAAACGGAATCGTAAGTATATGACGATGGTGGACACATTTATAGTACAGAGAGTTATTTTTATAGTATAGTATAAAGATTTAATAAACACACGTTTTTCTCACGTTCATTGTAATACATAGGTTTTATCCCCACTTCCTTAAGCAATAACGCTACACAACGATTTTTAAGAACGATTCCTTTATCCGCTTGAGAATTTGAAGTGAGATTCCAACTGAAGAATTTCCAAAGTACTACGATATCTGTAACAGCTCATTCCTAGCACCTCTTGTGTTGTAAACATCTATAAATACGACCAGAGTCGGCGCTAGCACTTTTGCCACCGTAGACAAACTCGAAAAATGCCTTCCCCACCGAAGCTTAAGAAAACTTTGCTAATAATTTTATTAACGCAAAATTCTTTTATTGAAAAATAAATTTTCATTTCTTTCCTTTTATGTACTTTAGTAGTTCAAGCGTTTTTGCAGCCATTTTTGCCGCCTCTAAATTTTGCCTGCGTAGGCAGTTACCGTGCCTGCCGTCACTTGCCGTCAAACACAGCTGGCCACTGTTCTGGTTCAGTAATAAGATTATTCTTAACTAAATAATAAACAAATACAAGTGGTAAATAAACTTAAAACTATACAAGGATACAAATGAACCCTACCTTTCGACTTGATCATCCTTTACGAGCAAGTACCGTTAGAGAAAGGGTCATTGTAAATACTCAACGCTGCTTGATGATCTCATGTTTTGCTGTATTAAATCTGCATACACATTATACATTATATTATATACGTATGTAATTATGTATGAATATACTCATGCATGCACCTGTATTTAAGTACAACAGCGAAGTACGAATGCATTTCTTATATACAAATATACTTTATTAATTTACTTATTTAATACACTTTTTAACGGGCATAGAATTTCTACTTGTGTGCTAAATTTTGTACACATATATAGCCTAGATAGTACCCGAGATAATTTATATGTTTAGAATTTTATAATATTATAGATAAATTCTATAATATTATAAAAATCTAAACATGCCGTGTCTATAGATTAAAGATATTTAAAAAAACAACTATAATAGACTATACAAACGATGGAGAATACGATGCGATTTGTTTTAGATTTTTTCTCTGTTTATTTACCTGTTTGTCGGTTATCTGTTTCTTCGGGATTCACTTTAAAACTGCTGCGCCGATTTCGATGCGGTTTTCGCTGATCGGCAGCAAATTCTTAGACTTAAAATCTAAGCTACTTTTTATCCCGGGAATCGAGCGGGAATTTTTCTGGGAATGATTTAAAATGGCCAGATTGATAAAAAATTTAATTCTAATGCGATTTTTTCTATGATCGATAGCAAATTTTATGTAATAAAATGTGTGATAATTTTATCCCGGGAATCCCTCGAAATTTTTCCCGGGAACAGTTTGAAGTGGTTCGGGTGCATAAAAATTAGCTTATTCCGACACAGTTTTCACTAAAACGATAGCTTACATTCTTTTTTAAATGCTGTGTTACTTTGTGTCCCGGGAATTCCGCGGGGATTTCAACACAAGCATGGGCGAAGTCGCCGGCATATCCTAGTAAGTTATGAATATATTATATTTTTAGTAACTTGCAAATAAAAATGCATAAATTACATATAATCAAGCCTGTTTCCGATAACGGTAGACAAAGACGATGGTTCTCCACACTATAATCGTAGCATAAATCTTATGTAGGTTTGTTTGAAGTACTATTTACCTGATTTTTATTTTTTAAATAGTCTGCGATTTAATCGCGAGTAAGTTCTCTGCGGTCTAGATAACACAACAACTATATCAAGAACACTGCTGTCATGTACATGTTTTGTTAATCTTCTTTCATATAATGTCTTTACACGTCCAAAGCTGGACTGGAAGAAGACATGAAAAACAGACTTTTTCCTTATCTGTTTTTTATATCTACCAGTGCACACTGTTCCTTTATTATTATTCTGTCACATTCTATTATATTTGTCGTATATTCTCCATAATATAGTCAAGTAACTTGAACTATAGTTTCAATGAAACGTTTATATTAAAATTCACAGTTGTTAAACACGAATCATAAGTTACTACGGCAATTAGGACGTTGAACGAGTATTGCATACTCTCGGCACGTTAGTTAATATCGCATGTTGGTAAACGGAATATTTTCGGGTACGTCGTAAAATATTATAGTTGAATCAGACGGAAAGGTAGTTTTTTATCGGTGGAAGCAGACAAGTCGAAGGCCCACTTGATGGAAAGTGATTGCCGTCGCCTATGGACATTTGCAGCACCGGAAGTGTTACCATTGAGCTGCTGGCTTCGAAGGGGGGGGACTGGAACCTTCTGCTGGAACACAACCCAAGGTTGTTCATGGGAGCGTACTCTATTAGACCAGTGCTATTAGCCATCCAGACAAGCATATATAAAAGTCACATTTCATTAAACAATTCAGATTTTACGCATAAACACACATTTCTTAGTTAAAAACAATACACAGTAATACCCCGACTTACGCTACTCCGTTTTACGTGAATTCGAGACGAGACGATTGCAAACTTAACAACAGAAGGCCTCAATTCAAAATTCTTTCTTCAATTAAAAAGGGGTTACAAATTTTAGAAACAATAGGCTCCAATGAAGAGCCCGTTTCTACTACAAAACGGGGGATAAAAAAGTTACTGACTGCGACGAGGAAATTTTGCGTGAGAAGAAGAAAAACTTAACTCGTCAGGCGACATTGTTAGAATATATGAAGCCTTCCGGCTACACCCTATTGCCAGAATTTCATTTACCATAATTTCATCTGCTATACTGGTCAACAGACATAATGTTGTTTCTCATAATTTTATATGTCCTACTCATTGTTTACTATATTAGTCACGTGCTAGAAACTTTGTTTCCCATAAAGTCATTTTGTTTTTAATTGGTCTGCAAAATTGAATATAGATTATAAACATGTTTTTATTTTATACATTGACTAAACCATTTCATAGCTTAACACTATATTCTGTTTATGCAAACACTGCATGCAATTTCAATAACATCATTTGTTATCATCATTGTAAGGCGTAATTGTTATATGCCATAATATCATTTGCCATCGAAATTGCTTCTAGAAAAAAATCATGAAATCAGTTTAAACTAAACGATCAACAGGTTTAGGTTTGGTTAGGTTAGGTTAGGTTAGAACATGAAGTCCCCGGGCCCGAGGCAGTGTCACAAGACAAAACATACCCCTGCGTAATCAAAAAAAAAAACAGGTTAGAACATGAAAAACAACGCACGAGCCGAGCGAGCGAAGCGAGCGTGCCGCCGCAGCGGCCGAAGATATGCTAGAAAACCCAGAATTTCATGAGCAAATGAATAGCTTGCTGTATTTGCTAATCAAGAAAGGCTTGGATATATTTGAAATTAATTTAGTATGGCGTTGAGATATTCTGTTAAATAATATTATTGCAATTAATAAAATGGATAACAATACGTATGGCACTCGTGTCATTGTGGAATCTAATGTACGGGCAAACAAGAGAATGTCACATAACTTTTATGGTAAACAAACAATTCGGGCAAATGAAATTCGGGCAAGTAAAATTCGGGTATTATTGCTTATATTTTTGGAGCAAACAATAGACAACCGAAGCCTTCGACATCAAAATAACTTCGGTTTACGTTGTTTTATTCATAACCATGTAAATTGTTTTATTACCTAACATTTTCTTAAACATTTCTAAATTATTGTTTTCTTTAGACTCTGGTCCCGATGAAACATACTTTATATGTATTTATTATGCGAAGTTGAATCTTGACTTAAGCGAATTCGAGTTACTCGGTAACCGCTCGGTCCCTCCCACCTATGGTGTAAGTCCGGGGTATTACTGTACATAATAAATAGATAGATGGATAACACTTTATTATACACCAATACAAAAATCTCTTCCAGACAACCCCAGGAAGGAATTGAGATGATAATGGCTATGGTGGTATACGTAACATATAGTACGAGCGACTTACTTATTAATAATAAATACATAAATGATACATATATATAACATACGTTATATATAAATTGTCTGCATATATTTATAGATGTGTATATATATGCAGAAATTTTATATATACTTAATATACTTATCATACAAATACATATCTACAAAGTATAGGTTATACATAATTATAAGATTGAAACATTAGTGATAATAATTAAAATCAAATAAGTATGTACTTGTATAATATAAGTTAAAAAAAAATTGTTCGCCCAACCGGCAAAAAACATGTGCTCAGTATAAAACAACAAGACCTATTTGTACAACCATGTTTTTATGCAATAAATTATTTGATTTGATATATAAATGTTTATACATTAATTTAAATATCATATTCTAACGACAGGTAGTATTTTTGATCATAGTTTTAAATATCGGTAGCAATTTTGCTTGTCTGATAGCAACAGGAAGCGCGTTCCAAAGCTATATAATCTTAACGGTAAAAGAATTGTCGAAAGTTGAGTTATGCCCAAGGAGTGTTCAATTTAAGTTTAGTAGAAGGACGTAAATTATGAGAGCACGAAAAAATTCCAAACGTTCTTTAAGGTAATCAGGAGTACTTGGGATAAATAAAATACTATAGAGAAAAGAAAGGATGTGACTATTCCGGCGAAATCGAATTGGCAACCACTCGACTTTTTTTCGGAATTCAGAGACATGGTATTCAGAGACTTACGTAGGTCAAATATGAACCTTATGCTAAAATTTTGGAGGCGCTCAATAAATATGCTATAACCATTGTTCATCCTAAACCAGTTTTATAAGTTTTTAGAAAATAAAATGACACTAAAAATATAACCATTCTTGTTTTTGCCAAAAAATCTCTAATAGGTACAACAACGCAGGTGAACTATTTTAAAACTAGAACTATTATATAAAAATTATATTATATTAATTATAAGAATCAATTGCTGTTCGTTAGTCTCGCTAAAACTCGAGAACGGCAGGAGTGATTTCGATAATTTTGGTTTTCAATTATTCGTGGAAGTCCAGGGAAGGTTTAAAAGGTGAGTAAATATGAAAAAATAAATGATTCTGAAACGGTACGAAGTTTGCCGGGTCAGCTAGTATTGTATAAACACTTGAACAGTGTTGTAAGTAAATTAAACAATATTTATTACATAGAAGCATTCAAGATGGATTTGGAACGAGGTATCATTATCAAAGATGGCACCACAACCTCATCTACGTTATCATAATTGTACAATTAAATAAATGAGTGTGTCATTATTATATTGTGAATTAAAGTCATTTACTTCGTAATAGCTTTATGCACATAATAACATTTCTAACGTAATTGTTTTAAAAATTACGCGTAACTATTGTGCCACGCGAAACTAAGCGTACGCAATAGTGCGTGTTTATACTGTTTCTTTTTGATTTATGGCGGTAATTTATACTATATATAATAATAAATCTGTAAATGGTTCGAGTGTATATAATGCGTTTAAAAATGTAAAAAAATTAGGGGGTAATTCGAACCAGGAGATTCCGAAAATGCAATTTTTAGATTTTTTGTGTGTCCATCTGTCTTTCTCTCTGTTCGTCTACTAGAGCATAACGTGACAACTACTTAACGGATTCGACATAGAGCTGGCTTATATCCCGGGGCGTAACTTGGATACTTTTTATCCTGAAAAATAACGTCATTTTCGGGGGATAGACGAAAACAGTGAAAATGATGGCGCTCTGCGATCGCTTTTTTGGAAAATACTGAATGTATGTAAATGAAATTCGACATAGCGCTGGTTTGTAACTCGAGTTAACTTTTAGGATATATTTTATACCGATAAATAAAATTGTTTTCTTAGAATATACGGATTAGCAAAATAGATGGCGCTGTAATCGCGTTTTTACAATTCACTAACAAACACCTACGTCATAAACAACATGATTGCCATTCATTGTATTACTTCAAATCAGGTTGGCTTCGACTCGCCTCTGTTTTGATGGGCAGAAATCTTTGTTCTTTCGTTCTTCTATCTACAATTTCATTGACTGTTTCGGGTTGATCGAACGAAAGTTAACGACGAAAGGCGTTTGAGAGTAAGGCCTCTGCACCGATTCAGAAGTCCGTAGACGGGTTTGTGTAATTAATTAAAAAGAAAGAAGTAATCAAGGAAACTAATTCGGACCAGCAGATTCTAAAAATACAATTTTTAGAATTTTTGTGTCTGTTAGAGAATCATTTGAAAACTACTGAACGAATATAAATGAAACTCGAAACAGAGCTAGCTCATACCCCGGGTCAACACTTAGAATTCTGTTTATCCCGATAAATTATGTCGTTTCTCTGGGATTGATGAATATAGGCAAAAAGGTGGGTTCAGTTTTTTTGGCACTGCCGTTGTAATTCACTAACTCGTTGTCACAGCAACGAAGTTTCGTTAACACATTCTAATCTATAGGTACTAATATTAAGAGGAAAGATTTGTATTTTTGTACATTTGCAACGAATAAACTCAAAAACTATCGGACCTATTTCAAAAGTTCTATCACCATTCGAATGCTACATTATCCCTGATTAATATAGTCTATATAAAAATTAGAGATCCCTACTAAAACTTCAATAATGTAACCCATTAATCTAAACAAAATACTTGGTGCTGGAACCGGATTCTAGATTTTTATCTTTCCAGGGCAGGACAAAGTCTGCCGAGAGCGCTAGTATTTAATATACTTATAAACGTTTAATATTAATTCACAGAGTAGGTATATTTAACAAGTAATACGACAGCCATTGTAATAATATATTTCTTAATTTAAAGTAAATAAATAAAAAGATTTGTATAATTAATTAGTTACATAAATATGTTAGTTGTTAAATAATAATGATGATATTAGTTTAACTTATATTATTAGTTTTGTTTATGAATAAACAAAATGGAATTAGTGAACGGTTCTTACATACTTATAAAAGATTCGTATTTTCTTATGCTTTCTTCTTTTTTGTTGTCATGGGAATCCTCGTCAATTAGACAAAGGAGAGATTAGACAAAGACAAAGACGGCAGCAATGCTATATGTCTGTGACACTATACAACAAGGTAAATAAACAAATCAATGTACATGAACTCACAAGTCGGGAAGTTAAAATTAAATTAAAAAATTGGCTACTTACCCTTGACTATGCGACCACCGAAGCACTGATTTAATATATTTATTTTAATAGAAACTGTACATTACATACATTACACACACATACACAACACACACACGCACTCACACACACACACACACACACACACACACACACACACACACACACACACACACACACACACACACACACACACACACACACACACACACACACACACACACACACACACACACACACACGGACACACACACACACACACACACACACGGACACACACACAGGAAGTGCGCGCGGGCGCGCGCTCAGGCACATCTACGCGCTTACCCACTACACATAAAAACACTTACCGATTTATATTTGTTGTGCGTTTAAAACTATATACTACTGTAAGAGGGCACTGATTCCCGAAACACAGGCTTACGCCTAGCTCGAGAGTCAGGGACTTCCATAAGTTATTGTATTAGATTTTTTTGGCAATAAAGATTATTAAAAAAAAAAAAAAAAAGACAAAGGAGATTCCAAATATTCCACTTGCCGCCAAAAGTGACCCCTTCATTTCACGTCACAACTTACTTTTACCGTCATTATTTATATTAATCCGTGCAGGAACGTAGAAAGAATACAATTTCCTGCGGTCGGGCGGCCTGTCGTAAAAGGCGACAAAACAACCCACAGCCAGGTGGTAGGACATTTGCCCGACTGGATGGCACCTACCCCTGGTCTAGAGTATGCCGCCATAACAACCTTGAGTTGTGTTCCGGAATTAGTGACCAGGTTCCAGTCTCTCTTAAGAGAGCAGCAGCGCATTTATAGCACGTTTGGTGTTGCAAATGTCCAAAGGCGATGGTAACCGCTTTCCATCGAGTGGGCCCTCTGCCTGTCTGCTGAACTCATGCAATAAAAAAAAAATATTGGATGTTGAAAGTATTCAAATTTAAGTTTTTGTTTATACCAAGTTCCGCTGAAGAACATTTTTAGAAGTTCATCAATATATAAAAGCCGTGGTACCTTAGTGGCTAGTGTAAGCATTTTACACTCAAAGGGCGCGGGTTCGAATCCTGACCGGCAAGCATGCACCAGTTATGAACGGTTCCTACATCTCACCGACCATAAATTCGCCTTACTATAAAATTTTGACATAAGCTCCATACAAGTAATGTCGAAATACAACCGATGCTAAGGCAAGTGAATAAATAGGAACCGGCCATCAAGCAATTTTCTGACCTAATGTCCATATTGTTAGAATTACCATGTGCTAACGGTGAAGGTAATATCGCGATGAAACCTGCACATCGAGATAAGCGGTGTGTCAAACCCGCCAATCTGCTTTAGACAAGCGTGCTGGTTATACTATCCGTTCCCTTGTGGGAAGCCCGAGCTCAGTAGTGAGACGTTTATGAGCTGTTATTATTTCTAATCTTAGATACTAATATATAAAGCTGAAGAGTTTGTTTGTTTGCTTGAACGCGCTAATCTCAGGAACTACTGGTCTGATTTGAAATATTATTTCAGTGTTAGATAGCCCATATCGAGGACCTGCTACCTTACATATTTTTTTAACTATTCCACGAGGACGAAGTCCCGGTCAGAAGCTAGTATATTATATACATAATCCCTATTAATATTATAAATGCGAAAGTAACTCTGTCTGTCTGTCTGTTCCGTTTTCACGGAAAAACTACTAGACCGATTTGGCTGAAACTCGGTACATATGTAATTTTAATACCGAGGGTGACCATGGGATACTTTTCATCCTGGATAATGGGATAAATTTATGTAAAGCTTATCCCGCCTTAGGCTACTCGGTCCACTCGGTCCATGTTGTCGGCGTGTCTATTTTGTCAAGTTTTGTCATTTATGTACTTTACAGATAGACGGGGGATGGTATAGCTTGCGAAATAAAATGAAGTGAATCTTCCGGGGGCAAATACATAAAAAATTAATACAATGTAACCTGTACCGCCTGCTCTTTAAACAAGAGATACGCACTAGAGGTTGACCCGCGGTGCGGTCGCGGGGTAAACTCTAGTAAGTCATAAATTAAGTCTACGTCCTATTCTATGTACAGTTGCGGTATGAAAAGGTTCGCCACCTTAAAGTCGACTTTTGCTTGCACGAGTACAAGAAACAGTACTGCCAACATTTTAATAAATGTTACGTTTGTAAAATATAGAAACGTGAGAAAAGAAAGTTTCAATGTTGACAATGACATACATTAAGATTAACAATAAGAAACAAAGAGGATATAATCACTACGCTTATCATAAATATTAAAACCAATCAAAAGGTTTACATCGCTAAACAATCTTCTTAGACAAGGTAAAAAATCAAACAACTTTGATCTTAGTAATTTTAAACTTTATTGTCAAACAGTTAAACATAATTTACTGGGGAACAGTCTCTTCTGTGATAAGTCACAGAAGAGACTGTTTGAAAAGAACATGTGCTCGCACAACGTTAAATAATTCAATTTGAAAACTGGCGAACCATTTAATACCACTAAATGTAAATATGTATATTAAATCAGAACATAAACAAGAACTTAGACTGACTTTCAAAGTGCTTATGATTCACTATCAGTATTTATAACAATTAAAAACCGCCCCGTAATATAGTAAAACACCTACTACAATACACATGTATTATTGTTTATATTTATTAAATTACCTTATATAATACTATTTATTAATTTGTAAAATAATTATTATACGAATGCTGGTTTAGCAACTACCGACTTTTTTTGTCTTTATTCTCTATTCAAAGATTATCTGGAAGAAATCCCCGTGGGCGATAGGAGCGCTGATTGTACTTGTATATTAATGTTCTTGATATTGTGTGGTATTTTTGCACTACAAAGTATATTCTATTCTGTTCCAAACAGCCATCCTGCCAAGCTCGTTTTGCGCACTTATGGCCGGTTTCCATATTTTACTATTCATTCTCTTGCCCTACCATCGGTTGAATTTTGATATTAGATGTATGGAGCTTATGTCAAATTTTAAGCGATAGCAAGGCAAATAAACTGTTGGTAAGATATAGTAATAAATAACGAAAAAGATAAATATACAAACCCCCTAACATGACAAAAAAGTAGAAACTGTAGTGATACGTTTTTTACTATTTTAAAATTCGCTTCCTCTACCTCAAACGGTAACGCTCTTGCTTATTTGACTAATAATTATTACTATTACAAAATGTTCATACTATTTTTATTTCTTTCCATTGTGGTGGTATGGTTGGTGTGTTTGGAATACAAAATTTCTATAAATTATCTAATAAAGTAAAACATGTTAAACGTTTAGACCATTAAAAGCAAAAATCCACTGACAAGTCACTTGAACTATATACCTATATAGTTCAAATGACTTGTCAGTGGATTTTTATTTTATTCTGATATCTAACTACCTAGTTAGATATCAGAATATAAAAATACTTTTAACTTAACACACGCCTACTAATATTTAGCCTATTAAAATAAAATAATATGTAAAATTAGTCATCACAGTAATTATCTAATTATTTGTGATTAGTCTGCTTAATTTTTTAGCACTCAACACTGACTAAATTCCGTTCTTATACGTAATCATTTGTTTCGCTTTCATTGTCTGAATTTCATTGTCCATCTAAATTAGTTGATATTTTATTTTACACGCATTTTTTAATAAATGCCATAACATTTATCACACATGTTATATATTTATAATATAAACCTTTTTTATATTGCCATCTCTACCTGGTAATAACATGTATTACTATTATAACTGTATATTGTACGCCAATGCAAAAATAAACTTACAGATTAAACTATATCTAAGTGTGCACAAAGGGTCTTATCTCTAAAAAGCGTTCTCTCCTAGACAACCCCAATAATAATTACAATAAGATATACA
This sequence comes from Dendrolimus houi, assembly GCA_039645545.1. Classification (NCBI taxonomy): domain Eukaryota; kingdom Metazoa; phylum Arthropoda; class Insecta; order Lepidoptera; family Lasiocampidae; genus Dendrolimus; species Dendrolimus houi. The sequence continues at coordinate 9,349,149 of CM077127.1, read as the reverse complement.
TTATACCGCTAGGGAGATTCTTATTCTTTATTGTGCATAAAAGTTACGTACAAAATTATAGAATAGTGGTAATGTACAGTCGTGGTATAAAAATGTTCGCCAGTTTTTAAATTGATTCATTTAACGTTCCGCGAGCACATGTTACCTTTTCAAATTAAATCACAGAACAAACTGTTTCACAGAAAATTATGTTTAACTATTTGACATTAAACTTTAAAATTACATAGATCAAAGTTGTTTGCTTTTCTATCTTGTCTAAGAAGATTGTTTAAACATGTAAAACCTTTTTATTGGTCTTAATATTTATGATAAGCGAAGTGAGTATATCCTCTTTGTTTCTTATTGATAATGGCAGTATATGTCATTGTCAAAATTGCAATTCCTTTTTTCACGTGACATTAAGGTGACGCATATATATATATATATATATATATATATATATATATATATATAACATACGTATACATAAGATATACACATACATATATAATGTAAAATATAAACATATAAGGATAATTTAAGACAGGTAGTGCTCTTTACCTTTTTTGCTGCTCGTGGTCGTATGTGGCAGGGCGTTTTATAGTCTAACTGCGTTGACGAAGAAAGAAACACTATAACACTCTAACACTACAATATTCTTACTACTTCTCCTTAAAACAACACCACAATATTGCAAATTCGTATCTATTAGATTACGCAGTAGATTTATTTTCAAATTATGACCGTCACAAGATAATCGCAATTAGTTTCCTAAATAAAATCGTTTAAATTTACAATCAAACTAATTTGAAATCGGAAGTCACAATTACTTTGTCAAAATATTGGCTTGTTACGTTTCCTTATAGCGAGAAGATCTAATAAAATAGAGATAGAATGTCTAACTGCAATATATAATTTTAGATTCTCGAAGCATTTGACCTATTACATAAGCTACTTATTTGCAATCATGACTTGTATTACGTGAATGCGTATGATTACTAACATAAAGTTCTGTTTTATTTTATTAAAGTAGGCATTTACTTGAAGTTTAGATTCTCATTCAATGTTTGTTGTTTGATACTGCAAGGTTTTTCTTCGTCACAGTATCCTTACTAGATTAAATATTAGTTAAGATTTATTTTTATCGTTGGTTAGGTCAGGTTAGGTTAATTATAGTTGGATTCTCTCTTAAGGTACAGAGTTTTCTTCTAAATATAAGCCATCAAATTATTCACTATTATTAGTCAAAGAACATCCACTATGATTATTTATTGATAAATAATGGAAATTTGTGGAAAATAACAAATAAAAGCGGCTTATCACGACGCAGCTCTAGTGTTACCAATAAAAAAAGAATACTATTTTTCCGTGGTATTACGTAACTAATAATAAAAACTTATTTTGTAGAATTTATATAAACAAAGCAAACAACCACGTACAACCACCTGTACATTAGTCATGATATTATTCCACATATCCATTCAAAGGCAAAGTAAATCAGCCTATATAGATTGTCAATGGTCGTCTTCCTAGTGTCACAATGATGAAATAAATATCTGTTCAGTTTATATGTCACATGTACTATTACCAAATAAGAACAAACCGAGCGCAGTAAAGTTGTGTGTACTGGAAGGTGTGTGTACTGGAAGGTGTGTGTACTAGGAGGTGTGTATACTGGAAGGTGAGTGTGCTAGGAAGTGTGTGTACTAGTAGATGTGGGTAGTCTACGATCTAAGTAAAAATCAAGTGGAATGATATTTTCATTATTAAATAACAATATTTATCACATAGATAGATGACAATAAATATTCACACATATTATAGCAATTTTAATAATTTCAAGTTTATATAGAATCATTTCGATTTCTAAACATCGAAGTAAATCCGTTAGAATTGCGAAACTTTGGCTATGCCAAGTTTGTCGTGAGATTGGACAGCCTGTGTCAAGGCTGGCTCATTTGACAATGACTCCAAAGCCGTAATTAATATCATTTACCAGACAAGAAAAAAAGATGTAATAGTGTTAAATATCCGACGGAAATCATAAATCCATCTGTGCTTTGTCAAGGTAAGGTTTCCAGCTTTCGGAGGTCGTAATCATATCTTATTAGTTAATATACGGGTCAATGATAACAACGCAAAGGACTACATACAAAAAGATACAGACTATTTTTTTTATATCGAAATCATGTCCAATAAGGAAAAATATTCAGTTTTATCTTATTACCTTCAACGATAATTTGAATCGGAACTATACATATTTGAATAAAATATTTGAAATTAAAGATATTGAATGATAAGAGTTAACAAAACTGCGTTTTATTGAATGAATGAATAAATAATTTATTGCTAAAATGTATGTACACAGAATGTTACAATATGCGTTGTTTTAATACATTTTGCCATATTAGGCGTGCAAAGTTCGAATATATGTCAGAATTTTAAAACTAAAATACAATTTTTTTAAATATATGATATAAAAAGTTGCAATTAAATTATATGTCTAGTTACAAAATATTATTAGTCATATCTTTGTCATTCTCATATTCATTTACAGTATAATAAACTTTGTTCAATAAAATTTTCTTAAGAGTTTTTAAACAAATTTATTGAAATGAGTTAATTTTGTATCCTGAAAATTTAAGAGACCTTGGAAATTTTCGGGCCTAATACGTTTATTATAGAATTGCATTGTGCTGACGTGTTCTCCGCAAAGTATGAAATTCACCAATCTGTCTCAAACAAGCCAAGCTGTCATAGTAACATCCGTTCCCCTGAAATAGCGAGGTCTTTGTCAAAAAAAATAAATGGTTTGATGTTATAGGTTTATATCAAACTAGCTGACCCGTGCCTAGGTCGATACACACTATCAAAAAAGTATATTAATCACAATCAAATACAGTCTGTGTCACTCAAGAATGATGTACCTTTTTATTGGTGAAAGAATTTTCAAAATGAGTTCAGTAGTTCAAGTAATTATTTCCCACAACCGAACTCACAAACGTTACCTCTTTATAATATTAATACAAATTTCGATTCAAAATAATTATTTTTATTGAAACTAAATTATTTTTAAAGACATTTTCCAAAGCTAAATATGAAGTCTACTTCCTATTCCTATTCTATATGTATGTAGAGCCATCTAGGCTTCGCAATCTTTAATAAGGAAAAAAATATTTGTTAACAAAATCGTCGAAATCATGTTGTGTAATTTTTTATCTTTTGCACCAAACATGTTCTGCGTGATAAGTAAAATCTCACTAAACCAATTAAACTAACGTTGCAAGTGACCCAGGAAAAATTCAGGGACTTATTCGATGCGGTAATTTGCAGTATGACGTAAAATGCCGTTGACCGGCCGCGTTTACTTTCACAACTGCCTACAGTTGATTCGAATGTGGTTTAAGATCGCCTTGTTGTGAAAAGTTTTCGCCCTTTATGTTAAAAAATGTATAAAATATTTCTTAAGGACTAAGGGCCGCTTGCATAAGGTTGCTTAAATTTATTCAAGAAACACAAAACGCATTTAACACCCTTAAATATAATTAGCGTCTTGCACAACGCAAAATTTTCCGCTAAATATGTTTAAAAACTGTCTACGTTTTGTGTAAAAAGTATATAGGCAGTTTAATATGATTAACTAATTTTTATTTAAAGGCGATCGTTATGCAAGCGGCCCTAAAACACATGTATATGATACTTGTTTAACTCCAACATCCAAATTGAACCAATTTGGTTGAAAGGCGTAGAACTGAAAGGATACGATAACGTTCAATGGTATTATATGCGTCAATTTTATGTTTACATGGCTCACTTTGGTCGCTTTATCCGAATTATAGAAATATTAAGCAATATAGAAGAATTTGATATTAATTTTAAAATTAATAAAATAAAATAAATTCATTTTAAAATTTAATATTAAGTAGTCAGTCAAAGTATGAAAAGAATAACAATTTGCTGCTTGTCAATCTTGTAAATACTTTTAATTTTTGATTAATCTGAAACAAAATATGTTTTAAATAATAAAATTTGAAAATGAGAAAAAAGACTTCTGAAGCCATCTAGACTTGTAGGATTTAGGAGATTTTCACAGTTATTTTTTCGCTGGATGATGGTTATTCCTATAATTTTTCTTACATGTTAAAATCTGAATACGTTTTTCTAAATTCCTTAGTTTTTTTTATTGCTGGGGTACAACAGATTTTCCTTGAAAGCGGTAATACTATTACTACATTATCAAATAATGTCTTACCACAATTAATTTACATTATGCTCCTTCCACGGCAATTAACAGAAAAGTGATGAGGGAAGTAGGCAGCTGCAGTATGCTATGTTCGCAAATTGCGTTTTTCTGTCACCACTTTCCTACTTGTTGTCATGGAAAAGGGAGTGATGTAAACAAGGCATTAGATTCAATAAGAAATATATTTTCAATTTCTTAACATTAAAAGAACTGCTGTTAGGTATATAAGTGAAAGGTTGCAATGAACAGCCGGTCAAGGAGGTTTACGTTGGATGTTCTACATAAAATACAACATGCCGCTTTAAGTAAATCTCAAAACGAACTTAATTGGGTAATAAACACCCACTAAATTTTTTTTGTGAGTTAAAAGAAGAAGTGTATAAAGTATGTCACATATATGTACGTGAGAAAATTGATTATTTTTAGGATTTTATACCTTTGAAACTGTTAGGTAAACATGAAACTGTTAGGAACTGTGTGTATGTATGTATGTGTCCAAACTAATCATTACAGAAATGACTAAGGCTAAATATATAAAATAGATATTTTGTTTATTATACGGTTTGAAGTTTATTAATGTACATATACGTATTGCGTAAGTTCAAAAAAAGTCATGGTAAATACGTATATCGATTACAGCTGTTAGGGCCGACTTGATCGGTGTGACACCACGCTCGCACAGAATATCGTCGTGAAACGATCAGCCTTGAGCTAATCGTGTTTCGTGCGATGAGTGAAGTTCCGATGGCCCACTTCCTCCCCCTCCACCTAACCAATCTTCACAAATCACAAACGTTATTATTCACTGCACTTACAACAGCTAGAGGGATACAATAATTCCAAATTCCTGTCTATAAATCGAAACTGTTAAACGCGCTCTCGTGGTAATAAGTTTTATCACTTCAAATTCACTTGATGATGCTTCTTCTGGTCCGTTATTCATTTCAATTTAATTACTCACACCATATCTGAACACCTAACACCTACATTGTAAAGATATAGATAACAACAAAGAGAATTCCCGGTATGCCACCTTCATGTAAAGCAAAAGAGCCTAATTAAAGTCATTTAACCCGTGTGGCGGTATTTAAATAAAATATTCCATGAAACCTTCATAATTAAGAACATTGATTCGTAAAATGTGCTTATCGCTGAAGTAATATTTATAAACAGTTCTGACGTTATTAATAAGATCCTGTGTGTATTAAACAATTTTATTTCAAACGTCTTCATCGGCCAACTGTTGCTCACTGCTAAGGTCTCCCCAAGTTTGTGCCACTTATCCCGGTCCTCCGCTTTCCTCATCTAGTCTCCACGGGCAACCATGCGCAAGTCGCCGGTCCACTGAGCTCTAGCTCAGTCGCGGTCTCCATTCCAGGAATCGTCTGCGTATAGTCTGTAACCGGACTGCTGCGTCTTCAGTTTACTAATTACAAGCTATGTCGGTATCTTTGGCCCTCTTACGAATGACTTCGATTCTAATTATATCCATAAGACACCAATCCACAAACACAGCTTGCTCTATAGCCTACTGAACGACTGAGTTTGTGAATGAATCCGAACGTCAGAGTCCACGCCTCGACACCATACCTCATGACGGGTAAGACTCACTGCTTGAAGACTTTCGACTACAAGCATTGCATACTCTATTTCAAATATCTTCCACAAACGGAATGTAGGTATTGTAATGTTAAGTACAAGCCAACGGAAGTTATTTATTTCTACACATTCTCCAATTTCATTTGGTTAACACAATTTTGAAACAGTCTATAATGTCAAACGGAAGTTTATTAAAGTGGAAAGATATTTGTATACAAAATTGACTACTTTCATAGGATCGGCCCCAGAGTGGTCCATTGTATATTACCCATAACACAAGCGTAACTAGCTTAGCTCGGGGATATACAATGTGTATGTGTGTCTGCCGATTATTATTATTATTATAGCTTCTTTTTCGTAATTCCTGATTTCTTCCATGATTTATACATATAACTATGTAGATTGTCGTCGCGACGTCACCTGCGTTGCGTCTTTTTATTTTAACTAAAGAGTTGCTGTAAATTGCTATTTTGTAAAAGTGGGATTATAATAAACATTTGCGACATAACCGCAAGTAATAATCGTTATTACACCTTCAAATGAGCTAGTCGTAAATCTTTACGCATAGAAATGAAAAGTTAACCCACTTACTTTTAGAAGCGAAATCATAGGAGAATGTAATATTATGTCAAGTCTCTGTATTCATATAATCTTGTCATTATGTAGCTGTCCTGGAATGTACTTACTACAAATATTATACTTTATAGATACCCAAAAACAAAGGTTTAGGGCTATTTTGAATAAAATGTAAGGTTTATACTGGTATTTAATTCGCTATAATGACAAGCAAAGAATGAAGTCCATTTGGCCTCGTCAGTTTTATTTTCAGTAACTGGTCAACCAAATTGTAGATTTCTGACAACTCCGAAAAATGAGTCTTTGCGCGAAAAGGCATATTTTATTGAACAGTTCACATTTTCCACACAAACCAAGATGTGTCTCGCCTCAGAACAATAAACATCTTTACAATTATTGTTCATCTTAACATTTAATTTTTTATACATTTATATATTTAACTCGAATTAAATGCAGGCTCGACTAAGATTAAATTTATTCAAACAATAAACCACTATTCCCATGACCTACACATACAGAAGAAATATTTAATATACAGTTAATTCCTTAATTGTATATGCCACAAATATGTAATTTATTAATTATATATGGATACATATTTGTGGCGTTCCGTGTCGAGACTCTAGGGTAGTCTAGGGCCATGGGGTCCCGAAGCCTGTCGATTTTATCGTGATTTCTCTCTGACTATCTCGTTTGATGACAGCCTCACATGACCAAAAGGTTGGCTTGTATTTGGGGCAACACATTGGCATATGGCAACCTCAGAGGTTCGAGCTTGAGCTCGTCACAGGACCGATCGATTCGCTGAGGAGCCTGGTCGAGGCCACGCTCCACAGCGGCGAACATTGGGAGGCGGTTTCGTCCTTTTGTGAGACAGTAATGTACTAAAAGGAGACCGCCGAGAGGGGAAGCTGCGCATGCGACGCCCGGACGCCGTCGTCAGACTGGCCTCCAGAGTCGCAGATATGCTCAAAATCTTCTCCCGTGATTCCATCGCAGGGGTCCACCGCAGCTTGGGAATACGGCAAGTCTAACCTCTGCTGGTGAAGTTGGTCACTCTGCATCCCGGAGTGACCAAAGCTTGATGTGCGGATGAACATGAGACGTAACTATTTTCTAGTCCTCATTTTCTTCCAACACAAGCGCGGGCAATGGGACGCTGGTTTAGGTTTAGCGGCGTAGTTGGAAACGTCTTTACCAGAGTCCTCGCACGCGTTACGCGGCGCTTTTCGATGCGGATTGGTCCTTTCCCCATTGAATGGCCCCAGTAAGGTGCGAAATGTATTCCCCTGCACATAAAAAATGACACATTGGCATGGCGTTGCCATCCAGCGCGGAAATGTGGGCCGCGTTTTGGGCACGTTCCCAGCCGACAGCGATTTAGGACCCATATTATTATTTATATATTTTTTAGGAAATCGTATATAATGTAATTATATATAATTTACTATGATAATTTATATTTAGATTTAAGATATTTTTATGTAAATATTTTCACATAAATATGTTAATTAATTAATAAAACCTATTGTCTATCTTGGTCTACGTGTGTATATGAATTCGTTAGGTAACTTCGATTTTCACAGTCTCACATAGGGAGTGCTATTCACGAAATATCTTAATGACTTGATATTGTGCGGATTTATAAAAAGTCGTGCTAGTAAAACAATGTGGATTCGAATCCTGGTCTATGAGTAAATTATTCACCGATGAGGTAGTATGTTATAGATACTGTTACAATTATCACGCACTAGCTGTGAAGAAACATGTAGTTAGCTAAGGACATAATATGGCTGCCTTGGGAGAATCTAGATATAAGGTCTAAGACATGGTAAAAAGTTCCATTTTATTTTGATACTTGTCATGTTCACGAAATCCGCGAAAACCGCCTCTTTAGGCCCTCTGCACGTCGTTTACAAATGTACAAATCAATCCACTTTGGACGTAGCGGATATATCGTATGGTTCCCTAAAACAGGCAAATTCGAGTCAAACGTCTATCGACTGATACTATGTAGGAATGATATTGACTCTGAAGGTGCAAGGGTTGCCGATCTTAGTCCCGCTAATTTGTACATAGGTATTTTTAAATAATCTTTTAGCACATTCTCTCTGTGTTGAAAAGGACTTTAAATTTCAAAACACTATATAATATCATACCTAACAAGTTACCTTGATAATACATAAGTAAACCATACGGTTCAAACGACATCTAAAAAACCGCAAGCCATGAACACAAAACGGTAATTTTAACAATCCAGCTATAATTGGCAACCACCATATGTCAAGATAAAATCGATAGAGAATATCGTGTATAAGGTTGACGACCGCATCATACACATACTAATACACAATTTTATTTTGCTTTCTATGTTTCTTTTTCAAAACATTGGAAATAAAAAGATTTTTATAAAAGAGTTATAAATGTAATAGATTGAGATCCTTGTCATCCCAGACTTACGTGATCTTAGGAAAGATGAAATTTTCAGTATCGGTAGTTTAACATAAACTTAGAAAGGAATGGATACTCGCTAAGCTGAAAGCGGGCCGTTTTTCAGGTAGCAGGTATCAAAGGTAGAAAATAAACATGCTAACTTACGTCAAAGAAGCAAGGCTAGTTTTAACATATGACATAATTATAAACTTTATTATATATTGTTATAAACGAAGATATACAGTTGCCAGACACTTCCTGTGGGCCATAACTTTTGACAGACACTTTAAAAAAAATGGGAACTTACGTCATTTTAAGAAGCCTGAATTTTATATATATTATCAAGTATAATATTATAAAATATTTTCCAATGAGCCAGATAAATCTGACGGGCCAAACATCTTCCCATGGTTATTTTCCACCTTTGATAGCTACTACCTGAAAAACGGTCCCGCTTTCAGCTCAGCGAGTATCCATTCCTTTCTAAGTTTATGTTAAACTACCGATCCTAAAAATTTCATCTTTCCTAAAATCACGTAAGTCTGGGGTGACTAGGATCTCTATCTATAAGTGAAAAAAAAATCTAATCTATAGTTTAATTATTATCTTGAAACCCGATTGCATTTCGATAAATCAATATAAAAGATTACCTAAAAAAATCGAAATAAAAAATATCATAAATTTTGAAAGAGATTCAAGAGTTGAAGTTTCTTTTGTCTGTATATTGTACTCGTAGCCTCTGTGTGTATTTTAGGACCTAGATTACTAAAAAAAGATCACAATTAGATAAGATGCACTCTTAAGGAATCCTTTAAGGTCTAATCCAAAATAACAAAATTACTTGTAGGCTGTAACTAATTTTGTTAAAACACTTATTACATAGTTATTGATCGTACATTCTTTAATAAGAATTTTGTTTCACAGAATGGCCTTAGTAGCTCAAGGAAATCTTGTCATTTTTAAAAATGTAAAGGCTGATCTATTAAAATCATTAATAACTCTTGCAATCAAGAGTTCAATGCCTAGTGCATACATTTCCATATCAATGATGCCTACTGTCAAATAGATGTATAAAAATAAGTTAAACATGTTATAAACTTTTCGTACAGAACAAAAATCCGAAAATGAAACATTCAATCAAACAACAATCACAATTTAAATTTATCTTTTGGTCGTTTTATGGTTCCGCGGTTATTTTGTTACAATTAAAAATAATCTTATAAAACGTAGTGTCCGTCAATTTGTTTGTCTATCTAAATAATATCTTACAGATATTTTTTTCAGAACTGCTGTGTCTATTATGACTGAAATTGGGTAGGAGCTTGTACTCTATGTGTAACTACATTATGGTGTAGATTTTTGCGAAACAAATACAATTTTACGCTGATCAGTGTGATCACCATACATGTAACTGAAAGGTTAAAATTTGTTTTTCAGTTTACATACAAATGTCGATAGACAGATCTTAAAAAAATCATAATGAAGGTTTTATAATGAGCTTTATATTTAATTATTACGTAATTGGTGTAAACATATTTACTTCCAAACTAGTAAAAAATGTGTCCGTCTAACTTTGAAATTCAGAAAAAATTGGAAGTAACCTTAAAAATACTTTCAACGAGAATTACTTGCAATATTCGTCAAGTAATTTTTTAAGATATGGGGTATTTTATATTAAATTCTTTTTTAGGGTTTAATACCCAAATGAAATAAAGTAAATTATTCACCACCTTTACGAAGCCTTTATTGTGCATGAACTGAACCGCATTTAGCCTTTTTTTATTTTTTATATGTAGTAAACAGGCTGACATCTCGCCATATAGAAAGTGGCTCTTTTTTTCTTCTACTTAATTTTATCTGACAGTCACTCTCTTTGTTACAGATGGGTTGCAGAATGACAATAGTGGACGATATCCTTAATCGATCCTTCTACAAACTTGGAATGGTCGTCGGCAGACAGCCGGGCTATTTCATCATAATTCCTGTACTCCTCACATTACTCATGATCACTGGATACCAGAGGATTTATTATGAAATGGACCCAGAGTACCTGTTCTCACCAGTCAGTGGACAGGGAAAACTTGAGAGGAGGATAGTGGAGGAACATTTTAAAGTTAACTACTCGCATAGATTCAACGTTGGGAGGATAACTAGGGCAGGTATGTATCTATACTAATATTATAAAGAGGTAAAGTTTGTGATTTTGGATGTTCGGGGTATTCTCCGGTACTACTCATCCGATTTTGAAAATTCTTTCACTAGTAAAAAGCTACATTATTTTCGAGTGGCATATGCTATATTTGATTGTGATTAATACATCAAAAAAGTAAAAATGGGCACGGGAACGCCTGTCAAATATGTTACAGCAATAAAGTTTCACGCAAGAATTGTGCACTTCCTCTTACGAGGCGCTGCGAGTACTTTCTGCGTTTATGAATTAATTAAAGGTTACTAAGCTTAATTAAACCTTGATATGCGTTCGTGTGTGCGTTTGTGCGTGGGAGCATGTGTATTTTTTAATGACGCCCAGCAAAGTGGGTACGCGTCAGCTAGTATGTCATATAAGTAGTAGGTACGTCAAATCAACTGAGACTCTTTACTGACATAGAAAATCACAAAAAATTAAATTATGTCGATGTTATACAAAGACAAATAATTTCTTATAAGCGAAGTGTTTATTGTGCATATGATTTCAGGAAGGTTCGGGCGTGTTATTATAGTTGCAAAAGACAACAACACGAACATGTTACGAACAGAAATATGGAAAGAATTGAGAGACTTGGATGAACTTGTACAAAATGTTACCGTCACATTGCCAACGGGAGAGACATTTACATACAGAGAAGAATGCGCAAGGTGGGAGGGCCAGTGCTTCGTAAACGATATATTGAATTTAGACAAAATTATTGGCGAGGTAAGTTGTATTGGACAGTTAACAAGATCTCAAAGCCTATTCTAGTATCAAATCATATAAATATAACTAAATCCTTCGACGTACATATGCAGCCTATGGGATATTGTACAGAACTCTACGTACCCAGAATAATAACAATAGCTACCACAATACCATAAAACTTTTAAAAAAACAATACCATAAAAATTTTCAGAATTATATGAATGATCAAACATCGTTTTCATAATTATTAGATTACTATTAAACTAAAACTGGCAAAACCAACAATTTCGAAGTTAAGGATTGATTTTTTAGCACTATGAAAATAGCAAACTTTGTGTCCAGACAGCAGTGACCTTGAAATTAAATCCACGGGGTAACTCCATTCGAGATAATCCGCAGGGGCTCGTTGAGGTGCTCTTTAATACGAAAATCGTATGGCATCCAATATCCTGTACTGAAGCAGAAGTTGATATAATGTCTGCCGTAAAATAAAAATTGCGCTTACAATCTCATAGCTCATAAAATGAAAGAAAATGTAAGCAATAAACTATCTATTGTTACGTAGAGTATTCTCAATAAATCAACAGTAATTTGCCTTTGTTTCTAACAATGACATTCGATTCGATTCATGAATATCAAATAGATACCGAAAACCCTATAGAACCCAAGGTCATTTCTCGTTCATGACCGAACTTTGGTGGATATATTTACTATAATCTGTCTACCAGATGTCTTACTTATAATAGAACATTAATTATTTTGAGAAATTATTTCGGCAGATAAACTTATATTATATACTACCATCTTTCTGATTACAAAAAGTACTGTCCTCGTTCGTGGAGGTTGGTAAATGCTTCTTCAATAAGATTCCGAATGAAATGTTGGATCTGCCCTTCATTAAATTTAAAGCTAAATTGAAATTCACTATTGAAGAATATTTAAATGACAAAACAGCCAACCTTTTATACTATCTTCTTTCTGTATAACATTTATATATTGCATAACATGTAAGGAATCTATGGTGATATATTGCAGTATGAATTATTAGTATGGCATTATTGCGACGGTAACAATATTTTTTGTTTGTTACAACTCCATTAATTCTTTGAAAAGTAATTGTATAACAACTTCTATATGTATTAAAAAGAGCCTTAGATAGATAAATAATTATAATGAAAAAAATAGTTTTTTTAGTTTGACGTATTGCAGGGGAGCTTCTTGCCGCTTCTTCTTTAAACAGTGATAACACATTGCAAAGCGGTGTACATAGTATAGGAAGTAGATTTAAATTTTGCCTTATATGTACGACCTACAAAAAGGGTTCTCCAGTAGAACTTATTTTGAATAGAAACTTTTAAATTTGACTTATTTCTAAGCTAATTAATTTTGAGTAATATAGGTACAACATGTAATCTTACGGTCGATTGTAGGAACACGACTCCGGGACTGCGTTCCAGTGTAATTAGTATATGTATTATACCAACGCTAATATACTAATCCTCGAAGGCCGTCTATAATACATAATTATGCAATAATTCTGGCCTTATACGTATAATGATACAAAATTTAAAAGTCAAAAAGGAATCAATACAAAATACGTTGCTTAATATTATATGTATTATTTTACTTAAAAATTTGAGTAAAAGTATATTTGTTCTGTTGTATTTTAATTCCTTTCTCTCACTGGTTATCTTATTAGCACGGTACAATTAAATATTCACACTATTGTATGAAATGTTCTATAGAAATAATGAGTCATTACAATATCATTAAAGATGAAAACTTTATTCTAAAGGCGTATTGACAAATATATGAAAGTCAAAATATTAGCATAGACATCATTTTAACAAAAGTAAAGTTTTGAGAGAAAGTAAAAAGAAATTGAAAGTAAATTATTTGTCGTTTTTAATACATGTAAATGGGACGTTGGAAAATATCTCGCAAACGTATGTTACAACCGAGTCATCTTTACTTCGTATTCATCCATAAATGAAATTACTATTCTTCTTTAACGGTTGCAATATGTACCCTATGACACCTTAAATGCGGATATTAAGGAAGCCATTTCGTCAAAAACTTCATTTCTCTCAATCTTAAGAATCACTATAAGTTTAAAATTACCGATCAGTCAAATTGATGACATGAATCGACCAACTACAGGTAAACAAGCTCGAAGCATACTGCATCAAAGATCGCTTGAGCATCGTCCTCATCTCTAAGGCATAAAGTGTGTGTGTGTTGCTGTTCATGCTGTGCATAGACATTTAACCGGTTAAATGTCTATGCACACCAGCATTAATAAGGGTTCACAATGTTTGTAGTTTAAACTAGTGTCAAGTAATATAGTCATAGATATTTCTATTTATAATAATCTTAAAGCAAATAGGGCCACGAGGTAAACTGAATATATTATACTAACGCCAACCTCAAACTCAGCGAAATTGTAAATTTTTGATTATCCCCGAACTAGAAAAGCTCGAAAGTTCGTAATTCACTAAACAATTACAATTGAGATTTTCTATACAACCACATAATTCTTGTTTATAGGGAAAATCTAGAACTACTATTTTATTTTCTACAAAAATTGCATGTTTCTTGATAATACAACTATAGAGTAAAACACCACTATTCAAGTTACAGACAAAATCTCTTCGAGCATCTATCTCTATTATAACGATTGCTCTAACCCCTTACCTTGTCTTCCAGTCACACCTAATTTTACATTTTATGCATGTCTAACTTATACGTAAGCTATACCTAGTTGCCTTCTATTAAGATTAATGTGCTAATGATAGGATGTGTGCCATGTCACGTATGATTAGTATTCCAAGCACTCACGAATTAAGTAGTTGACTTGAATCTTGTATCTCACGCAAGGATACGCTTCATTAACGTTCAAATACATTGTATAGAATTTAACTACGGTTTTATACCTAGTATAAATTATGTATGGTTCACGAATTTGATTGCATTGTTTCTCTTCAGTACCTCCAATTACACGAAGTAAATAATTGTGGCCATCTTCATAATGCTTATTTATCGATGCCTTGTTTAATAGATAGCTGTCTTTAGCATTTTTATTTATTCATTATTTTTAAATGAAAAGGTTTTCGTTTTTGGATTTGTATCTAAAATTTATCGCTCTGTTTGGCTTTTTATGTCGATATATATGATGACAATCAGCATTAGTATCCTAAAGTTAAGTCACGCTTGCGTTTGGAGTATCCAATTTGGAACTTTTGGTTCTCTTTATTACATTTTCTTTATTTCACACGATCATATCACTACACGACTAGATATTTGTTATCCACATACTGTGTGACTGTATATTAGGTGGCCGCCTTAATGAGTATACAATGTGCATGCACTCATGAAGGTGGCCACAGATGCGGAAGGTCTTATTCATATATGAATATGTACAAAAAATTCCCACTCAAGATACATTAACCTTCGAGGGTTTCAGCCCTCCGTTTTGGGACAGTTCTGTAATAAAACAGTTCAGGTACAAATCACACCTTAATTTCCAGGTAGAGCGAGGAGAGCTGAACCTAACATTCCCAATAATGTTCAACCCAGTGACCTGGGAAGCTCATGCGTTTCCAGTCTACTTTGGCGGTGCTAAAGTTGTCGACGACATCATAGTTTCTGTGCCAGCTGTGCAACTGGTTTGGTTTGTGCGAACCGATAACAAAATTCAGCAGCAAAGGTTGGTAGGAGTTTTTAATCTATCCTAGCCCTAGTCTATCTCTAATTGTAGCTATAGTAGTCGTGTTTTTCGATATGGGTATGTATTTTTGAATAAGAATGGAATTATGATTTTGGTTAGAAATTTTCTCTTTGCTTCAAATATTCTATAATTGAAGGAAGCTTGTATGTATGGGTACATTGGTGTAAAAAAAGTACTAGGAATAACATCATTTAATCTCATATTTTACTACTGACGTACATACGTGCGCCATACTTAAGTCATCTCTCGTTTTTTCATACCTCACATAAATTATGAATCCACCTTTTTAATATTTAATAAAATAAAAAATATTTTAGACCACTTTCGTCCAATAATAAAAGTGTTAAATATCTTTGCAAATCCATTATATTCTAAACACAGTATCAGAAAAAAATATTGATCACAAATGTCTGTTTTACTTGGGCACATACCCAAGTAAAACAGACATTTTCATACATCTTACGTTGTTATACCAGGTAATTAAATCCTACTAAAAGCACTGAAGTTGAAGTAGCTTAATGAATAACTTCGTTTCATTGAGATTACTTACGTTACTTCATAGGTACTAGGCCCTTCTTCATCGAGGGGAAGCATGCACCATTTGGGCAATTTTAGTTAATGTGCAAATTGTTGTTGACGATCAAGGAAGACATTGTGATAAAATCTATACATTGAGATAATAACTCTTTCTATGAGACCCGCTAATTAGCGTTGGATAAATGTAGTGTGGGTGTACGGTCAGTTTCCCTAAAAATGAAGAGGTTCGAGTCTTTATGGGCTAAAGTCTGGGTACAAGTCGCAGGACACTGTACGGAGTACATTTTGGTAACAGTGAACGCAAACTTGTTCGAAATTCACAAGTGACTAGTGACATCATGTTACAACTCTTTACCTCTTGTATATATGTTATAGTCAAACATCGCAGCTCTGGCGCTTTTAGGTTTGACTAGTCAAACCTCAGGTCTTACATAAAGTCTTAGCCAAAGTCCAAATAAATGAAGTTTTTCTGCCTTTTACTAGCGAATTTTTGTCTAACCTAGGAGACACTTATGACTAATTTATACAGTCATTAAACATGTAACAAGTGCAGTACGAATTGACGTTTGACCGAGAATGCATTGGTCGCTTCTAGGATCGACAAGGCAAAGCCTGAAACATATTATTTTACGTTCGACGTTTGACTAAAAATCTTTTATCGGACTTTAGTCAAAGGCCGAAATTGGAATTTATTTCGGGTTTTGTCGAAAGGCCTTGTTCAAACCTAGGATAAACCAGTCACTCCGGGAAGGCACTGTATATCGACCGTTGACTATCTGTTATAACATATACATAATTCAAGGAAGTTACATATATAACATTATATTACACAATAAAACTAAATATTGTAAAAAAACATATTTACAATATTATCTATGCAAAACAATTAGTGGTGTCGTGACTTAAAGCGATCTCTTCCAGGTAACCATATTCAAGAAAACTCTTAAGGCCGTATTGGACAGTTCATTTCTGTCATTCAATTTAGATGAATTGACCAAAGTGATCCATATGAACATAAACTTGAATCATTCAATGTCCTTCAAAACCGTCGTATCCTTGCAGGTCTGTGCCTTTCAACCAAATTGCTTCAATTTGGTGGATCCGTCTATTAATATCAGCTAATATTGGTTAATGCCAATCTGGCGTTAGGAAGTTGTTAATGTAGCATTATAGGTATAATTTGTATTACATTTTTTAAAGGAAATAAAGAGATTATCTGAAATAGTTTCTTATTTGAGATTACGGTCGCTCTCGTTAACTTTTTATGACTTATTTTGAATTTCAACAGCTTAACATTTTGTGCAAACACCAAAGCTGTAACTTAGATAATAGACATCGATCTTGACACGGTTTAAGAAATCGTTTCGAATACTAAACAATATAATAGCAGACGGGAATACGAATAGAAAGGTATTATGATTAAGCGAGTTTACAAACAAGTTTTCTCGTTTTCTTTATTTTAATAATACATTGCACGGTTTGTGTATGTAGACCTTTAGTGCCAACTACTCGTGAATATTTAGTATTTAAACAACTTCCAAGTAAAATGGGATCAGCCGAAAGCTAGATTCCCATTTTATTATACTGCATACTTATTATAGTTGTAGGGAGAACTATCATGGGGTGGGTTTCAGATGTGTGCCTGTTTTGTTATTATGAATATATTTATGACTTATTTATAACAACTAAAACTGTAAGGTTTTTAATTTTTAGTTCTATAGTGTGGAGATGATGTATGGATTGATATGATGATATGTGGTGTGACAGAAGATGTATGTCAGAATAGAGGAGTATGGAAGGAAAAGACATATTGTGCCGACCCCAAATAATTGGGATGTGGTGAAAGAAAAGCGAGAGTGTATATTAAGCCTATTACAATTAAAATACCGACGGCTTACAGAATACCGAAACCGGTTAGTTAGGTATGTGGGGAAAAACGTCTAGCCAATCCGCTTCCGCCAGATTCTGATAGAAGATGTAGGACTCAAAAATGCTACCTGACGTTGTAAAGAACAATATGCGTACTAATGGTCTCACCATTAGTGATGTGAAAGACCGCGCGAAGCGGAGAAGAAAAAGAAAGAAAGAAAACCACGAGCTTCGAAGCAAAAGCTCAGCATACCACTGAAATTTAACATTTAGATGATGATGAATATGAATAGAATGTTCCTGGTCATCTAACTAAAAGTGATTATATGTAACTTCTTTTCAGAGGTGCAGCATGGGAAGACGCTTTTCTAGATGCAGTGGGAATAGCAGAAGACACCGGCCGCTTCAAGCACATATCAGTATCAAGATTTGCATCGCGAACTCTTGATCATGAATTAGAAAAGAATACCAGAACAGTCATCCCATTTTTCAGTTCCACTTTTATCCTAATGGGAATATTTTCAGTAGTGACATGTATGATGGGCGACTGGGTTCGGTCTAAGCCTTGGTTAGGATTACTTGGAAACATTTCGGCTGTGATGGCCACAGCAGCCGCTTTTGGTTGTGCTATATATTTAGGAATTTCCTTTATTGGAATCAATTTGGCGGCGCCCTTCTTGATGATAGGTAAGTTCATTTTGCAATATTTTCATAGTTAATTATGATCAAGTTAAATAATTAGTATGCGTTCTGCTTTTAGACATTAATTAGATACTTGCAGTTGATATTGGAACACTCTGAACTTGTTCTTTGTATAACTTAGTAGGCCATCAGGTGTTTTCTCTTTTTCATGTTTTAAAGTATGAATCCTTCGAAGGCAGTTTTGTTTCGTTTTTCAACCTACTTTTAGTACTCTGATTAAAAAAATAAACTCTTTTCCTCATTACGAAGTGAAACTTCTTTAGAATCTTTGTGATTTGAAACTCGATGAAACGAAAAAGCGACACTAAAAAGAGATAAACACAAAAATCTATAGGAGTAAGCCTGCGAGAGAATGAGATAGAATACATTATATTTAATAATTTTAACACTGTGCTCGTACAGATTGTTGGAAATATTTTGAAGTTTTTCGTTAATACTTCAAATAACAATGGCAAAAATATCACTAGGTGTTTTAGAATGTGAGTATACCAAATTAGACCGATTATATTATTAATTAGACATGTTAGACTGACAAAATAATTTATATTTTAATGGACTTTCAATAACATTCAAATCATGCGAATCGGAAAGCACAGAGTACTTTGTATGTATTAAGATACAGTCTTCACTCGCGAAAACTGGCTTGCTACTGGCACCACCTAGTGTCAGAGTCATAGAACTATTTTTGCTATATAAACATACCGGTATCTATATATTATTATAGTTACTAACTTATATTTTCCGGGATTTCTTAGCTTCGAAAAAACATGATGTATATCGCAAGCGAAGCCACGGACAAAAGCTAGTATATAAACCTTCCTTGAAAAATCATCTAACTGATGGTGAAAACCGCTTAAAAATCCGTTTCGTGGTTTAGGACGAGTTAGCTAATATACAGAAAGACAGACGCGGAAAGCGATTTTGTTTTATACGATATAATGATAAAGAATAAGATTATAATTTCGTTCTAATACTAAACTTACTGTATTTAATACTTTTTTGCTATTAGGTATAGGTATCGATGATACCTTTGTAATGTTGGCGGCATGGAGGCGAGCCTCTCCTAAGCTTCCAGTTCCAGAGCGTATGGCGATTATGCTATCAGAAGCTGCTGTTTCCATCACCATAACATCTGTCACGGACATGCTATCGTTTTTCATTGGAATATTCTCACCATTCCCTTCGGTGCAAATATTCTGCATGTATTCTGGTAAGACCTTTTCTGTTTTCAATTTTGTTTCGTGATGAGTAAATTTTATCACTTAGCTTTAGCTTCAATAACGATTGATTACGATTATTAAAAACTTTATTTTACTAAAACTCGAACGCTTTGTCACTCCACGCACAGTATCTAAAGAATTGCGTGTAGACGACAAACATCCACTGTTTTCGTCATTTGACTCCAGAAACAAAAAAGCAATTAATCATTTTTAGTAACATACGATAATTCTGCACTGCTGATAACTGCTCAGCTTTAGTTTGTGAATACTTTTAGATAATAGTTTCGTCTCTTAACAGGTTTGGCCGTGTGCTTTACGTTCGTGTGGCATCTCACGTTTTTCGCCGGTTGCGTGGCCGTATCGGGCTACAGAGAGAAACAGAACAGACACACCATTACTTGGTTGAAGGTCTTACCTGAATCTAGAGCAAGGAAAGGTATTAAACATTTTAATTACCCATTTTACTGTATAAATAAAGGTACTTAGTTACATTCCAAAACGTATAATATTCTGAAAATGTGTGCAGAATGCACTCATTGCTGAAGCTGAATATAACAGTGTTATCACGACGATGCATTATTTAGTGAAACGTGTCTTTTCAAGATGCTTTTGTGTAATATTAAATGTCCATGTAATCGTTCTATAAAGTAACATAATTATTATAGCCTATTGGAATGGAAAATGGATTTTTTTATTTTATTTTTAAAGGGGCTTTGAACCTTTTCTGTTATGTCAGCCCCATCGTACCTTTTCTTAATTTATTATAGCTTACATAAAACTAACATAAAATTTACATGAATTTTAATGTGTCTATGACAATGTTTGTGATAAGTTCCCCACAGACAAGGAGGTCATCACAAACTTGTACATAGTTCTACCTTCTTGTTAGACCAGTCTCGTTAATTTCATAAACATACTATGCAGCTCATATCGCATTTGAAGTTTCTACATATTTGTGGCGTTCGGTGTTGACTCTAGGATCAGTGGGTCCCGAAGCCTGTCGGTTTCATCGAGACCTACCATCTCGTTTGATAGAAGTCTCGTGTGACGAAAAGTCTGGCCTGTAGGTACTTGGGGCAAAGCATTGGCCTTGTCATACAGCACGAGGCTGTGGCCAGCGTTTTGAGCACGTTCCCAACCGACAGTGATTTGGGACTTATATATTATTTGTATTTTTTTTAGAAAATTGTACATATTGTAACCTTGTAATTTTAATAAATGTTTTGACATAAAAAATATAGCCTAATTGCCTTTTTCAGTAATATTCATTATGCAGTATATATCTATAAAATTATAAACATGCCGTGTCTCTACATTAAAGCTAATAAATAAAACAACTGGAATAGAAAAGATGAAGACCACGACGAATTTTTTATTAGATTTCTTGTCTGTTTGTTTGTTTATCGGGATGCACGTAAAAACTACTAGGCCGATTTCAATGCGGTTTTCGCTGATCGACAGCAAATTTTTAGACTTTAATTCTGCACTACTTTCTATCATGGGAATCCCGTGGGAATTTTTCTGTGGTGTTTTTTTAAATGGCCAGTTTAAAAAAAATCTAATTGCGATGTGATATTTTTACTGCTCGATAGCAAATTATAAGTAATGAAATGTGTGATTTTTATATCCCGGGAATCCCGCGGAAATTTTGAAGTTGTTCGAGTGCCTAAAAATTAGCTTATTCTGACACAGTTTTCACTAAAACGATAGCTGCTTATATTCTTTTTTCAAATGCTGTGATACTTTGTGTTCCGGGAATCCCGCGTGAATTTCCAGTCAAGGGTGGACGAAGGCGCGGGAATATCTTAGTTCTAAACAAAGTTAAATTTTTATTATTATATTTATAAAAAACATGTCTTTTTACATATAGCATTATATCATATAGTTTACACAAAAACGTTAACAAGTGCCATATGTATATGCTTAGTGAAGGTTTTATTATTTATTACAGAAAATAAATCCTGTCTCTACCGAATATTCTGCAGCGGGGGTATAGATAAGGCTGATCCAGACAACCCGATAGATAACCAAGAGCATTGCATAATGAAGTTTTTCCGCACAACTATGGCAGATTTTCTCAATAACGGATATGTGAAAGCTTTGGTTATAGTTGTATTTTTGACTTATCTCGCTGGTGCAGGATACGGTGTGACCAACCTAAAAGAAGGCTTGGAAAGAAGAAAATTGTCTAAAGTAGACTCCTACTCTGTCGAGTTCTTCGACCGCGAAGATCTCTACTACAGAGAATTTCCATACAGAATA
This sequence comes from Dendrolimus houi, assembly GCA_039645545.1. Taxonomy (NCBI): domain Eukaryota; kingdom Metazoa; phylum Arthropoda; class Insecta; order Lepidoptera; family Lasiocampidae; genus Dendrolimus; species Dendrolimus houi. The sequence continues at coordinate 9,327,106 of CM077127.1, read as the reverse complement.
CAGGTACATGAATATATAAATATTATACCTATGCATGAAAGTTTATAAAATTTTAACACTTTCTTGCAAAATAGTTACACGAGATTTATAGGCTTTGCCAGGGATGCGGAGTAGTCCTATTCCCGCGGCCCTGGCCATAGGCGAATGTAAGGAACACGGGGAGTTTTAGTGGGTATTTCGGCAGTAGTAAACTACCTACACCAGGGTAGAATCAGGCCGGCAAGTCTCCACGCGCCCTCATCGCGATCCCCACACAGTGAGAAGTCCGTAAGTGGATTTCTCCTTCTCATGAAAAAGATTTATAGTTTATAGGATTGTTAAAATATTCTTTATTCACAATCGCAATACTAATGAGATATTATAATAAGTATTTACAACCTCTATTTTAATTAATATTTACAACACATCCACATTTTATACTTAGTAATAAAGTTCTTTTTTATTTTTTAGACTAATAAGTACTGTACTGTCAACAAAACATTGAAAATAAACTTATTGAGATTTTTTTTATAATTTTTTTTGTGAAATATGTTTTATAGGTTTTCATGTTATTAGGCGAATTTCATTCATATTATTTCGCTTCCAAGTTAATGTAAATGTGAAGACGGGTTTCTTTAGATGTTTGTTATCATCTCACGGTTTTTATCTAAAACAGATTATGAAGAAAATTTTAAAGATTAGAAATGACATAACATTAGGCTAGAAAAAACGATAACTTCTGGAAGATAGGCAACCGGCTTTGGAGATCAAAAAAGTTTACCTTAGTACTAATTTAAATGCATTTGGTGCCAAACTTTATAATCTTTCCAGATACTTACCTAAGTAATTATAAAAAGTTGCGCAATACCTGAATTTGTTTGAAGCAGCAACTGACACCAACTTAAAGCAACATACTAACTTATATAAAATATAGTGAATAATTACCAAATATATAAGAGTAATCTGGTTTTTTCAGGTGGTAATAAGCGGTAATCACAATTACTCAGACCCAAAAGTCCAAGCGGAAGTGGAACTATTAACGCAAAGACTCGAAAATACGTCGTACATATCGAACTCTCTGTACACAGAGTCTTGGCTAAGAACGTTCCTCGACTACGTAAACAGGAACAACGACTATTTGAACGTCACTATTGATGATGAAGCTGATTTTATCCATAATCTTAAAGAGGTAAGGAAGTCATGCATCTGTCTTTTCTTTATTAATATTATTATTGTTTATCTATGCTAGTATGCTGTGTGTATGTAATTTTGTAGTCCTTCATTCTGATATAAGGTTTCTGTCACACCACAAACCACCATGCCACACAACCTGCACATGTCTTTTTTGGGCTACCCTAACTCTTATGTCCATCAATCTTCCAATTTTACAATATTTTTTGTCACATGGCTGTTTTTGATCCTCCTCTCGTTACATGCCCATATTGCCTCAATGTACTTCATTTGTACAACTTTCAAATACTCGTATTCCCTCAGGTACTCGATTCTCTTCCTATTTATTCTCGTAAGCTCATGTCACCACATATCATCTCAATTTTAACAATCTAGTAGTCTCCTACTGATACGTTATCTACGGTTTCAAATAAATTTAAAAATTCAATACTTTATTAAAATATCGTGATAAAACAATTTTAGTTAGGTAACTAAATTTAAACTGTGATAAAACTAAACAATAAAATATCACTACGTGTGATATAATCATTCTAAACCTGCTCTACGCCGTTATTGGACTATCTACTTTCCATACCCCCTACATGACGTTAATCGTTTTTTTTTAATATTTTTTATCACTAGGTTTTGAGACATGGGCTATATTCAGTTAAATACGTTTTGTAGGGACAAAACTGTAAATGTTCAATACACCCACTAAACCCTTTAGTGTTCGTGGAGTGATTTGCATTTTGTCGATATTTTTTTCTTAATGAAAATTTTCTTTACTTCTCAGTTGTGGTTGTTCCCTGCTAATCCATTCTCACTCGATGTCAAGTTCAATGATGCAGAAAATGAAATAGTTGCATCAAGATTCCTGATTCAAGCCATAAACATTAGTGGCACCAACCATGAAAAGGAAATGGTAAAAGCGTTAAGAGATGTTGTCGCTCAATCTCCACTGAACGCTTCGGTGTTCCATCCGTATTTCGTGTTTTTCGATCAGGTAAGTTTTTGATATAATATAAAAACTTAGTTTACGAAATTTTCCTAACTAGAAATCAAACTCGAGATGCCTACATTCCAGTGATCTAGAGGGGTCAACATAAACAGTAAAACACAGAGCAAAGCTAGAGCTACTTATAGCATTTGTATCAAGCCTCTCTTAGTACAGATATTTTTATTTTCGTATTGAACAAAAAATTTTAATTCCATATAATGTATTTTCAGTTCGAGCTTGTGAGACCGACTTCGATCCAGAATTTATGCTATGGAGCTTTAATGATGATGATTACCTCCTTTATATTCATACCGAACATCTTGTGCTCCCTTTGGGTGGCCTTCAGTATTATATCCATCGAAATTGGCGTAGTCGGCTACATGGCACTCTGGGACATCAATCTGGACTCTATATCGATGATAAACTTAATTATGTGTATAGGGTTCTCAGTAGACTTCACTGCTCATATCTGTTACGCATACATGGCATCCAAAGCGAAATATCCCAGTGAAAGGGTTAGCGAATGTTTATATTCACTAGGACTTCCTATAGTTCAAGGATCATTTAGCACGATATTAGGTGTCGTTGCCTTACTTCTTGCCGACAGCTACATATTTTCTGTATTCTTCAAAATGGTTTTCATGGTGATATTTTTTGGTGCGATGCACGGACTTTTCTTGTTGCCAGTATTGCTATCGTTGTTTGGTCCAGGATCGTGTGCCAGTAAGGAAGATGATATAAAAATGACAAAACTTGAAAAGTGCTATCCAAATCCTTATACGATACCCCATCCACAGTTGATGTTAAATGACCAGGTATACAACGGCAAAAATTTGAGTCCGAATGGAATATACAAGATTTATGGTGAAGATAAAGATTTGGGAATTGGTACATCTGGCGAGGACACCAGCGAGAGTAGTTCAAATCAGTCACAGAGACGTCAAATTGATGAAGACAGAAAAAAATATGACGAAGGATGGAAACGATCTAATTACTGCCAAAGCTCAAGTCAATTTCAACCGTCGGGAGAATTAGACTTGTATGGACAAGGTCATGATTTGGATAGAAACTGGCAAAGGCAACGATACGAAGAGAATCGCAGAACTTTTGATAACTACAGAAGACCACCAGTCGTGTCGAGGACAAGAGACGATGATTGGGTAACGTCAACGCGCAAAACTAGTGACGTAGGTCCTCGACGCGAAGGAAATTACAGAGTAATGAGAGCGCATTCTCACCACAACATCCATCGACCACGAGCACCGAAACGCTCTAATTCTCATCAAAATCTAGATTCTTTAGATTATGTGGCCGAAATGAGATTTCCCTGACAGTAACCCTTTAACCTCTCTATTTATAAATTAATTTAAATATGCTCAATGTACACCAAAGTATTACGCCTACCTTATATACAAAGTTGAAATAGTTTTTGAATTGGAAGGAAGATATTTATTACAAATTATTACAAAAATGGAAAATATTTAAAACTGACACGTTCATGAAAATATCGTTGTATCGATATTTGTTGGTCTAATCCATAGATGATAACTATATTTAAGAGTCTTATCAGTTGCCCTAGGACAATAATATACTTTGTACTAAACTTTATGACTACTCTTTTAGCTCTAAAGGTCTATGGAATGGACGGTTTGTTATACGAACTCAGCTATTGCACAATAACCTCCTGCTAATCTAAATGACTAGGACGCAGACGTTACACAAAGTAACGAATATAAAATGTAATTAGTAAGTCTAACATCAAATCTTGGTGTAGGATGTTTCTCGGATCAGTAAACGCTGCATATAATTTAGAAAATAATATGACGAAGGATGGAAACCATCTAATTACTGCCAAAACTCAAGTCAATTTCAACCGTCGGGAGAATTAGACTTGTATGAACAAGGTCATGATTTGAATAGAAACTGGCAAAGTCAACGATACGAAGATAATCGCAGAGCTTTTGATAACTACAGAAGACCACCAGTCGTGTCGAGGACAAGAGACGATGATTGGGTAACGTCAACGCGCAAAACTAGTGACGTAGGACCTCGACGCGAAGGAAATTACAGAGTAATGCGAGCGCATTCTCACCACAACATCCATCGACCACGAGCACCGAAACGCTCTGATTCTCATCAAAATCTAGCACATTTAGATTACGTGGCCGAAATGAGATTTCCCTGACAGTAACCCTTTGACCTCTCTATTTATAAATTATTCTAAATATGCTCAATATTGACCAAAGTATTACGCCTATCTTCAATACAGAGTTGAACTATTTTTTGAATTGGAAGAAAGATTTAACAGAACTATAGCAGATTTTCTCAATAATGGATATGTGAAACCTTTGGTTATAGTTGTATTTTTGACTTATCTCGCTGGTGCAGGATACGGCGTGACTAATCTCAAAGAAGGCTTGGAAAGAAGAAAATTGTCTAAAATAGATAGACTCTTACTCTATCGAGTTCTTTGACCGTGAAGTTCTCTACTACAGAGAATTTCCATACAGAATACAGGTACATGAATATATAAATATTATACCTATGCATGTATTTTTATAAAAATGTTTATAACTTTTTAATCCTTTCTTGCATAATAGTTATACGAGGTTTATAGGTTTCGCCAGGGCCCATGCGCAGTAGGCCACTTCCTACGGCCCTGGCCTTAGGCGAATGGTAGGAACATGGGTAGTTTTAGTGGGTATCCCGGCAGTAGTAGTTTACTTACACAAGGGTAGAACCAGACCGAGGCGTCTCCACACGACCTCATCGTGATCCCCACATGGTGAGAAGTCCGTCCGTTCTCTTTGTAAAAAAAAAGGTTTATAGGATTGTTAAAATATTTTTTATTCACAATCGTAATATTAATGAGATGTAATAAGTATTTATTTTAATTATTTACAACAAATTATATATGCTCCACATTTTAAACTGAGTAATATTTTTTTTAAATGAATACAGTAACAAAACATTAAAAAGAAACTTATTGAGATTTAAATTGTTTAATAGTAATAATGTTTATAAAATACATTTTAAATAGGTAATAAAACTAAGTTTTCGTACTTACGTTTGTTATCAGGTGAATGTCATTCCTATTATTTCGCTTCCAAGTTAATGTAAATTTGAAGACGAGTTTCTTTAGATGTTTGAACTCTCCTCACGGTTTTAGATAGAAACAGATTTTCAACAAAATTTTAAAGATTAGAAATGAACATAACCTTATGCTAGAAAAAATGATAACTTCTGGAAGATAAGCAACCAGCTTTGAAGATCAAAAAAGTTTAGCTTAGTACTAATTTAAATGTATTTGATGTCAAACTTTTTAATCTTTCCAGATATTTACCTAAGTAATTATAGAAGGTTGCGCAATGCCTGATTTTATTTAAAGTAGCACCTGATGCCAACTTAGAGCAACATACTAACTGATTGAAATATTCTGATCAAGTACCGAATTTTTAACAGTAATCTAATGGTTTTTTTAGGTGGTAATAAGCGGTAATCACAATTACTCAGACACAAAAGTCCATGCGCAAGTAAAACTCTTAACCCAAAGACTTAAAAATATATCGTCGTACATATCGAACTACCTGTACACAGTCCTGGCTAAGAACGTTCCTCGACTACGTAAACAGGAACAACGACTATTTGAACGTTACTATTGATAATGAAGCTGATTTTATCCATAATCTTAAAGAGGTAAGGATGTCATGCATCTGCATCCCTTTATCCAATGTTTCGGGTCAGCATAGTTTATCTGTGCTTGTGTACTCATCATCATCGGAGCGTTAAATCCCGGTTCCGATCGGAGCGTTCTCTCCGACGCCGAGGGTCCGCTTTCCTACTCCACTTTGTGCGGTCTTCAGCATTCGGTTTTGAGACCATTGGCACCCCATGTCATCCTTCACAACGTCAAGTCAGCATTTTTGGGCCTTCCCCTTCGACCGGTACCTGGCGGAGGCGGCATGGCTAGACATTTGTTCTCCACAGAATTATCCGGTCACCGTAAAACGTGGCCGTACTAGCGTAAGGGACTCTCCTGCAGTTTGTCTGCTATGTCACGGGCATAAAGACTGCCACGGATGCGGGAATTCCTGACGCGGTCTTTTCGCGTAACTACACACATCCATCGCAACATATTCATCTCCGTGACAAGCAGTTCTTGCTTGTGCTGTGTGTACGTAATTCTGTTTTGTTATCATGCCACATAATCCGTCTTTTTTAGGCTACCTTTACTCGTATGTCCATCAATCTTCTAGTTTTACATTTTTTTTTGTCACATGGTGGTTTTCGACCTTCCTCTCGTTATATGCTCATAATGCCTCTGTTCTTCATGGGTGCAACTTTCAAAGACAGGTACCAACCCTTAGATACCCGTTTCTCTCCCTATCTAATCTCGTATGCACACAATGTATCACCATAAACTCATATCAATTTTAACATTTTCATCTAGTCATTGTTATTCTATTAGTTAAGGAATATAATATTAACACATTGGAATTTTCATGCAATTTAAAATATTTTAAAACTGAATCAGATAAAACTTTAAATTAAACTTGTTAATTTTTTTATCCGCTTTCGTTTAATGTAGTTCACATTTTTAATAATAAAACGTCAAGAAGAACGTCTGTGGCGTCATCTAGTCACGTGGGAGTTGAAGCTTTTCAAAACTACATATTTACTAAACGATTGCTATTCCTAGTAGTATCCTACCAACGTTATTTACGTTTTCAAATAAATTTAAAATTCATTACCTTATTAAGATATTGTAAGTCATGGTAGCGCAATGGCTAGGCGCACGCATCCCGAACTCAAAGGGCGCGGATTCGAATCTTAGCCGGAACGTATGCAACACTTCGGCAGTTTTCTGATCTCATGTGCTTAACAGCGTTACAACAGACAAAAAGCGTTTTTTGATCGATTTCTCAGCCCTTGTTACAGTAATTATACATACTTTGCTGTGGTGAAAAAAATATATGTCAATCTTGATCATATTTCTGAGGTAAACTATGTACTCAAAACGCATTCTCGACAAATTTTCTCGATAGAAAATAATTGCAAAGTAACCTCTAAACGTGTTCTTCAATCTTGTGTCATGTTATTACTGTTAATCGTACATTGCTAAAATAAATAACAGTAACATATCATATAAGAAATATACTTATTATAGTATGTTTATTCGGTTACTTAGAGAATTTACAAGTAATTAATTATTTTACTATAAATGACTTCAAAAATCAGGCTTGCCGGTCCCAATGTATGGAACTTATCAATACGCCGGACGGCTCGTTGCTGTGTATACGCGTCTCTCTACTCGAGCGTGCTATTCGAAATTAAATTTTAAATAAATGAAGGAGCAATAATAACCACAATTTCGAGCCGATCGAGCTATACCTATTTGGTGTATACGGTAGAGGACTGGTCTAAATCATAGACTGTGTGGGTTCGAATCCTACTAGCTTCTCTTGATGTAGTAGAATTTTTTATTTTTATATCATAGTTGATAAAATGGTCGTTTCTCTTCTTAAATAATTTTATAAAATGCAATAAAAATACTTTTCTATTAGGTTGGGGAAAAAGTTTCTTCGCATTTTATATAAAAATTCAAAAGATTTTTTTTATAAAGTTTATTTATATTTGACTAAAGTATGTAGGTGCCATTTTGTAGGATAACTTTACGCCATCTTATAGGTAGGGACGTGATCCCATTGCAATAAAAAATTTTGGGCTTCTGATCAAAAAACTGCGACAAGTGGTTTTGGCAGTCCTCTCGTGATGTTAAAGTGACACTGCCTGAGGAATTCCGCAGAGACCGAAACAGGTGAAAATCTGAAGGTGCAAGTTCAGGACTATACGGCGGATGCATTAACACCTCCCAACCAAACTCTCGTAATTTTTGCTGAGTGGCTAAAGATCTGTGAGGTCTAGCGTTATTATGGTGAAAAACCACACCCCTTCTGTTGATTAATTCCTGCCACTTTCTCTCAACTTTTTGCTTTAATCTCATCAGTTGTTCGCAGTACAGTTCAGAATCGATGGTTCTGCCTTGCGGTAACAGGTCATAATGAATAATGCCCTTCCAATCCCACCATACATACAGCATCATCTTGTCGCGAGTTAACCCGGGTTTCGCCACATTCTGTGAAGCCTGACCGGCCTTTGACTATGATCTTTTTCGCACGTTCTTGTCGTACGTGATCCACTTTTCATCACCAGTTATCAGCTTCTTCAAAAATAGTTCGGTTTCATTACGTCGTAATAAAGAATCACAAATGAGTACACGGTTCATTAGGTTTCTTTCAATGAGCTCATAAGGCACCCAAATATCGAGCTTTTTTTGTGTAACCATCTTTTTTCAAATGCGCCAAAACCGTTTTGTGATCAATTCTCATTTCTCCAGCTACATCGTAACTACTATACTAATATGCCGATCATGCTCCACTTTTTTTATGCTTTTATGGAAAGACTATTGAACCGATTTGGATGAAACTGAGTACATATGTAATTTTAATACCGAGGGTGGCCAAGAGATATTTTTCATCCCGAAAAATGAGATAGTTTCCGGGATGAAAATATATGTGGCCGAACGAATGATAAAATATAAAATGAAATGACCGAAATGACTGAAAAAAAACCTGTTCTACTTTCTGAGATAACCTTTACATACATCTATCCCATTACCCGGGATGAAAAGTATCTCTTATTTACCGTCATTATTAAATTAAATATATACCGAATTTCAGCCAAATCGTAATATTTTTTTCCGTAAAAGCAGAAGAAACAAAAAGACAAATATATTTTTATGCCGGAAAATGTGATAGTTTAATAAAATGCATACTATGTTCATTCTCGGCATCGAATATATATATATATATATATATATATATATATATATATATATATATATATATATATATATATATATATATATATACACACACATATATACTGAGTTTCAGACAAATCGGTCCAGTTGTTTTTCCGTGAAAAGGGAACAGACAGATAGACAGTTACTTTGGCATTTATATTAATATATATGGATTCATTGTTGTTCCATAATACAATTACATCATTTTAATAAAGTTTACTCGTCTAAAAAATATTAAAAAATAAAAAGAAACACACAGCCCGAGGATTCGAACCCTGTACCTCTTGGTTACTATTGGGCTCCGTGTACCGTTGAGCTAAAAACGCTTAGGAAGTTACGTCAACATTTTAATATCTATTAAGCTTATAAACGATCGGTCTCACTTTAGGATATTTTGTCTCGCTCTCGTGCTCGGCAGCCTTAGAATGAAATAAATTGAATCAAGTTGGTATGGACACGGTGCGCGTAGGTATGTTCAGTTGCAATATTTCGCCACGCTCGAACTTTTATTACGCGCTGTTTCAACGAAGTAAATATCGGCCGTGCGGGGTTGATTTTCTGAAACACCGATTTGAATCAGGTCTACAAAGCCTCTTAATGTTACAATTACCACGTGCTAACAACGGTGAAGGAAAACATCGTCATGAAACCTGCACATCGAGATAACCGATGTGCCCAACCTACCAAGCTGCCTTGGACAAGCGTGGCGGATTCAAAATTTTCTTTACTTTTCAGTTGTGGTTGTTCCCTGCTAATCCATTCTCACTCGACGTCAAGTTCAATGATGCAGAAGATGAAATAGTTGCATCAAGATTCCTGATCCAAGCCATAAATATCGGTGGCACCAACCGTGAAATGGAAATGGTAAAAGCGTTAAGAGATGTAGTCGCTCAATCTCCACTGAATGCTTCGGTGTTCCATCCGTATTTCGTGTTTTTCGATCAGGTAAGTTTTTGATATAATATAAAAACTTAAAGTTTACGAAATTTTCCTAACTGGAAATCGAACTCGAGATGCCTACATTCCAATGACTTCAAGGAGTCAACAAAAACACTAAAACACAGAACAAAGCTAGAGCTACTAATAGCATTTATATCAAGCCTCTCTTAGTATAGATATTTTTATTTTCGTATTGAATTTTTTTTTTTAATTCCGTATAATCTATTTTCAGTTCGAGCTTATGAGACGGACTTCAATCCAGAGTGTATGCTATGGAGCTTTAATGATGATGATTACCTTTTGATATTCATACCGAACATCTTGTGCTCCCTTTGGGGAGCCTTCAGTATTATATCCATCAAAATCTGCGTAGTCGGCTACATGGCACACTGGGACATCAATCTGGACTCCATATCGATGATAAACTTAATTATATGTATGGTATGGGTCCTCAGTAGACTTCACTGCTCATATCTGTTACGCATACATGGCGTCAAAAGCGAAATATCCCAGCGAGAGGGTTAGCGAATTTTTATATTCACTAGGACTTCCTATAGTTCAAGGATCATTTAGTACGATATTAGGTGTAGTTGCCTTACTTCTTGCCGACAGCTACATGTTTTCTGTGTTCTTCAAAATGGTCTTCTTTGGTGCGATGCATGGACTTTTCTTGTTGACAGTATTTCAATCGTTGTTTGGTCCAAGATGGTATACCAGTAATGAAGATAATATAATAAAGATGACAAAACTTGAAAAGTGCTTTCCAAATCCTTATACGATACCCCATCACAGTTGATGTTAAATGATCAGGTATACATCGGTAAAAACTTGAGTCCGAATGGAATATACAAGATTTATGGTGAAGATAAAAGATTTGGGAATTGGTACATCTGGCGAAAACAACAGCGAGAGTAGTTCAAATCAGTCGCAGAGACATCAAATTGATGAAGATAAAACATATGATGAAGGATGGACATGATCTATAATTACTACCAAAGTTCAAGTCAATGATAACTATAGAGACCACCAGTCGTATCGAGGACAAGAGATGATGGTTGGGTAACGTTAATGCACAAAACTAGTGACGTACGTCCTCGACGTGAAGGTACTACAGAATAATGCGAGCGCATTCCCGCCACATCTATTGACTGCGAGCACCGAACGCTCTAATTCTCATCAAAATATAGAACATTTAGTTTACGTGGCCGAAATTAGATTTCCCTGAATGTCACCCTTTGACCTCTCTATTTATAAATTAATTTAAATATGCTCAAAGTGAACCAAGTATTACACTTACCTTCTATACAGAGTTGAAATGTTTTCGAATTGGAAGGAAGATTTAATATTACAATATTTTTATACCAGGACACTAACAGAGGTATTCACTGACACCCTAGTGACAATATCCTTGACTTGATATTTGTTGGTGTTATTCGTTGCCCTAGGACAATGATATATTTTACGTTAAACTTAATGACAGCTCTTTTAGCACTAAAGGTCTGCGCAATGCACGGTTTGTTATACAAACTCCTCTATTTCACAATTCCTTGCTGTAATCTAAATTACTTCGACGCGGATTTTACACAAAGTAACAAACACGTTGATGCAATTACCAAGTTTAACGTCAGATCTTGGTGTTACTCGGGCAAGTAAATGCTGCATATAGGTTAAGGCCAAATGGGATTATGGTAACATTGAATACAGAGAGGTTTCAAGATATATTTATATAAATATAGGTATTAGGTAAAAAGCCAATATAGCAAGTTTACCAGATTGTAACTAGGTACTAAAAGTTTTCATAAAGCAACATTAGATAAAATTAGCTATCCAATGCGAGGTTCTAAAAACTAAACACACCAGTAATGTTTTGGAACATCACTAACATTCCATATTTTAGTGATATTCTAATAATTAGATAGGTAAATAATATTAAAACACCATAAGATAAATTTATACATAATTTATTAAAACTAGTTCCTACGTCTAATAATAGCAATAGAAAAAGAACACTAGGTATGATAATTATCCAGTGATAAACGTAACTATAAAAAGCTCCAAAACCCTACATCACTGCACTTTTTAATTTTCTATTATTACAATTATATCAAACATGCCTAATCAAAGATTGAAAATAAACTTGTTAATACTTTCAATAGACAGTGTATTTTAAATATAAATTCGGCATAAGGCAAGTGACCTGTGACTCATCTATATAATCATGCATGTCGATGTCAAAGGAGCATTATTATGGCTAGTATTCTTCCATGTTTATAACTAAACACCGATTCAGTGAATTTTGGATGTTTAACAGTGAATGAATTGGTCTGGTAGACAAATTATTTTAATGTTAAGATTTGTTTAAATAATAGTGTGATATAATTAATAGGGATGGGTGTGGAGTTATTCTTATTGACATGTGTATATAATAATGTGTGTATAATCTCAAGTGAATAGGTATTTTTAATGAAGCTTTAACGTTACCTGTGTTTAGTTGAAATACTGTAAATATTGTGATAATATTATGTCTTGATGCCATGTATACATTCCCCATCTATGTATGATTTAAAAATCGTCTATGATATATCATAAAATTGTACATGCGAATTGACTAGCGACGCGTGTCAATGTTAAACAAATAACAATAACACTACCTACTATTGTAAATAAGCAAATATTCTTTTATTATTACATTAGGTACCTACTATAAACATTGCAAAAGAATTTTACAATATTTACTTCCTTAATTCAAAGACAGGGGTGTTATACCTATGGGTCGCTTAGAAGCAAATTTTTGTTTTTGAAGGAATTAATCGTTGCTACGGTCTTCTGAGTTAGACGTTTTCCAGATTATTGTGTATCATAATGTAAAAATCGTAAAGTTAATAGTGCAAAGTTCTTTGACGACCATTATAATTGTATACACTGAATATATTAGAAATTCGATAGATCTGACTCGGTATTTTACGCGGATACTAATTCGAATCTCTGAAGACGGCATTTGTATATAATATAGAAGGTACTGGTTAATAGAAAGATATTCGTTAATAATCGCGTCGGTAGTCGCAACCACTGTCGAGGCCCGACAATAATAAACCAAATGCACTGGGCCCATATTCACGATAGAATTTATTTCATACCCGCCATTATGTGCCCGCGACTTCGTCCACGTTTGACATGAAATTCCCGCGGATTCCGAAACACAGCATTTAAAAAATGAATCTAAGCTATAGTTTTAGTGGCAACTGGTGGAATAAGCCAATTTTCATGCATCCGAACAACTTCAAACCGCTCCCGGGAAAGAAATATCACACATTTTATTACATTAACTTTACTAAGGACCAGTAAAAAATCACATTTGAATTCGTTTTTTTTTAATCTGGCCATTTTCAATAATTTCCAGGAAAATTCCCGCGGGATTCCCAGGATAAAAATTAGCGCAGAGTGTAATTCTAAAAATTAGCTGTCGATCAGCGAAAACGGCAACGATATCGGCCGAGTAGTATTTACGTGAATCCCGAACAAACAGACAAAACGACAAACTGACAAGAAATCTAAAAAAATTCATCGTGTTCTCCGTCGTTTACATAGTCTATTCCAGTTGTTTTTTTTTAAATAGCTTCAGTGTACAGACACGGCATGTTTAGAATTTTTTAATATTCTAGATTACTCTAATACTTTAAAATCATGATATAAGCGTTTTTTTATGCCCCTGTTCCACACGCGTTAGTTTGTTTGTGTAGTTAGTGACTGTGACTAAATGCAACTTACAGCGGTCAAAATAACGCGTTAACGATTAACTACATTAATGTAAATAGGTACCGTTTAACATCATTAAGAATGTCGCATCTTAAATAACGCATTAAAACATCTGCGTAATAGTAACTGACGTTATCCCAGGTGTATATATCAGACGTATTAGTAACATCGATAGCTTTTGTATATTTCGGAAATAAAAATAAAAGAACAGCCTTTACGTGTTGTATAGTAACTCCTCATTAATGCTAACAATTGGATAGACGACACAATTTACAACAAATTTTTAAAACATGCTCATAAAAGAGCAGGCTATAAAACACCTACTTGTCGTCACATAAAATAAAATAAATAAAAGTAAAATATTGAGATTAAAATATATTTTTTAATTATTTTGTAAACAATAATCAATGTCTTATTCGACTTGTTAAAGATATGGCGTCATAACATGCTCGAAATACTATCTGAATCGATTCGAATCTCTCCTTTGCATGTGTTCAATTATACGCTGAATGGTTTACATTTCACAGCGAATATGGGTCCAGTAAGCATTTATAACGACAGCAGTGTGTTAGTTCGTTCGTACCGTATGAATGACTATAAAATGTAGCGTTCGTGACAGTCTGTCACTAATGACTGAATAATGTAAATATCTACTTGTTTTTGTATTGAATAAAATAGTAAAAATTGTATCGAATATTATTTACACTTTATCTGGCCCAAATGTTCATCACAGATTCTTTTTACAATACATATACTATTTCAAAGTGTTTGTTTTACTTTTGATGTTTGCACGTCATCAAGTTACATATTACTTGACAGTAAATCCTACATTAAATAAATTACATAATTGTCGTACTTCATTGTTGTGGGTGATGTGATAGACTGATAGTGATGTTCTGTGAGTCATGTAACGCACAAACTATTAAACCATCGAAACTAACGTAAATAAATAGTAAATGTTCTACTACATGACATTTTTTTTACATTATTGCATAAATGGCTTATTTAATATACGTAAAATATGCTTATTGAAATGTGGGTATTTATAGTATTTTTAGGGACAATATATTAATAAGTTAAATTAATTAAAACTTATTTATAAATTAAGTCGATTTTTTTAACACATCGAGTCGGTAACGCATTAGGACATCACTAATTGATCCGTCATCGAGCTGTCAAAAGTAAAATAAATGCTTGGAAAAGGAACAGATTAACTATTAAATCGATTACCCAAGAGAAGTTATTCTAAATACTAAATAGCTCCTACAATTTTCATGACTAAGTAGCAGAACAAGTCATTCTTATTTCGCTTTTGGGACTTGTTTATAAAATATTTTTTAGACCAATTCAGTAAGTTTGTTTGTATATTTCCCAGAGATTAAACATAAGTTTTATCTAAAATAAAACTAGTCTAAATCCAGTTCGCTATCTAGCTTACGCATTACCACATTTTTTTAAGGTATAAATTGACAGAATTTAATAACAGACAGAATAATATTACGAACTAGGATATGCCCGCGACTTCGTCCACGCTTGACTTTAAATTCCCGCGGGATTCCCGGGACACAAAGTACCCCAGCATTTAAAAAAGAATGTAAGCTATCGTTTTAGTGAAAACTGTATCGGAATAAGCTAATTTTTATGCACCCGAACTACTAAAACCGCTTCCAGGAAAATTGCCGCAGGATAAAAAATATTACACATTTTATTACATAAAATTTGCTCTATCGGTCAGTGAAAAATCGTAAAAAAGTTGTTGCGTTATCGTAAACGCCCTACGAAAGAAATTTTAATTATCTATTCTAAACAAGTAAATAAAATCAAAGTATCTGTTTGTAATACATACAAATAAACAAAATTAAAGTGTCTGTTTGTAATGTCAAAATAACAGCTTCTTACTAAATGCATATGATAGTATATACGGCATTTATATCAAAAAAAACAGTTTTTAATATTTTTGTCTGTCTGTTTGTTCCGGCAAATCTCAGAAACGGCTGGACCGATATTGACGGGACTTCCACTAGCAGACAGCTGATGTTATAAGGAGTAACTCAGGCTATTGTTCTTTTAGAAAAAAAATTGAAAGGCCCACGCGCACGCCGCCGCCATCGCCACACCGGAAGCAAATTATATTAAATAAAATTCTACGCGGACGAAGTTGCAGGCAACAGCTAGTATAAAAATATATTTAATTCTGTTACCGTTTAATAATAATCTTGTACTTAGAATCACGATGTTTGTTTATCTGTCTACGTATTTTTTCCCATACCATCTTACATGATGATACAGACTTCAGTCATGTGTGTCATATGTAGGATCTTTCCAGATTTAATTTTTTCACTGAGCGATTGACATTGTTCATTCGTTTATTCTTAAAACTTCTATGCAAGTAAATAACTCCAGATATTAAATTATGACGCAATAAAAAAACATTTTTTTAAACTAAAATCAGTCCATCAATGAAAGTCCTAATGCTCGTGAATTTGAAAAGGAGCTAATTAGTACCTTCAATTTATGACTGATGTTGAACACATTCCAAAAGAATATTAGGGTGGCTACATGAATTTAAAAAACCTCAAATACATATTTATATATCAAAAAGATAAAGCAATACACATTATATACAAAGCTTGAGAAATGTCTAGTTTTTTTCTATCCCGAAAATCACTGAATCAGTAGTAAAAGTAACCAATAAACTTCTAAACATCATTCTTATAGAAAATCTTAAGCGAAAATGTTATAATTTAGATTACAAACATCTGCAATAATTATAGTTAGAAATGGTTGTTTCTAGTGCTTTCCACGAGATTCTCCTCGCGTCCGCATACCACAGAACTCTTTCCGGGATACTAAGTATATTATGTTTATTCGAATATACAGTACGCGCAAAACTAAAATGCGCGTCGAGTGAAGTTTACGCAGTTCCAGTCTAATATTAACGTTTATTACACCTTACGGCGTGTAGTTCGAAAGCGATTGCTTGCGACTCCAGGTAGCGGCCAAGCAAGCACAACACTCTCCCCCCTCTCAGCTGTCTGTGAACCTTATAATTGTGTTCTGCGGAATGACGTGTACGAACTTCAAGGCCGCATTTTCGTCTTGCTCGTACTGTACATATCTACTTTAGTAAAGGAACAAAAATACATACAAAAAACAAAAACACATATTGTCATGTTTACATACATATTAATTAATATCTTGCACAATGAAATAACACATTCAGAATAACAATTATATCGTTATTATAACAACACGCAAAGATTTCTCGAAATGTCCCTGCTCCATCTGGGACAATGTTAGTAACTGTGGCCAAATAAAGTCTTGTTTATATCGTTAAAAAAACGCCGTTTATGATTAGCTACATTAGTGTATGTAAATACGTTATCTGTCAATGTTTAACGTCTTTAACAATTAGTACCGATGCCGCATCACAAATAAACGCATTAAACCTATCGCTACATCTGCGTGAAACGGTAACTAACATTATCCCGATAGAGCAGTAACATAAAAATATAACACTGAAAGACACAATCTTTCACCAAAAACAATTAAATTATTATCTACATATGTCTTTAAATTGGCAAGTTTCAAAGTTATTCCTTTTAAATGAAAAGTAAATCAGTAAAATTTAAATATAGACGCTTTATCCGTTTTCAAGATTCCGTAGTCATGTCGACAATAACGGAACCATTATGAAATCGTCGTGTCCTTCTATCTACTTATATATGTTACTGTCTTTTTTTCTCGGAGACTATTGGGTCTGCATGAACATTTGGCAAGATATATTCTATATGACTCTACAAAATGAAATCTCCCGGCCGCAACAACGTTTTTTAAACTCCTATACCTTAAGTATTTTTCAGTCTAGTGCCTTGTTGAATACAATACTGAGCATTCATGTGACGACAAAATTTATTAATAAAGACTGGTTACAGACAACGATATGATTAGGAGATTCACCCACAAACTTATGTAGTGAAATCATGAATAAAATAAAGATTAGAGTTAGCCACCATACATGTTAGTAAGGGATGAAAAAATCGTGCGGGATATAATTAAGAATAATGACAGCCCATAAAAATCCCACTGCTGGGATCGAGCCTCCTATTTGTAGGGGAATGGACAGTATTCCACAGCTCTTGTCCAAAGCGGATTGACGAGTTTGACACATCGGTTATTTCATTGTGCAGGTTTTATCACGATGTTTTCCTTCACCGTTAGGCCGTGGTAAATGTAACAATATGCATATTCGGTCAGAAAACTGCCTTAGTGGTGCATACCTTCCGGCCACGATTCGAACCAGGGCACTTTGAAATTGGGACGCGAGCGCGTTAACCAATAAGCTAACACGGCTTTTTATATTATTAGTGAGATCTTAAAAAAACATAACATTGATCCTTAATGACTTTATTAAAATGAATACAATAAGCAGCGAGTATTAGATCCTAGGTCTTGATATCCTCTCAAGTTGTTAAGTATAAAGGTTTAAAAATACATTCTACGAACATTTGTTTTAACAATATCCATTGAGTAGTTACAATGAAGTTTGCTATCTCACTCGCGTATTACCACATTTTTGAAGATATAAACTGACCGAATTAACTTACGAGAAATCTGTATTCTACGAATCTCAACAATAATATTATGAATATTTCACATACATTTGAGTTTAATTTCGTATAATTATTTATACACAAAAACCAAATTCGCTATTCCATTCGCCTATCCCATCCCCTGTATCCCATTGTTCCTATATGATCCTTTGTACGGTCGGCGAAATTCGTCCTTGATCAGTTCTCAAACATTTTGCTTTGAACGGCTCATAAAGTTTCGACATCCATGCACACACTCTCAAATTTCATATACCTACACCAATCCAAACGTTCCTGAAATGTTTAAACTAAAGAAAACAATTACTCATATTTAGTTGCAATATGCACTTTGACGATTGACGATGCCCTTTTTCTTTTGTATTTTGCTTTCGCTTTGTTTACGGATTTCGATTTTATTGCCTCCTTGTAAAACCCGAAACAGGTAACAGTAAAACTCCGCCCCTTAAAACTGATGTTTTAGTTTTGTGCGTGTGCTTGCGTTGTTAACGAAAGTTTTTGCCAGGCGATTTTAGTCTTATGACTGGGTCACCGGAGCTTTTGTCCATTGTACCTCGTCTCTCCTACGCCGTCTTAACGGCTGGCAGCGTCTTGGCTTGGCCGCTGGTGTTACAAACATTTATAGGCGACGGTAATCGCTTTCCATTAAACCCCTTCCACACTATACGATTTGATTGATGATTGAATTGGCTACAATCCGATTGTCCGTTCACACGTACAAAAGAAGATTGCCAATTTTAGTTTTATCTTGTTGCCTCTGCTGAACTGACTACCGTCAAGCAAAATGCCTCTTCGTGGCAGAGGGCCGCTGTCTTCCCTCTGCTTTATGTAGTGGCTACAGCCCTGATTCCCTGGGTTTGTACCAATCTGGCACACTAGAACGTCACGGTGCAGTGACTCTGTCCTAGATCCCATGGCGTTCTTATTAAGTGTTATCTTTTTTCGGGACGCAGGTAGGTTTAGTGAGTAGTTCGTCGGCCTCTCACTTCATTGGGAGAGATACCGATACCATACGAGAGTCCTACAGGCACACTTGCAGGCGGCATTAGGCACTGCAATTGGCCTCCCCCCTATCCATGGCCCGTGTGTGTGTCGCAAGACATTCCCCTCTTAAAAAAGAAAAAAAATTGGGTTGATTTTGGCTCTAACTACAAATGTTTGTTCAAATAAAACAATGGTTGTTCAAGATTAAAAATCTTCATTATTTACTGTTGGGTACGAATGAATTCATCACCGTTGCCGTTACCCTCGTCTTCCATCTTTAAACCACTAGCATAGCACAACAAATACTTCACGCTCCGATTCTGCACGCCACTGTGCTGATAACTACGTCAAAAAATTGACCAACTAGCCTCCGCACTACCCGATTTGATTGGACACAAAAAAATTATATCCACACTACACAATTCGATTGTCAATCTAATCAAATTGGCCGTTAAATTGTATCGTATGGAAGTCACTTAAAATGGACCGTCTGCCTGTTTACAATAAATAAAATTGCTCAACATTCGTAATGCTATTGTTGAAATTTATAGAATACATATTAACTGTCGTAATTGTTTTATTTTTGTTTATTTGACTTCCCCTTTAAAAATACATATCGTATTTTACTTATATATCTTATTCATATTGCAAAACCCACGTCCTACAAACTTTTCTAATCCATCCTAAGGTTGTCGGGAAGAAATTGCTTTTAGCGATAAGACCGCCTATTGTTTTCTGTACTTGTGTCTTTTGAACTGTATCTTAATATTATGCAATAAAGTATATCACATTCTATTCTAATCTGAATTCTGTCAATTTATCTTCAAAAATATGATAATGCGCGAGTAGTAGCAAACTTCATTTAGGTAACTCCCTAAACACTTTTTTTATAGTTTCATAGCCAAATAACGAAAATTGAGAACGTTATGTCAACTCTGCGATACTCCTCGTTGTGCGAGGACACTAAGAGGACTACCAAGCACTATCCAAATTTTTATTTATTAGAGTATGCATTCGTAATTTTAACTTTAACGGAACGGAGAATAATACAATTTCCTGCAGCCGAGTGACCTGTAGTAAGAGGCGACAAAACAACCATGAGTTGTGTTCCGGCATTAGTGGCCAGATTCCAGTCTGCCTTTAGAGGGCGGCAGCATATTGATTGCACCTTTGGTGTTACAAATGTCCACAGGCGATGGTAACCGCTTTCCATCAAGTGGGCCGTCTGCCTGTCTGCTGAACTCATGGAATAAAAAAAACAAACGGGTTTTATACAAAGTACACCAATAGATGGCGCTTATTTGTGTAGGTAACAAATTTGATGGTTGGTAGACAATATAGTGTGGGTGCAGAAGGATAATACGCACTTTTACACTACTTTGTAATATTAAGGTATATCTTGCGTAACATAACTGTGCTATGTAGGGTTGCCATGCGCTTTTTGTAACAATTTAATACAGATGATACCAATAGTTCTCACATCACATCTACTAGCTAGGAAACCTATTAAAAAATCTAATTCTTCGCTTTTATCAGAAATATGATTGTTAAAAAATCTGTTCATAATACGAAGCATGCCATCTTCTGAAAGTCTCTTCATAAGCAAATCGACTATTATCTCAAATGGTAACGTCTCTCCCAGTTGTTTAATCAAAGATTCGTCTAACTGTTGACCAAGCTGGTCCATGAAGTCACTTCTCTGCAAATTTAAGGGTACATAGATAATAATTTATTGAACACAAATACAAAATATACCCCAAATAAATAAAACGAAAAGCCACTAAATACTAAATTTCTAAAGGATGCCACAATTTATTTCTCTTAGAATTTAATAGACTACTAGACTTTCTACCAAAATTCAATTATTTTTATAATACCCTTTTCCAATTCAAATCAGTTAAAGCATGGTTGTAATAAGTTTATTTTCTATTTCATACCTAACAGAGTATCAAAAATAAATCAATGTTGTAACTCACAAATGTTACCTAAAAATGGTGAATCAAAGCACATCTAGAGAGCAAAGTAATGCAACACATGAAAGTCCTTATATATTCTTCTTCTATGATAATACCGATGAGTAACAGTAATGATGATATTCCAGCATTACTTGTTTAAAATGCATTATTGGGTTTCAAACATCAATAGCCTTCATTATTTAACCTAGTAGATTCAACTATATTCTTAGGCATTAACCTAGATCAGAAGCTCCAGTGGGGCGCTCATATATCTAGTCTCTCAGAAAACTTAGTTCTGCTGCATATGCGGTCAGAAGAGTTAGGCAGTTCACTGACGAAGAGACTGCTAAACTAGTTTATTTCAGTTATTTTCATACTGTCATGTCCTATGATACTTTACTTTGGGGCAACGCTATTGACTTAGAGACCATATTTGTTTTACAAAAAAAGAGCCGTATGGTCAATTTATAACCTCGACACTCGTGAATCTCTTAGAACGCTTTAAAGAAATCGGTATTATAACGGTCGACTGCCAATATATTTTTAATAATAAAATTTATATTTGTAATAATTTGAGTGCCCTACAAGCAGTATAAGGATATTCACAATTTCAACAACAGGAATTGTAATAGACTGATATTGCCATCTTTTAGATTACAAAAAGTATTCTCCTTTCTTGGGGGTATACACTTCTTCAATAAGATTCCGAAAGAAATATTAGTTCTGCCTTTCACTAAATTAAAAACCAAATTAAAAAGTATCTTGCTAAAAAAGGGATACTACAGTATTGAAGAATACTTAAATAATGAAACTTCATTTATATAGCAACTAGCTCCAACCTCTTTACTACATTTTTTATAATGTTATTATCTTGCCAAGCTTGCAAGGAATTTATGGACATATGTTGCAGCATAAAATTTTAGTATGTTATGTCATTATTATAACTATAATAATATTTTTCTTTCCTTTTATTGTGTCTTTGTCTTGTTGAGTATTCACTGTTTGCTACAACTCCATTAATTCTTCGAAAAGTAATTCTTAACATACTTCTGTATAAAACTTATAAGAAAAGAACTTGAGATATAAATAGAATATGAAATATAAAGAAAAACAATTTTTAGCTAGACATGTTGCTGGGGAGTTTCATGCCGCTTCTTCTCCTTAACGGTAATAATACGTTGCGAAGCGGTGTACATAGAATAGGAAGTAAAATTAAATTTTAACTTATATGTATGACCTTCAAAAAGTGTTCTCCAGAGTGGAACTTATTTTGAATAAAAACTTTTGAATTTGAATTAATAATCTCGATGTAGAGGTTTTCTCACGATGTTTTCTTCATTGTCAACCCATGATAATTAAACTAGTAATAAAAATTAACACTATACAAATCAGCCCTGAAAAACCTCGTAAGAGCCATATGCTCACCAGCTGGGATTCAAACCCAGGTCACTGGAATAAACATCACTAAGCTTCTACGACTCAATAAAAAATTTAGATAAATTACCTCTGCTAAACACGATGCAATTATGTCTGCAGTCTTTTTCTCACCACTGTCATTAGTTTGCACATGTGCATGTGACGTCGATACATTGTTTGTTTGTGTACTACTTTGTACTAAAGACACTTTGACCGTTTGCACAGAAGCATCATTGATTATAGTATTGAAAGTTTGTACTTCAGCATCAATTTTTGTATGGCATTCAGATAATTCTTCAATCATTTTTGTATCATCATCTTTAGCACCAGTATTATTGTCAACGGGCAAATTTTCAGGAGAATCTATTTTGTCAGAATTCTCAACAGTTGCCTCAGTGTCAGTTAAAACAGCTACATCATTTTTTTCAATCAAAATATTGTTATCAAGTTCATTATTAGTTTGATCCTTCCCAAGAAATGCTGCATACTCAACAAGAACTCTCTTTGCTGTTTTAACCTTGGGTGCTTTAATACATAGTCTATTAACTTCAAGTTCAGTCATTTTTGCCAAATCCCCAATAGTTTCAATTGTCCCTTCAAATTCTTTAAGTAGCCAACTTTTTGTTGTTGTAGAAGATAATTTTGCAGCTATATTATCTATAGGATCTTCGCAATCAATTAATAAAGGACAAATGGGATCTTTATCATTTAATTCACTGGTTCTGACAATTTCTATAGCTGGGGTGATTTCTAAGGAAATAGTCTGTGCATCTTCTGTATTATTTGTCAGTATATCAACATCAGTAAAACTCTCAACTGCTCTGTTTAAAACTGAATCTAGTTTAAAAACAGTCTCAAGCCTCTTTGGCGATTTTATATTTGAATGATTACGCGTTTGTCTGTCAAGTCGTTTTTGTGCCGAGTTTTGTGGCGATCGAAGTCCACTTGGCTCTATATATTTTTGTACAGCTATTGTTGTAGATACCGGTGGATCATGAAAGCTTACGCGTTTTCTCTACAAAGATAAGTTTCATATTAATTTTAACGATATTATTATGACTATTTTAAATTATAGTGCGGTCAGAAAATTATATTATTACTAGAGTTTACCCCGCGGCTGCACCGCGGGTCTTACTCCAGTGCGTACTTCTTGTGTAAAGAACAGGCGTTAATACCGGTTACATTGTATTATTTTTTTATGTAATACCATTAGCCCACGGAAGATTCACTTCATTTTATATCGCAAACTATCCCATCTCGGTATTTAAACTACATAATTGTACAAAATTACAGCAAAACCGATCCAGTAGTCTTAGTAGTTTTTCTGTGAACGTTTAACAGAGACAGATTGAATTACTATCGCATTTTTTTATAGATGATAAATTTTTATATCTATACTAGATTTTACCCCTCGGCTGCGCCGCGGGTCAACCTATAGTGCGTTCTTCTTGTTTAAAGACGTTGCAACACAGGTTACATTACATTCAATTTTTATGTTAGTACTATTTGCCCCAGAAGATTCACTTTATTTTATTTCGCAAGCTATCCCATCTCCCGGATGAAAAGTATGCCCTATACCCATTTTCGGTATTAAAACTACATATGTACACCAAAATGATCAAATCGACGAAATCAGGCAGACCGACCAAATCGGCCAGATAGATCAGATCGACCAGATCGGCCAAATCGACCAAATCGGCCAGATAGACCAAATTGACCAAATTAACCAAAATGAAGAAAATGGCAAATCACAAAAAGTCTAACCTACTTTCTGGATTAACCTTTATATAAATCTATCCCAAAACTTATCTGGAATAAAAGGTGTCCCTTGTCCACCTTCGATATTAAAACTACATATATACCGAATTTTAGCCAAATCGGTCCAGTAGTTTTTCCGTAAAAGCATAACAAACAGAGAGACAAATATATTTTTATCCTGGAAACCATTTTTCTGGATAAATAATATCCGATGTTCCTCCTCCGCATCGAATATATATATATATATATATATATATATATATATATATATATATATATATATATATATATATATATATATATATATATACTGAGTTTCATCCAAATCGGTCCAGTAGTTTTTTCGTGAAAGCGTAACAGACAGACAGATAGACAGAGTTACTTTCACATTTATAGTATTAATAGAGACTAGGATATACCCGCGATTTCGTGTACGCTGGCTTGAAATTCCTGCGGGATTCCCGGGACACAAAGTACCACATTAAAGAAAAACTAAGCTATCGTTTTAGTGAAGACTATGTCGGAATAATCTAATTTTTACGCGAACATCTATAAACTGCTCCCAGAAAAATTCCCGCGAGATTCCTGTGATAAAAAATATCACACATTTTATTACACAAGATTTGCTATAGATCAGTGAATAAATCGCATTGGAATTCGATTTTTTTTAAATTTTACCATTTTAAGTAATTACCAGAAAATTTCCCGAGGGATTACCAGGACAAAAAGTAGCGTAGATTTGAAGTATAAGAATTTGCTGTCGATCAGCGAAAACCGTATCGACATCGGCCCAGTAGTTTTTACGTGAACAAAAACAAGCAGTCTAAAAAAAATTGCATCATATTCTCCATCGTTTACATAGTGTATTCCAGTTTTTTTTTTTTAGTTTCTTCAATGTATTTTCATACATACATACTCGGTATTTTTAGAATTTTATATATATATTGTTATAAAAACAATAGATTATTACTCACTTTACCAACCGGAGATATTGTAGTTTCGTCTTCAATATCCACAAGCTTTCTTTTTAAAATTGGACCTGATGGGCTGCTCTCCACAGTGGGTAATTTTCGTTTAAATTTTAGAAAATTTTCACTGTCCTCGTTTTCACTTGATATCTCAATATCTGCTCCACTGTTGTATAAAAGCCTTAAATTTCGTCTAGCTGGAATAGTGAAAGGACTACTTTTTTTAGGCTCCTCAGGTTCATTTCTGTCTTGATTAATTATAGAATTTAATTTATCAGGCACACACAGCCCTAACATTTGCGCCGCCCTACCACCAGATCGTACTTGAGGTCGATTTTTCTTTAAAGATAACGAAGAACTTGGGCTGATATTATTTGAAACCAGACTAATTTCTGTCCGAGGTGGCGACTGGTCTCTTATATCGGGCGAGACTTTATCCTCAGTAAAAAACTCTGGAGATCCATTCTTTTCAAACGGTTCACCATTACTTTGGACTGGTGTAGACAATTTTATCACGACATAATCAGTACTCGTTTCCGGCGAGGGTGATTTCTTGTCTCTGTCTGGACTTGCAATTTTAATGGGGGATATTTCAGAGGTATTATTTAGGAAATCTTGTTTTCTTAGAGTATCATCTTTGAAAGGAGATGATACATCATCTGTATTACTAGAATTTGATAAATGCTTATCAAATAATTCCATCATTGTTTTTGTAACTTCGTCTTGTGTATTATTATTTGATTCATTATTATTACTTTCATGCACATATGCCTCAATAGTTTCATTTTTTCTTTCTTTATTACTTTGACTTTCACTTTCTAAAATATTATGTGGATCTATAGGTTGAGTATCAGCTTCAGCTATTTCTTGAGTTTCAGGCCCGGGTTTACTTTCTTCACTACTAATAATTATTGGCGCATATTCATTATCGACGAGCATCACATCGTTAGACATGCCACTGTCAAAGGTCTCTGTATCCATGTTTTCTGTCAAATCAAGTTCAATTTTTTCTTCAACTGCAGTTTTATTCTCGGGTAACTCAGTATCATCTTTGCTTTCATTTATATTTGTTTTATTTGGTAAACCAATCATCTCGCCATCTAAGTCTTCACAATTTTTTTTAGTTTTACTAACTATTTTATTTAAATGTTCTGGTTCACCTTTTCCTCTACTACTGGCTGTTATATCTGTATCGCCATCTTCTACCAAATCAGTTGATACTATTTGACATTTTGAATTTTGCAAAATTTCTTGAGTTGACTGTATAAGGTTTTCCAATTTTGTTATTTTGTTGACTTTCACGACAAGTTCTTTTATCGGAGTTTTTTTGGTGATTGATATGGCCGTAAATGTTGAATCCTGAGAACTTTCTATTATATCCTCAGAACAAGACAAATCTTCAGAATTTTTGTGGCCTTGCGAAAAGTCAGAACAATTTTCTAGTTCATCGAGAGCTTCAAAAAAATTTGAAATTTCAGAAGACTCATTTATTTTGGCTTTTTTAGAGGTCTTTGAAGAAGTTTTATCCAACTTTGACTTATTTAATTTATCAACTAAATTTGTTCTCTTTCTAACGTTCGTGGACGCTATACTCTTTCTTGTTGAACGTTTATCTGATTTTAATAAAATGTGATCTTCAACCATATCAATTGCAAGTTCTTTTTCTATCCTTGAAATTTTGCTATTTTTCTTTACATCTGATTTCACTTCATTAGCATCTATATTTTTAGATTTCTCCTTCGGTGTTTTTTGGGGAATTTCTGTGGATAACTTTTTGTTGATGTCTTTATTACCATGCGTAATATCTGGATTGTTTGAGGTAACGATATCATCTACGTTTGAGTATTCTTTGGTGATTTCTTCTTTTACATTTTCAGGTGGTAATGGTTTATCATTTTTCTTTTCTTTTGTATTAACTGCATCACAAACCTTGTTATCTACAAATTGTTCATTTTGAACTTCAAGTTGCTTCAGTATTTGTTTTCTGTGTCGTACATTCATAGCTTCAGATTTTTTATTGTCTATCTCTGCAGAATTAGATTCTGTTGCAAGTTTAGACGCCTTTTCTTTTGTGTTCTCACATATTGCTTTGTCTACTTCAACATTCACAGTATTTTTCATTGATTCGAAATCTTTTAATATATCCTGACCAGTTACATTTTCTGTATTTGAGATATTAATGCAATCTAAAGAAAGAGTCCCCAGTTTATTTCCATTCTCAAGTTGATTTGAAGCCCTATCTATTTCAAAACATTTAACCGCAGATTGCTCTTTATTTAAAAGTTTTTTACTAAGAGCAAAAATTTCTGTATCATCATACTTTTTAGGCAATCGTTTTACTCGTGTTGGCCTGTCTGCTAATAAAAGTGGTGGTGCAGAATTCACTAAGATATTGTCATTTCTTGATTTAGATTGGGGAGTAGTTTCCATAATATCAAGATGAATTTCGGTCTCTGTATTAGTAGTATTAGAAATTGGAGGTACCGATTTCTCTGTTAACATCTTTACATTTCTAAACACCCTGTCTTTGAACGCCATCCGTGAGGAATTATCACTCTTAGGTGTTGTTACTTGCTTTGCTTTGGAAACAACTTTAGGTAAACTTTCATTCAATTCATTAGCATCTATTTCTAAATTATCCATTAGCTTTGTTTCACTAATTTTAGGTACAATTTCCGAACATTTTAATTCACTTATTATTGATATAGCCTCATTCTTTGTTGATTTGCTGCTATTTGATGTATCTTGAGAGTCCACTTTCCAAAGTGTGCTTTTAAACTCATCTTGAGACTGCGATAAATCTTGATATAGTGCTGGTATATCTTCCCGTTTCTTTTGTAATTTTTCTTTCTGATTTTCTGTTAATTTTTTAGGATTAAATTTCCAATCAGACTTAACTACCACATATTCTTCGCCGTCTTCTATAACAGTCTTAACAATACAATTTTTCTTCTTAGTAACTAGTTCGCGTGTTTGAGGTTTTGTAAAATTGTTCTTATCAGTCATATTATCCTTCTTTGCCGACATAGGTTTTTCAAAATTTTCTGTTACCAATTTATCCTTATTTATACTCTCAATATTGGCATTAGGTATATACACTACGGAATTTACTACATTATTCAATGAATGAAGCTCAGGGGTTTTCGATAAGAATTCTTGAAGTTCTTTTTGTATTATTTGTATGTGTTTTGAATATGAATCTACTTTGAATAGCTCTTTTAAAGATTTTAGCAGATTTTGCAGGATTGCTTTAGGTTGAGTCAAAACCTGGAATTAATTTATACCATATAGATTAGCAAAATAAATTATTATATTACAAAAGTATAATAAAAACTTAGTTGTAAAAAAAACGGATTACTAACAAAAATTGGTGTGAGCCAAGTTTAGATTATAAAGGGCTAATAAATATTGTCATGATTATTGATAATATTACAGTATATACAATGTGGCTTCATTAACTACAAATAGTGTTTTGTTTCACATCTTTTTCATGAAATATGTAATCCCACAGAAATATTAAACCACATCAATTCAAAAATAGACATAAATTTTGCTTAAAAACAATAATTATGCAAATATTGTTCATTTTAAGCAATATTACACCTACAAGTATCTTATGCATAAAAATCAGTGGCTGTTTGTTAGTCTGGTTAAAACTCAAAAATGGCTTGACCTATTTTGCCGAAAATTTTGTATGGGTTTGAGTAGATATATGGAGAAATGGACCAGGTAGGTGGCGCTGCAATTGGGTTCTAGATTTTATTCTTTCAGGGCAGTCTGTAGGACCTACTAGTTTTAAAATATGTCGAAAAATCACCACTCAATTTCACATCAAAGGGCTAAGGTCTCCTGATTTGAAGGATTTGATGGGAACTTATGACAATAGATGTTAGTAAATAGCAATGGTAATACCAAATAATGCAACCACTGCACCATCTTTTTGGCTTTCTTCATCTACTTCACAGTAAGGATATGATTTGTCAGCATAAGTATAAAGTTTGATATATTCTCACCAGGTATATAATCTTGTTCTTTGTCGTTTTATTTAAATCTGTACAATAGTTTAAAAAAACTTGACCACAGCATCATCTTTTTGACTATATTCGTCTGCCAAAGGGACCAATATAATTTATCGAGGTAAAAGTTATTATATATCATGTCCCAGAATATATGGCTAGGCGCAAACGGGACGCCGACCACAGCCACCGGTGGTCAGTGATAAGCCGTTTTTTCATACATTTTGTAGGGACTCGCCGGACATGTGTGGCCGCCACCGGAGGCTGTAGTCGCCTTTTTGCGCGCAGCCTAAGCTAACTCTCCGTTGTTTGTTTTAAGTCCGTTCAGTAGTTTTACAATATGCTCTAACGGCCAGACAGAAACGAATATTCGTACATTACAATACAATACAATACTCATTATTGTACACCAACATGACTGAGAAAACAATAACGCAATAAGCTTAAATACTATGAGGTAGTACAATGGGCGGTCTTATTGCTTAAAACCATCTCTTCCAGGCAACCTTTGGGCGGACAAGATCTAATTGAAAAGATAGCGTTGGCGTGCAGGTGAACTAGATTCTAATAAAAAGACAAAATAATTATTATACATAAATATCATATAATTTAAATTTAAAACCATTAAAACGTAGTTTTGTTATGTATACAAGTCGCGAAAACTTAAGAAAATATTACGTACATATACATACAAAACAATTGCTCTGCTGGGGTGACCAAACCCCCTTTGATTTTTTTCTCTTTTTTAAATTCATTGTACCAATTCGAAAGCCGCCACAGATTAATTATATTATTATAATAACAGCCCATAAATGACCCATTGCCGTGCTCGGGCCTCCCATTATGGGGAACGGACAGTATACCCGCCACGCTTGTCCAAGACGGCTTGGCAAGTTTGACACATCGATGTATTCCTTCACTGTTATTAGCATGTGGTAATTGTAACAATATGCACATTAGGTCAGAAAACTGCTCAAGTGGTGTATGCGTTCCGGCCACATTTCGAACCCGCGCCCTTTAAGCCTAAGACGAGTGCGCTAGCCATTACGCTACCACAACTTCTATGTTATGTAGTATATTATATTATGTACTATATATTATGTAGATGTAATTATAACAAAAAA
This sequence comes from Dendrolimus houi, assembly GCA_039645545.1. Lineage (NCBI taxonomy): Eukaryota > Metazoa > Arthropoda > Insecta > Lepidoptera > Lasiocampidae > Dendrolimus > Dendrolimus houi. The sequence continues at coordinate 9,296,569 of CM077127.1, read as the reverse complement.
TTCTATAAAATAAAAAATTAACTTACATCAGGTGAATTCAATATATTTTTGACACACTCTAAAACACTTTGGGTTAAATTTTCATTCACTGAGTTTGTTACATAGTCCAAAAGTATTACCAAGGTGTCCATAAGTACTGGGAATATTTCTTTGATAGCTACATCATTTAAATCCTTAGTTAGTTTTTGTAACAAATTGACTTTTTTTTCGCATTTGGCACCTGTAAATTAATAAAGTATGAAAACTTATGAAAAACAAATGCAAAAATATTATAAATCACTTTGAACACAATTCAAGTTAATTTCTATTTAATTTTCAGCACTACTCAATTAAAACTGATTTATCAATTACACCGGCCCACAAAAAGTAAAAAGTGGTCTGTACTTTTGACCAGACCCATCTATCTATTCTTATGTATTTCGAAGCGCTGAATCTGAATTTGAGGACAGGTTGGGCCTTATCCCCTTAAAATTTTGAGGAACTATGTGGTCAAAAGTACAGACCACTTTTTATTTTTTGTGGGCCAATGCTATTAATATTTACACCATCATTAAATAATATAATATGAATTTAGTATTTTTTTTCAAAAAAAAAAGAAACAAGAACATTTCACTGACATCATATTTAGGTCAGATTTCCTTCATTTTCACACATAATGATTTAATTTATAGGCGCTGCCTTGACTATAGAAACTAAGTGATGTGGACACATGTTACAATCTATATTCTAACATTATCTTCTATATAAATAAAAATGAATCTTAGAAATGTATGTACGCGCATAATTTGAGAACGACTTTACCGATTTTGATGATTTTTTTTTGTGTTTAAATGGGTCCCAGGATGGTTTCGATTTATTATTGGAATCGGTAGGTAGCGCGGGGATCGGGTCCTAGATTTTATATTTTTAGTGCAGGACAACGTCTGCCGGGACCTCTAGTTTATATGTCAAAAACGACATTGAAATAACATCTTATCATCTTAATTTTAAAATATGATAAATACTAGATTGTTACACGAGGGGTGAAAATTACCTATTTACGAGCGTAGCGAGGAAGCTAATATTTCGAGTGCCTGAATAGGCCTTTTACCCAGGTTAACACTCTGCTTTTCATTTCGACTACTGAATCGAACACTGATGATGGTAAATGTTTAACTCAAATTTATGTAAATTAAATAATAATTCAGTGAAAAGTAATTTATAAGTATAAAATCATATAACAAAATCGTTGATATTTTTTATTAGCATTTATGCTGCGATTTAACAGTGACTATAAAAAGTTGGGAGTTCCCAGGGACGAAAGTACTCTTTTCATCCATCTGATCAGGTAATTTCAAGTGTACTTTCAGAGTATGAGAAATGAAATAATTATCTATAATACTAGTGCGGTAAATTGGTTTTTACAAAAGAATAGACGAATGCAAGCCCGAGACGAAGTCGAGGAGTTACCAGTCACGTGGTTGTAAAAACCAACAACCGCACGTATATCATAGAATGTTTTTCAACATATTTGCGAGAAAAGAGTACAATAGGTAATGAAACGAACATAAATATCAGAAGAATTAGAACTCTATCTTTCGTCTCATTTTCTCTATAATATTAAAGTGCGACAAATGTTCAAAAGGGCTTCTAAGGAGGTTCGATCATTCAGCGTATTTGTTTTCGTAATGTGAAACTACTTGATGGAATTCTTATTTTTTTCACCTAAGCACGTATTTTACCCCACGTTCTATTGCGTGGTGCGTAATTTTCAACTTTCGAACAATGTATACAGGCTTCGTAAAAGCATTTTTGAGCAAATGTGTTGAAAAACTATTTTAATACTTTTCTTTCTTTATTATTGGAGTACATCGCCACATATCATAAGACCTGAAAATTGGAACACCAAAGGTTTCTGTCAGCCTCGAAGGGGGGACTCAGCTCCAAAGCCAATGGTAAAAAACAGGTAGTGGAATACTTACTATCTTCATTAGTATCGTGTTTCAAAATCGCTAGACAAGCACATAACACCAAAGATGAATTTCTATCATTGGATAAGAGAATATTCAAGACTTGTTCATTTAATTCGGTCTTGCGTATCTTTATATACATTGTTGCGTACATTCTATACCATGCAAGAGCTGGTAATTTTAACTGTAAATATAAAATGTAAAACCTTACTTATATTATTATAATGTAAAAGCATGTGTGAATGTTTAAGCTGGCTGTGCTTAGTTCTACAAAATAGACAAATAAAATTGTAAACTCAATTTAAAATTAACAATTATGATACTTAACTAATGTTAAAAAGAACTTATCTAAAATAAAACTAAATTATAAATTAAAATCTATACACAAAATAAAATTGTAGAGGTCAAATTTCTGTACAATTAAAAAAATGCTAAAAACCGAGTCAGGGGGAAGTAAGAAGTGAAATAGAAGTAATTTAGATTTTTTCATTTTTTTTTGTTTCTGTTTGTCTGACTGTTTGTACCGGCTAATCTCCAAAACGACTGGACCGGTTTAAATGAAATTCTGTATGGTGGTAGCTTACATCTTTGGTCAACATATAGAATACTTTTGATCCCGAAAAATTAAAGAGTTCCCGTGGGATAGTTAAAAAACCGCACCACGCGGACGAAGTCGCGGGTAGAAGCTAGTACACTATAAAAATAAAAAACTTAAAAATTAAAAACTACTATGAACATGTTTACAGGTGAAACATTTAATCCAGATCACTGTCAGTGTGGAGTGTTACCCAAATGCTGGCCACTTCTCCATGTTATATGGCAACACTAATGTGTTTCTCTAAATATAAGCCAGTTCTTTGGTCACGTGAAATTTATTTCAAACGCATTGAAAGGTCTCGATATAGTTGATAATTTCAATTGTATTTAGTTTTGGTATATATACATTACTTAAAAGATTTTAAACCAGTATTCCTAGCACGGCAAATTTCATATAGGAATTTTCCGTTATTTACTGTGATCTGGACATCACAAAAATATTAATATGTATTAACTTGAGCTCAATGAAGCATTTAAAAGTAGAGACATTTATTTTGATTTAATATTTTTCTAGAAATTCAATTAGTAATGATATAATCATTCTAAGGCCCGATTTTTCAAAGATAAAAGTTATCAGTCAAATAAATTATAACTTGACTACATTCAAAAATGAAACAATCAACTATTATATTCATGCAACTGTCATTTAACAACGGCAATAAACTGTCAATAAATGTTCAAAAAGCATTCATTATTCATACTATAAAAAATAATACTTACATCGGTAATAATATTCATGTTAATTAATGGCCAAAGGAGCATATTACACAGTTCACTTATGCATATGTTTGTATCAAATTCAGATATGCTTTTGGCTAATGCCGTCCATAATATTATCATATTCTGATTTATGGGTACCTTCAAAAGCCAATCTATGATGTGTTCAGTAGATTGCCATGATTGATTCAATAGAACATCCATGGCAGGTTTCAGTCTTCTCACAACCTCTTCTGATGAAATACTATCAAACAAAAACTTATATTTAAAAAAGGATATATATGCAAGGTACATAAATACATACATATTATCACGCCTGTTTCCCATGGGGGTAGGCAGAGACTAGATCTCCATTTGCGACGATCCTGACGAACAACTTCGCTTCATCTACTTTCATTAACCTCGTCATACATACACGTTTATTTGAGATACTTTTTATCTGACCTCGTTTAACACTTCTGTTATTTGATCATGATGTGTATGGCGTGGTCTACCAGTACCAACTCTACCATTCACAATACTGTCATACACTTTGTGATTCAATTTTCATCCATCCTCTCTACATGCACAAACCAACTATAAGCAAGGTAATTCAAGGTATATACAAAGTTTCGATCACATTAAAGGAAGAACCAAGTTTCGAGATGTGGAGAAAACAATTGAACACCTGAAATGGAAATGGACCGACCATACATTAAGAGACAAAAGAATAAAATAGACCAAAAAAATGCTGAAATGTTACCCAAGTGATGAAAAAAGAGTCAGGGGTTGTCAAACCCAAAGATGGGAAGACAACATAAAACGGATAGTAGAACCATTATGGACTCAGAAAGCTCAAGACAAGAGAAAATGGGCATCTTTTGAAGAGGCCTATGTCGAGGCAAGCTGCCAAACAGACTACCTATATAGTTTTATCAATAACAAAATATTTTATTTATTTCTAAAACTACTTACTGCAGAATAAAGGCTTATTTTATTTTATAAGAAAAGGTAGAACTTCAGGCTTATAGCATGGAAAAAGAGTATTAAGAATGAAAACATTCAAACATTGCCCTAATAACAAGGCAAAATGTATAAAAAACTAAACCCGACTATGCCATAGTAAATAAAATCATCAATAACTATTACAATCCAATTCGAATTAAAAACATCTTTTTATTTATTTGACTGATTAGAATAATGATGTTATTACTCATTATAATTAATACTAATGCTGCGTTCTACTTGCACTCACAACGAACATGCTCACGACCGCGATTTCTACCGTTCGACTTGTTTGCGGGCGTTACAATCATAAACTCAAGTGGAATGGATTATGAAGCGTTGTTGTCATTAATACACAAATGCCATTGGTTGATTTGAAAATTGCGCCTTTGTAAGAGTCCCGATAGAGAGAATTAATGATCTGTGGTCAACGCCCACTTCGACCCACTTCTTGACATAGGTCGTTGTGAGCGCTGCGTGAACGAAAATTATGACGTCATTAGTGACGTTTTCGCGGCGACCATAACAACCTTAGTCGCTATATGGAACGGCTGAAGTAGCATTTTGAGCGACAAGTGGAACGCTCGGTAAATCAAAGGACTGTAATGTAAAAATATGATAAAAACTATCTGAATTGATTGGACTATATTTCTCGTACTGATATAATGTTTTAACCTGTGTCTTTGGCAAAGTCATTACCTATTATAATATTCACCGAAGGAGTCACCCATCATAAAAGTTATGCTTCGCTTTAGAAGGTCATTATCTTTACCAATTGTTTTTAAATGCTGCTTTATCCTTGGTTCATCGTCAAATAGAGACAATAATATACAGTTAAAAATGATATCAGCGAGTACAATCGAATAATGCTCCTGTAAACAAACATAAAAAATTTGATACTGAAACTCTCGAAACTTTTCTTTCGTAATATGGATAACAGTGCCTAATTTAGATTTTCGTGAATATATAGAAACTTCCGAAACTACTAGGCATACTACTTGAAAACTTAATCTTAAAAGTGCGTCCATGAATTGTGAATGTGTATATTTCAATCAGCATTCACAGATTTTATACACAGATGTAATAAATAAATCTTGCAAGTAAAATTGCACTTTTCAAAGCAAAGACTTTGTTTTAAGACTAATGTTTTCCTAAAGATTATCAAGAACAAGTGCCCTTTAAAAATCAAATGGAAGTTAAAATTAAAGATGATTGCCCCGTTTCACACTTGCATCTTCTTATATTTCTCCATATTTATTAGACTTGAGTAACACTGCTCTATGCTGCATTATATTTTTTGTATAGCAAAACTAACTCTTCTATAGATATTACAATCAGAGTTTCTAACTGTGTCTCGCAGTTGTGGTACTAGTAAATCATGAAGGTATGTAGGCTTTACTTGTGGTAACCACATACCTGTGTTTGCATAGGATCAAAAGTGGGTATAATTAGATAGTATACTTGCAATTGATAGTTCCCTTATAGCCACACACTCTAATAATGCTTTGTGAATTGCAAAAACTTTACCTTAAATACTGTTTTTTTAATTACAATTACTTTAGCTACATTTATTAACCAGAGTTAGTTTAACTACGGTGACTTAAAACCTATTTATTTTAAGAGGATTTACTTAGACTACAGTTCATTCAAATAACGCGGATTCACAACTTACCTTTAATAATGTATCAAATTCATTCAAAAGTTCCAATAACATATCTTTCCTTAGAGTATTTTCATCGAACTCCCCAATTATTAACAAAAATGATTTCCACATACATTTGACTTGTTGATGTGAATTCTCCTTAACATCTTGAGCTATAATAAGTATGGCTGATTTCAAAGAATGAGTCCAGTCTTTCCCATATTTCAGAAAATAGTTAACACTCAGCAATTTTCCGTTCAATTTCGGTATTGTGGTACAACCATCACAATACACATGACCAGTTAGCTCAATAAATGCCTCAACACATTGCATTTTTAATTCATATGTAAAATGATCAGGTATAAGTGGTTCAACACTATTGTGATAGCCAAAGCAAAAATGTAAGAATCGTATTATTATTTCTTTAACATAATTGTCTAGTGCTGGCTTGAATTTTATAATAAGATGCCACCATGTTGCAAATTTGGCTTGTATTGTCTCTTTTGCTTTGGCATTATTTACTGATAAAGGTACCATAAGAAGTTTTATCTTTCTTGGTAGAGTATTGTCATTTATCTCCTTTGATAAATTATCTATTAGTTCATTCCAACACAAAAAAGCTCGACATCTGGAGTTATTACTCATTTTAAATGCAGATTCGACAATGGGCAACATGGAATTCAAAGGCGTTCCTTTATCAGGTATCATAGTTATCAATTGTTGATTTAACAATTTTATTAGTGCAATCCATATTCTGTGCCAAATTGGACTGCCTTTTTGCAAAAGGCTTAATATTAAACTTGGATATCTGTTAACAATTTTAAGCAAGGTAAATTTGTTATTATTAAGCTATAGTATAGCAATAACTAACATTATTTTATGACTTTGTTTAAGCCATAAAAATACATATATACTTCAAATTACTTATGCAAAACTTGTATTTATTATAAAAATAGTACCAATATAATAATACACTATTAGATACCGATATTACTAGCAGATACAGGTATGACACATACAAATGAAATCTGTTTCAATTTTTTAAAGATAATACACTTTGTGTAATGTTCAGTTTATAACTGTTGCAATATTTAATGTAGGTTTGAAATTTTTGCATATTTTCTATATGTTATAAAACTAGTGTGACATTTTTATATCCACATTAGTTTTCCCCGCGGCTACACTGCGTGAAAAACCCTAGGTAAAAAAATCTCTATGCTACGTACATAAAATTTTTATTAGGTGTTTTATATACATAAATATTCAATACGATATTTTCTTTTTGAATTCACTACAATTACAAAGAAACTAAGTCAATATAGTATAAACAACTGGACAGCAAAAGATAAAGAAAAGTCGCAGCCAACTTAATTTGATGTACCTAATACGTAATGACATGTGGGCAACCTGACAACGTATTTGTTGTTGAATTTCAGCGCCATCTATTTTGCTAATCCGTCTATTTTAAAAAAGCAAGGTCATTTGTCGGGATAAAATGTATCCTAAGTGTTAATTCAAGTTATAAGCCAACACTATGTCGAGTTTCAACCATATGCAGTAGGTACCAAAAAGGATGCGATCGCAGCGCCATCTTTTTCGCTATTTTTATCTATCCCACGGAAACGACATCATTTATCGGGATAGAAATATCCTAAGTTACGCCCTGAGATATAAGATAGCTATATGTCAAATTTTATTTAAATCCGTTCTGTAGTTTTCACGTGATGCTCTAACAGACAGACAGACAAAAATTCTAAAAATTGTATTTTCGGAATCTGCTAGTCTGAATCAGCTCTCTTGATTTTTTTACATTTTTAAACGCTTTGTACAAACCTAAACCATTTACAGATTTATTATAGTATAGTTGAGCAAGAATTTCCACACTTCTGAACTTATGAACCAAAATGTATAACGTATACTTACTTGCTCCTGTTACAAACGTTTTCCAGAAAAGAGTTTGGGCAACACCTATCAGTAATACTTTTAAGTTCTTCGCTTAATATTTCCAATAGCTCTAAAGCTTCATTGACTACTGACTCATCGCTCAACAATATTATAATGGCGGGTATAACATCCGCAAACCAGGAAGGCATACCCGCACTTATAAGTTTCTTTTTATCATCTGGTGGCAAAATTTTGAGGAACTTCTGAAGTATTATACACATCTGAAATGAAAATACTTATTGTACCATCTAAAAACCACTACTACTTTTTTATAAAAGCAAAAAAAAAGACTATATAATAACAATAATAAACCCGCAGAGGGGCTTTGTGGCGAAGACTTAGGTGAGTAGCGACACCTCGGACCTGACTTCGGGGGCCCAAGCCAAGGCCTCTGCCTCCATGCTTGCCTTAGCCAGCCGGCACGGAGTGGAGATCGCTAGAGCTAATACTCAAGCTCCAGTGAAAGTGATAAATAGAAAGAAAAAAAAAGATTTATTGACTTAAAAAAGACGACGCTATACATAAAAAACAATACATTCACAAAAAAAATTACACAAGACACAAAAACATATATAATAAATAAATAAGGCTTGTACGTCGAGTTTTTTAGTCAACGAGATTGGCAACTCAGCATAGTGCTGCATCGAAATTTTAAAAAAAATCCCGATATAGTGCTGATTTTCAGTGCCAACCTCCATACACTTGACCCAATAACATCCCTATAAATATTGTATATATATATAAAACTACGCGTACACATAAACTCATACAAATACATACATAAATATATATATACTGTGATTATATTAGAAAAACAAATATATTAATATTATAAAATAAAACGAAAAAAAATATATATATAGTGTAATTACAAAAGGCTTAAAGATATATCAAAAACATATGCTGTGAAAACAATCTGGTAAATCTGGTGCACTAGATGGGCAAATGTGGCCGCAGAGCCCATACAATCGCACAAGATTGGATCACTAACTGCCTTTACACTATTCAACATTAGTATATTAGCTCACCTAGCGCTCTGTAAATTGGATAATAATGCCCGCTTGAAACTAACTATATACATTGTGACTGTAACAAAGACAGATCATGATCTTAAAAGGCTACCATTTTGCTTAAATTACTACAGAACCATAAAAGAACTCCTCAAGTGGTGCTACTCTTTCTTTCTTTAGGCTATTTTATAATGTTCTATTTTTACTCAGATTTTAGATATCATTACTAAGAGAAATTAGCGGTGAAGAAAAACTTCACTAACATGGAAAGTCTTCCATGTCATGATGAAACAAGCACATCGAGACCGAACCGATGTGTCAAACTTGTCACTTCAGTTTGGACAAACGTAGGCAAGTATACTTTTCGTTCCCCTAGAAAAGGGAAGCCCAAGCCGAAATGATATGTTTATGGGCTGTTGTTATATTATTATTATTATGTGATACAAAGAAAGCTCTATTAGGTGATAAAATAGTAACTTAAGAAATATATAAGCAAGCTATTATTAACCAGCTTCTTATTCAGCAACAAAAATACAATTATAGGGGCATTACATCCTTTTTTTTTTAATAACTTTGGTATATCACTATAATATAATATATTTAAAAATTCAAATCAATAACAAACATATCTTTTCTCTTTAACTAAAAAGTTTCTTGCAGAATGAACTTTCATTGTAATATAATATATAAATAATATCAGCTCATAAATGTCCCACTGCTGGGCTGGGGCATCACATTACAGGGGTACGGGACAGTATACCCGCCACACTTGTCCAAGGCGTTTTGTCAGGTTTGACACATCGGTTATCTCGATGTGCGGGTTGCATCATGGTGTTTTTCTTCACCGTTATTAGCATATGGTAATTGTAACAATATACACATTAGATCAGAAAACTGATTAACTTTTACTATCAATTTCATACTATGTCAAATATGGCATTTTTAGTAAGCCTTGGGGGATAAAATACTTTCCCAATTTCCCCAGTTCTGAACTTTTCATCCCCAAAAAAATACCAAAGATTTGTCCTCAAAATTTCAATTTCTCTAACCACAAAATATGTTCACAAAACAGGGACAACAATTCCCAACCTGGATACCCAACTGTGTTATTAATCATTGTGTAATTAGCAAAACTACTCGCAGTTTATACATATATACATCATAAATAGTTATTAGCTAGAAACCATGTACTATATCCTCCTAACATCCAGGTTTTGCATACTTTTAATAACTAAACACCCAAAGTCCTTAAAAAGGGTTTCCATGGTGAAGACTGAAAAATTGTACCTTACAGTAATCTCACAAGTATGATTTTTTTCTTAATAATAATAATAATAAATCAGCAGACAAGCACACACACTGTATATCCCCAAATTAAGCAATTTAGTTACGCTTGTGTTATGGGTAATATACAACGGACCATTCTGGGGCCGAGCCCAGACAACCAGACCATAGTAAATAACGGAGAAAATACGTTTCCGAAATTTACTATACCAGGAATCGAACCCGGAGCCTCTGCGTTGCATTGAGGTAAGCCGGCAAAGGCTTAGCCCGCTCAACCACAGAGGCCGTCTTCTTTCATCCGGCCGTTTCTTGTATCAGGTGAACGAGGAAATGGACAAAAGAACAAAAATAGATTACCTTTTGGTAGGCCTTTGGGTCAAAAGCACTAGTCTTAAAACAACCAACTTCTAAATTAAACTTTAATAACCTTAATAAACAAAAAATTCCGCTAAAATTAATAGAAACATTTATTTTATTATTATTTATTTAAAACATGCAAATCAATCATGATAGTGCCCTTATTAACCGAAAGGTGTATTAAGGCTTAAATTTTGAATTATGATAATTTTCACTGTATCTCAGATCCATATACAGTTTGTATGTAAATAGCAAAAATAGAATATAAGCACCTATTTTTGATAAGCATATCAACACAAATCGTAAAGATTTCATGAATAAATTAAAATTAATTTTCACACTTAATGTTATATCATAATGGTATGTCACTATTGCTTGGTCACACACAAACAAAAACCTCAAACATGTTTGGATACACTATTTCATAGAAAGGCTATAAATTAAAACTAGCAGCAATGCTTAAAGTTAGGGTACTTAAAATAGTACCCTGGATGTTTATTTGATGAAATTGGTTTTGGTGTTGAGCTTTAGTGCCTATTTCTTTGAAGTACTTTTTTAAGGACAGCACTAGGAGGATATATTATTTTAACTCTCATCTATGTATCAAACTGAGATGTTAGTTACAATAATATTAAGAGCTTTGAAGCGTTGCTAACCTCTCAGGAGAATAATTTAAAGCTTCAATCTCCTAAAAATAAACCAAATTCAATTTACAATCATCCAAGTATATTTATTATACCTAAATTTGTCTAAACATAATAAAGTGTATGACATAAAGGCAATGTTTACTGAAAATACCATCCCAGAAATTACTGTAAAGATTTTGTTTAAACCAATTTTCATTGAAAGTATTTTTAAGCTCTGCTAGTGATTTATAACTTTTGAAGTGAAACTTGTTTGACTCATTAAATAATAATAATAATAATCAGCAGACAAACATTAGGTTGGGGAAAGTTTCTTCGCATTTTATATAAAAATTCAAAAGATTTTTTATAAAGTTTATTTACATTTGACTAAAGTATGTGGGTGCCATTTTTTTGGCAGTAGGTAGGGACGTGATCCCATTGCTATAAAAATTTTGGAGCTTCTGATCAAAAAACTGCGACAAGTGGTTCTGGCAATCCTCTCGTGATGTTAACCTGACACTGCCTAAGGAATTCTGCAGAGACCGAAACAGGTGAAAATCTAAAGGGGCAAGGTCAGGACTATACGGCGATGCATTAACACCTCCCAGCCAAACTCTGGTAATTTTTGCTGAGTGGCTAAAGATGTGTGAGGTCTAGCGTTATCATGGTGAAAAACCACACCCCTTCTATTGATTAATTCCGGCCGCTTTCTCTCAACTGTTTGCTTTAATCTCATCAGTTGTTCGCAGTACAGTTCAGAATCGATGGTCCTGCCTGGCGGTAACAGCTCGTAATGAATAATGCCCTTCCAATCCCACCATACACACAGCATAACCTTGTTGCAAGTCAACCTGGGTTTCATCACAGTCTGTGAAGCCTGACTGGCCTTCGACCACGATCTTTTTCGCATGTTCTTGTCGTACATGATCCACTCTTCATCACCAGTTATCAGCTTCTTCAAAAATGGTTCGGTTTCATTACGTCGTAATAAAGAATCACAAATGAGTATACGCTTCATTAGGTTTCTTTCAGTGAGCTCATGAGGCACCCAAATATTGAGCTTTTTTGTGTACCCAGCTTTTTTCAAATGCGCCAAAACCGTTTTGTGGTCAATTCCCAGTTCTCCAGCTACATCGTAACTACTAATATGCTGATCTTGCTCCAATTTTCAAAATTTCCGGATTGAAAAGCTTAAACCAAATTTGCGCTACTCTCACAGATACTGCATTAGGTCCATAAACATCACAAATATTTTTCGTGGCTTGTGATGCATTTTTACCTTTTTTGTAGTAAAATTTTAAAATGTATTGAATTTCTTCATTAGATTCACTCATTTTAACAATAAAAAAAACAAATGAAAATCCCACATTTTCCTAATTTGAATTTGGAATTGTCTTCTTTAAAATTAAAAGTTTTTAATGATACCGAAACCAGCCATGGTATAGCAAAAGAGATCTTATTTCAAGTTCATACATACTATATGCGAAAAGACTTTTTCCCCAACCTATTATATGTTGTATATCCACAAATTAGGCAAGTTATGCTTGTGTTATGGGTAATATACAACGGACTACTCTGGGGCCGATCCCAGACACCCAGACAATAGTATTGATTCTGTGGTGAACTTTGATCTTGTGGCTAGCATTGAATATGATGTTACAATTAGTGGTCAATGGAACTAAACTGTGCATGTCTGTCATAACCATCTTTTAAAGTCAATAAATGCTAAAGTGTCAGAAACATGTTTCCTTTCAAGCCTTATTATAAAGCCATATTTACTATTTGGCATTTTTTCCCAGAAATTTATGCTTATAAACTAGACGTCTAGTGTAATAGGACTGTATTATTTTTCAAAATCACCAGATTCAATATCTGACTAAGATATTTTATTTTTCTAAAACCTAATAATACTGTTTCAGTTTTTATAACAATTTATCTGATAATCCTTTGACTACTTTTTATAGTTATGGATTTGGTCATCCCGAGACACTTGAAAAATGTAGCCTATACAGGTAATATTATAGTATTAATAAATAACAATATTTTACCTGTAATTTATTTTCAGCAGAAATATCGGGTGAAAAGTAATAACTGATCATCTTCAAAACTCCAAATTGGTTTTCCTGGACGAGTGATGTAAGAGTATCATCAGGTAATGAGGCCAGCGTATTTAAGTGGACATCGAACTTTAACCACATTTTTAAATTAAGAATTTCTTCCATTTTTCAGGTAAAACACTGTGGCTGTTAAAAATCAGGATAATAGGCCTAAAAGCAGACAACTTTGTTATTATGTTTATTACAGTAGCTAGTGCGTTCAACTACAATTGGCTGGAAAGCCATATACTGATTTAGCCAAAGTAGCACTTTGATGATCTGTACTCAAGTGAGTATATAACAATTTCAATAAAACATGCAGCTTATAGTCTTGTCTAGATTTAATATGTGCAACCTCTTTTGTCAATGGATTTCATTGTTTTGGTAATCAGTACTCTGGCCAAGCTATTGCTGTGATACTGAAGTTTAAGCCAGTGCACATTGCACTCAAATATGCCTTCTGGCTGATTTACATTGGGTCAGTAACTGGTGTCAATGCTAGTATCATAACTGACTTACACTGTTTACATGCAGTCATTAGTCTTGTACATTAGTAAATAAATTATTTAGGGTGTGCCCACATTATTGAAGTGAGTAAGGAAATAAGAATTCTCAAAAACAGCAGAATTTGATGTGATTGAATTATTTGTTGAAAAATTGGCTAAACTTTTGCATAGAGTGGCATCAGATTAACGAAAATTAAGTTTAGGGGTATACATACACCTTATATATAGACACTAGACCTGTTATTTGGGCTAGAAAACATATTTTTAGGGTCCACCAACAAGTTTTGAATGAATAATGGGAAAAACAAAAATATGTTTGGTCAGCAAAATAACAAGGTGACATAACTTTTGTTGAAAAAAGTTTGATTTAGTGTTTATATATCAGGTGTAAGTGTATTCCTCACTTAAACCTGATATATAAACACTAAAACTGTTTTTATTAATTCAGTAAACATGTTTTGAATTAGTTATTATAATTTTAAAGTTCATAAAATAATAAATCACAGTACTGTTATTTTTATTTTTATTTTACAACAATAATAGGCATAAGAAAGAAAAAAAAAATTATCAATTCGATATGTCAATAATATCGAGTTTTAAATACGAAAATTGTTTTTTTTGCTTATGTATTGCGAGATTGAATTAGTAGTATGTTTTTAAAAGATTTATTTTTATTAAAACATTTGATGTATAATTTGCTATACTCTATTTGCCCCCTTTTTTATTCCATTTCTCTTTTAGCTATATGAATATACTTTGTGTTTTGTTATGGATTTTTCGATGACTTGTGATGTTTCGGTTATATTGATTATTTTTATGTTGACTGGCTTTCTTACTGGACTCCGATTGCATTGCATAACTTTGGATTTTGGCGAAATCCTCTATCTGAATTTTTGGGTGTGATATAGATAAACAGGAGGTAAATTAATGGTGATTTAAGTTAGGGATATCCTTACAGTTTCTTTATAGCCATTAAGGTTGTGAGGGGTAATCGAAAGACGCGACCAGTGAATAAAACTGTGACTTAGTTAGGTTGGGTTAGTCTTTAGACCAAAGCCAGAACTGACTGGTCACCATTTCTTCATTGTTAACTATTTAAATGATGGTTACAAAACGGTTGTGACATTTGCTGACCCCTGTCATGGCACACTCGCTTTGCTCACTCGGCTTGTGGGCTTTAGTCTGCATTTTTAGACTGTTTGAAATGTTTTTTTACAATGATCACTACCATTCTTCTGCATTTCTAGTCTTTAGACATAAGAAATAAGTACACCGTTTTGAAAAAAATTAGTAGTTATGTTTACAAAAAAAATCATATCTCAAAAACTACATGTCTCCTAGAGATGGGGGTTGTAGAAGGGAGAAGTACTCTTCCTCCCTCTTTCCCATCCGCCCCCTCCCCTACTTAAAATTCACTGACAACTATTGTAAAGTTTAATTAATAAATTTTCATATGTGTTCGAAGAGTTAGGGGAATTTATAGAAAATAGAGAAAGAATAGAGAATAGAAAGAAATGACCTTTAGTAAGGAAATGAATAGACAATAGCAATGAAACTGGAAATTCTGCTTTGTTGTTAAATAGTTGAGATTTTAAAATCCTGCAAATTGCAATTGTTTTCTCAACAAAACAGAATCTCAAATCTCAGCTGCTTGATTTTCCGATATGACGTGATGCATCCTACAAGTGTCAGCAACTGACCTATTGCTGAAATGCTGACTTCGTCGTTATACACAAGGCCAACATCATTGGTGGATGTCAGGTATTAGTGCGGGTCCGGGGAAGTGGACTCCGGGGACTTCAAGATCTCAATCCTGAATATTGAAGTCAGCACGGACTTGACAGCGCTGTACTGACTCCAAATCAATTTACTCGATGCCAGTATTAAGTTAGCTCTGACTAACTTCGAATTTTAAAGTGCAGCTTAATCGATCATTATAAATCAGCTTCAACGCGCAATAACAGACTTACTAAATCAGAGTTCTAAAGTAGGTTGATAAAATTTTAAAAACATTCATAAATATAACAACTACTGGAAACTACTCATAATTTTGAAAGAACAAACCCTAAAGAAATACCGACACCGCTATTGTTACGGCAAAAACACAAAACATCACAAACTTTACCACTTACGATATGTTGCTGACTAATTGTGAATGACGAAAATGATATATAATAAAACTGCTGTTTTGTTATATCTTACAAAGTTATCTAGCCGACTTTTATCTTTTTATTGAAAATAAAATACTGCACATTTTGACAGTTATGAGGCGCCTGGCGCGAAGACAGTTGTTGTTGTTAAATTGCTACAATAGCAGGCATAGGTGCTGGAGTCATGCAGCCTTGTCCGATATAATTAATAATTATCTCTGGAATTCTTGTGAAAGCTTAAACATTTCACTAAACAACAGTCGAAATTTTGAACACAAAAATGACATAATTCTTAGTACTAATAGTAGTAGAATTCGCTACAAAGGCAGGTAAAGGAATCTTAGTCCATACAGCCAACTCTGATGTATAGAAGTCTTCGTATAGTAGCGCAGTTGTATTGTAGGCTACAACCGATTCCATTTACCGGAGTTCTTGTGAAAACTCGACAGGCCACATTTGACTATTCAGTTCACATTTCTCAAAAAAGCACATATTTTCTACTCAAAAACTATCAATATCCTTTAATTATTGTTCATTTTAGAGTAATTTCACACATTTTTAGAAAATAAAACTGTACAGCACAACGTCCCTTTTCAGTTCCCGCCTAAAACTCCACACACATAATTCTGGCTTAGAAATAATAGTTATTATTATCGCTAGAATGTCAGGCAAAGGAATGTAGACCAAACAGCTTTATCTGATCTATTACTGGATGGCATAATAAAGTAAAAAATAATAGGGGCGCTACTTTCGCAAATTTATCTAAACTCTAGCAACTCTAATATTAGGTCAAGAGTAATTTCAATACGTACTTTGTTTTACAATTTTTAGGACGACATCAACCATCGTGAAAGTATCAAGTTGCAACTTGATACGAGTTACGACGTACTCATTTTGTCAAATAGCCTATGATCTATAACAGGGGTGGCCAACTTGATTAGAACCAAAATCTACTGTTTACTGACGAAACTCTCTGCGATCTACCAATGACATTTCTTTAAATATAATGAAACAGTATGGTTCAGTATACAAATAAGTAGTATATTTTATTTTATTAAAAAGATGAACATAAATCTGAAATTTAATCTTAGCAACTACTTCTTAGTGTCTGCATTGCGTCTAAGTATCTTGCCCTAGTTGCGCAGTTTGTTCTATGTATACATTTATATTTTTTGCCTTGCGACAACCGATCGAACTAATAGCCGTGATCGACCGGTTAGCCACCTCTGATGTACAAGAATGGATATAATTTGTGCAAGAGCTTTAACACCTTGTGATAGTTAACAGAACAATTATTTGATTAAAAGGAGCTAAACAAACCTATCACGTCTGCTGTTTTTTGATAAATATCGTCAGATTATAACGAAAAGATTTTTGCTTCAAATTCCACTAGACATCTTTAGTAAACTTTAAAAATCACTGCTGACGTGAAACTTGGTATTATTACATGCGTATTTAGTTATTTTTAGCGGATTTTAGACTCAAATTAATAATCAAAATTAATAAAAATAAAACCGACTTCATACTAAAAAACAAAAAATAAATATTTAACCGACTTCTTTCCACAACATCTTGAAGTCAGTGCCTAGTAAATGAAATTTATTTTCTGGCTACTTTATGAACAAACTTCTATCAAATAGTGGAGCTGCACTTTTACTTCCTTTGTTTTCCGTGGGGCTTCTTTCGTTCTTTTTTTATTGCTAAAGCACAGCAAACAGGCTGACGGTCCAGCTGTGGTAGAAAATGGTTACCGTCACCTATAGACATTTGCAAAAACAGAGGTGTTGCCAATGTGCTGCTGGCCTCGAAGGTAAAATAGAATCTGGACTCTGATGCCGGAACACTGCTTAAAGTTGTTATGGCGGCATACTCTAGACCAGGGGTGGTAGCCATCAAATCTGGCAAATGGCCACCACCTGGCCGCAGGAATTAGCATTCTTTATCCATTCCTGCACGGATACGGATACGGATATCGTGGCGCGGACTCTAAGTAAATCACGATCAGTTCCCGCCAAAAACTTAGATGATAGACACCAAAGAATTCTTCAAAAATCAGGATAAAATATTTACTATTTTTAAATGACTTCAAAAAGAAGGAGGTTCTCAATTCGTATGTATGTTCTTTTTTGTACGTTACTCGATTTCTACGTCAATTGTGAACCGATTTTCAAAAATTTCTTTTAATTGAAAGGGTCTATTCCCAAATTGGTCCCATTGTCACCATGTTAGGATCTGATGAGTGGATCCCAAGGAAATCGAGAGAAACCCTCGAAATTTGTTAACCAACTTCTTTGTTACACGACGTCTTCGTCAATTGTGGAGCGATTTTAATTTTTTTTTCTTTATTCGTAAGTCTATACTCCCGAGGTGATGCTATGGTGACCAAGTTAGGATCTGGTGAGTGGATTCCAGGGAAAACGAAGGTAAGTAATCCTTATTAAAGAACGCCGAGTGCCTACAGTGTTACATTTTTTACAAGCGCTTAATTTTTTGTAGCATGTTACGCGATTTCTCTGTCAAGTGTGGACCGATTTTCAATTTTTTCCTATTCGATTGTCTATACTCCCATGGTGGTCCTATGGTCAACAAGTCAGGATCTGATGAATGGATCCCAGGGAAATCGAGAGCAACCCTTGTTGACGAGCGTCTACACCGAAGACTGAGATAGCAACCTTGTATACGCGTGCCAAATATTATAATTTCTACAGACTCTTAACATATTATTTCTAAAGCTATTGAAGTATTTGCGCAACTAAAAAGTTTAACATATTTTTTTAACAAAACCGACTACAAATTAAAAAGCCAAAAATAAATACTTAACCGAATTCTGTCTGCATTATCTTGAAGTCGGTGCGCAGTAAAATATAAAAATTACTATGTTTTGCAAAGTTGTTGTTTATTATATATATATATATATATATATATATATATATATATATATATATATATATATATATATTTATTTTGTTTTACTTGGCACCGACTTCAAAATGTTGTAGAAAGAGGTCCGTTAAATATTTATTTTTTGCTTTTTAGTTTGAAGTTGATTCTGTTTTTGTTAAATTTTTTTATCTAAGCTAATGTTTCCCTATAATAACTTAGAATAAGTCTTTAAAGAACATCGTATCGAATTTTAAGCTCTGACTAATGATAGCCCACACAACAGGAACCTTTAATTTAATTAGTCTTCAAATATAAATTACCTAAATATAAACAGTCTAAATAAATAATTCTAAAGTACATTATGTAGCAGATCACTGCCATCGGGTAGCGTGCCCAGAAGGCTGGCTTCATTGCTATGTTGTATCGCAATGTTTATTTGTTGAGCGAACTAGCTATGTGCCAGCCTTCTGATCACGGGTAGTGTTTAGTGCCATAGTTTTTTTTACAAATGTCTATTGATTACTTTATTATGAAGTGATATGAGTTTATTATGAAGTATGAGTATTTTATTATGAAGCACCATATATATTAGAATACATTTCCTTGTGAAACTTTGGACATATAATAATAATAATAATCAATTATCACAGACAGGACTATTGTTGCCAACGAGCCTGATATTGTGATAGTTGATCGGTCTACGAGACGTGCTATAATTGTAGATGTCGCAATTCCCCATGATGGTAACCTCGTGAATGCCGAGAAAGATAAACAAATAAAGTATATTGATCTTGCTCACGAGGTTACCGCCATGTGGATTGTATTGTATTGATTGATCGATACTATGATTGTAGAGTCCAGGACTCTACAATCATAGTATCGATAGTGGTGTCAGTGAATGGACTAATAGCGAAGAGCCTTGACCGCCACATTGAAAGGCTCTCGCTTGGTATCTGGTTGAAGGTTCGGATGTAGAAGGCAGCTCTGTTGGACACGGCCCGTATTTTGAGGAGATTCCTATGTCTGGAGTCTTAACCAACGGTAGCCTGGACCCTAGACCCCACTGCCAGCGGAGATCAGTTTTTTATATTTTTTTTATAAATTAATACACATATTTTATAAGATATTTATAAGAAAAATGTAAAAATATTTGTAATATATATATATATATATATATATATATATATATATATATATATATATATATATATATATATATATATATATATATATATATATATATATATATATATATATATATATATATATATACTTAACTCATAATTTAAAAAAGAATAGGGTCGTAAAAGGTGAAAAAGGTATCAAAACATCGGCACGCGTGTATCAAGATACCATTTTTGAGAAGGTAGTTAGTTAAGCCCCTTAACAACACCATGTTCAATAACCAAGAATGGTCCTTCCAGCTAGACTCGGCGCCGGGTCATAAAGCTCGATCCAGGTAGTCTTGGTTGGAATTGAACGTTTCGGACTTCATCAGAGCTGAAGACTGGACGTCGTCTAGTTCCGATCTTAATCCGCTGGATTATGATTTATGGTCAGTTTTAGAGAGTACGGCTTGCTCTAAACGCCATGATAATTTGGAGTCCCTAAAACAATCCATACGATTGGCAGTAACTGGCCTCAACGTTTGAAGGACTGTATTGCAACCAATGGAGACCACTTCGAATAAGCTTTTTATATTTTTAATTGTTTTATATTTATGTATTAAACTAACACACTGTAAAACTTATAAATGTTATTTGCTATAGAAAAAAAATCTTTGTTACAATATTTATGGCAAGACTAGGTATACACGTGAATAATAATAATAATGGGCAGACAAACAAACACATATATATTCCCAAATTAAGCAAGTCACTCTTTTGGTATATCATAATATACAACGGACCACTTTGGAGCCGATCCCAGACGCCCAGACCATAGTAAATAACGGAAAGTTCTTTTACGAAATTTACCATGCCAGGAATCGAACCCGGAGCCTCTGTGTTGGAGTGAGGTCCGCCGACAAAGGCTTAGCCCGCTCAACAACAGAGACCGTCATATATATTAGTTTCTGATAAAAATAAACTTGCACGAAGTTCAAAAGTGGGAATCAAACTCAGAAGCGTGTAAACGCAATAGATATAACCGTAATCATGAAACAAATACGACTGCGCTAACAATAGCACTTATAAAAATGTAACGGGCTGTGAAAGTTTTCTGTTGTCTTTAAGAAGTAATCGTTAATCATTATTAACTGCAATTAACGATTACCTAATACCAGCATTGTTCTTGTGTGTGACAATTTTATTAATTACTAACTATAACCCGTGGTTTCGTCCGTATTATATTTCTGAACCTTCACAAATATTTAGATATAGATAACCATGTAAGAAAAATACTACGAATTAAATTACCATATAAAACTATAAATCTAAACAAAATCTAGCTTCTAAAGGAGACGGTAATACTTTTATGCATTGTTGGGCCCAGATTGTAAAAAGATGAGAGTGATTTTAAGATTTCTTTTTATTACGTTGATATTTTTTATAATTGTAGTCCGTTCAGTTATTTTGAATGAAGTAATCGTGCGGTGTAAATGTTTCATGTTTTAGATTGTTGAAATTCATTCACAAAAATCGATTATGGTAATCGATAACTTATTATATATTATATATATTTTATTTGTGATCATATATTTTGGGCTGATGTTTTCCAGTTTGTAATAGAAAAATATAGCGCTTTTTTTAAGCGATATCTCAATTCATTACATTTCTTTGGCTCAAAGTCTCCTTTTATTTTATTATTTTATGACATTATGTGTAGAAACACATCATTATTTTTTATCTTAAGCAAATTTCTTGAAGATCGTTAACTTGAGACAATATGTATTTCCCCAGGAAACAATATATCTCCTTGCCAAAAGTGGAAATCTGTTAGGTGTTTGGTCGTAAAAAGTAACAAAAACTAAATATGTGCAGTATGCTTAAAACCACACAACAGAAGTGAAAACTTAGTCGAGACGATCCGACTTTACCCGAAAGAGCGTTCATAGCCGAGCGTGACACGGGACGTGTGACGGCTCAGTTTTATTCAATACCCACAAAATAAAGTGCTCAACACGACTAAAGAAGTTTTCACTAAAAAATTGATTACTTTCGCATTTATAATCATGTTAGTATGGATATACCTACCATGTTCATTTTGTTTACATTTCATATAAATTTTGAATTATTATCCCAAAGAGACTAACCCTTTTTCCAAGATGAACAGTATTATTTTATGCTTATCGCCGTTATCTACAATGTTTAGACATTCAATTTCATAATAATAAGTTGAAAAAGAACAAACACCCGAACAAAATTATTTTTCCAGTTATGTATTAATGGATGGATAGACTATTAAAACGATAACATAAATATATAATACACGTAGAAACTGCTTTCAAACTTAGCGTGTATAGTACAATGGTATGTATTAGAGTTATAGCCGAATGTTCGGCGAGTGTTTTATGGAACAAAGCATATTTTTGTTTCATAACATTATTTACTGGATGCCCCCAGTCAATTTTCTCAATATAAAAAATCTTAATATGTGTTTTTTATTTTGTAGCTGTACAATAATTTTATTTATACTACTGTATGGCTACAAATTAAAAAATAAATATAAGGATTTCTTAATGTTTTATATTTTAATGATAAAATAATAGGGTTTCAATTATTGTGGTGGGGTGCCAACAATGGTACAGTTCCCCTTAAAAAATTGTCGTTGCAAGTAAATATTTCGCCAAATTTAGCTGTGATAAGGAAAATAAATAAAATTTATTTTACTACTAGCTGATGCCCGCGACTTCGTCCGCGTGGTGCGGTTTTTAAACTATCCCACGGGAACTCTTTAATTTTTCGAGATCAAAAGTATGCTATATGTTAACCAGGGATATAAGCTACCACCATACAAAATTTCATTTAAATCGGTCCATTAGTTTCGGAGATTAGCCGGTACAAACATACAGACAAACAGAGAAACAAAAAAATTTAAAAAAATCTAAATTACTTCTATTTCACTTCTTACATCCCCCTGACTCGGTTTTTAGCATTTTTTTTAATTGTGCAGAAATTAGATAAAATATCCTGTTTTTAATTGGTGTTGGATATACATCTGTAGTTAGCCGAATACCTATTAACTAACAAGCACAATACACCGAACACCGAATAATGGCTAAATAGTCTTTACAACACTAGTTATGCATTAATTATTTTATCAATGTAGCTTCTTGGTTATCCGTTGGCTTTTATGCGTTTACAGTCGAGTTCGAACATTATTTCACTCTACCGCGAGTGTGGCAGACATTCGCTCGCGTATTAGTCTCACCACTCCGGCGCGGCGACCAAATGCATCGTCCGTATTGTCTAATGTACACACGATTCGTGCTTAGAATTTAAATAAGTGTTTTCAAGCAAAGCATTTAAATTACCCACAACTCCATATGTGGATGGAGCGCGCAACCGTGTGGTAATGATTTTGTGTCCAAATGACTCGGTGGTTTGTGCTTCAGTGCAAAAATTAGTGTTGTTGTGACAGCTGGGAATCCGTACTTTGAATAAGTAATGCCTGGTAACGCCGGGAGTCCCTATTGGACTGCAGTAGATTTTGACAGCGAAGGCGAGAGCGTCCCATCTCCGCCACCTAATCACAGACTGTACCTAGATCCTTGGGATCACGAAGCTTACGAAATGACACCAGCTGACACAACTGAATCTAGCTTAGGAGACAATTTCAATTCATTCGCCGGCGAACCAGTCAGTGCTAGTTTTTACTATGTTCCAACTAAAAACTATGACTCTGGGGAGGAACCGCCGTTGCCGCCACGGAGAAGGAAGACTCCTGAAGAAATATCACCGGATTATTCGGTGTATGGAAGAAAGTTCTCTAGATCAGTAGCTCATGACTTTCCTGAACCAATATACGGCGAAAAACCAATAAGTAAGTACCTACCTATACCCTGATTTTTAATTACCTACACCTTTTTTTATGTTGCAAGCTTGGAGTATCTCACCACTGCGAGTTGAATCTTATAGAATTTCTATAGGATTCAACTCGCACAACTCACTTATAAATCAAAAATAAACGATCACAACTGTCATTTTAGTCCAGGTAATTCAAAATCAGAATCTGCTTTACTCGTCTTATGCTGAGTAGGTACACATAGGGCCAACGAAGCTCAACGAACGTTCTTCGGAAATGCAATAGGTAACATCAAAGGAATCCACACATTCGATTCTTAAACTAAACGTTCAATTTGCTCCAGTGAAGTACAGCGAACTCCCTTCGTGTGCTCAATGTGTGCCTGGCATTATCAAAACTAATGTTAAATCTTTGAAAGTCTCTAAACAATTATAAACAACGGTTTTTCTTTTCTTATACAAGTAAATTTAATGCAACACATAATTAGTGATGACATTAAGTATAATTAAACATTTGACTTTCATAAAACATTTCTAATGATTCAACTGCTAAAATTGAAGTTAGGTCGATAGTTCTAACTAGTTGTTAATTAGAGGACTTGAATATTGTTTCTGAATATCGGCTATAATTTTTATATAATTTTAATTTATAAGCGTGATCTTGAAAAATTAACCTGTTTTGTTTTTCAAGAGCGCACTTAAAATATAGATTAATAAATTTATGAAGCACGTTTTTAATAATAATATAAGTTTTAAAGTATTAAATTCTTGGGCGGCAAATTTATCTCTTGTAAAGATTTTATTTGTATGACAATGAGAAATAGTCACCCTTTTCGTATGCGACGGTGCACACTTTCCATAAAGTGGGCAGTTATAGCCCGTTCCTGTATCTTACTAACCGTATATTTGCCTTCCATTTGATTAAAATTTGACATAAGCTCCATACAAGTATTGTCAAAATTCAAACGATGGTGAAATAAGCGAATGAATAGCAAGATGTTGAAAACGGCCATTAGTCTGTTTATAGATCTCCAGTAATAAAAAAGTTTTTTGTCCCGACGCCAACTTAGCACGTATGGACCGACCTGAGAATTCTGGTACTTGTGACTTGTTGTATTTTCATTGCATCATTTTACAGGGGACCATCGTCGGTCATTGTACATAGAAGAACCAATGTATGTACCACATCCGATGATATATGAACCAATTTACGGAGCTATAATGCCGCCACCGCCGCCTGGATACTTACCTCCGCCTAGATCTAGAATGTCACTACCGTATCAGCCCGGAGTACGTCATGGCCGGACTGGGATATGGAAAACCTAGAAAGCAGTCGAGGTAAATCTTTAAGACATTTATTTCGACTTGTTAATTATGATTAGAGCTTTGTATTCTAGATATCACTTGCCAGCATTCTGAGTACGCTACCCAATGATAATAGTTTTGTATGTCTTGAAATTTTATTTATGCCGTATATTGAGTAATAATTAAGTATTCTTCTCGAAATGTAAGTAAGCAGGTAGGAAGGAATATTTTTTTAATGTTATGTTTATCCTATTATTACGAGTTGCAGAACTCGAATTAAAATGCCATTGGAATTA
Organism: Dendrolimus houi; assembly: GCA_039645545.1. Classification (NCBI taxonomy): domain Eukaryota; kingdom Metazoa; phylum Arthropoda; class Insecta; order Lepidoptera; family Lasiocampidae; genus Dendrolimus; species Dendrolimus houi. The sequence continues at coordinate 9,271,259 of CM077127.1, read as the reverse complement.
TTATAGAGTTTATTAGAACTATACAAACACGTATAACACAGGTACAAACATAACCGAACGCAACAAGTCCAGACATAATGCCAAAGATCGTAATTCAATAAAACGCGCAAAGTCCGTCACTAAATAGATTACCGAATGTACACAAGTCTTGCTTCGCTTGTGGTTATCACTCGACTGCCCTTCCTCAATCGGGCCATTGCTTTATATCGTACAAATGTAACATGTCCGCCCGGCAGTGTGGACCGAATTTCCTAGAATCGTAATCCGCACGCCTGGGTAATTATGCCTGCAGCCTGCAAACGGCTATAAACGAGTACAATAGGCTGTTCTCCACAATAACCAATAAATAAGTAAACATAAGAAGACAATCATAAAAGAATTACAATTCGTTCAAATGCCGACAGGTAATAAAATATGTTTTTTTTATAGATATGCAGATGGGTTTTATTTTTGTCGGAACTTAAGTTGTAACACTATTATAATTCGGCTTTATTTTAATCACTCACTTCAATCTTCAAAATGGTGTCTCCTTATAACATGGAAGAAATAGTATTCTTTTTCCATGGTAAAACTATCATATTTTCTGGGATACGAATGATTAATGTGATAATAGATTTCATCCCTCGCCTACTCCTAATTTCTAGTTCTCTTATAACATAGCAACATGGCGATTGCTATGTTATTGTAAAGCGTCATACAATGTAAAATTTCATTTATACTCTCTAAGCCTTTCTCGCTTAACTATTAGCCAAGCTGGACTTAAAAGTAACGTTTTCAAATCCTGACAGCACAGAAATGGAAGACAATGTTTGTGCTTGGCAGCATGAAAGAATATAGATAGATAACACTTTATTGCTGACCAAAATAAACAAATAGAAAATCAAAATGCATAATTACAATACTTCTTGGCAAAACAACAGACGGCCTTATCGCTAAAAGCGATCCCTTCCAGGCAACCTACCTTAAAATAAATTCTTAACTAATCTGGCGATGTAGGTGGAGCAGAAAAAAGATAGGACTGTACAATTTACATATACATACTCACACTAATTTATATATTGAATACATACATAAATCCAGACACATTTATAGAATACCAATATAGACGTATATACGAAATAAATATATTTATTAACGATAGACAAGAATATATGTCTATATCCGTTCGTTGTACATCGATAAATGTCGTGATTCTGATGATTCGACGAATTTCCTTATATTATAGCCCGACTAGACGTAAAGGTTGTAACTTGCTATCTTGAAAAAATACCTACCTAAGGTTTTTTGGTCTAGTGGTTATATTTTTTATACTTATTTAAAGTAGCTTTAGTAATTCCCCTTATTAAAATATCAAAAGAAGAAGTACCTAAACGTAATAAACGGGTTGGTGTATTATAAAAAGAAAAACATTTTGCACGCATTGAAGACCTTGTCATGTAAATTTCAAAGGCATTTCGCACATGCACATTCTTACGAAAAAAGATCTAACCACAGTAGCCGCTTATTGGCTTGACAGGAATTGCTCAACTTGTAACTGCAATAGACATCACATGAAATAGCATTTTATTGTGATAACGACGTATAAAATGTAGTAAATAGCTCCGTTACGGACTGTAAACACGACATATGTATACACTAAGGAGCTGTGTTTTCCACTGTATCTGACATAAATCGTGACCTTTATTTAACCGGCGCATTGTTTAAATATTGATTTGTTTCGTGGCTTTTTCAGGTATACGTAAATTTTAATTCAAACTGAAATATTTGTCAAACAATATTTTATTATTACAATTTATTTTATATTCATATAAATTGTAGGTTTTCTTGAAAAATTTGTGACTTCTTTGAACTTCAGTATTTAATACTGATTTCCTATAATCTTCCCCAAACGTCTTTCATGCAGCGACAATCACAAGTTATACCGTTGTTCGATGAAAAACTTCAGTCAGGCAAAGACTGTTTAATGGCCGGTTCCTATATCTTACTAATCGTTCATTTGCCTACTAACGGTTAAAATTTCACATAAGCTCCATACAAGTTATGTCAAAATTCATCCAATGGTAGGGCAAGTGAATGATAAGTAACACATAGGACTGAGCATAAATGAATTTCGCTTAGAAGGCTTAACCTAGATTATAATATGTAAAGAGTATTCTTTATTGGATTTATTGCTAAATACAATAAATAATCTAATACAATAAAAGAAAACTCAACTTATTTATATTGTATTCTACCCATAGTCCCTCAAGACTATAAGTAGAATACTGAGCCTAGGTAACAACAACAACAACAACAATACTCTTTATTGTACACCAACTTAAAACAGTAACACATTTGCACATCTTAAAATTAGAAGGTAGTAGTACAATGGGTGGCCTTATTGCTTAAAGCAATCTCTTCCAGGCAACCTTTGGATGGACAAGGATCTTAATCACACTAAATTGTTGGTGTGCAGCTTAAGACTATACTAATGATAATATATATAATATAATGTACAATAATATACTTACATATATGTATACTATATTATAACCATACAAAAATATATATACATATACACATAAATACACACATATATATACATATATATATATACATACATATACATGTATATATATATATATATATATATATATATATATATATATATATATATATATATATATATATATATACGTACATAGACATACACAACAAATAATACATAATATGCAGTTAGATAGTGCTCCCTCACAAGTCTGTTGAAACTGTTAATCGATTTAGCAGAGCGCACGTCTGCCGGCAAAGCGTTCCAAAGATGCACGGCAAACGGAGAACGATCGTGCGTAAATCTTCGTGATATGTAAAGGTGTCCTTAGCCGCAACTTCTCTGATGATCTCAGGGATCTTGAATCAGGGTAACCTTTTTTTATGGGTAAGGTGCCCAGAAGGCTGGCTACGTTTTCTCGCTGGGTCGCCGTACTGATCCGTTGCCCGAAGTAGGCACTAGCCTACATCTAAATAAATAGATGGAACCTCAATTACTAAAATACTTTTTTACTTTTTAATTATATAGAGTTAAATTACCGTCGCTTGTGGACATTCGCAGCTGGACTGGAACCTGGCTATTGGAGCCGGAACACAACACAAGATTGTTTTGGCGACATATTCTAGACCAGGGGTTATAACCATCCGGACATGCAAATGCCCTATTCCTTCTCCGTTTCTGAAGGTCGTGAATCTTGGAAGCTAGAAATAAGACCGTTGTTAAATTACTGTAATTATATATTATAACAAGTTGCCAATGTCCATCCAGCGATGTAACTCAGTTCGTGTTCATGTCTTTTAGTTGTTGAAGGCCAGAGTTGAATGTCATGTACATATTCTACCGAACTGTCAGTCATTTAGATTGGATACATTGCAAAACACAAACACCACACGCCACTTGATTCGTAAAACCGCACCGCCTGCCAAAGAAATTTTCACGGCAATGAGATGTTTAAAATAATAGGTATGCACAGAAAACATATTTTACAAAGATTTCTAAACGCTGCCATCTAATGCATTGCAATTACGATAGCAGAAATCACAGAGAAATGCTTGCACTCTCGTGATAGTGAAACCGGCAAGATAGATAATAATGACATGAATGAGAAATCACGTCTTCTTAAAACTGTTTATGGAGTAGATATTTCGCAAGATTTAATATAATATTACGAAGAAGATGCCGTCTCATCCGTAAAAAAATGTTTTCTTCATAAAGAACAAGAAACAAAAAATAATAAGCCTTTAGAAAAGAACGTTTATTAAGATAAATGCTTGTATTACTTAAACCGATATTAGATGGTTCATTTTTGTTTTTCAATTTGAGTAAATCAACTAAAGTGATCCATATAAACATACACTTGTATCATTCAATGTCATTAAACACCTTCGTGTCCTTCCAGTTCTGCGTTCTGCGCGCCCTTTGAGTTTGGGACGCGTGCGCTTACCATTACGCCACCACGACTACCTACTTTATTACTCAAGCTTATGATATTTTCATGTTTTCCTGATTTCCTCAAGTACATGTAGTGTCCCTCAGATAGTTTTTAGTTTATTTATGAATTCATGAAACCATTGTGTAGCAGCTATGACATACATAAATAAACAGTGGAACAAATAGAAACACGGACATTAAGATTTTATAAGGGTTCTGTTTTTTCCGAAAATACGGAGCCTGTATAATAGTTTCGGAAAATTAACCCAACACTTAGGTAAACATAAATTTATGTAACAAATATCTCTAAGCTTAATAAGTCCTGTAATCCATATATTATTATGCTATACAGCTTACCTAAAGCTAAGAATTGAAATTATAATAACACTATCAGCCCACTAATGTCGGAAGTAGCTTCGGTGAACCTGCAGCCCACCTTTCGACACCCCTTAGCCACTCATACCCATGTTGCCCCTCGCCAACCTTGTACGGTATTATTTAGGGGCCCATGCAAGGCGTGGCGAGTTACCGTCTGCCCATTTTTCCATGTTCCCCGAACATTGCGACGGGCAGACGCCATAGTCCCCATAACCCAGATCCCTAATTCCCATCCCAATAGCCCGGTACCTTTTGTTCTTATTTCCTACAATAGTCCTACAACCGGGCCTTGGGTGCATTTTTATATGGTGTAGACAGTGATAATCGCCGGTCAGTGTCACGCCACATTTAGATTAAATTTGTCAAGGCCAACACGTAGAGGCCCTACGTGTTGGCCTTCCCATGGCCTCACGAAAGCCCTCCAAAAGTTCGGGTCATTTTTATGGCCCTGATCTTCGAGGACATTCAAATTATAAAATATAACAGCCCATTAACTTCCTACTCCTGGGCTCGGGTCTCCCATTTATAGAACGGACAGTACACCCACCACCCTTGTCTAATGGCCGGTTCCTATATCTTACTATTCATTCAATGCCCTAACATCGGTGGAATTTTGACTTTACTTGTATGGAGCTTATGTCATATTTTAACCGATAGTAAGGCAAATATACGGCCGGTAAGATATAGGACCCGGCCATAAGGCGGATTAGCGATCTCGATGTGCAGGTTTCATCGCGACGTTTTCCTTCATCGTTAGCACGTGGTAATTGTAACAATATACACATTAGGTCAAAAAACTACCTAAGTGGTGAATGCTTTAAGGCCAGGATTCAACCCGCGTCCTTTGAAGACTCAAGCGACGTCCCGACGGACATGAGTGCCCTAACCACTAAGCTACCAAGGCTTTATAGATGAAGACTTAAAATTATACATGATCAATTAAGATCGCATTTCTAGCTGAAATCTCTATAATCAAGGTTAAGAGTAACATCAGAATGTAATTTGAGTAAACTAATGCTTGCTAAATAAACACAATTATAATACGCCTTCATGATAAAAAGGATTATGTAAATTCGGTGACTAACAACGTGTAACTTATGATTTTACTAATGTAATACATATTCAGCATTATTGTTTTCAAAGGCGAGTCCCATTGTCATCATGTTTCACAAAGAGAAGGTGTTAGTAGTCAAATATCATTGTTACCAAGTTTCTTAAAGTTAGGTTGATCTTTTTGGGTCTTTTAAGACTGGGGTTTATTTTCTAAGTCAAACCATTAAAAGTTTTAAAATTAGATGTCGATGTATAATTAAAAATCTTAACATACTTAATTAAAATGTCTAATTTAGGTTTTAGGTGATAGGAATGATAATTCCAGAAGTTAATTGAATGTGTTTCGTCAAGCCACATTTACTATATTATATTATTATTACATAAGTACATACCTACGTATTAGAACTTACAATATATAAAACCTTTCTATTTAACATGAGGATATTTTAAATAAAAACAAACTTGTAGACCCCGAAAAAATTGGGGGGCCTGGTAAATTATAAAGAAAATTTCAATCTGTAACCCAAACATCTTACTAAGTACCTAACTTACAATAAAATCAAAGACGGCTAATTACAATTTCTTAAAGCAGTAACTACGAGTAGGTAAATACTTAATCTGAAGATAAAATTATGGGCATTCAAAACTCATATATCAGCAAAACATTCATAACTCGACAGGCAAAAATACATTCGTTTCCTGTACATGTGCGATTTTAGAATAATAAATCCACTATACCATTGGCGTGTTGGTCCATATTCTAAATAAAAAATAAGCTATTTAAACTATAACTAATCATAGATGTATTAAATTTTGCCTTGAATATACTCTGAAACGACTCAACGGAATTCTTAAAAAAACTTTAACTTTAACTTTATAATACATAATGTATTATGTCCACATCTTGCAGGCTTCAAAAGATATGAGTGTAAAGCAAAGTCTCACGCGAACTGTTACAATACACTTTGCGTTTATTGCCGAATAGACAGCTCATTGACATCAGTCGCCAAATTACCGATTAGCAATAATTGCCTATAAATACCAAATCTTTTAAAAACTTAGTAGTCTAGTAGGTAATTAGCCAAAGCCCTCCAGCAGTCCAAAATATATTACCAAAACCGGGTTCGATAGATCCATGGGTCCCGCAAGTTTGACGCTCCAATACTATAAAAAATACTATATTATATATAAAAATTAATTGCTGTTCGTTAGTCTCGCTAAAACTCGAGAACGGCTGGACTGATTTGGCTAATTTTGGTTTTAAATTATTTGTGTAAGTCTAGGGAAGGTTTAAAAAGTGAGTAAATATGAAAAAAAAATGATTCTGAGGCGGTACGAAGTTTGCCGGGTCAGCTAGTAATTAATAAAGTTTAAGTATTGTTACGACCGACAAAGACCAATTCACACCTGCAGTTTATTATCCTTTCGGCATTTGGACTCTTTTTGTTTACCTTATGTTTAAAATTTGTAATTGGAAAACAGCCTATTGTGTATTGTACTCGTTTATGGCCGTTCGCAGGCTTAATTACGCAGGTGTGCGGATTAAGTTTTCTGGGAAATTGCGTCGACGCGCTTGCCAGGTAGATATATTGCACCGGTGCATTATAAAGCAATGTCCCAATGGAGAGATCGGCAGTCTAACGATGGTCACAAGCGAGACAAGACGTGTGTACATTTGATAAGCTATATAGCGACGAACTTTCCGCGTGTTGTTGAATCGTGTATTACGTTGAACTTGTTGTATTCAGTTATATTTGTACCTGTGTTATACGTGTTTGTATAGTTCTAATAAATTCTATAGTAATTCCAACGGCATTTTAATTCGAGTCCCGTAACTTGTAACAGTATAATAAAAGTCCGTTTAGTGCAAAAGTGATTTTTTTTTAAAACATCAAACTGCTTGGGACTGAAAGAACGAAGTAGCAGGCTCAGCTACTATCTACACATTTAAAACTAGTGTATATACTATAATTATTGTAAACACTCGATTATGATGACAAATGCCGTGTGAACATGAACTAGTTTTTTGCTTCCTACAAATGAAAGTTGCACCTGTGAGAATTTAACTTGCTTTTCTTTTGTGTGGAGAAACCTAGGCACTTAACATTGACCCCAGGTGACCGTTGTTCATAAAGGTCATGTACTTAGTGTTATCATGGAAAAAGTTTATGAAGAATAACAACAGCCCAGTAAAAAGATATTACTCTGAAAGGCCCATGAAATTATAAAAAAATCAACAACAATGTTCATATATAAACGAGCGGGCTTAAAAATACCTTTTTATCATCATACTTTTAAAACATAGTGATAGAAATAATTTTAATTAATGTTCAAACAATTAATACACCGTTTGATTCATTAAAGAGCTGACGTCATAACTTACTACGTTTGTATAAAATTTAGGCGGCTTCGGCGTTTTGTAAGATGATAAAAAAGATCTCAGCTTATTTGAATCTCAACTACCTTATTAGCAAGTCATTGTTTTCTCGTGTTTTGATATACTATAAAAACACCTCTAGGTATTCAAAATATTCAAATAATATTGAAATACATAAGTAGGTATTTTAAGGAAATACCATTATTTATTACAACGTCCAACCAAACCAGTCAAAAATTTACTATTTTTGTCTGAATGTGTTTTAATAAGTTTCTTGTCAATTTCACATTTAAACAGAGCCTCAGTATTAAATCAACATTTATGGTCATTTATGAATAGGTACAGAATATAAATAAAATAATAATCAATATTTTTACTGTAGCAAGAGAATCCAGTATTTATTTTGCAAAACTCTATACAGATATATTTTCTAATACTTATATTTGTTTAAGGGATAACTTAGAGCTAATAAATAAAATAAATAAACGCCCAATATAAACTAATGTAATAAAAAATATAATCAAACCAGTAAAAAAAATACGATTTCTTAATTCATGTAAAAAGGTATTTGAATTACAAAGAATAAATTATTAAAATACGAATTCATGACATATCATTAATCATTATATAATGTAACACAACATTAGGAAATGGCGGAAACAATTTTTTCACCGACTAAAGGCATAAGAGCGATTACAACAGTAGGTAACTCACAACTTTCTAGTCACGGATTACAGAACGTATCTTTGTGATATATTGATGGTATTCTAGAAAGTAATCCATGTAAACAGGTAAATCGACACATCTCATTTACCTATACGTGTTAAAACACATAGGTAGCTCATCTATCTATGTAAGACAAACGCCTAGCCAGTTACTTAGTATGAAGCTGACTTAGCGCTTGAACTTTTAAAAATAATTTCAGGTGTGTAGCATCTTTATTTGCGTTTCAAAGAAAGAAACTTCGCGTCTCCGCGATGACTTTTCATAGCATTCAAACGAGAGCTAATAGAGAAAAATTTGATAGCCGAAATTTACAGTGTACTTATTACATTACCAAAAGCCGAAGAAGTTGCGCAGTATGTATTCCCCGTTCACAATAACTTGACGCGCAGGGTTACAAAACTCTAATGCACTAAAGTTAATTACCTTACGTGCAGTGTTCTCCTGTTCTCACCTCTCTTGCGTCTGAAGACTCTAAATCAATCTACAAGTTTTTATGAATATAAAAAATATCTATGACTATCATAGTTTCTATGAAAATAGATGTAGCTTCTTAAGAAGGGGCATTACGGGGTTAACAATCCGTGAGCTGCCATGATCGTCATGTTTAAAAGTTCCTTAAAAACGTCGTTGGTGTGTTAATTTAATTAAATATATGTTTTCTAGGATGATGGACGCATACGAGCACCTCAGGGAGACGTACGAGAGCTTATCGCCAGAGTATGAAGACTGGGCGCGACCATTCCCGAAGACAGCGCCTAACAATTTCCACCTCTCACGATATGGACACTTGCAGATTGACTACTCGTGTAGTTGGAATTCACTCGACAGGCTTATTCGAAATCAATAGGTTTTGTATAAGTACTTTTCTATATATATTAAGACAATATAGAAAATTCATAACACATTCATTGTGGCATTAAAGAATATTGTATTGATTATGTTTGCGTAATACATTTTCAATTAAATCTTCAAATATATCTGAAACTTTCGTGTATTTTAACCATTAAAATATAAATTTAATTAAGCATGTGTAATATTTTTATAGTCGCGAAAACTTAAGAAAATACTAACAAAATAATACAAAATAAAATACAAACGACTCGATGAATGTGTTAAGAATATACAAAAATGCGGCTTTCTTATATAGACAGCATTTTGAAAGAAATTGTTAAAATCGTTATGCCTAAGTTCAGTAAGTCCATTCGTAATAAAAATTGTAAAAAAACGTATAGTTAACCTAACATTACGAATGTGTTTATTCTTAGAATAATGTATGTGAACATATGTTATGTCAGCATAAAAACAATCACATAACACAATAAGCAGATATGTTGTAAAATGTATATTAATAATTTTTGTGCTCAATTTATTTCTTTTTGTATTTATAAAGAAGCTATGTTGCAACCAAATCTAATTACTATTAAGACTTGCGATTGACTAGGTTGTAATAAATTTAATTAATTTTATATCACAAAACGTATTAGCTAGTGAAATGAGATTACTGTAAGACTATTAGACAATAAAGTAGGTACTACTGCGTTTAATATAATTAATTTTCAATGAGATTGTACTTTTTCTAAACTATAATAGCCAAAGATAATGAAATGTTTTTTAATAATATATATTGTTTTATTTCGAAACCGTTTGTAATATAGTGCAGTGCGATTATGCGAGTGCGCCTACAACTGCCAGAGTCGTTATTAGTTCAGCGAATGCCCCGCAATTCTAGTGGCAAGAAAAAGTAAAATGGCGAACCCCGACCTTCGAAATGGATCGTCACTAGGATGATGATGTCTCTAGACGGACCCATTGGAGGAACACTCGGGTGTTTTTAATGGTTTTCAGTGTCATAAGCCCGCTCATCTCTTAGAATAGTGAATGAAGTATTTCCACCTCAATAAATAAAGCATCCTAAATTTAGTGAACACATATTTTCTGTTTAATTTGGGGACCAGCATTCCACGAAATAAATGTGTTTTCTAAAAATTAATTGGATGATAAATATTAATAATAAATAGCTTAGGTCTTTCAGCACATATTGTATAAAGTATCCATACATTCCTACTTTAATATTATAAATGCAAAAGTAACTCTGCCTGTCTTTTATACTTTCTCTAAAAACTTCTTATCTCGGAAAATAAGATAATTTATTCATTGCGATAATCGGAATTTTCCAAGGATGAATAACGCATAGATAAAAATAAAAAGCATTGTAATCTGGGTTATGTAATGCTGGTGTGCTCTAATGATAAGTTGTCATACCTTAAGCGTCCCTTTACCTTATTATCGGTTAAAGTTTGACATAATCTCCATATAATGTAAATTTTTAACCGATGGCAAGTGAATAGATAGTAACATATAGGAACGGGTCGTAAATAAATTAAGATTACTCAATTTGTTTTACTACCCGCGGCTTCGCCAAGTATCGAACCCCAATAAATAAAATAAAACAGATGGTTTGGAACTTTTCTCTGTACTTAACACAATTTTGGATAAGTTGTGAGTTGGATCCGGTTTGCATAACTAGTCCATAATGCTGCCTTGTACCATGTAGCATTTATTCCTAAGTTTGTTGCACTTTCACTAATCTGGTGATAGTCGACTCATGGTTCGATGACATAGGAAACAAAAACGATGTTTCCTGGATGGTGGTTTAGACTTCAAAAAGGAAATGCAACTGAACTGAGAACAAGTAACTCACCTGTACTTATAAGATGTCCTGACCATTTAAAATCGTAACTTATGAGAATGCCACATACCTCTTCGACCACTCATGGAGCGGGGAAAAATCTTTTATAAAACATGTTTGACTGCAATCCTACTTGCTTTATAATAAATACAATTCTACGTATTTAGGCACCTATACTATTCTAGAATAATCTACACTTGAGTTGAAATACGTGGATAGAAATATGTACCTATATACTTACCAAATTTTTATAATATCTGTGGACGTACAGCTTTTTGAGCCTCTTAAATTTAAGAATATTTAAGATTATTATTTCAAACGTCGATTTTCGCTCGAATACATACCATGGTCAATGTATGATACAAAGGTTGTGATAAATTGTCAACATTACATGAGTTTATAATAACATTTTGAATTATGTAGTTGTTTTCCTGGTATAATAGTTCCTTACCTAATTTTCATCTCCAGCCGCTTTATGAACTAGACCTGACTGCTCGGAGATAGCAGTGAGTTAGTCTGGGAATAGTAACCCTTTTTTTCGAGTTGAAATTTTATTTACGGACTATCCAATGCGTCGGGACCACGTTGGGGAAGTGTGGTACTTGTCATTCTACTAGGTCAGATATAATACGGCGCTTAAAACCTTTAAAACTTAGTTTTATTATGTGTACTAGTCGCAAAAACTTAATAAAATACTAAGTCAGAATAACCAGACAAACAGGTCGTTATTCCTCCGGGACACCAATTTTTCGGGCTGTGGGATCTGCTAAGCATATTCCTCCAGCCCTGTCGTAAGGGAATGGTGGACCTGCCAGATACCCATTATAATTTGCTGTTATTGCTATCACTTACAGGGACGTATTATATCATGTAAGTATCTGTTAACAGATCTACCGACCCCTTGGTCCGTGGGTTTAGTCCACCTAAAAGCTGGCAGGTTAGGAACCTGCCAGCTTTTAGGTGTACTGACTGACTGACCACTGAGTAAAGAATTGGCTCCAATCTCAGGCTCATAATCTATATATAAATTTTATAAGTTGATTTATGTTTAAGTCCGTGAAGCGGGAACAAACGATCTTACTTGCACATTTATAATTCAGTACGTATTTGCTCATCAAGTTTCTTTTTAATACATTAATCATATTGTAAAGAATGTTATCGATTCAAATCTAGTCGTTAGAAGTCTTGAGTGTAACAATTTCAGTGCTCTACTTATAACGAAGGTTGCTAGATTAATTTAAACTTCCTTTAAATTAACAGAAACATAATGAAATTCAGTTTCTTGTTTGCATTAATTCTTATTTTGATTTGTTTATCCGCGTATTAACTGACTTTAAGACATCAGCTAGTCGTTGCGTGTAGGCAAAGATACGTAGTGGTACTATTATATAGAGATGGCATAGATAAACAAATAGCTTTGAAAATAGAATAAACTTTAGTGCAATATCATCAGTTCGAAAGAGCAGATAGACACTGTGCCTTGCTCTGCGTATGAGATTTCTATTTGTTGCATCCTAGCCAGGTTGTCTTCAATAATTATTGATTGACTTAATTTTCAATAATTAACATTGTATTGATTTCAATTATAATTGAAATCAATAGAATTTTCACATTACATGACAATTTTGAAAGTTCCAGTTAATTTAAAATTAAGTAAACGTTATTGAAGTCTAGAGAGCTGTAGTATTATCAATAGTAAGTAAATGTAGGAAAAATGGTGAGCTCTGATATTTTCCGTCTATATCTGGCTCCTCTGTATATTTCTGTCCTCTACATAAAGATAGCACACCAATTTAAAATTCCGTGCGTATAATTAATTATGAAGTACAGTTGGTAGCCAAATAATGTTTAGTTAATAAAGCAAGTCATGCTATAGACGTACGGTGTACACGTTCAAATGTAGGTCATGATGTAACTTATGAATAGTCATGTAATATTCATAATCGCATTCTTAAAGTGCTACTTTGTGTGCATCAGGTAAAGGAAATAGACAAAACAACAAGAGTACAACAACAACTTAATTATTATTCCGAATAATTTCATACCAGCACCTATAATTATTTAAGTTTCTTGAGCAATGCATCATCTACTAACTTACATAATGGATATTAATGACCACACAAAATTTTGTGGTTGGTAAGCAAGTAGGCAGGTGATGGGCGTTGCGGTATAGAACAACTAGGACTTCCAACATGCGTCCGTTTTGTAAAGTCAAAACTCGTATCTCGCGGATATTTCACCATTTTAGAGTTCTTCAGCAATTTTGAAGAAAACAAAACACTACTATAATTATATAAGTAGGTAAGGCAATTTACAATACAACTATATGTGAGCGAGGCAATGCAGTCCGTCTTTTTGAACGTTCATTGACTGCGGTTTTTTATGATGGACATGGACTCTGGTAGTGCATTCCATAACTTAGCTGTACGTAGAAGGAACATGAAAGCGAAACGTTTCGTTCGCACTGGTGGCGTTTCCACTGTGAAACGATGGCGTATACTAGAGTGCCCTGTGGTCCGAAGATGGAATGGTTAGGGGGAATCAGGTCAAACAGTTCAACCGCACCCTCTCCGAAATGAATCCTATAAAAAACTGATAGACTAGCAACCCGGCGTCGATGCTCTAAGCTTTGAAGCCTTGTATTGACCAGCTGGTCGCTACCAATCAACCTCTTGGCTCTTCTCTCAATTGACTCTAGCGCTTCAAGCTGGTATTTAGCTGAGCCGTCCCACAAGGTTTGCACAAGATTAGTGAATTTGCGAAAAACGACGAGGAGTTTGGAGCCTCGAAGAAAACCTCTGCTCGGGCTTCAACTCGGAGGGCAATTCTGTTGCTACTAACTGTTGAACTATACAGGGTGAAAAATTCTAAAGAAATTCAAGGTGGCAGAGCTTAAAAGTAATTTCAACGAAACCTGGTTTGAAGAAAATATGTTGGTGGCTTACAAAATATATAGTAGTTTTGTTAAATATTTTTCAAGCTTCTATAATGAAGAATAAAAAGATTTAGACGTTCAATGCCTTTACTGAAACCTTTATTCTATATGTGTAAAAGATATCCCATAAATATATCTTGATTAGGAAAGAGCCAGATTATTAAATTAAGTATATTCATATCGAATTTCATGGAGCATTTCGAATACCCATACTGTAGAAGTAATAAACATAAAACCTATATTTTATATTCATAAATATAATTAATTAATTAGCAAGAACTTAGCTTTTCATAAACAACAAATCTAACAAAAACAAAGAAAATAGGTATAAACATATATATTTCAATCTGGAAACTTAACTTCAAAAGAAAAGATAAAGACAATCTTAAACAAAGAGAGAACAAATTTAATTAAAACTGCACAAAATCCTTCATATCTAACAATTTTCTTTTCTTTGTAATATTAAACAGTCCCTTTTTGTCGGGTATTTTTTCTGTTTTGGGTGGTTTATTGACGATCACTTGCAAATTGTTTTGTTTCGGTGGTCTATTCTGAGTGATGGTTGCCGGATTGGGTTTCCTGTATTCTGTAATAGAATCCAGACCAGTAGAATCACCCGAATATGGATCCCGGTTGACAGAATAAGGACGTTCAACTTGGTTTTCGTAAGATGAAGGGTAGACACTTTGAGCCAAATATTGCTTGAAATTACTCTGTTTCAGTTTCTCCTCCAATTCTTCGAGTCGCTGCAAAAACAAAACGTTTTGTTTTAACTCAAGTGAAAGCTAGTTAATGTTCTATAATTACGATACATAGCGTCGGTCATTTTGCTAACAACAATACTGTGTAAATGACTATGACGAATTTTTATGTAAGTACAATACAAAAGACGTAAGAGGCTAAGTAAAACAGAAAATAAAAATTACAGTTCTATTACTGTTTGTAGATGGCTCTCACACTTTTCGCTTTTATTCACGTATAAACGTACACATAATTATATACGAGTCAATATTACATAATTATAAAATAACTAGCTGATGCCCGCGACTTCGTCCGCGTGGTGCGGTTTTTAACTATCCCACGGGAACTCTTTAATTTTTCGGGATCAAAGTATCCTATATGTTGGCCAGGGATATAAGCTATCAATATACAAAATTTAATTCAAGTCGTTTCGGAGATTAGCCGGTACAAACAGACAGAAAAACAGAGAAACAAAAAATTTGAAAAAAATCTATATTAGTTCTATTTCACTTCATACATCGCCCTGACTCGGTTTTTAGCATTTTTTTTCATTGTACAGAAATTTGACCTCTACAATTTTTTTATATGTATAGATCATCTGTATATTGTTTATATGGCGGAGCAATTTGAATTTAGAGCAAAATTCCTATGTGTGATCATATTTTTTTATCTGTTTCTGAGATTAATGAAACATAAATCATAAACTAGTGTTGCCTAGTTTATTCGAACTAATTAATAATGAGGCAAGTAATGCGATTACGCCAGGTATTTAGGAAATGAATAATTGTGTAATTTTTTTATGTAACTAAGGAATTCATACTCGTCTGTAGGCGTCTATGTTTGCTTCGGTGCGTACTGCTTGTTGCTCTAGTTGTTCTTGCAGTTGTACCACGTGGGCTGCTCCTCTTTGAATTTTTTCTTCGTACTCTAGCACCACAACATTAATCTAACAAATAAAATTATAATTGCTATTTATAGGTAGGTGCTATAAGGGACACGTATGGCTATCTGACAGAAATTAGTTCGATAATGGTGCAAGTCCAGGCGCGAATAAATTTCTTGTTTTATAAATATTATTATACAGGATGGCCAGATCTGTGAGGTCCAAAAAAATTAGTTTATATGAAGGGTTCTCGAATTACCCCCACGTAAGTTTTATCAAAAGTTTTAGTTTTCGACTTATAAATTGTATGTGAATTTTGCGATTGTTTTTCAAATATTTTTATTTCTCTTTATAAATATAATTAATTTGATTTTTTTAGTATGTTTCTTTAGGTGTTTTGTATTATACTTGTAACTGTTCACACACAAACTGTTCTTCACAGGAATATATTTGGAAAACTGTCATCCAGGTTTACTGAGTAGAGGGGAAATTGAAAAGGCTGGAAATGCTATGAGAGGGAACAAAGGAGCTTTTATAATATTAAAAGTATTTTTTTGTTACTTGTAGAACATGTAATTCTGTAGAAGAACGTAGCTTGGAGAATCGGTTTTTGTATTTATAGGTATATAAATATTTCACCATGTAGAATAATTATATGTTGGGGGCTAAGAAGACGAGATTAATTAATACGAGAGGTTTTCGTTGTTACAAGATATATTTTCAAGACTAACTTCAACGGTGGCAGAAACAACTTAAAAGACAACCACGCATTCCAATATTAAAAATTTAACATATACAAAAAGTTTGTATATCCATCACGCTCCTATAAATTTAAATTTAAATACAACATTCAGAAAATAAGCTAACATGACTTAATACCTAAACCATCTAAACACTTGTAGTGTTTAACACTAGTCAATGGCTTACTAAGCACACCTGCCAACATGGATTCAGTGGGCACATGTCTCAACAAAATGTTGTTCGTATCCCTTAGAACCTCCCTATTATATAGTGATATCTAATATCAATATGCTTGCTACGCGCATGAAACATTGGGTCTTGAGCTAAAAATATAGCCCCTTGGTTATCGGCATGAACAATCACTCGAGCATACCTCATGAGCCCTACTTCTTTCATTAGACTGTTCAGGTAGACTGCCTCTTTCATACTTTCAGAAAGGCTTACGTACTCTGCCTCACAAGTCGATGTCGCCACGCTACGCTGTTTCCTAGACTGCCAGGATATACACGCACCACCTAAAATAAATGCATAACCCGAGGAAGATCGTCTATCTAGTAAACAATTCCCCCAATCTGTGTCCGAGAAACCCTTTATACAATTACCAGTCTTCTTGTATACGACACTACGTTGTATGTTCCCTTTCAGGTAACGTAATACACGTTTTGCAGATTTCCAATCAGATTTTTCAGGATTCGTAACTTTTTGACTTAGCTTACTCACCGCATTAGCTATATCTGGCCTAGTTGCATTGCTTAGATAATTCAAACAACCTATCAATTCTCGATATGGCCAATTTTTATCGCTTTCGTCTTCATCGCATTTTTCTTCTGGTTTATGTTTGGAATTAATTTCCATCGGCGTTGCACATTTATTGCAATTTTCCATTGAAAAACGTTTTAATAAATTTTCAATATAATTTTGTTGTGACAAAATAATGACATTGTCATTATTATTTCTCCGTATATCTATTCCTAAAATATATTTTGCCTGACCATAATCTTTTAATTTGAACTCTCTTGACAGCTCATCTTTAAATTTAATAATTAAACCTCTTTCTTGACTTGCTACCAAAATATCGTCTACGTAAACCAATACAAACAAATAGCTATTTGCAC
The DNA here is from genome assembly GCA_039645545.1 of Dendrolimus houi. Classification (NCBI taxonomy): domain Eukaryota; kingdom Metazoa; phylum Arthropoda; class Insecta; order Lepidoptera; family Lasiocampidae; genus Dendrolimus; species Dendrolimus houi. Next base: position 9,253,663 of record CM077127.1, on the reverse strand, counting down.
TTTGTTTAAAGTATAAACATGGCTCGTTCAGACTCTGCTTCAATCCCATAGCGACCAACTTCTTGTTGAGTTTGAGATTCCATTGACGTCCAGCTTGCTTCAAACCATACAATGATTTCCGCAATAAGCATGAATCGCAACCACTATCCAATTTATTCAGCATGATTTGCGCACGCTTTTTAACCATTGGATCTTCTCCCTCACGATTCATAAGCTTAATTAAACTTTCTCTCAATAGTTCTGGTATCTCCATGTAAATCTCTTCATCTAAGGATCCATTTAAATAAGCAGTGTTTATATCTAATTGGTGAATTTCCAAGTTCAATTCAACTGCGAGAGCCATTAACAATCTGACGGTGTCTAGTCTAGCAACAGATGCAAAGGTTTTCTCATAGTCGACCCCATATCGCTGACTGAAACCTTGTGCTACAAGTCTCGCTTTCTTCTTTAGACTCTTGTCGACGTTCTGCTTTGTTGTCAACACATAGCGGCAGCCTACGATGTTCCTGTTTTTCGGTCTCTTTACTGCCTCCCATGTACCTTTCTGAACTAAACTTCTAATTTCAGATAATATGGCTTCCTCCCAATCAGGTTTATCATTACTTTTCAAAGCATTTTTCAAGGTGATTTCGGTTGATCCAGCAAAATCTTCAACCTCATTTGCATCAGTAGAAGTTACAGATCGCTCAACTTCCCTCGTTTGATAGATTTTCTTGGGTCGGCCTACGCTTCCTGTGCGTAATATTTCAGGTCTACCAGGAGCTCTCGTCATCATCCTTAGCTGATCAAGCGTGTTATCACGCCTTGTTTCTTCGGCTTGCTGCTCTGCTTGTAAACGTCTAGATGAAAACTCGCCTTGGTCACACTCTGCAGGATATTCTTGACATTCACTCCATATGGCTTGCATATTGTCAACCTCTTCTGCTTCATGCCTATGTTTTTCAACTGGAAAATTCGATTTTGTGAAATCGATTTCGATGAAATCCTAATCGTCGTCTTTAGGGATGTTCAATAGGCTCGGTCCTTGCTTCGAGATATCCTTCTGTATGTTTGCACTTTCGTGAAATTTCACATCTCTCGCAATCATGAACTGCCTTCGCTCGGGAATCCACACACGATATCCCTTGGCGTTCTTCGGGTATCCGACAAAGTTACCAGCAATACCTCTTGCTGCAAATTTGTCTTTGCTTGGATCTTTATCTAGTATGTGTACTTAGTAGTTCCAAATGTTCGAAGGTATTCAATTTTCACCGGTTTGTTTCGCCATTTTTCGTAAGGAATTTCGCCCTGTAGACTTCTAGTAGGACAACGGTTTCTGACGTAACATGCCGTTTCTACCGCTTCAGCCCAAAAACCCGAGGAAAGATCAGAACTCAACAGCATACACCTTGCCATTTCTACCAAGGTTCGGTTCATTCGTTCTGCTATTCCATTCTGCTGCGGTGTTCGAGGCACGGTCAGTCTTCGCTGTATGCCTGCTTGTTTCAAAAATTTATCAAATTCCAAATTACAATATTCTCCTCCATTATCGGTCTGGAGATATTTAATCTTCAGTCCCGTCAAGTTCTCAACGTGACTTTTATACACCTTAAAGGGATCTAAGGCTTTATTTTCGCACTTAGAAAATAAACTTCACACGTACAATCATCGATAAATGTTATAAAATATTTTGCTCCCCCGATAGATTCACATCTCATAGGTCCTACAATATCAGAATACACTATTTTCAATTTTTCAGTACAAGGATTATGGGAATCAGAAAAAAGTAACGCGGTCATTTTTCCTCTAGCACAAATGTCGCAATCATTTAAGTTTCGTACTTCAGTCATGTCAAACTTAGCACCTAGTTTATCTAAAAGCTTAGCAACATCTTTACCATTCAATGTCCTAATCGCTCGTGCCAACAACATATATCAGCATTCGAATCACTCAAATTAAATATATATTCAGGGCTATTTAAACAATATAAATTACCTCTACGATTGCTGTCAATTTAATTTCACCATTCTTATCAATAACCTGAGCTACATCGTTATTGAACATAACATTATAACCGTTATTTGTTATTTTGGCTACTGAAATTAAATTCGTCCTTAGATTTGGGACAAGCAACGTATCGCGTAGTTCAAATATATCCCTCGAGTGCTCGCTTCATGTCGACAACCTTACAGTACCCTTACCTTTTATGTCAGTACTTACATGCGTCGCTAAATTTAGTTCTCCGCTAGTCATTTTTAAAGTGTCCCCGAACTTACTCGCATCATTACAAAGGTGAGACGTGCACCCACTGTCCAAAATCCAGTCATGTTTTTGGACATTTACAGCATTAGAAACTTCTACATCTAAAACATTAAAAGTGGTTAGAACGTTATCAGTGTGTTTCTTCTGCTTTCTGTGCTTTTCTACCTACTTTATTTTTGCACTCCGATACTTTGTGTCCACGTTCGTGACATTTTAACATTTAAACCTAAAACCTTCTTTCTTTTCAGTTCCTCTCTTATTTAGATTAGTTTTGTCTTCAACTGTACTTTTGTAATTTCCGCCTTTCTTACTCTTCTTAAAATACTTTTTCGTGTTTGTGTACAAAACACCTTCATCCTGATTTTTATTCGCGTCTCTGGATTCGTGCTCTTCCAGTATTTTAATTTTTAAGGCCTCTGGTTTCGGCAAATCGTCTCTCGACTCAATCGCACATCTAAAGCTTTCAAAATGTCCGGGCAAACTGTATAACAACATGATAGATACTAAATCTTCGTTGATATTTATACCAATTTCTGCAAGCTTATCCACAGCGTCGAAAAACGTATCCAAATGTTCTCTAACATTTCTTGTTTCCGACATTTTGTGCAGGATTAAACGTTTTAAAAGTGTAGCCTTCTTAGCGGGTCCCTTCGATGCGTATATTGACTCCAATTTCAGCCAAACATCTCTCGAAGTTTTACAACCTCTAATATTACGAAGTTCGCTTCCACTCATCGAAAGAATCAAATCTGCTTTGGCTTTTTCATCCTCTTCCATCCAGCATTCAGCTTCATTAATCTCAGCTGGTCTAAGAACCTTGCCACTTACGTACTTCCACTCATTGTTTTTAATTAATAGAGCTTGTACCTGAATTCTCCAGCTATCGTAATTATCCTTGCCCAGGGGCTCGATTCCCATCGACATACTGCCCATCGTTCTGCACCTTTTCCCAACTAATTATACTGCTTTTGAATAATTTACGATTTGTATACTTTCTATTAATATAACAGCGCTATGTACTTGGGCTGCCTGGGCCCATAACCAATGTTGGAGGCTAAGAAGACGAGATTATTTAATACAAGAGGTTTTCGTTGTTACAAGATATATTTTCAAGACTAACTTCAACGGTGGCAGAAACAACTTAAAAGACAACCACGCATTCCAATATTAAATTCAAATTTAACACATACAAAAAGTTGGTATATCCATCATTATATACCTATAAATACTTAAACCGATAATGATGATGATAATGATAAATTATTATAATTAGGGTTCAGCGAAAAAGAATCCACGCGTATGAAGTCGCGGGCATTGCTAGTATTCAATAAAAACTGATTTACATTTGCATTAATTACGTATTTACGTAGTTAACTTGGGAATAAGTTTTTATCTACGTTTGGACAAACATACACATTGATAACATATTATTTAACTGAAAAATTTTGATGATAATTTGTTACTTAACTGAAATTTCCTCTCCAAACGACTTAACTCGCCAGTTTCGCATGTTAACTAGTTAACTAATGCAAACATAAAGAGCCCCTTTTATCACAGCACACCCAATATTGATACAGTTTAACTTTTTCAACTTAAGAGTGCCCACTAATGGCCTTACTTATAATTGACTCTTAAATTTTAAACAATTGCTCAGCAACTGGTTTTAAAAATCGCAAAGACACCACACATTTTTTTACATGACCATCTACACAAACATATAGCTAATTAATTTCATATCTCCAGCCATAGCTGCATATATAAAGTGGGACATAATAAATAATATTAGTGGTCGCCCGTGCTCGAAATTCGAGCATAATAATTAATGTCAGACTATACTTCTATAATCACAGATTTCGCCAAGGCTACACTGTTAATTTGACTTGAACAATAAACAAAAGAGTTATATGCGTGTGTGTCAAATACATGGTAGTGTGTGTAATGTTTTTTTATTGTTTTAATGTATTTTATACGCATAATTAAAAAAAATATTAGCATTCGTCGCTTCTTCTCTATATAAACTAATGTGTGCGAAATTTTATACTCCTTCATCCGCGCAATTTTCGTAAAGAGGGATACAAAGTTTTTGCTTCACGTATTAATGGTTGGGGAAAAAGTCTTTTGGCATATAGTATGTATGAACTTGTAATAAGGTCTTTTCGGCTATACCATTTGTATCTGGCTGGTTTTGGTATAATTAAAAAGTTTTAATTTTAAAGTAGACAATTCCAAATTAAATGTGTGATTTTCATTTGTTTTTCTTGTTGCTAAAATGAGGAAATCTAATGAAGAAATTTGATACACTTTAAAATTTTACTACAAAAAAGGTAAAAATGCAACACAAGCCGCGAAAAAAATTTGTGAGGTTTATGGACCTAATACAGTATCTGTGAGAGTAGCGCAAATTTGGTTTAAGCGTTTTCAATCCGGAAATTTTGATATCAAAGATGCATGTCGCTCTGGTTGCCCTATTACGGACAAAATTGATGCCATTTTTTAAAAAGTGGAGCAAGATCGGCATATTAGTAGTTACCTTGTAGCTGGAGAACTGGGAATTGACTACAAAACGGTTCTGGCGCATTTGAAAAAAGCTCGATATTTGGGTGCCTCATGAGCTCACTGAAAGAAACCTAATGAACGGTGTACTCATTTGTTATTCTTTATTACGAAGTAATGAAACCGAACCATGTTTGAAGAAGCTGATAACTGGAGATGAAAAGTGGATCACGTACGACAAGAACGTGCGAAAAAGATCCTGGTCAAAGGCCGGTCAGGCTTCACAGACTGGCGAAGCCCGAGTTAACTCGCAACAAGGCGATGCTGTGTGTATGGTGGGATAGGAAGGGCATTATTGATTATGAGCTGTTACCGCCAGGCAGAACCATCGATTCTGAACTGTACTGCGAACAACTGATGAGATTAAAGCAAAAAGTTGAGAGAAAGCAGCCGGAATTAATCAACAAAAGGTGTGTGGTTTTTTTCACCACGATAACGCTAGACCTCACACATCTTTAACCACTCAACAAAAATTACGAGAGTTTGGCTGGGAAGTGTTAATGCATCCGCCGTATAGTCCTGAACTTGCACCTTCAGATTTTCACCTGTTTCGGTCTCTGCGGAATTCCTCAGGCAGTGTCAGGTTAACATCACGAGAGGACTGCCAAAACCACTTGTCGCAGTTTTTTGATCAGAAGCCCAAAATTTTTATAGCAATGGGATCACGTCCCTACCTATAAGATGGCGTAAAGTTATCCTACAAAATGGCACCTACATACTTTAGTCAAATATAAATAAACTTTATAAAAAAAATCTTTTGATATTTTATATAAAATGCGAAGAAACTTTTTCCCCAACCTAATATATATATTATAATAAGGTAGGTATTACTATGTGTATGCGCGGATCCGAAGTTAAAAAAAACCCCCGAAGTAAAAAAATATTCCGTACACACGAAGCCGCTGAAACTAATAGTATAATTTTGTTGCCTTAAGTTGCTGTGAAGTGTTTGTATATAGACTCATCCAAATCCCCGTTTACTAAAAATGTACACCTCGGCTTTTGAAGTATATATCTTACACATATCTTGAAGCCAGCTCAATCAATCATTCAAACAATTACAATAACTTTTTAGGGCGGCCGCAATTTAATGTAAGTTCATCAACTCACTGCACTTGCCAAAAATCCATTATTTTTACATGTCTGTCAATTTAACACCGCAAACGAATCCGACAACACAATATGGGGGCATTTTCCATGAACCAAAGAGAAATTGGGGTGACAGATATAGATATACATACCAGTACACAAAAAGAGAGGGAAATATTTATGTATCAAGAATGTGTATTAAAGTTTGAACAAGAGATGGCGGTACTGATTTAAAAATCATTGTTCAACATTAAATAATAAATACTATGGTAATTCATAAGATGATCAGCTGTGACAGTCAAATGCTGATTTAAGATCATAATGTTCCTTTTTATCTTTAGTCCTTGAATCTCTCAATATTTTAAGAGAGTAGTCTTGCTATTTTTCTCCTTAAAACAGCTATAGTATATTGAAAAAGATGCACCTAATTAAGTAGGAAATAGACTTTAAATTATACTTATATGACTTTTCCTAAATTAATCAGTGAAATCTAGTCTGTTTCAGTTAGAGTAGAGAGTAAGATCTACTCTTTTCAGTTTGAATACACACTCGAACTCGCTTAATCCACCAGAATTAAGATATAGCCGACGTGACGACGTCATATAACAGTGGGTAATTTATAGCCGAGGAATCGTTTTATGTTTGTATATAGAACATTGCAATACCTATACCTAACAGATTTCAATTGCAATTGCTCTGGTTTCATAATTGAATACGCGCCACCGATCAATGATGCTAGCTATAATTAAGTGTTATTAAAACAATGAATACTCACTAGTTAATCCAGGTTGTTTTTATGAACATTTCTAATGTGAAAATTTGGGTTACGCTATATGCCACACGTTAATAAGTTTTGTACGTGTAATGCATACAGAAAATTGTCTAGTTTTATCGTGGACGAAGAGTTAAAATGATAACAGGCCACTAAAATGTAGCTCTTGAAAGCTGCGAAACCTTGCATAATAAGACAATGCCATAGGTCTTCAGTTACATAAAATAAATAATTTAAAAAATCAAAACCCGACTGCAATAAAGACAATATAAAAGTAATGCACTAAAAAGACCGAAATAAGATTGAGAATAGATAACAAAATTAAAATAAACTATATACAAAGTAAATTCTACTTTAACAGACTATATATATTATCAGCTTAAAGCTTAAGTTAAAAAGCGGGACCCAATTGCAAATTATAAGCCGAAAGAAAATTAATGGGTTTTAAAACTAAGTCTTTCAGCTCATAATGAGTTTAATTTGGTTATAGTTTATTTTAATTTTGTTTTCTATTATCAATCTTATTTCGGCCTTTTTAGTACATTACTTTTATATTGTCTTTTTTGGAGTCGAGTTTTTTTTCCATTTTTGTCTATTGGGGCTATGAATAAATGAATTTTATTTTTTATAATTAACGTATTACTTATTTCACGCCAAAAATCCCCATTTTTTTTCATACACCTATCTAAGGACAGTTGAGTTTTTAAGACGAATATAACGATAACTTAACTGTCGAAATCCATTAAGCCGTTTGAAAGATACGAGGTAATAAACAAAAATTACAAACACAAGATACGCGCGACAAACATAATCCTTCTTTGGCAGTCGGGTAAAAATTAGCTGCTTGGCACTTAGCGCACAAGTTTAAGTACTACTTCCACACATATTTCGATCATGACAAAAATCTTTAAGTGGGTACGTATATAATTTAAACTCCATAAACTAAACATAAGTGTACGAAGTTTCGTTCGTACTTACATTTTTTGGTTAATATTCTTGTTGCACAGATAGTATAATTAAACAAACAGGATCTTTATTGTTTTTGGAATCCTTACAAACCTTGTCTCTGCTTTCCACTTCCATTTCCTTTATCTTGCTCTTCAACTCTTCGATGACACACGTGAATTGAGCTACCTTCGTGTCACACTCAAGTTGTTTTTGATTAACTGGTGGATCATTAAACAAATATGCAGTGCTTTTAATATATATGTCTAGTTTTACGAAAACCGACTAATATGTGGGAAATAAAATGAAATGTCAAGCCACGCCTCTTCTGCCAGGTCTCGGTAGAAGGGGTAGAACCAAGAAATGCTGACTTAAAGCTTGTAGCAACGCTAACGTCCTTGATGTTTTTTGTCGGTACTGATTTTCGGGCGATAGCGAGGATTCGGGGGTAGATATGTTTGAAGTGAAACTTCTTTAGAATCTTTTGATTTGAAACTCGATGAAACGAAAAATCGACACTAAAAAGAGATACCACATAAATCTATAGAAGTAACCTGAGAGAGAATGAGATAGAATACATTATATTTAATCATTTAAACACTATGCTCTTACAGATCGAGTAGGAACAGTTTTGAAGTTTTTCGTTGATACTTCAAATTTCGTGTTTTAAAGCTTAAATATATATTATATAACGATATAGTATATGAAATGTGACGTCATAAAATTTGGAATATCTCCTACCTCTGTCATACTTTCTTTTACTTATACTACGTGTGTACTGCACACATACACAATTTTTTAAATCCTGTTTTGATAATAATTGAAGGAGTAAAATGCTTTCATGTCAATAATTTGAAGGTGATTTGGTGAAATTTTTTCTTAACTTAAAATAAATATAGAAAACTTACAAAACAAACCATATTACGTCTCATATCGAGAAGTTTTATAATTATTTTTTTGATAAATTATATTGATCAGTAAACAACAACGAAAAGTGGTTTCGTTTGCACTCCACTTTCGATCTTTTGCGGTAACAGGAGCCTTAACGTCGTTAGGATAACATGCGTATGAATGGTCTCATAAAGATAGACGTTGAAGGCAGTGCGAAGTGGGGAAGAAAAATAGGAATAAGACCCCGAGCTCCTGGGGTGCGCAACGCAACGCAACTGGGATAATTATGTAGCCTTACAATATTTATGGAAAACATAATGGTACTTTTATGGCCAGTTTCTATGTCTTACTATTCATTCACTTGCCCTAACATTAACCTAACATTGCATCGGTAGAATTTTGAGATTAGTTCTATGGAGCTTATGTCAAATTTTAACCGATAGTAAGGCAAATGAACAGTCTGTAAGATATACAACCGGCCACTACGACTTTACTCATTCACTAAATTAGGGTAGTGAAATAAGAAAAAGAGGTCTGTCAATAAGGACAAAGATATTATCTAGTAATAATAATATAGTTTAACTTTCTATTAGATATTTTTACTTACACTTCTTTTCATTTTCTAATGTTATGTCTTCAACATATTTATCGTGATCATTCCTGAGTTCCATTATATTTTCTTCGCGCTTATGAATTATTATTTCTTTTTGCTTATACATATAAAACAATACAAATGACACCGGTAAATAAAATTAAATTTACTATCAATATACACAATGATTAATAGGTAATTACCCTTTGTAAGTCAGCTATTATATTATCTTTAGAAACAATTTCATCTTTAAATTTTTTAACGTCTCTTTTGAGGTAAACAAGTTGTGATACGGTCTCTTGCAAGTTTGCGATCATTTCTCGCGATGTAATTAAATGGTAACGATGTGATTTTTCTAATTCCCGCGCATCTTTTAACTCAGTTTCAAGTTTTGTATTTAATTCTTTTAATTTTTTACATTCTTCCTTGTTTTTCAGAAATTCCTAATTACAACATTAAGTTAACAACATAACGAAGACTGAAAAAAGTATTTAGAGTAAAAAAATCTTACCATTTTGCATTTAGTCAAACATTGTAATATATTTTGCAAGCGATTATCAATTGATGAGCTTCCGACATCATCGGAAACTTCCATTTCACTTATTTACAAAAACGATAAATCTTTTAAAGTAACCGCTAAAGATACGTATCTTTTTTAAATAAACCATAAAAAATGCGCACAACATCTAATAGTCGCTACACATTTGCGCAAGAAAATCCCACGTTACTTTCTTTCGAGAATGTAGAGTGCTATTAAGTAGAAAATGCAAAACAAAAAAGATAAAGCGACCAAAAGGCTTGCCCATACATATGTTCTATCTATGGGCTCGTCTGTATTTGGGCAACGGGGATTTTTGGCGGGAACTGAAAGATGTTATGCTGTGCAGTTTTATTTTCTAAAAATGTGTAAAATTACTCTAAAATGAACAATAGTTGTAGGATATTGATAGTTTTTGAGTACTAATTATGTCTTTTGTGAGAAATGTGAACTTAAAGTTAAATGTGGCCTTTTGAGTTGTCACAAGAACTCCGTTGAATGGCACCAGGCTAATAACCTACAGTTCAGCTGTGCTACACATAGGCTTAAGAAAATGAAGAAACTACATTGTAATCTAAGATCTGGCTTAAAGGCCTAGCTGCCAAGCCACAAACCTAAATAAATTAATAATTTGGGCAACGTTGTTATCCAACGTGGTAACGCGGCCAGCGTATTGGGAACGTTCCCAGCTGACGGTAATTTGGGGCCTATTCATTATTTGTATATTTTTAAGCTGTACGTTATATTAATTGTATATTTTAGTTTCAAGATTTTTATTTTAATTTTATTAAATTTGAATACAAAACATTAACAAAATTATCAATTTAAAAAAGACACATATGGCCTACACCATCATCCAATACTGCCCTTTCGTACCCAAATTTACATACACCCTCCTATGTTGCCAACTCTGAAAACAAACCTCTCTTTTACAGACGTTGGACAACATCGTGAGGGGTACTGTCATATCCAATAAATTTAGAAATGGACGACCGAGCATGGTCACAATGTTCTCTCCCGGTGCAACTGGGTGGCCTCGGCGTCCGCAAAATCTCCAGTGTCACTTTGCCAGCTTTTCTGTCATCAGCTTACAGTACGAGTGATTTAGTATTCAAAATTTTACAAAAGACCAATTTGCAGTTCGAAATTTCCTATTTAACCGAAGCCAGAAGATTTTGGTCAATGGCTTGCCCTAACGTCAACGTACCCACTGTCCTTACTTCACAGCATGCTTGGGTAAGGCCACTCTGCGAACTTACGCGGGACTATCTTCTACAAACGTGTACCAGTTCAGCAGAGCGCGCCCGTCTCTTAGCCGTCGCTAATTGGAAGTCTGGATAGTGGTTACAAGTTATTTTATATGAACACACTTCTGGACAATACTACATTCCGATTAGCCGCGAGTTTACGCCTGGGGGCACTATGTTACGTACTACATCACTGTCAATGTGGAGTTATGGTTGACCGAATTGGACAATATAGGTTGTCATGTTTAAAAAGCGCAGGAAGAAGATCTTGTCATGCCAGCCTCAACGAAATTATCCGCCGAGCTCTTGTCAGCGTTGGCGTACCGGCCATTCTAGAACCATGGCCTGGGACGTAACGATGGCACGAGACCGGATGGAATGTCACTCGTCCCTTTGAAGGTGGGGCTGCCGCTAGTGTGGGATACGACCTGTGTTGACACTCTGACCTCGTTACATCTTCCAATGACCGAGTCTGCGGCTGGCAACGCCGCCGCTTCAGCTGAAGATGTCAAACGGGGCAAATATGGAGCCTTAGGAAAATGTTACATATTTGTGCCGTTTGGGGATGAAACATTAGACCTGTGGGGTCCGTTGACAAAGAGTTTCTTTATAAACATATGTAAGAAACTTTTTGACACTACCCGTGATCAGAAGGCTAGCTCATATTTCGCACAACAAATAAGTATTGCCATACAGCGTGGCAATGCAGCCAGGCCTTCTGGGCACGCTCCCCGTTGGCAATGATCTGCTACATAGAACGCGTTCCACAACTTGCTCTCAATGCCCAAAATGCTCCGTTAGCCGAGGTGGAACGGCTAACGACGGTGTTCGTTGTGGTCGTAGCGAAAACGTCACTAATGACGTCATCATTTTCGATCACACAACGACCCATGTCAAAAGGTGGGTCGAATAAACGTTCCACTTGGGTTTATGATTGTAACGTCGGCAAGCAAGTGGAAGGGGAAAAATCGTGATTGTGAACATGGTCGTTGTGAGTCCCTGATGGAACGTCGCCATAGTGTATTTTAGTTTTAATGTCTTCCTTTAGCTGAATACATAAAAAAAGATAAATGTCAAAATTTCAAACTTCAAAGTCAAATTTGAGAAATTGTGAGGAATTAATTTTAATATTTTGCCGGACAGGTGCCTACATGCTTTTTGTTGTAAATTCTTCAATCAATTAATAAATATAGTTTTCTTTTAATAATTATTACCCTCATTGAGATTATTGTGCGGAAATTTGTGTTAGTTGCTTTGCAAGAATAGTTTTGCAGTTATTATGGCATCTGCTCATGGCATACATGTTGGTAACAGTTCAGCGTGTTTAGCATCGTTCACAAATGGAGCAGCGGCGGTAATAGCCAACGATGCAGGTGATCGAGTAACACCAGCTATTATTGCACTTAACGGTGCTGAATGGGAAATAGGCCTTCCCGCTAAGTCGGGAAATGCATCATCCAAGTCTATAATTAAGCATAATAAACGCCTGATGAACAGTGATTTTAATGAAGACGACTTAGCATATGTTGAGGCATCATCATCATGTCGAATCCAGAACGATGAAAAACTAGTGTATGAATTTGAAACAAGTGAAACAACACTATATTCAAACCCAGATAATATAGCCATGAAAATTTATGCAAAGCTTTTTACAATTGCCAGCCATTCTATGAGTAATGAAGGTGATTTAAAATTAGTCTTAGCAGCACCACTGCATTGGTCAAATACTAGCAGGGATCGTCTAGTGAAGTGTGCTGAGTTGGCTGGGTTTGATGTTTTGCAGGTTATCAGTGAGCCAGCTGCAGCATTACTGGCTTATAATCTTGAAGAAATTACAGAAAACACAAATGTATTAGTCTATACACTTGGAGGGTCAACTTGTGATGTTTCTATTGTGAAAGTCTCTAGAGGATTTGTTATAGTTGAGAAAAATATATTTTGTTCTGATTTAGGGGGCCAGTGTCTCACAAAAGACCTAGCTGATTATATTGCTCAAGAGTTCCGACAAAAATGGAAATTGGATCCTCAAGAAAGTAGAAGAGCTATGGCAAAATTATTACACCATGCAGATAACTGTAAACATGTTCTTTCAACATTAAATTCAGCTCATGTTTTCATTGAGTCCTTGTTAGATGGTGTTGACTGGAGTCAGAATGTGTCCAGGGCAAGATTTGAGAATATAATTCAATCTAAATTATCTGCTTTTATAGAACCTGCACAAAAACTTATTGAAAGTTTTGATGAACCAATTACAAAGATTGTGTTATGTGGAGGAAGCATGAAAATTCCAAAATTGCAGTCAGCTGTAGCCAATCTATTGCCTGAAGCTGAAGTACTCTCGGGAATAAGCCCGGATGAAGTTATTGCTGTAGGTTGTGCTAGGGAAGCAGGCCTATTATTAGATGTTCCTGAATTTTCACTTAAAGATTTGAATATGGAAGTTGAATTTTTAGGTAAAGAAATTTATATAAAATTCTTGGATCAAACAGTTCAATTGTTTAAAGAAGGTACTCCTCCATTTACTCAGAATATACAGAATATAGAAACAGGTGAAAATATCAAAAACTTTAATGTCACTTTACATGAAAGTCCAGACAGTGAAGAATTTGCAAATGAAACATTTAATGTTGAAAGTCTTAATAAGCCATTTACACTTAAAGCAACACTTCAACAGTCAAAAGTTTTAATTCAAGTAGAATAATAAAATGTAAATTCAAACTATAATAAAAATATGAACTGAATAACTTTTTTATTTCTACTTCTGTTACTCTATATGTATTCTATGCCTATAAGTTCAATGATACTTTTAACTTTTTAAATCTATACTAATATTATAAAGAGGTAAAGTTTTTGATTTTGTTTGTAAGAAGTAATCTTTTGAACTATTGAACTGATTTTGAAAATTCTTTCACCAGTAGTAAGTTTCATTATCCTTGAGTGACATAGTCTATATTTGAATGTGATCAAGAATAATTTTAAACTGTTTAATGACGCATAGCGAAGTGGACAAGGTTCAGCTGTGTCTTATATGTGGGTTACTTGGAAAGTTTTGTGAAAATAAAATAAGAATGTTCTATAGGTAAATGTTTTCAAAGTACTCTTCACCAGCCTCTATACAAAGTTTTCGAAACACTTTCTAGTCGGCCACATACATCTAATTTACAGCTTGCTCGAACACTGACAGCGCATCTTCCGGTGACGAAAAGTTCCCGGCCGGCGCAGATCTATTTTTCAATCACAGTTCACATTCACAAACTAATATAGATATTTTAATTTTCAATGAGACACGATCAGCGCGTTCCATCTGTAGCTCACAATGCCCAAAATGCTCCGTTAGCTGTTCCACACGGCGACCGCGGTCGTTGTGGTCGTGGCGAAAACGTCACTAATGACGTCATCATTTTCGATCACAAAAAGACCCATGTCAAGAGGTGGGTCGAATAACCGTTCCACTTGGATTTACGATTGTAATGCCGGCAAGCAAATGGAACCGGAAAAATCACGGCTGTGAACATGGTTGTTGTGTGTGAAATAGAACTTTGCCGATAGTTTAAATTAGCTCATAAGCCACGTGGAGGGAAGTTTTGAAACTGGGACGTACCTATTTTAATTATAAATAATCACATTTTCAAAATAGATTTTATCTGGCCAGCCTCTCTTAAATAAACTTTTTTCGCAATACTTTCTGAGTGGCCTGGTAATGTATCTAGGTTTGAATCCCACACAACTAAATGTTTAAGATCACTGTAGGTTTACACTTTGTGTTTTAAAATTGCTCTAAAGTTAGTGTAACTATTCATAAATATTTTATGCTGTCTAAATTCATAAATAGTGTCCAGTTATATTTTAAAACAAATAAAATGTTTTAAGTTTTCCTATGTTTTAAGAAATGAGTACGTTTAAGAGAGAAAACATCACATGTAATTTAAATATTTTACTCTATTTTTGTATTGAATTTTATTTTATCATAGGTTAAAAGCATTCATTAATTTAACGTTACAAGTTAACAAGAGTTGTAAAATATTGATTGCTTGATACAAGGAATGGTACATATGTATATGGTATATGGTATATATATATATATAATGGTATATGGTGTGTTTATATTATTTGTTTCTCTTGGCCTGGCTGAAACTTGTGCTAAAACATTATTCTACATAGGTACATGGGTTGATACTGGCTAGATGATACTCAAATCATCCAGAGTCATTAAAAAATAAACAATTTGTAATTAATCATCATTAACAAATTGCAATTCCTAATTGTATTTTTTTATTACTTATGGATTGTAAATTTGATTTATATAGTGTATTAAATTCATTTATTGTTAATAACCAAATAAAACTTTAATTTTGGTTGTCTGTACATATTTATCTATTATTCTGATACATGTTTTCAAAAATTTCAGTAAAATTTTGTATTTTTTCGTGATTTGTTTCCCTCGTTTTTATGATAGTCAAATAAACATTTACCACGTGTCGCTGGCTGAATGTACAAACATTGCCTAGCCAAATCGAGAAAAAAAAACAAATAACAAATGTCAAGATTTTAAGAATTTAAGATTGTCATATTTACCGGGTTTGGAAGTTTGGAGATTTTTGAAAAACAAAAAACAAAAGTATTAATATAAAATTAATAGTGTTGATACTGTTCATTTAGTAATTAGGACAGTAGGTAATTTATTGAGTTTACATTATGCAAATGTACATTACTATTTTGTTTACTATTTTATGTAGTTTAAATGAAGCTACATTAAAATCTAATGATGTCCATAATCATCTGGGTTCTCGGACACCTTACAGATTTAGATTCAACAAAAATGATACGAAAATAAAATATCCAAGTAAGTTTTAACTAATTGGTGTGATACGTTCACTGCTATGTGATATTTTTTATCTAGAAACTTGTTACTTACAACTTTTGAATTTTCACTTGAAATGTAAAGCAATACTGACCACTGAACCACGCATTTTAATGTATAAGTGTTATCCATCTGCATCTATATCAGAATTCATCATAGACCCACACTATTCAACCTCAATAAAGACTCAAAGTGAAACTAAAGACCAAAAGAGAATTTAATTGACCAATGAGGGTATTAAAAATTAGGCTTGACTAATATAATATAATAAACACTTTATCATATACATATAGTGTAAAGTAAAACCCTTATTACTTCATCATACTCATCTGTTTGTAAATGTCAGAACTGTTTTTTTAGAGACTAATGTCACTATATAGATGAAATTTAGAATGCCTTCTATGAACTCTTATACAATATGTTATGCAATTATGAAATCACACCCCAGAGTGGGACCATAAGAGTTTCTTTTACCTTTAGGTATTGGACCCTTAAAAGTTAAGGCTAGCCCTCTGTACATGTGACTGAGTGTAAGTTTTGGTATACATGAACAAGTGAGGTTATAAAATTAAAGTAATTTATTACAATTTCTCTTTGTAGATTGTAAAGATGTAAAGATATGGATGTTAGTAAGACATGGCACCAGGCTACCAAGTGATACTGATGTGATTGGCATGAATACAACATTAAAAGATTTAAAGTTTGAAATTTTACTTCATCATCAGTTAGGGCAAGGTAAAATGCTCTCTTTTGAAATTCAGAAGTAACTTGTAATCCAAAGAAAGTGTGTTGTTTTAAGGTATCTTCTCTTTTAAATATAGTTTTTAGGTAATTTAAGAATAAGTATAGTTAGGAGTGGCAGAGCGCCAGTCATGATATAATTACATCTGAGCTTCTGAGAAGAGATGGGATATCAAATCTAAAAGATTTTCCAGGGATTTGTAATTCTGTGATTTGTCAGGGTACTGTGTTCAAGGCATGGAGCTTAGAGTGTGGCTCTATATTTTATGCAATTATAGTTGTAAGTGGTTGTAGTAAATGCTGGCAGTAGTTTCTTGAAGATATAAGTCAAAGAAATACAACCCTTATATTTGAAGTATTTTTTTCTTGTTGTTTGTTATCCCTGGAGTGGTCGGTTCATAGCTTCTTGGTAGAAGTTGAACTTGTCAGATGGTAACTTTATTACCAATTCAGATTCATACTAATTATGAGAATTATTTATTTTAAAATACCCTATGTATTTGATAACCTAAGATTAACCTTCATTGGTGTGATAGTAGCCCCAGAATACATACAAAAGTGGATTTTGCAGCTTTGCTGAACATTATTTTTGATGAAACTTGTAGTCCATTGAGTGAAACATAATAAGTTTTTCTGAGTAAGCTGAGAAATTTTCTGCCTACTGCCACCAAAATTATATTAGCACAGTCTCTTTTGCTACCTATTTTAGATTGAGTTGATGCTAGTTCTATCTTGACTAACCATAGAACAACTAAATAAACATGAGTGATTTCAGAATTTTTGCATTAGGTTCATATTAGGCTTGTGAAAATACGACCATGTTTCTGAATTTCATGAAAAACTCAAGTGGCTCCCTATTCACTTTTGTGGATAACATGCACATTCTCACATTACTTTATAACATATTATTTATTCCTAGTAGTCCTCTTTATCTTGAGAAACATTTTGACTACCTTCACCTTTATATTCCCCTCAATTTGTCTAATCATGTATATCGTAAACTCAGGATACCTGCACACACTTCATGTTTTTATGATAACTCTTTTACAGTGTAGGCTGTCAAACTTTGGCATATACTGCCAATTACTATCAGAGAGGCCAATTATATATATATATATATATATAAACTGAAGTTTCCCCCGTGGCTGCACCGCGGGTCAACCTCTAGTGTGTATCTCTTGTTTAAAGAGCAGGCGGTACAGGTTACAATGTATAAAATTTTTATGTATTTGCCCCCAGAAAATTCACTTCATTTTATATCGCAAACTACACTATCCCCCGTCTATATGTAAACTACATAAATGACAAAACTTGACAAAAATGACAAAGTAGAAAAAATGGATGAAATGAACCAAGTGGACCAAGTGAACACCCACCCAGTGGACCTAGTGGATCCAGTGAACCCAGTGGGCCCAGTGGACCCAGTGGACAAACTCACCAAATCTATCCTAGTTTCCGGGATAACCTTTATATAAATCTATCCCATTAACCGGGATGAAAAGTATCTCTTGGCCGCCCTCGATATTAAAATTACATATGTACAGAGTTTCAGCCAAATCGGTCCAGTAGATTTTCTGTGAAAATGGAACAGATAGACAGACAGACAGAGTTACTTTCGCATTTATAATATTAATAGGGATATAGTTTAGGTATGTCTATTTAAGTTCTATGTCATAATCTGTACCACTTACGTTTCCAGATTCAGATAGATAGATAGAGAGATAACACTTTATTGCTCACCAAATATACAATTTCAAAAATATACATTTACAATATTGTCATGGTAGAAACAATAGACGGCCAGATTAAGTTAAATTATTCTTTAAGTGGCCTGGAAGAGAATACTTTAAATGATAAGGCCCCCAATATATAGAATATTGTTTTTACCAAGAAAGTATTCTAATTATGTATTTTTGTAATTGTATATTTGGTGCACAAAAAAGTATTAACTATTCAGCAGCATAAGCATGTATCGATATATTGACCTGTACAGCAGTAGTTTTGCTCTTTGAGAAGGTTTCAAGGCTTTTTTAAAGAAGACTGAGACTGCAATCTCACTCCTAAGTCACATTTATATGTTGTTTGTGTGGGTTGCCAAAAGTTCAAATGAGAACAGGCTGGGTTTTGTAATGGGTTAAAGTGCGTTTCATAGAATAGTTCCTTTGCCGCCATGTTGGCAGTAACGCAAACAAGTGTTGCCACATTACTTTTATTACAAAACCTTACATTAAGGGAAATATTTTTAAGTTTGATTGACACAATATAAACTTTTGATATTTCCCTGAAGAATGTATTCATCTATCTTAGTTTGATTTCTTACTATTAACTACTAAAAGTGCTAACGATGTCCTTCGGTTATACTTTGAATAAGGACTTTCACATGGTCATGTATTAAGACTTCGTTTTTTTTAGTCTTGTAATATTTTCACTAGTATTTAGAAAAATACTTAGCTAGTGAGAAGGACAGAATCATTGATTAAAAAAACAAAACACGACTTCGAAATATATTTTTATTATAGTCTTACACAATTGTGTTCATCAAAGTCTACATCTGACATTTCCTCATACTCATAGTCACTATCATCAGAACTATCACTATCGTCTCCTACTTCGATTATGAATTTATCCATTTCATTGTCTATGGCTGGGCCAGCAGCGTAGTATTTTTCTTCAATTTTTAATACATGCTCGCATTCTTTCTTCCATTCCTCTTTAGTGATAGTAGCAAAAACTTCTTCTGTAATTTTTACTATCTTATTAGCTTCTTGACCTAAATTTTTTTCAGATATCCTTCTTTTTAATACACTCCATATGAGTTCAATGGGGTTCAAGTCACAATGGTAAGGTGGAAGCCTTACCACTTTATGGCCATTTTCTTCCAACATCACATCTGCTTCATATACAGGTGGTTGTTTGTGTTCTTTAATAATTTCAAATAGCTGTGCTTTTAACATTGTCGGCAAATAAGAAAGTCCTTTATTTATTATCCAAGATTGCATTTCTGACTTTGTGCTTGACATTGTGGGTGCCTTATCAATCTGCACGGTATGGTATGAGGCATTATCCATAACAACAATAGACTGTGGAGGCAGATTTGGTATTAGTTTTTCTTTAATCCACTTATTAAAATTCACTTTATTCATTTCATCATGATAATCCGCTGATTTCGATTGGGATCTAAAAATCAGTTGAGCATTGGGTATAAAGCCCATGGCGCCACCTGCGTAAACAATTATCCACCGTGGTCCCTTGGAATCTGAAGATAAAACACCTTCTTCAGTTTCGCTTTGCCCATATTTTCCAGCGCAATATGTGGCGTGTATATATGTTTCGTCTAAATACACGACTGGCCGCTGGGCTTCAAGACGATTGTTTCTTAATTCTTCGAGGTATCGATGGCGCCAGGTGACAATGTCGTTTCTCTCCATCAAAATCTTTCTTGGATTTGCATTTTTTAAAATTAAATCCCATTTCTTTTATAATCCTCCACAAAGTGGTGCGACTACCTTTATAGTCTATCTCATTTCGCATTTCATGTAACAATTTCGCCAATGTAGGCAATTCCTTTCTTACGGCATAAAATTCGTGTATTTTATGCCTTATGGCACTTCGTTCAAAATCATCCAGTTCGTGAGTTTTTCGTCGAGGACCAAATTTGCGCGGTGTTGTAACTTTTTTCGATGTTGAAGCTGCTTCCTTACCTTCTTTGGTAATTTTCGACACTGTTTTTTCAGATATACCTAAAACAAAATTAAATTATTTATTATTATTAATTCATGATATCGTAGGTATATGAAGTTTTTCAAATTCGTACAATATCGTTTGAAATTATTATCCATTATACATTTACAATCAAAATACTCTTAATTTTAATAAGAATAGTACTAATTCACTGAAAAATCATAAATCTTTCTTGACAATAAAGTAAGCTATAATATAGCTTACATATTATATATTTGCATTTACAAAAAGTATCAAATTTTTGCCACTAGCGGCATAAACGGTGGAAAGATTAAACTGATGCTGGTAACCCTATTTCACTAACCTGTAATAGCGGCAAGCCGAGCTTGTACACATCTTAATGGAATAATTGGGGCCTCGTTACGTTTTTCACGTTCACAAAAGTCTTTCGCTTTCAACACCATGATTCTTTCACCACTTTTCAATGTTCTCGGCATGATTTTCTCAAGAAATCACAGTTAAACTAATTAAAACTCGCAGAACGTATCTACCGTGTTGACGTAATTGACAGACAGGGATGCCAATATGACGGCAAAGGAACTATTTGATGAAACGCACTATACATACAGCACGTTAGATCTCATCTATTGCAAATGTTCAACTGTGATCTTTTGTCTTATTAAATCAAATGTTAAATGATTTACCTATTTTAATAAATGTGTAAAAATATAATTACAGGGGAACTAAGTGAAAAGCAGTTGTCAAGTTTTGAAGAATGGTCACCCAATGTGGAAATAGAGCATAATAAATTTTTAACAAATGAAGGCGAAGAAGAAATGCTTCTCCTCGCCCAAAGAATGCATAGACGCTTTCCTGGTGCTATTAAACATAAATATAGCAATAACTCGTTCTTGGTAACTATTTCAATAGTTTATTTATAAATATCAACATAAATTAATATTATATTTATATATCAAACAATAAAATATGTTAATGTAAACAGCCCTTTTGTTTCTCCCCTTCTCCCTTGACCCACAGGTTTGCTGGAAGAAAACTCTTTTATGCTTAGCTCCCCTTTGTACATTACCACTATTTTATAGTTTTTTACATAACTTTTGTGTAAAATAAAGAATAAAAGAAGATAACTTCACCATGTTATTCGTTCTTAATGTTCTTCTGAATGTAAATTGTGAGTTCCGAAGCTAGCTTTTATGTGAGTGTTGCAAATTATGACATCATTTCTATAACAAGTGAAATAGTGTATTAATTATAGTTTAAAAGTAATTACAATAATTTCTATTATGATATTTTAATGTAATAACATTAAAATAAAATATTATATTTGAATGGCCTCTTTTTTATATGAACATTGTTTCAGGATTTATTGTGGTATGTGTCAACTACCCTATTGTTTTTATAATTTAATTTACAAATGTTTTAGTTTAAATACACAGCGACTCAAAGGGCTCACGAAAGTGCACGGCATTTTGCTAATGGTTTATTCACAAAGAAGGATGTACAAGATGTAGAATTTGCACCTGCTGCTAAAATTGAACCAGTAATAAGAGTAAGTATAAGTGTAATTCATTACATTACACTATTTGAATTTTTGTTAATATTAAAAACATTTTTATTCTTTAAAAATATCTTAAGCTCTTCTATATATGTGCATGTCATATAAGCAAAATAAAAGTAAATCTGCTAATTTATCTTCCATTAATCCTTACTCCAATAATCTCGAGTTGTACATATTATATAATTATATATCCCTCACACAATGAAATAGCTATTTATGGTACTACTAGTGTGGTAAGTTGGTATTTATAAAGGTGAAGACGGGAGTTTATCATAGTACGGGTTTGAAAAAACCAACAACTTCACGTGTGGCATACGTGTTTCAACACAGTTGCGAGAAAACATTACAATAGGTATGGAAAAAACAAATATCATTCGGAAAATCGCAACAATCTTCGACGTTACTAATATGGAAATTGCGCCACGTGCACGTGCTGAAAATCAGAACTACATTTTTCGTCTCTTTTTCTATATGGTATTAATTTAAGACGAATGTATTGCTCAAAAGCACTTCCAAGGAGGTTCGCTTATTCAACTTCTTTAGTTTCGTAATGTGAAACTTCTTAGTTGAATTCTTATGTATTTTTTTTTCACCAAGTATCTGTTTTACCGCGCGGCGTGCGTACAACGGGTAATTAAGTAAGAGTATCTATTTGCAGCACATTCCATTGTATGGTGCATAATTTTTAACTTTCGAACATGTACGTGGAACACTCAAAGTTTTGCGAAAATAAAAAAAAATGTTCTATATGTATATATTTTTTATTAAATCTTTTGCAAGTATTCTCCACAAGCCTCTATACAAAGTTTCATGCGTCTGAACCAGTTTTCAAAATACTTTTTCCAGTCCGCCGCAGACACCTCGTTTACAGCTAGCCCGAACGCTGACAGCGCATCTTCCGGTGACGAAAATTGTACCCCTTTGAGCTGATTTTTTATTTTCGGGAATAAAAAGAAGTCACACGGTTCTAGGTCAGGGCTGTAAGGAGGGTGACCCAGGAGTTTAACCGGCGTGCTGTCCAGGAAGCCCCTTGTTTTGAGCGCAGTATGGATGAGCGCGTTGTCGTGGTGGAACAGTAGCCCGCGGAGCCCTGTGTTTGATCGTTTGTTGCTCACAACAGAGAAAACTTCTGCCAAGCATTTGGTAGTATAGTATTCAGCGTTGATGCTTTTTTGGTTCCGTAAAGGAATTGACACCAAGTAGCCAGTCAAATTGAAAAAAACTTGCGATCAAAATCTTCCTCCGCTTCTAGATCGCGTCACTTTGGTAGGCGTTGATTCGTTTTGAAACACCCAAACCGTCGACCGGCGCTTCGTTTCTGGATCGTATTGATACATCCAGGACTCATCACCTGTAATGATGTCGTAAATACACAGAGACGAGCCTGCTTCAAAGTTCATCATATCACGGCACCATTCCACCCGGGCCTGTTGTTTCTGAGCATCGATGAGTTTGTGCGGCACTGAAACTATCCTCGTCACGCGAAGATGCACGTATAGAACCTCGTGAAGGCTTCCCGATCCCATCTGCAGTACGTGCTGAATGTACGTAACTCGCCTATTGTTTTGGATTAAATTTTTCACTGCTAGCACATTTTCTTCCGTAACAGCCGTCCAAGGGCAACCACTTCTTTCGTCATCCTCCAAAGTTAGTCGACCGCGCTAGAATTCGTTGTACCAACGATACACGGTTGCCTTAGAAGGGGCTTCATCCATGAATGCCATTTGAACTCTATCGTACGATTCGTCCGGTTTCAGGCGATACTTAAAATCGTAAAAAATCATAGCGCGAAGATGTTCTCGGCGCAGATCCATTTTTCAATAAGACACGATAATTTAAATTAGCTCGCAAGTAATGTGGAGAGAAATTTTGAAATTGGAATGTACCTATTTTTAGTTATAAATAATCATATTTTCAAAGTAGATTATAACTGGCCAGTCTCTTATACATGAACATTTTTGCGCAATACTTTCTGAGTGGCCTGGTTTACAGGCTTCCTAAATGCATTTTTGAGCAAATGTGTTAAAAAATATATTATTATAATGTAATATATATCCGGGCTAGTGAGTGTAAATTATGTTTATTTAATAATAATGCTATGAATGTGTGTTCATGTCTACGAATGTTCATGCATGTGTGTAATTCTGTATATTCTTTGTTACCTTATAGCTAAACTCTGTTTGTTGATAAAGGGTTAGATAATTATATTGTACAATATTTTTTAAATTTGGTCCTTATTAATTTTATGGTGTTAGTAGCTGTAAAAAATGTAATATAAATTAATATTACAGTATACTCATTTTTACAAATCATTGTACCATCATGCACTTATAGGAGCAATCACATAGAACCAATTCACCATTGTCTGGCAATTACGTTCCATCAACGAAATCATAAATGAGAGTAGTTCATTTTTTAGTAGACTAATAACATTCTAATTTTTATTAAATTATTTCAAACTTTACATACAATGAGTTGCAATTTTTCAGTTTTACAAGCATTGTGACAAGTGGCAAATACAAATTAAGAAAAATCCCAACACATACAGGGAACAGAAGCTCTTTGCTGTTAGTAAGGAAATGAATATAACCATGGAATCAGTGTCTAAGAGATTAGGTTTCAATAGTGTTCTTGGCTTGGGTGCGTAATCCATCCATAACTGCTAAGCTATAATACAGCTTGCTATGCTATTTTCTGTCACATCCATTCAGTATAATTAACTATTCACAAGCAAGCTAATAGCAATATGAGGTTTATGAATTTTATATTTCAATTTCTATGTCTCGTATTATATAATGCAGTGCAAGTGGTTGTAGGAATGTGGTGGGAAATGGACTGCGCGACTAATAGCCGGGTCTTATATGTTATCGACCGTTCATTTGCATCCTATCAGTTATTACTTGATATAAGCTCTACACAAGTAATATCAAATATCAACTGATGGTAGAGTAAGTTAATGAATAGTAAGATATAGGAACTCGCCATAAATAAACAACAAATTAGCGAAGACCGCACGAAGTTTAAAAGAAAAAGTAGTAAGGTGGAGTCTGGGTTTCGAAGCAACTGCTCCGAAAGCAATCGGAATTTAACGGTCGGATGATGATGATTTTTATTTATTCCATGAGTTCAGCAGATAGGTAGACGGCCCATCTAATGGAATGCGGTTATCATCGCCTATGGACATTGGTGGTGCCAAAGGTGCTATCAATCTGCTGTCACTCTCTAGAGTGATACTGGAATATGGCACGGATATGGCAGCATACTCTAGATCAGGAGTGGTAGCCATCCAGGCAAGCAAAAATCCTACCACCTGGCTGTGGGGTGTTTTTGTCGCCTCTTACGACAGGCCGCCCGGTCGCAGGAAAATATATTCTTTCAACATTCCTGTATGGATAAAATGATGATTAACTAAACACAATGTATAGTAAACATGGCATCTCACACTGCTCACTTCCCTCGCGACTTTCCTGATTGCTGCCAAGGGACTGGGCATAATGTGTTCGAGGATTTCAAATTTATCAATCGCAAATTTAGAATGAATTGAACATATCGAGAGGTGAAGCGCTATTTGGTTCAACTGCTATTTTGTGAGACAAATAATATAATGTTATATTTCTAAATCATTATGATTCGAACATAAAATATACAGAATCTAGTTTCCTATTGGAATTTTATTGTTCCTATTCAATTATGTTTTATAGTTTGTTATTAATACGTTTTCTTGACAAGTTTTCAAAATGTCGCTTCAACCAACTAGTCTTTAGTCCTCATTGATAGACAAAATAAAAATTGAAAAGAATTTTTTAATACTTTCAACTTGTTAGTGATTGGGGTCAGAAAGAAATAGACTTAAATAAAATTGTTAATCGCAGGACTGCACTTCACAAGTGAAAACTGTATCTGAGCGTGACGGTCACGCGAGTTCATTGCTTTTCCAAAGGTGCCCCACGTGCTTAAAGAAGTTTGTAACTTAATAAAACGCCACAAAGTGGAGAAAGAATGACCTGTGGCATTATAGTTCTATAGAATGTAGGATCTTTTCAGACTTAGTTTAATAAGGGACAATTGTCATTCCTAGTAAATTCTCGTTAGAAAGCATTGTTAAATAGCTGCATATTAATTTATTCTAAGGACTTTTTTGTTAACAAGTCAACAAATCTTAATATTGAATTCTGGGATTGTATTTACTTTTGAATTTATTGTTAATTTCCACGTTTAGACAACCAAAATTGTGAGGAATTTTTTATTAAGGATATTTTTTTCTTTCACTTTTTTTATTTATATTAGGGTATATTCCTCAAAAGTTTGGAGATTTTGAAAGTAAATGAATTGAGTTGTAATGTCACGCTATCGGGTAGATATTTAATGCAATTGAAAAAGCTTTTTCATTTCGCCAGATATCTCAAATGTCCTTCATATACAAGTGAATTTTCTTTTTAAATATGATACTTAGTTTGTTATCCTGACTTAGCTTGTTAACACTGCTTGATTGTATATAACCACATTTCAATGTAATTGTAATGTATTTAAATAATATCTGTTATATTGATTAGAATAATTCTTTTATTTTCAGATACAGTGAACTTAATGTACAAAGTATGTGGGTTTGAGACTTCGTGGTATAAGCACCATGAGTCACCTTGGTGTTATGCTTTTGATTCCAATGATGCTCAAGTAAGTTATTGAAAATAATTAACACCATAAAATTTACTACTCGTTTAATTGTGTGTTTATTTTGTTGTGAAACATTCGTTTTCCACTTTCGATATCTTATGTAATCGACTTTTATAATATTGTTACGCGTATGCGGGACTCGAATTAAAATGGCGTTAGAATTATTATAGAGTTTATTAGAAATATACAAACACATATAACACAGGTACAAATATAACCGAACACAACAAATACAAACGTAATGCAGAAGGTCATAATTCAATAAAACGCGCAAAGTCCGTTAATATTAAATTCCCGAATGTACACACGTCACGCCTTGACCGTAGTCGTAGCTCAACTGACCCCCTCTCTCAATCAGGCCATCGTTTTATACTGTACAAAGGCAAATGTGACCGACCGGCAACGTCGACATAATTTCCTAAAATTAGCTTGTACTTATAATCCACAACACCTGGCTAATGATGCAGCCTGCAAGCGGCCGTAGACGAATACAATAGAACAATAGGCTGTTCTCCACAATAACTAGAAACGTATGCCAATAACTAAGTAAACAAAAGAAGACGATCATCATTTTATTACCTGTCGGCATTTGAACTACATAATTGCAATCCTTTGATTGCAATTATGTAGTTCAAATGCCGATAGGTAATAAAATGTGCTTTTACAGATTAGGAGTGGAATCTGATTTTGTCGGAGCCTAAGTTGTAACAATATGTTTATGATATGATCATAGACTACGATAGATGACAATCGCTTAATCAAAATTGTGACGAAAGACCACTAAATCCTACGTTCCTACTGTTGACTAGAGGGCGCCACAAAACTTGATACAGAAAAGTGCCACTAAAAGTATCAATCATCGTTTTATAATGTAAAACATGTTTTTCGACCAAATCGGTGAAAAGTTAATTCTTATACATTTTTTCGATTTCATATTGAAACGGAGTAGGCCAAATTAATATGTGTCTTTAGAAATTACGTAGGTATATAATATTACGATGAATCGATACAGCATAGGGTTGAGTTGTTATCCTCGCAAACTAAAAAGTCAATGTAAAATTTATTTATTATTCATCTTTATTATAATTATATTTTTAATTGTTTGCGGCGGTTTTCATGTTAATAAATATTTTCCTCTATTTCTATTTATTTACCTAAAATGTTTACGCGACGAATTAAGAACCTGCTACTTTTTTTGAGTCGGTTAAAAGCGGAACTAACAATGAGGGCAAAATATTAAAGTCCTCGGATTGATTCTATTTAGTAATTTTGTATGTAGGTATACAGTTATGGATGTTATTTTTTTAAGGTTATGGAGTATTATCACGATCTCAAACTGTACTGGTTGGATGGTTATGGATTTGAACTGACATATCGCCAGGCCTGTATGGCTATAAAGAACATGTTTGAAAGTTTCAAGTAAGTAATAAAATTGCAGTAATTTTTTAATCAAATTCCAAAGGTTTTATTCAAAGTAAGTTCCGCTGGAGAATATTTTTTGAAGGTCATACACATAAGTTAAAAATTAAGTCAACTTCCTATTCTATGTACTCCACTTTGTAGTGTGTTGTCCCTGTCTATGGAGAAAAAGCGGCATGAAACCCCTAGCAACACGTCTAGCTAAAAATTCCTTTGATGATCTGTGAATTGATGACAAAATTATCTATTATCATGAAAAAATTAGGGATACTTGGAAAACTTTAACAATGTAATGTAAATATTCTTTTGCGTTTTGAATTAACAAAATATGGACGGCCTCTCTGGTTGAGCGGGCTACCTTTGCCGGTCTACCTCACTGAAACGCAGAGGCTCCGGCTTCGATTCCTAGTATAGTGAATTTTGGAAACGTATTTTCTCCCTTATATACTATGGTCTGGGTATCTGGGATCGGCCCCAGAGTAGTCCGTTGTATATTACCCATAACACAAGCGTAACTTGCTTAATTTGGGGATATACAATATGTGTGTTTCTCTGCCGATTATTATTATTATTTCACATATATATTTATTTATTCTTTTTTATGTTTTTTTAATACATATATATAAAAATAAACACATATTAAAATATAAAAAGATGACGTCCGTCGGCAGCGGGGCGTACGGTCCAAGCTACCGGTGGTTAAGGCTCCAGAGACAGGAACTTCCTCAAAATGCGTGCCGTGCTCAGGAGAACCGCCTTCTGTATCTGGCCCTTCACATATTTACCGGGCGAGAGCCTCTCTAGATATCGGTCGAGGCTCTTCGCTACTAAACCGTTATTATTATTATTATTATTATAAAATACCACTAGACTTTAATCAACATTGTAAAATTATTTTTTTAATCAATTTTAAACAAAAATATTGATATGTTCGGTCCTCCACCGTGCTCAAAACCGATCTTGGTGGAGGAGAGCACTTATTAACTGCCACTAAAGTCACTACCTTCGACAGTGAGGGAATGACTTAGAAGAAGCACATGTTCAGTCAAAACGAATACAATTTTTTTATTTTTATCAGGGCTTTTAAATTTTGGACTGCCTTTAAGTTCCATAGATTACGTATGCTTTAATGTACAATGACACGGCATTTTGAGATTTTTATAATATTATAGATATGTACGTGCTCCATTAGCTTTAAAATTGTAGGAGTCTTATTTCGTTTCAGAAACAAAGATGGACCGAATGCGACGTTTCTGTTTGCTCATTCGGGCACTATTTTGAAAATATTGACGCACATCGGCCTCTATAAGCCTGAATTCCCGTTAAAAGGAGATACCTTAGTAAAAGATAGGCCGTGGAAATCGTCTTTTATCGACTGTTTTGCTGCTAATTTAGCTTTTGTGTTATTCAAGTAAGTAAATATTTGTTTCAACATACTAATAATATAGTTCCCCTAGCAGTTCATCCCAATAGTACGGTACCTTTTATTGTCATTTCCTACAAGAGTCCTATGTTACGTCACGTACATGGACTAATTTATTACTACACTACCTTCTGCCCACGACAACGTCCGCGTGGAAAGTTATCCTATATGTTGAACAGGTATATAAGCTTCCACCATACAAAATTTCATTTAAATCGGTCCAGTCGTTTCGGAGATTAGCCGGTACAAACAGACAGACAAACAGATAAACAGATAGAGAAACAAAAATTTGAAAAAAATCTAAATTAGTTCTATTTCACTTCTTACATCCCCCTGACTCGGTTTTTAGCATTTTTTTTCACTGTACAGAAATTCGACCTCTACAGTTTTATTATATGTATAAATGATTAGCATGGTTAAAATTGAGTAGTACATGCTAAAATTTGTCAATATAGAAAACAGACAAAACCTTTTAAGCTTAATGTTAAATTAATTAAGCAATATTACATCTAGAGTACGACATCTCGTCGTATGATTCTGTACTACCCTCATTATTATTATTTTTATGTTTACAGCTTGGCAAGTAGGCCTTTAAGCCAGGCGCAGTTGTACTCTAGGCTACAATCAACGCCATTCAACGGAGTTCTTGTGAAAACTCGAAAGACCACATTTGGCTATACAGTTCACATTTCTCACAAAAACACATAATTACTACTCAAAAACTATCAATACCCTACAACTATTGTTCATCTTAGACTAATTTTACACATTTTTAGAAAATAAAATTTGCACATCACAATGTTCTCTTTCAGTTCCCGCCAAAAAAAAAAACACTTGTACTCCCCTCACGGCCTCGCTCACTAGTGTTGTGTAATACTTGCAACAACTCAGAAGGGTTTATGGTAATAAAAGAACAGCAACTGGTCACTATACTTGTAATCAGAGAACCTTACGGCTTATATACATGTTATCCACTGACTATTCACACTCGACAAGCATTTTTAGAACACCTCGCCATCCCTCCAACAATTTTACAGTATATGGAACTTAGCAAATTGGCAAAACCGATAGGGGATTGAAGTCATTGATAAACTATTTTAATTAAAGAGTTATTAATGAAAAGAATTTAATACATTATTGTTTGGAAATTTTAGATAATATTTTATATAAGATATTATATAAAATATTATACTTAAAAATTTATATGTAATAAAATAAAGCGAACACAGTATAAATCTATCCCGTCTGCCAACATGAAAATAAAATGTAATGAACACCGTCTATATACAATTGAGAGATTTTGAATTATAATCTACACAATTACCACATCATATAAAGGATAAATATTGTAACATAAAATTATGGTAAATTATAAATAACTAGTCTACGAAACAGGCGCTAATCACAGAATAAATAAAAATATAACATTAACATTCAATAAAGGAAATGGCCGATTGTATTGCTTAGAAATAAGAGGGTACATAACAAATATAATTATTAATTTTAAAAAGAAACATGACAAGAACAGCTATGCTACTAAATAACTGTAACGGTTGCGTGACCCCATCCAACGTCCACCACACAACTTATTTTAACTTACCGGGACTTGTCCTTGGGTGCATTTTTATATGCTGCAAACAGGGACAGTCGCTAGTCAGTGTCACACCACATTTACATTAAATTTGTCAAGGGGCCTCAACGTGTTGGCTTCCCCACACAAGCCGTCTAAAATCCGGGCCCTTTTTATAGGCTGTGGTATTCCAGAACATACACAGAAAAAGTATATCTATAATATTATAAAATTTTAAAAATGCCGTGTCTGTACATTGAAACCATTTTAAATAAACTGGAATACACTATAATTAACTAAATTAATTCCACTAAAATACACTGGAATAAACGATGGAGAAAACGATACATTTTTTAAAGATTACTAGTCAGTTTGTGGATTTGTTCGGGATTCACGTAAAAACTACTAGGCCGATTTCGATGCGGTTTTCGGTGATCGACAGCAAATTCTTAGACTTAAAGTCTGCGCTACTTTCTATCGTGAGAAATCGGCGGGAATTTATCTGGGAATGATTTAAAATGGTTAGATTAAAAAAAACTAATTCCAAAGTAATTTTTTAGTGATCGATAGCAAATTTTATGTAATAAAATGTATGATTTTTTTATTCTGGGAATACCGCGGGAATGATCCCGGGAGCGGTTTCTAGTAGTTCGGGTCCATAAAAATTAGCTTATTCCGCCACAGTTTTCACTAAAACGATAGCTTACATTCTTTTTTAAATGCTGCACTACTTTGTGTCCCGGTAATCCCGTGTGAATTTCAAGCCAAGCGTGGACGAAGTCGCGGGCATATCCTAGTTTTGAATAAATTCATGGGGCGTCAAAAATTGTTTTATCCTATTTCTTTATTTATTTGTTTTTGTTTTTTTCAGATGTAAAGATGGCGAGCACGTATTAGCTTTGCATCAAGAGCATATAATAAAGTTGCCGATGTGTGAAAAAGAATTGTGCTCGTTAAAATATTTACTGAAACATTTTCACGATTCGATTTATGATTGTGATTATAATGATATGTGTAGCCTTGAGTCGAATAAAAGTACTAAAGACGAGTTGTGAAATAAATAATATATTATTATAACTGTATTATAAGTTGCGCTAAACTTCGTGGTTTCTCCAGATTAGCTACAAGTGATTGGGCTATAACCGATTTTCTATAAAAATCGTCTACTACACAACGCAATTATTTGTTAAGTTTTGCGCGTACTGTACTAAAATCATAGTGTGTGTAGCATTAGCCTTATTGTTAATTAGTTTATAGAATATTTTGAAGTTAATTTTTTTTAGGCTAGGTTGAGAAAAATTTTGATTACGCCTTAATATAACGCATAAAGCGATTTTGAGATGTTTCAACACACGAAACAATCGCCACAGAATTACAATCGAGTCAACAATCGACTCGCTTCTCGACACAATCCAGTCATGATGTTTGAACCATCGAAATAAACAACTTGAACATCTGGGCATCACGCATTGCTAGTGTGTAGATGTGTCTAACTATGTGTAACGGCCCGGCCACGACTTTTACTTTAGCAACGAATGAAGAGACGAGCAGACCGTCATACAATTTTTAAATTGAAGCAGGGAAACAGACAGATGATTCACCTAATGAAAAGTGGGTGCCGTCGCCTATGGACGTTTACAGCGTATTGCTAGCTTTTAAGGGGAGGACTGAAACCTGGTTAGTAATGCCGGAACACGACCCAAGGTTATATTGTGGCGGCATGCTCTAAATCAGTGGTGGTAGACATCCAGACAAGCGAAGGCCCTGCCACCTGGATGTGAGTGTTTTTGTCGCCTCTTACCACAGGCCGCCTGGCTGGCGGAATTCATGTTCTTTCTCCGTTCCTGCACGGATAAAACTAGTCTTAATACTGAAAAATAGCCTAAACGTCGAAATAAAAATCAAATAGAATGCCGCGCATAAAACTGCTAAAACTTAGTTTTAATTATGCAGTACTAGTTGCGAAAACTTAAGAGAATATTATAATCTTAATACTTTTATTATTTTCACTTGTCGCGTCGCGCTTAACTGTCGCTCATAGCGACTAGGCTGTGGCCGAGCCGTGTGTGTGTCTGAGTTAATAAGCCAAAGAAGTTGCTCTTCCTCACATTCATTGATATTTTTACATAAACATGTTTTTATGGTGTGATAGTAATGAAGAGATCACAACATCCATACTGCTATTTATACTGCATACATAAGCTTACAATTAGCTAAGATCATATGAGCTTCTTAAAGCTAAAATTATTGGAATGTCAATTAACCAAGCCTTTGATAATTAAATAATATACCAATTAATCAATATTTGAAAAAGTACTTAAATTTTTTTAAGCCTGATTTTGGGATAATTTTGTCAAAGGTGATAAAATATGATATTGGTTGATAATTATTATATTGCATAAGTTTTAATACATATATTACTACGAATTTATTTCAAAATGTACGGCATTAAAAAAGGAATCTGAATTTTTTTTTTTGTTACAATTTAATCTGTAATATAAGACAAAAATAAATTTACTCCTAAAAATAAACTATATATAAATTAAAACTAATACATACAAATTATATTTGATAGTGTAAAATATTAAGTACATTGAAACAGAGAGCCCAAATAGGTCGTTTCGCAGATTCGTATGACAAGTATCATCATAAAGTGGAAATTTATGGTCTCTTACAACTGCCAGTATTTCTAGACAAGTGCCGATTTCACTTAGCGATTGTCCAAAGGCGACCGCTTTAGGCCCTCAGTTCTGATTTAAATGAATTAAATCTTCGTCTTGTTTTTCTTTGTTTGAATGATTATAATATGTATGTTTGTGTTGCACACATATGGACATTGCCTGTCTTCGAGGCGCACTTTTCTCATACAAGACTTCACAAATCACTTATTATTCTTCTTATAGTCTGTCTACAGAGAATATAAAACTAATAATTTATTTGGTTTACGATCCGTGCACATTTCGTTGAATAAATTTGGATACATTAACAGTCTTATTCATAAAGTAAGTTTGAACGCTTCTATATGGTTGTTAAAGAAGCGGTTAAACTTACGCTAACTCTCTATGAATAAGACTGAAAGACCACCACAGCCATATGTTGCAATAAAGTATGTTTACCAGGTTCCAAATAGAGGAGGGATAGACGGAACGGAATCGTTCAAGGATATCCTGTGACATGGCTGCAAGGAGGCTTTGGAACTTATATCAGAAGGCCCCAGAAACCTATGTAAATTGTAGTCCTTACCCAAAAAGTTTTTAGTAACTAGGGTGACATATTCCTCTAGAATAAACCTTCTACCAATATTATTTAGCTATAATTGTCTTTTTATAGATTATAAACTGTTGCTATAATTTAATAAATATTTTTGATGCATCGTATGCTGTTTTCTTTGCCGCAAGGCAAAAGGCGACTCTTTACTAACTGTCTCATGTCTATATCAAATGTATAAAATTGTACGCAGTACTATTTTATTTTCTTTATATATATAATTCTTTGGTACGTGTGTTGACAGTGAACTCCTCCTAAACGGCTGGACCGATTTTGATGATATTTGTTTTGTGTGTTTGAATGGGTCCCCGTTTAGATTTACAATTGGAACCGGTAGGTGGCGCTGAGATCGGGTTCTAGAATCCTCCTAATCACCTGGAGCGATTTTGTTTTTGTGTGTTTGAGTGGGTTCCCGGATGGTTTAGATTCACAATTAGAACCGGTAGATGGCGCTGAGATCGGGTTCTAGAATTCTCCAAATCACCGATTTTGGTGATTTTGTTTTTATGTCGTGAAACAAAGTCTTAGGAATTCAGAAAATATGGCGGTACGAAGTTCGTCGGGTCAGCTAGTAGAAATATATTTTCATTGTAGGCAATTTTGTGCTTATTGTATTAATGTGTAGGTAATGTAGTTTGTAGTTTGATATTCTTTCACAGAAATTGATCCTTACAAGCTACTCTATAGATTGGTGTCATAATACAATGTGTTTTTGTGCAAAATCGGCCGATTTGACTTTAATTTTTCAAAAATCGAATGTTACCGCTTTAGTTTCTACAGCATGGGCCCGGCCCTCTTGAGTATTTTTCGCTATTTGATATAGTTTAGGAATTGGTCCTGAAGGCTCACTTGAAAAATTCATCTGTATGCAAAGACAGAAAACAAGAATTCTAATAGAGATGGTGAAGATTGATCTTCACCCATTTGATAACCAGATGAGATAAATTTTTTATCAAATTATATTGATTTATAAACACGCCTATAGTAGCTTGCCAATCGAAAACTGTTCCTGGCTATTTTTAATTAAATTATTTTAATCAATTTTTTCATAACCTTCAATTCTTGATAACTGAACAAATTTAGTTTCAATGATAGGTTTTAACATGGAGAATTTGCCTTAATCGACTTGCCTACTTATTTCTATTCATGGCTACCTGGCAAACAGGTATGAACTGGTATGTCAATATAGGTAACTACTACTACTACTACGCTCATGGAATATTATTGCCACGCTTTGAAGACTTCAATAATAGCCTTGAACACTTTTCGATTGGCAAGCTGTCATAGGCATGTTTACAAATCAATATAATTTGATAAAAAATATATTTCATCTGGTTTTCAGATGTGTTAAGGTCAGCTCTTAGACTATTCCGTTTTTGCCAATATTATCACGGAATCGTAAAGAGTAATGTTAGGATGACGTGACAGTTCACCTGATAGCTGTCAAACTTGCTTTTGTATCTCTTCATAACAAACAACGAAACTTCTGAACTCAATATCGAACTTCAATCAAACTTGGCGCGTCGCTGAAAGCTTCGCAAAGCCCCTGTTGGCCCGATTACTTGAATTTAATATTATCTCGATCGCAATATGAATCAATTTTCAGTATTATCTTGAGTGCTTTTGATTTTAGTATCTGATTTAGATATTTATTGACGCACCGTACGGTTTCTGGGTAAGTGGATTAAAATATCCTTTTATCGCGAAAGTTTGGTTGAGATTCTTGTACGTAATTTAAATTTAAATGCAAATAAATTTTACATTCAAATTACGTACAAGAATATTAGGCAATATAAAATTTATTAGGATTTCGTAACCTAATTAGCAAAACGGATCGCTTATAATATATTCGTCTAGTTCGTCTGTCCGCTATTTATCGATGCTTTTTGTCCTTCTGTTTGTCTATTGTTCGAAAACTTAGCACTATCTCCAAGAAATTCAGAAGGTAGGTATCTTCAATATTCTACTATATAAATATAAAGGTGTAACAAAACACACTACACCGCGAATTATTAAGCGATAAGACCGCCCGTTGTTCAACATTTATTTTGCTAATTTTTAAGAAGGTAGTTTTAATATTTGTTTAACAATAAAGTGTTTTCATTTATTCAATACTATGAAAGTGTATTCTTCCCATTTAATAGCAAGATGAAGAGTGTGGTAAAAGTAAAGCAAGCATTCGCTTGAGCGCTTGAGATATGAGTATGCTGCGATAGATATGTGGTCATACGGAAAGCTCGTGTTAGCGACTTCAAGATCCACGACAGCTTTCCTGTACGTGACATAGCAGATTTAGATAAACTAAGAATCCTCCATTGGGACGGTCAACTTTTATGAAAACCAGCAATTAATGTGTTTTACGTCGTAAAGGATAACATGCGTGTCAATGGTCTCACAATAAGGGATACCGAAATCCGGGTAAAGAGGAGAAGAAAAAGTGTGAAAGCGAACCGGATACCAAACTTCAAACTCAACCAACATTTAACGTTAGGAAGACACATTAAAGAGCAAAGTAAAAAATATTTTAAACATTACTTACAATTACTTGAAGGTACTAAAATGATAATTTCTTTTTTTAATTTTATTTGCTTTTTAAGTAAATAATCCATTAAGTTCTATGAGTGCGCCAGAATAATAATTTAATTGACATAGAAAGTTCTTTAAGGCATGACTTCTAAACAAAAAACTTTTAGATTAGATAACAATTTATTGCCCAACAAAGTAAACAATTACAACAACAAAATGCATAGTTACGATGGATCTTGCCAAAACAATAGGCGACCTGATCGCTAAAAGCGATCTCTTCCAGGCAACCTAGGTCAAAATAAATTCTTAACTAATCTGGCGATTAGGTAGGTAGAACAGGAGAAAAACTAGGAATGTACAATTTAAATATAGATACTTAAACTAATTTATTTTAATACGTATATAAATCTGGACACATTTATAGTACTTATATCAATATATAGGTATATACGAAATTATTTAAATATTCTAAATACATTTATTGACATTATATATGACAAGCATTTTATATTAACATATATTACAATGGATAAATAAGTAAATGTTTATTATATTAGACATATTTATTTAAAGACAGATATAATTTCTAAGTGAGTTCCGAAAAGTACTTAGGTAATGTTTTGGCCTCTTTGACAGTAACGCATTACAGAGTTTGGCAGCCTGCGCTGTAAAAGAGTTAATAGTTAATTATCTCCTTAAACTGCTTAAACATTTTCAATTAATTTTAAAACTAACGCTTTTGTGTTTTAATATCAACTCAACTTAGTAATTGAAATTTTATTGACGTCATCGTAGTCTAGCTATTAATGGTTTATTCATTAATTACTATATAGCCAATCAATTATAAACGTAAATTCTTGCAGAAAGTGTTTTGTAAACATTATTACGGTAATATGTCTAATAATAGGTTGAAAGCAGTAGTGGTAAAAATATCATTATATAAACCTTTTGCTTTGTTGATGTTGAAATTAGACTGGTCAATCAAATGGAAACAATTTGATTGAAAGATAGAACTGAAATGACACGACGTTATTCAATAACATTGAGAATTATTCAAAGAAATCCACATTTCAATCAGGACACGACGGGTGTCCTTTCAATTTTGTGCTTTTCAACCAAATTGATTCAATTTGATTGATCCATCTAATATCAGCATTAGGTTTATGGATCAATTTGGTGGGTTCATCAAAATTCAAAGACAGAAACGACCCGTCTAGTATCGGCTTAACATCCTTTCACTCCTCTTTATAATTAAATTTAATTAAAAACGATGTGTAACATTTCACCAGCTATGAAGAATTCCATAGTGATTATAAACTTCATTTTTTTTCGTAATTTGGCTACAGAGTCATAAAAACCAAACGAATATTGTTCAAACCAATAACCGTAAAAAAATTTGTTCTTATATTTATAGTTTTTTTTCACAATTTTCCACTACGTAGTACAAAAGTCATGAGAACACAATTTTTATAAATATAAAAATCATTAAAGGACGTCTTCATGATTATTCAAGATCTAACTAACGATACCACACGCAAGTAAGTACATACATTGACAAAAAAAAATGTAACCCTCTGTGACATTACATGTATAGTTGCCAATCCTAATTTTTAGATGTATCGCGTTTTTACTACATACTTACATCACTGTATAGCGCCATGTAGTCTGCACATTTCTGTCAAATTTCTTTCATATACTATATATATAGTAATAGTAATAGTCTCTGAGAAAATTTTACGAAAAATGTCTGACATAGGTACAGAATAGCCGGCCATTACGAAAACAGGGTAAATATAAAAAAATAAATTGCTTGAATATATTAGTCCAATTGTTTCTTTATTATAATTAGTCATAGTAGAATTTAGTATGTAGTTAATTTACTTTATAAGTAGAACCTGCCATTACTAGGTAGGATATACAATGGCCGCATTCATATTCTAAATAAGTTCACATAATTATCGTACGTGGAGAAGTTACTAAATTTACTTTTGGCGTGTGAAAGATATCCAGACACTAAAACAAAAGAGTCTGGCCCGATCGTTTGGACTTGATAGTTTATTTATTTTACCAGTCGACCGAAACCACATCATTAGCTATTTCAAGCTTCGAACCTGAAGTAGTATAACTTTCCGATTTTGGAATGCACGATCATTCTTGTATTTCTACTATTATGGAAGAAGAAAACGCTACTGATACTACATAGATGTACAAGTGTATAATAATCCATACGCGCTTTGTATATGTAATGTTTTACAAAGATATCATGAGACTGCGGAATTTGAAAGAGCAGCCAAAGAAATTAATTATAATTAATCCAGTTTAGGTGACCAGGGTTATTAATCTAAATTAAAACCTAATCTATAAATTTTATGAATTTGGGATTTCATATTTACCTATAGCTTTAATAAAAACGTAAATTTTCGATAATAGTGTTACGAGCTACAGGACTCGAATTAAAAATGCCTTTGGAACTACTATAGAATTTATTAGAACTGTACAAACACGTATAAAACAAATACAAAATAAACTGGATGCAATTACTTCACACTGCACGATTCAATGCAATTCGACACGCGCAAAGTCCGTCGTCTATATCGCTAATCGAGAGTACTACAAACGTCTTGCTCGTCTCATAGTCGTCGCTTGACTGCCCCACCCCTACATTCGGGCATTGTCAAACAATTGTACAAAAAAAATTGGCCGTGCGCACTGAGTTTCCGAGAAATAGTAATTTGCATACCTGGTTATCTATTCCTGTGAATGGCCAACAAAGCCGAAAACAATAACAATAGGCTATTGTCTAATTGCAAATTTAAATACGAAGTAATAAAAAGAACTCCGATTGCGGGAGGGGCAATAAACGAGATGCGCAGCATTTCTTTGTCGGTATGTGACAATAGGTATGCAGGTGGCCCAACTTGTAACAATAGTTACGTTCTTCACCCAAACAGGCGATACCGTTATGTAAGTAACTAATTGTAGATAATTTACCTATCTATAATTTGATAGTAATTATAGGTAGGCAATTACTATTATTAAGTTTTACACGTGTAAAACTTAATCGTGCATTAGTCATTGTATTGTATTGTACTCTCTTTAATTTAGATCATTCAATGTCAATGAAAGTACAACAAGGATTGTTTCTAAAAGATATTTCTAGTACAGATTACAGGACATTTACTTCATAAAAATAGGCCGCGTAATGTAAAAAAAAAAATGAATGAAAAAAGTCTCAAGGTGTTTCACCGTCCCTGTTGCCTAGTTCCTATAAGTGCCGACACCCAAAAGTTCCGCGATACTGAAAAATGCCACCCTCGCTCGCCTATATTTTTACCCTAATCATCATTATCATTCCAGCCATCAGACTGATGGACACTCGTGCGTCTGTGGTTTTAAACCTATGCCTACGCACGCCGTAATAAGTAATTCATCTGCTTAAAGTACTGGACGTCTCAGTGGTCAAAGTTGCGTTAGTGATAAGTTGTGTATTTGTCTGAATTGGTCGCCCGGGGGGCATGGGCCCCGGATTGATTGATTTTTCATTTTTCTACATTTAGTTCATGGTTGTAGTATACACTTGCATCATTCAACATCAGAACTCCAATACTTACATTCGATATCAGTCTCTGTAATTAATATAGGTTTAGGTTGTTTTTTTATTGCTAAGCTGGGAAACGGGCTGACGTCCACCGTCCACCCGTCGACTATAAAGGTTTGCAGCACCAGGGGTGAATCCAATGCGATACCAGCCTTTAGGATGGAATACGATGAATGGGACCAAGAAAATGGAATAAGAGAGGATGGATAGAGGCATCTGACTGATAAGAGGAATTGGATAGAGGAGATAGAGTATAGGGAGAAGGAACTGGGCCATCCGAACTCTCACTCATCGTACGAAACAAGCGCAAGACTTAACTGTTTCACGCTGGTATTCTGTAATAAGACATGTATATATATTGTGGTTATAAACATATAAGTTTTGTTGAATATTATAAACGCGTGAAGAATAAGTCATAACATTAATTCAGATGGGATTCCAAGACTCGCAGTAGCACTTTCAAGCATTTTAAAGCCTTCATAAACAACCTGCAACAAAGTACGTCATACGTAGACATATCTTTCGCGAAAGGTCGCTGCGCTCGTAAATAATACATTTTAAAACAAATGTAGGTACGTTATTTATAACACATTGTTGAGGGTGGTGGCGTATGTACGTGATGCATTTCTTTCATTTATAAACACATCTGCAGCTTGTGTTGAGTTTTTGAATATTTTTTTAATATTCATTAATGTTGGTAGTCTTTGTAAAAACTGAGAATGTTCTACGTATTCTCAACATTTCCTTATATTTATCATTGGAAGAATTCATTCGATTCTGTGAAATTGAATTAATAATGTGATTTTTTTAGAAAAGGTATATTTTCTTACAACTTCTCCTAATTATCGTTCTTCTTTGTTCTCTTCTTCTTCTCATAAATCATCATGTCGTCCTTCACACAATCCTTCCATCTCTTTTTGGTCTACCTTTACCTTTGTGCCCATCAATCTTCTAGTTAACATTATTTTTGTCACGTGGCTCTCATTCCTCCTCATTACATGCCCATACCACCTTTGTCTTCTTCCTCTACAATTTTTCAGTCACGGATGCAATTTTCAAAGGTCCTCTTATGTCCGATTTCTCACCTTATCCATTCTTGTAACATCCATCTCAACATTGTCATCTCAGCTGAGTGGAGACGTTTGTGGTCTGTTATTATATATTATACATTTTCGACAGTATTTTCGTCTGAGGATTCTGAATAAAAATCGTGCCTTTAAAATGAAAGAATGTATATTATAATAGGAACTTTAAACCTATATATAATAGGAATATCAATCGCGCATTGAAAACAACTATGAAACCTAAGGCTACGTTCACACGGACACACCAATTTCTAAGCCGGAACTGATTTTTGCAGGATACGGTGTAGTCAGAATATAATTAATATGTATAAGTTTACACGTGCATTAAATTTTAAGATCCGGTAAATAACCGAAACGGGCAAAACTTAACATCTTAAATTAATCTTAAATATCGAATACGGTTCAGTAATCATGTCATTTTAATACATGAGTTCTCATGAGCGCAAATTCGTTTTTTACCGAATGCCGCAAAAAAATCAGGTATCTACGGACAGTCGGGTGGTGGGCGCACCCACCATTGTTTGTCTTTTCAGAATTGGGTTGAACCAAAATCTCTTTCTAGGTCGCCTCTGACGGTAATAATAACAGTAGGTATATGATTGAAAGAGTGTTCACGTCCATCGCTTTTTAAATGGTAGTAGGAGACTGAGCGCTTTCCTGCAAAAAATCGAATTACATATTCACACAGGACACACCATTCGGTTTTTTGCGGAAAAGCAAAACCGAATGCCGTGTGAACCGAGCATTGAGTTCTGTCGTATAGGATAAAAATCCGATCAGGCAAAACTTGACTCCGTGTAAACGTAGCCTTAACCTTCATGACTTTAATTCAATTAGAACATATTTTTAGATTAAATTAGTCAAATATTGAAAACTTTTTAAGTTCCTTTTCAATTTTTAACTAATTTAGTAATTATCATAATTTGATAATTAAAACACATCACTATATGTACATTTTTTAAATTCATTTTTTATCGACACATGTCGTCATTAGTGACGACTATATGTTTTAATTATTAAAGATCAAAAAGTGAGAAAAGAGTTAACTATAGCTTAATTTACTTTGGTAGGATTAGAAACTTTCAGAGTAACGTTTTTAGAGAGTGGTTTCATGCCTAACCTATACTTATAGAAACTTTCCAATTTTTGATAATTTTTCTTCATTACTGTAATTACTACAAAGTACATATAATTACATTCATCTAATGAGTATACATTGTATCAGTGACAATAATGGCAACAGTTTACGATTGGGAAGGTACGACTGGGTACATATTTAAAGCCTGCATCATAACATAACACAACGGAATTCAGGTCAGGAGTGTATTTAAATATTTTGTAAATTCGCTTCATAAACTCCATGGAACAATACGAGTTTGTTTTATGAGCCGTTAAAGTAACACGCTGTGAGAAATTGTGTGCTTACTCAATGTTTTTATTTAATAATCTTCAAAGGGTCCAAAGTAAACAATTTAGGAACATTTCTTGGAAAATTATAATGGTAGTTTACTGAAGAATTCTCACCAATATCTGTATAATAATATTTGTGTTGTTCGACATAAAATATTATATCTTCTAGGGCTTTAATATTTAACTGCCTATAAAATGTAAAGTTTTATATTTATGATTTTTTATTTTTCTGTAGAATTTTATTCATAGGTGTGAGTAGTTCTCTTCAGACTATTTCTGTTTTCTTGTGGTTTAACACTATTTTAGATTTTAAGATCTAAATTTATGTTATTACACCAAAAAATCTATTCTTAGTTGTGCTTTAAATACAATAATAGCCGCTGTTGAAATATATAGTGTAACATAAAAGGATAATCAAATCAAATAATTTATTGCATAAAAAACATGGTTATACAAATAGGTCTTGTTATTTTATACTGATCATATGTTTTTTTGCCGGTTGGGCGTACAATTTTTAGAAACTTTTATGTATAGGTACATACTTATTTCAATATTTATTTGGTTTTAATTATTATTATTAATGTTTCAAAAATCAAAATCAAAAATCATTTATTGAGTAAAACATAATTCACAATTTTGGAAATTCATTGGTCCCCAAACTAGGTCGACCTAGTTTAGTAAAAATGTAATAGTTCATAAGTTTTTGAAGAACTCCTTTCCCCGTGTTGAGTTATAGTTAGTTATAAGAAAATAAATGAGAAAAAGAAAATAAAGAACCGCTATCTTGACTCATAAGTGAGAAGAAGGCGATTAAAAAAAAAACTGGGTCAACCTGTATCTCGGGGACCTCCTTCATAATTGGTACAATTCTGATTGTGAAATTATTTATTACAGTTACTTTCATTTAAAAAGAAATATGTATGAGTGCGTGCGAGTGTTTGCGTGTGTGTGTGTGTGTGTGCGTGCGTGTATGTGCGTACGTGCGTGTCATGTGTTATGTATAAAGAAGATAAAATAGAACATATAGAGGCCTTAGATCACAAGTCTCAACTCAGAATAGAGCTGTTACTATTCCTA
The DNA here is from genome assembly GCA_039645545.1 of Dendrolimus houi. NCBI lineage: Eukaryota > Metazoa > Arthropoda > Insecta > Lepidoptera > Lasiocampidae > Dendrolimus > Dendrolimus houi. The sequence continues at coordinate 9,209,887 of CM077127.1, read as the reverse complement.
GGGCCGATTTTTCAATCATCAGCTAAAACTTATCAGTCCTATAAATTATAACTTGACTAAATTCAAAATCGAAACCATTCAACTATTTTATTTATAGAAATGTCCTTTTTAATTTTTCAATGTTGTGTTTTATTCAATAGGTGCCTTTTATTTGGTGATTGAAAATTCGCCTCTTAGAGTCATAAGTTAAGTTCAATAAATTAAGAAAAAACAGAATCTGGTGAAAAAATGTGAATAATTTAACTTAAGGTCGTTCCTAGATAAATTTTACTATTCTAAAAAATCTACGAACAATATTGATGATAGCTGTAAACTCGATCTCGCATGTCGGAAGGGACAAACCATTGTCCTCAGCTCCCCCTCAAGTGAAGCGTACCGGTGTGGCCTTAATTGACATCCGCTGCGAGTGTAAAAATCTTATGCTAACTGCTTTTTTTATGGCAGCCTCATTGAAAATGTATTTGATTCTATGATAAATAAATCTCTTCAGATAATAAAATTATAAGTTCAGGTATCGATATTGTTTCAAGCAATTCAATACCCCTAAGGTCGATGCATTTACCGTTACAATAGGTTTGTAAGCGCTATGCATCCGCTCGACAGCAGCGTAGAAATTGGCAACACGCTACGCACTTGCTGTGATATATGGTGTCACTATATAAAAATAGTGTTGGGAAAATTCGATCTTCTAATTGTTTGTTAGATTGAGAATTATGATCTCGTTTGGGTGCAAGATTTCAGTATTTCATGCAAACACCATTAAAACCACTTTTTACATTACTATATAAAAAATAAGTGAAAATTTTCATGTTGACCATTATAAGCATGAGTACATGTACAAAGAAAGATCTATCATTTTATAGTTATTAAAAACACTTATGCAACTTTATAAAAAAAAAATTGTATTGATTTTCCGTTGAATAAGTTTCACCAAGTCATGGTAGTGTAATGACTAACGCACGCGTCCCACACTCAAAGGGCGCGGGTTCGAATCCAGGCCGGGACATATGCACCACTTAGGCAGGTTTGTGACCTAATGTGCATATTGTTACAATTACCACGCGCTAACAACGGTGAAAGAAAACATCGTGATGCAACCTGCACATCGAGATTACCGATGCGTCAAACCTGCCAATCCGCCTTAGTGAAGCGTGGAGGGTATACTGTTCGTTCCCCTGTAGTAAGTGGCCCGAGTCCAGCAGTGGGACGTTTATGGGCTGTTCTTATTATTAAGTTTTACTAATTAAAAAAATATTAAAACATTAAATCAGTTTTTTAATGCGTCCATTACAATATTTTTAGTTCGAATGCTATTAAAAATTACAGCGCTTTGGTACTTTTTTGGCTTTTTGCGCATTGTGTGGCTTTACTACGTGCTAGCGGCGAAGACACGACGAAATTTGCAAATCGAAATTGTAGATGCAACTCGCCAAGAAAAGGGTCGCGTGTATACAATTAGTTATTCTGAATAGTGATTTTCTGGGCCTTGCAGTGAGATGTATAGGAAGGAGTTCACGCTAGGCTGCAAGATTTAGAAGAACTTCAAGACTCCATTCTCCCTCAACACTATGCGTCTCTCATCTCACAGCGTTGGCAGCGGGTAGCACAAACCGGGGCTACTAGTGGGCAACATGCCATGGTTCAATGGCACCAGCTAACAAATGTGTGTTCCCTATGTTCCTACCTATACCACTGATCGAGAACGAATTGGAACTGCCTTGACGTTAAGATTTACGAACTCCGTTTTATTATAAATAATTCAAGTTTTATGTACTCGGTTGTTTCAGTTGGCTTTCATAGAATAGTTTGATCTGGGTCAGATGGTAGAAAAATAGTAAAAAAATAGATTTAATTTGAAATGTTATGTATTATTGGAGTACTTGACGCGGCTTCGCTCGCGTGTATTTTGTATATAACATATATTCTACTGAAATTAACTAATTTTTCTGGAAATAAGTATTCTAATTTCGTGTCCACTATTTAAAGGTCATTTAGTTTTTATCCCAAGAAAGCGAAAAGGGACCACTAACAAACATATTAAAATCCAACTGCTCGAACCATTTATAAATTGGTATGGATATTATTTTCGATTTAAATAAACAGGTAACATTTTATTATTATAGACTCTGTTTTCGAGCTGAAAATATATCCATAAATCATTTTATGGATAAATGTTTCTTGACTTACGATTTCTTAATATTAAGTATTTTATTGTTTTTAAACAATGATTTTGCATTTGTTTAGATATGTGAACTGTTACTGAAATGTGCATTTTTAAACTGCTTCAAGAACTGTTGTTTCGCATCAATGTCTTATCCAAGCAACCTAAAACACAAGGTTGTATTTATTTACTTTCTTCGCCTGCCATTGTAGTAAACTAATCAACTTCTGCTGAACCCAGACATGGGTATACTTTTTATCATGGAAAATGTAAGTGTTCCCATGAATGATTATGATTATACATGGATATCTACATTATCCGATCAAATATTTTAATTTTCACCTTACTGAGTCTTCTTACTTGTTTTGTGTTGTTCTGCTAATGTGATGTTGTTTCATATCATTGATTTTAATTATGGCTATGAATATCATTACAAGATATTACGCAAATAATGTCTCTCAGCCAGTGTTTTGATTATAGCGATGTACCATTACTTTGATAAGTACGCTGTTTTTCAATATAATTCATACTTATAAAATATTGAGAAAATTACTATCATTCTTTTGCGCTTTACTAATTTTTCACAAAGACTACTTATAATTTCATGCACTCGAAGATAAAGGTTTCTTATAACATATTTTCAAAAATGTGTATGTAGTCAGACCAAAGTAAATTTATAATTTTTAATTGAAAAACTTCCGTTGGATTATTATACTTAGTCTGGCATAAATACTGTTACAATTAAAAAGAAACAAAATATTACATTTGAATTTGGAATCTGTCATTTTTATATGATAGTTCATTGTGTTTTCTTATTTTGGCGCCAATACATTGTACAACATTTTGCGATATTAAAATGGAGTGGGCGATAAAGAGAACTGAATCGCTGTGATTGCATTACACAAAGTAGGTATGAAACCAAATGCAATTTTTAAAACTCTCCATAAGCTTGGTATTGGTCAAATGTTTGTGTACCGGGCTATTAATAGGTACAATGAGACCTCCTCTGTTTGTGATAGAAAAAGATCTGGCCGTCCACGTAGTGTTCGTACGAAAATGGTGGTCAAAGCAGTAAAGGAAAGAATTCGAAGAAATTCTCTCCGAAATCAAAAGATTTTATCTCGGGAGATGAAGATATTACCTATAACCATGTCACGTATTTTAAAAGATGACTTAGGACTTGCAGCCTATAAGAGACGCACTGGTCATTTCTTAACTCATAATTTAAAAAAGAATAGGGTGGTAAAATCGAAACAACTACTGAAGCGGCACGCAAAGGGAGGTCACAGAAAATTTTTGTTTACTGATGAGAAAATTTTTACAATTGAGCAAAATTTTAACAAACAAAATGACCGTATTTATGCACAAAGCTCTAAGGAAGCTTCTCAATTAGTCGACAGAGTGCAACGTGGGCATTATCCGTCCTCAGTGATGGTTTGGTGGGGTGTTAGTTATGAAGGAGTGACTGAGCCATATTTTTGTGAAAAAGGTATCAAAACATCGGCACAAGTGTATCAAGATACCATTCTTGAGAAGGTAGTTAAGCCCCTTAACAACACCATGTTCAATAACCAAGAATGGTCCTTCCAGCAAGACTCGGCACCGGGTCATAAAGCTCGGTCCACGCAGTCTTGGTTGGAAACCAACGTTTCGGACTTCATCAGAGCTGAAGACTGGGCGTCGTCTAGTTCCGATCTTAATCCGCTGGATTATGATTTATGGTCAGTTTTAGAGAGTACGGCTTGCTCTAAACGCCATGATAATTTGGAGTCCCTAAAAGAATCCATACGATTGGCAGTGAAGAATTTTCCCATGGAAAGAGTGCGTGCTTCTATTGATAACTGGCCTCAACCTTTAAAGGACTGTATTGCAGCCAATGGAAACCACTTCTAATAAGCTTTTTATATTTTAGATTGTGTTGTATTTATGTATTAAACTAACACACTGTAAACTTATAAATGTTATTTGCAATAAAAAAATATTTCTTTGTTAGAATAAATATTAGTTTATGGCAAGAATAGATATAGACAAGAAATTATTGCAGACTATTAATCAATAAGTAGATTTAGAAGCTAATGTTAAATCAGTTAACTGATTGTTATAAACACTGTATATTCAAATGTCGGACTATTTGTAAAAACATCTAGAAGGCAATGTCTTTTCCAATCTTATCCTATGTTTAATAAATCATTCATCCGTTTCATCTCCATAACATGCCGTTTAGTATTGAAAGGTTCTTATGCATACGACATTTGCCACGGCCAAGTAGGTCAGTCATACATAATAAATATCTTTCAATGTGCCATCACATCTCATCGGTAATTTCAATTCAGTGAATTCGATTATTGAAGAGGTGTCTGACGCAATACATTTCTAGGGTTTCGTACCTATTATGGCAAAAATAAAAACCTTATAAAAATGTTATATTATCCCTTATGTTTATTATTATTTTTCTGGAATACTACTGGGTCTAAAGGAAATAAAATTAGTAGGAGAATGTATCATATAATGTTGTTGTGAAATCGTGCAAAATTAAAAGTTGTGGATTATCGCTGTCACTACCTGTACCTGGGTGATGAAAAAATCAGTGTACATATGCGTGTGGTAAAGACAGCAATAGAGTTTTTAAAAACTGTAACGATGTTTTCTGGTGCCAACATATTATATTTCCTTCCAAAATTCTCAATAGTATTATTCCCTTCTAACTTTTGAGGAATGCGGTAGATAATTCTAATTGAACTCGAAAACATTGACCTTCAGAATATTTTTAACAAAAATTTGTTTAAACAAGTAGTTTATGAGGCATGAACAAATATTTTCGATTAAATACTTTTTCACAAAAACCAAACATTTCACATTCATTATCTGCACGGAACCGTTCATTGTACGAGGACTGATTCGCGTTTAGCCGATATATTTTATATTGTTTTAATCGAAATATAAAGGCTTTCTTCACATACGTCTCAGACGATGTCTACGAAATTTTTATGACAAATAATAACCGCCCAAACGATATACTACCGAAGTGATTTTAGATTTTATTACGGGTCGAAAATAAGAGCGGAAAGTTCTCGCTTTTTGCCAAAATCTTTTATAGCAAGTATGCGGTTAACTCGACTATAAAACTAAGGTCTGGATTACATCAGACGGTGGTTATGCGTCCAGTGATTGATCGGATCATTGTTATTATTCAGTGCGACTAAGCAACTTTGACTCGCATTCGTCGAATAACAGCTGACTGCGTGATAGACTGCTTACTGAAGTTCACGCGTTTTTAACGGCCGTAGCAAACAAGGTGTAAATTAATTATGCAGCGACGTTAATCTGGCCTGCAGTGTACTCGCGATACCGCCACGGATAATACGCGCACACGCACTTGTGATTTTATCCTATAATAGTTAGGTAGCTTTTACTCGCTTCGATTTTAAACAGTTTTTATGAGTGACAGGTGTGTAGGCAATGCGACATTTACGAACGCCTCACGACGAGCCTTCAAAGATTATAATTGAATTGTGTATTTTAGCTGCAGCAACACCACAATGAATCTCAAGCTGAACAACGACGTAAAAAGCCCGATAAATCATATTAAATCAAGGGATTCAATAATAAAAGTGAGTAATAATATGACTTACATTCGCTGAATTTATTAATAATAAATTACTAATAAAATGTATAATATATTATAAACTATATAATCTTAGAAGTATTCGAGACGTGGACAATATAAAAATGTTTTTATCACTAAAAAAGGACTCAAGTAAAGTGAGGGGTAGAAGAAAATCCCTAGTTTCGAAACAATACAACCTTAATACAATTATGACTGTTACTGAAAAAATTGAATAAATAAATGATACACAAGGAACAATAACTGATTCCAGTAACTGATTAAATGTACAAAACAAATGTAGGTGATCCTTAATGAAATAAAAAAAAAATATATATATATCAATAACAAATCTTCAATTTCGTTTAAATAGAATACTAGAGTTTACCCCGCGGCTGCGCCGCAGGTCAATCTCTATTGCGTACCTGTTGTTTAAAGAGCAGGCGTTAATACAGGTTACATTATACTAAATTTTCATGTTAGTGCTATTTGCCCCGGAAGATTCACTTCATTTTATATCGCAAACTATCCCATCTCCCGGCATGAAAAGTATTTATGACCATTGTCGGTATTAAAACTACATCAAACAAAATTACAGCTAAACCCATCAAGTATTCCCAGTAGTTTTTCCGTGAAAGCTTAACAGATGGACAGATCGAGTTACTATTGCATATTTTTATAGATGCTGAATTGTTATAAAATGAAATACTAAAAATTCATAAGATCGGAAGTTTCAGTTTAAACCTTTTTTATGTGTGAACCTTACGCGATTGTTGGATGGTTTAAGGTGTAAATAAAAAAAAATTGAACCCAATAAACTTATAAAAACAAAGTGAAATATATTTTAATATTAAATGAATTACAGATTCGAAAAGAAAGCCTAAAAAATAATATTCCATGTAATAAAATTACTATGAACATAAATTTCCAACCTCTTTCATCTCGATTGCATAAATGTCAAAGTAAGGGTATGAAAGTTGTATTTTGCAGACGACAATAAATGCAGGACACTTTTTATGGTGAAAAGTAGGACAATTTTGACATTATAGGGATTCCAAGTTTATACAAACGTATCCACGTGGCACTTGTACGTTTATAATTGTACCAGACCTAATAACTGCAATCATTTTCCGAGGTCATAATGTATGACATACTGGAGTGAGCTTATTTAATTGATTACTAAAAAAGAACCTAAATCTAAACGCTGTAAAATCCTCCATGGCCAGACGACTCCAACTTTCAATTTTTGACTATAATTTTTTTGACTATTATAAAATTTATTTGGCAGTAGACCACTACCAAATAAATTTTATAATTTTAAATAGCGCGATAAGATTTACCTCTGTCTTATTTAGCCTCCGTTTCTATATCTTACCAACCGTTCATTTGTCTTGCTATTAGTTGAAAATTGACATAAGCCCCTAAAACAATAACGTCAAATTTCAACCGATGGTATTGGAAATGAATGAATACTGAGATAGATATAAGATACCGGCCATATGTTATATAGAATTTAAGACCTTTTCAGAGCTAAGTACATTTTTTACAAGCGATTGATATTCGTAGTATTCTTCCTTTATAATGTTGCTACTATAAACACAATTAATAAAAACCCTCATTAAACGGTGATGTTAAATTTAAGTGAATTATTAAATTTCCCTTTATTTGAGAAACTTGGACAAATTGGTCTCTCACCGAAGTCTGCAATAATTCAAATTACTTACTTTTTTATTAACTACTTTGAAAAAACTACAATTATTTATTGAATAAGCCCACGCAATGTATTTTTACTATTACCGAATTGAAAACGTGACGTTGTAATGTAATAGCCATATTTCAAAAGTATGATAAAATAAACATAGTTGTAATAGAAACATAAACAATTTACAGCCCGTGACTCTTCAATCTTTCACTTAAAACCTTTAAAACATGATATTTCCATTATGGAAAAGAAATTAAACTTCCTGTCTTTAAAACGTCGAAAATGTTATTACAATAGTTTCATTTTAGTTTACACATGACTAATGTGTTAATTCGAAGGTGGATGTATATGACTTGTATTTATTTTATTTTGAAACATTTCTTAGAATGTAATGCAACTAGAAATTAACTAATACTCCGTTTATAATGCACAAAGGAAACGTATTTACTTTTGATAACACAATACTTCTGTGAATCAGTGGTCAAGGAACCCACGTCCTGTTACAATGAAGTAGGTTCGAATGTTAGCAGAGTACATGCACCTTTTGACTTAATATGCATATTGTTATAATTACGTTACGTTTGAAGTAAAATTGGCTGTATTTTACGAAGGTGCATAAAATGTACAAGAAATAATTTAGCTATGTAGACTCCATTAGTATGTGATAGAAGGGATATGGTCAAGAAGTGAGATTGAAGCCGCCACCTATTGCCAGACATCAATGTCTGTGTGACCGGAGAGCGTCTAATAATCTCAGCTATCATTCGCATCAAGGCTGTCAAGAACAATAAGAACAGGGACATGCTTGCAGGCCCACACTAAGCAGCTAAACAGATGTCCCACGATTCTAACTACGACTTAATAGAAGGAATACAGGGCAGTTCTAGTGTGTATCCGACTGTCGCCGCAAGTCCCATATTGTCTCACTATTTGTCTCCGAACGGTAGGGCATGCATGAAGTATTTCTACCTCGCAACAAAAAAATAAGGATTGCGGTGCTGTCTTTGTAAAGGATGGCATGCCTGTTTTAGCAATAAAAGCTACCAAGAATAGCTAGAAGTTTAAAAGAGCGAGAAATATTTTTACAATATAGACACAAAATGAAAGTTTATTTTTCTTAACCACTTTACGGTAGTTATAAAAAATGCATTTCCAAAATATAAAAATATTGTTAAAAATATATCAGAATACAAAACATGTACATAATATTTGTATTAAAACACTTATTGTTATTTATGAAGTGAGAACCTTCAACGTAAACTGAAATAAAATGGTTAAAACAGACATCTAACCGGATCTCAATGGATTGGAAAACTTTCAGTAAAAGACGTTTAAACAGAATTTAATGTGAAAGTCTGTACATTTTCATACACACGTGTGTAATATAACTTTAAATAAACACACTAACTAGCATACTAACAATTGTTTTACGGTTTACTCTTAGCTAAGAAATGCAGTCTTTTCACTCATTCACTCTCATCTCCTAGAGTTAGAGCAACCAAAAAGCAGAATGCTTATCTATGCAACCGGTTTTTAAAAAGTGTATTGTGCTACGGATTTGACAAGGTGCGTTATCTATGAAGCCGTAGTAATGGTTAACGCTGTCAGGTTTGAAACTGGTGATGATGAAGCATGCACCACTTAGACGTTTTCTAACTTAATTTTACAATACCTTGACTGTGAAAGGAAACATCGTGAACAAATCTGCACATCGAGATAACAAATGTATTAAGCCCCCCAATCCGCGTTGGACAAAAAAAATGGATGTTATAGGCTATTATTATAATTTATTATTACATGAATTTATTTATGTAGGGAGTGGTAAAATTTTGAATCTTTCATAGGTAGTAGGTGACAGTGACACCACTTTCCATTAGGTGGGCCATTTCCATATGCCTCTTTGACTTCTTCAAGCATTAAAAAATTCCTAAGCCAAATTATTTTTTACCGTTTTTATTTCCGTACCTATTATCTATCTTACTTGGTTTAGGCACAAAAGTTAGCGATAAACCGCCCACAATATGTCTCCGAAATGTGCTTTGTTTGCACTTTTGGTTATCTATTCGTGTGTGTATAAGCCCAGGGGCCATATTCTACTGTTTCAATATGCCTATTGGCGTTGCGATGATATTCAAAGTACGACTCCATTGCGATAATATCAAAAATTCATATTCTACTAACTTCTCGATATCGTCGTGGCGGAATAGTACCAATTTTCAACATTTATTTTGCTAGTTTTCGCTTATAAATATCTATAAAGGTAGAGTGGCTTACCACGAGCACGCTATTGGCATTAACAGAAAACCGAAATCAGGAAAAACTACGATTGAGACGATAGTATCCGGCAATTCTGACGAGATGGTAAAAGCAGAATTGGGCCCCTGGTGGCTCAATAGCTGATGCACAGCACACACTTTAAAAAAACCCATATGGTAGTGCTCATGGAAAACTTCTGCTGAGAATTCATTCCAAATTTCTAAGGTTCGCAAGACGTTTTGAAAACTTGCGTATATTTCACACAAACCGCCGCAGTGTTTTAATCTCTATGAGATGCAACACCTTCTAGAGTCGCTCAAGTACAGGCCATTGCCATACAAAAGGGCTAATGATTGAACGATTTTAAGGTATTTCACGCACTCCTTAAGTTCGGTCAACAACGTTTTATATGTATTTACAAGTAGTGAAAGACAACAAAACAGTACCTATATAATCATTCATTTGAAAACAAATTTTAAATAACAATGTTTATGACAGTATATGAATACAATTCAAGAACCTATCACAGTTACAAATGCAAGCCAAATACAGTTCCAATCTGTTGAACAAAACAAATACTAAGAATTTTAAACAAACACTATATATATGAAATGTATAATTTATAAAATACATTGAACCTTTTCAAAGCATTTTTTTTGAAATGTCATTGGCTGGAACCCAAAGAATAAGAGAGGCAAAACAAAAAATTTCCTTTTGAGTTCGCATTGAGATTGCCAAGACTAACGTAATAGCAAAAGAAATAACATAATTTTAAACACGTATACAATTTGTGATAAAAGTACTGGCGCACCCGATTTTTATTGTGTTTTCTGGGTTTATCCGACTGTTCTATACGATTACATTTGTAATGTAAAGTGATATTACTGTCAACGCGGTCAGATTATTAAAGCTGCGTTGAAAAGATCCCAGTATGTGTGGACTGAGTGCAATCGAATAGCTACTCGGACTTTACTTGTATCGTGACAGACTACAAGCGAAGTGCCCTTTAACATCGCCATCTGATCGGATATAGGTGAAAGAGCATTTGCCCGTGTGGATGGCTACCACCCCTGGTCTAGGGTATGCCGCCATAACAACCTTGAGTTGTGTTCCGGTATTAGTGGCCAGGTTCCGGTCTCTCTTTAGAGAGCGACAGCAACTTTAGTGTTAGTAATGTCTATAGGTGATGAACACCGCTTACCATCAGGTTGGCCTACTGCCTCTCTGCTGAACTTTTGCAATAAAAAATATAGAATCGCTACATGATCGGACTGCAGAATTAAAGTGGCATGAAATGGTCTTAAATATTTAACCTTGAAAATATTATTACGAGTTATGGGGTTCGAATTAAAATGCCGTTGGAATTATTATAGAGTTTATTAGAACTATACAAACACGCATAAAACAGCTACAAATATAACCGAACACAACAAATCTAAACATAATGCAGAGGGTCGTAATTCAATAAAACGCGCAAAGTCCGTCACTACTAGTTTCCCAATTGTACACATGTCAAGCTTAGATCGTTGTTATCGCTTGACTGCCGTCTCTCTCCAACAGGCCATCGTTTTATACTGCCCAAATGCAAATATGCCCGTATCGTAGTCGACGTAATCCGAAACACCTGGCTAATGACTCGGCCGCAAGTGACTATAAACGAGTACAATAAAACAATGGGCTGTTCTCTAGAAACGTATGCCAATAAATAAGTAAACAAAAGAAGACGATCATAAAAGAATTACAATTAGTTCAAATGCCGTGTTTTTACAGATATGTAGGTGGATTTTGTTTTTGTCGGAACTTAATTTGTAACAATATACTAGAAAAGAACATTGCTTACTCGTATCCAAATAAGCTCAGATGAGTATAATCCGCTATCTGATAGTTATTCCATACGAGTGCACTCGGTCTAAGTACACTACTCGTACCAACGCGACTTAATGCACAGTTCACCAAAGTTTCAATAAATTTTAATATGAAATGTTTTGCTAAATACGGCTAATTGATTGTTCAAGTATCAAATATAAATTGTGCACAGAAAATACATGGAATTTTCTTAATTACTGCTACTGATTCACATAACATAATATATGTACATTGTAACACAACCAGAAAATTACCCAAGTGCGTGTCAATCCAAGCACAATTAAAAGGCTCCGTATATTTGACAAATTTTCGGTGTTTTTGCCATTGTCTACGAATTTTAAGAAGCAGATATTTGGTCGAAGATGAAAAGTCCGTATCTCTTTGAGTCCCACTTTTTTCAAATAAATTTTCTTGAAGATATATTTAACTGTTCAAAGCACTAAAACATTTGCACCTATTTCCCCACCTATTGACTAACCGCTTACTGACCACTAAAGGTGTTTGGTAGATATTTCAGATATCAGTGATAAACATAGGATACTTTGTATTTATGAAAATCAATGAGAAATAGATTCAGTACAATGTCCGCTATGTGGATTATTTTATTCATGAATGCAAAAATTATAGTTACTGCCTCATTTAATAAAATCACTATCGTAAACTCCCACATACATGTCATAGGCCTCCAATTTCATTTTGCATTCACGTACAGTCTTCAGGGGTTTTAATCGAACCCTGGTGAAGAATCAAGGCTTTAGACCTTTTATTTGCATCATTTCAGGAAGAACGCCGCCGTACTGGTCGATACATAGCGATATTAGTGGGCATATCGCTTTTCATCTTGGCGTTCTATCACGCTTGGGTACGGCGTATTCCCGTCGTCGCCAGCCTTGTGGTACCAGCGCTCATAATGTTTGTTTACGTCGCATGGGTGTTATACACAGCTTCCAGAGATAAACACAAGGTAACTATTGTAATAGTTATTTTTTTTTAAATTTTAACGTGATAGTACAGCAGACAGGCTAATGGTCTGTCTGATGGAAAGTGGTTACTGTCGCCTATGGACATATGCATCACTAGAGGTGTTATTAATGCGCTGCCGGCCTCGAAGGAATAGTATGACACCTTTTTTAAAAACCCTATCTTGTAGCGCTGTGGGCATACCTCAGCAGAGAGCTCATTCTAAATCACCACGGTACGCAAGAGAAACGTTCTAGAAAACCGCTGTATACATGAGGGAAGCAGCTCAAGGAAGTGGGGACAAACACTCAGCCAATGACGAGGGATGCGCTAAGTAAAAAAATAGACGTAGACACCATTTTAAATAGTTCCTCGGAAAATCTATCTATCTAGTCATTGTCAACTATACAGGAATATACAATTTTGAAAATAATGTTTAATTAAAAAAATGGGTAACAGACGACAGCCTTCACGCATGTAAGAAGACTCAGCCAAATTGTAACGAGCGAGTTTTTGTAGCAGTTTTAAAAAGCACATTTCACTAAACTGTTGACATTTTCAGTATAAACACAATTCTTATCTAAAATAAAAATAACATACAACTATTGATCACTTTTAACCACAATTATTTATTTTCAAATAAAACTGCACCGCAGATCATTATTTTTTAAAACAAGTTTTCGACAAGAACTAATATCAAATCTTGCGCTTATAAGTATTTCACTGTAACTGAGAATGACGTTCCATTCAGAAACATTTTAATTAATCTCCAAGTAAAACGTTAGCAAGAACACGTGTACAATATTTATTTCTTCAGCCTCATCATATGCGATTTTTGCTGGTGCGTCACAGATTGGTGGATCAGCGCCTAATAACAATAAGTTTTACTCAAGTATCAATACAGTACAGCACAGTGTTATTATAAACATTGCGAAAATATACGTACATTTTCAAATACACCTAGTTCATTTTCGCGCAAAATTAATTACAACTAAGCGTTTATATTTTTCATTATAAATACTAAGATTTCATTTTCATCGGTCAATAACTCGATCTATATACAGCATGCGAGGACTGTCCGCAGACGAGATAACCTATGACAAATCGATAATGTAGTAGTTACAGATCTTCCACGTAAGTAGGAAACGACTGATGAATTACATCGGTTGGTATTAAGCATACAGGTCTGTACTGGTAAAACGCGGGACCTACCTCACGTTTCGCTAACACAGTTTAGAGTATGAATGATGGTCCTGCATCCCTGTTCTTACAAGGCTGCCAATAGGTACTATCAGACTGGTATTCGGATTGGCGTTGGTTGTACATCCATTAATAACATGATGGATGTAGATCTAAAACACAGGTAGGCAGGCTTTGAGGGTCAATAGGAGAATTCAGTTGGGCTAGCAGCGTTCGTTAAGCTTCATCAAGTCTTCTTGTTGACCATGCCGTAGTGCTTGAAGTCGAAAGTCTTTGATCAGTGCAGTCTCCCCGTTTTGACCTGTGTGGCTATGAGGTGGACACTGACGGCAGGATTGGAGCATAAATTCCAAATCGTGCATCGCGCTATGGAACCAGTTACGCTCGGAGTCGCTCTTATGAACAAAATCCGAAATGAGAATATTCGTAAGACAAGAGACAGACAAAGACAACCAAAATAACTGACATAGCTCGTTTTTGTAAGCTGAAATGGCAACGTGCTGGTCATGTCTGTCGTAGGACCGATCGCGATGTCTGATGGAGCAGAGGAGTTCTGAAGTATTGGACGCCCTCCAGCCCGATGAACCCACGATCTGCGCAAAGTTGCCGGTAGGTGCTGAATGAGGACAACGGAGAATCAGGATATATGGCGCAAATTTGGTAAGGCCTAAGTCCAACAGTAGAGTGCGATTGGCTGACGACGATGATGCAAGTCTGCGAATTCGCATTTATCCGGACTTATAGCGCACCTCTACTACTAACTGTAATGGCATACGGGTAGAATGGAGAGTTTCCTATGGCATGAAAAATCATACAAAAATAAAAATGAAACCTTATTTTATTAATATGTGACAATGACTTATGGATATTTGTATATTGTTGGTTCCTTCTTCGCGTCTATGGTAATGAACGCATCATCTTGAAATTTGGCATATAGGTATGTAATTTTAATAACGTAGACGAACATTAAATATAGGATACTCTTTCTCCTGGAAAATGAAATAATTTTAATCAGATACGAAGCAAAAGACAACGCAGCTAAGCCCCGCAGAAAGCTCTTCCTCATTAAATAAAAATGATCGAAATGAACTAATTACATGCATATTTATTTCGACGTCCGGTTTATCAAAGCGACTTGTAAACACCTGAATTCAAGAAAGCAAAGTATAATTATGTGGATGGAATGCTAAACATTTATCTTTGGACTGGAGTCGTGGTACCTACGTGAAGTATTTCAAAACGATCACGTATATTAAAAGATACCATGACGTCATCAATCAAACGATCTTAGACGGGTTAATTACTGCAAAAACAGCATCAAAATAGTACTATAGGGCGGTGAGAAATGTTCAGATGTAAACATTGCTGTTTGAATCATCGATGGTCTGCACGTACGTGAACGTAAACATTTGCCTAAGGCCAGGTATAGATAGAGTCAAAGAAGGCCAACGTATAGGTTTCGCTGGCGCTCGTTTGGTCTATGTGTACGTTTCCTCGGACGCTCGATTGGTTCGGTTCCTTTGATCCACGTGGTGTATTTTTCTCGAATGCCAACGACCGTGTGTTGGTCTTCAGTGGCCCTGTGTGTACGCGGCCTTACCGTTCATGCTGAAATCGATTGATGCTGCCTTGACAGTGTGTTTATAAAACTATGTGTGAACGTAGATTATGATGTGAGCGGTAGACATTGGCAAGGACGTCATGAATGCTTATCGTATAAACATTATTTCAGGAATGCCAACGTTGTAATTAAAGCATGAAACTCAGAAGATTTTTTTGTAATACATATTTAAATAATCATAATGATTTTGAAGAATTAATAATATACTTCAAAAAACGAGAGATAAATTATCTGTGGCGCAC
Organism: Dendrolimus houi; assembly: GCA_039645545.1. NCBI lineage: Eukaryota > Metazoa > Arthropoda > Insecta > Lepidoptera > Lasiocampidae > Dendrolimus > Dendrolimus houi. The sequence continues at coordinate 9,194,275 of CM077127.1, read as the reverse complement.
TCTAGTTACGTAGAATTTAGGCGCTATTCACAGTTATATTTTTACTGAGCAATTGTGTTTCCTAGTATTCTCTTATGATTTAGAATATATGAGAGGCAAACAATGAGCCGCAGATTATTTGCCTAATATGTTAAAAACCCATAAATTAATTGTGGACTGGTGCTAAACAGGCTATTGTCGACAATTATTATTTTGAGTAATAAGCACTGAAAAAATGGACCAGCATTAATGGTTATATTTTACATGTTATTGTGTAAACAGTATGAAAGAACTAAACACACACTAAATAGTCAGTTTTACATATGTAATGTCTTTTAGCAAATACATACTTTATGAATAGTTTGAAATTATAATCTCAGTTCTTATAAAAACTTATTATACTAGCGCGGTTTTGGCACTAGGCCGTAAAATATTATAGGTATGAACATCTACCTAGATGATATTTTTAAAACAGGGGTTAATTAAGTAATTAACCCCTGTTTCAAATTGTATAACTTTTAAGATTTCATGGCCATTTTAGGAAAAAACGGAACACTTATCTGTATACCAGAACTTTTAGAACAAAGTATATTAAAAAACGAAATAAGTAGTAAAATTAAGAATACGTTCCCTTTAAAACGATAATAATGAAACGAGATGTTCTTTTACCAAATCGTGTTGTAGACAAGATGATTGACAGAAGTATTGGTAAAATGATTAAGGAATTTCTTTAGTGAGAAAACTTTGAAAATATAGGAAATTATTGAGAAGAATGGCATTGACTCGCAGTAGTTTTCAATACTTTATCAATTTGTTTTATGATAAATAGAAAATTGAACTCTATGAAGACGTTTCTATAGAGAAATATTCTACATTAATACATTTTTCATATCTGATATTCTGAAAGAACTTTTGGAGTTGCCTAATCACAGGAATTAAAACAGTGCTTTTCGTCCCTAGGAAACGATTTTCCCTACTGTCAATAAATTTAAAAAACTGTATGAACCATCGATAATACATGTCATTCATCGACTCATGTCCAACAGCCATTGTTAAATTTCGTTTTAAATTGTAATAACAAAATATCAACAATTTTGTAACATCATTTTATACTTATAAATTACTTTTCACTAAATTATTTATATTATTTAATTTACATAGAGCTAAATATTTACTATCATCAGTGACAGAAAAGATACTGTCTGGTAGCAAGCAACAGAAAAAGAAATTTTCTTGAAGTTTCATACATGGCGTATAAAATTAGTGCATCATATTTATATAAGGATTTAACGCCTATTTTCACTAGAGAAGTGGTTGTTTGTTTAACTAATCAGTTTTTATTCACTTTCCTTATATTCGAAATGAAAAGCAGAGTGTTAACGTCAAGTGTATGGCCTAGTTGGGCACTCGAACTATTAGTACCCTCGCTACGCTCGTGCGCCAAACTATCTCTTGGCTAAATAGGTCATTTTCACCTCTCGTGTAACAAGCTACTAGTGCAAATGCGTGGCAGTCTGACAATGAAGGGTTCCATACAAGTTCCAAAGGTCTACTGTTTTCATTACTTGGGCATTAAATCTCATGTTTCACTTATTAGTTAACATTTAGTAATTTTTACGACTTGCTAAATAAAATAGTTGTGGTAGCGTAATGGCTAGCGCACGCGCCCCAAGCTCAAACGACGTAGTTTCGAATCCTGGCCGAAACGCATGCACCACTTGGGCAGTTTTCTGACCTAATATGCATTATGTTACAATTACCACATGCTAACAATGGTAAAGGGAAACATCGCGATGAAGCTTGCACATCGAGATAATCGATGAGTCAAACCTGCCAAGCCGGACAGGACAAGATTGGACAAGCGTGGCGGGTATACTGTCCAAGCACGGCAGTGGGAACTTTATGGGCTCTTATTATGATTACATTATTATTATAGTGTATGTCTTTGAAGACCACGGGCCATAAAAATGGCCCGGACTTTTGGAGGGCTTGCGTGGGGCCATGGGAAGGCCACCACGTAGAGGCCCTTTGACAAATTTAATGTAAATGTGTAATTATTATTATATTGCAAAATAAAAAGGAATACTCTACTATCACCACCTACATACTGACTATAAAAAGCTAAATTAAAATCATTAATTACTGTTATGACTTTTGAATCAGCCTGAAAATGCTGTGTACAGTGAAAGAAGTGTACACCCACACGTACGTAAGCCCCCAGTTACATGTATGGCGACAACGCATAATCTTCATCTTCACTACATCATTTATAGCGGAATATAACAGAGAATTGCTGAGAAAAATTGTGACATACGAAGACGGATGGATAATACGGACGGAGAAGAGTATCTCAGTTTATATCAAATATGCCTGTTAAGTAGTCTATTCTCAAGCGCAAACTGTCGCTTGAAATTACCAGTAAAATTGAGATGTCACGTAGTCCACTACGCCTTATACTTATTGGGGTAATTTTTAATTTGATGGGTTTATCACCACCCCCTTTGGTGTATTTTACTTTAGAAGAAATTAATCTAATTTCTGTATTCCACTGGCAGTCTCAAGAGAACTGTAGGTAGATACTAAATTTTAATTTATAAACTTAAGGGCCTACTTTACTTTGTTTGTTTTTTTAAATTAATCTCTCCGTAATACGATGTAGATGGAGTACAAACTTTTTACATCGCTAAATTAGCCAAACATATTTTTGAAAGTTATCTCGAGTAGATCGCTTAAGTTTTTCCAAGAACTGATTGTAAGTATTCAGGTTTAGGGTTTCGTAGCTATTTCAGCAAAAAAATTATCTCATATAAAACTACATATCCATCTGTTTACATATTATCTGTCTACATATACCACAGCCATTTTTTTATAAAAAAATGTTAAGTTTATAAAAGGCAGAAAACCGTTTTTATACTACACAGTGATGTAGCGCTAAATCCAGTATAAAAAAAATACAGATGAGATTAACTGACATACATATATTTAAGGTATCTATTATTTTTCACTTCGTGTCATTTATTTATTTAACAAGACAACAAAATGATTACAACTTGTTGGATTATACATAGCATAGAAAACCTCTGGGTTTTATATTAGTGCTATGGATATCTCCGTCCGTAGCATTTAAGAATTTTAACATTACATTTGGTTTAAAAAGTGCATTTTAAGTTTATTTTTAATATAGATTGATGGAATGCTTTCCCTAAAGTCAACAGGTAACTCATTTACATGTTGTTCGCCCGATTCGTGACGAACCGGTTTTGGGCGATGGCTCGCGTATACACAGAGTGTTTTATTTGACAGATCATCGAAAATTAAAGTGGATTTTGTGACTTATTTGGCTCGATCACACTATGATGCCGTTCACGGTTCAATCTCGCTCCGGTCTCGGCCAGTTCCCGGTACGGACAAATGTTCTTCAACAAGAAAGAATTGAAGTATTCTCACTATGGTATCGCTCTAATTTCGACTGGATATCGCACATATTTGACTGAACAAATTTAACGGCAAACTAATAGTAGTGACCATACAGCGAGATTTGGGCCCGGTTCCTATATCTTACCGATCCTTCATTTGCTTTACTATCGGTTAAAATTTTACATAAGTTCCATACAAGTAATGTCAAAATTCAACCGATGTTAAGGCAATTGAATGAATAGTAAGAAATAGGAACCGGCCATTAATCGTATCACGACCGGAACTGTGAAGGGAATCATTGTTTGAATTGAGCTAATAAGTGAATTTTGAAAAACTCTTCTAAATTTAAAAAATGTATTTAAATTCAAATTCAAAAGTTTTTTTTTCAAAATAAGTTCCACTGGAGAACACTTTTTGAAGGTCATACATATAGGTTAAAATTAAATTTGTCTTCCTATTCTATATACACCGCTTCGCAACGTGTTATTGCTGTTAAGGAGAAGAAGCGGCAAGAAACTCCACAGCAACACGTCTAGCTAAATATTGTTTTTCTTTATATTTCTTATTCTATTTATATCTCAAGTTCTCTTTTTCTTTTTTAATAAGTTTTATACAGAAGTATGTTACAGAATTACTTTTTGAAGAATTAATGGAGTTGTAGCAAACAGTACATACTCAATAGGACCAAGACACAATAAAAGGAAAGAAAACATTATTATATTTATAATAATGACATGACACACTAAAATATTATGCTGCAATATATCTCCACAAATTCCTTACAAGCTTGGCAGGATAAAAACGTTATACAAAATGTAGTATAAGAGGTTGGAGCGAGCTGCTATGTAAATGAATTTCTGTCATTTAAGGATTCTTCAATAGTGTAGTATCCCTTTTTTAGCAAGATACTTTTTAATTTGGTTTTAAATTTAGTGAAAGGCAGATCTAACATTTCACTCATCACTTCACTATTTGCCCCTTCGAAGTTTGAATTGGGTATCATGATGACTGTTTATTTTAAAAATTTCAATGTTCTCGAATTTAACAAACACTTAACGGAAGATGTTTTGAATAAGCCCCGTGGAGTAGTTTTTTGAGATGTGGAATATATTTTCGAATACATCCTTTTCTATGATTTCGTAACAGAATGACAAAAATCATGGACGTCACCTCACAGAACCCTTCACTGAAACGTACTTGGCCAATTTTTAGTAAATTTTTATTTTGGTGTACAATAAATATTTATGTGCTTAATGAGGCCCTGGAACGAGAAAAATAGATATTTAAAAACATAAATTATAAATTGAGCGTGTCTGAAGTGTTTGTACTATTCTATCTATTCGTAAATATATTAGTCTAAAGCTCTTATGTTTTCTATTATGGGTCAGCTGTTTTGCTTCTTTGCACTACAATAGGCACTTGCCACTTTTTCTTTAAATTATCAAAATAAACCTTGAACTTCATTTTCTTTCTTTTCACTTATATTAGGTGACTAAAAATACTGAAGTGTGTCTACCATCGCCTTGCGATGAAAAATGTCAACAGCTGCACTGACATACATATTTAATCTTAGACGTTGGGTTGGCACAAAATTATAACTACTTATCTTCTATATATACCAATATAACTGGAAAGATATAGGTATTGTTGTTGTAACATGTTACAAAAAGCTCAAAACTTATATTCATATAAAATTAGCGGACCCCAAAAAGCAATGCGGGTGAATTTTTCAAGTCCATATCCTAAACTATACGAAATAGCGAAAAATACACACTGCAGTCTCGAGGCCGATTTCGACGAAAACTAATCGAATCAGCTGATTTTGAGAAAATAAACATATTTTGTATAATTATACCAAATCATAGTGTAGCTTCTGAGGATCAATTTCTGTGAAGGAATGTCAAATGGCAAACCAAGGGAAAGGGTTGTATTTAAACAAAATGTTCTGTTTTCCATATATTTATTAAACCTCACCTTATTTTACATAATATGGAAATTATGAAAATTATTCTATTTTAATAGACATCCATAAAATTAAATAAAACTAATATTTTTAACGCACGTGATTTTACCCGAATCAATCAAATCAGCCAATGGGTAAACATTGACTGAATTCAAATGAGGTGCAGCCCAACGACCGGCGCAATTTGATGTTTAAATAATGTATGAAAATTAGAATATTTTATAAAAGAAACCCTTTTCCCTTGGTTTGTCGTTTAACATTCCTTCGTAGAAATTGATCCTTACAAGCTACACTATGGATTGGTGTAATAATTCAGGATGATATTTTTTCAAAATCAGTGGGTTCGATTCCCGACAAAGTAATTGATTTTTCAAAAATGTACCACTTTTGTTTTTGTCAAAATCGGCCTCGAGACTCTTGAATGTTTTTCGCTATTTAGCATAGTATAGAATTTGGCCCTGAAGTTCCACTTGAAAAAGTCACCTCTATACTATCATCAAGATAGAAAATAATTTAAATGTCGTAATAATATTTAATCGTAATATTCGTTCAAGTTATGACGTCGCAAGTTGCTATTTTCACACAAAAACTAGGAGAGTTCGACTGTTTGTTAGATAATAAAAAGTGTTGGAATTAATTTGATTGTCAATTACCCTACATGGAAGAAAAATACTTTTTCATTTCTCATATTCTGAAAGTACATTTGGAGTTGCCTGATCACAGGGATGAAAACATTACTTTTCCTCTCTGGGAAACAATTTACCCCGGTGTCAAAACATTTTAAAAAAATATATGAACCATAGACAATACATGCGACTCATGTCCCAATTTTTTTTACAGCCATTGTTAATTCGCCGCATAAATTGTAATAAAAAAATATCAACAATTTTGTAATATCATTTTATACTTATAAATTACTTTTCACTAAATTATTATTTAATTTATATAAAGAGACAAAAAAAAATCCTATCTGGTAGAAAGCAACAGAAAAAGAAATTTACTTGACGTTTCATATGTGACGTATTAAATGAGTTCATCTCATTAAATTATGGATTTAACGCCTGATTTCATTAGAGAAGTCGTTTTATGTTTAACTAATCAGTTTTCATTTACATTCCGTATATTAGAAATGAACAGCAGAGTGTTTACCTCGGGTAAAAGGCCTATTTAGGCACTCTATCATTAGCGCCCACGCTACGCTCGTGCTCCAAACTATCTCTTGCCTATGGGTCACTTTCACCTCTCGTGTGCCATCTACTATTTCCATGCCCTGCTATATAGTCTGCCAGAATTTCGAAACTAAATGCCAAAATTTAAATAAAATTTTCTATTTATATATGATATCAATTTATACGATGCGTAATCATAAATAACCGTTTTTAGAATTTTGTACCTATTTTATATCGATTTGAAAATTTGTCTAGAATAAGTTCAGAAACGGTTCAATGGCAGTTCAATGAAAATTTTAGTGATTGAGACAGGTGCTTATATATTTTTGAAGAGAAACTTTAGAATCGTTGCGATTTGAAAGTCGGTAAAACGAAAAAGCGACACTAAAAAGAGATAAACACATAAATCTATAGGACTAGGCATGTGAAGGAATGAGATAGAAAATATTATACTTAATAATTTAAACACAATATTCATACAGATAGAGTTGGAAATGTTTCGAAGTTTTTCATTAATATTTAAAATTTAGTGTTTTAAAGCTTAAGTATATTATAACGATATAATATATGAAATGTGACGTCACGAAATTTAGAATCCCTCCCACCTCTTGTCACACTGTTTTACTTCTACTGCGTGTGAACTGCACACACACACACACACACATTTTTTTTGTGTATTTCGTTTTGGTATCATCCGTGATACAAAAGTCAATTAAGTGGCGGTAACAGTCAACATATTATAAACAAATATTTACATTTTTAGACGAGCTTATGTCGTTTCATTTATTTTCGAACTTTGTGTTTAGCATTGATTATTTTTCAAAGAATTGAAACATCTGCTCATTGCAGCAAACACGCCTGTTAGCAGTAATTAGCGATGTGATGTCTCGCATTCTCCATTAATAAATCAAAGGCAGTAAACTAATGTATGCCCGAGAACCATGATTTTTGTATCGGCCGACATTTACGTTGATGTTGATCGACATGGACAAAACAACGTTTGCTTGTTGCTCTGTTTTACCGGGATGTTATTTTGTAGATATAAAATTAAAATGAATTTATCTATCCTATAAAATGATATTTATTTCGTTTTGTAATGTCCCTCTTTATGTAATAATCTAGATTGACAGAGGCGGTGGATATGTTTTTAAATTTATCAATCTGTATAAATATTTTCCCTTTTAGTCTCTGCATCTTGTAATATCTGTGACACTGGCATAATTATAGCCCATCGAAGCCTAAGCTTCATAAAAACTCGAACCAAGCAACGTCTACAAAACTTCCGGTAGAAATAACAGATTTCAACGTGCTAATGCGCTGAAACATGACAGCTTTTGTTTACTTTAACCTGTATTGTTGAAAGAATTTTCTAAAGTTCAATCTTCAAGGTGAAATCAACAGAGCGAAGTGCACCGTTAAATTTCATCGCAGTTTTCTTAAATTAAATGCCAATAAATTTAATAACCATAATTTTCAGTTCATGATGTGTTTTCAAAGATTCCTTTAGAGCTTTAAATTGATTTTTGCTTTCATAAATTCAGGTATTAGACGTTTGATGGATACTGAATAAGGTGGGGTGGATGCGAAAAATGATTAATAAAATATGAACATAAAAATAACTATTTGAGTACTTTTGCAAAGAAGAAAAGAAGCATGGGGTCTGTGGGGTACACCAACAACGAGTTTCTTCAAAGACACCTGTAAGAAATTCTTTGACACTACTCGTGATCAGAAGGCTGGATCATAATTCGTACAGCAAATTAACATTGCCATACAGCGTGGCAATGCAGCCAGCTTTCTGGGCACGCTTTTTACTGACAGCGATCTGTTACATAATATAGAACTTTAGAAAGTTTCTATACGTTGTACTAATCGATAGTTATCAAAAAAAAAGTTAAGTTAAACTAATCCTAACTAATTAATAGAAGTAATATTGTGTTCTGTCTCTAATCCCTTAAGATTATAACTAGAATACTGAGCCTAGGTCATCGGCATATATGGGCAAGGTGCCCAGAAGGGCGGCTCTGTTACCATGCTGGATTGGCCTTATGCCTGCCAGCCCTTTAGCGCTCTTTGTAGAGGTTCATAGCCTCAGTGCCCTATGGCGTCTCAACAACAAATGGCTCAAACAAGTAAATCTCACTGAGGGTTGCATGATTACAACATTTAGTGATTCAGCTACTTCTAGCACCGAGCTAGGTGATCTAGCCACATTTTGTGGACAGGATGTGGTCGACCTATCCGTTAATGCACACAATTACATGAATATTAAAAATATAAGTTAATAATTCTGAAAATTTATTTTAACTGAAAGTAAATACCCTGGATGAGGTACATTAAATTAAAACTGTTTTAGTTAATACCGTAAAATTCAAACTTTACGCAGTTCCGTTTTGTTTCTAACACTATACACTGCGGGCTATTAAATATCCCACACATAAAATAATGAGGAAAACTAATAAACTTTGAATGAGAGCACTGAGTAATGAATGGAACTTATCAATTTTATGAACGTCGTATCCGTTATAAGGTGCCTAGAAGTCGAAGTATCATATCTAACATCTCGCTTGGCTATGATCCAGGTTGACCCGTTGTTAATCGGTTTCACGGTGATTTATAACCGGCCATTGATGTTTGAAACATCACGCTCATATGCCAACAGATTTTTGTAAGCAGACTACATTCTTCGAGTAGTATATTCCTCTACCCTAAGGACAACTAAAGTAACTAGAGTTATTTATTCAAAAAATCAATGTTTCAATGCATTTGAAGTAAGAAATAGCTCATTAAGGATGAACTGATTGATTAGAAACGATAGATAGATTACTATTGACTTAGATGAAAAAGCTACTAAGAAACATTATTATGATTTTAAGATTTTTCCCCCAATGTATGGTGATCCCCTCTGGTTTTCAATTTTATCCCAATTTTTATCTCACTACTGTATAGCGGCATCGAATAAATAATAAAAGCCCACTAAAGTCCCACAGCTGGGGTCAGGCCTCCCAGTTCATAGGGGAACGAACAGTATCCCCGCCACGCTTGGCCAAGGCGGATTGGCGGGTTTGACACATCGGTCATCTGTATGTGGAGGTTTCATCACAATGTTGTCCTTTACCTTTAGCACATGGTAATCATAAAAATCATAAAGAACAGATTTTTTGTCGTAGGTACTGTAAGTAGTATTTTCAATAAATCTTTAACACTAAGACATTAATTAGAAGCACCATTACCATTTATCTCAATGAATTCGCGAAAAAAATAAACCATTAAAGGAATTTTGGCGTACGCAATGTAAACTGTTAAAAATGTTCGTAATCGATTTTTATCGCGATAAGCTGGCCTTTAAACAACCAGCCATATTGAAAAGTAGAATTTTACATAATGAATGACTTGAACTTTTAGTAAAAAGCAGCTGAAGTTCAAAAGCAAAACGACGACTGTAGAGCACAACCTACCAGTTCTTTTTAAATTGAAAATTTGTCCAAGGCAGGTTAGTGGATTTCACACATCAGCAATTTTGATGTACAGTTTTCCTGTTATTCTATTTATATTTTATCATATCACTCCGCTCGTCTTTAAAAATGAGAGGCTGAGCCCAGGAGTGGGACGTTTATGGGCTATTATTATTATATATATCACTCAATGAAATAAATAAAATCAATTAGTTTACGTTTTAGTTTTCTATTAACACCTGCAACAAACATCTTACCGTACAGTGAGGGTGTTCAGGCGATTCTAAAAACTGTCATTTTGATTGAGTTGGTTTAATTACATAGGTCCACAAAAAAGTTCATTGTGCTAGGTGGATATGATTTTCTGGCGTATTTTTTCCGAGTAAACACGAATCTGAAATCATAATTGGGGGTTAATGAGAAAATAATTGAGAAAAGCCCAAAAAACCGTTAAAAATCACGATCTTTTTTCAGTCGTCGATCGGTTTTGGGCGTTTCTTAATTATTTACTCATTGACCCCCACTTGTCACTTCAGCGGGATAAAATACGACAGAAAATCGTATTCTGACACCCAGCAAACTCAACTTTTTTATAAGCCTGGTTTTTTTACTGGGCGATTGTAATTCATATATTTTTTTTATTATTTAATATATTTGGAGCATACAATAAATATATTTATCATTCTCACAATATGAAATATACAATTTACTAGAGTTTACCCCGCGGCCCGGCCGCGGGTCGTACTTTAGTGCGTGCCTCTTGTTTAAAGAGCAGGCGTTAAAACAGGCTACATTGTATTGCATTTGTATATCGGTGGTATTATTTGCTCTCGGAAGATTTACTTCATTTTATATCGCAAACTATCCCATCTCCCGGGATGAAAAGTATCTATGTCCATTTTCGGTATTCAGACAGACAGATTGAGTTACTATCGCATTTCTTTTATAGATTATGATTTTTTATATTTATAAACTTAAGAAATAATTGGTCTCCTATAGAAACTTTAATCTCCTATTTCAACCCGTTCTAGTTTTATTTATCTATCACCGTCTATCTCTCTGTAAACTTCACAAACGATCAAAACTACAAATACTACCAAAACTACCGAAACTAGCGAAGCTATCAAAACAACCGCAACTACTAAAACAACCGAAATTACCAAAACCACCAGCCAAAACTACCGAAACTACTAAAATTACCACAACTACCAAAACTACCACAACTACCAAATCTACCACAACTACCGATACTACCATAACTACCAAAACTACCACAACTACCAAAACTACCACAACTACCAGAACTACAAGCTAAAAATACCAAAACTACCGAAATTACTAAAATTACCAAAACTACCACAACTACCAAAACCACCTAAACGATCAAATTGACCAAAATAAACAAAACGACGAAAATGGCAAATCACAAAAACCTATCCGACTTTTTGGGATAACCTTTATTTATGTAAAGGTTATCCCAAAAAGTATCCCGGGTAATGGGATAGATATAAATCTATCCCATTACCCGGGATAAAAAGTAACCGTTGTCTACCCTCTGTATTAAAATTACATATATACCCAATTTCAGCCAAATCGGTCAAGTAGTTTTCCGTAAAAGCATAACACACAGAAAGACAAATATATTTTTATCCCGAAAACTATCCCATTTTTCGGCATAAAAAGTATCCTATGTTTAACCTCTGCATCGAGAATATATGTATATATATATATATATATATACTGAGTTTCAGTCAAATCGGTCCAGTAGCTTTTCCGTGAAAACGGAACAGACAGACAGGCAGAGTTACTTTCGCATTTATAATATTAATAAGGATTTACATATGATCATACATTGACGGACTCTGTGGTTGAGCGGGCTAAGTCTTAGCCGGCCGAACTCGCTGGAACGCAGAGGCTCCGGGCTCGATTCTTGGCATAGTAAATTTTGGAAACGACCTTTCTGTTGTTTACTACTATGGTCTGGGTGTCTGGATCGGCACCAGAGTGGTCCGTTGTATATTACCCATAACACAAGCGTAACTTGCTTAGCTTGGGGATATACAGTGTGTGTATTTGTCTGCCTAAGCTAAAAAATAATATTCTTCTTCAATAATATTATTTTGCTTTTCAATTTTCTTTACAGGGTTATTGATAAAAATATAAATAAAACTTCTCTATTAAACATAAACAAAATGTACCTATTCAAAGGTTGAAAACGCCCCCTAGCACAGAAACAGGCTAATTTTTAAATGTTACAAAAATGTGATATCATTTTCGCTCTAATATTACATTTTTCCCTACTAAGAATGTTTATAAAAATGCTCGTTTAATACCAAATATTTCATAAAAGCAGGCTCTCTTGGAAAACGCTCGTGTGACCCAAGTCCTTTACTTTTTTTATCATAGACATTATTACAGTATTTTACTACAGAATTTGCTAAATATATGCGTTATTATTTTAATTAATACTTTTAGCGCACGATCTCTAAAACATGATATTGAGAATTAGTTATGGAAACTGGAACAAGATTTTAAGATAATTAAGTTTTTCCTAAATAGCTGTATAGAACAATTAAGGAAATCTGTTTTCAATAAATGTCATTGATTATTAATATTGTTACATGCCGTCAAAGATAAGCCGCACAGCCTATTGTTGAGCGCAGCTTATTGTCCTTTCTCGGATTAGAGAATCCTTTGTCTTTTGAATTTGTAGTTAAGAAAAACATGCTATTGTCTTTTTACTTGTTTTATAACCATCATTAGCATCGAACTATAATCCCTATTGTTATTGTATTCGACTTTGTGGACGTTCGCAGGTGTGCAAATTAAATTTCTTAGAAACCTTGTGTGCGCCTCCAATTCCTTTGTACTGTGCAGTTAGTATAAAACGAGGCCCGAATGAAGGGGAGAGCAGTTAAGCGACGACTACGAAGCGAGTAAGACGTTTTCTAGTACTCTCGATTAGCGATATAAACGACGGACTTTGCGCGTTCGAATTGTATTGAATTGTGCAGTGTGAACTGGTTGCATCCAGTTTTATTTGTATTTGTTTTATACGTGTTTGTACAGTTCTAATAAATCCTATAGTAGTTCCAACGGCATTTTTTTAATTCGAGTCCTGTTACAATATTATAGATCAGCCTATCGACAATAGATTCACGATATCGTTCCTGCCAGTCTTGGACTTTATAATATTCATATCTTTTAGATGGAATAAAACATACGGAAATGTGGATAAAAAAAAAATTGTTTGATACCTACCCAAAATTGTCATTGATATCAAATCAAATGTTTTGTAGCCCATTCTAAATAAACTTTCAAACAGATTAGGAGACCAAGTTCTAAAAACAATCTTTTATGTTTTGCGTCGTATAAATAGCCGTTTTCAGTTATATTCTGGCGTTTATTTTGAAACAAGAGTTTTCCCTTGTGACCAACCCTAGTTTATTCAGAAACCAAGCAGTTTACATACCATTAAAATTTTATCAAGAGGTTATTCAACCCCGCAAAATATCGAATATTCTAAAAAATAAACTCCTATTTTCTGGGATGAAAATTATATTAATTAAAGCGTAACAACCAGACAGATAGTGTCGTTATTTTCGTTTTATATTAGTAGGGGTAACATATAGACAATTCAATTTTATTTGTTGACTGGGATATGCCCGCAGCTTCGCCCACGCTTGACTTGAAATTAGGGATTTCCGAGACACAAAGTATCGCGACATTTAAAAAAGAATGTAAGCTTTCGTTTTAGTGGAAACTGTGTTGGATTAAGCAAATTTTTATGCATCCGAACAACTTCAAACCGCTCCCAGGATAACAAATATCACACATTTTATTACATTAAATTTACTATCGATCAGTAAAAAATCACATTGGAATCCGATTTTTTTTTATTTGGCCATTTTAAATCATTTCCAGAAAAAGAAATCTGGTGGGCTTCCCAGGATAAAAAGTAGCGCAAATTTTAAGTCTAAGAATTAGCTGTCAATCAACAAAAACCGCATCGAAATCGGCTCAGTAGTTTTTTCGTGAATCCGAACAAACAGACAACAAATCTAAAAAAAATTGCATCGTGTTCTCCATCGTTTATATATAGTCTATTCCAGTTGTTTTTTTAATCAGCTTTAATGTGCAGACACGACATATTTAGGATTTTATAATATAATATCGACATTGTTATATAATTTGTTAAACACACGATTTGAAATATTATGTATGCTTAATTCAATTTTGGCAATGTTGTGGGTTGGTTCCGGTTTGCATAACTACGTCCATTGTTAATCGATAAGCGGTTAATACCCGCCGCGGGATCGTTTTGGGCCACACGTGCCCTACTGATGACCCGTTCCGGGCCAAGTCGAACCTCATTGGAATTGTTTGTAACAATTTTACAAGACCCTTGACCCACGTAAAGCTATCCTTACGTGGGTTAATACTATATAGTAAATATATTGCCCGACCATTATACAAGCTTAACGATTTGTTGTTAAGATAATGTAGCTGTTCGTGTTTGGTTAAACGTAATTACACGGGTTCACTTCTCTATTTCAATTTCTATAGAAACGGTGCAAAATGTCTAAAAAAGAAATAAAGTTATTTGTTAAGATGTTTTCGTAAGTGACACTTTTAACTGCTTATTTAAACAATTAATGGTTTCTGAGGTTACCAGTTATGAGTTCAATAACAATTAATTCCATAAAGTTATGTAATAGATAAACTTAGGTTAACTGTTAACCTACAACGACTATCAAAACTCGCCACTAGATGGATCTATTTAAGAAGGAATATCTAATATTTATTTACATCAAACAAAAACGTCAACAATAAAACGTCAAACAAAAGATTTGGAATAGATAAACTCCTAATATTGGTCAATTAAGTTGAACCTAGTTTAATTATCGTACGATGATGTGGTCAGAAACGCAATTTTATAAGTTATTGAACCTATAGCGCTAACGAACAGATAAACTACAGTTAAAAGTACCTCAGAAACCGGGCATAAAAGAGCTATTATTACACTTGAAGCAGTTGGAAAGTCACTTATGAAATAAGTTGTAACGATTAAGTTCATTTTATTTTTTACTTATTTTGCCTCATTTATGTGC
Source organism: Dendrolimus houi (assembly GCA_039645545.1). NCBI lineage: Eukaryota > Metazoa > Arthropoda > Insecta > Lepidoptera > Lasiocampidae > Dendrolimus > Dendrolimus houi. The sequence continues at coordinate 9,179,181 of CM077127.1, read as the reverse complement.
AAATTGAAATACAGAAATGAACTGTCTATTTTCGGCTTTACGAACATTTATGGTCATTTAAATCTATACTAATATTATAAAGAGGTAAAATTTGTGAGTTTGTTTGTAAGAAGTAATCTCTTGAAATTCAATCACCAGTAGAAAGCTACATTATTCTTGAGTGACATCGGATATATTTATTTGTGATTAATCTTCTAATTATTCCTTTTTAATGACGTCCAGTGAAGTGGGCACGGGTCAGCTAGTATTTAATATTACATAATAAAAATACGTTTTAACAGTTTTAAGCAGGGTATTTCATTATTCCGTCGTTTCACCACTTTTCAGTATTCGTGATCACAGATCATGGAAAACAAAGATGGCAAGTATCAATGAGTATTTTTAAAGTTTTTATTTAGCCTACCGCCAGCTTGTTCTTTTTATTTATTTAGTTTTAATTTTTGTTTATTGTTATAATTTAGAGCCTAATTTTATTTACAAAATCAAATAGAATACCGCGCTTAAAACCGTTAAACATATTTTTATTATGTGTACCTAGTAGTGACAACCTAATTTTTAAATAAATATTATACTTAAAATTCTTTTTTTTAACTTTATTTATTTGTGAGGTTTTTTTCAAATAGAAAATGTCACCCTCGTTATTGCTCACAAAAATACATAAAAGGCAACATTAATAATTAATTTCTAAGACTTAAACCTAAAGAAACAATTTTAAACAGCATTCTGGCCTCATCGGATAGCGGTGAAGGCCAGAATACTGATAAAGAAACCTAAATTAGACGTTCTTGCTCCAAATTTGTCACGTGTCTGAGGTTTGACGCGCCCACATTCAACCAAAATGTGATGGACATCTTCTCTCACCCCGCATGCAGTGCAATTAGGGGAATTGATTTTACGCATCATGTAACCAAAACAATTATTTGGGACATGACCAGATCTAAGCCTCAGTGCTGTAACAACTTCTTGCCTTGTCATTCTGCTCTTAAGATGCTCAGTCTAAGATATGTACACAATGTCTTGAAAGATTGATTCGCTACAAACCAGAAATAACCGTGGATACTTTTTATTTCGGAAAAAAGAATTTTCTCAGTGGGCATAAAGAGCCGATGTTTATGCAGATAAAAACCCAGAAAATAGACACATAGATAACACTTTATAGCAGATCTAATTAAAAAAATACAGAACATCCATATTTATCATAATTTAGTTATAAGGTATTCTATAATAAAAGTGAGACAAAGTGTGATAAGGGGTGGGAGGTATTCTAAATTTCGTGATGTCATATTTCATATATTAGGTTGGGGAAAAAGTTTCTTCGCATTTTATATAAAAATTCAAAAGGTTTTTTTATAAAGTTTATTTACATTTGACTAAAGTATGTAAGTGCCATTTTGTTGGATAACTTTTTGCCGTCTTGTAGGTACGGACGTGATCCCATTGCTATAAAAATTTTGGGGCTTCTGATCAAAAAACTGCGACAAGTGGTTTTAGCAGTCCTCTCATGATGTTAACCTGACACTACCTAAGGAATTCTGCATAGACCGAAACAGGTGAAAATCTGAAGGTGAAGGTGAAGGTCAGGACTATACGGCGGATGCATTAACAGCTCCCAGCCAAACTCTCGTAATTTTTGCTGAGTGACTAAAGATGTGTGAGGTCTAGCGTTATCATGGTGAAAAACCACACCACTTCTGTTGATTAATTCCGGCCGCTTTCTTTCAACTTTTTGCTTTAATCTCATCAGTTTTTCGCAGTACAGTTCAGAATCGATGGTCCTGCCTGGCGGTAACAGCTCATAATGAATAATGCCCTTCCAATCCCACCATACACACAGCATCACCTTGTTGCGAGTTAACCCGGGTTTCGCCACAGTCTGTGAAGCCTGACCGGCCTTTGACCACGATCTTTTTCACACGTTCTTGTCGTACGTGATCCACTTTTCATCACCAGTTATCAGCTTCTTCAAAAATGGTTCAGTTTCATTACGTCGTAATAAAGAATCACAAATGAGTACACGGTTCATTAGGTTTCTTTCAGTGAGCTCATGAGGCACCCAAATATCGAAGACTTTTTTGTGTACCCATCTTTTTTCAAATGCGCCAAAACCGTTTTGTGGTCAATTCCCACTTCTCCAGCTACATCGTAACTACTAATATGCCGATCTTGCTCCACTTTTTCAAAAATGGCATCAATTTTGTCCATAACAGGACGACCAGAGCGACGTTCATCTTTGATATCAAAAATGTCCGGATTGAAAACGCTTAAACCAAATTTATGCTACTCTCACAGATACTGCATTAGGTCCATAAACATCACAATTTTTTTTCGCGGCTTGTGTTGTATTTTTACCTTTTTTGTAGTAAAATTTTAAAATGTATCGAATTTCTTCATTAGATTCACTAATTTTAACAATAAGAAAAACAAACGACAATTACCCATTTTCCTAATTTGAATTTGGAATTTTCTTCTTTAAAATTAAACCTTTTTAATGATACCAAAACCAGCCAGATACAAATGGTATAGCCAAAGAGCTCTTATTACAAGTTCATACTATATGCGAAAAGACTTTTTCCCTAACCTATTATTATATCGTTAGGTACAATATATTTAAGCTTTAAAATACGACATTTGAAGTATTAACGAAAAACTTCAAAACATTTCAACACTATCTGTGTGAGAATAGTGCTTAAATGATTAAATATTATGTATCTATCTTATTCTCTCGCAGGCTTAGTCTTGTACATTTATGTATTTATCTCTATTTAGTGTCGCTTTTTCGTTTCATCGACTTTTAAATCACAACGATTCTAAAGAAGTTTCATTTCAAAAACCATTATTAAATTGATAAAAAACTGGCGGTTACCTGCGATTTTGTCCGCATATCCCTATCCCTATTAATATAATAAATGCGAAAGTAACTCTGTCTGTCTGTCTGTTCCGTTTTCACGGAAAAATTACTCGACCGATTTGTTTGAAACTCAGTATGTATTATAAATTTTTTTGATGCCGAGGATGAATACAGGATACTTTTTATCTCGAAAAATGGGACAGTTTTTGTGATAAAAATATATTTGTCTCTTTGCTTGTTATGCTTTTACGAAAACATTACTGAACCGATTTGGCTGAAATTTGGTATATATGACATTTTAATAACAAGGGTGGACAAGGAATACTCTTATCCCGGATAATGAGATAGATTTATGTAAAGGTTATCCCAGAAAGTAGGACATGTTTGTGGTTTGCCATTTTGGTTATTTTGGTCATTTCGATCATATTGTCCATTTTGGATATTTTAGCAATTTTGGTCATTTTTGAGATTTTGGTCACTGGCAATTTTGGTCATTTTGGCATATTTGGCATTTTTGGCACTTTTGGCCCTTTTGTCAAATTGGTCAATTTTGGCTTTTTTGTCATTTATGTAGATTGGAGATAGATGCAAGGGGATAGATAAATAAAACTAGAACGGGTTGAAATAGGGGATGAAAGTTTGTATGGGAGACCAATCATTTCTCAAGTTCAGAAGATATAATGATCATAATATATAATTGATTCATCATCTATAGAAATATGCGATAGTATCTCGTTCTGTCTGTCTGTTTAGCTTTCACGGAAAAACTACTGGAGTACTGGATCGGTTTTGGTGTAATTTTGTACATATGTACGAGGCATGCCTTTTAAGTTTTGTCGTTTGAAGAAAAAACACAACTAGACTAAACCTTATAGTACTTTTTATTGTTTCTCAAAGTATTTACCACGTAGCTTATACTTTTCTATTCGCTCAAACCAGTTATTATAACATTTATTCCACTCTAAAGTGGGGTTTTCAAAATGGCTGACTTGAAAGCGTCGACAGCTTCTTCACCGGACTGGAACCTTTGACCACGAAGACTTTTCTTAATTTTAGGAAATGTAAAAAAATCGTTAGGATTAAGAATTTCTACTTTTTCTTGCTTCAAATACTCAATTGTTAGACGAGCGCTGTGTGAGCTTGCGTTGTCGTGGTGCAGGATGATGCGTCCCTTTGAGTTAAATTTTCGAAGCTCGGCGATGACTTGTGGTAAACAAACTGTGGTATACCACTCTGCGTTAACCGTTCTACGATCTTCAAATGCAATAGTCGCAACACGGCCGGTTTTGCCAACGAACGTGGCCACCATCTTCTTTGAAGTGCTTCGAGAACGAACAACTTTAGTCGGCTTTGGCTCGTCTTGAAAGACCCAGATTGTAGATTGTTGTTTGGAATCAGGATCATAGGCATAGATCCAAGATTCGTCACCACTGATGATGTCGTAGACGTGATTTGACTCTCCTCGGTTGAACCTATGCAGAGTTTTCTTACACCATCTGACGCGAGCCGCCTTGTGATCGTCGGAAAGCAGATACGGTATCCAACGGCAAACTAGGTTTCTCACACCAAGCGCGTCATGCAAGATCTTCCGAATGGTTGTCCCTGAGATGCCTAATAGAGCCTCTATCTCTCGATACATCACATGACGATCTTCGAGAATTACTTGTCTCACAGCAATGATGTTATCTTCAGTGAAGGCGGATTTTGGGCGTCCTTCGCGAGATTTGTCACTAACACTAGTATGTCCACGCTGGAATTCTAAATACCAGCGTTCGACAGTCCGCAGACATGGGGCTTCATCACTCAACACAGATGTTAGCTCTTCAAAGCACTGAAGCAGTGTCAAGCCTCTTCTAAAGTTGTAGAAAATTATTCCACGAACATTTTCCTTACAAAGATTCATTTTCGTACGTAACCTGACAGATTCCAATCGACGCTGTGACTAAACAATAACATTAATCCTAATACTTTCAACTGTTTTGAGATTCAAAATTAAACACATTCGAATATAGAACAGTTCCAAATTCAAAATTTCCGGGAAATATGGAAACGACAGAACTTAAAAGGCATGCCTAGTAGTTTTAATATCTAAAATGGACGTAGATACTTTTCTTCGAGGGAGGAGTTTGCGATATAAAATGAAATGAATCTTCAGAGGGCAAATAGTACCGAGATAAAAATTTAACACAATGTAACCTGTAGGTATTACCGCCTGCTTTTTAAATAGGAGGTACGCAGCAGAGTTTGACATATGTCAGTGTCATTACATATGTCAAATTTAACCAAATGGTGTGCAAAAAGTTTTGCATAATATTATGCGACAAATGATTGAAAATTTCTGAATGAACAAAGACTTTTAATATATGATTAGTCAAATCTTAAACATCCATTATGTTCTTTAATAACTTTTATGTTAGTAGATAGGGATATATTAGTTTCTAAATTTATAAGTCCTCTCACTTTGGATTTAAGAGACGGAAGATTCTAAAAATATTGAGGATGTAGAGCTTCCAAAATATGTTCAATATCCATTTGAACAATATTCGTTGACTATTTTTTGAAAAATGGGTTGGGTATTTTCTACTAAATGCTTTTTTATGATTCCATGGGCAAATAATGACAACAGTCGACGTTTTTTTTACTTTTACCACGTTTTTATTCTTAGTTGTGCACGGAACAATAACGGTCTTATTTATAGAGAGTTAGAGTAAGTTTAAACGCTTCTTTAAGGACTATAAAGAAACGTTCAAACTTTCTCTATCTCTCTATGAATAAGACCGTAATTGTATAAGTTGAGCAAAGAGCGGCCTTATCGCTTAAAGCGATCTTTTTCAATCAACCCTTATCAATTAATTAGGTTTTGGTTGGACCCTTTACCTTTATAAATTATGTCACATAGAAATCTTAAAATTCAATATTTACATGTTTCAGATGTTGGACGTGGAAGCAGCGCTGAATGCAATCTCGACTGATGACATGGACATTGACGATCAGTTGTCAGACGTCACGCAAAATAATATTGAAATATCTGTAATATCAAGTAAAGAAACAACTAATTTAAACTCGCCCGAAGAAACAAAAAGTTGGGTGGAAATAACATCCCCATACTTAAAGACAGAAAAGAATCTCCGATCTGAAGAGCAGAACCATTGTTTAACAATGCCAATTATATTGGTAAACGACAAGCCACCAGAGGACTTGGATCAGAAGTGGATGAATATTGTTGCGACTGTGTCGAACAATGAGAAGTTCAGAGGGTTTCATACAAGAAGAAAATTTAAACGTAAATTCTGTCGGAGTAGAAGGCATGCGGTGTTCAAAAGATCTTATACAATCGCATAGGAGGAATAATAAAGCTAGGATTTTCAAATTATACTATTAGAAATATTTACAAATGTTTATTTTAAATTAATTAAACTGTATACATCCATTAGCGTTATTATCAGTGAAATATACAATTTAACGAAAGCTCTTTGAGATTTATTACCATAGTGCGCGTCTAGTAGGATTCATTATTTTAGAAGCAGATTTTTATATTTCCATTAGCAGTCTCATTACTTTAAGCGTAGAAAACATCAACTTTCACAACATATATTTATTTTTAAGAAACTTTTTTATGGTTCGGTACCCATTGTACGATATTATGAAGAAATTGTAATTTTACTTAGTTAAGATTTGATATATTATTACAGGTAATAATTATATTATGTGAGTCATGTATTGTATTTGTAATATTGCAAGATTGGAAGTCTAATAATACTCAATGTCAATATTTGTCTAAAGTGATTTCGGTTAAAATGATATAATTATTATATTGTGATAATTAAAGGTTTGATTTTCAAGATTTTGAGCTCGTGTCTGTAACTCTAATGAGATTCATAAAATCTATTTTGACCAGGAAACTGTGATCACCTATTTAGACAGATCATAATACTATTACAAAATGTATGGGTTGCGGTAATAGTTGAGCGGGGCTTTTTGGCACTTCTTTTATCATCTTCTTTTATGACTTTTTATTTATTTATTAAGCATGCGAACAACTGTTACATTGAATTGTTTTAATTAAATATACAAGGTAATGATAGTGTGGTGTAGTTAATGTACAGTCTCTTACAAGCAAACATAGTTTGCTTAATATGATTACGCGGAATGCAAGTGGCGGCAGTAAGGTTCAAAAGTTCTAAGAGTTGTGACCATTCTATGTTATTCTGAGAATTTTGAATAGGAACATTGAATTTGAATTGAATGATTTAAAATTTGAATGGGAGATTCACTGGAGAATCTCTATGAGATGACAAAGATGTACCTAACTGTCTTTAAAGATATACCTAGATTTACGTCTGGTATGGCACCTCCGCTGGCTCATTCCTAATTTTATAAATCTATTTTCCATGTATCATTTAACACATCATTTCAAGATTTATTGTTTATGATAGAAAGAAATTGAAACATCCATTATTGCTTGTACGTACTTTACGTAGTGATTTAACTACATAATGATACATTTAAAGGAAACTAAAGTAAGTATTTGAGATTATTTAAATTGAGGGAGTACCCTATCTGCTGAATTTGCCACAGACGTCACCGGTTAATGTTATGCTAGTACTCTGATTGAATGAGACCTGAGTAATTCTACTAATGCACTAAACTACCTAAAACAGAGACTAGCTTGTTTACGTTGGTCGCTTCAAAGCATCTCTGGAGTTAGCTACGTTCGCCATATTAGGTTTAATTACTTACTACTCTGACAATTATAGCTCTATGGTATATTTTATACAGCTCAGTTAATTGTATTTATATAATAAAAAGATCCAGCAGTTGATATTGTTGCGTGTTGCAGGACAGTTAAAATGCCGTCGGAATTATTATAGAGTTTATTAGAACTATACAAACACGTATAACACAGGTACAAATATAACTGAACACAACCCATCCAAACGTAATGTCCGAGATCGTAATTCCATAAAACGCGCAAAATCCGTCACTAAATGGATTACCGAATGTGGTACACACGTCTTGGTTTGCTCGTGGTTATCGCTAGACTGCCGATCTCTCCATTGGGGCATTGCTTTATGCTGCACAAATGCAATATGTCTACCAGACCGCGCGGCCCGAATTTCTTAGAATCACATCTGGCTAATGACTACCATAAAAGATTACAATACACAATGGGCTGTTATTCTAATCACAAATTTTAAACACAAAGTAAACAAAAGCAGTCCAAATGCCGAAAAGTAATAAAGTGTGCTTTTATGGTATGCAGGTGTGAATCTACTTTTGTCGGCACTAGGTCGTAACAATATCTTGAATCAGACTTAAAGATAACTTTTAATTATTATTTTTTTAATTAAGTATAATTCATTTGTAGTTTAGTGATTTTTGTTTAAATTTTTTGCCCGTTCATTTCACCACAGTGTACTCTACAAGCCTATCGTAGGGCGCTGTTCAGACCATTGGTTTGAAGAAGATTTACGTAAGTGTACCAGTTGGAGTTGGTCGAAGAAAGCGGAGGATCGAAAAATGTGGCGGGTTCGACGTTCTACATTGGAGGGATCTACATTCAGCAGCGGATAGTGATTAGCTGATAGCAATAATTAATCCTCCATGAAAGACAAAAATAATAAAGAAATAGATAGATAGATAACACTATATTGTACACCATTACAGAAAACCTTATAGACTAAAAATATTCTAAACGTGCACGATGGGCGGTCTTATCGCTAAGAAGCGATCTCTTCCAGACAACCCGTAGAAATCTAATTTCTGATGTCACTGCAACACCTGAGATAACGTTATTGTTCGTGATTGTTTCGCGCAGCTGTAGCCAAGGGCTTAATACGTTATTTGAGACGCGATATTGTTAATGACGTTAAATGTTGACATATAACTCATGTTTATACACTAATATAGCTAATCGTTAACGTGTTATTTTTTAACGTATAAGTAGTCGACTAACACTAAAGCAGGCGGAGCAGGGGCATGAGAGAAAGTAAATATAAAGACGAATAGGTAATTATCAAAAACTTTAAAAATAGACATCTGACGTGCCAAGTTAGAAATCCTTTTACAATATTAATTTAGTTCGGTTAAGTACCACTGCTTTTCACATCAGTTTAGCAACCAGACTGCCTCCAAAAGTATTATACCTATTTGTGCGGGAAGTACTCGTATTTACTCGGGTTAGGAAGTCGTGTTTGCCTTTCGTACGGTTGTCTCTCGAGGTCTGGTCCACTTAACTTCCTTTTATTCGTAGTTGACTCACATGAGCGGATTTAGTTACTTGACACTAATTACTGACTGGGCTAGGGTATATATATATATATATATATATATATATATACGTTGTTGTATGTAGAAATGTTGTTCCAACAACTGATTGTTTGATACTAGCGAGAATCTATATAATAAACATATTTATTGAACTAAGACATTCTAAACTAATACAATAAAGAATACTTAGTTATAATGTACTCTAACTTCAAGCCTTCAAGACTATAAGTAGAATACTGAGCAGCCTAGGTCACCGTTTTCTACGGGTAAGGGGCCCAGAAGGCTGTTTACGAATTTTATCTTAGAAGTAAACATCTTATGACAGGAGACTTTATTAGATAGATTTAAGTAGGGATGCGCAATGGTACTCTTTCAATTTGCCATGTTTGTCGTTCTGTCCGTCTTTCTCTGTCACAGCCATTCTACTAAAAAACTATTGGCATTACCTACATAGTTGAAAGTTTCTAGGGAAAAGATCTCCATACGTTACAATATGCAATGGCGTTGTGATATTAGGGAAAAACATTAAAGTTAGGAGTTGGGAAGAGTGGGATAAAACAATTCGCAAGGGATTGAGTATGATTGAGGGAAAAAATATCATACGGGGTAGGGGAAACACACGAATCCATCTTCAACGATTGTGGTGGTTAGTACATCCATTCCCATGAAAATGGAAAAGCCTAGAAGTAGAATGTTCATGACCCGGTATTGTGAGCGTTTGGCATATCGATACACAGTTCTTGTAAAATAATAAGGATGAATGAATTAATTAATGAATGAAAACACTTTATTGTTCACCAAATACTAAAACTACGTTCTTAAAACTAAGTTAAGTAAATGTTGAACAAAGGGCGGCCTTATCGCTTAAAGCGATCTCTTCCAGGCAACCCCCTAAACTAAGGACAATATTAAGACAACAGTGCCGGTGAAGATAATAAATAATAAGAAACATTCCAAGAATAAGTAAAAAAATAAATAATAACATACTTTATATACTATACAAAAATAAGATATATCATACTATATATAGAATCAGCAGCATGTTTTAGACTTGCAAGGACCAAAGATATTTAGTAACCATCAGTTTAAAAGACAATATGGATTTAGCTTGTCTGATGTTGAGTGGCAGTAAGTTCCATAAACGGATAGCCTGTACCGTGAAAGAGTTAGCAACAAAGGAAGAAGTGTGTACAGGTGTCATCAAGTAGAGATTATTACTAGAGCGCAAATAACGGGAGTGAGAAAGATATATTACGTATTAATCAAATTTGGTGGGCTCTGTGTTTGAGCGGGCTAAACTTTTGCCGATCTAGCTCTCTGCAACGCAGAGGTTCCCGGTTCGATTCCTGGTATGGCAAATTTCGGAAATAATTTTTTTTGTTTATTTACTATGGTCTGGGTGTATAAAATGTGTTTGTTTGTCTGCCGATTATTATTATTAAATTATAAAGTATAATAATTTGACAAATTACAGGTAAAAAGAGATTGTAGAATTAAAAACTTTCATACAAACGCTTTCATAACTAAATTATAAGAAAATGTTGAAAGTTCTTTTCTGTCACGAACCCTTCAACAAAACGACCGAACGCATTCGAATAATTTAAAAAAAAAATGAAATATGAAGATCACCAACACAACTTTGATCCTTGCCTTTGAATTAAAATAAATTACGCCTCTGGCAGATTCCAGCCAAATAATATATTTTGATTTATAAACCTGTTGGTTTTGGTAGCTCCTTCATTTGTGATATTAATGTTACAAAGATTATACACATATACGAATATATAAGAATACAATCAAGAAAAGAAAATTGGGGAGAGTCACCCGCCACTTATTTGAGATAATTAACTATGATAAGGTATGGCTCACTACGCGAAGTTCATTGTGTGTATATACCATTCAGCAAGTCAATGTGGGGGAAGTATTATTATCTGTGTGCCTCATAAAATACACATTTAATAAACTAGATAAAAGAATACTAGAAGATCGTTTAATTTTCCGCTGCATTACGTTTTGTATCATCAGTTAATATTTCCGTTTTTTCAGGACACGTTATAATTACTTAAGTTTAGGTAATTGGGCAAATAACCGTGTTTGTTTGTTGTCTCTTCATGACATTATATTATGGCTCATAGCCATTAGATTATATCCTATAAAGATTGTATCCTAGGGAAGCACACGTAGGGTGATAATTTAATAGGGACCTAGATGTTGTAGAAAGAAGTCGGTTAAATATTTATATTTTGTTTTTTGGTGTAAAGTTGGTTTTGTTTTTGTTGAAAAACAAAATGTACAGGAAATTTATTTATATTTTTCTATGAAGACGTGTTATTTTTTATGTAAAATAAACCGTTGAAACAAACAAACTAATTTTTGTTATTCTAATATGAATTCTAATTCATATTAGAATAACAACAATTGAATGTGTGTGTCGGTTTTCAAATACCTTTAGCAATCATATTTAATAAACATTCGTATGTGCTACTGGATGTATATTTTCTCTATTATAACTAATAATCCACGCCTTTACACTTACATACCGCACTAGAATAGAGACGTCTTCAAATATATGACTGTTTGCAATTACTTTTCTTTGATTTCTCACTAAGCTGTTTTCCATTTACTTTTCTATTTAATAGAACGACTACTTTCACGGAAAAATAATAAGACGATTGTATTTCAATAGTGGCTCTGTAGATAAGAAACCAGCATCTCATTTTAATTACGAGAGTACAAATCCTAATAAGTAGTAGAACATACAGTGTCGAGGCAGTTTCTCTGTGTGTGCTTATTGTTAAAAATGTTAAATGCTTATTATGAAGCGAAAGTTGTGAAAACCTACTCATAAAATTTACCAATGTGTGCAATTTACCAAGCATGCCTGGAGTATTATTCATTCCTATGAAATTGGGAAGCCCTCATACAAACATAGTTAGGGTATTTTTTTTGTCATTCTTGTCAAACAATTATTGTGTATTGTTTAGAAATGAAAATACAGATGGTAGAACTTTATAATATTGTAATAGATTTCAGAAATGTTGCCTATCTAAACACTTGAAACTAAATTATGGATCAGTATAATTTCAGTGTAAATTTAGAAGCTTTCTTAATTAAGATAAATAAAATTAGAAATAGAAGCAAAAGATATTCACTAACATTTTCATTCAAATAAACTGTTTCGACACGAATTCAAATTTATAGTGAGTTTCATTTAAATAGGATTTGAAATGCATAAAAGCTATGAATAGGAGGAAGCAAAATACATTCTGGAGTAGCGCATATGGGAAAATAGATGCATGAGCTCTGCCAATCCGCTTCCGTAGAATATTGTGGGGTCTCTACGTGCTTAGGTTAAATTTAAATTGTGTATTCGTTTTTAAGATATGCAGTAAGGTTTAGGATATTCTGACTTTGCTCATATAAACGATATATTTCTAACGATTTTTAAACAAATTTGATTATTTGGAACAAGAACATCAAGAATCACCCAGTAAAAACCTAAATTTGAAGAGCTACTAACTCCCACATAGCTAGATGACGCCACAAGAAAAGTTTTTGATATTTCATTATTTAAAACAGATTTTTCAAGTTAAATTAATCAACATTATATATCATTTATAATCAACAACAAACTGAAAAAAGCTTATTATGAGTGTTGACGACGGCCTTTATATTATTACTTTGTAATAATTTAAATTTCTGTTTTGTTTGCAAATCAATAAGCGTGCCAAGCTCGTAAGAATCTCGGGAAGTTTTCTTCCTAGTATTCTCCCATAATCAATAAACATACAGTCTGCTCAGCCGTTTTCAAGGAGCTTCAAGTTTTTATTAATATGGCAAGGAAGTGAGTTTCAAATAATGAAATGTCATAAATCTGTGGCGCCATTAAGTAATATTGGATTCAGACGCTTTTCACAGTTATGTTTTTTAAGAAGCGATTGTTGTTCCTAACATTTTTAATCCACGGTTCCACTCAACATATATTGGATTTACAATGTTTTAACGTAATGAACGTTTATTTTAATTTACACCATACTGTTTTCTTATAATAGCTTCATCATCATTGCTCCATATTAGAGATGTATTTGTACGGTGGATTCCCAACTTGCCTTCGGCACTGCAGTTTGGTAGACGGTATTTCGCCTGTTAATAATTGAACAGAATCCTTTCTAGAGCCCTTCTCTTCAGCCTTCTATCCATACTGGTATTGCTGCTGCCCGATGCCAGGGAGAGTAACACTTATTTAGTGGAGGCGTTTTTTGTATTTCACCACGTCATAAAATCGTTATGGGGCCTTTGTTTTTTTTCTACGATAGCTCGTTTCACCGAACTGCCCATTACGCCCTTTTGATTTTGCTGTTGCTTGGTCGGGAACTGCTTAATCAACCTATACATAGCTGACCACTATACTGATGGTCGTTCCACGATTCGCCCCTTGTGGGCCACGTTAGTAGCGTGCAACTCAGCCCTAACTTCATAAAGATATTTTTGAGTGATACTTCGTTAGAATCGTCGTGATTTGAAACTCGATGAAACGAAAAAGCGACCCTAAATTCCTAGGTATCTTGTGATATGCACTTTTTCTTCATTTTGGTTATTTTGATAATTTTGGTACTTTTGGTAGTTTTTATACTATAGTAGTTTTCGTAGCCTCACTTTTGTCTACTAGGCGTTGTAGATATAATTACGTTCGCCTTTATATTCTCTGAAGTTTCATTTCTCCTGCGTGTAATTGCACACACATACATTTTTTATTAGAATTTCGTCTGTCACGAATATTTAATAATATAAATAACACAGAGTATTTAAACAATAAATAAGTCGGAGAATATCATTAAGCTGAGTGTGCAATTTAAATCAAACAATTCGTCTTGCTTAGAAGCTCAAATTGTTTATGTAACCACTTTATCTTGGGCCCTCTTCGACCCGCAAACGTTCATTATACAGATTATTTTCTGCTCAAATAATTTCTACTGAAGCGTGTCTCCTATTTCATAAGGATCTTGATGTCAAACCGTTGTATTTCAAAGAGGGATCCCTATTCAATATACAAGGTATTTTAAACTTTCGTCATCATTTATTTTTACTTTCGATGATATGATTCAATGCGTAATCGTATTTACGATGCTATTATATCATAAAACTGACTTCATCCGCACAAGACTTGAAATTCCCGGGACACAATGTACCGTAACATTTAAAAAAGAATGTAAACTATCGTTTTAGTGAAAACTGTGTTGGGATAAGCTAATTTTTATGCACCCGATTCGATTTTTTTGCAATGACCGTTTAAAATCATTCCCAGAAATTTTTCCTGCGGGATTCATGGGATAAAACGTAGCGCAAAAGTTAATTCGAAGAATTAGCGGTCGATCAGCGAAAACCGTATCGAAATCGGCCCAGTAGTTTTTACGTGAATCCCGAACAAATAGACAAGAAATCTAAAACAATGCATCGTGTTCCCCATCATTTATATAGTGTATTCCAGTTGTTTTTTTAATAGCTTCAATGTAAGGGCATGGCATTTTTAGAATTTTATCTAATATATAAAATTCTCCTGTGTTAGTTACCAAACTCCTCCGAAACGGCTGAACCGATTTCTATGAAATTTTGTGTGCATATCGGGTAGGTCTGAGAATCGGACAACATCTATTTTTCATACCCCTAATTGATAAGGGTGACCCACCCCTAAATATATTTTTTAATTTTTTTTACAAAATTTATTTATATTTTATTATGATTTAGCATTGAAAAAAATATATACAACTCTAAATTTTCATCCTTCTACCACCAACCCCTATTTTTTAATAGCGATATAAGTACTTTAATAATTTTCTACTCTGTTTGTTGAAGTTGATTCGAGTTTAGATTAACATTTAGTCCCGGTAGATGACGCTGCAATCGGGTTCTAGATTTTTATTTTTTAAAGGCAGGACAAAGTCTGCCAGTTACAGCTAGTAATATTATATATATAGCGGTCATTTTTCATTTCGGTCAACACCTTTTTTACGTCTAGCTTCCATATACCGAGTAATGTGCGATAAAGAACTTCGTTCCAGTAGCTTTAAAAAACATTTTAAACCCAGTGCTTAAAAATCGAATTGTACCATTTCCATATTCTTTCAATACTAACTTCTTAAAAAACATAAACTTGAAAGTTAATATGAAATATAAATTATTACAGTAAGAAATGAATGGATACGCAAATTGGGTTTAATATTATCTTATGTAATTAGTTACTTCTCTGTAAGTGAATCCTAAATTCTTTTGATTTCTGATTTGAAGTGAAAGACAAAAAATCTCAGGAATATTCCATACCCATATGTAGGTATAGATAATAATTTTAAGAAAAGAAAATGTTAGCTTCAGAAAGCTTCATCAAATTTCGTAATAACTCCGATGAACTTTAGAAGTGTGTAGGTAAATGTCAGAGAGTAAAGCTAATATTCCAAATGAGCGAATTCGAGCAAGGTGTTAGCTTAATATTGAATATTCAACGTTCATTAGAACATAGTCGGATTGGGGAATTCTGGCGCGCCAATATTTGTCTACTCTCACGCCGGAAATGTATTTTGCGAGAAATAATAATTAGTAGTGTTATTATTAATGTTCAATTTTGTTAACCAGAGATTTAAAAAAACTTGTATGTATCAGCTCTGTCGCCCAACTGGAGTTTACTCCTACATTTAAAATAAACATGTGTCACAAGAAAAGAAAAAACCACACAGACAGCAAGAAAACTATTTAGCCAGTAGAAAATACACATTTAAACACAAAACTCACTCTCAGACACATTAGTTAAAAATTAAAGACATATTAGTAAATACCTATATCAGAGCGCATGTAATGCAATGTAATAGTAGTTTTGCTGAAACTCATCTTGGAAAGCAAGCTTAATGTAGAAGAGGTGAATATTGACATGAAGTACGGGGGCCCAATTCTACTATTACTATCTCGTCAAAATCGCCGGACACTATGGTCTCAATTGTAGCCTGATTTCGGTATCCTGCTAATTCCAAAGGCGTACCCGTGGCACGCCTCTCTATCTTTATAAATATTTATAAACGAAAACTTGAGAAATATATGTTTAAAATTTTGATAACTTTTCGACGTAGACAAGAGATGTAGTTCTAATTTTCGCCACGCGCACGTGGCGCCATTTTCATATTAGAAACGTCAAAGATTGTTGCGACTTTCCGACTGATATTTATGTTTGTTTCATTACTTATTGTCCTATTTTCTCGCAAATGTATTGAAAAACGTCGTGTGACAGACGTGCGGTTGTTGGTTTTTACATACTCGTGACTATGGTAAGTCCTTAACTTCGTCTCAGGCTTATATTCGTCTACTCTTTTGTAACATACAACTTACCGCACTAGTATTATAAATAACTCTTTCTCACTTATAAAATTTACCTTACTTATTTGTCTATTAACATTATCTAATGGTCATTCATTCAATACAACCACAAGTAAACAACTTTGTACATATTTTGCGTAACACAGGTTTAGGGCTATTACATAAATTGGATGATTACGGTATTCAGTCTTTAGCTACTGTATTTGGCATGTAATTTTACCCAGACCAGCTTCCTGGGTAGTCTCTATGTCACGGTACCCCAAATTATATTAGGTATACATTCATGTATGTAAGGTCCATAATCTTTATAATTATGATGTTTTCGTGGCTATTTTGGGAAAATATAAGTTTTATACAATCGTCATATTATTATTATCCTTTTGTCAGTATATCTCTCTTTTCTTTCACCTTCTCCCAATAATTTGGTGTCGGCATAATATGTCTTTTCCTTCCACACTCCTCTATGCTGACATACATCTTCTGTCATACCACAAATCATCATATCATCCTTGACACAATTCACCAGTCATCAATTTCTTCTTAAAACTACTGGGTCTATATGGACGAAATCTGGCAGAAAGTTGTATTTATATGCTGACTGCTGCTAATGATGTAGTGAAGTAACTAAAAATTGTGATGCCCACCATGCACGTAAAACTGCCAAAAGACACCAACAAAATTAAATAAACAGAAATATTTTATATATTAATAGACATGCTTTACTGAATAGTACGTTAGCAGCATTCAGCACATAACTTGTTTCTTACTTTTTCGTTCATTTACCTTATCCCTAGTGGGGTTAAAACTTTTGAAGCTTTTTTCCTAATTATCGACATCATTTCATAAGCCATTCTATCCTTGCAGGACCGGAGAAAGAAAATAATTTCCTGGGGCTAGGCGGGCTGTCGTAAGCGGCGACAAAATAACCCCTCCAACTAGGGGTGGTAACCATACCACCCCTGGTCTAGAGTATGCCGCTATAATAACCTTGAGTTGTGTTTCGGCATTAGTGGCTAGGTTCCAGTCCCCCTTTAGAAAGCGGCAGCACATTGGTAGCACCTTTGGTGTCATAAATGTCCATAGGCAACAGTATCCGCTTTCCATCAGTTGAGCCATCTGCCTGTCTGCTAAACTCATGCAATAAAAATAAAAGAAAGCGGTTTTTTTTAGTTTTTATTTTACTATATATTATATATAGCAATGTTGACAGTTGCAGTTAACAGAATATAACAAAAAAGAAATTTCACGTCATACCTAATTATACAACAGAAACAATTTACAAAAGCACTTTGCAATATGACGTGGCAGAGCCATACACTTTATTCTATCCCTATTATCCTGTCGCCCTATCCCATCACCTTCACCCCAGCCCCTTCATCCCGTCCCTGCTATTCAATCCTAAAGGCTGGCAGCGCATTAGCTTCACTCCTGGTGTTTTTGAAGTAAAACTTCTTTAGAATCGTTATGATTTGAAACTCGATGAAACGAAAAAGCTACACTAAAAAGAGATAAATATATAAATCTATAGGACTAAGCCTGCGAGAGAATGAGACACGAGTTTTTCATTGTGCAGCACATATTAAACACAGGTCCAATTTGGACCGAAATAAAACCTTTAATAATATGTTTTAGACTAAAACAGTGAAAAATTTAAAATGATACTTAAGAAGTTTATTTTGAATTATAATTTGTCGACGGATGTAGGCTACAGGAATTTTATTTATATTAATAAAAGTTAGAGAAGCTTTATCTGGGTGTATATTCTCTGAAGTTTCACTTCTACTTCGTGTGAAATACACACATACAATTATTTTTACAAAGTCTATGAACTCTTGTTCCGTATCTTTTATAACTTTAATTTTATTTGAAAAAGTATTGAAACTTTTACTGTTGTGTATGACATTTTGTATTGGTGTATTGAGGTGTACCTTATATAATTATAATTCTAGTTGTACAAGTATGTCTCTGCTGACTACGGGTCATAAAAATGACCTGGACTTTTGGAGGGCTTGCCTGGGGCCATTAATCTAAATGTGGCGTGACACTGACCAGCGATTTGCCCTTTCTAGACTATATAAAAATGCACCCAAGGACAAGCCCCGATTAGTGTAGGATGATTGTAGTAAATGAGAACAAGCGGTATCGGGCTATTGGGATGAACTGCTAGCTGAGTTACAGATCGGGGACTGTGGGGGTGTCTGCCCGTCGCAATGTTCAAGGAACATGGAAAAGATGGGCAGATGATGACCCGCCACTCACTGCATGGGCCCCTAAAAATGCCATATAACATTGGTGAGGGGCAATATGGGTGTGAGCGGCTAAGAGGTGTCGAGAGGTGGGCTGCAGGTTCACCGAAGCTACTTCCGACGTTAGGCCATTTATCATTTCCACCCTGGGAGCTTGAGTCTTAATCCTAACGAACTATACATATATATATATATATATATATATATATATATATATATATATATATATATATATATATATATATATATATCTATACACATGTATTTATATATCTATCTCTATCAATCTATCTAATCTAATTCTAGTTGTTATTATTATAATACTTATTCTAGTATGGAGTGCTTCTGTTACAGTAGTGTGTGGTGAGGGTGGTGTATGTGGACTATAATGCTTATATCTAGTATTATATGTAGTGAGCAGGTCACTCCTGTTGTTGCAAACGTCTATAGGTGACAATAACCACTAACCATTAGTTGGGCCGTCAGCCTGTTTGCTTCGCAATAAAAAAATGTCATAAATTTATAACATGTTTTTAATTGATTATTTACCTATATCAGATGACTTAAGTACTCCAAATGTACCTATGCATATTATGTTAGCTATTAGATTATAATCTCTTTACACGCAACGCCCAGGCAGCATCAGATTTCTGACTGACATGTTAATTAAGGCGTCTCCGCATACTGCGCTCATTACAAAGCCCGTCCGCAACTATGCAGAAAGGAAAATCTTTAGCTAAATAATTGGGTCAGTAGTTATAGGACTATAGGCATATAGTGCTCCGTTGTCCGGTGAGTTTAATGGAGCTGGGAAAAACAAAATGTCGGTAAATAATATTTGTAGGTCAATAAATAAAGTCAACTACACAACAACAAGTCGTTGTATATAACTTAGTGACTGAGGTATCTGTTTCTCATTTTAATTACCTCTGGGATCCTGACCGCGACGTATTTATCATTAGGCAGTGTTTCTGACCACATTAGTTCATATTATCATATTTAGGTACTTGACTTCGAGTCCTGGCTAGAAAGAATGCAACTCTGAGGCAGTTTTCGGACCTAATGTGCATATTTTTACAATTACCACATGCTAGCGATAAAGGAAAACATCGTGATGTTATAATGAGTTCATGACAGCCAAATCCACAAAGATTCCTCTAAAGGCCGATTTTTCAATAACCAGATAAAAGTTGTTAATAAAATAAAATACTTAATTTGGTCATAAATAGTGTTACAATTAAAAAGAAACAAAATATTACATTTGAATTTGGTATCTGTCATTTTTATATGATTGTTCATTGTGTTTTCTCATTTTGGCGCCAATACATTGTATATACAACATTTTGCGGTATTAAAATAGAGTGGGGCGATAAAGAGAACCGAATCGCTGTGATTGCATTACACAAAGTAGGTATGGAGCTAAATGCAATTTATAAAACTCTCCATACGCTTGGTATTAATCAAACGTTTGTGTACCGGGCTATTAATAGGTACAATGAGACCTCCTCTGTTTGTGACAGAAAAAGATCTGGCCGTCCACGTAGTGTTCGTATGAAAAAAGTGGTCAAAGCAGTAAGGGAAAGAATTCGAAGAAATCCTCTCCGAAAGCAAAAGATTTTATCTCGGGAGATGAAGATATCACATAGAACCATGTCGCGTATTTTAAAAGATGACTTAGGACTTGCAGCCTATAAGAGATGCACTGGTCATTTCTTAACTCATAATTTTAAAAAAATAGGGTGGTAAAATCGAAACAACTACTGAAGCGGTACGTAAAGGGAGGTCACAGAAAAATGTTGTTTACGGATGAGATTTTTTTTTGCAATTGAGCAACATTTTAAGAAACAAAATGACCGTATTTATGCTCAAAGCTCTAAGGAAGCTTCTCAATTAGTAGACAGAGTGCAACGTGGGCATTACCCGTCTTCAGTGATGGTTTGGTGGGGTGTTAGCTATGAAAGAGTGACTGAGCCATATTTTTGTGAAAAAGGTATCAAAACATCGGCACAAGAGTATCAAGATACCATTCTTGAGAAGGTAGTTAAGCCCCTTAACAACACCATGTTCAATAACCAAGAATGGTCCTTCCAGCAAGACTCGGCGCCGGGTCATAAAGCTCGGTCGACGCAGTCTTGGTTGGAAACGAACGTTTCAGACTTCATCAGAGCTGAAGACTGGGCGTCGTCTAGTCCCGATCTTAATCCGCTGGATTATGATTTATGATCAGTTTTAGAGAGTGTGGCTTGTTCTAAACGCCATGATAAATTGGAGTCCGTAAAACAATCCATACGATTGGCAGTGAAGAATTTTCCCATGGAAAGAGTACGTGCTTCTATTGATAACTGGCCTCAACGTTTAAAGGACTGTATTGCAGCCCATGGAGACCACTTCGAATAAGCTTTCTATATTTTAAATTGTGTTATATTTATGTATTAAACTAACACACTGTAAATCTTATAAATGTAATTTGCAATAGAAAAAAAAATATTGACTTGACTTGACATTTGTTGATTTTGGCACCAACGCCTTTGGCATTGATTTTGCCAATGTCGACGTAAATACGAAAAATGACAGGTGAACTAATGTAGCAAATTAAACTCTATAAAAGAAATTTTGACCGGGACATTGTACAGTAAGGTTTTCTTTATACCTGTAAACAGAACAAAACACATGGGTTAGACTAACTACACTATATAGATTATAAATAAATAATAATATAATAAATAAATTATAGATAAATGTTATTAACTGATATAAATTTATATAAAGTATATACATGGTTTTTGTCAACCAGGGTGAGAAGGAAGTTCAAATTGATAAGGCGAGGAAGCTCTTTATGTAAGACGTCATACAGGGGAGTAATAATTTTGGGACATTGAAAAAAAATGTGGTGAAGAGTTCCTTCAGCTAAGCCGCATTCACAGAGGGAGTGATCACAAATTCTAGTTTTGGCTAAGAAAACAGCGGTTTTGCAAGAGCACGTAAGTCTCGGGGAAAGCATTTGTTATACTTGGTGGTCCCTATGTAGACAACTTCCTTGGCGCAATAGTCAGCAATCTCATTGCCGCTGATGCCTGAGTGACTTGAAATCCAAACTAAAATTATATCAAGACCGGAACGATGACAACGAAAAAGAGCCTCTTTAATTTTAAGGGTAACTGAGAAATTGTCTTTAGCATGAAAGGGGAGTTTACTTATATCTTGAAGACAACTCAGACAATCAGTGGTAATAATAGATTTACTTATGCCATCTGATTCAATGTAAAGGATAGCTTCCAAAAGAGCGATTAATTCACCTGTATATGTAGAGCTGGACATGGGAATTTTAAAATTTAGGATGATTTTGAATTTAGGGGCCCACACTGCTGCACCGACAGGTCCATTCTGCGTTAGTTTTGATGCATCAGTAAAGAATTTGAGATGATCTGGCCAACGATTTTGGATGGCAATGCAGAAAAGTCGGTTAGTACCAGGGGAGTTTTTGAAAATGCCTGGGTCAAAAATCACATTGGGACTAAAAAGGAGGCTGTTAAAATTAGTTTCAAATAAGGGGAGTTTGTAGTTCTGATAAATACCACAAGGTAAGCTAAGAATTTTTTTATAGGAATTAATAAGAAGGGGTAGAGTTTTATGGGACCAGGAAGTAGAAGATGAACTAAGCCGGTAAAGCTGTTCAAGGATTCCTAGAAGTGGGTGATCGGAGAGCTCCATCACTTTACAGAGAAATCTATCTGACAGAAGCTGTCTAACGTAGGGCAAGAGGAGGTTCAGAACACTCTACCTGAAGGGCGTTGGTGGGAGAAGATTTTATAGCGCCCATGATAATTTTCAGACATTTAGCTTGAACTACATCTAGCTTAGAGAGACTGGCTTTGTTACAAGGTTCTAATAAAAAGCTACCATAATCGAAATTACTTCTTATAATAGCATTATATAGAAGTTTTTGGCAATAAGGATGGGAACCCCACCTGACACCAGACAATGCTCTAATAATGTTTATGTTTTTCTCTGTCTTTTGACAGATATAATTTAGATGAGGGGAACCTGATAATTTATGATCAAGGAAGACGCCTAAAAATTTTACATTTTCGGAAATTCTAATAGGTTGATTGGAAACATGGACGTTAAGGTCAGGGGCTACTCTCTTGCGGGAAAAAATAATTGCCGAACTTTTTGATGCGGACAGGGACAGGCCGTGCTCTGATAGCCATGAATTTAAATAAAATAATGCTGAGTTTATGCGATTAGTTGTATCAATAAAAGAGTCAGAAGTGGCATACAGTGTTATGTCGTCTTTTTATTGGAGGATTTTGCAAAAGCAATTGACAGTGGAATCCAAGTCGGCCGTGTATAAGTTATAGAGGAGGGGCTGGGGACTGAGCCTTGTGGTAAGCTTTTCCAAACAAGGCGAGACGAAAGAGTTTCTCCCTGAAATCGAACGGAGATTGTTCTCTCCATTAACATATTATAGATTATGTTGACGAGCTTCGTGGGAATACTCAGTTGGAGTAATTTTGTTGGCGTTGATACAAGCCTGAACGACGAAAATAGGCAGTTCATTTCTGTCTTTCAACTTCACATCAAAGCATTACTAAAATATTTGCCAAAACGATATAATTTACCATCTGTTAGTTAAACCTATTCAAACCACACAGCTTTCCCGTCGACACCTGAGTTCATATATTATTTACAACGCTAATTTACGTGGATAAAGGAGTTTATGAAGAACCGAAAAGGCTCACGGCCTTAATCTGTTTGGTTAAACCAACGAAATCACGCGTGACCAGTTTAAATATTCGTTGGGTAAATTGCTATTTATTTTAATTAAAGGACATTTCTACGGCAGCACTCTTACAATCTTTATTTGCAAGAATGTAGATAATGTATACAGAGTACATATATACTTATTACAATTATTATAGGATACTTATTTAATTTTATGGTAACACTATGAATGGCCATCGAAGATCGGTAGTGCTTGAAATTATTAAAACTTTAATGTGTATTAGAGATATAAATCTTTACCAATATATAAAATAGAAATCTGTCTACGATTATATTCTTTATTGTACATAAAAAGTTACGAATAAAATTATAAAACAATGGTGACGTACAAAGGCGAGTTTAACCCTAAAAGAGTTTCCTTCCAGCAAACCTATGAGTCTAGCGAGAAGGAGAGAAACAAATGGCGGGCCTTGTGACTTTTAATATAAAGACCGACAATTTAAGTGATAACTGTTATTTGTACGAATCCTAAATATAACTGACCGTTTTAGAATTTGTATCTGCCAGTTTGAAATTTTGTTTCATGTAAGCTCCGAAACAGCTGAACAGATTTTAATAAAAAAAAGCTGCTGTCATCAATTCGTCTGTCCTGTATATTTTGTAATAAATTTAAAAAAAACAATGATTCTAAGTGATACAATAGTCCTTCATATTCACAAAATCAGTTTACCGGTATTTATAGATTATTTACAAGAAGTCTCCTTCATTAATATTTAATAGAGATAAATTTATTACAATGACATGTGTAATGTCAATCATCCGGACGAAAATGGAAAATTCTACACAAATAATTTAGAAAAGCACAAAATTGATGGCTAACACGAAACAATAAGGAGACAAACGAAATTACAGCACGACAAAGATGCGCACATTCACTATCAGCTGTCGCCTCGCCGGGTTCTACGTCTCGGTCATCAGCGTTGTATGAAGAAATCGTGATGTCAACGACCACCGGGACATCGAGCGAAGACGAGGAGGAGCCAGCGCCGCCCACCCCGCCGCTAAGACCGGTACGGTGCCGTGGGCGGCCACCGTCGGCACGCTTGGGGCCTGTGGGACGTATCCCGCACCCGGTCCTCGCTACCGGTGGTGTAGTGCGCCGCATGAGATGAACTCAAGAGTTGAATGAGTGCGTCATGCGCGCGTACTATGAGGCGACAGAGGGAGGAACTAACCTCACTTTCAGATTAAAACAGAAATATCATCTTTAATTTACGTGTAGTTTTATTTCAATTCTTGCAGGGTTCAGAAGGCATCGATCATGAAGAAGAGTACTACAAGAAGTACTGACAATTACTCTGTAAAAAACCTAGTTCCTAAGACGTTCACAAGTAGCGCCACCAGTGCTCTCTTGTTTTTTTTTATAGCCCGAGTTCACAGACAGGCAGACGGTCCATCTGATGGAAAGCGGTTACCATCGCCTATGGACATTTGTAACACCAAAGGTGCTATAAATGCGCTGCTGGTCTCTAAAAGGAGACTGGAACCTGACCACTAATGCCAGAACACAACTCAAGGTTGTCATGGCAGCATACTCTAGACCAGGGGTGGTAGCCATCCAGACGGGCAAATACCCTATCACCTGGCTGTGGGTTGTTTTGTCGCCTCTTACGACAGGCCGCCTGGTCGCAGAAAACTGTATTCTTTCTCCGTCCCTGGATGGATAAAAATATTATGTGTCTTGTGTTTATAGAAGATGTCCATTAAAAGTTTGGGATGGATGTTTGTTACTCGTTTACGCCAGAACGGTTGAACGGATCTGGATGAAATTTCGTACGTAAAGAGATAGATTGCTGCAGTCTGGAATAGCTCATATGCTGCTTTTTATCCCAAAAAATATATGGTTCTCATAGGATAACATAAACGCGAGTGAAGCCACGGGCAATAGCAAGTAATATTATGTTCTTTAAATTCAAATCAGCCACAAATTAAAAGTCCTACTTAGCTTCTTTTCAATTTGGTAACGAAATTTAAAAGATGCAATGATAATAAATCCATGATATAAATTTAAAGTCCAAGCACGGCATGAATAAAACGGCGAGAATAATTAGTTGTTTAAAAAAGCTACGAAATTTTAAGGTAGTTTGGCATCTTGAGAGTATGAATAAAAGCAGAATCACAAAACAAGTATATGCCAGTAATGTGACTGGTAGAGGCGGTTCTGCTAGACCGCAGCGTACTCACCATGATTAAATTGAAAATATTTCGTAGAAAGCTCATGTAAAAAGCACCTTAAATAAACGTGTATGTATAAAGAGATTAATGAGAGTACATAAAGCGAAAAGTGTTTGACAGGATCATAGCAGGTGGAGATTCATCGCTTCTGCCTACCCAATAGGAAACAGACGTGACAATACGTATGTATGTAGATATTAAAAAAGATAATAGATTGTACAATACATACACGTATTCAGAGTTATGAACATTTGGGGCGAAAATCCGAAAGTCCTGGATTCGAATAGGTGAAGTAATAAAAGACGACATAAAAATGTCAGTTGATATAAAATAATGTACATTGTTACTTACTCTATACATATAAGAACAAGAAATGGTGAGTGTTTTTCCGTCGTCATAAGTGAATCTTGCAGTACGCTTGAGGGTAAGAAAAAAGAGATGTACTTAGAGTAGCTTAGTGGGAATTTGATAGTTGATGATTTGCGTACGGTTTACAATAGTTGTGTTGTTATTGTTTTGTGTTAAGAATTGTGTGTGTTTCTGTGTAAAAATTCAATTGTTTTGTAAATTCTGACTTTTCGGGCTACAATAAGAACTCCGTTAGATTTTCAAAATCATACCTACAATTTGGTTGAGACTGAAACATCTGGCTTTCATCTGGTGCTTGTGTTTGAAAATGATTCTAAAACGTGAATATTCAAGATTATTCATTTAATTTATGGGCCATACCAAGTTATATCTAAAAAATGAAAAGGAGATTTTTTTACGTGTCCAAATACAGTGAATTTGTCATAATATTACTGCAACAACGCAATGCACCAGAATTTTAAGTCTGGTGCATTGCGTTGTCCTTTTCGGAGCCCAAAATTTTCAGCGTCTCTATTTTTTTTACTACGAAGCTGGCAGACGGGAAGACGGCCCAGCTAATGGAAAGTGGCAACCGCCGCTTGCAGACATTTGTAATACCAGGGGCGAAGTCAATGTGTTGCCAACCCTTAGGACGGAATAAAGAGGATAGTAGGTATGGGGGTATGAGATAGAGGTATCAGACAGGAGGAATGGGATAGAAAGGAAGGGATATAGGATTGGAATAAGGGGGGGATAGGGGGAGGGGAAGTGGACTATCGGATCTCTCACTCATCACACAAAACACAACAAGCTCAAGGCTAACTGTTTCACTGCGATATTCTGTATTTGCGTGGTATCACACTGATTGAGCTGGTCCTAAGAGCTGATAATAATAATAATAACAAATTAATGATTCCAGCATGGCTCTACCATCTATTACCATCTATAAAATGAAAATCATTAGCACAAAGCATCTTTTAAGATGTTGACATCATTGACATTCGCTTGAGCAAATCTTTTCTGATCTTACCTTTTACAAAGTTTGTTGACCAAATAAAGGAAATGATAGCTCTCGTGTCGTACGAAGAAGTGAAACAGATGACCGGTATTAGAGAGTACTTTTTTCTCCTCTGGCCTGACAAACTAAAGATCTCGGGGCCATAATATTATATATTTTTCTTTTTTTAGTTATTTTTTACTTTTTATTTTGAGTTGTTTTTCGGGAGCAGTGGCCAGGTTCCAGTTTCGCCTTCAAGGCCAGCAGCACCTCTGGTATTGCTAATGTCTATAGGCGACGGCAACTACTTTCCATCGCAGTTGGGCCGTCAGCCTGTCTGCTGTGCTTCAGCAATAAAAAAATATTGCTTTATTTATTTAAATCTTTCTGATATCTATTACAGAGTTTATCGGCTATCTATGTACATTTCTTAATTGTTGTTGTGTATTGAGAGGATTGGAGATTCCATCGACAAGAGAGCTCTTAAATATTATGATGGTGACCTTTTGTAACGGAACTTAGTAGAAGATATAGTATATAAGAATATTTTATTTTCATATTTTTGTTATATCATAAACAATAAGCACAGGTATTATTTAGATGCCAAAGAGCCGATTACTCGGTTCCGGACGTTGTAATCCTTGAATTAGGCAAGATGGAAGGTGGATAAGGGGGAGATGGAGATGGATTTCTATTCTTCTCACGTTTTTACCCCTACTAGAGCAAGAGAAAAAAATTGTATATAACCGTGTCTGGCTTCTGCTAAACTCAAAACTAGGCCATTGAAATAAAAAGTTCTGCGAAAACATACAAAAGTTTTTATAGCTATACAAAAATGTTTCGAGGACTTAATGATGAGCCAGCAAAATACTTGAGTGTGTCCGTTTCTCGTAACGCGTGGCTAAACGTATTGTGCTCAGGCCATCCGTTTCCTCATTCATATTCATCTCCATTTAGCTATAGAAAGTGAATGCTACGTTATATCGAAGAATCTATACTTGAATTTTATTATCAAGAAAATCTTAATAATACAAGTAGAAATGAGTAGAAACAACTCGTCGTATATTTTAATTGTAATACTCTGATAAAATCTGAGATTCATTAGGGGTTAGTATACCCCTAATGAATCTCAGATTTTATTTATTTTATTTTTTGGGTTCCCTAGCCATTCTTGGTGTGCTAAAGCGATCCAAGCAGTACTACACTCCGCGGCAACGACTTGCGCTGTACAAAGCGCAAATCAGACCGCATATGGAGTACTGCTCACATCTATGGACCGGAGCACCCGCTTACCAGACTGACCCCCTCGACTCCATCCAGTGTCGCGCCGTTCGTATCGTCGACGATCCTATACTAACAGGCGGTTTAGAATCGCCTAGCCTTCGAAGACACTGTGTTCCTCAGCGTATTTTACCGCCTGTATAACGGGGAGTGTACCGAAGAACTGTTTGATCTGGTGCCAACACCTCACTTTTACAACCGCACCGCTCGCCAGCAATGCGATATTCACCCCCATTT
This sequence comes from Dendrolimus houi, assembly GCA_039645545.1. Lineage (NCBI taxonomy): Eukaryota > Metazoa > Arthropoda > Insecta > Lepidoptera > Lasiocampidae > Dendrolimus > Dendrolimus houi. The sequence goes on along the minus strand of CM077127.1, from coordinate 9,150,635 downwards.
CCTTGAGCTCCCACGCTCAACTACGCAACGGTTCTCTAGAACATTTATTCCGCGTACAACAATGATCTGTAGGGAACTTCCCGTCGTGGTTTTCCCTTTGCGTTATGACATGGGGTTCTTTAAGAAAGGCGTTATAAAATTTCTTAGAGGTCGGCAACGCGTTGGCGACACCCCTGGTGTTGCAAACGTCCATAGGCGACGGTAACCACTTTACATCAGGTGGGCCATCTGCCAGTTTGCCTGCTTCAGGCTATAAAAAAAAATCTATTAAACACTGTCTTGAATAGATTTTAGATTATAAATTCATTCAGTTTATATTTATCTTGATCAACAATATCATATGGAATATGGATGAAAAAGATCCGTTGACCATGTTCTAGAAATACTTTCGATTATATTTTTAGTTTTACTTCTACATGGAACTCTTGATACACTTTTCACAATAAATTCTAATACAATATTCACATAAAAGAGCGGGCGTTAAATATCTTGTCATCGTCATACTTTTATAATATCATGATGAGAGAATGATGAAATAATTTTAATTAATGCTTAAACAATAATTAATACGCTATTTGAGTTGTTAAAGAAATGACGTCATAAATTGCAACGGTCACACAAAATCCAGACCGCTTCTGCTGCTGCTAGAAGCATCGCAATTGGTTTGGCTGTCATTTAACCTTATTCGTCAATTTTAAATATTGTTTTTTTTTTATCCTATAAATAATTTTAATCTGGTGATTCAAAGATGATGCTGCGGATTCATCTGCTATAATATTAAATATTTAAACTATAACCGAATGCGTCTTATTTAAAGCGTTAAAAAATAACGCCGTTAACGCATAGCAAGATTAGTGTCCATACATAAGTCATCGGTCAATACTTAACGTATTAAACCCATCGCCATACTATCTGTGTGAAACGACCTATATCTGTAACACTATCGCAAATGAAGCCGCACCATTGGACAAACATCCTATAAATATTATAAACGCAAAAGTTGCGTTTATAATAGCATGGATGTAAGTTTGTTACTCTTTCACGCAAAAATTACTGAATGGATTTTGATGAAACTTTACAGTAATATAATAGCTTACACATCAGAATAACACATAGACGATAATTTATAACGATATAGTGTGAATTATCCAAAATATAACGATTTTCCATCACCACGCGGGTGAAACCGCGGGCGCTAGTATAAACATATTATCACGACTGTTTCCCATGATGGTAGGCAGAGATGATGCATCTCTACTTGCGACGATCCTGACAAACAACTTTCGCTTTCATTAACCTTTATTTAAGATGTTTTTATCTGACCTCTCTTTAACACTTCTGCTTGTCGATCACGGCGCGTATGTCGCGATTTGCCGCCACCAACTGTAGCGTTCACAATCCTGACATACGCTTATTTTGAGATTCTACTTTCACCCATTCTCTAGCATCTATTCATAGCATGTAGATGCTACCAAAATTAATGCCATCTAATAAAAATAGGTTTCTTTTTAAATTTATTAATAATCCTCCATGAAATAATGGATTCCAGGTGTTAAATACATATGAATTTAATTATACAAGATATACATAATAATTAAAAATAAACTAAGTTCTAAATAAATTAATATAAACTAAAATTAAACTACACTATAAATATGTATAATAAATATAAACAATATACTTACAAAATAACAATCTATAAGTAAAAAATAGACTCCAGGTCGCTGTCGGCGGGGAGCGTGCCTAAAATGCTGGCCGCATTTCCATGTTGGATGGCAACGGTGATGCGTTGCCCTAGGTGCAACCCAGCCTTTTGGTCACGCGAGACCTCAGTTAGACGTGTTGAGAGGTCTCGATAGAGGTGATGAGGTCCAGGCCCCCACGGCTTCAGGGTTTCAACCCCGAAAGCCACAAATATGTACCCATTATCAATGTACATATATTTGCGGCGTCTCAGGGCCTCCTGGTGTGCGGCAGCAGCCCCGGCTGTGACGGCTGTGACTGGGAGATGGGAAGCCGCCAAAATACCAATACAAGTTGCGTCCCATGCTAAGGGGCGTCTCGTGTACCATGGCACCAACGATATTCCATCTGGTCTTATGCCATCGTCGCGGCACAGCCCACTTGTTCAAGAATAGCTGGTGACCTGGCGGCGACAAAAGACCGACGGATAATGTCATATAATAATTATGTTATTGTTTATATTATGTTATTGTGTTCCGAAAACCGCTATTTCTGTTATTTATTTATTTAATTTTTTTATATGCATATGAATTTGCGGTCAACTAATAGATTTTCATTACACGGTTATCAATATAGGTTTGCGTTTTATACAGAGTGACACGGCGGGCAATCACTTTAACTGTCAGTTATTGATTAATTACCCATATAAGGTTCGACGGAGCATTGTGATTAATGGCCAGTAATGAAATAAGTGATCAGAACGCCATTATGTGGACTCATAAAAGCTCATGTACTTATGTAATTTATAGGAATACCATGCTCGTATTAACACAGAAAAATTAATTCAATCTTATCAAGTCAATTAGCTAGTTCAGTAAACTGCGATCACACAAATATACACATGATATAAAACTGTTTATTTTAGTAAGAAAAACATTATGTACATCAACGTTCATTTAAAATAAGTAACAATGTTATGAATAGTGTACTCAATAAAATTTTGGAAATGATTGTGTGTAATACTTATACCAACTCGGAAGGGTTTATGGTAATAAAAGAACAGCAACTGGTCACATATTTATAATCAGAGAACCTTACGATTACACATTGAATACACTAACTTTTCACACTCGACAAGCATTTTAGAACACCTCGCCAACCCTCCAACAATTTTAGAGTACATCAAACTTAGCAATTGGCACAACCGATAGCGGATTGAAGTCACTGATAAACTATTTTAATTAAAGTGTTATGAATGAAAAGATTTAATACATTATTGATTGGAAATTCCAGATAATATTGTATACAAGATATCATATAAAACATTATACTTAAAGTTTTATATGCAATAAAATAAACCGAATACAGTACAAATCTATCGTGTCTGCCAACATGAAAACAAAATGTAGTGAATACCGTCTATATACAATTGAGAGATTTTGAATTATAATCTGTACACAATCACTACATTATAAGGACAAACATTCCCACACAAAATTATGTTAAATTATAGAGAACTATCATATACAAAACAGGCGCTAATCACAGAATAAATAAAAATATAACATAATTATTAAATTAAGGAAATGGCCGATCGTATCGTTTAGAAATAAGAGGGTACATAACAAAATCAATTATTAACTTTAAAAAGAAACACGATAAGAACATCTATGCTTCTCAATAACTATAACATGTGATATAGTCTATTTCTAGTCATATAGTCACTGTAGCCTAATATTTTGTTAGGAGACAACTTACGCTCAGAATTAAAATTTTGTTTAATTTAGTAATATAACAATAAAAGTAAAATTTGTTTGTTTTTTTTGCATTTTACTTCTTGACCCCACATACATTTTCGGTAGAATTAAAACAAATGATTTACTTTAAAAAAATCAAATTAACAGTGTTGTAGGAGGGATTATATAATAACAATCTAACGTGCTTTCAACTCATACTACTAAAAATTTGACAAATGGAATAACAACATACAGGCGTATTGAAAAAGTCCTCCTTTTGAAAGTCGGCTAAAAAATAATGTTTATTCGCCAGTATGATACGATATCAATGAAAGTATTCTACGTAACTAAAATGCGAAGATTTTGATAAGTTATCTATTTTTATAAACATAATCAAATATAAAAGCGGATTTACACTGATCCAACTATTGACTTAGGGAGCGGACTGACTTCAAAATATTAAATCGGGAATATTGAAGTCAGTTAAATTTGGTAAAATAAAAATGATTTAAGTCGGAAAGATTGTTTGAAGACTTCAAATCAATTTACACGATGCCAGTACGAAGTCAGCACTGACTTCCTGCGCAATTGAAATCAGTAGCTGGATCAATGTAAATCAGCTCTACAGCCTAAATAAACTATATTATTCATTGGTGTAAATAGTTCGATATTAAACCAGTCAATTTAGTATTATGAATCCATTTTGTGAGAATTATTAATATCTAGCACGTGGCTGGAACACGCCTGCCATTTGTAAATGTCTAGCAATATCGTGTCATTCCACAAAAAAATCCCACACAAAATATTTCGTGAAACTCTTTGTGAATTTCACATATTAATCTTTTCAGCTGTAATGCCCGACACCCGGTTACAGAATGATGAATACTTGCGTGCTACGTGCGGTCGCGAGCGCAATGATCTATCTCTCTTAAAAAGGTGTTCATCGAGATATAGCCCTTATACCGTTGCTATAAATTACATAATCCTTTGAGTTTTAAGTTCATATCATGTGAGAGACTAAAGTGGCTTCTACACGATACAATTTTACGACCAATTTGACCAGATTGACAATCGAATTGTGTAGTGTGGATAGAAATATGAAATACAAGGTCATTGGTTGGTCGAGACCGCTCGATTTGATTGTATCCAATCAAATCGGGTGATGTGGACGCCAGTTGTCCAATTTTTTGACGTAGTCATTAACACAGATTTATTTATAATTTAGTTTATTTTTAAGTATTTAGTCTAGTATTTTCCTTCTTTCTTCTTTCCTTATTAGTTATTCCTTTTAGTTTAAATTTTATTTTTGTTTAGTGATTATTAGCTAACTACAAGAAGAAGGTGTTTTTAAGTACTCCCACCGATAAGAGCTTTCAATAAAAGCATTATTACTTAGTGTTATGTATCTACATATACTATAGATTTTATATTAGCCGTTTACACGTTGGTGGGGATACATTTGGGATAATGTTAAAGATATAGGTCGTTGCATGTAGATGTGGCGATGAGTCTAATACGTTACTTAAGCTGCGAATTTCTTAATGACGTTAGATATTGACAGATAACGTACGTATATACACTTATGTGGCTATTCGATAACGGCGTTATTTAAATAAGACTCCGCCACAATCAATACCTTTAACATTATGGCAGATGAGACCCCAATATTAGGGTATGCTCGCAATATTACAAAGTTAGGTATGAAATCCGCATTCAACGGAATAGATCCCATTTTTCAGATATAAAAAGTACTCATTGTACATTCATTAGTTCATCCCTGTTATCTAAAGTATGGAAGAAGAATACTAAAAATGGAAATGCCTAGCATAAAAACTAAGTAACTCTAAAAACTTCCAAAACTTTACACGACTGGAGCCCAATTCTGCAATTACTATCTTGTCAAAATCTCTGGACACTATCGTCTCGGTATACATTTTATTTTAGTTTATTCTAATAAGTATTTATTCATTTTAATTAATTCCAATAGCGGGCCCGCCTCAAGCAATCTTTATAAATATTTATAAACGAAAACTCTGTAAATATATTAAAAATTTTGATAGCTTTTCATTTTTGCTAACGCCATTTGTGCTAATCGTAATTTATACCAATAATTAATACCAATTTTTTCTACTAATATCCCAAATTAATTCTATCATGTTGCTTTAAAAGTCATAAGATGGCATTTTGAAGCCAGTTTTTTATATATATGGTAAATAATATTATAACGAACATGTTAATGTAATGAACATTTCGTGCGAGACCGGTAAACCTCGATGGCTCTCCCCTCTTGGGGTTGTGCAGTAATGTCTATGTTAGACAAAAAATCCAGATAGGCAGGCACAACTTCAAGGACGAAAACAATAGGAGGACCAGAACAAGTCTTTTCGTCGACCATTCCGCAATAGTTGAAGACGAAAGTCTTCGAGCAATGCGTCCTACCCATTATGACATACGGTGCCGAGACGTGGATACCGACGGTCAGACGATCCATAAATTTAAAATCGTTCAACAGGCTATGGAGTATGTTGGGTATTTCTTTTATGGGTAGAATCCGATATGAGGATATACGTAAGAGAACCAAGGTAACTAAGATAGCTCATAAAATTAGCAAGTTGAAGTGCCAGTGGGCCGGTCACGTCTGTTGCAGGACCGACGGCCGATGGAGCAAACGTGTCCTAGAATGGAGACCGCGTCTTGATAGGCGTAGCGTAGTACGCCCTCCAGCCCGCTGAGACGATCTGCGTAAGGTCACTAGTAGGGGCAAATGAGGAAGGTGAGAGACCGGGATGTGTGGCGCAGACTAGAGGGGCCTACGTCCAGCAGTAGACATTAATTGGCTGAAGAAGTAGAAGAAGAAGAATGTGTTTGAATTTAATGTAATCTGTGTGATCCCAATTACCAAATCTACCCAATTTAGGAAGTCTTCAGAGTTACATCTTCTGTTGGCCGATTGCCATTCACTGTTTTCTTTTTGCATGATAGAAAGTCTAACATTATACACATTTAAATATCGGTATTGATATTATAATATAAGGTGCATTCTTGAAGGTGATATAGGAGGAGATATTATAGAGAAAACATTGACTGGAAAAGAATACACTCATTAATAAGTAACGTAGAAGCTAACACTGTTATAGCTGATAATTATGAAACAGATTTAGATCGGATATGAGCTGGGAAGATCATTAACCTTTCTTTAATGGTAGTAACGATCAAATTCATTATTCAACAAAATATTAAACTGCTATTAACAATTCAAAAGAATTAATGTTTATTGGAAATCTGTTTGGAAGCAATGAGGCCAAATTGGAGCTCCAGTATTTCAGGTAATATATTAATAAAGCTACGTGAATTATTTCTTACAGATTTAAACAATTGACTAATTGTGTTAAGATTTTCTTGGTTTTTTACTTCAATAAATCGGCTAATTGTATGATAGTCCATGTGCAGTGAAAGCTTCCTTAGTTACGTATGTCAATTGTTTAGACTTTGTCACTTAGTTGCCAGTTACCAAAAACTTTTTTGAAAATATTCCACATCTCAAAAACTACTTAACCAATCTTGTTCCAATTTTCGTTGAAAGTGTTTTTAATGTTTTTTTTTCAAAAAACTCTCTGTAGTAAAAATTAAAGGAGTGAGCACACTTTTTACGAGTTTCGAAGCAGATGTCTTCCCATCTATTGTGTTGAACAATAAAATCATTAGGTAATATTGTTACAATTTATCAAGACCTACCTAACAATACCCCATACAAAATCTAAACAATCAATTGATCTTTTGCAATGTCTTAAACAATTTACCACATACTCTTATTTTTATGACCTAGTAACTTTTGGAATATTACAAAAGGGAACAAACATAACGAACTCAAAAAACATAGATTCTTTGACATTTGTCGTAAAAATACGGCTGTATTTCAAGTACGGATGTAAGTTTACGGTCGACTATCCCCGTACTTTAATCACGTAGCTGGGTGAGGGGTCTATTGTACTGAGTCTAAGGGATTCCTTCCTAAGAGGTTTAGACGGTTAATTTAGTAATGTTGTACTCATGCTTATAGCGCATATTTCCTTAGCATTGTACGTTTGACCTGTTACGAGATATTGAGAGTGTCCTATTCAAGTTGTTTTCTTCTAGCAAATCAAGTAATAATTTAAAAATTATTTTCCAAGTATTTCAATAATACATTTTTGTAAAATTATAGCCGAAACAGGATATAAATAGAACAGCAAAATAAAAAAATACGATTTATATTGTTAAAAATGGTTTTTAATTCGTTAGGCTGACAAACCCGGTACAAAAATAAAATATACCTACTTTATGATTTATATACATATTTGGAAATAGCTTTTTTAGTCTCTGAAATTTAAATTTCGTTAAAACGTCGAGACATTAACTCATAATTTTTAATTCAAATATAATGAATTAATGACACACCTACGTATTCTTTTATAAGCAATTGGCAGATTTACTAACTTAGTACAGACAATAAATTGCTTAGAGTTACCTAGCAAATTATTAACAACGTCAATAACATTACCTAATTCAATACGCTATATTATACATAGTACTTACCATTATAATATTCTGCATATTGTTTAGTAGCTTATAGTCGAAGCTTTCTATATTCAAAGTAATATATTTAGTTAGATATTACATAATAAACATGCGACCTGTAGGCGTGTTTGAAAGGATTATTTAACACATAGTGGAGATACCCACATGCCAACGTTATTTTCTATACAATGTGTAATTATAGAACTGAAGACATAGCTGCTTTATTATGAGTTAATAACCACTTCACCATTTCCATTCATTTGAAAACCGAGATTGGAAATGGTTTATGGTTTTGAAATGTCGCAACTAAATACTCAAAAATGTCTCGTAAATTTAAAATTATTTTTGATTTGGACCAATCATCAGCGAGTCCCCCCCCCCCCCCCCTACTTAGGCTCCATTTATACTTTTATTCGTTCGTCTGAGTTGCTATCATAATTATGTAATAGTAGATTCATACACGAGAGATGAAATTGACCTATTTAGGCACGAGATGGTTTGGCGCACGAGAGTAGCGAGGACGCTAATAGCGCTAAATAGGCCTTAACGGTCTGCTTTTCATTTCGAATATAAGGAAAGTAATAATAAAATGATTAATTAAACAAACAACTATTTCTCTAATGAAATCAGGCGTTAAGTCCATCTCTAAATCTAATGAAACGTCATCACGTACGTCACATATGAAACGTCAGTTAAAAAAACTCTGTGGCATTCCACCAGCCAGTATTTTTTTTGTCACTAATTATATAAATATTTAGCTCAAAATTATGTAACTTGAATAATAATTTAGTGAAAAGTAATTTAGAAGTATAAAGTAATGTTAGAAAATTGATGATATTATTTTATTTTCATTAAACAAGTATGTATCGTATTACATGTAAATAATTGTTTAACTGTGTTGATATGTAAGAATAAAAATATGTACATGTGTAGCTTTGTGTTAGTTGGCATACGGGGAAGATCGCCAGTTTGTTAAAATCTACCATTTATGTTAAGTTGCCTGGAAGAGATCGTTTTGACTGATAATAAGCCTGTTATCACAGAACCTATTACCAGATTTTATTATTATTGGACTTGTTTATTTTTGTTATTCTCATTTGGGTGAAAGATTATAAACATAACGCACCCGCGTTATACACTTGAACATTCACAATATCTCTGCTTCTTGCACCGCAACATTCGCAATGGGTATTATAGATGTCCTGAAAGAAAAATCTTTTGAAATTAGACTTATTTTGTACATTTTAGTATTTTCTTAAGTTTTCGCGATTAGTACATAACATGTAATAAAACTACGCTTTAACGGTTTTAAGCGCGGTATTTTATTTGATTTTTATTGACAGTGACATACTCATTAATACTTGACATCTTTGTCTTCCGATCACACGACTACTGAATAGTGGCCGAAACGTCGGAATAAAAATCAAACCGTTAAAGCGTAGTTTTATTTTTGAACATTTTAAGTTTTTATTTTTTATATATATTTCTTAAAGTTATCAACATAAACAAACATAATTTAGGATATCCCATAAATAATATAGAATTCTCCTCATTATTCCTTAAAATTATTAGTATGCTATTTTTTGTAGTTTACAACACCACGCATTAATATTATCTAATGAATCTGAATATAACGACATAAAATATGTAGTTACCAATAAATTTGACAAGATTATTAGAATTTTATTTTTTAATCCAATATGCTTATTCGATTTCAAAACATAAATGTTTCAATGTTGTGTACATAGTATAAGTAAGGCCGTAGGTAAGTACTACACTTAAAAGTCGTTATATTTCTTAACAACACTATTCACTAACACACACTTGTGTATATTTACGTTAACTGCATGCACTTAGCTCCCGTCGAGTAATACTAGACGTCTTTAAAGCGTATAGAGCAAAGAGGAATTAAAAAAGTCACAGTAGCAAAGTGAACATGTTATCCTCACTCCATATCAAACATGGGCCTAGCGGTTTTACTGTCCTAATATGTATTTCTGCCAATTCCGCCAATCTCTGTCCACTACTGGACGTAGGCCTCCCCGAGTACGCGCCACATATCCCGGTCTCCAGTCTTCCTCATCCAGCCACGGCCGGCAACCTTGCAGGTCGTCATTCCATCGGGCTGGCAGCCGTCCTACGCTACGTTTCCCGAGACGTTTCCATTCCATTCCTCGTTTACTCCCAGGTTGGACCTTCGGCCGCCGTGACAGTGTGACATATTATGCCGACCCCAAATAATTGGGATATGGTGAAAGAAAAGAGAGAGATAACTCTTTTCCAAGTAGGTATTTATTACTAAGTCTTATACCTTCCGTTTCCAAAATGATATATTCTGTTATGGTAAATAGACTAGCCCTACCTAATTAATACCTCTTCCAGTTCTATTAAGAACCAAATACGCTAAATGTGTCAATACTTAATAGTTTACCCTATATTTATTTTACTGGAGCAATGTCGCCACAAGAAAGGCTTTATACCAACTTAATCATAAAATAAAATAGAGAAGAAAATTTCTTTAAATTGATTTACAGAAAATAAATTGAACATTTTTAATAAACACATCTCAAGAGTGGGACACTTTTGAGATCGTGCCTTCCCATTTTGAGAGGAACGAACGTTATGCCCACCATGATTATTCAAGGTTATAGGTGTATTTCACACATTGCAAATCTTGATTTCAAATGTGCAGGTTTTCAAATATTCAGGTGCTTTTCCTTCATCGTCAACACGTGATAATTGTAAAAATAAGCTTAAGTAAAAAATGTCTAAAAGGTGCTTTCTCTCCAACCAGGATTCGAATCCATGTCATTGGGATGAAATGTAGATGCTTTAACTACTAAATTCTCACGATTTAGCAAGGCAAGTATTCAAGTAATACAACATGTCATTAATCACAATTTGTCTACGTTCGTATATAAGCAGATCGTTGGTCAAACTTTCGTTTATAGCCCCTGTGCCCATGCCACGCATAGTATCGTCATATACGCTTTAAAACTACGTTTAATTCGTGATATATTGCATACTTCAAGTCTCGCTTTCACAGATACTTCCATTACATTAATGGTGTGGCCAGGGCCGTCTTTACCCGGGCGTGTAAGGGGTGCGTATCACTTGGGCACAGGGACCTAGGGGCCGTAAGCAGATGGATTTCAATAATTAAAGAACAATGTCACGACGTTCACGATCGTCATGATCACACGATTTTACAACATCTGACCCATGACACACCTCACTCCCTACACGACTATATATATTGAAAAAAAAACTCTCAGTTAAATGTACTACGGCAATGTGTAGACAATCGAATTCCCGTGAAACATCCATATGAACCTAGTAGTTTCAGAAAAAAAATACTATGACATACAAACGCAGACGGACGGACTTGACGAATGCACTAAGGTTTCCGTTTTTACTAAAAATGCTAGCGAACCTTAAAAATTAAACTTAAAAATTAAATCTATCTTTTATTGTTGAAAGGCGGAGTGCAACCTGATTTTCGCACCCTGGCGCCCAATAAGCTTAAGACGGCCCTGGGTGTGTCGATTCTGAATTGCTTCCTGCGTTGAACGTGTCATTGACGGTGTAACTGCTGCGCTTCTGTTATCTTTTCCTAAAAAAAGGTGGCAATTTTGAGGTTTTTAGTTTAATAAAAAAGCCCGGCTGTACATGTACAGCAATAATCTCCATTGTTATAAAAATTTCCACCAAACATTTAGGTATAAACAGTTAATCGGGTTTATCTTGGAATAAAAAATATTATCAAAGCACTTTTTGTGTACTCAGACGTCAATAATTTATTTTAGGATTCGATTTCGATATCGTTTTCATTTCTTTAAACTCCATGTCTACATAATTTAAAGGCCTTTGGTACTGAAATAAGAGAAAAAGATGTGTATTCGTTATCCATTCTCATAAAAAAAATCTGTGTGTGTGCTGTTCACATTTAGTAGAAGTGAAACTTCAGAGTATAAACTCACAGATAATTCTTCTCTAACTTTTATTAATATAAATATAATTCCTTTAGCCTACATCCGTCAATATATTATAACTCAAAAAGTCAATCTAAATTACACTTTAAATAACGAGCATAAATTTCAAAACTCAATGTACTGTTATGCACAATTTCTTTTGATCAACGTACAAAAGAATATCTGCCCTAAGTATATACAGATAGAGCTAAAAATCATTAGAAATCTTTTAAGTTTACTTAAAATTGAAAATTAATATTAACGGGTAAAGAGAAATAAATTTGTTTTATTTCGAATTAAATAAGGTTGAATTTTATGTATTTATCTCTTTTTAGTGTCACTTTTTCGTTTCATCTTTATACAAATCACAACGATTACAAAGAAGTTTCACTTCAAAAAATAAGGAAAGCGTGCGAGAAGTACACGTGGAACGACTGAATCAGTCGATGTCCGAGAGATCGTCCAGAATATCGCTGATCGCTGTGCGTGATTCAGTCTTTTTATAACATAATTACTTATAATAATAATACATTTTATTGGAAAACTGCTAAGTCGCTAATTTCTAACGAGATGTTAAGTCTGTATTTTTGAAATCAGTACCCTCTTTTATGCCGTAGTAAAAACAGCGCTATGACAGTTCAGAACACGGGAAAAGTGGCATGTCAGAGGCCAAAAGACACTTTGAACCGCTGAGCCAAGTTAGTTAGTTATTCATACAAATGTAACCATTTGAATGTTTATGTATGCGCATCTGTTCTTTCTTCACAACCTTATGTATAAACCAGCTTTTATGAAACGTGATACATACCTACCTAGCTTTAGGAATAAGAGATAATGCAGGATACTTTTATTTCAGAAATTTGTTTTTCGCGGCAGTTAATTTACTATAGCGAGACCGCATAAAAGCCTTGGTAACATAACATGGTTGTGAAGTAAGGTATCGAATTGTAAAGAGGTCGGTTTTTGGCAAAATTATAATAGGCAGTCTACTGGCGGCAAATGTGTAAATCCACCACTCTGAAAAACCCAATTAATATAAATAGGGAACAATATTCAGCTAATGCCGGGTTCTTATATCTTACTATTCATACATTCGGTTTACTTCGTGAATATTTGATATAAACGCCATACAAGATATGTCAACTGTGTACCAATGGTAAGATAAAAGAATGCATATTGAATAGTAATGTATATAGACACCCGGGATAAATGGACAGTACATGAAAAACAAGCGTAATAGAGATAACTCAGCATTGTTTCAATGAAAGGGTCTCCAATTCAGTCTTGATACAATCCCGTCTGACTCTATCATGAAATAAATCAAATTACTCAAATCAAAGTTCAAGAAATCCCGGCATACCCCAAGAGAGAGAACTGAAGTACATTTATTGTCCACACTTATCCGGTTCAAATTGAATCTCCAGTTGCTAAATTAATTTTAATACATTAGTTAAGTTATGCCCGCTACATATGTAACGATAAATCGTAGCGATTTCAGACTGTGCAGTTAAATCGAACAACGCTAGTGTCTTCACACGCCACCGATATCGGCGTCGATTGTTAGTTCCCCACATAAGTTCGCGCAAGAAACATGTCATAAATGATGGAAGATGGTCATCATCTTCCATCACTTGCGTTATTGGGCCTGATTATGTGTTTAAAGAAAGTCGCGGAATGTGTGGTGTAAAGACTGGCTCAGAAAAAGCTATTTTCTCATACCATCTTATTAAATGAGTTGAATTTCGCTCCGCAAGATTGGCATAACTATTTAAGGATGAATACCTCCTGCATACCTGTTTCTGCTGGCGTTAGTTACACCACTAAAACTGTGTAAATGCAATCAACAACGATTTATCTAATAGACATTGCAATAGCCGTCGATGAACGATAATCTGTATACACACGATCGATAAATCTGCGCAAATCGGTTTACACAGATTAATCGCTACGATATATCGTTACGTATGTAGCAGGCATTAGCGGTCCGGAAAATTAGACAGTTATTTTATTCCTAAGTAGAGATTTCCCAGTGGTTACGCCGCGTGAAAACCCTAGGTTACTTACATAAAAACTAAATAAGGTGTATTTTATATATTTATGTCTAAAACCTTTTTTTATATATTGTTACAATTTGGACCACCTGCATATTTATAAACAAAGCACATTTATTACCCGCCGGCGTTTGAGCTAATAGCATTGTAGTTCTTTTATGATTGTCTTCTTTTGTTTACTTATTTATTGGTTATTGTGGAGAGCAGCCTATTGTACTCGTTTATGGCCGTTTGCAGTATATAGCAATGGCCCAATGGCGAGATGAACAGTCAAGCGATAACCACTAGCGAGACAAGAAGTGTGTACATTCGATAATCTATATAGTGACGAGATTTACATAGCAGCTCGCTCCAACCTCTTATACTGTATTTTGTACGAGTATAACGTTTTTATCTTGCCATACTTGTAAGGAATATATGGAGATAAGTTGCATCAAAAAAAAAATTAGTACGCCATGTCTGTAACATACATACTTCTGTATAAAACTTATTAAAAAAAAGAACTAGAGATAAAAATAGAATAAGAAACATAAAGAAAAACAATTTTTAGCTAGACGTGTTGCTGGGGAGTTTCTTTCCGCTTCTTCTCCTTAACAGCAATAACACGTTGCGAAGCGGTATACATAGACTAGGAAATAAAATTAAATATTAACCTATATGTATGACCTTCAAAAAGTGTTCTCTAGTGGAACTTATTTTGAATAAGTTCTGTTGGAGCATCACTTGAAAACTACTGAACGGATTTAAATGAATCTCGATCTAGAGCTAGCTAGTAATAATAATATATAATATTATAATTATATCCCGAGGCGTAACTTAGGATACTTTTATCCCGATATATTACGTGGTTTCCGTGGGATAGACGAAAATAGCGAAAAAGGTGGCGCTGCGGTTGCATCGTTTTTGGAAACTACTTAACGGATATGAATAAAACTCGACATAGTGCTGTTGTGTATAACCCAAGTTAACACACTTAAGATACATTTTATCCCGATAAATGATGTTGTTTCCATAAAATAGACAGATTAGCGAAATAGATGACGCTCCAATAGCGTTTTTCAATTCACTAGCAAATACGTTGTCACAGGAAACAAGTCATTCACTGTACTACTAAAAACTTCAACTCATCTCTATGTTTTGCTGAGCAGCTGTTCAGACTATATGCACTTAGTTTCTTTGTTATCGTAATGAATTGAACAAGAAACAGTAAAGTTTTAAGTCTAATATATTGTTACATGCCGTTAAAGATAAACACACAGCTGCCTGTCGTAAAGCGCAGTTTATTGCCTTCCCGGATTAGAAATTCTTTTGTTTACTTTGTGTTTAGAATTTGCAATTAAGAAAATCATGCTATTGTTTTTCTACTTGTTTTATGACCATCATTAGTATCGAACTAATCCTTATTGTTATTGTTTTCGACTTTGTTGACCGTTCGCAGGTGTATAAATTACATTTTCTTGGAAGAACCCAGGCCACGCAATCGGTTGTGTATTGTACAGTTTACTATAAAACAATGCCCGAACGGAGGGGTGCGGCAGTCAAGCGACGATTACGATATGGGCAAGACGTGTACATTCGATAAGCGATATAGTGACGGACTTTGCGCGTGTTATTTAATTGTGCATTACATTTGGACTTATTGCGTCCGGTTATATTTATACCCATGTTATACGTGTTTGTATAGTTCTAATAAATTCTATAGTAATTCCAACGGCATTTTAATTCGAGTCCCGCACTCGTAACAATATATAAAAACCTTAATTAGTTTTTATGTAGCATATAGTAGCATATAGCATTACCTAGGATTTTTCAAGCGGCGTAGCCGAGAGTAAAACTTTAGTAATAATAATATTATAATAATAGCCCATAAACGTCCCACTGCTGGGCTCAGGCCTCCTAGAGGAACGGACAGTATATCCGCCATGGTTGTCCAAGGCCGCTTGGCAGGTTTGACATATAGGTTACCTTGATGTGCAAGTTTCATCACAATGTTTTCCTTCACCGTTGTTAGCACGTGGTAATTGTAACAATATGCACATACGGTCAGAAAACTGTCTAAGAGGTGCATGCGTTCCGGCCAGGATTCGAGTCCGCGCCGTTTGAGTCTGGAACGCGTGCGCTAGCCATTATGCTACCACGACTTCTTTCTAATAAAACCGATCAACTTAAAAATTGTATTTTATCTATTTTTATTATAACTGTGTATTCATTTGGAGTTCTATGGAAATTCTCTGGTATAAAAGTATCATTAAGGCTCTAAGGGAGTGGACTGTCAAGGAAAATTGGTTCAATTCTTAGTGGTTGAAGTGTACAAAGGAATAAATTCGTTTACTTAATCAAAGAGGGTCTTTTCTGAAGAGCTGAATGGGGTCGACACTTTTTCCGGTTAAAACTTGCTTTTATTCGACGATTCAATCGAAAATGTTTTAAAAGATGCTAGATGAATAAAAATCCGTGCTAGCTTTTTGACTAATGTACTCACGTTTCAAATTTGCATTTCAGATATCGTGGGTTCGAGTCCTTGCCGGGGAACATCCGCCACCTATAAATAATATACAAGTGTTATGCTATTCAAAATACATTTATTTATATAAGAAACACACACTGATTGTCTAGTTATCACAATATGCAAATTTTGTTCACATACACACACTTATTATATAGAAAGAAAGTTCATTTTAATTATTCTACGGTTATGACCTTAAATATCTTGGCCTCACTAGTGCACGTTTTGCACAACCCCTGTGAGACCTGACAATTGGCCTTGCCTCGCCTTTGCTACCCCTTTGCAGGTAGCGGGGGCGAGTCCAAGTAACGGTACTATCTAACGGAGCTGTGTTCCACGTACTTACCTACTGCGCCAACAGTATGACAAAAATTTTACAAATTAAAAGATATTATATACATACGCTACATGTGCAACCCGCATAGTCCGCCTTACACAAGAGTAGCGGATATATTGCCCGTTCCCTAAAAATAGGGAGGGAGGCTCAAGCCCAGCCATGGGAGGTTTATACGTTATTTAAAATATTTAATTTTATACAAATAACTACTAAGTATAGTATATCACGTTTTTAAAGGTAAAAAAAGGATTTAAATTAATCATTAAAACGATACGCCAATGTTTGCGGCAAAACGATTCCGATAAATCTCTATTGATTCTCTGTTCATGCGAGTATTGGCGTTAAATGGTTTTATTCATTTTAAGTATCTGTTGATAAATTGGATTTTATTACGCCGTTATATTATTTATCGGTTGGTGTGTACCCAGAGGTCTTCAGTTAGTAGCATATATATAAATAACTTTATATTACCTTCTTGTAACGCAAAAAGAGACGTACAGATCAGATTCATGTTTGTGGCCTTCCGCCACATTAAATAATGTAACCATCGTTTCAGCACGTCGTAGATACACGAACGACGAAGATGCGCGAGCGCAGCCCGCCGCCGTGTGCGCCTGCGCGGCCCGTGAACACGCAGTTGAGTCGTTCGATTGTCAGTGCAGTGGAATGATCTTGTCAAGTGTCACGCGTACATACCTTCTTACGAATCGGAATATATTATTGTCGTGTGTTTGTTATAATTTAATATCATATAATAAATATACAAAACTTGCTTGGTATCTTGATATTTGCTAATAAACTTATCAACTCCTTCTGTGAGTGTTATTTGGTGATGAAAGGCTACGCCGCCGGGGCACCGCCACACATCAATACGTACCCAGACCCCAAATGTTTATTCCTCGATTTACAGAATGCAAGAACTTCTTGCAGGCGAGAACAACGAACGAAAGTGATAGCCGATAACCAATGCTGCTTTTCGTAACGGCTAATGAAATTTGTTTGTCCGATCGTCATGAAAAAGGATGTGAAATTTTTTACAATGTTACTATATACGATTTATGTTCTGTTCAAATTACTGTCCCTATTAATTATTACTAAACTTATATAATGAATAATAGTACAATAAGACGAACCAAGTGTATCCATAAAATGCAATTATTCAGCGAGATAATTATTAACTACCAAAATAAACTTGTTCATGTCGTGTATACACTCTTTAAGCCAGCCTGGAAAACGAAAAGACACCCTTACGTTTAAGTTAAAATTGAAATTAGTAAGTTAAAATTAAATAAAAAATGTAACTAACAAATAAATATCCTAGTTATACTCGAAATATTAATGTTTGCGCAAGGCTCTGTAAAGATTTTTGCGGCACAACGTCTCCTCCCTCCCATTCCAGTTTACATAAAACATGCCAACATAAAAACGAAAAATTGTTTACCCTCCATGTCTATCAGGATGATTGGCCAAATCTCTCCCTTGTTGATTAACATAGTCATTTACGTGCTCTCATAAATTATAGTTATGAAAGTTCTTAAAATGAAGAATAATTTGTCTAAAATTTATAAACTAGTAATATAGTAATATTTGTTTATTAACACAAAGAGAAAGCCAATATTTTTTGATCACTTATGCTCGGTTTCTGAGGTTACCAGTTATGATTTCAATAACAATTGATTCCATAAAGTTATGTAATAGATATACTTAGGGTTAACTGTCATTGAGTTTTTGAACACGTATGGAAGCATTCGATTTTCTTCAAACAAAATCGTCAACAACAAAACATCAAACAAAAGATATCGAATGGATTAACACCTAAAACGCAATTTTATAAGTTATTGAACCGATAGCACTAACGAACAGATAAACTACAGTTAAAAGTGCCTCAGAAACCGGGCATTAGTGATTGAAGTCACGTTTTCAAGAAAATATTCCCTTTATCCGTACACCATTACGAATAAAATTTGATGATATTGAAACTGTATGAATAACGAATTTGCACCCCGCTCAAGGCGAGTAGATGTAGTAAAAGCGGTAAGTACTCCTGAAACGTTCCGAGTTAAAAAGCCCGAATAACACATAATCAAATAGTAATATATCTAAAGTATTTGCTATCCTTCTCGATATGTAGATAATTATCGTGCGAGAATCGTGACTTATCATTAATTGTAGTTCAAATTGATATTTTTAATTCGAAAGTCAAATCATACAATTCTCAAAGTTCTACGTATTTTGTTATATATACCTACCTAGGTATATAAATCCCACACTAACAGTGGGTAGGTAAAGTAATATGTAACCTTGGTATTTGAAATTTATTCATGTTTAAAGCAGCTTTAGCAGCGTAATCATTTAAATGTCAAATAGTCACAGAGTGCGAGATGAAGTGATACTTTCACATAAAAAACTACTTCGCTTATTTTGTAGAGTACTTGTAACGTGAATAAATAATAATAAAGTAATCCTTTTAAAATACAATGATTTGCTACCAACTTAACTTTTCACTACACCTGATATTTGTAATAATTTCTTAAACTTTCACATGATCCAAACTAACTTGTAATAGTCATTAAAATCATAAGGGAATTTAAAAGAAGCAGTGAAGACTTTAGTACATACAATATGCATAATATCAAATCGAGTAAAAACACTTATGTGTCAACTCCGACGAACGACTGCAGTTTACTCCGTTAACTTTGAAACAACATGTACACGTGCGCGGTGGAGGCGGCCGAACGTGGCTGAATAAGTACGGTTAGAAGAAAAAGATACCGACAGACAGATAACTAAATAATTATATGGCTAAATAGCCAGAAAATACACAAAAATACAAAACACACTTACAAACATATTAATTAAAGATAAAAATCAAATAAGTAACTAGCTCTTACCCGTGCCTACTTTGCTGGGCTTTATTAAAAGATACACGTAGATCCACGCACACACGCACGTATATCAAGGTTTAATTAAGCTTTGTAACCTTTAATTAATACATAAACGCAGAAAGCATGCGCAGTGCCTCGTACCAGGATATGCGCAATTCTTGCGTAGAACGTTATTGCTGTAATATATTTGACAGGCATTCCCATGCCTACTTCACTGGGCATTGCAAACATTTTTACTTTTTTGTTTTATTAATCACAATCAAATAAAGCCTATGTCACAAGGGAATAATGTAGCTTTCTACTGGTGAAAGAATTTTCAAAGTTGAGATTACCCCGAACATCCAAACTTACAAACTTTACCTCTTTATAATATTATTACAGATTAGTAGTAGTTTCGCTAAAACTCATCTTGATAAGCAAGCTAGTATAGTTGAGGTGAACATTAAGATAGATAGATAACACTTTATTGCTCACCAAAATAAACAAATACAGAAATAAAATGCATAATTACATTAACATTACAGATTAACACTCAAATTACTTTAATTAACAAAAACGGCCTGACCGTTTTGAATAATTTTATATAAAAACAGGCGTGGTTTAAAAGAAAAAGAAATTACGAATTTTAATTCAAATTCGTAATTTCTTTTTCTTGTAATAATGAGATAACTCACCCCTCATAAAATTTCCATACCGGGGGCTGCAAATGAAAATCGATTCTTAAGTATGCTGAGTCCAGTCGTACTTATTTTGTGTTCTGTACATTTTCAAATAAATACATATAATTTGAAATATTGAACTGCACTGCCTTGTTATCTTTGCAAAGGGTTAATCAGTAGGGGCGCTTTGTAATATAAAGGGCATGAATTAACGTTAAGTGTAGAGGATTAAACCATAGTGCTTTGCTAAACCTAGTGGGGTAATTGAGTTGTCAATACATCAACGTACTGCTTTGATAGATAGATAAATAACACTTTATTGTACACCAATACAAAAATGAACTTACATACCCAAACTTTATGTAATTTTGCACAAAGGACGGTCTTATTGCTAAAAAGCGATCTCTTCCAGACAACCCCAACAATAGAGGTATACGTAACCTAAAGTACAATTACTGAAATTTTAATAATAAATACTTTATATACATACCATACAAATACACATATCCAGCAAACACATGCTTTGGTGTTTGCCGGGCGGAATTTTACTCTGCGCTGCAAACTTCAACAACCCCAAATCATTGAAGTGAAATACTATGAATATCAATCACTATAAAAATGACTTTGACAAGTTCTTAATTTCTATAAGACTGTATAGCGGTATAAATCATTTAGTGTTCATATTGTTTTTACGAAGTCAGTAAAATATGAGATTTCAATAGAGATATGAGAGTCCGAAAAATCCAAAATCAAAATTATTTTCAGTAAAGCTGCGCAAAAGTTCGGTGTACCTAAAAATTATCCAGTAATTAACCTGTTTGAAGTACTGTCTTTCCAGATTCAAGCAATTCAATTAAACTAGTAAACACGTGGAATAATACAAAGTTTTGTTGTTACTGTACTGATTTATTAATACTAAAATATGTTTGAGTTACGCAATTCTCTGCTCTAGTTGTGGCGACGGATATAAATTGGTGCGCAGTATTAGTTTAAGTTGAACTAGTTATTTAGGTTTGGTCTCTCCACTTCAGAAATTCCAGAAGTTTGTTTTAGTAATCTATTGTCTTCTCGGTTTAGGTATAACATAATAGTTATAAATTTAAAAACTAGTATGGGAAGAACTCGAGTAGAGTAGATAACACTTTATAGTTCACTAAATAAACAATTACAAATAATGTATGATTACAACATTGTCATGGTAAAAACAATAAGTGGCCTTATCGCTCAAAGCAATCTCTTCCGGGCAACCTAACTTAAAGCATATTTTAAACTAATCTGGCGATGTATGTGGTGCAGAACATTATATGGTAAAAATGATTTTAAAAATTGTAGATCTTTGGTAGCCAAAGCAAGAAGTAGTAATTAATAAATACATATGTAAAATTCAATGAAATATGAAATAAATAAAATAATTAATCAAAAATAAATGTGTACTATTTTCTCCCTAACTTTCCCAAAAGTACTATATTTTTACTGTTAGAAACAAACAAAAATACTATACTTTTTTCAAAAAAAGGTGGCAACCCTAAATAACAAGGTTGCGTCAGCCGGTAAATAAACCTTTATTTGCTACTTAGCAAATAAAGGTTTATGAAAGCATACTTATAATACATACTTAGCAAATAAAGGTTACATATAAAGTTTTTATTTAAAATATTATATTCATATCTTCTGAACCCTAACAGATATTTAAATAAACATACACGAAAATTCAAGATAAAACTTTTGTTTTAATTCCTAACATTAAAATTCGTTGAGGTGTTTCCAAGCCTATTTAATACATACATTCAGACTCACGAATAAGAATTCTAAAGTACCTTACAAATAGCAGTTGCCATTTACATTATGACTTTTATTTTGAAATCATAGACAGACACTTAGATATTATTTACAAGTAATGACTAATGTACAATTTTAAATATACTTCCAAATCACAATTAGGCAAATATTGTACAATTATGTCAATTGGCAAAGACGTGTCACTGTCCTTCTACATCACATAATGAGTTTTTGTTTCTTCTGTTTGTCTTCCTATAAAATACCCTATCTACCAATTTCATGCATGAAGTAATATAGGAGAAAATTATGACAAAATTAATATCATCCGAAGTCACGACTCGGCACGTACAGATAAATAATTGAGGCAATTCCCCGCTCCATTCAATAACATCGTAAAGATACACTTCCTTGATAAATATTCGACATTTTGTTATCTATATGAACATGTATATTAACATGTGAAGGTTTTTTTTTATTGCGGGATAGGTATTCGAATTATACGAGAACAAAACAGCCGGGTCACATTTAGTTTAGTAATTGTTTTAACTTTAAAAAATCGGTCCAGTGTGCGGTTTGTCGCAATAAAGTATAAGGTTCTATAGAGATGAAGATTTATTACTGTTTTTGTACTTTGGCTACAGAGCACTAATAATCAATAAAATAAGGAAATAGCCAATATCTCTAAAAAAAGGTTGAAGTTCTTTTCAGGATTTTCCACCGAATATTTATAGTTCACATACTTTTATTGGAGAGGGAATAAAATAACGAATTAATGGAAATTGAAACTTTTCTATATTAAAGTATATGACTTTTTTCTAATATTATACCTGTTACTATGTGTACACAGATGGACTGGCCGACGTAAGAATTTTATAAAGGTTCTGCCAAAGTGGCCACGGGACCCATAAAAATTTCAATGAGATAAAATATAAAGCGAGTGGTAGACGTGCGTGCAAGTATCCATTCTTAGGACCTAAACATAGAACCGCGTTGCGGCACCGCACCGCCGAGATCGGCGGCGCCACCAGCCGCAACGCAGAAGTTTACCTTATGCATAACGCCGCGCATTCGGGCGTTGTGACGTCACAGTAGGGTGGCAAAAACACCTCAAGATCCATTTGTCTGTAGGATGCTTGGAAAAAACACGCGTCAAAACGGTAGCAGTACAAAAATGAAAACGAAACGGGTAGATGTAGATTTATTAATATCTTTGGTTGAGAAACGCCCAGTTTTATACGATACTAGTGACGAGGCTTACAAAAAATGTGTGTCAGCTCCGACGCAGGAATATAGTTTACTCCTTAAATACAATAGTCCTTGAATATGCTATACTGCGGCTGAATAAGCCCTTATTAACTCTTGTAACTACCCGCTCACAAGACCTTCTAATTTCAAAACACAGGATATTACTGTAATGGATATTATTTTAGATCTTATTTCACTGCATTAAATTTCGAAATTGTATAATAAAAATATCTAACGCTTTTATTATTTCACTCCTCACAAAATTTCCACACCGGGATCCTTATATGAAAATCGATTCTTAAGAAGTAAACTCCAACAAACATTTTTTAAAACAAGAGCCGTGGAAAAGCGTTTGTGAAAGAGCAATAAGCTTATTGTGATACAAGGCAAAGACACAACCAGCAACGTTAACGATTAACAGAAAAATAGTCAATTCATTCTACGACGGCACGACGCTTTGAGGCGCGGAACCGCAACGGGGTTGTGTGTTTAGGCACTTATGGCTACTTTCTTCACTTCAGATTGTTCACGTACTTACGGTGACAGACAGGCGATAAAATCGCCGAGCCGTAAATACGCGTATGTCTATTAGTCGCTTAAAAGAAAGATGTTGTGTTATATCCTGTTACAGTTATTTAGTAGCATGATCTTGTCATGTATATTTTTAAAGTTAATAATTAATGTTGTTATGTACCCTCTTATTTCTAAACGATACAATCGGCCATTTCTTTAATTGAATAATAATGTTATATTTTTATTTATTCGGTGATTAGCGCCTGTTTTGTATAGAGTAAGTAGTTCTCTATAATGTAACCTAATTTTATGTAATAATATTTATCTCTAATATATGGTAGTTGTGTACAGATTATAATTCAAAATCTCTCAATTGTATGTAGACGGTATTCACTACATTTTATTTTCATGTTGACAGACGCGATAGATTTATACTGTCTTCGGTTTATTTTATTATATGTAAAACTTTAAGATTAATATTTTATATAATATCTTATATAAAATATTATCTCTAATTTCCAAACAATAATGTATTAAATTCTTGTCATTCAGAGCCCTTTAATTAAAATAGTTTATCAATGACTTCAATCCGCTATCGGTTGTGCCAATTTGCTAAGTTTCTTATACTGTAAAATTGTTGGAGGGATGGCGAGGTGTTCTAAAAATGCTTGTCGAGTGTGAAGAGTCAGTGGATGACATGTATGTAAGCCGTAAGGTTCTCTGATTATAAGTTTCGTGACCAGTTGCTGTTCTTTTATTACCATAAACCCTTCTGAGTTGTTGCAAGTACTACAATCCCCTTAAATTATTTTTTAATATGTAGTGCAAGAAAATAAAATTATATAAAGAAATAATACTTTTAAGCGAGAAACGCAACCTTCCTCAGTTGACAGCTTAAGCCAGTTTCTCTATAGTGAAACATTCTCTAAGCAAACGCGTTCATGAGAAGATAATAAATTTTCATTTATAATGAAAGGATTCATGCTTTGCAATTTATATAAAGTTTTAACTTTGCAATATTAATTTCTTTTATGGAGTAGGTAAGTAGTTACAATATACATTACCCGCAATAATAAAATGTGAAAAGGAGTTTGTATGTTTCATATTCACGGCCATTAAAAGATTTTTGCAGCATACAGTTTCAAATTTAGTGACTTTTTCGTTAGATTAGACATGTATTGTGTATATTAAAATACTCGCAACTCTCCAGAGAGCTCATTTAACAACTGTATTACATTTAAATTTATAACAATAGTTGGAGAATATTATTTCTGATGAAGAACTAAAAATCTTGTATTCAAATTCTCCAAATGTTTAATGAAATGTGCCTTTTCGAGTTGCCACAGTACTACCTTGTCTGACGTCAGTCAAAACCCTATAATTTAACTGAGATTTTTCTTTGAAGATTACTCTAAAACTGAAATATTCATAGATACATGACTGACAATACACAAAACGTGCAAAGCCATATACCAGCTTGTTATGGAAAAACATCTAATACCATGGAAAAAGATAAAGTATCTACCTCTCCTGTAAAATTGTATATTTGTCGTATGTATATCGATACGACGTTCTGCCATAACAGGTTCAATACTTAAAAATAAAGAAATATATACCTACGTATGTCTAATCAGGCGAAAGAGTTGTTACCTAAACTAGCTACACTGCTCCGGGATATTGTTATCCGAAACTTACAAGAGCGAACCCCCTTGCAAAACCTTATAGAGTATTTTAAAAACCAAAGGACAATTTACAGATCCAAATAAATTTTCATCGTGGTTTCATAAAGAAATAAATGTACTACAAAATGTATTTATCTTAAGTTAATAAACCATAAATTGTTCAAAGTTTTATTATTGTATCTCATAAAGGCTAAGATCAAGTTATAACTTAACAATATCCAACATGAGCAAAACTGGGATAAGGTTTTCCGAAGTGTTTTGTTTGACTTTAAAAGAATTTTTACGATCAGAATCTTTCTTATCTTTCCGTGTCGTCCCTAGGGCATCGACTCAAACTTTTTGTTGACTTGTTTTCTCAAATTTTGTTTTTTTAGTTTTGGTTTTAAGTTATGTTCCATATACCCTGTCCAACCGCTTTTTTTTTCAGGCGGGGGAAATGCATTTCGCACATTACATACCGGGTCCTTTGCTAGGGATTAGACCGTTGTCGATCATGGAGGCATTCCACTGAGCGCAATCCAAACCGACCGGCTTGTGTGGAGACTCGAACCAATGGACAAATGCCCAAGGGCTAATACCCCTCTAATACCACCCTCCTCCCATGTGCTCCGCGCTTATGGTAGGAAAGGCATGAGACTTAGAACGTAGTTACGCCCACGCCGATCCTAGCGCAAAAGTGCCTGAGAGTGCCCCGGGAATCAGAGCAAACTCACTTCGTCAACAGGGGTGAAGACTCCTCTGCTCCCTATATGCTAGAGGGCCCCTGCAGCGGTATTTCAGGGAGCGAGATCATGCGCATATCTGCGCCTCCGGGCCCCTGATTGACGTCGGCGCCCGCGAGACGCATGCGCACTTGTACCTCTCTCCCTATCTCGTTCCGCGGCCTCCTTTTGAGACATAACAGTCTCGCAGAAATTGGCCGCACCCACCCAATGATCATCGCTGTGCAGCATGGCTTACACCAAACTGCCCAGCGAATCGATCGGACCTACTATTGTCTCGAGTTCAAACCTCTGGGGTGCCCATGCTGCACACTCGACTAGCGTATGAAACGCCGTGTCTTGTGCGCCACACTGGCGGCATTGGGATGAAGGCAAGCAGCCCGCAATCTGGCACAGATACTTATCGAAGCAACCGTGCCCGGTAAGTATCTGCGTCAATCTGAAGGTCAGAGTCCCGCGTGTCCGCGAAAGCCATCGCAACAGCTGCGGTCGAACCGCTTCCACTGTATCAATGCCAGCGACAGGGTTTTCCAACTCTACTGACCAAGATTGGATCATGGTCGCGGTTTCCCGTGTCTGGATCGCCTGCAGCTCGGCCAGGCAGTACACCTGGCCACGTGCGAGAATATCCTGTCGGGAGCGCCGAACCCCGGCAATTACGTCCGCCTCGTACGAGGCCAGGGCAAATCTTTTACTCTCGGCAGCCAGGGCGATCCTCTTCATTGATCAATTAGTAATATTATAAAACGTTACCGATTCGACTTAATATAAAGATCGAATTACTTTGTCAATAAATTTGTATCAATATAGTGCACCTATAATCATTTATTAAAAATACTGTATTGCCTAATAAATAAACGACGTGTTTATAATTAAAAATAAAATAAGTTGTTGGATAGAGTATAATTATACTTTGAACGCGACAGCCCAATATTAGGGACTGAACGCGTACTCAAATGGCGGTGGTAGGATTGCTGGTATGGAAAGAACGGAAACTTACCTGCGCGGCTCTCGGCTGCACTAACTATGCGTGCTGATCACCAAGTCGTGAGCCTTGCAGCAAGTCTTCTGGCTTGTCTCCTTCTTGCGGCCTTCGATATTATATATACACATGCGGCGCGGTACAACTGCACTTATAGGCAATTTGTGGCGGAAAAGACGTGCGAGTTGTCGTACGAAGGTCGACAGCAGACTATGTACGATGAGGGTCTACAGCAGACTGACTCGTAAAGACGAGCAGTATTAATACAACGGTAAGTACAACAAGGATAATCGTATGGAATGGAAGATGGCGGCTGGGAAAAGATGATTGGATAACACGGTTAGGAAAGCGGGTAGTTGTGGAAATAATTGGACAGGACAGGATTTTAAATTAAGCGGTGCGAACATATACGGTACTTAAAAGACAAATCAATTGCAGCAAGCGGTATATACTCATACTATGTAGAAAGGTCGATCGCAAACTCTCTTGTAAAACCTAACAGTATCAGTCCCGAAGAAAATATGACAAGGATAGTCGCATAATAAAACAGAAGATGGCCGATTGATCAAGCGATTAGGTAAAACGGTTTATTAAAGCGGGTAGTTAGAAAATAAATAAAAACTACTATCGATATATTTCAATAAAAATCTTGAAATTAGACAAATTCTCTTAAAGCTAAATGTCGTTAAGATACACATAATCTATATTATACTAACATATTTACATTTGTAAGGTCAAAATAAAAATATTGTTACGAGTTAGGGGACTCGAATTAAAATGCCGTTAGAATTATTATAGTTTATTAGAACTATACAAAACACATGTACAAATATAACCGAACACAACAAGTCCAAACGTAATGCAGAAGGCCGTAATTCAATAAAACGCGCAAAGTCCGTCACTATTAGATTCCCGATTGTAGTACACACGTCTCGCTTTGATCGTTGTTCTCGACTGCCTTCCTCTCTCCATCAGGCCATGGTTTTATCCTACACAAGAGCAATGTGCCTGCCCGGCAATGTGGACCGAATTTCCTAGAATCATCTTGTACTTTAAAATCCGTAACACCTGGCTAATGATTACAATACAACAATAGGCTGTTCTCTAGAAACGTATGCCAATAAATAAGTAAACAAAATAAGACGACCATAAAAGAATTACAATAGTTTCAATATTATTAGTTCAAATGCCGACGGGTAATAAATGTGTAGCCTATCTATTATATATTTATTATACACACACACACACACACACACACATACACACATACACACACACACACATACACACACACATACACACACACACACATATATATATAATACGTATTACCAAACATTATATTTACGTAATATAATATTGTACTGATTGTGCATTGGGAAGGTACCGCCCGTCCACTGCTGCAACCAGTTTTGGTAAATATTATATGTATAGATAGAACAATGCGAGGGCGTCGATCGCCCAGCGCGCGGCCAGCCATAGCAGTCGGAATTCACACGACACGCGCGAAGCCCGCGTCGCTTGCCGTCCGGTCGCCTCGATCATCATCGTCCATCTACCATTCATTCATTAATTTAAGATAAAGTGTTCAACATTAATTGTTTCTTATCAGAAATAAACATTAGATACTACAAATGTGCTTCTACAAATCTGTACGTGGAATTTGTCGTTGTCGGCACTTAGGTTGTAACAATATGAAAAAAATCAGGGAATAATTCGGACCAGAAGATTCCGAAAATGCAAGTTTAAGAATTTTTGTGTCTGTCTGTCTGGATGTTCCGGCTAATCTCTGAAACGACTGGACTAATTTTAACGGGACTCTTACTGACAGATAGCTGATGTTATAAAAATTAACTTGGGCTACTTTTTTTAGGGTTCCGCAAAAAAAATTTCTACGTGGACAATGTCGCGGATATAGCTAGTTATACATAAATGCGAAAGTTTATCGAAACTTTCGCATTTATGTATGTATGTATAATGTTTGTTGCTCAATCACGCCAGAACGGCTTAACGGACCTGGATGACACTTGGCACAGAGATATATTATAGTCTGGAATAGTACATAGGCTACTTTTTATTCCGGAGAAATGTCCGGTTTCTGTGGGATAACACTGACGCGAGCGAAACCGTGGGCGAAAGCTAGTTTTTTATAACTACTATTCTACTATGCCTAGGTTATTCTGTAATCTAAATTAGGTAATTAATATCATAGACGAACAGCCCCAACGCATAAGTAATAAAAGAATATTCCTTATAGTAAGATTAACAGTAATGTTGGCTGAATTAGCTTGAATAAATATTTTTGTCCTATTTACCATCGTATTGTAAATAACCGATAATAAGAGAAAGGATTTCCATGTCGTGCTGCATATAATCATGAGTTCAGTAACATTTTGTTTACGTATAAAATTATACAGCGCGTTGAGTAAACTGGAAAAATGTGGTAACGCAAAAAACAGAACTTTAGAGGTGTTAAATAACTCCGGAAAATGTAATTAAAACTAAGTTTTAAAGGTTTTATGCGCGGCATTTTATTTAGATGCTTCGGCAACTTTCTAATAACCGTGATCACGGATGACAAAGATGTCAAATGCCAACGAAGCGGTAGTATGTTAGATTAGGCTCCCAAAGAGTAGATATAAAACATAAACCAAAAATGATTTATTTCTATTAATGTCGAACAGTTAAACATAATTATAAATAAATTACACTACAAACAAAAACTTAGAAATTAAAAACTACTATAAACATATTTACAAGTAAAAGATGTAGTCCAGATCGCTGTCGGTGGGGAGCGTTCCCAAAATGCCGGCCGCATTTCCCCGTTGTATGGCAACGCTTATTCGTTGCCCTAAATATAGGCCAGCCCTTTGGTCACGAGAGAGATCTTTCAATCGCTTTGAAAGGTCGCGATAAAGTTGATAACCAAAAATTAAATAATTAAAATGAACAAGTTGGGGGTAAGCTAAATAATAATTTTAACATTACTCATTGATCATTCATGACATTTTTGTCTTCCGTGAACACGGCTACTGAAAAGAGGCCGAAACCAAATAAAATACCGCGCATAAAACCTTTAAAACGTAGCTTTATTACAAATTATACTTATAATATGACTTTCCGGAAATGTTCTCAGTAGTTTAATCTTAGTTTGAATAAACACTTTTGAACTTGCTTAATCCACCGAAATTAAGATATAGCCGATATCATATAATATTAGGTACATAGCTAAAAACAGTATTTGTATATAGACTACAATAGATTTCAATTGCAATTGCTCTGCTTTCATAATTGAATACGCATTACCGTAGCCTTTAGTTACTGAAAAGTGGCCGAATCATCGATACAAAAATCAAATTAACAAAATGCCGCGCTTAAAACCGCTAAAACGTACTTCTAATTATGTGTACTAGTCGCGAAAACTTGAGAAAATGCTATCCTAAAATATGGTAAATAACTCTTAATTTATATTAAATAACTTCTAAAATAATTGTCTTTAGTTGTATTAAAGTTTATGTAATTTCATATATACCTACGCATACAGCTTCTATTGTAATAAATATCTACTATGATTCCAGGGTGGGAATTGTAATCCGGCCGGATCCGAGTGGATTGATCTGACCTGGTTAACTTAACTTTCCTTTTTTGTTCCAACATGGAACATTAATAAAGTGTAAAAATAAAACGACACATATACCAAATCAACTTTACTATGACTAATTTTAAAAAGGGAAAACAAATTCTCAGTATCAAAACAAATACCTGATACCGGAACCTGCAGTCTGCCTTTGGGTTCCGAACTAACTTAAAAAAATTCTTATTTGACTACCAAATTCGCCAGAGACCTTAAATACGACACAAGTATTTTATAGTATTATAATATTTTGATTTATACGCTATAACAAACCATTAAGAATTTATTATTTCTGCCTTATACGTCACTTCTATCCGTTTTATTTATAACAATATTTATATACACTACTAATTGCATAATTTTATAAGTAATGTTTATTTTAATTTGCTTTGTCGAGCTAAGCCGTGGCATCACTTAGAGGTAATTGTACTTGCCGAAGATCAGCGCTGGTTGTGAAACTAGCATTATCCTGAGCAAGAGCCTTTTTAGGACTCCACATTTAATTTTTAGACATATTATCATGTAAGACTTTTGTACATTGTCCTAAATAAATATTTTTCTTTCTTCTAAATAAAATTACAAATGATTAATGATTAATGAGTCTTCTTAAATAAAATTTCAAAAAACACAGTGTCTTTATCTCGCGTATGTTAACTTGTGGTTCAGTCTCCTTAGATTTTAAAGACAAAGTAAAGATCAATATTATAAATCAAAATTAAACATAACATAATAACAGACTACCGAATCTATCTATCTAATGAATAGCACAACAATCACAACAATCACAACAATGATTCTTTATAATATTTTTGCTCTTTAGTTTTTAAACAAACAATCAATTTTAGATTTAAGGAAACAAAATGGGTTGATTGTGTCATTTGTCATCGATAGGATGTTCACCTCTATTTCCTGGAGCTCCCACGCTCAACTACGCAACGGTTCTCTAGAACGTTTATTCCGCGAACAACAATGATCTGCAGGGAACTTCCCGCCGAGATTTTCCCTCTGCACTACGACATGGGGTCCTTTAAGAAGGGCGTTATACAATTTCTTCAAAACATAGCTATATATTTGAGAATGCTATTCAGTTACATTTTTATATATGACAGATTACCGAATCTATTTAATGAATAGCACAACAAACACAACAATTATTCTTTGTAATATTTTTACTTTTTAGTTTTTACACAGACAATCAATTTTTGGTTTGGAAAACGATCTCAGGAAACAAATTATGTATGTCATCTGCCAATCGACACGCTGCGGTGCGGGCACGCCGTAGTTCAGCGTCAAACAACTCTCATTATATATACTATGTGATCTATGGACCCGCACGCACAAGCACACCGCGTTTAAATTACCTACTCATTCAGGCACCGCGCGATTATTTTGCTAAAATATGTAATCACGGGACCCGGTCACCGGATCCGTCATGTTTATACCGGATCAAGTAAATGCATATTGCTACTGGATCCGCCGGATTATCGGGTCCGGTTTTCCGGAATGCAATCCCTATTCCAGGGCTAAAATAATAAGATAATGAAATTTAATCGAGTTAAGCCAAGTGAAAAATCATGGTAGCTACTAGCTTGGTAGCTAACACATACACATCTCGTCCTAATGTCATAGGTTCGTATTCTAACTGGGAAACGTGCACTGCTTAGACAGGTTTTCTTAACTAATTACCATATGCCGATAATAAAGAAAGACACGGTGATAAAATCTGAATTTCAAACTTTATCACCGTATTTTATAACCATTGTGTGAAACCAGCCAATTAGCCTATTCCGGTCTCCTAAAAATGGGAAGGTTATAGCCTAGCAATGACACGTCTGCACCTACGTATCATTACCTGTCTACATATTTAAGCAGTGATGGATTTACACTAGGGGCACTAGGGGCAAGTGCCCAAGGCGGCTAATTTAGAGTGTCAGCAAAAAAAAACAACTTTCTGCTATAAAAATCAAAAATTGGGAAGTTATTGGTTTCATGCCAAATCTTAAAAATCGAGTTCTCATTGGATATTTACGTTTTGAAATCTAGCTACAGAGCATTTTTTTTTAATCAACATTTAATCTAATTATTCAAAATTTTTAAATAGTATTTTACATAGAAGTTGCCCTTGAATAACTTTTAAATAAGTAGATTGATCAAAAAATCGTAATAGACCTTTTTTGTAGACCGTTCAATTCCCTACAAAAATGTGTTTTGGTTATATTGTATGATAATCTGTTTATGAGTTGCGAAATTCCAAAGTTTTAAAACAAAAGTTTCCCATGTTAATCAATGGGAAATGGAAAATCGCTATGAGGCACCTCTTAATGTTAAAATTAAGAGCTGCTATTGTCACGGAATTATTTTCTCAATACCTTGAATAATATTTTTAGGGTGCTTTTTGAAAAATATAATCGTTTTTTTTATACAGCCTGTTTTGTTATCTAGATATTTTTGAGAGCATGTTATTTATCTATGCTCAATAAGAAAATTTTTAAACTTTATTTTTTTTTATTCTTAGTATAACTTGGTAATAATAAAAAAAATCAACTATAAGCGACGCATTATATTTATTCCGAAATTATGCTCCTTTACTCAAATAGTGCAGGATACAGATAATAGGGCGGGCGGAATTATTCACGGTGTCCCAGAACAACACTTAAAATAAATCCGGCCCTGTATGTATGATATGTTCTATTCAGCATTGCCATGTAGCACTTATGTAATTAAAAAATAAGTCTACTTTGCTAACGAAAACGAAAAGTACAATATTTATTACAAAAAATATTCTAAAGAACTTTGGAAAGTTTTGTGTGAGTTAATGTTATTTTAACATCAGTAATGTTAAAGGAAGAACTACAAAAGCTTTACCTATTTGCAAATTCCACTCTTTTTCGATTTTTATATGTATAAATACGTATCATACGTATAATCTGTTGTGTAGACTAATACAAAATGCTTTGTTCACATGAATGAATGAAGATAATAGAAATCATTCATCTTCAAACAACACTTTTATAAAAATTATTGTTTGGTCAACGTAACGTGCTAGATTATATTTTTGTATCTACCTCAGTTCAGTTGGCAATTAAATATCACAGCATAAGCACGTCGCCGTTTTTATTTCAATTCACCTAATACCACAGTCCGCATAAAAATCAACGCTTTCGTAATAACAATTATTTATTTTCATAAGTATTAAAAATGAACTATATTGTAAATAAATTAGACTCTACTGTAAATTAAATTAAAATTAAACTATATATACAAACTAAAATTAAACTATAAAATCTAGTACTAGACCGCTGTTGGAAAAATACCCAAAAGACTGGCGACATTGGTCCGCTGAATGGCAACGCTAATGCGTTGCCCGAGGTATAGACCAGTCTTTTGGTCGGGTGAGACATCCACCAGACGTTTGCTGTCTCGGTAAAGCTTGTGCGCCTCAGGCCCCCATGGTCCCATAGCCTCGACCCCAAAAGCCGCAAATATGTAGCCATTTCCGACCGTTGAGTATTTGCGGCGTTTTAGGGCCTGTTTTGCAGCAGCTTATAAGAATTATGTTTATTTTTCATATATTTAATATCCATCTAGAATCCTTAAATTTATTTCTAAGATGGGATAGAGGGGATGTGGTAGGGGAGATGAGACAGGGAGGATGGGATAGGGCGGTTGGGAAAAGTAGTCCACTGGAACTCTCGCCGTGCGAAACATGATTAGCTCAACAAGGCTGAATATGTCAAGATAAAATAATAATTATTTTTTAATAATCGGAAGGTGTTCAATGTAAAATTGCTAAAATGAATGTCGCCAGTGAAGCAAAATTTGTATTAAATTATATACAAGAAAGTGGGCATTGATTGGATCAGTGATTTCGAAGACTTATTAATCTGTGGTTCGTCTCCGAATGTCTATTCAGCTATTAGCTAGCTGCAACTTCACTCTGTGGTTTCGAGGGACAGGTTTGGTCTATTCAAATGAAGTGCCAAATAAAAATAGATAAGAACCACTTAACAATGTTGTAAACTGGTGACCGATCAATCTACAGCTATGAAGTTGTACCATATTTGTTTGCTTGTTGAGCTAGGATAGAATAAACCAGTCAGGGCCCACGGTGGGGCTAGGCCATGTACCCATGGGCCCTGGCGTAAAGGCGAACGATGGAACACCGAGGGGTTTTAGTGAGTATTCGTGACCGTGGTGTGGCAATAGCACTCCCGCTTACGGTGCTAGTGCCACCCTAACTTGGCGTATCCCACACACTGGCTATAGGGAGAGAGGTACAAATCAGTCGGGAGCCCGGAGGCGCAGATATGCGCATGATCTCCCTCCCTGAAATACCGCAACAGGGGCCCTCTAGCATCTAGGGAGCAGAGGAGTCTTCACCCCTGTTGACGAAGTGAGTTTGCTCTGATTCCCGGGGCACTCTCAGGCACTTTTGCGCTAGGATCGGCGTGGGCGTAACTACGTTCTAAGTCTCATGCCTTTCCTACCATAAGCGCGGGGCACATGGGTGGAGGGTGGTTTTAGAGGGGTATTAGCCCTTAGGCATTTGTCCATTGGTTCGAGTCTCCACACAAGCCGGTCGGTTACTGTTTGGATTGCCCTTAGTAGAATGCCTCCATGATCGACAACGGTCTAATCCCTAGCAAAGGACCCGGTATGTAATGTGCGAAAAGCATTTCCCCCGGCTGAAAAAAAAATATCCCACACACTGGCTGCGATTCTCCGCGCGGCTGATGGTCCTCAATCGGATTTCCCCTAGTAAAAAAGGTTAAAAATAACAGTCAGTATTGTGTGGATACAGCAGGAAAACAGACAAGTCAATTGATTACTAAGATACCCTTAATAATGTTGTAAAATGTTACTGTTATATGTAAACTTGTTATATATATGTAATCTTAGTGAAAATTTCAACAAGAATATGTAATGTGTATTTAATATTATAATACGTGGTGGTATATTGAATAATGAGATTATAACATTCAATTAATGCATTTTGCTATCTTTATTGCCTTCTATACTATTTTAAATTACTTATAAATATATCAGTTCAATTTGCAATTTTATAGTAGCTTGTGATATTATGGAAGTAAAGTCTAATCATTATTATCACATTTATTTGCCTACCGTCATATTTAGTACTAGCTTCTGCCCGCGACTTCGTCCGCGTGGAAAGTTTTTTTAACTATCCCACGGGAACTCTTCAATTTTTCGGGATCAAAAGTATCCTATATGTTGACCAGGGATATAGGCTACCACCATACAAAATTTAATTTAAATCGGTCTAGTCGTTTCGGAGATTAGCCGGTACAAACAGAGAAACAAAAACATTAAAAAAATCTAAATTAGTTCTATTTCACTTCTTACATCCCCCTGTCTCGATTTTTAACAAAGTTTTTTTCATTGTATGGAAATTTGACCTCTACAATTTTATTATATGTATAGATTACTTTAATTATTCCTTTTATGCTAAAATCTAGTATCTGTGGAGAAATTATTATCAAATTAACTTTATTAGATTTTACATTTGCCTGCCATTAATTAAGTATTACACTAACTATACTATTTATTCTAAAATCTAACACACGCATTGGCAGAATTGAGTCAATCAGTTTGTTTATCGCAAATGTTTTATTTATTTTTCAAATAGAAGAGTGTTTTCGTTTACTAATATTGCTCTCATCCATATTTAGGGTACATTTCCTACAACCACCCCCTGTAGCTCCCAGCCTGTATTATTGTTACTTTAAGAAAATAAAATCAACTGAACAATGGCTGGATGTCAATGATAAAATAACATAAGAGTTATTTGTGCCATATATCAAAAAGTCGAAGAGAAATAGCAATACTTGTCCGTCTGTATCTTAACTGGTATATAAAACATAATCAATTGTCGCCGCCACATCGTACGATTCGAAATTTATATGTAATACTTTTAACCCAACAACATTTTAATAATTGTATATGGAAAGTTAGTATAGTTATAGATTATAAACAATATAACTGTAATTAGCTGTAAATTAGTGCATTAATATGCATTATATGCATTAGATAAATGGGTGTAAAATAGCAGATAATTAGATGTAAGGTTTTTTTTAATCGCCTTCTCCGTCATGAGTCAAGATAGAGGTTCTTTATTTTCTTTTTCTTATTTATTTTCTTATAACTATAACTCAACACGGGGAAAGGGGTTCCTCAAAAACTTATCAACTATTACATTTTTCTAAACTAGTTTTACACTTTTATTATTAATACATTGTTACTATCGATTTCTTTGATTAACTACTTATCTATTTATACTGTCTTATGTCTATTGTCTATATATTTATACGCTTTTAATTACAAACTAAGGGTTGGTTACATTTATACTTAATACTATTTTTTAAAGCTAAAGATACATATATAACAATATATAAGATGTAAGGTTAAGATATAGTAAGAATAAATAATTGTATTTTAAGTAGTAGCATTAAGTAGTAATACATAAAATATTAAATATATATTATAAGCGCATATGTGATAGCTTTTTAAGAGTTTTTTTTTTAAGAAAAACAAACAAATATATAGATACCCAGCCAAAATCCTTATGAGTAGTATTAAAAAAGAGAGGAAATAAATAAAAGAAAAATAATCTCTCTCTTAGCCTATGACAAAGAAGGTGGCTATTAAGAAACCCAGCAAGACATCGAACTGAAACGTACAAGTACATTCAAGATAAACAAAAATACTGTTTTAATACCTAATACCTTAATTGAAAACCGTTGAATCACAACGTAAAATCCTATTCGGAAGCAACCTTTCAAACAGAATGACAGACAAAAATGATAAAAATGATCATTTATGGTTAGGCATCACCTAAATAGCAGGTTTCACTTAAATACTGCCATTTTATTTTATTACACAAATCATAGAAAGACACTTCAATGTTGTTAAATAGTAAGTATAGTAAGAGTTTTACAATATTATTTATTACATTCCTCAAAACCTCAAAAGATAGCTATGCTTGCACTTATATTAAAACAACAACAAAAACATTTTCATAAAAGAATAGGTATAAAATATGACATATAAAATGGTCTGTCTGCCTTTGAAATACGAGCAAAAACAAACAAGACTAGAAATAAGAATTTTATGGCACATTAGATTGTATTCAGTGGATATTAAACCATATTTTAAACCTCTTTTAATTAAAAGCGATAATAACTTTTGATATTAATTAATTTTACACAGCTAGCTCATGATACAGACATCAATATTAATACTCGTATATATATGAATGTGACTAGTTTTTAAATATTAGTATCTATGTTTTCTGTACCTACTTCAGGGCCTTAGAAATATTCTTATAGAACTTGATGTATATAAATGTGCTTTTATATATTTAAACATACATTTGGTAATAAAGATGAACATAGGATATTTTCTTTTCAAGAAATTATTTTGGTTTTCGTGTGATACGCATCCAAATATTTCGCGAGCTAAGCTGTAACAACATACTGATAATTCTTGATGATTCCGCAATACTTGAAGATGAGTCTTTGAGAAGTGCGTCCTTCCCTTCCCAAATATATACTGTGTCGAGACCGTGGAACGTAACAGTGGGGCTGGTCGTCAATTTTCTAAAAGTAGTTAGGTGTTTCGATGATGGATACAATCCGAAACGATGTTATGTGAAGTGGCAGTGGGCTGGTCATGTTTGTCGTAGCACCAATGATCGGTAAAGTGGACGAGACAATAGCGACCGAATCTCGGCAAATGTGGTTGGGTGTCTAACCACACGGCGAACCGCAGTGTAACCGATAGGAGATGGATCTGTAAAACGTACGAGCGGAATACTCATATAGAAACCTTGGGAGGTTTGTGTACAGCAGTGGATTATGATTGGCTCACAATGAACTACAAATATTTAGTCAACGATTCGTTACAAAAGTAGATATAAAAATATTGTAATCATGTATTAAAGACGTCTTCAGTATGTGCGACGACAATATTTTGTTTTAGATCATTACAAGCATTTAATAAAATATATTCAATAACACGAAAAGAAAAAAAACATTAATACCGTAACATACAACTACATTGTACATTTTCGGCATACTAACATTTACGACTTAAATAACTTAAAATGCGACATGTTACAAATCTGTAGGAATATCATCAGGTCATGTCAAGAACATCGGGGTTGTCTGAAGTATCTTCAGTTGCTTGCTTACTTGCTGCACATTTATAGTTTTAATCTGTAATATCATCATTCTAAGCCAATATTTTACTCAAAGGCTCAGTGTTTTGCATTTTTGATCAAATTCCATTAAAGACTGTCTAATTTTATCCGTTAGATATAGCTTCATTTACATAGAAATGGAATCCTTTACCTAAATGTAAACCAAATCTGACGTAGGTATTGTATTGTGTACGTACAGTTGCTCTTAATTATTTAGTCTGTAAATGAGAGGTACTTATCCCCAGTAGGAATGTTGATGCCCTTTGAAGTCGTAAGCTCTGTTCTTGATTACTATAATTATATCATTACATTTATCGTTTCCCGCGTAAGTTTATACAAATGTTAGAAATAGGGTTGCCAGATTGAAAGACAGAATTTCTAAATATCCGGGTCCTGTATTTGTTATCTTGAGAAATAAATATTACATTCAAATTTAATATTTGTTTAATTTTAACTAGCACTAGCTTCTGCCCGTGACTTCGTCCGCGTGGAATAGTCACTTTGGGCTAACGCTAACTTTAACCCGCGACTCTGTTTACGTAGAATATGCGCCCCACCGCCCTTTCCGTCATCCCGCTTACTTAATCATTATTTTGCTGCGATGTTATTTTAAAACTGCTATATCTCCTAAGATATTCATTGAAATCGAATAATACAAATGGTAATTTTGTTTTAAATTAAATACCTGTGATGAATAACGTATTTATTTGGATAAGGATAAAAAAGTTTACAGTAAACCAACCTTAAAAGATAGACATATGCTGCCGCGGACTTTTTTTAGAACTTTGAAACATTCTTCATTGGTGCTCCGCTCGTATTGGTCTTAGCGTGATGATATATATACCCTTCCTCAATAAATGGGCTATCTAACACTGAAAGAATTTTTCAAATCAAATTCATGAGATTAGCGCGTTCAAGTAAACAAACAAACAAACTCTTCAGCTTTATATATTAGTATAGATATGCCAGCGTAACTTCATTCGAGTTATCATTACGACGAAGTTTTTGTTAGTGAAAGAAAGGCGACTGCAGCGCCATCTTTTTAACTAGTTTCGTTTATACCACGGCAACAACTTACTGGGAAATTTACCGGAATGAAAACTATCCTAAATATTGAATCGGCATAAATGCTTGCTAGGTTTGTGTCGAGTTTCCTTTATCTTTACAGCGGTTTTCACGTGATACGCTAAAACACTGATAGACAAATATTCTTAAGGTTGTAATTTCGAAATATGCGTCACCGAACTAGCCCCGTTGACTTTTTCTACATTACTACATATTTATTATATTATAGATAGACAACAACATAGCTCAAAAACGATACATTATTCGCAAATTATTAATTCATAGTAATTTTTTACATTACTGAATCTAAATTAATGAAATATCGGGAAATCTAGATGAATCAATACCACCTGGCAAACCCAGTTAGGGGTTTTTTTACACTGTGATCGTTACATATTTTGATAAGTAAAAAAAAAAAGCGGTTATAAAGGTATGGTGCCATTAATTAATTAATGTAGGTATTCCAACGATTTTGAATTAGTAATATAACCTAATAATGTAATAAATAAAAATGGCTGAAATGACTAAATTTAATATCAACGAACACACTGTACAATAACCCGGTTATACACACGCCTGAGTTTTGGTGAACCACACCCACCAACTACTGGTCCACAAAGACTATTAGTATCTCACTGGTTTAATAATGAGAGTAATATTCTATATCACTAGGTAGAAGCAATCGAAATCATAGTAACAATAGGAGCTATTTCCATTTCTTAATAAAAATAATATAAAGTCATAAAAGCTGCACTGCTCGTGTTTCCGATTTGAAGGGTAACGGACAGTTTATCGGCCGTACTTGTTCAAGTCGAATTGGCGAGTTTCATAACTCAGTTACCTCGATGTGCAAATTTCCTCACGATACTTTACCATAAGCATGAGATAACCGCAATAAATGCACAATGCAATATGTAGTATATGTGTAGTCCGTAGCCGGGATTCGAATCCACTTCATTGATATGACAATGTGAGTGCCACCACTATACTACCACAACTTCTATTTCATAATTACTATTGAAAGTGCTATAAAATTGTAAAATGTCATGCCCTAGATTCTCGTAATAGGTCAGAAGTGGCGCACATCCGTCACTAGATGGAACAATCGGAAACAGTCGGCCTACGAACTAATTTTCTATTTCAAAATAGGATATTGCGATGTTTTAAATTAAATTTTACTTAATAAAATAATACACAAAAATGTTGAATTTGAATGATATTAGCACTTTTCAAATTCACTTGATAACGATTGAATTCTATTGTAACACAAATTCAATCTATTTTCTGAGCCGGCGCCATTTATTCACACAATATCTGAATAGGAACATCTACATTGTAGAGCTGTAAATTAAAACAATAAGAATTCTCTAAATGCCATCGGCATGCATCCAATATCATTACAGTTGGTTAAGATTATTTCATCCTCTACACTGTAAAGTCGTAGAGAACACCAATGAGAATCAAAATAAAAGATGTATTCTACGAAGTGCAAATGTGCATGTCGGTGTGAGACTACTATAGTCATTAGTTTTGTGTATTTAATTTCAGAGTACTTAAATTTATAGTCAACAATACTATTTGCCACGTTACTAAATACACTGTTGTGTATTTTCTCACAAACTGAAATCTAGTTTCACTGCATTTAATGCGTCTAAACAAGAATAATGTACCTCTAAGGTACATTTAACCCTTTGTTACCTTGTATAATTTAAATGATGTTATAGAATTAATATTACTATGTTATTTTAAAACAAATTAATTAATATGAAGATGTTTTATTTTCAGTAAAATGTTTGGTTAAGAGAACAAGTAAAGGGCGGTTTAACTGCTGTGTTATAATTTATACGTATTTGAAATGTATGTACAAAAAAAAACATATAGCAAACTATACCGGCTCCTAAAAAATTAAACAGACAATTCCAAATATCTTAACTCAATAACGACTCTATAGCCCCGACTCAAGTAAATTTTCGTTGAATGTAAATTTCAAAGTTAGAATGGAGGCACACGTTTTAGGATATTGTCATGACTTTTCAAGCCCTGTCTAACGATATCCCACAACTTACATAAACATTTAAAAAAAATGTTATTCGTCAGATACGTAGGTAGGGCAAGCGTCTCCCTATTTTTAATTTTTTTTTTCAATTTCACCACAACATTGTGTAGTGTAGACATAATGTTGGGCTACTACTACCTTAAACAATATTGTGAAAGGTAAGTAATCTTTTCGTCAATTTTAGATAGATATATAGACAGATAACTCTTTATTGTACACCATTACAGAAAACTTACGAACTAGTATTATTCTAATTGTGTACAAAGGGCGGTCTTATCGCTAAAAAGCGATCTCTTCCAAGCAACCCGTGGAATTCCGTTCCGTGGCAGGAATATTGCTGATTAGGAATGGCGATGGTGGTATACATAATTATGGTATGATTACTTACTTTTTAATAATAAATATATAACTATACTATATATACAAATATACACATAAGTTATATACATATTCAAGATATAGTGATAAAATGCAACTATTTAAACATAATAAATATATAGTTATATGCAATATAATACTAATTATATAAAATGACATATCATTATATTGCAGATAGATTTTCATCCGCATAGCCCTAGTAATTTTTCAGAATACCTTTGTGATACATAGCCAGATGGCAGTCGGACAAACGCACGTATAAACGACGTTTTGTAAGAAATTTTGTTACAGTTCTGTTTCTGCCAAAGAACCAGAACCCTAAAAAAACTGTTTTTTACACAAAGAATAGGTAAAAAAGCTAGAC
This sequence comes from Dendrolimus houi, assembly GCA_039645545.1. Classification (NCBI taxonomy): domain Eukaryota; kingdom Metazoa; phylum Arthropoda; class Insecta; order Lepidoptera; family Lasiocampidae; genus Dendrolimus; species Dendrolimus houi. Next base: position 9,107,612 of record CM077127.1, on the reverse strand, counting down.
TGGTGACTGTTTTGTGGTCTGGCGTGTAATTTAAATTTTTCAAGACATATATTTAGTTTAGTTATTTTAATCGGAGACCGTAGTCCTATTTTTATCGTCGGTCTTCATTATTTGCTTTTCCACCACCATGTCGTTTTTTAAAAAAAGAAATAAGTTTCTATTTTATGAGAGAACTCGTTTAAAATTTTAAGACTATATTTTATAAAGAAAAATTAAATAGTTTAGCTAAAATTTACATTTTGTATTAAATCATGGCTGTAGATTTTATTTAAATATATTATATCGTTCTAGTTTTTTAATGATTTTGTATAGTAAGGTGTATTATACTTATCTAAACAGTAGTAACTAGCGGTCCCGGTAGACATTGTATGTCTTGAAAAAAATTTAGAACCCGTTTATTTAAATTAAATAAAACCTATCAGGGATAATGTAGCGTTCTAATGGTGAAAGAATTTTTGAAATCGGTCCAGTAGTTTTTACAAACATACAAAAATATAAATCTTTCCTCTTTATTATATTAGTATAGTATAGAATACTACGGCTACGCCGCGGATCAAACAAACACTAAGAAATAAGTAGTTCTATTTTATTTACATAAAAGCTTAATTAGGTTTTTTATACATTGCAAGCGAAGCCGTGGGAAAAAGCTAATATATATATATATATATATATATATATATATATATATATATATATATATATATATATATATATATATAAATTTTCCTTGTAAAATTATCTATGTAATTGATGTTGAAAATTGTTCAAAAATCCGTTGCGTGATTTAGGACGAGTTAGCGGATACACAGACAGACACGTGGAAAACGAATTTGTTTTATACTATGAAACAAATAAGCATTGAAAAGATTTCTGGTGTGGTTTATAATCAGATCATACTTAACATTTATATTGTTACGAATTTGTGGCAATGCAATGGCATGTGATTTCAAAAATGCTGTCGGAATTGTCACAATGTTTATTAGAGGTATACACACGTAATTCACAGTTCTTACAAGTACAACCGAATACAACAAAACCAAACCATAGGGCAGAAAATTGTAATCACATAAGTCGCGCAAAGTCCGTCCTTCGTTATAAGATACTTGCTCCGAAAGTACCCTAGGTAACGCTTCGTTCACAGTCAGAACACGACTGACTCTTTTCTCGAATGACCGACCATATCTATTTGTTGACATGGCCTCCTAGTAGGATGCCCACCATTCGTTTGAATTCTCAATTTATAAGCTTTATGGCTTCCATGAATTTGCATGAAATACATACAAAAGAAAACGTCTTGCGGCGGCGTAAACAAATAGATTAAAGCGAAAAATAGATAACTCAAACTCGAGGGCTAATAAAACACCTGCAAAGGACCCGTTCGCATCAATAAAAAAAAAATCAAATGTTTATTGAATAAGGCTTGAGATACACGGTAAATTTATGAAGGAACCGCATGCGAATCCAATTACCACATTTCCACTTTTTTAATAAAAGGTGCGTCATAATGGTAACTTAAAAAAATTAATCGTCAAAGTTAAGAACGAGACAGATAGAAACATCGTCAATCACTTGCGATTGAGTACGGTAAGCTTTTTAATTACTCAGCTAAAGTTAAAAGTGGGTCAGTGAAACCCACCCTACATCTCGAGGATTGTCATCTCATTTTATTTAACTAGCGCGCTAAAGACAAATTGTTTGCGTTAAGTTTCTTGACGAAGATAAAGAACTTCGATACAAGACTTCTTTTTAGCTTTAAATTACGAACTAGGACAGTTAATTAGCGTAATAGGTAATTAATAGTTCTCCAGTGAAAGCCTTCAACATCATGAATAATGAGTTAGGTAATAGAACCTCGAAGATACTTGGACGAATGAAATATTCACTTACTTAGTTACAGAGAATATTTTTATTAAAGGTTACCATAAAAAAACGTATTTATTTATTTAAATTGCAGGTTATTTTCGGGATAAAAATAACCTTATATTCATACTCGTTCTCAGAAGTACGAAATTTCGTGACAGTTAATTAATTCTCAAGACCACGAAGAAAAAGGAAACCAATTACTTTCAAATTTAAAAAAAAATATTATATAATTACATATAATCTAATACAATAAAAGAAAACTTATTTGTATAGTATTCTACCCATAGACCTCAAGACTATAAGTAGAATACTGAGCCTAGATCACCGTCTTCTATGGGTAAAGTGCCCAGAAGGTTGGCTACGTTTCCTCGCTGGATCGCCATACTGATCCGTTGCCTGAGGTAAGCACCAGCCCTCTGATCAACTGAAAAGTCAATGAGTCGTTTTGATAAATTTTGATAAAGGCTCATGGCCTCAGGACCCCACGGTCCAAGCGTCTCAACAGCAAACGGCACAAACATATAACTCTCACTGAGGGTTGCATATTTGCGCCGCTTGAGTGATTCAGCTGGTTCTGCCGCCGAACCGGCTGATCTAGACGTGTTTGGTAAATGGGATGCGGTCAACGTGTCTACGCAAGTCGCATCCCAATTTTTTTTCAAATTTATATAATATACCTATTAATAATATAAGGATATCAAGGATATAGTATATGATTAGATCATTGTTAAGAGTTAATTGCATAGGGGCTATCCACAAATTACGTCACGAATTTCATGATTTTTGACCCCTCCACCGTCCTTGTCACATTCGTGCGACTCGTCCCTTTCTAGTGTGACGTCACATATTTTGCAATTTTACATCGAGAACTTATTAAATTAAACGGCAGTTCCGTAATTAGTTTTATTTCCATTAAAAATATTTTTTAATAAAGTAAAAACTATTGAGTTGGAAATATATTGAAGTTTTATGTTAATAGTTCAAATTTCGTGTATTAAAACTTATGACTTTGATTTATTTGATTTGAACTTATTACTAGATTTTGAAATGTGACGTCATGAAATTTAGGACCCCCACCCCTTGTCACACAATGTCACACTTCTTCGATCCCTTCCACCCCTTAACGTGTGACGTTATTCATGAATCACCCCATACAAGCAAATAAATATTCAAAATATTAGCTCTATCATTCATCAGAACTTTTCGAAACGGTAAATATACGAGGCCTTTAATCATTTTAATATCTATATTACACACTTTATTTCATTCAAATAAAAGGCATTGATTGAGATTACCATAGGTATCTATGGGTTTTAAGGACAAGGTCTTTAGATATATTGATAAGATATGAATGGCTACTTAGCCGGAGCAAATTCTGATTCTCTGTTAGACCTGATGCAACCTAGCAAATCCTAGTGAACCAAGTAGAAAAGAATGAACACTTACCGTTACTGGAACCGTGTAAGGAATGAAACGGGATTTCGGCTGGATTGGCGCGTCCTGGTTATGCACAAACACTACACCAGATGTCCGGGACACAATTGACACTTCAAAGAACGGTTTTAAGGCACAATACAGTAGTTTTCCGACGTTTTTTGGACTACTTATCGGCGAGCGTGGCGTCGCGACGATATTTAGGCAGCCATTAAAAGTTCGGCTTGGCCGATGAGACGCATGTGCGTGCGCAGCGCCCTCTGGTTAGAACCAACCGAATGAAGATGGAAGAAGAAATGTTGCCGGAAAAGGTATGCTTTCCGGGAATGTGACGGGATATCGTAACATATATTCTTTAAGATACATCAAGTCCACAGTAAATCTTATATACAAGATTTCCTAATTCTGTTTTTTTTCACCGTCAGTATGCAGTAATTTCAATAATATGCACAGGGCAGATTATCTGCTTAAGCGGTAATGATCTGTAAGATGATTGGAACCTATATCATTTGATTCTTCAAACGCGAACGCCTTAGCATCTTCTCTAGCATAACTTTGTAAAGACTTGGTTGATTTAACTAACTTGTATAGTATTGATTATTTACAATAATTTTCCCTTTTGTGCGAAAACGAGGCAGCTATGAAGGCTTAAGTAAACACTTTATTCGTATAACTGCCTACTACCTACACAATGCTTGTGTGGTGAGTACAGTTCGTCAAGAGGAATGTCTACAACCAATTGAAAGCTTCGTACAATGAACAAAGTTTGTAAGAATAGCCGGGATCAAAAGTCGTGTAAATATTATTTGCTTCATGCGTTTTTTGAACCTTTACATAATATTGCCTTGTGTTTTTCGGAATGAGTTTACTAAATAAAAACACGAGATGCCATATGCTTAAATGTAGTTTTCTAGCGTAAATTACGGTTTCGTATTTCAAGGGTATTTTCAAAATTTCTGTAAGTTCTTTTTCTTTGTAATGGAAAGTAATTCATTTTATTTTTATTTATTTAAAACAAAGCCGCGTGTATAATTAATTAAATTCCAGGCATGAATTATTTATAAAATGTTCCTTTATCAGTAAGCAAAAAGCCATTTTATTCTGACAATGAGTATGACTTTTTATATACAATTTATTAGCTAGGATATGTAAGTGCGTATGTGAATTTTATTTATACTCATCATGAATATAAATTTCTACATCACTAAAATAAAACCGCCCAGAAGATTAATTCCAGAACATTTTATAAAAAATTGACATATTGTAATTGTCAATAATATAAAACTATCTATTTGCCCGTATAGATAAAAAAAATGTGTGTGTGCAGTTCACAAGTGAAACTTCAGAGAATATACTCACTGATATTTTTCCTCTAACTTTTATTAATATAAATATAATTCCCTGAGCGTACATCCGTCAACATATTATAATTCAAAAAATTCAATCTAAATTACACTTTAAATCACTAAGTCAAAATTCAATGCACAATTTCCTTTGATCTAGGTATACAAGAGTAAAGAGATCCTTAAAAGATCGATTGATTTGATCGAGCTAAATTTCAATTGAGATCTTTTCAATTCTATTTAAATTAAAAATTAATACTAACGGCTAAAGAGAACGGGTGTTTTATTTAGAATTAAATAAGGTTGAATTGTATGTGTTTATCTCTTTTAGTGTCACTTTTTCGTTCTAACGATTTTCAAATCACAACGAATCTAAAGAAGTTTCACTTCAAAAAACACATTCTTATCATAACCATAAAAAAATGTTTCAAGATATTTCCCCGACTGAGAAGCATGAGCGCATGTATATTTTTTAAAGTGAAACTTCTTTAGTATCGTCGTGATTTGAAACGAAAAAGCGACACCAACAAGAGATAAACACATAAATCTATAGGACTAAGCCTGTGAAAGAAGGAGATAGATAGGATACATTATATTTAATAATTTAAACACTATATTATACAGATAGAGTTGGAAAGGTTTTGAAGTTTTTCGTTAATACTTCAAACGTGTTTTAAATATATTATAACGATATAATATATAAAATGTGACGTCACGAAATTTAGAATCCCTCCCACCGCTTATCACACTTTGTTTCACTTCTACTGCGTGTGAACTGTACACACACACAATTTTTTATTTATACTCATAAATATCAGGGATGTAACTCTATGACCGTAACCGAATCTATCGGATATCCGAAATAAAATTCTATCCGTCACCGTAACCGAATCTGATATAAAAGTTTCAAATAATTTCGGGTAGGAGCACATTTTAAATGAAACACGTTATGACAGGTTTTTGTTTTTGATGTTTTATTAACGAAACAAGTTAGGTATATTTTCAATCCCAAATAATTGCTATAAAAATATTGAATAACATAATAGAAAATAGAAAGAAATATGTTCTTCGTATTTAATAAACAAACAAACATTTATATTTAACAAAATCATAACTTTATTAAGATTTTGTTTTTGCAGTCGTTGGGTAACGTTCTAAAATGAGTAGTTATACAAATATTATAAAGAGGTAAAGTTTGTGACGTTGTAGGGGGTAATCTCCGAAACTACTGAACCGACTTAAAAAAATATTTCACTGTTCGCAAGCTTTTTTTTTTTTTAAGGCGGGGGAAATGCATTTCGCACATACCGGGTCCTTTGCTAGGGATTAGACCGTTGTTGATCATGGAGGCTTTCCACTGAGGCAATCCAAACAATAATCAACCGGCTTGTGTGGAGACTCGACTAATCAATACCCCACTAAAACCACCCTCCTCCCATGTGCCCCGCGCTTATGGTAGGAAAGGCGTGAGATACAGAACGTAGTTACGCCCACACTGATCCTAGCGCACAAGTGCTTGAGAATGCCCCGGGAGAGGCAAACTCAGTTCGTCAACAGGGGTGAAGACTCCTCTGCTCCCTAGATGCTAGAGGGCCCTGCAGCGGTATATCAGGGAGGGAGGTCATGCGCATACCTGCGCCTCCGGGCTCCCGACTGACGTCGGCGCCCGCGAGACGCATGCGCACTACCATCTCTCTCCCTATCTCGTTCCGCGGCCTCCTTATGAGACACTACCGTCTCGCAGAAATTGGCCGAACCCACCCACCAATCGTCGCTGTGCAGCATGGCTTGCACCAGATCGCCCAGCGATTCGATCGGTCCTACAAGTGTCTCGAGTTCAAACGTCTGAGGTGCCCATGCTGCGCATTCGACTAGTGTGTGTAACGCCGTGTCCAGCGCGCCACACTGGCGGCATTGGGGTGAAGGCAAGCAGCCCGCAATCTGACACAGATACTTATCGAAGCAACCGTGCCCGGTAAGTATCTGCGTCATTCTGAAGGTCAGGGTCCCGCGTTTCCGCGAGAGCTATCGCAACAGCTGCGGTCGAACCGCTTCCACCGTGTCAATGCCAGCAACAGGGTTTTCCAACTCTACTGACCAAGATTGGATCATGGCCGCGGTTTCCCGCGTCCTGATCACCTGGAGTTCGGCCTGGCCATAGACCAGGCCACCGGCGGAGGCATCCTGTCGGGCACTGTTCGCAAGCTACACTATCCCCGGCTGACATAGGCTATATTATATTTGCAAAAAAAAAAAAAACGTTAGGGATCCTTACTAAAACTCCAATAGTGTACACAAAGGTGTAAAAAATTACCTCAAATCGCGTGCGCTGCGAAAACTATTGATGATAGATTAAAATAGTGTACTACGACTTTGCAGTACACTTCTTTATTTGCAAAAAGTTTCGGGGCAGAATATGTCTAACTATTATAGTTATGCCACAATAAGTGTTCTTTTATTTTAAAAAGTTAATTAAAACGCCGCCGCTAGAAAAGGGTCTTTATTTGTTTCTTAGTATTCATCCTTATCAAAATAAATTACTTCATATTTAAGACTGCTTCAATACCTTTATATAACTTTTTGAATTATTCAATTCGGATATTCCATTCGAAAGATATGTTTATGATTATGATTCGAAAGAGTTTAAAAGTAAGTATTAGAAAAAAGTTGCGTGGTCGCCGCGCACCCTAATCGGCTAGATAGGCTTATGCGATGTAGCCGTCCCTGGGGTACGGGCAGTACGGGAGGGAACAAATATTTTGAATTCGCTTAGTAGGTAATTAAACTCAACAAAAAATAGAGGGGTAAATCTTGTAATGTTGTAGGGGGTAATCTCTGGATCTACTAAACCGATTTTATTATTCCTGAGTGACATAGGGTATATTTGATTGTTATTAATAATAAGTATTTTTCAATATTTTTTTGATGCCCAGCGAAGTGGACACGGGTCAGCTAGTTACTTATATGACTGGAATACCAAACGATAACCTAAAAATAAAGCCCAATCATTAGCTATTTGTATTTAACTTTCACAATTTCTTCAAAATCTAATATCTATAACTGAAACTATCCGAAACTAATGGATAATCCGAAATAATTTCTTATCTGAAACCGATATAATATTATTCAGATATCAGTATCTACATCCAGATGCGAAATTTCATATCCATAAAATCCCTGATAAATATCAATTCCTATATCACTAAGACAAAATTGCGTGGAAAATCATTTCCAGACATAATGATTCTTTTATAAAAAGTTCATTTTATTCTTATACATAAAAACACATTTTATTCATACAACGAGAATAAATCTTACGAGACAGTTCCCCGGCTGGGGTGAGTGCATGTGTGAGTTAGCGCCACCCGTGCGGTGCTGCGGTGTGCGGTTTTGAGAACGCATAAATTTCATTCCACAGAGTCACAGAGCCCTTGTTTACTACTTCGCCACACTTGTATCTATCAGATTTGTAAGTGAACCTTTTTATAAATACACTACGATATGCCCGCAACTTCGTCCATGCTTGACTTGAAAATCCCGCATGATTCCCGGGACGCAAAGTATCACAGCATTTAAAAAAGAACGTAAGCTATCGTTTTAGTGAAAACTAAATAATTCGCAGAAAATTTTCTGCGGGATTCCCAGGACAAAAAGATGCGCAGATTTTAGTTCTAAGAGTTTGCTGTCGATCAACGAAAGCCGTATCGAAATCGGCCCCGTAGTTTTTACGTGAATCCCGAACAAACGGATGAGAAATTTCAAATTGCATCGTATTCTCCATCGTTGATATAGTGTATTACAGTTGTTTTTTTTAATAGCTTCAGTGTATAAGCACGGCATGTTCAGCATTTTATAATGTTATAGATATATTTCCTTTTTTATTTATTAATGCATTTAACAAATAATAATCATTAGAAAATATATAATTAAAACATAAAACTAAATAACCTCCGAAATAGCCTCCCTGAATTTTATCACATTTTTAAACGCATTGTACAAACTCTAACCATTTACAGATTTATTATAGTATAGGTAATAAATATACATATTTGCTTATCTATTTCTATTGGTTTACAAAATTAATGTCTCCTGCTCGACGTAAATGCGCGCATGTTCAACATTATGACATTACAGGGAAGTATGAGCAAACATTTGTTTAACATTGTTTACAGTTTATTCTCTTCCATGTAAAAAGGTTTCTACAAAGGCGGTTTTAATTACCAACCTTGGAACTGACCTGATTATTTACAAGAAAATGCAACTTAAATAAGGAACAACAGAACTGAGCACCCGCGCTATGAATTTTTTTAATAAAGCCCCTTTCTGATTAGTCGGTGCAGCAGTGATGGGAAAACGTTATGCTGGGTGTACGCGAGTATCACTGCAAGAGCGGCACGTGCCGAGCAAATCAAGGAACGCTCATAGAATTATAGACGCACGATAAGTTTGAGGTACCACCTATACCGAGAAAATTCATTTCGCACCGTTACTGCACCGACAAATCAGAAAATATCCTTATAAATAAAAAAAAACTGCAGTGCACTGAATGTTAGTTTTTAAAAATTTTGCCTCTTTGTCTGATAATTTGTCTCACATCTATAGGCTCAGTAATGGTTCGACGAATGTCAATGAAAATTTTAGTGATTAAAACAAGAACTTTATCTTTTTCGTATAAACTTCTATCGGACCAACTGTTGTCAGAAATCGCAAAAATCTTACCCAGACTTCCTTTAATAAGTCCAACTTACATTTTTTAATTATCAATGTTTTTTATTGACTGAATAAAAAGATAAGATTGAAAAAAAGAACAAATTTCCAAATCGTTGTTATTTTATTTCCAAAAACAAAAGCCAGTCTTTATAGTTTGTTGCGTCAGAAATGCTCTGTGTGAATTTTTAGTGTAGCTACACCGGTTAAGAGACTTTCCCTTACTGCCCCGCTGAAAGTTTCCACCTGTATACATAAGTATAATGCACAATAATATAGTTAAATTGCAAAGAAAAAAGATTAGGAATAGTCATCATACAAGTAACCCAAGGATTTCAAAAAAGAACGTTAAGTATGACCACACACTTGCGGAACGTACGACGCCTCATTTCGATGACTGAAGGATCGGCGCTAATCCGCGTGGGATGTAATTTCCGCTGATGTATCATAGGTTACTTATAAATCACTGCGGGCGTATTTAGCTGAACTTTCTACACCGTACATTCCGCAGGTATGTCGTTAGGCTAAAAATACTTAAAAGAAAATTGGTTCGAATAAGATTGGTTGAATAGTTTTTGTGCTATGAGGTAATTCCAGTTTTCTAACGAGTTTTGTAGCCAAATAACTAAAATAGTAAACGTTCGTCACTTCCACGGAACCCTTCTGTGTGTGTTGACTATCATTTGTCCAATATATTTTTATTCCCTACACTAATATATTTTATTTACCCGTCGTTTCTTATCTCGTGTACCCTGGTTTTGCGAGGCTTAGTAAGGTATATACTTAGATATGTCTATGTAGATGAAATATATTATGCCGCCGTGATTCACTGTCATGGGGGGTGGTCTTGCTGACACAGCCCGCTTTGCAAAACGACGCGTTTCCAAGTCCATATTTTACCATGTTTATTTTATTCCAAGACTTGCGCTAGCGGATTCCCTTGCTTTTGTTTTAAGTTTTATTAATTTGTGATTCAAAATTCATCAACCCAAATCTGTTATAATCTAGTCGAATAAGGTCTGGAATCAATATTTTGGCACTGAACTTTGCATTTTTTATATAATGTAGTTTCAATGATACAAAAACAATGTGTAAAGGTTTTCGTGCCTACAGCCCCCGCCAAAGGTTGATTTTTTTTAAGAAGTGTCTTATGCAATTACTCGAAAACAGTAAAATTTCGAAAAAAAGTTTTACGGCAAAATTGTAGGGCTTAAAATTTTACATAAAAAAGGTTCTAGGGCTATTTTCCTCCGGTCAAAATTAACCGAGTTAGGGAGCTTTTAAGTTTAAGGGATGAAGTAAATTTAAATAAAAACGTAGGTAGTAGAAAAGGAAGTGTTTTTTAAATTGCTTATAAAATCTAATCTTAAATTTTAGAGACACATTTTTTTGTTATTGTTAAGAAAATATAACATTATGAAATTTTGAAATTGAAATTTGAATGCCTAAAAGTTAGTTAATTAGATCTTTTTGCTGTATTTAGATTCCTCGTAAAATTAACTAAATGTTACCATTGAAAAAAAAATTACCTGGTATATTTCGACAGTTGTGAATTTATACAGGTATATTTTTTTCAAGTCCTGCGCCGTTGTATTTAGTCCCGAGTTAAAAAGAGAGGACTATCGCTTATTTACTTACTCATATGGATGCTCGACGATAAGTGTGGCGCATGCTGTGACATTACGATGTCCGAGTAAGAGTGAGAAGGCATTATTGGAGAATCATAATTCTCTCACTATTTGATAATGTTACGAGCTACAGGACTCAAATTAAAAATGCCGTTGGAACTACTATAGAATTTATTAGAACTGTACAAACACGTATAAAACAAATACAAATAAAACTGGATGCAACCAGTTCACACTGCACGATTCAATACAATTCGAACGCACAAAGTCCGTCGTTTAAATCGCTAATCGAGAGTACTAGAAAACGTCTTACTCGCTTCGTAGTCGTCGCTTAACTGCCCTGCCCCTCCATTCGGGCATCGTCTTATACTAACTACACAGTACAAGGGAATTGGAGGCGCACGTTTCTAAGAAATATTAATTTACACACCTGCGAACGTCCACAAAGTCGAATACAATAACAATAGGGATTAGTTCGACGCTAATGATGGTTATAAAATAAATAAAAAGACAATAGCATGTTTTTCTTAACTACAAATTAACTACAAAAAAAGACAAAAGAGTTCCTTAATCCGGGAGTACAATAAGCTGTGCTTACAATAGGCTGTGCGACTTATCTTTGACGGCATGTAACACTAATATGTTCATTCAGAATCTACCACGCAAATTAGAAACCACATGTATGTAAAGTTGATTTCATTTTGGAGTACTTATAAATAAAAAACATTGAAGTGTACTTCTTAGTGAACTGTGTTTTAATGTTCATGATTTTTTAAATAATTATTTGTTTTATTCCATCATTGATTGTAAATAAAATACTTAGTGCTTTTGTTCATACGTGCTTTATTTATTCAAGTTTGAAACTTCGAGTGACACCAGAAACTTAATTTCTAAAAAAACAATTGGATATTATTTATCGGAAAAATCCTTATTCTGTGAAGCATCGATGTATTGTTACTCCTTAATCCACAAAAGGCAACCGTGCGCGCGGTGGGATTAAAGAGAAGGAAAGGACTTACACGATAGGTCGCCGCACCAGACACGCTACGAATGATGCGGGCTTCGCAGCGGTAGGCACTTCTTCCTCGTGATTCTTTCTTCGCATCTTGCGGTTCCTTCGATAAGTGGACCAGATGGAACGATACAGTGTGCGGGTTGATATAAGCTGGTGTGAATAGCCGCACAACACACAAAACGCGGCGAGGTATGTGCGGAAGCAGCGGTGCGTTCAGCGGTCGGACGTAGACTATATTACATTACATAGTGACAGATGCGGCTAAAGAAAAAAGGAAACAAAGAGGCGGTGACTAAATAGGACGGCGTTAATAGCAACTATTATGAAAAGATCCACTTTTTTGTATTTTAAAAGGCTCGTAAGGCAGTCCTATATTAGAGGTTATTTTCGACAGGTGATAATAAATAAATATGATAGAATTGAAACCTCAGTTACAATAGCTACAAAAACTTGTTGAAAAAGTATGTACATTTAGGTTTATATTTATTACTTTTCTTTTTGTTATTCCGTTGATAATTACATGTTCTAATATGAATTAATTCTTAGGTGTTTTGTGGCTGCAGAACTAACTGCGAATCAGCTAGATGTAGTTGTAAGAAAAGCGGGTTGAAATGTAACCATTTCTGCCAAAGTTGCGAAAACACATCAACAACGGAAATAGTATTAGAAGATGATAATCCAATAGATGGTAAAGATGATGCTGAATGAGAATATAATTGTGAAGAAGATGTCGAAGAAGAAGAAGAAATAAGGACTGGAAATTGTACATTTTCTGAACTAGAAGATTCAACCGAGGAATTCATTGGTTCATGTAATGAAAAATAAAAATGAAATTTAATCAGTATTATGAAATAATGAATATTCTCATGTTTCTTACATTGTAAATGCCGAAAATATGTTTTTGTATATATTTTATTTTTGTTTATTACTAAATAAACATTAATGGAAAGTTCTGTAAATGAAAAAAACTTTTTTACCATTCCTTTTATGCCAATTATTTTTTTGGCAAGCACATTCTAAAAGCTGACAAATTCTGCTACTCTACTTTTAAAGTTCCTGTAATTGGTAAGCTTTAACTTTTTACAATAATTGACTATTTTTGAATAATAAAAATTTTACTATAACGTGCTTTAAAATTTAAATTAACTCAAGATTTTGTATTTATTTATTTCAATAAAATTTTATAATCATTCATTCAGTGTTCAAGCTGTCCAATTATGGAACATACTTCCACTGGAAGTTAGGCAACCCCAATCAATATCCTCCTTTAATAGACTAGTTAAGGATTACTATTGTTATACTGTTGTTATTATAGCACGTATCTTTTTATGCTATTTAGTGAATTATTATATAATATGTATTGCTTTTAATAGACGTAATATACATATATAATATTACTATGCTTTATGTATTTAATTATGTGTATTTAAATCTATATATAATAATATTAATACATAATTTTCAACATTTTCAAAAATATTGTACAACCAAACCCTACCCAAGCTTTTGTGCCATATTTCTCGCTCCAAAACCAAGATTGTCTGGAAGAGATCGCTGTCAGCGATAAGACCGCCATTTACACTTAATTCTAAGCTGTTTTTGTGTATTGTTTCATTAATTTTATTGTTCATACAATAAAGTATTTCTTCTATTCTATTCTAAATCCTGCCACTCTTCATTGTGGCTCATTCTGATGTAGATTATGAGAGAAATCTATCCATCGATTATATTTCAAGTTTTCAGGACACAAACATACGAAAACTGGATTTTTGTATAAAGAAAAGGAGATTATAAATCTTTAATATGCCTTATACATAAAAATTGTACCTACTATATTATGATTTATCATCAACTGTACTAACTGTTAAACAAGATAAATGAATTTCTTTTAGTTGTAAACTATTAAAAGAAATTAAGATATAAGAGGTAATATTAGGTTTAAATTAAATATTATGCAAACGTCTTGAACAGTACATATCAGCGAATTGTCTTCTTTAAGTGAGGCGGCTTCATCTAGGATAAGGTAAAAGATTTAGGCCGTTTCAAGCGTTTCGAAGGATTTAAGGCGTTACAACATTGTTAATGATATTAAATATTGACAGATAACGCATGGTATATATACTAATGTGGCTATAAGTTAACAACGTTATTTTTAACACTTTAAATAATACGTATTCGTCCACAGTCTAACGATCTTATTTATAATAAGTTTGTATGCTTCTTTAAGAATCTTAAAGAAGCCTGCATACTTACTCTAACTCAATACGTAAATCTTTAATATTGACGCAGAAGAAGCCCCAGTATGACGGGAACATGATTTCATCAACGTTGCTAGAGGTTGGTTCTAATGCATAAAACCTCCGTGTTACAAAAATAATATATTTCGGAGACTATAGTATAATGGTATAGTAGATATACGAACCACGTAAAGGCGACCATAGATTGATTGTTTGGTCTCACTTGTTGAGCGTTATTTTTCACACCGACCTGCGCTGTCATCGGCCTCCACTCACACCCACCGATCTCACCCCCGCCTCGGGGACAAAAACCCACCTCCACACAACACTTATTTGCTAATCTAGGCCTCTTGAGCCCTTGTTATATAAAGTTCGTGCTTTTCAAAGTACCAGATGAGCAAATTATAGGGATATTTACTTTGATATATACACAAAAAAACATGGACCAAAAATTTTTACTAAAAATGTAGTTATAAGGTCTTGCACTGATACCGGCGGTATTTTATGTATCGAATCAAAAATAGTTTTATTTAAATATTCGCGTTTATTTGGAAATGATGGACACAAATTAATTGTATAGATTCATACAATTAATACATACATATTCTATTAAATTGAAGGAGTAAATTGTAGTAAAAACATTCCAATTGATACATATTATAAGAATTATTTGTAATTTAAATTTTATGCACTGGTGGTTTGTAAAAAGAGCCCTTTTACGTTAAAACTACTGAATAGTTTTTAATAAAACTACGATACCATTATATATATGAAAGTAGGAGTTTTGTGGGATTGTAAATAAAAGTCTAGGACAGCATATATTTTATATGCAAGCCATTAATGCCAAAATAGTGACTAAATTTCAATTGGCTATTGTAGTTACAAGGCACAATTCACAGAATTAATTTTATACTTATCGAAATAAAATGCTTTTCTTTTAGTATTTAAAGTAGATAAACTTTATCTTTTACACTAAGTAATTAAGACAAAATATCTAACAGCAATTCCGCGCGAATGAGGTCGCAGGCATAGCTAGTAGTGCATTAAGATAGCGATTAACCGGTGGCGTGAGAGTAAGTATTGTTCGGATTTAGTTTTAGGGCATATTTTGAAAATTATGAAGACATTTCACGTTAATAAACGTTTCTATCCTCAACGGGGCGGATTGACCTTTAACTTAAGCACCGGTAAACTTTCCTTAAACAAGAAAATATTATGTCAACACTTTACTCCCACTGCGAAATTATTTTAAAAGTTCTCATTACTGTAATACATTTGAAATCTACTTTCTAAGTTATTCACCCACAGCAATATTTACATTAATTATTCGCCTAATTCATAAATATCTTTAAAAAGTATAGTGGGCTTAGTGGCTCAAGTATCCATGCATTTTTAATTATGTGGATTCGAAATCCGGTCGATAAGCAAGCAGCAATCGACACTGATCTAAAGTACATATTGTGACAATTATTACATTCCGGTTGGAAGATGGTTAGGGAAACATCTGTAATCAAAAACCTATTATTATTACATTATTATTACGGATGTCTGAAAATCAAAAACTCGTACAAAATATTGTTTAAAAATTATTCTTTGTGTAACCTGGTATGTAATTGATCGGACGTCCCTTTTGTCTAAAGTGGGAAAATAAGGCTTGTTCAAAATTACTACTTAGACTTAAACAAAATGTTTAATTAAAGTAGAATACAACAAATCATAAAATAAAATTAAATGAATATACATTTGATATTTAGATTTGACTGAATTTTCTTACAATAGTGAGTAAAGGCTCGGTATGACAATGAATGAAATATCCACATATATTTTCTGCGCACCTAACCGTTTTGGGGAGAGTGTGGAATTCCATGTTTCTAAGAAAGACAAGTAGCCCTGTGCAAGATAGACTTACCCATAGGGTCCGTCTACAAATACAACACGGTTATGAATTCTTATTCAATTTTACTTTGAAAAATTTTGTCATATAAAATTTTAGACCTTATTATTTATTCATCATTATTATCAGAGATAATCCAACTACGAATTTTGATGGCCGTCGCGACTTGACCATAAACTATACATAAAACATAAATGCGCTTCAAGTGAAGTTAGTTCCCTACCTTTGAGCAGGTTCAGTAAAATACTAACATTTATTACATTTTAAATATTAAAGAGATATGGCATGGGAATTCGGATAACAGCCGAGCGCAAAGCACAATAGTCTCTCTCACAGCTCTGTCTACTAATCTTACTGTGTTCTACGTAATGACGTGTACAAACTTCAAGGACGCATTTAAGTTTTACTCGTGCTTATACAGCGCATAGCTTTGAACTATGAGGTGTATAATTTAGAAGAAATTTACTATAACAGGACTTAAAAAGTATTTTCAACAAAAATTGGTTTGCAAAAGTCTCTTAAAATACTATTCGTATTTCAAGTCTCTCTCTTTTCTTTCACCATATCCCAATTATTTGGGGTCAGCACAATATGTCTTTTCCTTCCACACTCCTCTACTCTAACATACATCTTCTGTCACACCACATATCATCATATCATCCTTCACACAATCCATCCATCTTTTTTTTGTCTACCTTTACATTTGTACCCATCTATCTTGAAGTTTAACGTTCTTTTTGTCACGTGACTTTCATCCCTCCTCATTATATGCCCATACCAACTTAATCTTCTTCCTCGCAATTTTTCAGTCACGGGTGCAACTTTCAAAGATCCCCTTATGTACTCATTTCTCACCTTATCCATTCTTGTAACACCACATATCCATCTCAACATTCTCATCTCAGCTGTGTGGAGACGTTTGTGGTTTATCACTTTAGTGGCCCAACACTCCGACCCATATAGCATGAACTGGTCGTATGATAGATTTATATATTTGACCTTTTAGTTTCATTAGCGTTAGTTTGTCACTCCGGTTACCTGTCTCCACTTTAGCCATACTACATTTATTCTTCTCCTTACATCCCTCTCTATATCACAATTACTCTGCAGTAGTGAACCAAGGTATCTGAATTCGGGGTTACATGGTAGTGTGGCATTACAAGTATGATAAACGAATGATTGAATGAACGAAAACTCTGTATTGTTCATCATAAACTTAAACCTATACAGTAACACGTGTACATTTTCTTTGATGCAATGGGCGGCCTTATCTCTAATAGCGATCTCTTCCAGGCAACCCAGTGCCCAAGGAGACTTTAAAAGAAAAATTAAACAATATTTGGTGATGTATTAAACTAAAATAAAACTAATGCAGGAAATGGATTTAGATGTTTGATTGTTAAGGAAGAGGGAGTTCCAAAGGCGAACAGCCTGTTCGGCAAAACAATTTCCTACGAAGGACGAAGTGTGTTTAGGTACATACGAGTATAGATATCAGAAAATTGTCATTTGAGAGTATATTATAGAAATTAGATTTATAGAGAAAACTAAAAGCATGGTATTTTTGATTAAACGCTCATTAGAATTCCGTAACCAAATAACAAAAACTAAACAGTTGACTCTTATCATCTACGGAATCCTTAGCTGTGTATAGTCTACTATGTTCACGGTCAGTGTTTTACTTTATGTTATTGGAACCCTAAAAAGTAAAAGTTTATTTTCGCAGGCTTACCCGAAACAAGTTACCGAAGCGAAAGTTTAATCTAGGGCGGAGTAAAGCGTTAATTCAACTCGAAAACGCTTTTGGGAAAAAGTTCTGAATTCTACAAAACATTTTTCACTTTTTTAGACGTCACGGAATGCCTGCACGTAACAGCAACAGGCTTTTGTGTATATAGTGGGGCTTATTTATGTGCAGCTACGCTTTGTGTTCCAGGAAAAAGATTTTTCAAATAACTTTTCAGTAGTTTCTACCTTCAAGGTATTTTTACGAAGTCCTCTGTAATTTAGAAAATAATATTAATGCATGGGGCTAGTGCCTACCTCGGGCATCGGATAAGTATAGCGATCCAGCTAGGAAACGTAGCCAGCCTTTTGGGCACCTTACCCATAGAAGACGGTGATCTAGGCTTAGTATTCTACTTAAGTCTTGAGGGACTATGGGTAGAATACAATATAAATAAGTTGTTTTTCTTTTATTATATTACTTTATAAAGTCATTGTACTATATTAATCGTAACAATTATTTAAAACATATTTTTTTCAGATCTTATCTCAACCTTAACAAGAATTTTTCAATTATTCCTAAACTGTGGTAGCTTAGTGGTTAGCGTATTCACCTCCCAAACTCAAAAAGGCGCGGTTTCAAATCCTGGCCGAAACCATGCACCACTTGAGCAGTTTTGTGACCGGTTGTGCCTATTGCTATAATTACCATGTACTAACGGTGAAGTAAAACGCAATGAAAACTGCACAACGAGATCAGATAACTGATGTGTCAAACTCGCCAATCAGCATTGGCTAAGAGTGGAGAGAGTTCTCGATCCCAATAATGGCCCAATCCCAGCAGTGGGCCGTTATGGGCTGTTATTATTATTATTTTTGACCTCAATCGATAATATTACTGAACTTTTGAATGTCACGTTTTTCGTTAAAAGAAACCACATATTTAGACACAAGACTCTTGTATGATTATGTGACAAATATTCCACCTTTAGTAGCTCCTAAGGTAAGCATCTCGAACCCACGTGTTATTTTACTCTTAAATTTATGTTTAATTAAAAGTTTCGTTTGATAATAATAAGGTTAATTTTCAACAATTGTGTTCATAAATTGTCCTAATAGCAGTTTTTGTTATTAATATAATAGGTTGGGGAAAAAGTCTTTTCGCATATAGTATGCATGAACTTGTAATAAGATCTCTTTGGCTATACCATTTGTATCTGGCTGGTTTTGGTATCATTAAAAAGTTTTAATTTTAAAGAAGACAATTCTAAATTCAATTTAGGAAAATGTGTGATTTTCATTTGTTTTTCTTATTGTTAAAATGAGTGAAGCTAATGAAGATATTCGATACATTTTAAAATTTTATTACAAAAAAGGTAAAAATGCAACACAAGCCGCGAAAAAAAATAGTGATGTTTATGGACCTAGTGCAGTATCTGTGAGAGTAGCGCAAATTTGGTTTAAGCGTTAATCCGGAAATTTTGATATTAAAGATGCACGTCGCTCTGGTCGCCCTGTTACGGACAAAATTGATGCCATTTTTGAAAAAGTGGAGCAAGATCGGCATATTAGTAGTTACGATATAGCTGGAGAACTGGGAATTGACCAAAAAACGGTTTTGGCGCATTTGAAAAAAGCTGGGTACACAAAAAAGCTCGATATTTGGGTGCCTCATGAACTCACTGAAAGAAACCTAATGAACCGTGTACTCATTTGTGATTCTTTATTACGACGTAATGAAACCGAACATTTTTTGAAGAAGCTGATAACTGGTGATGTACCGTGGATCACGTACGACGAGAACGTGCGAAAAAGATCGTGGTCAAAGGCCGGTCAGGCTTCACAGACTGTGGCGAAACCCGGGCTAACAAGGTGATGCTGTGTGTATGGTGGGATTGGAAGGGCATTATTCACTATGAGCTGTTACCGCCACGCAGGACCATCGATTCTGAACTGTACTGCGAACAACTGATGAGAGATATTAAAGCAAAAAGTTGAGAGAAAGCGGCCGGAATTAATCAACAGAAGGGGTGTGGTTTTTCACCATGATAACGCTAGACCTCACACATCTTTAGCCACTCAGTAAAAATTACAAGATTTTGGCTGGGAGGTGTTAATGCATCCGCCGTATAGTCCTGACCTTACACCTTCAGATTTTCACCTGTTTCAGTCTCTGCAGAATTCCTTAGGCAGTGTCAGGTTAACATCACGAGAGGACTGCCAAAACCACTTGTCGCAGTTTTTTGATCAGAAGCCCCAAAAATTTTATTGCAATGGGATCACGTCCCTACCTACAAGATGGCAAATAGTTATCCAACAAAATGGCACCTATATACTTTAGTCAAATGTAAATAAACTTTATAAAAAAACCTTTTGAATTTTTATATAAAATGCGAAGAAACTTTTTCCTCAACGTAATATTTCTTCTTTCCTAAGTAATATGACCTTAACTCTAAATAATTTTGTAAAAGGGATTCTGTAACAAACAATCATTTACTTACTAATAAATGATCAATGGTGCTTACTAGGTTTTTACAAACTTATCTGCAGGGCTTAGTTTTAACGGACCTTTGAATAAAGATTATTTAAAGCAATTTAAATTTTTGCACCAGCCACAGAATACAGTAACATTTGTACCTTTAAAAAAATATCATAAGTATCTAATAGGCTTCATCAATTAATGCAAAAAACCTATCAGCGCTATTTACGGTTGATTGTTCATTATCCAACTCTGAGTGTTGCTAAACCTTCTTTAAAATAAGGAATAAAACATAACAACCACTTCCCCGTGGTAATTTGTTTCTCAAGAACTGTGTGCGGAAAAGCAATTTAATTTAGTCGTAAATATTATTCTGAGAAAAGCGCCTGCGTCTTATTCGAGTGATAATTATTCAAGGGAAATATATATTATTATTAATTTATTATTATTATAACAATCTTAAAAACCTAAGAAAATAGTAAGTAATTGTTATCGAAGTAAAGAGTATAATTATCATTTGATATCAATACTTAAAAATAAAAAAATAAAAATATTTCTTTCTAATAGCGACACACTCAAGACAAATAGTAACATAGCAAAATATATATAAAATATATTTCTTATTAGTATGTTGAAAGAACTAAGTTTTTTTTAGAAAACAGCTTTTATAATATATCATCCGTGCAGGAACGGGAAAAGAATACGAATTCCTGCGGCCGGGCCTGTCGTAAGAGGCGATAAAACAAACCACAGCCAAGTGATAGGGAATTTGCCCGACTGGGTGCTACCACCCCTGATCTAGAGTATACCGCCATAACAACTCTGAGTTGTGTTCCGGGATCGGTGGCCAGGTTCCAGTCTCCCCTTCGAGGCCGGCAGCACAATGGCAGCACCTCTGGTGTTGCTAATGTCCATAGGCGATCGTAACCATTTTCCATCACAAAATGATTGGGCCGTCAGCCTGTCTGCTGTGCTCCAGCAATAAAAACAACATACGATATTTCTAGTAAATGGTTATAAGCCTAGGTCTCGTTTTGTTTTGTTACAAATTAGCTCTTTGATTATCTATAATATTATAAAATTCTAAGCTTACCGTATTTGTACATTGAAGCTAATTAAAAAAAAAACAACTGTAATAGACTATATAAACGATAGAGAACACGGTGCATTTTTTTTAGATTTCTTGTATTTGTCTGTTTGTTCGCGATTCACGTAAAAACTACTGGGTGACTTAAAATCTGCGCTACTTTTTATACCGGGAATCCCGCTGGAAACCTTTAAAATGGCCATATTGAAAACAAAATTCGAAATCTAATGCGATTTTTTCACTGATAGCAAATTTTGTGTAATAAATTGTGTGACATTTTTTTGTCCCGGGAATCCGCGGTTTCTAGTAGTTCGGGTTCATAAAGATTAGTTTACTCCAACACAGTTTTCACTAAAACAATAAAGCTATCGTTTTAGTGAAAACTGTATTGGAATGTAAACTGTGTTGGAACGCTTCAAAAAAAATTCAAGTACATTCTTTTTTAAATGCCACGTCCCGGGAATCCCGTGGGAATTTCAAGTCAAGCATGGACGAATTCGCGGGCATATCCTAATTTAAAATAATATCAGTAAAATGCATACCGGAACATGTACATTATAGTACATTAAAAAAGGATCGTGTAGTCGTCTTTACTCAGGGGTGCAAGGGGTGCATGGCACCCAGGTTCAGGGACCTAGAGGGAACAAGCCGACCCTATCTGGCCCTATCTATCATGCCTAATCTGTATTCAGAATTACTTGACCAAAAAATTTTGTGACATAATATAGGTAGCAATATTGTTCACGAATACGTCTCGTCTTTGGATCTTATTTCTAAACGAACGAAATCGATGCTCTAACAAAAATGTGCAACAAATTCAAAGAATTATTTTAGTCGCGGACAAGGTGGCGCAACCATATTTTCGTGCCCCGGCGTCCGGTATAGTTAAGACGGCCGTGGTGTAAAGACGTCGAAAGTTCATTGTGAAAAACCCCATATCTAAAAAAATGTTCAACGAATCTCAATCTAAAAATTTAACATACCTGACTGACTTAAATAAAAAAAGTTATTAAAAAACATGTTTATTTTATTTATTTGAAACTTAATTTATATCGTATTCTAGCTGTAATCCCTTACGTCTATAAGTACTGAGCCTAGGTCATCGAAATAAATGGGTTAGATTCCCAAAAAGCTGGCTTCGTTACCTCGGCATGATCGCCATATCTACTGGTTGAGGTATGAACCAGCCGTCTGAAAAGATAGTTATGATATTTTTTAGATCTTACTAACGATACTCCACACGACCATGTACATTTAAACACTACACCATTGTGTAGAGGCATATTATAATAGAATACACCTTTCTAACAAACTCCATCCTTAGAGACTGAGTAGTTGAGACAAACGCCATGACCTAAATAGACAGATAGACATAATTTTTGTATAAAGAATCTAATTTTGCCAAAATGTTTACTTAATTCTCTTGTTCTAAGTATGAATGAGCATTTATTCCTACTTACAGACCTTAGATTAGGATTACAGTTCAGATAATTTATTCAATAGAAATAAAGATGCTAAGGATGTGATTTTTAATGAAGGCAGCTAGGGAGGCCCGGCCAAAGCATTCGCCGCCCGACCGTCCAGCGCAGTACACGTCGCGTACCCCAATACCCAAAGTACGCGTGTTCGGTTCGCACTTGATCGTTGCCCCAAAACTATAAAAGTACTGTAGCATGTGTTAAGTGAAATAAAACAAAAACATAATGAAGGGCAGACACCAATTCCGGCGTAGATTCAGTCTGCAACCATCGTTTATGAAAGAGGATCACGAGGAGGAACGACGAACTCATAGGTAAATAACCTCGGTAGTAACAGTAGTAAATAAAATTATTTTGCTTTAATAAATATTATTAAGCATTTTTTCGGATTTATTTTTTAAGCTAGAGTTTAATCATTTTTTGGTACGACGATATCACCATAATGCGGATTGCATTATTTTATTTGTAAAATATGGTGTTCAAGAATCAGAATTTCACGTTTTAGGTGTTATAATTTAGTATAAATAATTTATACCAAACTAATATTAAGTAGAACTTATTATTTTTTGTAAATGATTTTTTATATCTTTATACAATTATGTTTGATAATTGAGATTTGGTAATTTTACATTTACTGTTTCAAAAAAACACATTAAAAATAACATTTAAGTTTTAGTATTTTAACAAGAAATCCATCTTTGAATCATATTCGTAAATTGGCGAGTTTTGCAACGATTTATTTTGTATTACGAAGTGCTACGACGCAAAGGGGCGCGTCGTAGTACCGCGTAGCAATGCGTGCCCTTTCATGGCAAGCGCGAACTTTAGTCCCTAATGCACAAACAAATCTTTGAAATTATTTCATAAAAGATTTCTATGTGCAACATTTACAAGATCACATACCGGACAAGTGCGTGTCGCTCCGAGAACAACGAAGAATTTTTATAAAAGTGATGAATGCTCACTATGTTTTTGAAAAATTGTATTGCTGAATAACTTGTTTTAATACCTGGAGTACAGCAGGCAAGCTGACGGCCCACATGATGGCAAGCGGTTACCATCGTGGACGTTTGTAACACCAGAGGTGTTAACAACGTGCTGTCGGTCTCGAAGATATTTAAATACCTTAATTTAAAACACTTTCCAAAGCATTTTTACTACCTTGTTGAAGTGAAAACTTCTCTAGCACGCTGGGCACTTTTGGTATGGGGAAAAAGCACTGAGGTCGCGTGACCGTTACGTAGATACAAAGTTATCATTTCTGACGTGCAGACTGACAGATTTTCTTCTTAATTCTTTACCTCGTTCTTCAAAAAATCACGAAAAGGATACATTTTTTAAAAATTTAAAAATGCATAAACTCACCGCCTATTACTTTCAATAAAATAGCTACGAAATAAAGTGCGGACAGCAATGAAATCACTTTTAAACACGTCTTTAATTCTACGTAGAAAAGTCAATCTTATTTTAGACTAGCTGTTACCCGCGACTTCGACCGCGTGGAATTTAAATTAAATTGATTTGCCTTCCGGTGTGGCGACGGCGGCGGCGTACGCATAGGCCTTTGAATTTTTATTTTTTCTAAAATAAAAGTAGCCTAAGTTACTCTTTATACCATCAGCTATCTGCATGTGAAAGGCCCGTCAAAATCGATCTAGCCGTTTTAGAGATTAGCCAATATAAACAGACAGAAAGACAGCTCGACAGTTTTTAAAAATTGATTTTTTTATATAAATGCCGTATATACTTTCATATACATTTAGTAAAAAGCTGTTATTTTGACTTAAACTGAAACTTACAAACCATTACTATTCTAATTGTGTACAAAGGGTGGTCTTATCGCTAAAAAGCGATCTCTTTCGAAAATCCGTGGCAAGAATATTGGTGATGATTTGAAAACTTGAATGTTTAAGGGCGGATTTTTCAATCGTCTGATAAAAGTTATCAGACGAATAAATTATAACCTGAGTGAATTCAAAAGTAAAACCATTCAACTGTTTTATTCATGCAGCTGACATTTTTAATTTTTCCATGTTATACTTGTTCTATGAATAACTTTTACCTGGTGATTGAAAAATTGCCCTCAATCACAATAATAAACTCAAAAATATTATTTGTAATTTTTTTTATAATCTGTATAAAAATCGCCTTTTGCATTTAAAGGTAATTAGGTCATAAGTTGATCAAAATATATAAGGAAAGGGTCAGAAATAATAAATAATATTTCTTATAGTGTTACATATAGGTATAGGTACGAAGAAAAATTGAATGACATGTCAGTATTGGTGTTGCCAACTAAAGGAATACATACATGCAATAAAACAAGTATGTAATAAAACTACTTTTTAACGGTTTTAAGCGCGGTGTTTTATTTGATTTTTATTATTCCGATGTTTCGGCCACTTAATAAGCCGCGGTCGCGAAATATCGCGCTCAAA
Organism: Dendrolimus houi; assembly: GCA_039645545.1. Taxonomy (NCBI): domain Eukaryota; kingdom Metazoa; phylum Arthropoda; class Insecta; order Lepidoptera; family Lasiocampidae; genus Dendrolimus; species Dendrolimus houi. The sequence continues at coordinate 9,082,284 of CM077127.1, read as the reverse complement.
ATCGATAAAACGTTGTTGTTGTTAATCGCGAAAACTTAAGAATATACTACGAAAACAATTATGGTTCATGGTCTTGGATAACATATACAAATTAATGATATTTTGATACTGTTTTTTTTGGTTTAACTTTTTTTATTGTATGAGTTCAGCAGGCAGGCAGACTTCCCTCCTGGTGGAAACCGGTTACCATCGCCTATGGATATATATAACACCAAAGGCGCTACCAATGTGCTGCCACTCTCTAAAGCGAGACTGGATCCTGGCCACTAATGCCTGAACACATCTCAAGGTTGTTATGGCGGCATACTTTAGACCAGGGGTGGCAGCCATACAGGCGGACAAACACCCTATCAACTGGCTGTGGGGTGTTTTTGTCGCCTTTTACGACAGGCCACCCGGCCGTAGGAAATTGTGTTCTTTCTTCGTTCCTACACGGATAGAACTAATGTCACTAAACTAAATAACTATAGTTATTGTATTTGACTTGTTTGTAAGTGCATATGAAAGTAAGTTTATTTTTACTAAAACATGTATTTGCTGATAGATCAATTTTAAAAACCAGTCTCACAGTCATTTACGACGTGCGAAAACGTCGTTATAAAATATCGTAATGCATCTTTTTACTTTTATGAATGAATGAATGAATGAATGAAGGTCATTTACGACGTGCGAAAACGTCGTTATAAAATATCGTAATGCATCTTTTTACTTTTATGAATGAATGAATGAATGAATGAAGGAATGAAAACTCTTTATTGTTCACCATAACTTAAACCTAGACATTTAATATAAAAACATTTACAATAGAACAATGGGCGGCCTTATTGCTTATACCGATCTCTTCCAGGCAACCCGGTGTCCAAGGAGACATTACAAGAAAGATTAAATAATATTTGGTGGTTTAACTAAATTAAAAATAATCGTAATTAAAGAAAAAAAAGCAAACAAAATAATAAACTAATATAGATATATCGGGTTTTCCAATAAGAGGTGTTATTTTGATATTCAAAGAAAAATGCCATTTTTAATATAAATGATCGGATGTTTATTTCATTATAAAGAGGAAGGTATGCCGTTAATAGTGGAAAATAACATCAGGCAAATGACCACGACGACCACGCTTACAGGGCAATATCCTTTTTATGAAATTTTCCATAACCAAATCGCAAAGTGGCTGCCCTATGTCCTCGATAGCCTCACGAATTCCATATTTGAAGTCTTGAATCGACGCTGGACTGTTGGCGTAGACCTTCTCTTTCACGAGGCCCCAAAGATCAATACCATCCAATTCCGGCCATAAAAAATCGTTAATCATCTCTCGATAGCGCAATCCATTGCTTCACGACGACCCAAAAATGTTCGAGTTTTACGAACCGTCTCTGCCAAATTTCCACCATTTTTATAGTGAATTTTAATAATTTCAATTCAATGTTGAAGCGTGTATCGTTCCATTTTTATTAATGGCGTAGTTTCTACTTGTCAAATGTCAAAAAGTGACACCTTCAAAAGTAACATCTACCGAAATAGCGGGCTATTCAAAATAACACCTCTTATCGGAAAACCCTTTACATATACACAATTAAATATAGATTATAATAATATAAATTACATATATTTACATGCGAGGAATAATACAATTCAATTTACTGCAACAATTTTATTTAATGGACAAATAATGGTCAGTGATCAAGTGTTTGAATATAGAAATTGATGTAGCTTGTCTGATTTTCAAGGGGAGGGAGTTCCACAGGCGAACAGCCTGTACGGCAAAAGAGTTTCCTACAAAGGACGAAGTGTGTTTAGAAATCGTTAGCAGAAGATTTTCATTTGAGCGCAAATTACAGGCATGAGATTGAGAGAGGAAACTAAAAAGCTCCTTTAAATATGGGGGAATACCGGGATTGAAAAGGATATTGTGCAGAAGTGAGATTAAGTAAACATTCCGGCGAAGGCGAATTGGCAACCATTTTAGCTTATTACGAATTTCGGAGATATGGTCATATTTACGTAACCCAAATATGAACCGGATACAAACATTTTGAAGGCGTTCAAGCTTATCTAGTTGTTCTTGGGTGATGTCTAGATAGCAAGCATCAGCATAATCAAGTAGGGGGAGAAGTAAGGATTGAGCAAGCATAATCTTAGTAGCAGTAGATAGGAAATTCTTCAATCTTCTTAGTGAACCATATGACGCGAAAAGTTTCCGACTGATTTCAATCAGATGAGGCCGCCAAGATAGTTCTCTGTCAATGATAATTCCTAAATTTTTAACAGTTTCACTGATTTCAATGTGCACACTATCAAACACAACATGGGGAAGCGAAGACCAGTCAATTTTGGAGACAAGCCTAGAACTGCCGACAACAATAACCTTTGTTTTTTTCGGATTAACGCTCAGACCATAGGCTTGGCTCCAGTTAACAATTTTTGTAAAGTCCCTATTTGTAGTTTGAATTGCTTCTGAAAGTCGGTTAAAATTACATTGAGTGTAGATTTGTAAATCATCTGCATAAAGATGGTAAGACGAAGAAAGGTTATTGGAAATCCAGTTAATGAAGATAGCAAATAAGAGAGGTGATAAAACGCCGCCCTGAGGAACACCAGCAGACAAATCACACCATGACGAATAAACATCATCAATGCGAATGATTTTATGATATATCATATAATACTGAAATAGAGCTAATAATTTATGTATACTGCAAAAGCACTTCTACGTGTGGGTGGCGTTTCACCTTTGCGATGGGACCTCGTTATCGGCGAAACGGGAAGGCAATTTTCTGCAACGGCAGCCAAATCAAGTGAGACGCTTTTTATCAACTTAGGAAACATCAAAGCTTCCTTGACTGATGGCCGGTACCTATAACCGACCGTTCATTTGCCTTTTATCGGTTAAAATTTGACATAAGCTTCATACAAGTAATGTCAAAATTCAACCGATAGTAAGGCATACGAAGGAATAGAAAGTTATAAGAACCGGCCATCAATGAGTGTAGTGTGTTATGAGATGATTAATAATAATTAATCAGCAGCCAAACACACACATTGTATATCCCAACGTTGGCGGATTTACCAGCACAGTACGTTCAAGCCTGGGGCAGTACATTTGGGGCCATTTTTTTATGTTTTACATAAATTAAACCATTCATATTTATATCTCAATGTTATTAGATCTACACAAACAATTCAAGTTGTAGCACGTTACATCAATTAAGATGTCTTACGGGAAAAGTCGGGTGGTGCAATTATGAGGATAGTGCACAAACCAGAAGGTTACAATTTCAGCACACATTTAATTATTACGCCTAGTTTGCATCCAGTAGTCAGCGTGCCTACCCTTCCTTAAGAAATTGGTATTATTAGATTAGTCCCGAAATGGCCTGTTATTGTTACATTAGTACGACTATCCGAACGTAAGCAATTTTAAGCAAAATAGCGTAAACCATCAATTTTATTTTGGACTCACTTTCATAACGAGATTTTCATCCCGCAATTTGCTTACATAGCGTCATGAAAAGATTACTTTTTTGCCTCGCCAAATGACTGAAACATGAATTTCGTGTCGTGTAAGCAGGCAAAATAATCCGCTTGTTTATAAAAAATTGTAAATCTTAATTTGAAAAAAGTAATTTTAAGATATTCAATTTGTTTTTGTAAGAAGGATTCTAGAACGATTATGAATTCTGCGATTAATTAGTATTAAAAATATGTTGTGCTTCCACGTAATTCTTTTAGCGTCAATCGCTTTCTTAGTAAAGGCTTGAGTTGATTTTACAAATAATGTAGGTATAAATTTTTGTACAAACGTAGTACAAAAAAAAATTGTTACCACTAAATAGAATTCGCACTACATTAGTGGTCCATTAAAATTATTTGTTTAATCATGGAACAAGAATAGATTAAGATTAGATTTTCTTCATCGTCATGATAATAAAAAAAATGAAACTGAGAAGCTTTTGGCGTTTGTAGAGCCATCCTGGAATCTTGATTACAGGTCGCTAGGCAGGCTCAACCGGTGGGATACCACGCTCTCACAACATATCTATGTGAAACGACTAGTCTTGAGCTAATCGTGTTTCATTTTTTTTTATTGCAGGAGTTCAACAGACAGGCAGACGGCCCACTTGATAGAAAGCGGTTACCATCGCCTATGGACATTTTCAACACCAAGATGCTACAAATGCGCTGCTGCTAAAATTTCATACAGTGAATAAGAGTTCTGCTGGCCTACTTCCCCCACCCCGTATCCTGTGTCTTCTCTATCCCACTTTCCCTATGCCATCTTCCTTATGCCACTTCCCTATCTGACCGCTTCTATCCCAATCTACCTGTTTGATCCGTCTATCCTATCTACTTTATCCATCCCTCCTATCCCGTCCCATCTACCTCTTCCTTCTTAAAGACTGGCAACACATTAGCTTCGCCCCTGGTGTTGCAAACGCCTATAGGCAACGATAACAGTTTCGACTACAAATATTTAACAAACCTTTTACAAACCTCTTACAAATACCACTCACATTTCTTATAAACCTTTTACAGCTTAAAATATTTTAAGAGGTTTGTAAAAGGTTTGTAAGAGGTTTGTAAAAGGTTTGTTTAAGATTTGTAAAAGATTTACAAGAGATTTGTAAGAGATTTTAAGAGGTTTGTGAGATGTTTGCAAAAGATTTGTAAAAGAATTGTAAGAGATTTCTAAAAGGTTTCTAAAAGTTTTGTAAAACCTTTGTAATCGGTTTGTGAGAGGTTTGTAAAAGGTTTGTAAGATGTTTGTAAGGAGTTTGTAGGAGGGTTCTAAAAGGTTTGTAAGAGATTTCTAAAAGGTTTGTAAGAGGTTTCTAAAAAGATTGTAATAGGTTTGTAAAAGGTTTTACAAAAAGAATAGATGAAAACACGAGGAGCAAACCATGTGTGTGCTTTAATACCACGTAATACGAACAGCGCCACCTAGTTTTGAATATTAACAATTAAGATTTCTCTTAAACCTGTTTGAATGGTTTAAATATTTATATTTAAATATTAAAAATATTTAATAACATTTCATAATTGAACTGATCCTAAGTTTACAAGTCTAAATGGCACGATGGGTCATTTTTTTCCTCACCTTTTGAAGGTTTGCTACTTTACTTAAACTATATTTTTTAATATGTCTAAATAAGTTTATTTTTAAAGTTTATTAATAATTGAGTTCACTATCTTGCTTGCGCATCACTATATTTTTGAAGACATTGACACGGACTGAAACTAATAGAATTTCCTGACGACAAATCTGTATTCTACGAATTTCAACTAAACTTTACAGAGTAGGTGACATTATTCGTACTAAGCGTGAACAAAGCCTAAGTATTCTATAATTTTTAACTATACCTTTGGAAATTGATCAAGTCAAAACATGAATCCAGTGTGAACTTAAGGTTAACATAATACATAGAGCGCTCGAATTTTATTTTAAATAAAGGTGCAATGAAACCCTTTCAGTGCGTGATTTGAACCGATAAATCATGTTAACCTTTATTTCACTTGGGGCGAAAAGACGCTATTAAGTTTTGGAAAAAGAATCAATTCCGCACGACTGAACGATAATAATAATGAATCCGTTGAAAAAGAAATGCGTCAACATTTTGGCGCACATAAAATCCCTTTTAAATATTCGAACAGCCACCCAGAGACGAATCTGACAAAACCGACGTTAAAGCACAATATCACGTTAGCAGTTTTTTTACGAACTTTATTAACAAAAGGCTCATGTATGCCATTAAGTGTAGAATATGACGTCGTTCGAATGCTCGCCTCGGCTTCTTACGGTGGCATGGATCCGAGTGGTCCAATTTTCAATTGACTCTTCCACATAGATCCGGCTGAATTTGAGCGATGGTCTGTGTTATATTCGCAGGCAAAAAAAAAATTATATGTAGGGGTAACAAGTACCATCTTATATGAAGGTGAAGTTGAAAAAGTGTCCAGCAGTATGCTGAAAATAGAAGTTACCACAATAGCGCTGCCATTACTCTTTTATTAGGTTAAGTTAGAGAAATATACACATTTATATTATATGTATTAGGTTAAGTAATAACAATACAATATTTATTAAAAAATATAAATTAAAATTATTATTAAATTTAACTAAAAATAAACTATATCTACAAACTAAAATTAAACTGTAAAATCTAGTACCAGAAATTAAATTAAGTTAAGTAATTAAATATACATTTTAAGTTTAATTAGATTTATAATGTCAAACATAAAACTAACACATACACACAACACTTCACACTTGCAAATACACGGAGGCACACTCAAATAAAACAAAGTCGGAAAGCATGCGAACGTGAATATAGTAAAATTAAGGTTATATAGACCCCGAAGAACATCGGGGGTAGACAGGCGAAACCAACTAAAAGAAAAAAAATTGCGCTAGCATGCGAAAAATTACTATATAAATTAAAAATTGTTGAAGTACCATAAAATTAATAGAAAACCTCAATAATTTACATAGTGTAAAATAAATTAGTAAATATAATGTTGTTAGAAAACTTGTAGAATGATTAAATTCTTGTAAATTTTTAATAATAAAAAACAAAGCGGAAATGATTTGGTGGTTGTTTATTTTTCCATCTCACTCTAATTACTTTGACGCTTCCTTTAAAATTTATCCTATGCTACATAAATACAGATACGGATAATAGAGGTGGCGCTGCTGCTACAACGCCACCCTTATTATCCGTATTTCTGTCGGACACTTTCAATACAGAGATGGTACTTACCTTACCTTTTTTACCCTCCATTTTTTATAAGGAAGAATGTTGTTGCATTTATCTCACTTTTAATTTTAATAAAAGCAACAAGCTAGTTTCGTCACTCTCTTTTGTAAATCAAAATACTACATTCAATTTAGGTAAGCCGGGGAGGCTTAATGTTAGTGTAAAGATCACTTTTGTAAGTATTATTTTTAATATTTTTTTTCTAATTTATAGACTATCACAAACACTTAATTAATCTCGGACCGTCGTATACAAGTTAATAATTGGGTAGGCAATTAAAACTTTGTGATGTAAAGTTATATCCCAAAGCTATTACTAAATTTAATTCTATATCAAAGGTATTAACAACATATTTCTTATCTATCTTATCCGTGCTGGAACGGAGAAAGAATACAACTTGCTGCTGCCGGATGGCCTGTCGTAAGTGGCGAAAAAACAACCCACAGCTATGTGATAGGGTATTTACCCCTCTGGATGGTTACCAACCCTGGTCTAGAATACGCCGCCATCACAACCTTTAGTAACGTATTCCGGAATTAGTGGCCAGGTTCTAGTCTCACTTAAGAAACAGCAGCGCATTTGTAACGCCTGTGATGTTGCGAATGTCCACAGGTGATGGTAACCGCTTTCCATCAGGTGGACCGCGTGTGCCTGTCTCCAAAACTCAGGCAATAAAAAAAATTTAAAAATCTCATTCTAAGTAAATGTAATTGATTAAAAACCATTACTTGAACTCTCACATATAGACGAAAAGACTTACTGATGAGAAGTTTGTTGCAATACTTCTCTTCTAAGTTTCTAACAAACAGCAAATAAAAATACTTCAGGAGCGGTGATAAAATTATCAATTTAAATTTATGACTTAATAAGTAATCTGTAAAAATCTAACTAATATCTTATAAATAACACCTGCAAATATCTCTCTCTCTTCATTGAAAACTCCTTTAGGGTATAGACTATCCGTCCGATTATGGATTCACTTCTTTAAACCGCTAAACCACTGACCATTATTAGTCTTCTCTTGTATAATATAGAAGGATCAACTCCATCCATGATAATACATAATACTGCTTATTATATATACATCCATTGGACTTTATTATGTAAAGTATTATTTGTATATACAAATTCTATTATGTATGTTAATCATGTTCAATATATTGGTAATTATATATTTTAGTTGTAATTTTAATATTTTAGTTTAATTTATATTATTTCATTCTACACCGCTACATATTATAATCACCTGTATTTTTATAAGTATAGAGAGTTGCACGAAAGTGATTACTTTTAAACAATCAGGCTTTTTCAGCCTGTTTTATTTGTTTGTTATCCGTAGATTAAAACCAATATAAAATATGTTGAACAAGAAATTATTTTTCAATCATTTAATCTCTGAAATTAGTGCAAAAATGACTTGTTAATATATATATATATATATATATATATATATATATATATAGAGAGAGAGAGAGAGAGAGAGAGAGAGATGAAATAAAATTGAGTAATAAATAAAATAGGTTTAATACAAAACAGTGTTAATGGTATATAGTCCTATTAAATATAATTAGACATAAAACATACGAAAAGACTGACATATGAGAAGAAAAAGTAAAAATCACAAATACATAATATCTGACAAACCCGCTAATCAGGGAGAAGATTTTAAAAAATCATTTCATCTGTTTCAAAATAAATACACATATCTTATTCTTTTTCACACAACTGAAAGTTTTATTTCTATATCACAATCTTGCCTTTTAATAGATAATTTTTAAACTGTACACTTACTGTTTCAACTTTAAACAGACTTTGTTAAACCTGGCATCGACTCAAAAGCAAAGTATCATTTAGTTTTATGCTAGCCTAGTTTTTCGAGTACTCACTTTATCTCGTATTCAAAGTTTGCTGACTTGACTAGCTGCCTTTTTATTTAGATCCTCGTTGTTATTACTATTCGTTTTCTATCGAAAATAAATCGAAAAATGTGAATATTTAATTTATTTTTTGTCTTCATCAACAACGCAAACCACTTATATTTATATAGGTATATAAAAATTCAGATTTGCAGACTTCTCTTCGTAAAACTTGAAAGTAGTCGATGGATTGATTTTCCTATAATTTATGTCAGACGACAACGAATCGCGGCTAGGTTTAGCTAGATATCTATATGAGATAGATGATTACAATTTATTACTAATATGAACACCTGCATATAGAATACTATTCCTATTTAAAAGGTCATAAGGAGGTGACAAATTAACCAGGGCTTTCTAATGGGTAACAGAGCTACTTACTTTCCAAAGTACTACACCGAACCTTGCATTCCAGAGCGGGTGAAGTCATGTGATAAGGCTACGGATGTAAATAATGTCTACTATAATATTTAAAGAAAGAAAAACATTAATTGAAAAAATTAATAAAAGTTTAGTTATTTTATGAAAATAAATTTTAAGATTCTGTAAATTGTTTATCTTTTGTAATCGGCCCCTTGGAGCTACATTCTTCTATTACTAAAACCAAGAATATCGATTTCCATAACCATTCAACAATTTTCAAGGGAGTGGTTATTATTTATTATCTTGAAACATTTAGAAACTTTAATTAATTAGGTATCGTTTTCAGATAACAAAATTCTTTTAGAATTTCACTATTTAAAACTTCATTATAATATTTGACCTTTAGGAGCAGTTTTGAGTGGTTTTCTTAAGATTTTCGTGTTTTGAATCCTACATGTATACACATGTAGGATTCTTATTTCGATCTTTTTATTTAAGTGCATTGTGATATTTTTAAATAGTTATTATTGTATTTTTTTAACAAATGGATTAAACAAGTTTTTTTCGAGAATTTATAGCGTTCAAGTAACAAAAACAAAAAAAATAGGGTCATTTTTAAATAACAGATCAAAATATTAATCTTTGTAGAAGGTGATTGGTTGTGTATTTAAGTTATAATAGGGTTTTTGGCGGAAATTTGAAGGCTGATGTTCTGCTAAGCATTTTTATTTCCAAAAAATTATCTGCAACAATCTCTACAATATCTCCTAAAACTAAGAGTTACATATTTGTAGATTCTATTTTTAACAAAGAATAGTGTGTTAGTATTACAATTTCGCTCAAGATTTTGACTGAAGATATCCCAAAATTTGAATATTCATGAATACTATACCTAGCTAGATACACAAATCATGCAGAATGATATTTAAAAAGAACAAGTTCTAATATTGTTTCCAAACCATATCTAATATGAATCGTAATGTACTATAATTGTTTGTTATGTCAAATAAATGAAAAACACAAAATCAAATTACACATTCTGGGCGTAAGATGTCTCATTAAACAAAAACCTGGACCGAAAAGCTACGCAAATGAAGTTTTGTTATTGAGATATTCTCCAAGAATTAAACTTATTGTAAATACCCATTTATGTATTCCTTTTCATGTAGTATTTATTTTTAGTCTAGTAGTCTAGTAATATTAAACCGTGTCATGGCTAGTGATTGATGATTCTGAGATTATTAAATAATCGCAATCAACCTAAAATTATGAACGAGTCAAGAATCGACACAGACTTCCTATTATACGATTATTTTCCGTTAAAAATATAACTCAACTTATTAGAAATGAATTTGATCTTTACCTCATCCATGCAGTCAGTTAAAATTGTACCATTTATACAATCGATGTCTCTGGATTGTTTTCAATAATCAAATCAGATTGCACTGGAACTGGTGACTCATACTTGTAAGTCATATCGATTCATGATCGGTTCCTGTGCCTTACAATTCATTCATTTGCCTTACCATCGATTGAATTTTGTCATAATTTGTATGGAGCTTGTGTCAAATTTTAACCGATACTAAGACAAATGAACGTTTCGTAAGATACATGATTGGCTCGTCTATTGATTAAGACGCTCGAGTAGAATTTGAAAACATCGATTAAACGTAAAACTGGCGAGACTCGACTTCTTTGAAAAATCGACTAACTAGCACATCTTGTCGTCGCTCATCGCTAACCATGTCCAACCTCCGTTGCAGCTCAATTTACGTTGTAGGTGGCACGTGATACTTATAACAAACACCTCTTTGAAGTAAACATAATAAATAACAAGAACTGGGATTTCTGTTTGCATTTTAGCAAAGGCGATAAGTTTTCACAATTTTCTTTTGGTGTTTATTGTGAAAGGACGTCTAACCTTATTTTTTTCGTAAAGTGTAGAACAATACTAAGTAAATTAAAAACAATTAAATATAATAGTTTGATATTGAATTGACTTTACTAATAAATACGGTTTTCATTAGACCAATACAGGAGCAATAATTGATGTATTTCAGAACTTAGTCCATAAAAATACCTGAAAATTAAAAGATTTTAATTTTTATTTCTTTTATTGGGTAGGTATAGGTTTTTTATTATTGTATATATATGTTTCAGTTAGTTTTATTTATAAGATAATTTTATTTTTAGTAGTTAATTATTTCGTTTGTGTTTATATTTAATATTTAGTATATAATATGTGTGAGTTAATATACTTAATGTACATTAAAAATATAAAAATTACTTTTTAAATTAAAGTTATTAAATTAGTTACAAGATATGCCAAGAAAGTTTAATCTTTCACTTATATCATCATCTTCCTGCTTTTCCTCTGTGATATATTATCAAGTAGATTTCGAAAAAAAGAATGTGAGGGTTAAATACTTAAGCAGACAGACAGACGGACTTAACTATTTTATAAAGAGTACAAATGTAAAGATGTACCAAAAAGAAATAGATGGATTGCGTAAAAGATATCATTATGATTAACATGATAACATGTGATAGAAGAGGTATTCCAGAATAGAGGAGTATGGAAAAAAAGACATTGTGTCAACCCAAAATAATTGGAATAAGATAAAAGAAAATGTGTAAAATTTTGGCAAACATATTTTCTAATATAATAAACTATTAGTTAAATAATTACTAATACTCGGACATTACGATTACGACCACGTAATTTCTGATAGAATGCATCCGGCAGCGTTGTCCGTCTTCTTCAAAGGACATCTCTATAACAAATCTCATAAAAATCAACCCAACCTCGTGGTTGATACTAAAATAAACAGACTCACACCTTTAACTGGGTGTGTCATTGCAGCCATTTCTGTAGCAGCGGCGAGTCCCATCGATCTGTTATGAATAATAATCCCACCCGCTGATATTGAAGCGTTTCAGTCATAAAATACCAATTACCTATCAACGTCTGCCGTGCTCGTTGACAAGTATTCCAAACTATGAAAGTCCAAAGGGAATTATTCTCCAGCTTTGTATTACGTATACAGTATACGTAATACAAAGCTGGAGAATGCCTGTAGACAAAGAAAACTGTTGTTCAACTTTCACTTTAATTAAAGTTGTTTAAACACTCTTGAGACTCTTATTAAACATTTTTGAGACAAAATTAGTAAAAATTTAAAAGAAACACATTTTTATAATTAGTTTTAAATAACATATACAAAATATAAAAAAGCGACACAAGAGTCACCGTGCCGTCTAATAGGTATTTAGGATTTAGGAAATTTTCAGTGTTTTTACTTGTCGATTGCTATTCGTAGTATTCTTGTTCCATGATTCCACACCACGGAACTAGAAGAAATGTAATGAATATGGTGAAGTTTTCACACATAGGCATCAGTATATATCAGCACCCGTTTAATATATATACAAAATATACTTCATTTATCGGATATATCCAGGTATGTTCATTTCTCTTGTCGAAAATACATACATACTCGTATGTTATACCAAATTGAAAATGACAATTCGTGTTTGGCAAATCAGTGAAATAGAACAATCACTTTCACGTTTATACGTTTTTATTATTATTAACATGAAAGAAGAATGCTATTTTTCATGTTATTAAATGATTTTATTGTCATTTTTTTAAACATAGCGGTCTTCGGAAATGCCATATAGTTTAATTTCGAGATGTGTACACACAATGCACCCGAAGTATAAAGCGTTGTGTATCACCAAAACGGGAGCAGTAATACAATGGCGCAATCAGCGCCAGCTAATGGAGACAATTCGGACCATAACGACATATTCAACAGGCTGGAACATGGCTCTGAATGTAGCCTGGGATGTGGATTAGTAGTGGCTTTTCTAAAACCTATACTAGTGAATTAATTGCAAACCCTTTATTCTCTCTTGCTTTTATTCTCTTATGTATTACATGGCAGTTCATCGTCAAATCAAATCATGATGTCTAAAATAGGTTCGCGGGTTTCATTGTGAATCACATATATATTAACAAACAATTTTTTTTTATAAATTATTGATACTTAAACCGTTTATTGTGTTCTACCTATAATCCCTTAAGACTATAAGTAGAACACTGAGCTTATATCACCGACTTCAATGGTAAGGTTCTCAGAAGGCTAGCTGTGTCATCTCGCTATATCGCCATGCTGACCCGCTGTCCGAGTTAGAAACCAGCTCTCTGATCACCCGAAGAATCAACGAGTCGTTTTGATACATCTTTGTAGAGGCTTATTGCCTCTGAACCCCGCGGTCCAAGCGTTCCAATAGTAAACGGCACAAACATTTCAGTGATTTTAAAAGCATAAATTATATTATATAGGGTTATAAACGTATTGCATTTAGTTTGCTGTAAGCGTTATAACATAATAGTTATGTTTAAATTAAATATGGTTATTTTTAGACATAATGGGTTTCGATATTTAGGTTTAAGATCTTTCTATGAAAAACTATTGGGATGATAACCTTAATTAAGATTCATAAATAAGTTATTACATATTACGTAATACGTGCACAAAACAAATCTAATGCTTTTAAATGCGCAATACCCAGAAGTATAATGTTACGAGTCAAGTTTAGCGTGATGCTAATATTGATCAGAAAGATAACACATGTCGACCGATAACCGGGGCCTCGACACTAGGAGTGTACATTTCACCGATAAATCTATCTTTTATATGATACAAATAAAACTGAGGTATGTGATATCAAAAGAAATGGCAAAATCTAAGCAAAAATTGCTATTTATACAATGACCAATAATATAAATTATCGTTTTTAGAATTTATGTCTCCCGTTCTGTCTGAAAGTTTGTTTCGAATAGGCTCTAAAAAAGACTCAAAATTTCAATAAAAAATTTAGGGGTCAAGCAATTTCATTTTAAATTTAGGTGTATGTTTCGTTTCAACATCTTAAAGGGTTCATTCTTATGAACCCTTTAAGATGTTGAAACGAATATAAATATGGATATATCATTGATATTCCACGCTAACGAAGTGGTGTGTGGAACTAGTGTATAAATAAATGTATCTTGAATCAATCTAAGTAACAATAAGCTTCGTACTTAAAATACAATAAGGACTCTAAAGCAAACCAGATTTAATAGACCGAATTCTGAAAAAGATAATAGATACTACATTACCTTATTTTCTTGGCCACCACCTACAGATACAGCTTGCTCTTTGTAAAACTTTGCTCTTTTTGCACCGCTTACTTGTACATTGTAGAATTACCAACCAAGCGGATGAAGCGCTATGCTTCCACTTTTATTGGACCGCTGAGGAGTGGAACTCTTTATCGTCGACTATTTTTACTGAGACATACAATTTAGGTGTCTCCAAGTATCACGTGAACAGGTATCGTCTAGGTAAGCGTGCTGTATCTTAAATTACATTTCCACCTGACGTCTGGTGCAATGTGTCGGTCAAACGCGAACTTATACAATATTTTTAAAAACTATCAACAAAAACAAAATTGCAACAACAAAAAATTCATAGACAACATGGCTATGAATTTTTTCCATATGCCACTTATAACTACTATACGCAACTGCTCAGGGTAAAGCTAGTAATACGAATCTATCACGGCTGTCCTGCATCGTTACCAAATAATGAAATCATAGTTTAGTAAACGCTTCTGTACTAGAAATACAAATGAGAACAATTTTCGAACTATTTGCTAACAAATGTCTAATGGCCGGTATTTATATTTTACTGACCGTGTTTATTTGCCTTAATATCGGTTAAAATTAAAATAAGTGAATAAATAGTAAGATATAGGAACCAGCCATCAGTTAAGAATAAAGTTACAAAACTATCAAGGATAAATCAACCAGCATTAAATGCCAATATTGCAAATAATATTTCGAAAAGAAAGGCGGTAGGAAGCAATCGTATGGATACGATCGATAAAATATTATAAAATTTTAATTCTTTCGTCACCTTAAATATGACTAACCCAATATAGTCTTAAAGTTTATTACGTCTAACTAAAATACGAGAGCTAAAATTATTTTTTAACCTCGTCTGAAAGTTAGCGCCTGCCCGGTTTTGTTGGTTTTAATGAAAACATTGTTTTTAATATTATCAATTAAAATCATTATGGTACCATTTTAGTCTATTCTAATGTAAATAAGGAATTAATATAGAAAATATATCGGAATGTAAATAAAATAGTCTGTAGGCAGGTACGTATAATATGGGTATGCTTACTTTGCATCTATCTACTAAGCATGTGTACACAAGTTTTCAACATATTTTGCAGGTTTAAGCCTATACACCTTCGTCAAATATCATTTACGAACAACTTACTTCACCCTTGTGATATTGGCAATCGTCATTTAAGAGTCCGCACTTTTCTTGTATTTGATCGTAAACAAACGAGCAGATGATCTACCTAATTATCAGTAGTGGTTAATAATGCGATTATGAATATCACTTTTGTTTGACTTTTTTAAATCCACTCTAATATCTCGTATAACTATAATGAACAAATATCTCTTTACGCCTTTTAAGTCACATATTATAGCGATTTTAAAAACCGTGAAATGAAGTTCATTACATATCTTGTATAAGTAACTAAGACAAGAAAAATATTTAAGAGAACAGAAGAAGTTGCTATCAATTAGACTAATAATGACTTTTTGTCGACAGGACTGAGAGAGCTGAAGACACGGTATCAAGTAGCGGCAATCTTACGAACAATGCAGTGCGACATAAAATAGTAGTATTAGGCGCAGCGAAAGTTGGAAAATCATCTCTCATATCCCAATTCCTGTATGGCACATTTTCAACCAAATACAAGCGGACCATAGAAGAAATGCATCATGGAGACTTCAACGTGTCTGGCGTGAGATTAACGCTTGATATTTTGGACACGTCAGGCGCATACGAATTTCCAGCTATGCGAGCACTCTCAATGCAATCGGCAGATGCTTTTATTCTCGTATACGATATCACTGATGCCAATAGCTTCACTGAAGTGCGGACTTTGAGAGATCAAATTCATGAAACCAAAGAGAGTACGGCCGTGCCAATTGTGGTTGTCGGCAATAAAGTGGATTTGGCTGAAACTGGCGCGAGACAGGTATTTCGTTAGATTTTTACGTGAGAAATGTTTTTCATTACGTTGTTCTATTTTTGCTTTCTGTTTATTGAAACTATCTTATTATTATTTAACGAACTTATTATGAAACATTTGATAACAACACATTTTTAATGTTCTACGAGAAATTTGTAATTAAATTTTCTTTACAAAGGTCGACCACGGTGGTCTCTAGTGGTACAAGCGTTGATTAAAGAAGTGAACTAGGCGGTAGTTCATTGGAACATAAAAGTTCTGGGTTCGAACCTAGACATGGTGACTTTCGAAATGCAAATTCTATTATATAGTTATACTAGCTGCGCCCCGCGGTCTCACCCGCGTGGTGATGGAAAATCGTTATATTTTGGATAATTCACACTATATCTTTATAAATTATAGCCTATGTGTTATTCTGATGTGTAAGCTATATTATTGCAAAGTTTTATCAAAATCCATTCAGTAGTTTTTACGTGAAAGAGTAACAAACATACATCCATACACTTCTTACAAACTTTCGCGTTTATAATATTAGTAGGATTAGTAAGATTTATACTGTATGTCTTTGAAGATCACGGGCCACAAAAATGGCACGGACTTTTAGAGGACTTGCGTGGAGCCATGGGAAGGCCAACACGTAGAGGCCCCTTGACAAATTTAATGTAAATAACACTGACCGGCGATTATCCCTGACTACACCATATAATAATGCAACCAAGGACAAGCATCGGCCAGTGTAGGACTATTGTGGGAAATGAGATCAGAAAGTACCGGGCTATTGGGGTGAACTGCTATTGGTACTAGGGGTCTAGGAATATGAGGACTATGGCGTCTGCCCGTCGCAATACTCGCGGAACATGGAAAAATAGGCAGACGGTGACTCGCCACTCTCTGCGTGGGCCCCAAAAAATGCCATAGAAGACAGGGGCAACACGGGTGTGAGTGGCTATGGGGTGTAGGGAGGTGGGCTGCAAGTTCACCGAAGCTGTAGTAGGATTATTATTATTATATTAGTAGGATTTATGTTCCTATATTACCATTGTTGTTATATATAAGCATAACATGCTTAGCTTATACTCTACTCCTAACCTATTATTTTTTAATTTTAATATCTAATAAATCATAAAATACCAAGAAAAATCAAGACAGTTCTTAATGTTTTCGATCTTGTTACATCTGCAATAAATTATAGAAGTTTTTAATCCCAATAAGCTCTTTTAAATGTTATCAATGAATTATATTAAGCCAATATTAGACGGTTCATTTCTCTCTTTCAATGTACATGAATCATATCGTACTCATATAAACATAAACTTGAATCATTCAAAATCATTGTATATCACGTGTCCTTTCAATTATGTCCCTTTCAACTAAATTCATGTCATATCAGCATTAATAATCATAATAATGCACAAAATGTATCTATTATAATATTATTGGTGTTTTTTAATGTGAAGGTTGGTTTTGTTCAATATTAGTATGTTTTAAAGTTAGGTTTAGTTTCACATAAAGCGTATGTCAAATTATATTCCACATCAAGACCATCCCTCCATAACCAAGCTTATTACTTCGTAGAGTAGCTGTTTTAATCCTCATAACGGTAATTACCCCCAAGTTCGAAATGTAACATCTAACTGTTATGTTTGTTGCTAGATTAAACTACGTGGTAAGTCTGGCGTCTCCCTGGATATAGTAAATAATAGTTATCTTGTATTAATCTCTTATTTATGATTACTATTATTACTTTTCGTATATTACGCAAAAATGGATAATTGAAAATTATCAAAATATGAATCATGATACCATGCTATATAGTATGATATTATTATATTAAAAGCTAATAGCTTTTAATATAATAATAAAATAATAATAAAAGCTAAGCTGGCTGTTATTTTAGGCAACGCATAAGCGTTGCTATAAAGGATGGTAACGCGACCAGCATTTTGGGAACGATTCCAACTGACGGTCATTTGGGACTCATTTACTATTTGTATCTTTTTTTGATTTGTAAATTAAGCTGTACTTATATATTTTTAGTATAGGTATATTTTATTTTTAACTTAGTTTAATATGATTGTAAATGATAATTGTAAATATTAAATAAAATATGAATAATAATAAAAAAATACAATTAACAGAAATTATATAGGCGGTCTTTTCGCTTTGAGGGAATCTTCCAATGGACCTTTGGCTGGATTTGAAGTTTAGTTATATATTCTTATCCATTCTTTTTTCATATGTACCTTAATATCGTTTTGAGTTCTGGATAGGTTTGTAGAAAAAACAATGTAATAATTTAGGATCCCGAAAAATTGAGCTTTATTTGAATAGTAATAAAGATTAACAATTAATTGTTATGATATCATAAATAAAATTAAATCGTCTTTAGGTTCGCGTACTTTTATAATGTTTAGAAATATTATTCTGCATCAAGCAAATATACAGTCTCTATGATCATTTTCAACACCAAGATTTTGTATAACGTGTTGCCAGCCTCAAAAATAAATTGTAACGTAATATGACTAATCCCACGAAACCCTTAATTATTTTCTGTAATTAGTTGTACATAGTGAGGCTAAGTTTATTTGCTGCATCCAAAATACAACAACGGATTAAATCAATATCCTAAATCAAAAAATTCAGCAATTAAAATTGTATAACCTTAATTACAAAAAGGCATCACATTAAATGTCGTTGCTTTCTATGTTTACCTGAAAATGAGCTTTTCCAAATCAAAATTTTGAAAACCCACTCTATAATGTCATCATTTAAGCAAAAAGCAAGATTCTTTCTCTTCTAAGATTTTTTGTATGTAGGAGCTATCTCCCTCTGTTAGTAATAATATCTTAATCAAGTTCGAAGACAAACAAACTTCAGCTATATAAACTACACTATTTGCAATAACAGCACATCCCCTGCCATATAAGAGCATCTTGTTTGCAGAATAACATATTAAACTACATATTGAAGTAATAAGGAAAACGCTCGCACAATGCCGGAGAGTCAAACAAATGGTTGCTTATAATCCAGATAAATGACGTGATAAATTGTGACCAAATAAAAATCTTTTATTACCCCTATAATATTATACAATTCTAAATATGCCGTCTCTGTATATTAAAGCTATTTAAAAAAAACAACTGGAATAGACTATATAAACTTTATAAACGATGGAGAACATGAAGCAATTTGTTTAGATTTCTTGTCTGTTTCTTCGGGATTCACGTAAAAAGTACTGGGCCTAATTCGATGCGGTTGTCGCTGATCGACGGCTAATTCTTAGCCTTAAACTCTGCGCAACTTTTTATCTTAGAAATCCGGCGGGAATTTTCCCGGTAGCGGTTTGAAGTTGTTCGGATGCATAAAAATTAGCCTATTCCGACACAGTTACCACTAAGACAATAACTTACATTATTTTTGTAAATGCTGCGATATTTTGTGGTAAATGTTACGTGCGAGCGGGGTACACACTTAGGATTGGAAGAAAACACCAGTTTTTAACTAACGCTTTTATTGACTTACACAGCCTGCGTGATTCTATTCTGCGGTTGCCTCTACACACACAACGAAAGACGCACTGTACCGACGATAAGATGTCTCACTCACGATACCGTCGCCAATATTGCGTCGACACACCTGCTGCTGCAGTATTCACCACAGAATTTACCGCGCGTAGCTCGCCTCTGGGCCTCCTTTTAAACTACGCGAAACCCCTCCTTCACTAAACTGTCCACTACACTTTTCATTAAATTCACTACTAAACTCGTCACTGTCTTCTATTAAACTCTTTCATATCGCACTTGTCGCTTCATTGTCTTGAACTGAACTCAACTCTAAACTAAAGCTCGCAGAAATTTCAAGTCAAACGTGGACGAAGTCGTGGGCATATCCTAGAATAATACAAAAAAATTCAGAATGCCCTTTAGCAATTATCTCATTGTAAAAGGCGCCAAAGGATTTTTGGTCTTTTTAAAATATTCACGATTTGTGAATACTCTTCAAACATTTGCTTAGCCTCCCAGGCTACCAGGCGAAAGCTCGACGCATATAAATAAAAGCTTTGTTTGACGGCGAACGATGGAAATTTTGTGGCTGCTTGCTCTAGAACTCTAGATGATACATTTCTCTAACCAATTATATTATTTTAACAAAAACCAAGAATTAAAGTCCTACAAGTATTAGTCATTTTTACTAATATTGTTCAATTGGTCATTTTTTACTAATATTGTTCAAATAATCATTTTTACTAATGTTGTTAAATTAGCCATTTTTTACTAATATTATTCAATTAGCAATTTTTATTAATATTGTTCAATTGTTATTTTTTTCTAATATTGTTATAAAATAAGCAAAGAAATGTTATAAAACTGGGATTCACCTAAAGCAAAGTAACAACAAAGAATATTTAAATTCTATTTATGTGGCTAAATGATTGTAATTTTCAAGTCTTCTTCGTGATAGTGTTGTTTTCGCTTAGATTTTTACTATTTTGTTTCTGTTTGTATAATGTATCGACTTTGGTACTATAAACTGTACTTTGGGTCATATTAATTAGTTAATATGATTACATAGCGTTGAATATATATAATATATTTGAATATATAATATAATATAATTTATATTCGTAATAATTTGAGTGCCTACAAGCAGTATAAGGATGTTCACAATTTCAACAACAGGTATTGTAATAGATTGATATTGCCATTTTTTAAATTACAAAAAGTATTGTCCTCTTTCTTGGGGGTTGGTATACGGGTCTTCAATAAGACTCTGAGTGAAATGTTACATGTGCCTTTCACTAAATTAAAAACCAAATTAAAAAGTATCTTGCTAAAAAAGGGATACTACACTATTGAAGAATACTTAAATGACAAAACTTCATTTACATAGCAGCTCGCTCCAACCTCTTATACTGTATTTTGTACGAGTATAACGTTTTTATCTTGCCATAATTGTAAGGAATATATGGAGATATGTTGCAGCAAAAAAAATATTTAGTACGTCATGTCTTTATATTTATAACTATAATAATATTTTTCTATCCTATAATTGTGTCTCTATCTTATTGAATATGCACTGTTTGCTACAACTCCATTAATTCTTCAAAAGTCATTCTGTAACATACTTCTGTATAAAACTTATTAAAAAAAAAGAACTTGAGATAAAGATAGAACAAGAAATATAAAGAAAAACAATTTTTAGCTAGACGTGTTGCTGGGGAGTTTCTTGCCGCTTCTTCTCCTTAACAGCAATAACACGAATCGAAGCGGTATACAGACGAGGAAGTAAAATTAAATTTTAACCTATATGTATGACCTTCAAAAAGTGTTCTTCAGTGGAACTTATTTTGAATAAAAACTTTTTAATTTGAATTTGAAATTGCAATATGCAGAAAAAGTTAATGTCGTGGTAGCTTGGTAAGTGATTCAACCACATTTAATTATATTATTATAGTATTCAAATGCTACCTGAGAAACAGCGATTTTACATACCTATAATATGAATATTGCTTCAATTATCACGTCCTTTAATGAATGTCAATATTTTAAGGAGATCTGCACGTCAAGGCAACTTCTACACAAACCCACAAATCCATCTTGTATAAATATGAAAGGTATACTCAAATCAAATCATTTATTTGCTTGAAAACATAGTTAGTAAATATATTAGATGATAATATGTTATTTTATGTTTCACATGTTTTAGTCCTTTCTGGCATGCAAATGTGTAGTAATAAAAAGTTGAAAATCAACTAGTTAACAAAAAACAGACCGTAATCCACTCAATCGACAGACATTAATTTTCCATTTTTATTCTAGAATTATACAATAATTATAGATAATATGTCATGTGCAGAGTTATTCCATACAGAATAGAATGTCAAAAATGTAAAAATGGAATATTATTATTAAAGTTTGTCAAAATATATATTATGTATTGTCAAATTTAATTTAGAATTGGTCATCATGAAAATTTTTAACGTCGTAATAGCATTTTTCGAATAATATCTTATGTAGCCTCTTTTTAAACAAATCTATGTTATCGTCCCTAATAGATCTGGGTACTTTATTAAATATCACTGGCGCTATGCCGAATACACTTTTACCTATTAAAGCAGTTCTACAGGCAGGCATACAAAGCTTGCCATGTCGGAGAACTTACTAAACAAATGCGGATTCGCTTTTACAAACAGTGCTACTTCAACAATATACAGACAGGGCAAAGTCAATATTCTATGTTTTTAAAATATGGTAAACAGCTATCTGTAGTTTCTAAATTAAACATGGCCCTGATGCACATCTTTTATTTTACATATATTTATACTGTCCGTTCCCTTAGAATGGGGAAGCTCCAGACCAGCAATAGCACGTCTAAGAACTGATATTATGTAAAATCACAAGTACATCAAATCATCATTTACATATTAAACAAATAATGGCAATGGTAAAAGACATTAGTCAAAATCAGATAGATCGGAAAGTATTGAAAAATAATTTAAGATATTGTTATAACTTAAGTTCCGACAAAAACAAAATCCACCTGCATATCTGTAAAAACACATTTATTACCTGTCGGCATTTGAACTAATTGTAATTCTTTTATGATCGTCTTCTTTTGTTTACTTATTTATTGGCATACGTTTCTAGAGAACAGTCCATTGTTTTATTGTACTCGTTTATAGCCGCTTGCGGCCGAGTCATTAGCCAGGTGTTTCGGATTACGTCGACTACGATACGGGCACATTTGTGTTCGTGAGGTATAAAACGACGGCCTGATGGGGAGAGGGGGCAGTCGAGCGATAAGAACAATTTAATCGTGACGTGTATACGTTCGGGAATCTAATATTAACGGACTTTGCGCGTTTTATTGAATTACGACCCTCTGCATTATGTTTGGATTTGTGGTGTTCGGTTATATTTGTACCTGTGTTATACGTGTTTGTATAGTTCTAATAAACTCTAATAAAATCTTGTTTTCTATATATGATGTATATCATTAAACAATTAAACGATTGACTTATTGACTCTCCAGGTGATCAGAGGGCTGGTGCGTACCTCGGGCAATGGATCAGTATGGCGACCCAGCGAGGAAACGTAGCCAGCCTTCTGGGCACCTTACCCATAGAAGACGGTGATCTAGGCTCAGTATTCTACTTATATTCTTGAGGGACTATGGGTTGAATACAATACAAATAAGTTTTCTTTTATTGAATTCGATTATATATAATTTTATAATTGTACATTATGTAAATATACTGTTTCCATACCAAAAAAAAAATTTAAACGATAAACTAGTTCTATAAAAAGGTTAACCTTATTCATTAATACTAATAATCCATTATATTTACAAATAATCCCTCAAGAATATAAGTGGTATATTGAGTATTTTCTTAAGTTTGCGCAACCAGTTCACATAATTAAAAGTCCATTTTAATGCTCATAAGCGAGGTGTTTATATGATTATACGAAACGTAACTTACAACTAGGCTACAGTCTTTTATTGACAAGGTACGCAGAAGGTTACGTTACTTTGTTGAATCACCCTGATAATTCATAAGTCATGAGTAATTTTTTTTAGTACAATTATCATAAAATAATATGTATACGTCATTTCATCATACCACAAGTATCATACAAAATTAGATACACAATGTATTTTTTTTTTAAATCCTCTATTGAATAGAGCGTCTGCTCGATAAGATAACATTTTAATCTGTTCTTGAAAGAACAGAAACATTCCGATTCTTCTATTTTATTTGGCAGTCTATTGTAGACTAAGGAGTCTATTACATCACCGTCTTACTCATCTTTGTAAACGAGCATGATATGGCTAAAAGTTTTCCCCTTCTTCGAGTAATGTAAGAATGTGCTCCACCACGTTTCGCGTAAGTATCAAGGTTAACTATAACTACCGCACTTTGATAAATGATGATTGCCGGCAACGTCAGAATGCAGTGATCCTTAAAATATATATTCCTTGCCAGAGATAGGCACAGACCTTCTGATCACCTAATAAGTGGATTGCGCGATTAGAGAGCTCTTTATGGCTAGGCTCTTCTAGAATTCATGGCCTAAGGATCCCATGATTCAAGCGTCTGTTAGTATTCGATTTACACATTTTTTTGTAATTATTTTGTAAGTTTGTAATTTGAGCCAATATTTATGTTTATTATATAAATTATTTTTTAGTGGAAACTTGATTGATATATGTATTAATTTTGTGTTTTATATTTAAAAATATTAATAATTGTATGTTTCCCAAACAAATTAAATAAATAAATAATTTTAATAAAATATTTTTTGTTGATTCCTATTTTGATAGTTTTCAATTATCTATTTTTTCGTAATATACTAAAAGTAATCATAAATAACGAAGTTAGTTGATAACCGGCGGTCAGCTAGTTGTTCCACCCCAGTGCACGGCCCACGGCCGGAACACGTTCCACTGTACACAATAACCCCGCTCAGGCGCCAACTTGCCAATATCCGCAACACTGCGCTTTCTGCACAAACGCACATAATTTTGTTTCAGTATTATTGAAAAACATATTGGCTAGTACAACAGCTGTGCAACAAACAGTATGGAGAACTATTTCATATCTATACTCTTTTATTACCTTGTGACAACCACACGGCTTAACAGATACTAATGAAATTTCGTAAAGAGATGGATTATATCCTAGGAATGGATGTAGGCTGCTTTTTAAGCTAAAAACAATCTTAAAGTTGGTAGAATAGGAGATGACTTTGTATAAGCAACATATAGGTAAATCTTCGTGTTGTAAGTTAGGAATATTCATGTATAAACCACTAATTAGCAGGAACACAATACACTTCATAGTGAAATAAAAAACGTGTCAATCTACATAAGTGAATGAGATATAATAATAAAAGTCTTGAAAATGATAAAGATGTTTAAAAGCCTTATATACTTAAATAAGTTGAGATATGCTCGTCTAAAGAAAGACATTACAAGTGACTCACGTTTCTTACCGTTAAACTACAATGTAGAAAAAATCTATAACATCAAATGTATGTACATACGTAGGTAGGTATGTATAAGTTTATACCTACCTACGTATACGGTACGTGGTATGAAGATGTTCGCCCGTTTTCAGATTGATTCATTTAACATTCCGTGAGCACATGTTATCTTTTCAAACTAAGTCACAGAATAGACTGTTCCACAGAAAATTATGTTTAACTATTTGACAAAAAGTTTAAACTGACTTAAATCAATGTTGTTTACCTTGTCTAAGAAGATTTATTACACATGTAAAACCTTTTTATTGGTTTTAATATTTATGTTAAGCGTAGTGTTTATATCTTCTTTTTTTAATACTGTTAAACTCAGCGTCTGTCATTGTCAACATTGTAATTTTCTTTTTTCACATTTCTATATTTTATAAACGTAGCATATATTAAAATTTTAGCAGTATTGTTTCTTGTATTCGTGCAAGCAAAAGTCAACATTAAGGCAACGAACATTTTCATTCCGCGACTGTATATTGTACATGTTAAAAGACACTTGACGAAAATTTCTCCGAACAATATGACATCGACTAGTTTCTGGGACATGAAAACCATTAAACGCTTTACTCAGGTTTAGAGTACCATAACAAGACGACAAAAATGGTGTAGGTACATCTATCGTTGCTAAGGAAACGTTCCCTGTGGATTGTTCGACACGCTGCCATTTTGTACAATTCTCAACTGATGTTACTTACACTGTAGTTGCTGCGATGTTTGTCTGCGATATTCTCATTTCGTTTTAAATGAGAAGCTGGCAAACAGGCGGACGGCGCAGCTCATGGAAAGTGGTTGCCGTCGTTTATAGACGTTTGCAACATCAAGAGCGAAACCAACGCGTTGTCAGCTTTTATAATTAAATAATAGTCTAAAAACGTACCACTGCTGGGATCAGGCCTCCCGCTATTGGGGAACGGACTGTATACCCGCCACGCTTGTCCAAGGCGGCTTGGCAGGTTTGAGACATTTGAGACGTTATCTCGATGTTTTACTTCACCGTTGTTAGCACGTGTTAATTGTAACTGCATATATGTATTGATAGTCGATTAAATAAAAAGTCTCCTCACTAACTGGACAACATGGACAGCACTAGCGCTGTTTTTTTTCCTCCATCCACGATTGTAAAATGCTATACGTGTGCAATAATTTAAAATGTAAATCAGTAGTTAAACCATCTTTTATTCATTTAATTTTTCAAATAATATCATGTATATTAGGTTAGAAAACTGCCTAAGTGTTGCATGCGTTCCAGCCAGGATTCAGACCCGCGTCTTTTGACTCCGGGACACGTGCGCCAGCTATTACGCTACGACTTTTTGCTGCCAACCTTTAGCATGGGATAAAGAGAATGAGATAGGGGCATGAGATAGAGGTAACAGATGGGAGGAATGGGATAGAAGGAATTGGATATGGGGATGGCACAGGACGATAACATAGGGATATTGGATAGGAGGAAATGGACCATCGGAACTCGCACGAAACACGATAAGCTCAAGGCTATTTCACACTGATATTCTGAGAGCATAGTATCACACCGGTGAAGCCGGCCCTAAGAGCTGTAATATAATTACTGGGTGACGGCTTCCGTCGTTGAGCGGGCTAAGCCATTGCCGGCCTATCTTACTGCAACGCAGAGGCTCCGAATTCGTTATTTACTCTAGTCTGAGTATCTGGGATCGGCCCAAGAGTCGTCCGTTGTATATCATCCATAACACAATCGTAACTTATAGCTATAATATTCTTTTTTTATTCATTAAATAAATATTAACAGTCAAAAATCTGACGCCGTTATCATACGCGTGTTTTAAACTAAACCCATAATACAACTTAAGCTAATAAATTTGCACAAACTCATTAGAACCTACCTAAGAGGATATGAGAATGTCGATCTCAAGAGAGCTAAATCGGAGTTAATTATCATATTAATTAATCGCCTTAAGTTCATTGAATTATCAACAGGTGGTTTGTCAGAATTTTCATACAGAGTCGACTGTCAGTCGATTTCAAATTGCTCCGCTTACATAATACTGTTACGAGTTGCATGACTCGAATTAAAATGCCGTTGGAATTATTATAGAGTTTATTAGAACTATACAAACACGTATAACACAGGTACAAATATAACTGAACACAAGCAGTCTAAACGTAAAGCACGATTCAATAACACGCGCAAAGTCCATCACTAAATAGATTATCGAATGTACACAAGTCTTGCTCCGCTTGTGGTTATCGCTCGACTGCTGATCTTTCCATTGGGCCATATACTGCACCGATACAATATGGCTGTCCAACCGCGTAGACCGAATTTCTTAGAATCAGTTCGACACACCTGGCTAATGACTGCCATAAAAAATTACAATACATAATGAGCTGTTTTCTAATTACAAATTTTAAACACAGTAAACAAAAGAAGTCCAAATGCGGAAAGGTAATAAAGTGTGCTTTTATGGTATGCGGGTGTGAATCTACTTTTGTCGGCGTTTAGGTCGTAACAATACGATGTTCAAGATCTGCATTTAACCAAGTAAACAAACAAATCCAATATAGATTTGTGGAGTTTATATTGATGTTAAATTCAGTACAACAGTAAAAAAATCTTCGTCACTTAATGTCTGACATACCGTCATCTTATTTGAATAACATGAGCTCGAACCCTAGCCAGGAAACATGTATTGCTTAGGAAATGTTCCCAATGAATATTTTTTTAACAACGTTAAGAAAAATTTGCAAGCCTTCTGAGCAAATTATATGAGCCTCGTATCCTCATGTTATCTCGTATTTATGTACTATGTGTTTATTAAACAAATAAATAAATTTGAATGTGTACTCGTGTATTTTTATAATTACCACGTTTTGACTATAAAGAAAAACATCTTTTCCACGTGCAGGGACGGAAAAAGTATACTAATTCCTGCGGCTGGAGGGCTATGCGGATTTCCCGACTAGAGGGCTACCACCCCTGGTCCAGAGTATGCCGCCATAACATCAGCGGCCGGGTTCCAGTTTCCCCTTCGAGGGCGGCAACACGCTGGCAACACCTCTGGTTTTGCTAATGTCCTTAGGCGACGGTAACCACTTTCCTTCAAAGTTGGGCCGTCTGCCTGTCTGCTGTGCTTCAACAATAAACAAACACCTTGATGTAAACCCTATTATTCACTGTCTAGAAGACTGTAAAATATACCGCTCGTTGTCCCTAAAACTGGGAAGGCGGAACACCAGCAGTGGGACGTATTAATTTTAATTAATAGACGACGCAGTCTTTGAAGTCAAAGATAAATAAATATTTGGTTATATTTAAGGTACAATAAATCCTAAATAATGTATTATTAAAGATCCGGAGTTATAATATTTTGAAAACTTATTTTATAAATATCATGATAAAAAATGATGCTAACGACTTTTTAACCAAAAAAATTATGAACCACTATACTGGTTAAAATTATCATGGGATTATTTTACATACTCACATAAAATTATCCTAAAGCTTTATCATAATAAAGGACCATAAAAGTTATTACAATTTTTACTACCATCATATTAATGTTTTGATACAAACAGTTCACACACACATTCTTACATACATTCATACACACAAATATAGGTATACAACACATAAAAAAAATATTTGTATAAGGTTTATTGTAATAAAAGTTATCTTTTAATGTTTAAGTTAATTGAGAGCGGGTCCTTCTGACACAAGTATATATTAATACTTAATAGAAGGTCCCAACCCCAAAAATTCTTGTATGTACTTTTGGAACAAATAAACATTTATTATTATTATTACAAGGGATTATGTTAAAATTAATAATTAATGAATAAATGTGCCACAGTTTTATTCAGAAAAAATGAAAATGAACGTATTTATATCGAAATGGAATCATGCAGATTACTTATTGATAGTGATAAGTCTACAATCACTTCTAAAGCAGTTTTAGTTACTGTTTAAGGAGAAGAAACGACGCAACCAGCTCCGCAGCAACATAATATTCATACTTCGTAATCACTAGTCCGCACCTTTGCGTCGTATAATTATATTGTGTAAATAGCTTATAACCTAAGAGAAGGGACCTAAACCACATAAGCATTCTACTATGTTGTAATCTGAAAAGTACAAAGTCCATACATAGTTCGTTATTACTTACTAAATAAAGATTTAGGTATTTACAAAATGTTTACAATATACGAGTACATACATATAGAAGAGGGTAGTTTAATGAAATGTCACTGTATAACAACTTTGAACCTGTTTTTCTCTTACAGGTAGAATTCCATACAACAGAATCAGTGGTGACGGTGGACTGGGAAAATGGTTTCGTGGAGGCTTCAGCAAAGGACAACTTGAATGTATCCCAAATTTTTAAGGAACTCTTGGTCCAGGCTAAGGTGAAGTACAATCTATCACCGGCATTACGTCGGCGACGGCGGCAGTCTTTGCCAACAGGTCCGCAGGGGCCACCGGGGTCCAGTCCCACTCCTCCTACGTCAGCACAGCCCCACGTACCCTCCCCGGCCCAACTAGCACACCTTCAACAGATACGAGAACGGCACAGTAAACGTAACTCGTGCATCATATCTTAAATTCCATTGGACAGCTTTTATGAAGCAACATTTACGTATGTCCGTATTAGGCCGCATAGACACAGGCCCAATGAAAACCATGGTTCATTCGTTGTTTACGTTCACAATCCACCCCGTGGCTTTAACATCAAAGAAATCGAAACATTTGACCTTTCACCTTTTGATCTAGATAAAGCCGACGAAGGCACCTGAAAATCTATCGTTAACCCTCGTTGACCCTGTTTGTATACGGCATTATAGAATAGTAAGACTTGGAGACATTATTTGAGGTGTTAAAGAACTATTTGAAAAAACTTTTTGTTCAACTGTTTAATATTTATGCAACAATATTTAGTGTGTCACTGATTTCGTTTTTTTACTATTATTCAAGATAGGAAAACTGCATAATTTTACGTTAGAGTTTTATTTACGAAATGTGACGAAAAATTGTCTAGAACAACCAGATATAGAAATCTTTCTACGTACTGGTTAAATGATTATAATTAAAGCGAATCTGTAGACAAGGCAGAGAAACGCTGGGTTTGCTAGAAGCGTGCTATATACTTCACTCGCCAATCTTGGCCGCCATAAATGCGTCAAGTGGGTCTGAACACATTGGCTTCAAATTTTAGCCAAATGCGTGCACGTAATAGATATGGGCCTTTAACTAACGTACGTAACTTTAATTTTGACTTATTCTATATATTCTACTTGTACTGGAAAACTTCCGTTTCGCTAAATGTTTTCAGAGTCCGTATTTAGGGTTAATAATAATTTCCATAAGTATAAGAAATGATAGATGTAAAACACCAAATAATCGTGTCAACGTAGATTTATACTAGGTTACATCTATCGACCTACTATTGTTCCTAACTTTTATTTTAATGCTAAGGCCGCACTGCGAAATACCACATCGGGCAGTGGGAAATTGTGATTAAAACACGTTCTTATTCCAAGCAAAATCATAATTAAATACAAACGCGTAAGTATATTATGTATGATATCAACATACACATCACAGGTTTTTAGTTATACATTTGCTATTTCTTAATTTACAAACAACTTAATATGCATTAAAAAGATTATACAGAAATATTTCTTGATATATATTATTATGCAAAATATTATAATTTTAAATATAAACATTAATAATAATACTACATATGTAGTGGAACACTTACAAGCCAATAGTAGGCGCTGTGCAATAATTGAGGTAGCAAACGTTTCCCGACACGTACAAAGAATATATACAAATTTCTCAACGATAATAGATGGACCTAGGCCTGTGGGACATAACAATAGCCTCGCTGGAAGATCTTCCTTTGAGACGGAGGAGCATTCCATCTCGCTCCTCCACCCACCCTATACGGGGCACTCTCTTCACATTCAACGAGGTATAACGAGGCCAGGGATTCGGGAACCTTGCCCATTGACTTCGAATTAAGTATGCTACTTATAATCTTAAGGGATTAGAGGTAGAATATAATATAAGTTAAAAGTTGACACATTTTACGATTTCATTTTAAAAAATATTATAGAACTGTGGAATAAAAGATCGTGTTGGTTTTTGCAGTGTGGTCTAGCAATATGAAGCCCCTTTCCTATTGAATGTCTAGATATAACACAATATTAATATAATAGTCCTAGGATATGCCCGCGACTTGGTCCACGCTTGACTTTAAATTCCCACGGGACTCCCTAGACACAAAGTACCACACAACATTTAAAAAAGGATGTAAGTTATCGTTTTAGTGAAAACTGTATCGAAATAACTTAACAACACCAACCGCTCCCGGAAAATTTCCCGCGGGATTCCCGAGATAAAAATTGCACTTTTTATTACATAAAATTTGCTATCAATCAGTGACAAATGACATTTTTTCAATTCAATTTTTTTAAATGGCTCTTTTAAATAATTCCCAGAAAAATTCCCGCAAGATTTCCAGGATAAAAAGTAGCACAGATTTTAAGTAAAAAAAAATTGCTGTCAATCAGCGAAAACCGCATCGAAATCGGCCTAGTAGTTTTTACGTGAATCCCGAACAAACAGACAAAATGTCAAACTAGAAATCTATAAAAGTTCCATCGTGTTCTCCATCGTTTATATAGTCTATTCCAGTTGTTTTTCTCAAATAGCTTTAATGTACAGACACGGCCTGTTTGGAATTTTATAATATTATATATTTCTGATAGAAACTATGGTCGTAGGTAAGAAATGGTAAGGGTAATGAAAGGGTGACGTTGTGGAATCTTGGTAACACTCGCCCGGCTCAGAACGTCGGTCCACTAATTTACGGTTATGTTAGGCAATAAAACGTTTCTCATGTGATACCTACATCTTGTATTTAACATGATTTATGTATATAAAACGTATTTTTATTAATATATTTATATAAGTGACTTGAATTTAATATGTATAATATATCCTATTTGAGCGATCTTTCCTCAAAGTTAAAAAAATACCAGTCTTCATGGCGTCAGTTACGGTTCCGCATATTATTGACAAAGGCGGGTCTACGTCTGTCTTGTAAAAGTAATATCAGGCAAATTCCTGTCAGTCCATACATATTAAACGTTTCTTGCTTTTAAAGTTATTTCGTGTATTATTATTTTTTTAATTATTTACCTTACAATTTTAAGTAACAGCTTACATCCTTATAGTTAATAGGTACCTTTCATTACTTAATTGGTATAGTAGATGTAGATTAACTTACTAAGCATGTTTTACGAATAAAACGATGATTGCTTGAAATTGAAAATGTATATCCGAAACCAAGGCTTAGAAATCGGAAAAATAAGTCGAATCGGTTACAGCCTAAGTACATTATATTAACTTTTCTTTTCGGTTTTTTTGTCACTTAAAGATCGATCGACCGGTTTTTGGTAACAGAAGTTCGTTAAATGGGTTTTGTAGAATAAACCGATTTAGAATGATTTCGAATAGTTGTTGTCGCATACTTTCAGAACGTAGCCATGTGATACAGCAAGTTTTTTTTTAAGTTTTTGTGAGAGATAGTATGATACTTACTCTTCTAACGCATTAAACCGTTTAATTCAGGTTTATTTAACACTTTCTTAAAGTTTAAACTTATTTAAAGGGCCACTTATATGAAGAGAATTTCTTGTCTCTAAGTACGATTGTCGAAAGCAAGAAAAAAATATTGTGATGTAACCTAAACATACGATATCTTACGTAGTAGAGCGATAATCGCCTGGTCATTGAATGTTGACGTCTCTGTGTAAACAAAATACGAAATAGCGTGCTCAACACCGGGCTCGAAAGGCGAGTCTCGTATTCAAATCGGTTCAAATTGAATTGTACGATACTCGCATGAAGTAGAAAAAAATGTCATACGAATTCTAGTTTCGACAAGTCGAGAAATCGTAGACAAATATCTTAATGCAACTTGTGTCGTAGTGTAAACAAAACTCTTGGTGATAATTACCTTACGATTATCGTATGACATACTCGTAGGCGAGCTTTTGTTTTTTGTTGAATTTAAACATGTCAATGCGTTTATTGTCTTAAGAGTATCACCTACGAAAATTGTATATGATTTTCGCCCCAAAACGTGCGATAAACTCTCTCTCTCTATGCAAATGTCCTTTTACACTCCGAACAAAATAGTTGACTAAAACCGGTCGTGACTGATTAAAACCGGTAATTTTAATACAAGCCTTGCCAGAAATACTTAAAAATATAGAACCAGATTCATTAAGAGGATTATGAATTATTTCTATAGTATTCACATAATATATATAATGACTATCTATATGGGTTATGTCTCACTATAAAATTCCGCGGAGTATCTTCGAAATCCAAGCTCCAACGCCAATTAAATTAAGACAAAACCACCCTGGAATCGTACCGAACCCAACGCAAAAATAATGATTATAAAATCGGTTAAAAAGACGCAAAGGATTTTTATATTTTAGGAAAGGTTCATTCAAACTTCGTATAGATGTTAACTTTGTATGCCAAAGACCATTTTATGATGTAATTTGAAATCACATAAAATATTATATTTCCGAAAGACAATGTAGTGAAGTGATATGGTAGAATCATGGGCATAATAATGTGACTGGTCTACATGTAAGTATAATACGATAAGGGGATCAAGCTGCATTCATGCTCCACATTAATGACGTGATCATTTAATTTATTTTTGGTATGAAAATGAAAAGTAATGTAATGTGATTCAAATGTTCTACTAGAATATTTATTTGCAAAAAATCTATAACTTTTTGAAAATAAATATTAAGATGTATTTTTTTTAATTAACAACAGTTGTAGGATTCATCTGTTTACTGAAAAAATGGGAAGACTATATATACTCAATAGTGGGACGCTTATCGGATAATAATATTACTCATGTCTACATAATCCCACATTTTATAAAATGTAAAATTAGTAATTAAAATATTTGTTTGTGACAGCGAACCAGCCGTATCCCCGTATACGTATTATATTAAGTACAATTTTAATATAATTAAGATTTTAGAAATATATTCTTGAAGAGGTAATCGTGTGTTTAAATAACATTATATATTTAAGGGTGGTGACTAATAAATTAAATTATTGGTTTATAGATGTTAAAAAGTGGTTATTCTATTAAAATTATAAATATTCAATAACAACAACAGTTAAGATACGATTTTAAGTACGCAATTGAGATAGCCAATCGAGACTATCTCATGTCTCGATCACATGTAATCTGTCAAATAGTCTTAATATTAAATTCCAATGTACAATGTTTACCTTTTATAACCTTTTCATTAAATTAGCAACAGGCTATGTTGTTAATAATATAATCATTTAAAAAACTTAACAAGAAAATGCTATCAAATATTTCACCAACCTTCAACAAAAAGTAAACGATTTTGAATATATTATTATTTTGAATTTCTTTGCGTTTGTTTTAGGGTTTTCCCGTATTTATTATAGCTTTGTGTCTATGACATTTACAATTATATCTTAGAATACTAAATATAAGTATGGTTTTATAGATTTGTATTATCATACCTACATAAACATCATACTTGATCGATTTTTCTAGATAATATCTTATTGAACATTGTTTACAATAATACATATTTACAAAATAATATAAGCAAACCAAAAAGAATACACTCTGTTTTCTACCTTTAGGCTCTTAGCTAGATGATGGAGAAGATTACTTTTTCCGATTTAAATATTTCAAATTATATGGATGTGCCTTTTTTGAAAATGTGGTCTTTTTAATTAGTAGAAGGAATTAGATTCTTTTAATATTAATCCACATTCAATAAATTAATGTTATATGTGTTAGTACATCAAGGCTTTTGGAATTTTAAATAACTTGTCTCACCACCAGTAGCATGTGAAATCAGTAGTATATTTGTAATAAATATTGTGTCAACTGATTTAGTTTCTAATTGTGAAAATATTTCAATAAACTATATTCGAAGTAGTTTTAATATAAAAATATACGTGTATCCTCGTCTGATAGCAATTAAGCAAATAAATAAGTGGTATCTATCTCTTAAGTAATTATATTACAATTTCTTAATATTTATACAAAATTTACGTAATATCAATTTGAAAGGCTCCTTTACATATATACAATTCTTTACGAAACTGAGCACTGATGGATTTGAGACTTGTAGAATGTGTAATAGGGTATAATTTCCCAATTTTGTCACTATTTTCCATTATAAGGATCTAACTGTATATTGAATTAAAATGTATTAAATATCATTTATGTGCCATACGTTTTAAAAATAGAATACAATTTATTGTATACATTTAAACCAAATGTAATAAACTTGTGTCTCATAATAAAAACAACTAAATTCTCTTACTGATGACTTGTTTTTATGTGCACGTTGTATAAAACCCATTAAGTAGGTATATATATCTAAGACAACTCCTTTCATTTTATTGTTATTTATGTCTTTATGACGATTTAGGTCTTTAGGCAATCTAGTCCATTGATATTTACTAAAATGTTAGCAGCTTAAATATAAAATACTTAGATTTGAAAATTTTATCAACATTTAGGATACACGATATCTTAGTAGGTATTTAACCTTATAGACTAATATAATTTTATGTGTAGGTACTGACTGTAACGGCTAATCACCAAAGATTTGATTTGATGGCCTCTGTGGTTGAGCGGGTTAAGTCTTTAGAGTTCGGCTAGCCGAACTCACTGGAACGTAGAGGCTCCGGGTTCGAATTCTGGCATGGTAAATGTTGCGCGTGCAGGTAGTGTACTGAATGAAACATCCCTTAGCAATAGACTGTATTTATTTATAGGTGCTACAACCGCAATAGGTATGACCAGCATGACTGTACTAAACAGCACGCTCAAGGTCAATCAACACAAGTTAGCACTAGAACCCGGATGTCCCACAAAACACAGATAGCACCAATTGTATCGATTTCTCCGATCAATACAAGTGGCACTAATCATATACACTCGTATCCACAAGATCCACGAAAGTCTCGCTGAGAGTCCAAATGGCTGTAGAGTCTTCCGAATGCTTCCTATTATTCCTGTTCTTCCTTGTCTTTCTTTTATGTACTACTTGTTTGGAAACTGTTTTGTACTTGACCGACTACGAACAGCTATTGCCGAAGGCTCGCAACGTGCTTATTAAGGTACCACTTAAAAGCAGACGCTTAGCAGCTAATCGAGCGGGCTACATGTTCGCGGTAGGCGGCGCGTGGGGGTACGAGATTTCGGGGGAGAGGTCGGGTGGGTGATTCTCTCCGCAACAGTAAATTTCGGAAACGAACTTTCTCGACGAAAGAACGAACGAATCTGATCATATATACATACATAAGGGGCCAACCCCAGAGTGGTCCTTTCTATATTACCCATAACACAAGTAACTTCATTAGCTTGTGGATATACATACAGTGTTTGTGTTTGTCTGCCGATTGCTTATTTTTATTACATTATTTATTTGTTTTATTTTAGGAAGGCTTACGGTCTAATACATAGCACAATAGTAAGAAGATTATTTAAACAAAAAATGCTGAAAACATCGAACGTCAAAGAATGTTGACGTTACACTATCCCGGAGTTTCATCAGCATTAAATTATTGCTATAATAAAATGTGTTCTTAATTCATCTCTGTTACCGAAAATAAATACTAAAATTCTTAATAATTGCTGCTTTCAGCTTCGCTTGCATACGTAGCTCATGGAAGTCGGCAATTTTTCGAGATTACAAAAACCTCCTAGGTTCCTTCCCGTTACCGAAATAACCTGTAATGTACAGCTACCAATTTAAATGACAGTCGGTTTATTATCAAGGTCATGAAGAAAGAAGTAAAACACTAACGCGAAGACGTTTTCACGTTTATATAAGTACATGAATAAGTAAGTTAGTAGTAAGTAAGTAATAGTTTGCTCATAAATGTGCTAAATTACTGGTGATGGTACCGTGTTGGAATCTTCAACAAAAGTTTTTAATGCGATTAATAACGTTTAGTACTACCTAAGCGTTATTAACCGCATTCATTTTTAGAAATTTATAATATTGTTATGAGTCGCGAGACTCGAATTAAAATGCCGTTGGAGTATAGATTATAGAGTTTATTAGAACTATACAAACACGTATAATACAGGTGCAAATATAACGGGACATAATAAGTCCAAACGTAATGCCGAAGGTCGTAACTCAATAAAACGCGCAAAGTCCGTCACATATTAGATTCTCGATTGTAGTACACACGTCTCGCCTCGCTCGTGGTTCTCGCTCGACTGACTCTTCCTCAATCGGGCCACTGCTATATACTGCACAAATGCAAATATGTCTGCCCGGCAAGCGTCAACGCAATTTCCTAGAAATCGTAATTCGCACACCTGGCTAATTATACCTGCAAACGAGTACAATAGGCTGTTCTCCACAATAACCAATAAATAAGTAAACAAAAGAAGACAATGATAAAATAATTATAATTAGTTCAAATTCCGACAGATAATAAATATGTTTTTATAGATGTGCAGGTGGATTTTGTTTTTGTCGGAACTTAAGTTGTAACAATATTATAGCTATGTAGATATTGATCTATAATATTATAAAATTCTAAAAACGCCATGTCTGTATATTGAAGCTACTTAAAAAAACAACTGGAATAGACTATGTAAACGACGGAGAAGACGGTGCATTTTTTTATATTTCTTGTCTGTTTGGAATTCACGTAAAAACACTGGGCCGGTTTAGATGCGGTTTTCTGATCGACAGTAAATTCTTAAATTTAAAATTTGCGCTACTGTTTATCCCGGAAATCCCGCGGGATTTTTTCTGGGAGTTATTTAAAATGTTCAGATTAAAGAAAATCGAATTCTAATGTGATTTTTTCATTGATCGATAGCAAATTTTGAGTAAATATGTGATATTTTATCCCGTGGATCTCGCAGGACTTTTCCCGGTACCGGTTTGTAATTGTTACGGTTTATAAAAATTTTCTTATTCTGACACAGTGCTCACTAATATGATAGTACGATACGTAACGATATTATAGCTTACATTCTTTTTTTGAATACTGCGGTCCCGGATATCCCGCGGGAATTTCAAATCAACGGCGGACGAAGTCGCGGGTATGTCTTAATATTATTATATAATTTTTAAATATGGAAAAATATTGATATTCTTTTTTTCTAATATCAAGTCTCTCCATATTAAATCGATCTATTTACGCTCTGGCAGTTTTTTATTGTTAAATATTTAGATAAAATACGGTTCGCTAACATAGTCATATTTAAAGAAGTGTTTAACACACTAACCGTGTTATTTTATTTTATTTATTTAGGATAATAAACAGATATACACTAAAGTTACATAATAAAAAAAAAGTATATAGTATAAAATCAATGCTTATCCAACTACATTATCCACGAAATTTGATGTTATGATCAAGTAACGCAAGTGTCAAGTGAAATAAATTATGGTTCTGATATGGGTTACCGCAAAATGAATTACGGCGGCCCCAACAACATGCGAATTAGGCTAAACTACGAAAATATCGTTTTCAAAACCCAGCATCCTGGGAATTCAATTACTTTTCGCATGGGAATGAAGTTCATTTCCAATTTAATGCTATAGAACTTTGGAAGTAATTGTGGGTTGTCTTTTTTTAGTACTAGCTTTATCCGCGGCTTTGTACGCTCTTGTCCGCTCTTATACAGCTTTTTCCCTTTATATTCATCTCTTCCAAACTATTCAAGATACCGAAATAGAATATAAATGATAATGATAAGTGCAATTCTTATTTTAACCTCAAAAACTAATTGAAAGCCGTTGGAACATTTCAGAACCTATTCAAAACGAACTTTTCCAAAATCTCTAATAAGGATAATTTTTTATTAAATATCATATCAATTTCAGAAATTTTCACTTAATTTAAGGCATATATTTTGAAATTACACAAACAATACAATGTTATTTATTGGTATAATAGATTTCAACAACGAGGTACATATTCTAATAAAAAAAATAACATTCGATTTTTAATTTCGGCATAGAGAATACTTAAGTTAAACAAAAAGTTGTCCCTGATTTTCAAAGAATAGCCATTTTTCTTTGGCCTTTTTCGTTTCAACAAAACAAATGAAGTGTAATGAGATCCTGAACATTGTTTTATCTTTGTTCGAAATTTACGCGAAATATTTCTTGTGTAGTGCTTACGTAAAGAACATTATTTAGTTTCTAAGAAGTATAGTCTATTTTATTTAAATTTTAAGGAGAAATATATAGGTACTAAATTCAAATTTATTATGTTGAGCAAAACTTAAGTCATAAGAACACCGTCTTTATAATTTTGAAACCGGGTTATAATATTTTTCTTAAAGCAATTTACTAAAGAACTGTTATAAAATTTTGCTGGAATTGAATGAAATGTTAGGTTGGAGTGATAACTTTAAAATGGTTCTCTAACTTATAATAAAAGTTTACACTTCAAAGTTATAAAGTAATCAGTATGTCTTCAAAACAAAAATAAACTTAAAGTAAAGTAATTAAAAAAGAAACTGATTGTTTACTTGCTTACACAGAATCACTTGTTCATATGGGCTAAATAATTAAGTGCACTTGCACTCAGACAGTTAAATGGTTAAGTGCGTGCACTTAACTTGCGTTCGGAGGCAGTGGCACGCAAGCGGGCGGCACTTGTTGCGCAGCGCGCGGATCGATAGCGCCCCTCTTCACCCGGGCGCCACGCTGGGCCACCATTAGGGTTGCACGTAGTCGTAAAACTATCCTATCATCCTACTAATATTATAAACGCTTACACATCAGACTATAATTTATAAAGATATAGTTTGAAAACACATAGATTTTCCATCATCACGCGGGTGAAACCGCGGGGCGCAGCTAGTAGAATATAAAATTGAATTTGCAAAAATCTTTTATATGTTAAAATATTAATAAACTACCTCTTATAATGATTATAAACTGAAATATATTACTTTCATCAATCGCCTCAAACAAAACTCGTCGTTTTAAT
Source organism: Dendrolimus houi (assembly GCA_039645545.1). Lineage (NCBI taxonomy): Eukaryota > Metazoa > Arthropoda > Insecta > Lepidoptera > Lasiocampidae > Dendrolimus > Dendrolimus houi. The sequence goes on along the minus strand of CM077127.1, from coordinate 9,042,056 downwards.
TACGGTTCTGTTATTAATAGCAAATTATTAGAAGCACCTTTTAGCTGTGTTCAGCGCCTACGCTCAAAGAAACGATTAAGTGGCATTGTCATGTTTATAGTCTTAATAAATCGTCCGCGCCATTAGGTAATTTAAAAAGTCGTAGTAGCGTAGCTAGCGCACGCGTCCCAGACTCAAAGGGCGCAGGTTTGATTAGTCAGTTTTCTGATCTAATGTGCATATTATTACAATTACCACGTGCTAACAACGGTGAAGGAAAACATCGTGACGCAACCTGCACATCGAGATAACCGATATGTCAAACCTGCCATGCCGCCATGGACAAGCGTGGCAGGTATACTGTCCGTTCCCCCTATAATGGGAGATCCGAGCCCAGCGGTGGGACATTTATGGGCTGATATAATATATATTATCAGGCAATCCCGGCTGAAAAAGTTTTTATTTAACGTTAATGAATTAAAACAAAATATGATTTAATACAAACCAAATCTATATTAATAGAAAGTAAATATTTTAAATATCACTGGTCGGCAAAAAAATTCACTCCTAACTATTGAGATTTTTTTTATAATTTTTGACACTTCTGAATATAAATATACTATTAAAATGTTTGTACCACCTACATTTTTTTTAGTAATTCATGTTTTAAATTAAGCGTTTTTTTATTTACTATTTATTATGAGACTTATATTTACTTATTGTTACAATAGCTGATTTAATTCCCCCGAAAACATTTAAAATCATCAAAGGTATAATTATGTCAAATTATTAATAAAGTCATTTCAGTTTGTAGTTTTTCCTTTTTATTGTATTCTATTGTAATTTCGTGGCAAATCAAGTAACAAAAATCTGCAAGTAATAATTCTGATCAGTTTCCGTTGTATCGCTTCTCTATATGTCTATACATCTTGCTAGAATCTTTTATCCCAATGATGAGGTATTGCCTAAAGATTTGCGGAAAAGAAATCTACTGACATGGTGGTGTTTTGGAGCTTGATAAGAAGAAAAAAGGTTTGCACAAAAAAAATTTGGAGCAAAAATTCAAAAATATATACGTTTTATGTTCAATTACATATATAGATTTTTATTTAAAGGAGGATTTGGTTGTCGACAAGTGTATTTAACAAATAACTCCAAAAGCAACAGGTAGGTATTCCTATTTTATTACCCCTGCTACTAAGCGCTCGAAACACGTAGGTATAAAAAACAAGATGGAATTTTATTTCCATAATAAAGACATGACGGGTGTTTACGAGAAGAATTATTTGCAATTTATATGTTTTGTTCCAAACTGAATACGTGCATATATACATTAATCGCCTCATCACGGAGCTCGGCACGAAGTGAGTTTCAGTTTAATTCATACACATATATAGATATGTAGTATGGACCCAGAACTACTATATATACATACTAGGATATGCTTGCGACTTTGTCCACGTTTGACAGGTAACATAGATTACAGTTATATTTCCGGTATTTCAATGCAAAGGGTATTTTAAACAGAGCTACGGATTTTTTAGTATGAAAATATATGAATTTGGAAGTTTCCCGTAATAAACCGGGATAAGTTACTAAAGATGTTTTTAATAATTATAGAAAATGTCATATTAAGCAAGTCCTAATATCACGTGGTTTCGAAGTTAGGAAATCCAGGGAAATATAAAAACTTTCGGATTATATTGTTTTAGTAGCAACGGATCTGTATCAGCTAATTTTTATGTGTAAAGTGGGTAGCTTTAAATCACTCCCAGGTAAATTTCGGCGGTATTCCCGGAAAACAATGTATCGAATCACTTGAAAAAGGACTTAAGCTATTGTTCTAATAAAATCGTCTCGAAATCAACTAATATTTGTACAATGTAACCAATTTATATCATTCCCGGATAAAATCCCGCGGGACTCCCGGGACAAAAAGTAGATACCGCAGCATTAATTTAAGCTATCATTTCAGTGAAACCACTCCCGGGAAAATTCACGTGTGATTCCCATGATATTAATAAATTTTATGTAATAAAATATCACACATTTTATTACATAAAATTTACTATCGATCAATGAAAAAATCACATTGGAATTTATTTATTATTTATCTAGCCTGCTCCTCTACAGTGAATTATACTTAGATCGTACATACGCTGATGGTATAATTGGTAACAGCAAATGACCAATCGAATGCCAAAGGCCTTCAACACAACTTCGTTTGACGAGAAGATTCATACCTCGTTTTGTTACGTGTAATAATATCCACTACCTAACACTTTCATTTTAAAAAAATACCAGGAGCGATCTAGATTTATATCTATAGCGCACAACACAAATGGAACATAAATTTGAGTTATTAATTAATTAGTCACTCAAAATCGATCCACAATTGCCGGAGAATTCGCATAAAATGCATATTAAAAAATTAAGTGCCTGTAGAAAATGTAATACCTACACGCGTATACAAGCTTTCTTTCCAAGAATTTAGGCGCATGGCGTTCTTTAATTAGGGTTATTCTCGATATCTCTGGGATCCGATCCACTCAACAGATCCTGATTTGGTGACTATGGTACTACCACGAGAGTATACACTTACGAGTAAAGAAAAAAAAATATCTGTTTACAATTAACGAAGATATAGTGTGACGAAGAAGTTGGTTAACAATTTTCGTGAGTTTCTCTAATTCCTTGGAATCCTCTCGTCAGATTCTGTACGGTGGTACAGTGGGACCGTTCGGGAGTATAACCTTTCGATTAAAGGAAAATTTTAAAATACGGTTCACAAATGACGGTGAATTTGAGTAACGAACATACAAAAAACAACATCCAGACGAATTGAGAACTTGACACTTTTGAATTCGATTAAAAAGTAAGTATTGTATAAAATAACAGAAACAAACAATATAAATTGTGAATCCTTAATAACAATTAATTACTTTAGGATTCCGTAGCCATTTTGAACTAACCTGATCATTTACGTATAGTCGTCATGACGGTATGCCTATTTATCACAACATTTTTTTATAATTACTACTAATTTTACGTATATGGATAAAATTTAACAGAAAATATTGTTACGAGTGCGGGACTCGAATTAAAATGCCGTTGGAATTGCTATAGAATTTATTAGAACTATACAAATACATATAACACAGGTACAAATATATCTGGACACAACCAGTACAAACTGCACAATTCAATAACACGCGCAAAGTCCGTCACTATGTACCTTATTGAATGTACACGTCTTGCTCGTATCGTAATCGTCGCTTGACTGCCGATCTCTCCGTTCGGGCATTCCTTTATACTCAGCTTACAATATGTCACGACCGTGTAAACAATGGTTTCCAAGAATCACTCCTGGCCACTGCCTACCATAAAGGATTACAATACACAATAGGCGGCTTTTCTAATTACAAATATTAAACACAAAGTAATCAAAAGAAGTCCAAATGCGGGCAGGTAATAAGCTGCGCTTTATGGCCGGCAGGTGTGCATTCACATTTGTCGGCGTACTTCGTGAAATTTTGGCTAAGTTGTAACAATATATACATTTTTCTTAAATTAGGAGTGGTTGCCGTCCATACAAATGCGAAATAATAAGAAAACAAACTTATATTGTCGATCACGTTTTGAAGACTCAGAACGATTTTTCGTGATGACTTTTTTATTTATGCCAAGGTGGAAAGGTATTCAGTTGTTTAAATTGCAAAGTTGACAAACAAGCAGACCGCCCATTTATGGCCGATTCCTATATCTCACTATACATTCACTTGCCTTATCATCTGTTGAATTTTGACATTACTTATATGATGCTTATGTAAATTTTAACCAATTGTAAGGCAATGAACGATCGGTTCTTACCGACCGTTCATTGCCACCAGTTTCTATATCTTTGTAGGAACTGCTCATTAGTGAAAAACGGTTACCGTCGCCGACAGATATTTGCAACACCAGGGGTGCAGCGAACGTGTTGCCACGATGGCATAGTGGACATAGGATAGGAGGACTGGGATAGAGGAGATGGGATAGAAAGGATTGGATAGAATAGGGAAAGTGGGCAATCAGATCCCGCTCACTCACTATACGAAACACAATTAGCTCAAAGCCAACCGTTCCACGCCGACATTCTGTGAGAGTGTGGTATCACACTGATCGAGCCAGATCTAAGATCTGTAGTCAAGATAATGATTCCAGAATTGCTCTACTACGTTAAAATCGCTATCAAAATTATAAAAATGTAAACCCCCCCAATGGCCAATTTTGAACCATTAAAAGCGTTACGTACCTTGTACCTTTTTAGCTGTTTATGCATTGGCGTACAATAAATTAAAATTTACCTATAATAAAAATTGTTTCAAGCATTGTATTATTATCATCGCGTTTTCACCCAATTTTGTTGTAAGTGATACAAAAATTGTTTTGACCTTTCCAACGAAACTGTTCTCCTGATTTCATAACGTAGGTCGCGTAGCCGCTTTACTACGTGTTAAATTTTCTTTCGTAATATTATATTGAAATAGTAAGCTAGTATTATGGAATTTGTTTTAAAATAAAAAGAAGGTGTCGTCTATACCCCTTTAAATTGAAATCCTAGCCGACATGAATTATTCTTCGTATTTAATTAATTAATTTTTAGGTCATTATTACTCTCAAGTATCGAGTCTATTTTTTATCTACTGAAAAATTCAACATTTTAAAGTTTTTATTCGACTAACTTCTACTGGCAAAACACTTTGAAAATTATACATATTTATAAGATAATAAAAGTCTACATACAAGTCTACATGCTACTCTTTGTAGACTACTCCGCGTCCAACGTATAACCGCCGTTTAGAAGAAAAGAAGCGTTAAGGAACATCTTAGCGAAACATCTACCATTATTTTATCTTTTATATTTCTAGTCTCAATTACATGTATCACAATTAGAGGTGGACACCCCTAATTTAAATTGTATTCGCGATTTCACTACATCATTACGACTTAGCCTATACGTGGGACACTCAGAAAGTTTTGCGAAAAAAAAACAATGTTCTGTAAATCTGTTCAAAGTACTCTCCACCAGCCTCTATACAAAGTTTCATGCGTCTGAACAAGTTTTTGAAACAATTTTTCCAGTCCGCCACGGACACCCCGTTTACAGCTTGCTCGAACGCTGACAGCGCATCTTCCGGCGACGAATATTGTATATGAGTTGATTTTTTATTTTCGGGAACAAAAAGAAGTCACACGCTGCTAGTCAGGGCTGTATGGAGAGTGACTCAGGAGTTTGACCGACGTGCTATCCAAGAAGTCCCAGGAAGGAAGTTGTTTTGAGCGCGGTATGGGCGGGCGCGTTGTCGTGGTGGAGCAATAGTCCGCGGAGCTCTGTGTTTGGTCGCTTGTAGCTTACAACAGAGAAAACTTCTGCCAAACATTTGGTAATATACCATTCGACGTTGATGCTTCTTTGGTTCCGTAAAGAAATTGACACCAAGTAGCCAGTCAAATTGAAAAAACCCGGGATCAAAATTTTCCCCCCTATTCTAGATTGCTTCAATTTTGATGGGCGTTGATTCGTTTTGCCATCAATGCCATGCCAAACACCCAAACCGTCGAATGGTGCTTCGTTTCTGAATCGTATCGATAAATCCAGGACTCATCACCTGTAATAATGTCGTAAATACACCGAGACGGGCCTGCTTTAAATTTGTTTATAATATCACAGCATCATTCCACCCGGGCCTGCTTCTGAGCATCGGTGAGGTTGTGCGGCACCAGCGTAAAACTATCCTCCTCACGCGAAGATGCACATGTAGAATTTCGTGAAGGCTTACCGATCTAAACTGCAGTACGTGCTGAATCTCTTGATACATAACTCGCCTATTGTCTTGGATAAAAATTTTCACTGCTAGCACATTTTCTTCCATAACAGCCGTCAAAGGGCGACCACTTCTTTCTTCATCCTCCAAAGTTAGTCGACCGCGCTTGAATTCGTTGTACCAACGATAGACGGTTGCCTTAGGAGGGGCCTTCATCCATGAATGCCATTTGAAGTCTATCGTACGATTCGTCCGGTTTCAGGCGACACGTGAAATCGTAAAAAATCATAGCGCGGAAATGTTCCCGGCGCAGATCCATATTTCCATGAGACACGAAAATTTAAATTAGGTCGCAAACAATGTGGAGGGACATTTTTAAATTGGAATGTACCTATTTTTAGTTAGAAATAATCATATTTTCATAATAGATTATAATTGGCCAGTCTCTCATACTTAAAAACTTTTTTTCGCAATACTTTCTGAGTGGCCTGTTATAAAATATTCCTGCCAGTCATTCTGCCTAATTTCATTTATATAGTCCTAGTAGCGGGCCTTGAAAAGTTATCAATTCGCTTTAAAAATAAAGTGTATTACCTGTGTTTTCGAAAAAAGATACTGCCATGTACAATTTTGTACCATTACTTTAATAACATTTACAACTTTACGTTAACAATCGTACGATTAACTTTATACTTATGGTACTTTTTAACGTAACCGAAACAATCCACGAACAGAACTCTAAATCAGTTGCAATTTGTTTGAAAATTAATCGCGTTGATAAGCATGTACGCTCGCTATTAGCGTCAATACTGTTTGACGATCTTTGCGACAGAACGGGAGCGACGATCGTAACAAAACCTAGTTATAACGATAAAATCTATAATTTTATAAAATTCTAAACATGCCGTTTCTGTACAATGAAGCTATTATATTTAAAAAAACAACTGGAATAGACTATAGCATAAACGATGGAGAACACGTTACAATTTTTTTCAGATTTCATGTCGTTTTGTTCGGGATTCATGTAAAAACTACTGAGCCGATTTCGATGCGGTTTTCGCTGATCCACAGTAAATTCTTAGATTTCAAATCTGCGCTTATTTTTATCCCGGAAATTCCGCGGGATTTTTTCTGGGAATCATTTAAAATGGCTAGATTAAAAAGATCGAAATCCAATGTAATTTTTTCACTGATCGAAAGGAAATTTTATGTAATAAAATGTGTGATATTTTTTTATTCCTAGAATCACTCGAGAATTTTTCCGGAAGCATGCATAAAAATTAAGCTATTCCTTCACAGCTTTCACTAAAATGATAACTTACTTTTTTTTAAATGCTGCATTACTTTATTCTGGGAATCTTACGTGAACTTTCCCAGGTATGCTACAAATTAGTTTAATTGCTTAAATATTAGCTGTAGTTGTGGTGTAATCGACGCGATTACACCACAACTACATTATCCCGTATATTATAATTCCCCAGGAGTGTTTTAAAGTGGGTATTATACATAAAAAATAGCTGTTTCGGATCCTATTGATATTAAAACAATATAATCCGGGACTTTTTTACTCCCGGGATTTCCTAATTTCGAAACCACGTGATATTAGGACTTGCTTGATACGACAATTTCGATGTTTATTAGACATCTTTAGTAGAATAGATTTACTTATGTATGCCTTTAGTAACATTACTTATATCAGGTTTTTACGGGAATCTTCGGAATTAATGCTAAAACATTCGTTGCCTTACTGAAAATACCCTTTGATTTTAAATACTGGCAAATTAACTGTAATCTACGTTACCATTAAGTATGGACGAAGTTGCGGGTAAATCCTAGTTATCTATAAAATTAGTATTGACGTTATATTATTACTAACGATAAAATGGTTTAGAATAACGTTAAGTTTTATAACGATATTTATTTTTATCTTATTGAATTAGTATAATTATATAACGATACCCGATTTTTACCGGTATTTCAAGCTCTGTCCAGTGATTTGCGAGAAAAAGCTGTGACTTACAAAGAAACATGATTTTAAAAAGGTTCCGTTTGTCCAAAATAAATACGGAACCCCTCAAAGCGGGTCACTCGTTAAATTTAATGGTCTTATATCGAGAGTCTGGCAGACATCAATTTTAATGGTCTTATTTTCAGTCTGGCAAATACTAATTATGAACATTGCCAGAGGTATTACATTATCAACTCCATTTCGAAAACATAATATGTATCATCTACATAGCAGCAAACGTCGCGCATATTTTGTTTTAATTATTTATTCTTTCAATTTCGTTTTCCAACTCGTTTAATGAATAATTGTTATTAATTGCTCATCTAATTGGGTTTATTTCAAGCTTGATGAATGTCTAAACGACCTTTAAAAAGATTTACTTCTTATTCGACATTTAACACTCGCCTGTTCTATAGTCATTGTCAATAATATAATTAATATAGGCATACAATTTTGGAAAAGCAAATATTTAATACTTTATTAAAATTGGAACCTAATGTTTATATTGGATATTATGTAAATATCATATCAGCTCGTATACGTCCCACTGCTACACTTGGCCCCTTCCTATTTTTAGGAGAAAAGATGATATGCCATCATCGGCATGCATGCCTATCATAATTTGAAACAAAATCATTAGAATGGAACGCTGGTCTTTTATCCACTAAGCTTTTTTTTTCAGGTTATATAAATATATATGTCAGGTCCTTGGAACCAGAGACGCATTCGACGGTCCCGACGGTGCTGGTTCAAAGAGTTCGTACGTCTTGTCATAAAGGGAGCATCTATGCCCTCTTATAACGGCATATTAAATGTATATGCAGAAATTTCTGGACCATTGTATGAACAATGAGATCCCCGTATCATCGGTCATGACCAAATTATTGTTAGGGCGGAAAAAATCGTGTTAGTTCCTCCTTCGGAGCCTTTGTCTACGACGACGGATTGGGGTCCTATCTTTTTTACCTACCACAACGTCGCAGATTTGGACCGCCTGCTATGATTACTCTTGAGCATATTGCGCACCATGACCGGCAGTGACAGGTCATTCCTAATTGCGTCCACTGAACTGATTCTTTCTGTATAAAACTTATTAAAAAAAAAACAACTTGAGATATAAATAGAACTGGGGAGTTTCTTGCCGCTTCTTCTCCTTAACAGCAATAACACGTTGTGAGTATACATAGAATAGGAAGAAAAATTAAATATATATTTATATGACCTTCAAAAAGTGTTCTCCAGTGGAACTTATTTTGAATAAAAAACTTTGAATTTGAATTTGAATTTGATTCGTGCTGAGCTATCACAAATTGTATTGTTAGATATAAGGGTTCGATGAGCGGTTGACGGCCTCTCTGGTTGGACGGGCTAAGTTTTTGCCGACCGACCTCCCGCAACGCAAAGGCTCTGGGTTCGATTCCTGGCATGTTAAATTTCGTAAACGAACTTTCGTTTATTGACTGTGGTCTGGGTGTCTGGAAACGACACCAGACTGTTTTATTGTATATTACCCATAACAAAAGCGTAACTTACTTAGTTTGGGTATGTATAATGTGTGTGTGTTTGTCTGCCGATTATTTATTTTCACCAACCCTAAGAAGGATATTATTGTATACCATGAGCTCAGAAATATATTTATTCTCCTAAGTACTTTCTAATTCTAGGGATTCGTATTACATAATAATTTTGCCAAAAGTCATAAATAAATAATTCATGAACACACGTATTCATCCCACATTCAAATTGGTTCCCACTACATTTTCAAATTGAATGTTAAACAGTCAAATTTCCATCGGAATTCTCCGGTTTATTTAACCAATAATCGTAAAACACTGCTTTATTAAATTCTGGATAGAACCATGTCAATACAGATATTTAGAAAATAATTTTAATATTATGAGTAGTAGGTTTTGCTCAATATGTATTATTCTGTCCTTTTAGACAGGATAATACTTATTTGTGTATGAGTTTATGTCAGAAAACATACGTCCATATTTCTGACTACTATAACTAATTTTTAAATCTTGGCGTAATCATTGATAACGAACTGTGTTGATGGCTCCCACATTACAGAATTAAGTCGAAGGGTCTTTGCTTCTTCTGCGTCGCTTAGAAGGTTGAAGTACTTTGTACCGCCTGCTAGCAAGGTTGTGCTTGCTCAATCGCTTATACTATCGATCTTTGATTATGCGGACGCTTGCTATCTTGACCTTAGAGACCCAGAGCGCCTTCAAAACTTTTGTATCAAATTCATATTTGGTTTAAAGAAATATGACCATGTCACTAAATATCCTAGGAAGCTCAAATGGTTGTCAGTCTCATTTCTCCGGAATGCTCACCTTCATTTATTGTATAGCATACTATTTATTCCCTTTGCCATTCCCAATCTTAAGGAACGTTTAGAATTCCTCCATACTTTTCACACCTACAATTTGCGCTCCTGTGATAATCTTACTTGCACACGCTTCTACATTCTACACCAACTTCTTCGCTGTGCAGGCTGTCTAACTGTGGAATTCATTGCCCGAAATCGTAAGACCGACAAATTCACTCACTCAACATATTCAAAAAACTTTCACTTTTATAAATATAATAATTAACTTATTGGTATATATATATCTATAATATTATACAAATCTAATTTTGTATTGAAGTAATTAAAAAAAACAACTGGAATATACGAAAACGAAGGAGAACAATGCAATGTTTTTTATTTCTGGTCTGTTTTTTTTTTAAATTTTTATTTATTATTACACATAACAAATTAAAATCTTGTTGTCAAGACTAGCTCTGCATCGTTACAGAGCTATGGATTAAAATAGTGTAAACCTAGATTGTAACTTATAACTATGTATACAAAAACAAAATTATCATTAGAGATCTTAGGGACGTATAAATAATTATAGTATTAAGAGTATTCAGAAAAAGCTATAAGAACATAAGTGAATTGGAATGTTAAAAACTAGGGAAAAAATCCTACCATTTACTATTATTTATATTTGGATTAGTGGATGGAGGATATCTTTCAAATTCAGGCGGAATTTTTGGAAGTTTCTCAATAATAACTGTTTACTACCCCTGTTTCTAAAACTAACTACGGACAAAATGAATATCTGCGTCGTTGTACAAATATCTATAACAAATATTTTAGTGACATAGACATTTTTAATACTTCGAAACAAATATTTAAGTCATCAGTAGTTAGTAAACTTATTAATAAGATCCAAAAGGAATGTAATGTTTCTATTTAAACGTAATCATTTAGTTGTGCTTAGTTTTCTCGTCAGAAGTTTCACAGTATTAGATAGATTGAATAAGTAATATTAGTGTAGTGTAACTTAATATTTGGTTCTGTTTACTTTTCTAGTTTAGTAGTATCCAGTTTTGGTTTATATTTATTGTTATGTTTTTTTATGCCTTAAATTTACGGATATACTGTGGGATACCTTTTAAATACCTTAATAATAAATAAAATAAAAATAATGTCAAATTAGGATTGCTTTTTGATAATTCGTTATAATATCGAGCCATTCTTTGTTGTCGGTTTGTCTGTTTGTCCGGGATTCACGTAAACACTACTGGATCGATTTCGATGCGGTTTTTCACTGATCGACAGCAAATTCTTAGACTTAAAATCTGCGCTACTTTTTATCTTGGGAATCCCGCGGAATTTTTTCTGGGAATGATTTAAAATGACCAGATTGACAAAGAAATTGGAATTCCAATTGTTTCACCAATCGATAGCAAATTTTATATAATAAAATGTGCGATACTTTTTATCCCGGGAAACCCGCGGGAATTTTGCCGGGAGCAGTTTGAAGCTGTTCGGGTGCATAAAATTGGCTTTTTCTGATACAGTTTTTATATATATAATAAAAAACTGTATCAGATAATAATTTAATAAGTATAGATAATTGTAAATCAGAAATGATTTTTTAAATGCTGCGGTACTTTTTGTCCAAATAGGATTTTACGAAATTCTATTTCCAATAGGGACTGCAGGGGGTGTGGTGTGAGAATGTTAAATTTATGTTTCCAAACTGTAACTTCTACAGGAATGTCAAGACAAGCGTGGACGAGGTAAAGTCGTCAATTGACGGGGCATATCCTAATTAATATATTTACATTAATATATATATATATATGGGGGTGTCATCGTTCGACTATTTTTTCTTTTATTATATTCTAGTTATATGTATTGTCTTTTATAATTTTTAATTGAATTTAAAATCTTTTGTGTTTATTTTATAAATTATTGATTATTTTTTATTCAGATTCACTGGGTACGTTCAGGAGCTGGTACCGTGAATTACTCTTTACCGACAATTTTTGTAATGTTTATGTATCCTATTTACATGTTCATCAACATTTAATTTTATTATAATAATAATATCAATAAATTTTATTTTAAGTGAATTTGACTCTTCTTTGAAAAATCTTTAAATTTCAGAAAAAAATTAACAAAAAAGCAAACAAAATATGAATAAAATAAAATAAAAATGATATTAAATTTAACTTTTTGTCCTGGAATGTCAAGACAAGCGTGGACGAAGTCATGGGCATATCTAATTAATATATTTACATTAATATATATATATATATATATATATATATATATATGATATATATATATATATATATATATATATATATTAATCGACTATTTTTTCTCTTTATTTATTCTAGTTATATGTATTGTGTAATGTTTATGTATCCTATTTACATGTATTAAATTTAAACACCACCGTCATACATTTTGGATTGCTTTCACAAATTAAACAGCCCGGGTTGTCTGGAAGAGATCCCTCTAATGCCCGGTTTACATTATTCCAGTCAAACGATCGAATCCAGCTCTGGAATGCTACTGAAATAATGTAAACCAGCACTGACCCACTCCAGTGAGCAATCCAGTCTAATGACTGGATTGGCGGTCTACTTTTGTATCCAATGCGATCATTCCGGCGCAATAGGTATCATGTACACGGCCAATCCAGTGTCATTCCAGTGCTGACAAAACAAATTGTACAAGAAACATGTGTTGGTTGTTTTTGCGGAACTGCGGAGAAGAAAGGAATTACAATGGTGAAAAAGGTAATTAAAGACCAAACTTTACAGTTTAGCAGTTTTTTTTAGTTCCTTATCACCCTCATCAATAAGTTTTTGTAACAATAGTAATTGAGCACGGTTAATATATTTTCGTAACTGATTTACTTTTTGAAATCTTTGTCACTATAGTGTTATAATGTAGACGATATCATCCAGTCCAATACTGCGCTGGATTGACTTACCGGATTACTGGACTGGAATAATGTAAACCGGGCATAAAGCGATAAGGCCGCCCTTTGTTTCCTGCCTTTACATGAAATGATTCTAAATTATTTACTATATGTGTATGTGGTGAACAATAAAGAATGTTCTCTCTATCTGTCTAATTATTAATGCTTATTTACTATTTTATTTATTTGCTAACTTACATCTAATTCCCGGTGTACACTGTATACATATTACGTTCCGGAAAGTAAATAAGTGGTTAACTGGTTACTGTTAGCCATGAACATCTGAAACATAAAGTGAATAGACTTCGTTAATACGAAGTAGGTATCTGTTTACGCCCTGTTTGAAATACCCAATACTGTAGCGCTCTTAGAAATCCACGGGAGGGAATATATTCCACAGCTTGTGCACGTATGAAGGAGCGACCGCCACGTGCGGTGGACGTGTGCCAAGCATCCAAAAATTGAGGATAAAATGGTAGTCGTTGTAGCTTAGTGATTAGCGCATATGTGTTTCGTTCGATTGTTTTTCATTCGAATCTTAGCGGAAAGAACTACACACCGTTAGGGCAGTTTTTCCAAACTAATGTGCATATTGTTACAATTACCACTTGTAAGCTGTAGTAGCTTAGTGGTTAGCGCAATCATCCTATACTCAAAGGGCGAGAGTTAGAATCCCGGCCGAAAAAGCATGCACCACTTAGGCAGTTTTCTGACCTGATACGCATATTATTACAATTACCACGTGCTGACGGTAAAGTAAATCATGATGAAACCTGCTCAACGAGATAACCGATGTGTCAAACCCGTCAATGCGCCTTAGATAAGCGTGGCGGGTATACTGTCCATTCCCCTATAAAAATGGGAGGCCCGAGCCCTGCAGTGAGACATTTATAAGCTATTATTACATACTGGCCGTGAATGAAATTATCATAAGAAAATTCTGCATACGGATATTACCGTTTACTGAATAGCGCCAATTCGCCTTGGATAAGCGTAGCGGGTTATACTGTTTGCTTCCCTAGACATGGGGAGGGAACCGAGCCCAACAGTAGGTCGTTTTAGGGCTGACATTTTTATTCATATTACGATTAAAGCAGTAATAAAATAATAGTAATAGTTTCAGGTCTTATATTCATCCGCTCACATTGCCTAAAATGTATTATTATTTTTGTAATTTATTTCAATAATGTATATCTGATGTAATTCGCTTTTGTATATCCAATGAAAGAAGTATTACGATACTATGTTTATTGAACTGTAATTTATTAGACATAAGTATTTTTATTCGAGTCGAGCTTCCAAGTACTCATCACCATCTGCTTCTGACATGAAACGTCCTTTTATTACCCGATCCAACTTGGTCGTGCCAACGATTCTAAAGATGTATTGGATCCTAATAATTGGGAATTGGTATTTCAATTTAGTTTTGTACTCGATAATAAGTCTTATTGTAGACTATTGTTTACTATAATTATAGTAAACAATTGCGGCAATTGCCGCACCCATTTTGGTTAAGTTAAAGAGTAATTAAATTGCTTATCCTAAATCTAATAATATTTAATAGTAAATGTTGCGGCTGCTTAAGTTAATTGTCCATTAACCTCTCTAAGTACAACAGTTAGTTTAGAATTTAATTAACCCTGAAATAACTTTGTATATTCATCCTTTTAGACACTCATGAAATATTAAATATTCCTTTTATAAATTAAATTTGGGCTATTTTAAATCCAAAATCTTCTTTAAATTGGAAATTTCTAAAGCAGTCGGGGACTTTTAGGCCAAAAAATGTAATAAGTTGAGATATGGCTTAAAAAGATGCGTTATATATTTTTTTTTGGTACATTATAGTTTGGTTTTTGATAAATTTTTTTTAGATAGATAGATAGATAACACTTTATTGTACACCATTACAGAAAACCTTATAGCCTAAAAATATTCTAAATGTGCACAATGGGCGGTCTTATCGCTAAGAAGCGATCTCTTCCAGACAACCCGTAAGTTTTAAGTTTTAGTTGGGGATCATCTCGGGAATATACCTACTCTTTCGAATTAAAAAAAAGACAATTTCAAAATTGGCCCACAATTGAGGGAGAAACCGTGTAACATGCATACAAAAGAATTTAAGTGCCAGTAGATAATGTAATACCCCCACGCGTACACAAGCTTTTTTTCGAAGAATATAGGCGCTCGACGTTCTTTAAATGGTTACTCTCGATTTCCCTGAAAACCACTCAACAGATCCTGACGTGGGGAACTTGGGGCCACCTCGGGAGCTTACGAATGAAGAAAAATATTTGACAATCACTCCACAACGAACTCCACTTCGGGAGTATACCCTTTCATTTAAAAATAAATTGAAAATCGGTCCACAATTGACGGACAAATCGAGTCACGAACATACAAAAAAAAAATACACAGACGAATTGAGAACCTCCTCCATATTGAACTTGGGTAAAAATGGAAAACATCAGGCCTAAATTCTATTTGGAATACGAAAAATCGTAAATATAAGGTCACAAATAAAATAAGTTATTGATTACCAGAATCGATTTGTGTGATTGAATTTCTACAATGAATAATATGAAAATAGTTACAGTCACACGATTAAATCATTCAAAATAACTAAACCCACTACGATTATAAAAAATATCAATATAATAAAGAGATCTTAAAATCGTCTTCATTCATTTATAATCTAGACCATAGAATGTATGAAAGCGACCTCCTCTCCTTTATATCATTGAATTGAATAATCCCCTTATTCAATTTCTGAAACAAGTGCTATATACGAAAAATAAATATGGCATTTTTGTTACAAATTTTCCAAATGAACAGGCAGGTAGGCATAGGATCAGACGAATCATGGAACTCATAGTGCGTTAAGCATTGATTCGATTGTCAAAAGGCCTAACGTTTATTTTACGCACGACGTGATCCCGGTCGGCTCATTAGAGGAAATCACATCGCATGTGACGTGACCAGGGTAAAGTGCTTGGTATGAACGATTTTCTGTGGAATGTTTTATTCTGTAGCGCCTAATAATGATATGCAATATATTACTTTCGTCAAATGCCGTGACATGGTAGAGCCAAGCGGAAACCATTATTTTGATTACAGTTCGTTAGGCTGGCTCGGTGTGATACCATGCTCTTACAGAATATCGCTGTGAAATAGTTAATGTTTCGTGCGAGTTTGAGTGCAAGAGTTAGAGTTCCGATAGCCTACTTCCCCCTCTCCCTCTCCCATCTGCCATTACCTCCTGCTTCCTCCTGTCTGATACCCATTTCTCATCTTCTTTATTCCATCTTTCCTATCCCACCTATAGCCTCTCTATCCCACCCTAAAGACTGGCAACGCGTTGGCTTCGCCACTGGTGTTGCAAACGTCTGTAATCGACGGTAACCACTTCCCATCAAGCGGTCCGTCTGCCTGTGCCACCTTCGCAATAAAAAAATTGTGTTTGTGTGCAGTTCACACAAAGTAGAAGTGAAACAAAGTGTGACAAAGGGTGGGAGGGATTCTAAATTTCGTGACGTCACATTTTATATATTATATCGTTATATCTAAGATTTAAAACACGAAACTTGAAGGATTAACGAAAACGTTCTAAACATTTCCCACTCCATCTGTATGAGTACAGTGTTTAATATAATGTATTTTATCCCATTCTCTCGCAGGCTTAGTCCTATAGATTTATATGTTTATCTCTTTTAGTGTCACTTTTTCGTTTCATCGAGTTTCAAATCAAAACGATTCTAAAGAAGTTTCACTTCAAAAAGAGAAAAAGTAAATACCTATACTAAAGATTCTGTAGCGTTTTGACAAACGCGGAAAATTTGTAAAATGGACTGTCCACGTTTGTTATCGCCATTTTTCAAAACTGTTAAATCTGGTAGTAATAATGAGATTGAGATTTGGTAACAAGATATTATGCTTTACACGCCATACAATAGTAAGTGTAACAGAATAGTAAAAATATAATTATGACCATAAATGTTTAAATACATAAAAACAAATGTATACTATAATCGTAATGATATTTATTAGAAGATATATTTTAACAAGTTAATACATGGCACAAAACATTTCCTCATAGCGTGCTAAAGGGTGTTGCTCAATCCCGTCCGCCCTGCATTACATAAAATATGATATAGAAAAATCTGAAACAAACTGAGTCAATGCTTGGCAGAACCTACGCACACAGCGAAAGGGTTCCGTGGGGTTGATAAACGTCTTTTGTTTTCGTTATTCACCATACCTAACCCTAAAAGTGGAGTGGGTATGATAAAAAAATACTCCAAAGGAAAACTAATTTCTACAAAATTCATTCACTAGGTTTTGAGACATGTGGTTATATCGGTTTAATGATCTTGATAAGGTTCCGAAGGCTGATAACACCAAAAAGAGTGGACAATTGTACCTTCTACGAAGCTCTATAAGATACGTGTATTTAGCTAATTTTTAAAATTTACCCAAGTCATTAGTCATGAATCATGATTATTATATTACTTACATACTACATATTATCAGACCTTTTTCCCATAGGGGTAAGTAGAGACGATGGATGTCCGCTTGTGATGATCCTGACAAACAACTTTCGCTTCATCTACTTTCATTAATCTTTTCATACATGCAAATTTATTTGAGGTGTTTTTTAACTGATCTTTCTTTAACAATTCTGCTATTTACTCATGGTGTACGTGATTATGATAATTTATCATGATTATTAATTTCGGAAAAATTCTTTAAGTTTTTTTAATGTTATTTTTATATAAATCCTTTATTTAATCAGTAACACCCATCCTTTAATCGCTTGTTCTAAGTGTAATGCACTACGCGCGTGTACACCGGTCTTATTCACAGAGCTTTGAATAAGTCTCGACGCGTTTCAGCCTGGAGCGTTGGGGAACCTAAACAACTTTCTAACAATGCCTACATTCACGTCACGCCCGTCACTCGGGGTGCGAATATGTAAATGTACCAGTTAAACGTCGGGAACTAGGATTCTACTCAGACAGAATTCACTGTACCAAGCAAGCTAGTTAGAGACTGCTTTATTTATATTTATTAAAACTTTTACCGTATAATTTTCTTGTATGTGCACATAAATACCTACTTTGATCAGAAAATTTTATTACTTATTTTTATTACTGCCAAGCTTTTGATCAGAAATACAAAACAACTCAAATAAAAAATATTAACAACTCAAGGAGGCGAAAACAAATAAATCATTAGAAGTTTGCCCTCGACTGTTTTTAGGTATGATAAAATATTGTTATTTTTTAATCTGGTTTCTAAGTTCTTGTAGATGGAAACGATAAATTTGTTTCGGTTGGCTTGTTGAATTCAATTGATGGTTGCAAATTACGGTGGGCTGTGAGTTAACCGCATTTCGCTATGAGGCTCAGCCACGCCAACACTTAGTGCTCGGTCACTGATTTAAATTTACTCCTACGTAGCAGCTGGAATAAACCACATAAAATTTTCTGAGCACTTATAGAGCTCAACTTTACTAATATTCATAAGACCTAGAAATAAATAAAATCTGTTTTTTATTGCTTGAATTCGGCAGACAGGCAGACGGCCCATCTGATGGATAGCAGTTACCAGCGCCTATAGACATTTATAACACCGAAGGTGCTACCAATGCGCTGCCGCTCTCTAATGGAAGACTGGAACCAGGCCACTGATGCCGGAACACAACTCAAGATTGTTATGGTGACATACTCTAGACCGGGTTGGTAGCCATCCAGATGGGCAAAATACCCCAGCACTTGGCTGTGGGTTATTTTGTCGCATCATCAGGCCGCCCGGCCGCAGCAGTTAAGGATGGTGCAGATACTTACCGGACATGGCGGCTTTGGTAAGTATCTGCATCAAATCGCGGGGCGGGAACCTCCCCATCTTGCCACAAATGCGCCGCCTGGGGGCTCGAGAGGGCCCTCCTAGAGAACGTCGTTGGCCCTGTGGGCTTGCTTCGTAGCATGACCGAAGCGATGCTCTAGGGTCAACATTCATGAGTTGTGGTTTCCCTCCTTCTGCGAATTCATCATGCCGCAGAAGGAGGCCGCTGAAGGAGCGAGGGAGGAGAACGCGTACGCGGACCCCGTCCGCAGGAGGCAGAACGGCGGTCGTAGACGCCACTACGCGCATTTTCTCGTCCCATAGTGACCATCACAGGGGGCCGCTTGTACGGGGGCGTATAGACATCAGGGTGTAATAACTCTACAGTATGGGCCGTAGGAAATTATATTCTTTGTCTGTTCCTGCACAGATAAAACTCAAATAAAACTTTGTTCAAATTCTAGAGTCAAACCACATTCTACTTGGTTGATTGATTTTCAGAAGTTCAGGACTATGTACATAGCAACTTGATCTGTAGCAGTAGATTGACTGACAGACAGAAGAAACAAGTATCTTTTCTTTATATGGCTCCGTAACCATTTTAGAAAAACGGGAACCGTGACAATTTTTTCATGTTCGTATATCGATTACTCCACGTGTATACGCCACAGCAATTTTTCTCAAAAACTACTGTATAATGACATTGTATTTTTAAGGAAATACAAAATTTATAGGTATCTACTTCACGGTTGAGCGTACACGAATACGAATACTAACTACTCTTTTTTGATCCTACATAAATATATACAAGTTAGGTATAAGATAAAAGAGTATATTATCATAAATCGGCACACAAACATGCCTCCATCTTATTTATTCTTATGCTAAGCTTATATCATGGATACCTGGATACTTTACAAAAGACAACTTGGTTTGGAAAGAGGAAAGTTCGTTCACGAAATTTACCCTGCCCGTATTTACTTAGTATGTACTTAGTTTCACTAAGTCTAATAATATAATCACTACGTATTAGTGAACTACGTGGACTAACAGTTATCACCACAAGACCACTACACTACAGAGGCCGTACTCAGGATTATGCCTCGTTAATGGCAGTCTCCTTTATTACAATGTACGGCTGCCTCCAATTTTATGTAACAAATGTAATTTATATTACCTATCTTCAGCTTAATAAAGAACTGAAAGTGGCATGTCACCCTCACGGATGAAGTTTTAGGGTTGAGCCACTTGAATTTACTCTCGAACTTCAACTTACTTTAATTAGTTGGTAGTTGTTGTGTATTCCTAACTTCCAAGCACATCGCCGATAAATGCATCATAAACATACGGATAATGGCCGGTTCCTATATCCTGCTATTCATTCACTTGCCTTACTATCGGTTGAATTTTGACATTACTTAAGGCAATTGAACGGTTGGTAAAATATAGTGTTGGCAACCTAAATTTATAGCAGCTAATATATGTTTCTAGGAGATGTTATGAAGCTAGAGTTGTAGTTGTTACTTATATAATAATGTTATGATCTATTAATTATATTAGGTATCACGAGTATAAAGTCACGTAACAAAAATAATGTTAAAAGATGGATGAGTACAAATGTATAGGTGGCCAAAATAAGAGATGGGTGGATTGTGTGAAGGATGATATGATGATTTGTGATGTGACAGAAGATGTATGTCAGAATAGAGGAGTGCGGAAGGAAAAGACATATTGTGCCGACCCCAAATAATTGGGATATGGTGAAAGAAAAGAGATTAGGTATCACGCAACAATAGCTATTTTAAAGCAGATGTTTATTGATCTGTTACAATGAATAAAGGATTAGTTAGTATATATTTATTATGAACATTTAATTGACGGTACTTTTAAGTAATATACAGTACGTGTGTGGTATTTATGGGGTGCGTGAGGCCAGGCAGATAAAGTTGTTCTACCATTCCCCAGGCGCTACGATCTTCAGAAAACTGAGTAAGTGTTACATTTATTTTTGATTTAAATGTTTATAAAATTGTTGTGTGTTTAAATGTCGATAATATTGAGATGATAAAAAGACTTTGAAATAGTGAGTTGTTGAAGTTGTGAGGAACGGGGTGACTATAAGTGGAGTTGGAAATCACTGGGTCAGGTTGGGCCCATTCTTTATGTCATCTTGGTACTATATTTGAATGTGTGGCTATGAAAAGACTAAATAGAGGTATACTTTCTCATGTTTCGCGCTTACAATATGAATTGGCCATAAGCCCGGTATAGCCTTTCACGTAATGATGCTGTCCCTGTATAAACGTTTCTGTTTTTTTGCTCATAAGCATTCGACAATATACTAGTACAAATGATGCTGATGATAATATTGACACATGTGAACGTGGTGATAAATTGCAAAATGGTAGACTTATGAACAGCTAATGACATTGATAGAAAATTATAATGTTAAAATTATAATAAGTGATATTCTATTTCGTGGAGCTTACCTTTGTATCAGAACCAGTTGGTTCTGATACAAAGGTAATCTCCACAGGTTACAGTCAGTTAACTGTTATCATATCAGCTCAGTAATATTAACATATTTTTTTAGTGTTTCGACTACAAACAATAATAACAAAAAGGACAGAAATAAACCGTGTCTAGAACTCAAATACAGCCTAGCGTTGTTTTAAAATTCTAAATTGTTAAAGTTTTAATAAAGCTGTCTGTGTTTTAAGCGAGCTTAGGAAATCTTGAGAAGTTTAATTTAAATATTTAAGTGTTAACACCTTTTTATTATTCCCCAACCTAGATGCTCGGTTGCTAAGTGTAAAAGGGGCAATCTTTATACTTAGAAAACATAGGTATAAAAAAATGCTTGTCTAGTACAGATAATTAATTATATATTATATAATATGTTAATCAGACATTATTACACCGGGACGGATTCTTAGCAGAATAACATTTTAATTTAAACTTGTAATGTTATATGTTATGATTTTTAATTTATTTTTATACTTTTACAGCCTTCATTCAGCACAGCCTGTAGGCATATACATTGTTTTTATTTAATGAAAATTTATTTGTCCATGACATGGTGATAATATTTATACAGGTCTTAAACCATACAATTTTTTTTTATTACAGGAGTTCAGCAAACAGGTAGACGGCCCACTAGGTGGAAAGCGGTCACCATCGGCTATGGACATTTGCAACACCAAAGGTGCTACAAATGCGCTGCTGCTCTCTTAAGGGAGACTGGAACCTGGTCATTAATGCCGGAACACAACTCAAGGTTGTTATGGCGACATACTTTAGACCAGGGGTGGTAGCCATCCAGTCGGGCAAATGCCCTACCACCTGGCAAAATACATACATATATAAGTCCACATGTCATTCATTACCCATAAGGCGTACAAATATTACACTGCCTTATACAATTTATATAAGATATTATTAAAGTACTATTGACGTTACTCCAGAAAATTGAATTAAATTATAGCATTTTTTTATGTCAAGACACACATAATTAAATACAATATAAATGTCATATAGCCTCATTTATGTCTTGTTCCAATGAAATTAATCATGCACCGAGTAAAATCATTTCTTTAATAACCAATTGTGCAGACTGATTTTAAATAAATATAATTTGGCACTTCATATCATTATATTTAAACTCTTCAAACGATCACAAATGTTCGTCGTTAGAGTATCAACAAACTCACAATAAACTAATATTGTGAGGTCAATTTGTAACCAAGCTTTCTAAGTAATCTATACTCCCTATGCAAAAATAAAAATATTTTCTTTCACGGTCTTGGGAATAAACCAGTTATTCTGTTATTTAATACATGTTATTACAAAATCGAAGTTACTTTGTGCATGAGAATAAAACAGGATTGTATCAGAAACCTTCAGTAAGTAGTAAGTAAGATTACAATAAAAGGGAAAAATAATGAAAACTGCGTTTTAACGTTATCTGGCGTAGCTACTGAAAGTGAAGCAACGTAGTATAAAACTGTTAAAACGTAGAACAGATTAAAATAGAACAGAAAGTCGTTCATTGTTCACCACAGAATTAATTATATAATTAAACTTAGGAGCTAACTGGCAAAATACAGTAGATGAATCTTTTCCAGACATAACTTGTGGACGAATAAATTATTATTAAGGTAGCAGCCGGTTTGTTTTGATGAACTGTACAATGGAAAAAATGCTAAAAAACGAGTCAGGGGGATGTAAGAAGTGAAATAGAAGTAATTTAGTTTTTTTTTTTTAATTTTATGTTTCAGTGTTTGTCTGTCTGTTTGTACCGGCTAATCTCCGAAACGACTGGACCGATCTAAATGAAATTTTGTATGGTGGTAGCTTATATCCCTGGTCAACATATAGGATACTATTGATCCCGAAAAATTAAAGAGTTCCCGTGGGATAGTTAAAAAACCGCACCACGCGGGCGAAGTCGCGGGCACCAGCTAGTTTGAAATACGTATTTTCAGCCTTGAAGTACACGGCTTAATGAACGTAGGCTTCAATACAAGAACACAATTTTCTGTGGTAACAAAACAATCCACAACCAGGTTGTAGGGTATTTGCCCGTTTGGATGGCCACCATTTCTGGTATAGAATATACCGCCATAGCAACCTTGAGTTGTGTTCCACATTAGTTCAGCAGGGCAGGTTCGTCTCCGTTTCGAGAGGGCAGCACATTGGTAGTGCCTTTGGTGTTAGAAAAGTCGTCTGCCTGTCTGCTTAACACATATAATAAAAAAACCTACTCATTATTGCTATCCCTTGACAATGAATGTACAAAAAACATCAGTCTACAGACAACCTAATGGTAACTGCAAACCTCTACATTATTGGTAGCATAAAAACTTACCTGCCTTTCTATTTCAAGTGAGATTAAACAAGTACTTATTTATCCACGTGTATCCACAGTAGCAATAACGCTTTTCATATTATAAATTGTGCACAAGACTTCTTACAGAGATACCTATATAGCTGTCTGAACACACTTGTTGCGTACCTCGACGAGCCGCAATCGATAACTTGTGCTTCACACACCACCGGGTTGCGGTCAGCTGTATTAATTTAGGTGTGTATCATGGTTAACTGTATCACGGCGAGATCATTCATCGTAGAGCCTACCGTGGTACATTTACCTACACAGTACTGTTGTAAGTAGGTATATCACAAGTTGCATTCTTAGAAGGCATATCATTATTTATTTAAAGAGATTTTAACAGTGTAACTGTCCAATCC
The DNA here is from genome assembly GCA_039645545.1 of Dendrolimus houi. Lineage (NCBI taxonomy): Eukaryota > Metazoa > Arthropoda > Insecta > Lepidoptera > Lasiocampidae > Dendrolimus > Dendrolimus houi. Next base: position 9,017,892 of record CM077127.1, on the reverse strand, counting down.
AGGATGTAGAACTTTATTGCTCTTGTTGTAGGTGTATAGGTGTATAGGTGTAATTTAAATACTCTATCGGTCTTATTTATATTGAGTTAGAGTAAGTTTGTAGACTGCTTTAAGGTTCTCAAAGAGAGATATATATAGATAATTAAACACATACGGTCTTATTCAAAGATCATATGTATTTAATTAATCTCAGTTTCCCTTTCATCTTTCATCATTTTAATAATATAAGTATGGACCTCATACTGTACAAACAAAAGAAACAAATGTAGTCTCTCGTAGAAAATTTCATTATTATACAAAGATTTTTCGTATGGCAAGAAAAACTGTTTGTCCTTATTTTTAACACCAGCAACAGGGAAAAGGCCGTCTTTAGTATTTTTGTACCTTTTCTTTCTTCTCTTTTCTATACCAAAAATTTAGACCATACAATTTCATTATTACTAACACATTGTTTACTCTTTTCTACTTCAGTTTTGGTATGTATTCTAATTTTTTTAGTTGTTAACATTAATATTCTATATATATATCTGTCAAATTATAAATATATTTTCTTTTATACCTACAAACTATATACACTTAATTTCTTCTATTACAATATTGCAACTTTAGAAAATACCTTCATCGACATATAAACGGTGCTCGCGTTCAGCAAACAAAACACTTTGCTTACGTAGCTAAAGTTACTCTTACTAGACAAGTTTACGAATCCAGAGCAGGGTCTATATTTATTTGAGGCAATAAATAGAACATGTATCGGACCAATTATCGAAGAACACGAATTCCAACTCCCGAATTGCGGCCCGGGGCGAAATACCTAATGCATGTAAAAGAAGACAGTGATCCTTTTGGGCAGAGACAATTAAATGTAATACGAGTTTCTCCCTTAATCGATAGAAATAACATTACGAGCGGAATAAAGTGTATTCTAAAGCTTTTATCGCTTGATTTGCAAAAGTTTTATAAAGAATCGTCTTTCCTTTCGAATAAAGGATAATGAAACCTTATGACCTCATTCCGATGTCTATCTGTGTGTCACAACTGATTATCTTAATAACTATAAAGGCTACTTAGTAGTAGTATATACAATGCATATATTATACGTACATGAAGCACACAAGGTGCAGTCGCGGAATGAAAATCTTCGTCACCTTTGAGTCGACTTTTGCTTGCACGAGTATAAGAAACAATACTGCTAACATTTTAATAAAGGTTACGTTTATATTATATAGAAACGTGAAGAAAGAAAATTGCAATGTTGAATGTGAAACGCTCTAAGATTAACAATAAGAAACAAAGAGGATATAATCACTACGCTTAACATGAATATTAAAACGAATAAAAAAGTTTTACCTGTCTAAACAATCTTCTTAGACAAGATAGAAAAACAAACAACTTTGATCCAGGTAATTTTAAACTTTATTGTCGAATAGTTAAACATAATTTTCTGTGGAACAGTCTGTTCTGTGACGTAGTATGAAAAGGTAGCATCTGCTTGCAGAACGTTAAATGAATCAATTTGAAAATTGGCGAACGTTTTCATACCACGACTGTACATGCCTCGTGTGCCTACAAAATATGGTGTCATTTTTTATATTGAAAGGAGGCCTCCTCTAAATATGTAAAAATGAAATATTTTAACATTTAATCTAAGTGTTTGTAAATGAAAGGGTTCTAATACCAGATTTGAAAAGTATTTTATTTTACATTTTTAACCGATTACAAAATAGAGGTGTTTTCAATTCGACTGTATGTTTGTTACGTAATTTCTGAGTTAACTGTGGACCGATTTTTATATTGGAAAGAGTATATACTCCTGAGGTGGTCCCATGTCAGAATTGTCACCAAGTCAGGATCTGATGTGTGAATTCCACGGATATCGAGAGCAAACCTCGAATATTATAGACACGTACAACGCGTTTAAAATTTTTTCATGCTATTTGTGTAACTAAAAAGTAGAAAAAACTGACAAAAGAATAAAACCGCCTCCAAAAGTAATTAAAAAGCAAATGATTTTCTTTTAATAAAAGAACTAAACCCACTTCAGAAGTTGCTAAAAAACCAAAAAATAAATATTTTCTACAACTTTAAACTTTCTTGAAGTTAGTGCGAAGTTAAATGTTAGGTAATATTTATTATATTTGAAAAATTATTGTTATTTTATGTTTTATTTGGCACCGACTTATTAAGATGTTGTAGACAATATTTATTAAAAATTATGTAGCATATACTTATATGGTCTGCGTCTATGTGATTAATGTTATTGTATACATTGGAAACTATTCCTTAATCCGTGTTAATTCTTATAATACCAAGTTCTTGTAATGCATTCCTTCCTTCTTCCGGCTTCCTATACCAAAATCGGATGACATTAGCCGACTTTACTCTGAGAGCTCGGTGTTCGGTCTGCATTGTACTCTTGAAAAAATCTCGAAACGCCTTTAAATTATGTCACAGTAATGTTAAAAGAGTAATTAATAATGGTCACACACGAAACGCGTGTGTGCTCCACAAACACTCCAGTGACCGTTCCAAGTTAAGTACCATTCTCATAAATTACGCCGCAAGGGGATTTTCGTTGCTTGGATTCTTCGACATTCTCATTGTTTAGATTAATGGCGAACCATATTTTATCTTTGCAGTATAGCGTATAGTGAAATTCGTTATCAAGTGTTCGGAGTTTTGGACGTACTGCAAAACTAATTCTAGTTGAACACTAGTTTAACACGGGTCAACAAAGGAAAATAGAGGAATAAAAAATTGGAAACTTTTAATAATTAACACATACGAACAAATGGAAAGTGAAGCTTTTAGTATAGTAGCCTTTTGTTGTGTTAAAACGCTAATAAAGAAATTTTTAAATGTATTATGTATTAAATAAAAGAATACTAGTGTAATCGATACGTGCCAAGCACGACCTGCAACAGAGGTTGAAAAAATTATTAATATAAATTAATAGCGTAAATATATATTATATTTATTTATAGGTACTTACATGTAATAAACGTAGCACCGCGCCTTGAGTTTATAACGCAGCACACCCCCACCCCGTTTCAGTTGACCGGTAGCATCTGCTCGCGACGCGACGTACGTTATATCCGCAAACGCAGTGCTATTTTTAAACTACAAAAATCGTTTTATTTCGCGAACTTCTTAGTCACCACTCACGTGAAAACCAGCATCCCTTACAGTTTGGTCCTTCGAGCCGGATCAACCGTGAACTGTGACACTGTGTAGTGAAATAGTAACGATGTATATGACGCCGCCGTCTCGCAACGACAACCGTTCGGCGGAAAAAACGGTTCGTACTCGAGGCGCATTTAAACGGCAAACGGAGCTGTTTAAAAACCAACCAGTACATGAAGTACATTCTGAAATTATTAAAGCTGAAGCATCTGGTAAAGTGCAGTTACCTAATCGTCCTTTTACGGAAGGCGGTAGCTTAAAAAGGAGCATACACAGCGAAAAGCTTAATACTGCAAAGAATTCTGGCTCCAATATGTCAATCGAAGCCCGTAAAAAGCAGCTGGAATATGAAGCTGCAAAAGCTAAAGCTGCGATAGAAAAAGAGTTATTAGATAAAAAGTTAGCTGCAGATCTAGCAGCACTAGAGGGCCAATCCGGCAAAAGCTATTGTAGTTCAAGACACAAACAAAGTGTAATAATGGGTTCTGCAGAAAAAGTCGAGCAGTGGCTAGAAAAAAGCCAGAATAACGGCGTTCCTGCTCCACCCAATGACATGTTCAGCAGCAGCCCCGACATGCATAACCTCGTTAGTGCAATTCAAGAAACAAATCTTCAAAATAAACTAATGTTATCAAGATTTGCAGCTTCCAAGGACCTTCCTCAGTTCTATGGTGACCCTCTGGAGTGGCTAGCTTTTAAACAAGCTTATGACGAATCATCGACCTTCTGTGGATTCAGTGGCACTGAAAATACATGGAGGCTACGCAAGTGCTTGCACGGTGAAGCCAAGGAGGCAGTATCCTTTCTTCTTATTACTAACACGGCTCCTAATATTATAATAGAAACTCTAGAACTTAGATTTGGTAGGCCTGAAATAATAATAAATAAAATAACCCAAAAATTAAAGAAGTTACCATCACTATCACAAAATTACCATCATGATATAGTATCTTTTGCAATTAAAATTAAAGACTTCGTGGCTGCTGCACAGGCAGTCCAACAAACAGATTACCTACGTAGCCCCGAATTAGTAACATTAGTACTTTCTAAATGCCTAACGCATTGCTCAACAAATGGGCTGACTACTACAGCATGCACAATTGTAGTGAAAAGGCAAAATTAGAGTTAATAGCAGAGTTTCTATACAGTGAAGCAAACAAAATATCGGCTGCAGGCTTAAGTCATATTTATAGTCAAAATGATAACAAAAAAACCTGAAGAACGCAAGCCACATTCGGTTCTGGTTAGTGATAGCACTGAGAACATCGAAGACACCCCCAAGTGCAAGTTCTGTCTTTTGAGTAGTCACAAACTGCCTGAGTGTGCCCGCTTCAAACGTGCTTTAACTAGGGATCGATGGCGTTATATTAGGACACACAAACTGTGTCACAAATGCTTGGTGGCATCTCATGATCGTGACAGATGCCCTGCGAGCCCCTGTGGCGTAGAATCGTGCGAGCTACCACATCACCGCCTTTTACATTGGAAGCCAAAAATAGTGTTCAAATAACGCGTGAAAATAGCGAAATACATCTTAACAGTGACAATAATGTGCTCGTAAATATAAACGACTCAAGTGCTCCTCCGAAAGCAACGAAATCGTCGCGAACACGAACATAAATTCATCGCATGTGTTCCTAAAAGTAGTGCCTATAATCCTTCACGGGCCCAGTGGAAAGTTACTCACATACGCACTCCTAGACGACGGCGCATCAGTGTCATTAATATCGGCGGATGTCGCGGACCACGTTGGCCTAGAAGGACGTAAACAAACCCTATGTGTACGCGGTGCTTGGAACTCTAAACTATCGTGTGTAAGTGAAGCTATAAAGTGTAAAATAACAAACCAAAATAATCAACTTTACGAACTTAACGTTAGAAAAATAAATGAACTCGATTTGCCTATGCAAAAACTGTCCAAAATAAATATAAAAAACTATGAATATTTAAATCATATAGATAAATCCAATCTGTGTTGTGTTAATGTGAAACCAAAAGTTTTAATCGGACAAGACAATTACCAGTTAATCGCCCCTATTAAAACCATCATTCGGAGGAAAAATGAACCGTGTGCTACGCTAACACCGCTAGGATGGTGTATTCACGGGATGTGTTCGACATCAATGTTATCATCGGAGCTGTTAGTATCGGTGGTACAACAGCACGAGTCTCCCCACTAGCGCGGCTAACCGCTGCCCTCGCCACGCTTGCACTGGCGCTGTCCGTAGTGATGCATCGCTATTGTCACTGCTATCGGCAACGCCCACAGGCGCATGCGAGGCAACAAGTGATTGGTGCGCGCGAGCGCTGGAGCGCTGTCCGTGTTGTAATGATAACGCGATACACACAGGCCTCGAGAATGACATACAACTCCACGAACTTGTCCGCAAATCCTTTATGTTCGAAAGTATTGGAATAAATAATAAGCCAAGGCAGAATAAAAATGAATTACGTGCTGTAAATATTGTCGAAAATTCCGCGAGACTGAGAAATGGAAAATGGGAAGTTGGTCTGCCTTGGAAAGACGAAACCGCACAGATGGCTGATTCATACGCTAACGCTTATAGACGCCTAAAAGCGACCGAGAGGAAAATTTCTGTAGATAAAGATTACGCTGCAAAATACCAGCAGAAAATACATCACTTGTTCGTCAATCACTATGCCCGCGAAGTAGAAGACGACGAATATGCAAACAAAATATGGTATTTACCACATTTCGGAGTACATAATTTAAATAAGAAAAAACTACGTCTTGTATTCGACGCGGCCGCATTGTCCGCCAAACGATCTTTCAATGATTATCTACTCCAAGGCCCCGACTTACTCGAGTCGCTACTCGGCATTATGTTGCGTTTCCGAGAACGTGCGATTGGACTTACAGGCGACATAAAAGAATTCTTCCTTAGAGTCAAAATAAGACCTGAAGACCAACACGCCCTTAGATTTTTATGGCGAGACACTCCAGAGGAACCTGTTAAAAAATACGCGATGACCTCTTTGATATTTGGCGCGAATTGTTCGCCGTTCATCGCGCAACATATAAAAAATAAAAATGCATTGCGCTTTAACAACGAGATGCCGGACGCCGTTGCAGCTATAATAAAAATCATTACATGGATGATTATATCGACTGCTTCGATGACATTGATACTGCTGTGAAGACTATGAAAGATGTCTCCTATGTACATAAACAAGGGATTTCGAAATCAGAAACTGGACATCAAATGAACCACGAGTCTGTCAAGATATGCCAAGGGACGTCTTGAGCGAGACCGCCGTAAAGTTCAAAATTGATGAAGACGACCGGAGTGAACGTACACTCGGTCTGCTGTGGTTCCCGCTTCAGACACATTCGGGTTTAACCTATCACTACACCGAATTCCGAACGCGGTTCTAAAAGGTGAAAAGAGACCCACCAAACGAGAGCTACTGCGACTAGTTATGTCGATTTTTGATGTTTACGGTTTGATTATACCGTTTACTATAAAAGCAAAAATAATCATACAAAATACATGGAAAAGTCAAATAAAATGGGATGAACAGCTGCCAGCTAAACAATTTGAAAATTTTCGAGATTGGATTACTCAATTGCACGAATTAAAAGAAATTCGCATACCAAGATGGTACTTCCGCTCAACACCCAAGTCTAACAGAGATAGTAATATACCTGACAGTTTACATACGCCTTTGAACTCAATACAAATTGGCGAGACGTTACAACTGCACATTTTTTGCGACGCCTCACCGACCGCTTATGCTGCTGTCGCCTACTGGCGCGCCTACGACAGCGCCGACCATAGCGATGCGCGTGTGTCGTTTATCGCCGGCAAAGCCCGCGTCGCTCCTATTAAGACAGTGTCGATTCCGCGACTGGAACTTCAAGCCGCTGTACTCGCATGCCGACTTGCCCATATCATCCAAAAGGAACATAGGTGTCAGCCAATAAAAAGATATTTCTGGACTGACTCGACTACTGTATTGTACTGGATAAAAAATGAAAATCGCAATTATAAGATGTTTATCGCAAACAGGCTCGGCGAGATAGACGAATTAAGCAATATAGGCGAATGGCGATACATCCCTTCGGAACGCAATATCGCGGATATAGCTACAAAAATATAGCCTACAAATTACACGAAGAATGTGAATGGTTCCGAGGACCTACCTTCCTATATGACGAAGAATGTACCTGGCCAATCTCCTCATCTGAAAAGGAAAATATAGAAATTAGTGAAGAAGTTTTAGAGACAATAAACCATGTAATTGTTTGCAACGATAATGACTTACCTATACCGGATCCTACTAAATTCTCGTCGTGGCTTCGTTTATTGAGATGTACTGCTGCCGTTTTGTTGTTCATTGAGAAATGTAAGAAGACCTGTAAGACTGCAATTGACGCGGAGTTGCTGCTGCGAGCTGAAAAATTGATAATACGCTTTGCTCAAAAACAGTCATTCGCACCGGAGATACATCAGCTACTTATTAATAAACCTATTTCATCTAGTAGCCGACTTCGGACGCTCACGCCGTATATAGATGAAGACGAGATTATTAGAGTGGACGGGCGAATAGGAGAAGCGAGTAAGGTTACATATGACTCTAAACGGCCAATAATACTCGACGGGCACCACCCTGTAGCGAGGTTAATCACGAAACATTACCATGAAAAAATGGCACATGGATGCAACGAAACAGTGGTTAACGAACTCCGACAAAAATACTGGCTAATAAACCTTAGACCCACCGTACGCACAGTATCGTCCAGATGTTCATACTGCCGCATCAAAAGAGCGGTCCCTCTATTCCCCGCATGGCAGACTTACCCGTAGCAAGACTAGCTCATCATCAGCGAGCCTTTACCCATTGTGGAGTAGACCTATTTGGACCCATGGAAGTAACGGTCGGCCGTCGACGGGAGCGAAGGTATGGCGTATTATTTACATGTATGACAATAAGAGCTGTCCACCTCGAACTTGTACCATCATTGACCGCTGATTCTTTTATAATGGCCATTAGGCGTATGGCCGCCAGACGCGGTTGGCCACTACACATGTATTCGGACAATGGTACTAACCTACGCGGAGCGGAAACCGAACTGAGAAAATCTTTCCTCGAAATCGACCAAGCTAGAATAAACAAAGAAGTAACTAATCAAGGAGTGACTTGGTCTTTTATCTCCCCGATCAGCCCGCACAAGGGCGGAGCCTGGGAACGTTTAATTAAAAGCGTAAAGACGGCTTTGAGGGTGATTCTTAAAGAAAGAGCACCAAGAGAAGAAGTGTTACTTACCTTATTAGCCGAAGTTGAGAATATTATTAACAGCAGACCCTTAACGCATGTGTCTGTGGATGCTAAAGACCTGGAAGCTCTGACGCCTAACCATTTTTAATCGGATCCTCATCCAATTTACCCGTCCCGGGAGTCTTCAACGATGGAGATCTATATCTGAGGAAAATGTGGAGAATCGCACAGCGGCTAGCAGACATGTTTTGGCAGCGCTGGGTCAAAGAGTTCCTACCCACACTTCTCCCCCGGCAAAAATGGTACCAGGAAGGAAAAAATTTGCAACCAGGAGACGTGGTTATAATCCTGGACCCCAATGTTCCTCGAAACACCTGGCAGAAGGGAAGAGTTCATAAAGTATTCCCAGGGACAGATGGGCGAGTAAGAACAGCAGAAATATGTACAAAGTCCGGAATACTTACTAGACCCGTAACTCGCTTGGCACCGCTCCCGATGCTAGAAGAGTGTCCCTGAAGTGACACTGGGCGGAGAATGTAATCGATACGTGCCAAGCACGACCTGCAACAGAGGTTGAAAAATTATTAATATAAATTAATAGCGTAAATATATATTATATTTATTTATAGGTACTTACATGTAATAAACGTAGCACCGCGCCTTGAGTTTATAACGCAGCACACCCCCACCCCGTTTCAGTTGACCGGTAGCATCTGCTCGCGACGCGACGTACGTTATATCCGCAAACGCAGTGCTATTTTTAAACTACAAAAATCGTTTTATTTCGCGAACTTCTTAGTCACCACTCACGTGAAAACCAGCATCCCTTACAACTAGGATGATAGACGTTAATAAAAAAACGTACCTGTTATAAAGCTTAAAACTCCCTTCTTGTCCAGGTAAATCCGTTTACGGACATCTCACTACTCGGTACTCGCCGACTATCTTTTGGAGGGAATACCTCCTATACCTATATATACACTACCCGGTGTTCCTGTCCTCATATGTCGGGGCCGCGGGAACAAGCTATAATCGACGCTACAGCCCTGGCTAACCTGGGCTTGTCCCCATCTGCGGGTGAGTCTCTCCTTGGGCTAAGAGATTTTAGAGCCCGCGTCAACTTCAGATTGGTTTGAATTAAAAAGGGTGCGTGCAGAACACCTCTGCGCATCCCTCTTGATAGCTTGAACGCCTATAACGGCACAGTTGAAACTTGAAAACTCTAGAAAGTCTTAATGACTTCCTTTCTAATTTTTAACTGACTTAGTCTAAAATATATTTTACATAACAGAATGTCAACTAGCGAAGAAAAAGTCTATATTGCCATCGAGATCAGGAGTTTTTACAGAGTTACATTTTTTTACTAAGCGCTTGTCTGCAATTATTAATATTCTTCTGGCATGCTATATATAGTACCAAAAAAACACTTAGAATGCTAATAATAAAATAAAGGCACAGAAAGCTAGGAAAATATTGAAACGAGTCTCAGAAGTAAGTAGTCAGAGTAAATGGAAGATTCATGAAAAATGCATGACTCAGTTAGATAGGTACTTGAACACTAATTTAAATACGTAATTATCTCGCTTTTTACTCAGGTTGGCACCAAGAAAAGTAAACCGTTTTTTAATTGTTGTTTAGTTGAAAGATATTAAAGATTTTCTGCGTAGGTACTTAATCTTCAAGTGTTTGTAGATAGCAGAAGACAAAATGTGACTTGCGATTAGAAATGTCATAAAATCTATCTGTACTATAAATGGTTCGAGTTTACACATTGCGTATAAAAATGTGAAAAAAATCAGGGGGATAATTCGGATTAGGAGATTCCGAAAATGCAATTTTTAGAATGTTTATCTGTCTGTCTGTTATAGCATCACGTGAAAACTACTGAACGTATTTAAATGAAACTCGATATGGCGGTAGCTTAGATCCCTGGGCGTAACTTAGGATACCTTTTATCTCAACAAATGACGCAGTTTCCTTAGCATAGACGGTTAGCAAAATAGGTCCTGTAATCGCGTTTTTCCAATTCATAAAACATCATGTCATTCATTGTATATCCATGTATTACTTCAAATTAGGGTGGCTTTCGACTCGCCTCTGTGTTTTCCTGGGCAGTTGTGTAGACTGTACGGACTTAGTATCTTCGTTATTATTACATGTAAAAAACTGAATTAAGTTTTTATGTATGGAAAATAAAGCTACTGCCCAGGGTATGACATGCGGCGTTGCCACGGAGCAAACTCTAGTTATAAATAATATCAGTACTCCTATAATATGAAAATATTTTATTACATATATCAATGGACAATACAATGCAAGAAGACTTAACTTATTCGTATTATATTCTACTCATAGTCCCTCAATACTATAAGTAGAATACTGAGCCCAGATCACCGTCTTCTATGGGTAAGGTGCCCAGAAGGCTGGCTACGTTTCCTCGCTGGATCGCCATACTGATCCGTTGGCCGAGGTAAGCACCAGCCCTCTGATCATCTGAAGAGTCAATGAGTCGTTTCGATAAATTTTGGTAGAGGCTCATGGCCTCAGGACCCCACGGTCCAAGCGTCTCGACAGCAAACGGCACAAATATACAACTCTAACTGAGGGTTGCATATTTGCGCCGCTTGAGTGATTCGGCTGTTTCCGCCGCTGTACCGGCTGATCTAGACGTGCTTGGTAAATGGGATGCAGCCAACGTGTCTACGCAAGTCGCATCCCACACCAAAGACTTGCCACGTTGCCAGGGAATTAGAGTCATTTCGTCGGGACGCCTACCATCATCACGTGCAATACCGTTCGGCTCTAATAAAGCCGGCACGTTAGCGGTGGCAAGCGCCCTCCGTAAGACATCATTCAAGGCAGCGTGGCGTGACCATCTGCCGGCGCTGCGGCGGCAAGAAAGACCACGGTATCCCGGGCCGATTATCTCTGTTCCACAGACGCACGTGTGTGGTGCACATATGCGTGAACCCAAGCGCAGATTTATAGCCAAAGAAAAGGAAGTATTATCCATTAATGTACCTATGTTTGGGGAGGGGATAGCTTGGAGCCAGAAACCAGACTCTTTGCGGGAAACGGCAAGGATGCGAGCACGTCCTGTAGAGTTAGTGGAATTTAAAAGTTTTGTATTTAATCCTCTACAAATAGGTTCATCCCAGCATCGTTGCGAATTCGGGATTGTGGAAATATCTTCACCAGGGCAGACCATTTTCCAGGCGTTTTTTAGCTTCATTTAAGAATGATGTATTGGCATTATTCCAGTGTTGCATAATTTTTTTAAATAATAGGCTAGTGCTATATGCGGATGAAAGAAAAGCCGGTAGAGCAACGCTAGAGATTTTGCGGATGCCTAAACCTCCATACCTAATGAGTAGGGAAGCTTGGATCCAGCAGCTGCCTGAAAGTTCAGAATATAAAATTTTTGTAAGTACATCTTTAATGCGGTCATCTAGTGATTTTATAACATTAGAAAATTTCCAAACCGGTGCGCATCGTAAGACATATGTTAATTTTGGTACAAACAGACAATGTCGTATAATGTGATATGCAATTTGAGAGTGAATATCGAAAAGTTTAGAGCATGATACATCAAATTTGGCCGATTGCTCAGACACATAATTTGAAATGGCCTCATCTAGAATAGGGGCTCCAAGCAGGCGAAGAGAGGATTCTCCGGGACCTTAATACCGGGTGCGACGACATTGAACATATTGCTAATATTGTCGCTTTCGTTTTTAGACAGATTATCGGACAAGAAAATTTCGCATTTTGAGAAATTTAACTCTAATCCTATTGAATTAAATTTTGAAATCCGACTAAGTAAGTCTTGGAGTACAGTTTCTGCATCGCCGCCTAAAGTTCCATCGTCTAGGTACCACACATTGAATTTCGACTTGAGGGATTCGATGACCGGATGGATCGCCAAGCTGAAGATGGCCGGTCCTAGCGGGTCACCCTGTTGACAGCCCACAGATGATAGAATAAGGTTGCTTTTATACATAAGATTTGTGGGTTTTCACAAAGATAATTTGATATTTCTGGAATATTAGATATTACTTCGTTTAACATGACGGACCTATCGACAGAGTTAAAGGCATTCTTTACATCTACTTTTAAAATAACTTCTCCGCATTTATTGTTTATGAATGATCGCAAAGAATGTACGGCTGCTTCACAGCCTCCTTTAGAACCGAAACCTAATTGTAAGGGTTGGAATTTGTTTTTCAATTTTGTGGATATATGGTGGCAACAGACCTTCGAGGCGATTCGTCGTAACGAATTGCCTATGGCGATCGGTCTGATACCGCCATCTTTCTTTTTTAAAGCTATTAAATTTGCGCCGTATAGAACCTCCCTTATACTATCGGGAACCTTTCCTGCAAGCATCAAGTTTATAATTTGAGTAATGTGTTTTAGAAGAGTTTGGGCAATATTGCCTGTACAACCGCTAATAAGGTCTTTCAAATGTTGTGGTGAAAGGCCGTCTATTCCAGCAGCTGAGCCAGTTTTAAATGACATTATTGCTGAATAGACGTCTTTAGTTGATGCATGTAGAAACTCTGTTTGTGAAGAGGGAGGATCTAGCGGAGAAGTTGGAATAGGATGCTTGTTTTTTAGTGCCAAGAGAGTTTCTGCTGAGTCTGGTGCTAGGCTATCATTTGAAAAAAGTAAGCAGGCTGCCCCTTTTAAGTCTCCCTCACTTACTTTATTTTCAATTTTTTTTGATAAATTTACTGAAAATTTATTGCCTAAGAACTGGGACGTGTTTAAATTTTCGATAATTGAACGGCAGCAGTTCTGTTCGATAGTTTTAGTCAAAGAATTTTTTTATCATAGCCGTTTGAGTGGAAAACTTGGAATGAGAAAAATAGGTAGCTTTCCCAATTTGAGGGGGAATTTTCAGCTAGGATTTTTGCCAATATTTTTGTAAGATTTTCTGCCATCGTGATGCGTGCCCCCCGGAGAATACGTCGAATTAATGGGGTATTATTTTTTAAGCAGGCCAGACGTTCCCATAAAGGGGTATTACTAGTTCGAGGATTGGGGGCCGAATCTGTTAATGTGATGGGACACGCAGAAGAATTTGTTTGGGTATTTTGGTGGTGAATTTTTGAATTATGGATATTTAGACCCAGTAGGGGTTTAAAAAAAACCTCTTTAAAAAAACGCGGGGTAGGGCAATGAGGGCATTGAGAAAGTATGGTAAAAGTATTTAGTGAAATGGTACGGGTATCGGAGCATGTCTGCGACATAAGTTTCACGTGGTATGTGCACTGTCTAAATGTATTCCTAATCAAAAATAAACCGGGAGATTCGGTGACCTAAACTCAATAGAAATGATTTTATATAATATTAAACTTAAAGATATATAAATACTAGGAGGACGTTGTGGAGCAAGCCTGGAGGCGGAGACCGTATCTCTAGGGGGACGTCTTCATGCCGGCCGACGCTCGACGCAGCGTAGCCGGTGGTTTGTATAGACTGAAAAGGAAAAATAATAATATAAATAATGATGGTATTTGGAAGATATGTAAGACCTGTGAATTTTGACCCGGAGGCGTCCCGTCAGACAGGTGAGTTTGATGTTCTGTGCGGACAGCGGCCGATGGCACGAACCCCGGATGAGTCTGAAAACAAACACACCGATGAGTTGAGGATTCGTGAAGTAGATGAATGAACTTTTCCTATCTGCGACAGCGAATGACTGTAGTAAAATGTAAATTTAGACTCCTATAATTAGTTTATAATAACTCCTTTACGGTACAGACTGTCCTTTTATGGAACACACTGCTACTCAATATCAAGCAAGCTAACTCTGTATCGTCGTTTAAACGGATAACGGAACACTATTGGTCCTCCTTGATCTTATAATAATGCTGCATCTCTATGTATGCGTACTTATATACGTTATAGTCTATTATGTGCTTATATAATATATTATTATAAAGTCTACTACTTACTTTATTTGTATTTATACAGAACCTATTGTATATTACACGTTGTTTACACAATCGCTCTATGGTCCAATATTATTTTTCCCCAATCAAGGAGGTTGCCTGAAAGAGATCGCTTTAAACGATAAGATCGCTCTTTGTTCAACCTAATAGTAAGTAACCTAGTTTTAATTTACAGTAAACAATGAAGCGTTTTCATTCTATCATCAGCCCATAAACGTCCCATAGTTGGACTCGAGTCTGCCTATTTTTAGGGGCTCACTGACAGGTGTCATGTATCGATTAACTCGATGTACAGGCTTCATCACGATATTTTCCTTTAGCGTCACCGCATGAAAATTGTAACAAAACGCATATTAAATAAGAAAACTGTCTTAGTGGTGGAAGTCTCCTATTCAGATATCCAACCCACATCATTGGAAAAAGTAGAAATGAAAATTTCGTGTTGTGTATTTCAAAACAGTAGACACTGTACCAACTGAAAGATTTATCTGAATATTTTCAGCAAATAGTCTACAAAGTTTTTTTCATTAATATAAACCACTAACAACAGGATCCAAAGTAGAAAAATCTACATTTTGGATGCCCGTACTTTCTCGCATATTAAATCCGCTTTATTTCTCATTACATAAATCTGTAGGGGAAATCTTCTCGAGCTACATTTTTTATTCAAAATACCAGTTTAGTGTGGGTATCATTGAAAGTAATCAAGATGAATGCCGTCATAAATCGCCGGAACCCCGGCTACCGCAGGTAACCCTAGTAACTTGAGTGGGTTTAACATAGATACCCAATCGCAGTGACACTGACATATTTCATATAAGCTTAATACTATCGTGAACTACGTCTATCGCAATATATTTACGATTCAATAAAACATTTTTAAAAAGTTCACAATTACTAGTACACCCTCGTTTACACACACAAAACCTACTAGGATCGCTGTAAGAATCGGCTGACGTGGTAGAGCTATAATGTGATCACTATCTTGGTTACAGCTTTTAGGGCTCTCACGGAATATTGCCGTGAAACGGTTAGCCTTGAGCTAACCGTGAGTGAGAGTTCCGATGGCCCACTTCCACCTCCCCCTAATCTATCCCCTTTATCCCATCCTAAATGGCAAAGCTGGCCATTTATGTTGCAAATGCCTAGGTAACGCTAACCACTTCCCATGAGCTGTTTGCCAGGTTCGCAATAAAAATAAACTGACTGATGAGTAGAACGAAATTAGGACACGTTAATAGACATTGTGAAAGACACCTAGTGCCGTAAAGAATATCGGAAAATAAGCTATATTTGCTGGATGGAAAAGAAGACAGTGAACTCATAGATTTAACGCTAATATAAAACTATGGGAAAGTGTATGTGCTGGTGGTGGCCCAGGAAAGTTGTCCCAAAAATGTATCTATGTAAAAGTTTAGATAAATAAGTATAAATATCTCCTTCTCCCTTCCCAACCCTTCCTTTTTTTTCTTGCGTCCTTTGTCCTGGCTGTGGGCTCGCTCGCGGATTCATCTCCAGCCCGGACGGACGACGCCCGGCCTCTTTGCGGGCTGGCCTCACTATGTGTTAGCTGCAGATCTGAATCTCTCCGGTTATCTCGATCTCACCTCAAGGTGAGAGGAGCGCGCGGATCGGTGTGTGTCCTTCCTCTCCGGCCTTTATGTGTGGACGAATCTGATTTTTCCGGCGGTCACCCGCACGGCCGTAGCCTACAGCAGCTGGAGGTCGTCATGGATGACCCTCTCTCGCTACCACTGGCTTTGGTAGTCTGCTCCCTCTTCCGCTCCGCCACCTCCTTCGCAGGCATGACGGTCTTGCAGAAAAAGGCGGCTGCGTCCAACACGTCAGCGCTCCCGACCATGACATTCACCATGGCCGGTAGGGACAGATCCACATTCCAGACCGATGGCCGCGATGAGACTACGGTGCCGCTCGTTCCAGGCAGGACACGCCTGGAGGGTGTGCAGCGCCGTATCCTCGTCGCCGGTGTCACAATTATGGCACCTTGACGTTGGCTCGCGGCCAAGGCGACACAGGTACCTCCCGTAGCAGCCGTGCCCCGAGAGGACCTGTGTCAGCCGGAAAGTGCCGTTACGTCTATTTCTCCAGTCTTGCAAGACGGGCCTTAGTACCTCTATAGTGGCGAGGCTCGCGTTGGGGTGTCTGAGGCACTCTTCCCAGACTACCATGGCAACGTCGCGGAGTTCCGATCGGCAAGCCTAGTTTCCTGAGGTGGCGGTCTCGTGGCCGTCGCCAGGACCTCCTTGCGCAACTGGTATAGCAAAGCGAGGATCCTGGCTTCGAGGTCCCATGGTGGGGATCTGGCGAGTGTCGAGACCACTTCGAAAGACACCGTACGGTATTCCCTTATCGCCCTGACGGCCAGCACTTGCTGTTCTTGCCGCAGCAAAGCTACATTTCTGGTCGTCAGGCGGTCTGCCCATACGGGAGCCCCGTACAGGGCCATAGACTGCACAATGCCTTCGAAGAGTTTTCGGCGCGTGGCTTTGGGCCCCCTAATGTTGGGCAGCAGGCGCGAAAGCGCTCCCACCGTCCACTTGAGTTTGGAGGTCAATTGCCTAAAATGTGCCAAAAAGTCCCATCGGCTATTGAGGATCAGTCCCAGGTACTTCATGGTCTCCCCGATACCGATGCCGACGCCTCCTGCGACGATGTTGGTGTCCGGAGGTGGTCGCTTGCGAGGGCCGTGAAAAATCACGGCCTCGGTCTTCTGGACCATTCCCAACGTAATGCAACCATATAGTATAAACATAAGTATGTATCATATACAACAGTATTTAAGTATAAAGTAATACATTAAGGAGAAAAACCCAGTATTATATACATGTATTAGAAAATAAGTAAATTTTGTATTATATAGTCTGTAATAGTAATCTAGGATAATAATAGTTCCCTTTCTTGACACACGAAAAAGGTTATGCGTGCTGAATAAAAAATATATATATAAAATTATGCCCAAAACCGAAAAACATTTTATTCCTCTTCGACTAAAGAAGCTCTTACTTCATTCGTCAAAAGCCTTTACGTATCCGCTGGAAAATATTTTCGTATTTAAGCTTCTGTTCTTTATAAATTGTTAAAAACAGAGTATTATTTTCATTAAATTTTTCTCATACTCAAATAAAATATTCTAGCATAATTTTAATGTTATTTCAAAAAAATTATCTCAAAAAATATTCAAACATTCATATTACAAGTCCGCAATTACTTTGAATAAATACCCCTAAAAAATATGTTTATATGAATCGTCTCTTCATTGTAACATTTATTCATAGTACTTTTGCCCACACAATAACGATTTTTCACTGAACTTCACGAACTTGTTACTAGTACTCTGAAAAATATTCAAATTGTACTTAATTGTTGTAACAAATTACTCGTATTACCTAAAATTGTATTTAAGTAACTATGAAAACGTACCTGATATTTTTTGTTTTTACAGAAAATCATTATTAGAAAATATCCCCCTCTACGCTATGCCATAGTATTATTTATTATTTAGAGTGTCATAGATTTTTTGGAGATCGACAATGCATACAGATCCCTGGTGATACATACGCCCATAGGCGACAGCAACCATTTTCCATCAGGTGAGCAGATTGATTTTTGCCTGCTTCATAGAATAAAAAGAAACCTGTACTTGACATTTGTTTTATGTTTACCTTAAAGAGATACTGCTAGACAAGCTTGAATAATCAATATTCAGTTATATTAGGTTGGGGAAAAATTTTCTTCGCATTTTAAATAAAAATCCAAAAGGTTTTTTTATAAAGTTTATTTACATTTGACTAAAGTATGTAGGTGCCATTTTGGTGGATAACTTTTTGCCAACTTGTAGGTAGGGACGTGATCCCATTGCTATAAACATTTTGGGGCTTCTGATCAAAAAACTGCGACAAGTGGTTTTGGCAGTCCTCTCGTGATGTTAACCTGACACTGCCTAAGGAATTCTGCAGAGACCGAAACAGGTGAAAATCTGAAAGTGCAAGGTCAGGACTATACGGTCGATGCATTAACACCTCCCAGCCAAACTCTCGTAATTTTTGCTGAGTGGCTAAAGATGTGTGAGTTCTAGTGTTATCATGGTGAAAAACCACACCCCTTCTGTTGATTAATTCCGGCCGCTTTCATCAACTTTTTGCTTTAATATCATCAGTTGTTCGCAGTGCAGTTCAGAATCGATGGTCCTGCCTGGCGGTAACAGCTCATAATGAATAATGCCCTTCCAAACCCACCATACACACAGTATCACCTTGTTGCGAGTTAGCCCGGGTTTCGCCACAGTCTGTGAAGCCTGACCGGCCTTTGACTACGATCTTATTCGCACGTTCTTGTCGTACGTGACCCACTTATCATCACCAGTTATCAGCTTCTTCAAAAATGGTTCGGTTTCATTACATCGTAATAAAGAATCACAAATGAGTACACGGTTCATTAGGTTTCTTTCAGTGAGCTCATGAGGCACCCAAATATCGAGCTCTTTTGTGTACCGAGCTTTTTTCAAACGCGCCATAACCATTTTGCGGTCAATTCCCAGTTCTCCAGCTACATTGTAACTACTAATATGCCGATCTTGCTCCACTTTTTCAAATATGGCATAAATTTTGTCCGTAACAGGGCGACCAGAGCGACGTGCATCTTTGATATCAAAATTTCCGGATTGAAAACGCTTAAACCAAATTTACGCTACTCTCACAGATACTGCATTAGGTCCATAAACATCACAAATTTTTTTCGCGGCTTGTGTTATGTTTTTACCTTTTTTGTAATAAAATTTTAAAATTTCTAATGAAGAAATTCGATACATTTTAAAATGTATCGAATTTCTTCATTAGATTCACTCATTTTAACAATAAGAAAACAAATGAAAGTCACACATTTTCCTAATTTGAATTTGGAATTGTCTACTTTAAAATTAAAACTTTTTAATTATACCAAAACCAGCCAGATACAAATGGTATAGCCAAAGAGATCTTATTACAAGTTCATACATACTATATGCGAAAAGACTTTTTCCCCAACCTATTATGATATAATGAATTATCTATTGTATCTACATATATATATTATATATATTAGCTATCATCTTTATTCCAAAAACAAGTATCAAATATTCCTTCTTTCATTGTTATTAAATGACAAACCTTTTATATCTAATAAAATATTCTCCTCTGCGGAAATGAATCCTAATAGATGTTGTACAAACAACATCCATGTATTTTTCGTTTTCAAACCCTTTCTTTTGTTCGTAAGCCTCTGTAAAATAGTCTAAGAAAAGTATAAAGAATATTTGTGTATCTAAGATTATATTGAATGATATAATGAATATTATAATGAAGATCTGTTTAACGTTGTTAAATTGGATGTTAACATGTAAAATTATCGGCTTACAAATCATAATTTTATATCGTCAGCGCTTGTAAGTATTCGTGTAAGTACTATTCTTCCACTGAAAACATGCGTTATGTGCGTTGTGGTCACATAAAGAGCGCAATTTAAATAAATATGTAGTTTATCGTCTATAATTTAGCTAAGATCGTCGCTACGACATGGGACCTCCTTACCTTTACTTGGGCACACTCATAAAGTATTTTTGAATAAATTAAATATACAAACTAAAGGTTATACAGAATAGTCCCGAGCTCTTGTGGCGCGAGATAAACACATCTTATGAAATTTATTATACGGCTCTATTTAGGTCTTTTGACCTTTCCATAATACAATTAAGAACTCAAACATTGAAGGGTTTTAAAATAATATAGAGTTAACAAATGTAATTTTGTTATTTTCGAAACATTTTACTTTATACGCCAAATTAAAAACGAAATGTAGAAAATGTGCTTTAATTTATTCAGGATTATTTTAAGATGTGACTCATTATAGCTGTATCTTGTTGCGTAGGTAACATACATTTGAAATATACAAATACAATAAACTTAAAATAAACATTTCACATGTACACACACAACATACATATACACATACATTTACATAACTACACATTTCCACATACATCACAAATGTTAACACGAAGTAATTTTTAAACGTGTTACTTTAATATAATTTTCTTTTTATAATGTACTATCGGTCTCGCAGACTTTGTCCTGCCCTAAAAAAAATAAAAATCTCAAACCCGATTCCAGGGCCACCCTACCGAGTCTAATAGTGAATCCAAGCCACCCCGGGACCCACTCTAACACATACAATTTCATCAGAATCGTAGAACCCGATTCCAGCGCCAAGTATTTTGTTTAGATTGATGGGTTACATTATTGAAGTTTTAGTAGAGATCTCTAACTTTTATATAGCCTATATTAATCAGGGATAATGTAGCATTTGAATGGGAAAAGAATTTTTGAAATCGGTCTAGTAGTTTTTGAGTTTATTTGTTACAAACATACAAAGATATTTCCTCGTTATAATATTAAGTATAGATTACGTATCTGTCATTTACAAATTATGAACATGAATCTCGCAATATTATCATAAGCCGTTATCAGACAGTTCATTTCTTCTTTCAATTTGGATCAATCAATCTAATTGATCCATATAAACACTGACTTGAATAATTCCATCTCATTGAATACCATCGTATCATTTTAATTATGGTCCTATAAAACAAATTGGTTGATCCGTTTATAATCAGCTTTACAACTACTTTCGACCAGGTGATTTGCCTAAGCCATCTTTATTTAGGCTGCAGCTTAACGTAGTTGCAGTAAGTGTTATGGGTAGGCGGAGACTCAAATTTTCGGTCAGTGGAGGGCTTACCGCTTTTGAGTGGGTCAAATGTTTTCGAAGTCGTGGTTTTAGCAAAACAGCTGGTCTCCTTTGACTCTGGCTCGATTGATAAGAGGAATAACGAAGTGGTTTTATGGGACATTCGACAGCGTCACAAGCACACAAAGCTGCCCCTGACTGAGGCCCCAGTTTTATAATTATGGTTTTACTAGCGAGCCCTACAATCGTTGTCCTATCCTGAATAATAAAAATTTCTAACGCATTATATAATTATTACTAAAAGTATAAAATTAAAAGTTCAGTTTACTAGCATATGTCACCCGGGATACCCGTAAAGACAAGTACCCAACAAAGGAACCTACGTAGGTAATATATTATAAAAATAAACACATAATATAAGTACAATACTCTGAAAAAATAAGACATCTTCCTTTTCTCTTCGATGATCGTGTATTTAAATTTAAAAATAAACTGCCAAATGAATCTAAGAACAATTTTCTATATGAAATTCAATTTAAATAATTTAATGTTGTAGACTATGGTTAACGTAATGAAAGAGGTTATATTATTCGCCGCTTTGTACCAGAGTTTCACCTCTAGGAAGTTATCACAAAGTATCTCATTAATTCAGAAAATAATGTTGAGAAATTTACTCAATCGCGGAAACAATTGTGCGATGGGAAAAGTTGCCAACTTTTTCAATTAGATGAATTTCCCGGGACGATGTTTTTCGATTAATATTTAGGCTATAGATGATCACATATAAAATATGTGCATTAGTCTAGTTTTTTTTATTGCAGGAATTCAGCAGACAGGCAGACGGCCCACTTGATGGAAAGGGGTTACCATCGGAAGCATATTTACAGTAAAGGTTTTATTAATATTTAGTTAGAGTAAATTTGTAGGATTCTTTAAAAACCATAACGACGCCTACAAATTTACTCTAACTCAATAAGAATAAGACCCTAAGAACATAAGTGTCGTACCTTGGAAGATGGGACGCCCCTTAGTATGAGACGCATCGTGTGTTGATACGTTAGCGGCCTCCCATCTTCCAAATACAGCTAACACTGCCGGAGGAGCTGCCACACTTCAAGAATCCCTGAAACGCCGCAAATATGCATCCGTCGGTGATGGGTACATATTTGTGGTTTTCGGGGTTGAGATTTTGGGGCCATGGGGACGTGAGGCTTATCAACTTTATCGAGACCAACGTGGCTAGTGCTCTAGTAGGGAATGTTTATCTAGTATTTATAGAGTAGGTAATATCTCACATTTTCCATAGTTTTGAAATGCTGCTTACTGAGTAATAATAGCTATGAGACACAGACTTGCATTACAAGTTAGGAGATTGGGAGTAGACATTCTTGTAAAACTCTCTTAAGTAAAGTTATATTAAGTACATTATATTCCGTTTTTATCTGTGCAGGATAAAGAATACAATTTGCTGCAGCCGGGCGGCCTGTCGCAAGAGGCGACAAAACAACCCACAGCCATGTGGTATTTACCCGTTTGGATGGCTACCCCTGGTCTAAAGTATGCCGCTATAACAACCTTGAGTTCTGTATCGGCATTAGTGTCCAGGTTGCGGCCTCCCTTTAGAGAGTGGCAGCACATTGGTAGCACTTTTGGTGTTACAAATGTCCATAGGCGATGGTAACCGCTTTCCATCAGGTGGGCCGTCTGCCTGTCTACTTAACTCATGCAATAAAAAAAAACATCAGTAGTCAAGGTTAGTATTCAAGAACGATATTCATTCGTAAAACTAAAGGGTAAAATTGGTTAAATTTTAATATCGCGCTACTTTCTAGGCACCTCGTGTATTCGAAAAGGCTTTTTATCTGCTCGGATATTACCCTTTTTGAATCGAATTCGAAATTAAATTACGTAGCTCGATGAGTTTAGTGCGTTAGGCGATAGCTCACGGGTTTTACATTCAGTCAGAGCATAACATCTAAATTTCTTCGTGTGTAATAAATCTTCCCGTTTTAAATTTTTTCACCGTTTTTCAAAATCGTCTTTACAAGGCTAATTAGCTATTAATGTACCGCAGTAAAGGTCGATTGCTAAAGTGATAGACCACAAACGTCTCCACTCAGCTAAGATGAAAATGTTTCGATGGATTTGTGGTGCTATAAGAATGGATAAGGTGAGAAATGAATACATAATGAATACATTTTTGAAAATTACATCCGTGACTGAAAAATTGAGAGGAAGAAAACTATACTGGTATGGGCATGGAAGGAGGAGGAAAAAAGTCACGTGACATAAAGAATATTAAATTGCGAATTTGTATTTATACAAATGTATGAATGTATGTATACCAAAAAGAGATGGATGGAATTGTGTGAAAGATGATATGATGATTTGTCGTGTGACAGAAAACATATGTCAGAATAGAGGAGTATGATAGGAAAAGAAATATTGTGCCAACCCCAAATAATTGGAAGAAGGTAAAAGTAAAGAGAGTAAAGGTCGACTGCGAATTCTAACCGATATCAAAGACTGATGTGGAGGCGATGCGATGGTCGATACTGCAATACTGACTAATCACTATTTTCACTATTATAAACAGTTGGGATTTTCCATGCGATCACACCTATTAACGCTGATAATTATCACGAAATAGATTTTTTTAATGTTCTATATTCAAAATCAAACAATAAAAAATTCAACTAGCGTGAATTTCTGTCGATATCATAAAATAACGTACTAAGAAATGATATACGAGTATTTTTGTTATTACCATAATAATAAAGTTACAAAAGAAATATTGAAGATATACGTACAATCAAGATATTAAAATAAGTAATACTTGTAAGTTCTTTTTCTGTGCTCTTAACCTCATTTATTGCGTGTATTATTACATCAAATGAATAACAGCTGTTATTCATCCAGACATATAAAAGGTCGGAGAATAATATTTCACGTCAAGAAAATAATTAATATAACTTATCAAGTCTGACCCTTGTATGCTATAATAAAATTTATTTGGTTCTACTATTGCAATGAAATATAACAACAGAACGGATCAGTATGGCGATCCAGCGAGGAAACGTAGCCAGCCTTCTGGGCACCTTACCCATAGAAGACGATGACCTGGACTCAGTATTCTACTTATAGTCTTGAGGGACTATGAGTAGAATACAACACAATCAAATTAAGTTTTCTTGCATTGATTCGATTATATTATATGTAATAGATTATAATACAAATTATTTTTTTAAAAAACAATAGAACAAAAAAACTGCAATAATTATTTAAAAAAGAGCCAAATGCGTGTTTCACCAGCGAAGGTTTCCGTAAAGGTGACTAACGTAGACTGAGCTAGAGAAACTCAAAAAATCTTTTAATCTTGATTATAAAAGATCCAAATCCATACTTTTTTTCATTCCCATAACTGCAGTTTTTCGCTATGTTTAGCCGTTTCCAACGGTTTTTCGCAATCTACTCGAAATTTTGAGGGTGTACTAGCCAAACGAATCTCATATTTGGATTCAGTGCATTGAAATACATGTAGATTGGGTCTGGTCAAATGTTAGTTACAGATCACTTTTTTGTGTGCCGGTGTAATTGATTTCACTACACTACTATACAAAAATACCTGTACCATTCTATACCAATATTATAAAGAAGAAAGATTTAAACCAAAATTTATTATTTTGGTGCTTATTTTAAAAATGCTATGACAGTGGAACTTCTTTCAATTTTTGATAAGTCTTCTCAGACAAACGAAAAAGAGTAAAGAGCCTACGTGAACAAAAGCGTCAAATGAAATGAAACATTTTATAAAAACTTGTTTGTGTGCGTAAATTTATGTAATATAAACGTGGTTTGTGTGTCTATGTAATAATAGTAAAGTATCCAATGGAAAACATTTCATCTTTATCTGTACTAGACTGAGTTCTCGTAGCCCACTGCAGCGCAATCAGCATCCTATTCTAACAATGAAATCCTTTAGCTGACTTCATTTTGAAAGGATGAGACTCTATCTTTCTATTAATGGTCTATGCACGTCATGAATAATATAAATTTTAAAAGGAAATATATCTTACTAGCTGTGCCCGCGACGTCGTCCGCGTGGAATTTGTTTTCAAAACCCCCAATTTAGAAACTTTCTTCATTGGTGCTCCGCTCCTATTGGTCTTAGCGTGATGATATATAAGCCTATAGCCTTCCTCGATAAATGGGCTATCTAAAACTGAAGAATTTTTCAAATCAGACCAGTAGTTCCCGAGATCAGCGCGATCAATCAAACAAACAAACAAACTCTTCAGCTTTATATATTAGTATAAGATAAAAGTGTCCTAACTTCAATTATTTACATTTTTAAACCGTTAAACTTAATCTGCACTGAAAGTAAGATCAAAGATTATTTAATTATGGGCAAAAGTTCTCATGATAAATTAATTTGCTGGTCTCAGTCAGTTAATTATAAGATACCTGTTATCGCTTAGAGTAATAAATTAACAGAGTCATAATAAAGCTCGGGAATTTTCTACAATGCAGACATTAAAAGAATATATTATAGTATGCATTTTTATGGTTCCGTTGTCATAGCTCCCAAAGTGGTAAGAATTGTGTTCCACTCTAACTTTTGAACTATGAAGTTATAACATTATAATACAACTTATAAATAGGTGACAACTTAATTATATTGTACTTTATACTATGTAATATATTCTAAAGCTTAATTTACATTTATATATGTATGTATATTATTTAGTATATATATATTAATACTGCTCCTTCCATACAGTTTGCCCCTATAAATACATACATTTTGGTTATTGTATTTTTTTATTGAATGAGTTCAGCCGATAGGCAGACGGCCCACGTGATGGAAAGCGGTTACCATTGCCTATGGACATGCAACAGCAAAGGTGTTACAAAAGCACTGCTGTTCTCTTACGGGAGACTGGAACCTGGCAACTAATGCCGGAACAAAACTCAAGTTTGTTACGGCGGTATACTCTAGATGCAGTGCAAATGCCCTACCTCCTGGCTATGGGTTGTTTTGTCGCCTCTTACCTCCGGCCGCCCGGTCGCAAAGAGCGTTGACATATAGGTATCCAAGCATACATATAAAACTCATATGGTTGCTAATTTGACTTCGCTGTAATGCTCATGTTCTGTCTCTTCTTTATACCGTAAGGTTTAATCCTAGGACCCAGTCTTAACTTAAAAAACATTTTCAGTTCTTTCACAGTGATTACAGATCTTTGAGACCGTCAGAGAGATTGCGACTCAGGACACCGTTGCATACTGTTGTGTCCAGGTATTGGGAACTCTAATAAAACAACTGTTTCAGAAGGTGTCACACAACCACAAATACGATCGCCTGCTTCTGATCACCAAATAAAAATAACCAGAATAATAACAAGCGACGAACGTTCTACTGTATACATTTATTTCCAGTATGTCACACATACTCCAGAGATTTACACATGATCGTTCTCTGCTCAGGCTGTGCATATCTGGAATGCTCTGCCGGCAGATGGGGCATCTGCTAAATCTATCCATTCTTTTAACGGACTTGTGAAGTGAACACTGTACAACGTGTTTATTATCTGTCTTATATGTATATATTCCGTATATATTTTATAGCTATATTATGTATAATATCATTGTTGTCTTATTATTACTATATAGTTCAGCTGCACGCCAAGGTTATATTTGCAATTAGATCTTGTCCATACAAAGGTTGCCTGAAGGGATTTCTTTAAGCAATAAGGCCGCCCATTTTACTACCTGTATTTAAGTTTATTGTGTATTTTTACTCTGTCATGTTGGTGTACAATAAAGAGGTGTGTGTGCAGGTATACCTAATTTCTTGTAAATGCTATTCAAAACCGTAAACAAGGAACAAACGAATATATAAATAATAATTAAAATAAACAACCTAATAAATTAATTTGTCACTAAGGTAGGTAATTTAATTAATTAATTAAATTAAGTAATCTATAACAATAATTAGAATTTAAGAGTCTGCCTATCATGGAAAATATTAGTGCAAACTATTATTTATGTGTCATAAATAATCACAATAATTTGTAATTTTTAAAAATTTTGTCTATATGTCTATCTGAAAGTTTCCCTGGAATAGACTCGGAAAGGACGGATTTCAGTGAAAATTTTGGGGAAATGAATTATCTTTCTTCATGTGTGTTCCATTTCGATATCTTGCAGAGATCAGGAGACAAAAATATTTAATATTACGCGAAAGTAGTTGTGGGTAAAGTAATAGCAATATAAAATTTGATATTGACATAAATAACGGTATGTAATTCCTTTGTTACTGTAACATGCATCATGATACTGTAGCGTAAATAAAAAATATCAAATCAAAGGTATTTGAAAATAAGATACGGTACGTCTACGAAACAGTTGTTAAGGGCGCTCCATATTCTCGCACATTTTCGACAAGTTTGTTGTTGAATCCACCTCACAAGAGACTCGTTTCGTATTTTGTGAACAATATTTGCAATTGTCGCCAACCAGTGTATCAGTGCTGCATCCATCTTCACGAGTGTTGTGAAAATTGCTCGTTTATACCAAAATTGTGTTCACGAAGAAGAAGTCGGCGCCGACCATTGGACTCAAACCCGATCTTCGCAAGGTGAGTTGAACTACTCGTTGTACGATTTATTCTCACTGGCTAACGATCCGTTTAATTTCGCACACAATTGGAGCCTGCAAGAACATTATGAAAACGCGACAAACGAACACGTTAACCTATACCCCATACTCGTCTCTTAATTTTTTCCCGTTCTAGTGGTAATGTAGCAGGCCCTTTAAGGTGTGACAAGTTTATTCACAGTTGGTTTGATGCAGCGCTACTCGCTCGCGCTAAGCTCATCAAAGCCTCCCACGATAAACCCACTGACCTTTATGTGCTTTCTGCTGTAAATAAATCCTTCAAGAAAACTGATCGAGAGAATTTCAGAGCAATAATCGTGAGAACGTTTATTGCTCTGAATATTATAATCTATACATATAATAAAACTGTAGAAGTCGAATTTCTGTACAATGAAAAAAAATGCTAAAACCGAGTCAGGGGGATGTAAGAAGTGAAATAGAACTAATTTAAATTTTTTTTAATTTTTTGTTTCTCTGTTTGTCTGTTTGTCTGTCTAGTTATACCGGCTAATCTTCGAAACGACTGGACCGATTTAAATGAAATTTTGTATGGTGGTAGCTTATGTCCCTGGTCAACATATAGGATACTTTTGATCCCGAAAAATTAAAGAGTTCCCGTGAGATAGTTAAAAAACCGCACCACGCGGACGAAGTCGCGAGCATCAGCTAGTATAATATATATAATATGTATATATATATATATATATATATATATATATATATATATATATATATATGTGTGTGTACAGGGTGGAATTTTTTAATGCCACCTGGAGGGAAAGTACTCTAAATAATAGAGATAGCAAATTCTACTCCAAAGAAGCATTTCTTTATTTTTGAAAAGAAATAAAACTGAATTCAAAGATTTTCGAAAATTCTCTTGCTTCACTCGGGAACGAAACGACTAAAATCTGTAAAAATTACAGCTGTAATTTTATTGCCTCGATCGTTAGGGTCAATCACAAGGATGAAATCTTTCGGTTTTCCTTTCATTAAATATACCAAGTATGTTAGAGAGATTTCATCTTTTCAAAAATAAGGAATTGTTTCTTTGCAGTTAAATTTGCTATCTCTATTCTTTAGAGTACTTTCCCTCTAGGTGGCATTAAAAAATTCCAGTCTGTATATAATGTTTTTATAATATATAATATTATAAAAACAGAATTCTTGTAATATTTTATGTCTTTGAAGACCACGAGCCACAAAAATGGCACGGACTTTTGGAGGGCTTGCGTGGGGCCCTGTGAAGGCCAACACGTAGAGGCCCCTTGAAAAATTTAATGTAAATGTGGCGTGACACTGACCGGCGATTATCCCTGCCTACACCATATGATAATGTAACCAAGGACAAGCCCCGGCCAGTGCAGGACTATTGTGAGAAATGATATCAGAAAATACCGGGCTGTTGGGGTGAACTGCTATTGGTACTAGGGGTCTGGGAATATGGAGACTATGGCATTTGCCCGTCGCAATGCTCGGGGACCATAGAAAAATAGTCAGATGGTGACTCGCCACTCGCTGCATGGGCCCCGAAAAATGCCATAGAAGACAGAGGCAACATGGGTGAGAGTGGTTAAGGGGTGTAGAGAGGTGAGCTGCAGGTTCACCGAAGCTACTTCTGACGTGATGCCATCTATCACTTCCACCTTGTATTCTTCTAAAATTCTTGTAAAATTGTTATGTTTGCATGTTTGTGTATTCGTCTATTTCTTTTAATGTCATAATCAATTTTATAGGAAAATAATGGACCTATATTGATTATTCTTTTTATTTTATTAGCAGGTACACACAACAAATTTCAATCTTGACGGCACAGAGCTTAAATTAAAATAGTGTAAACATATATTGTAACTTAATATTATGTATACAAAGACAAAATTAACATTAAAGAGCTTAGGTAATTGTAACTATAGTATTAATAGTATTTAGAGAAATGTATAAATATAATAAGAACATTATATTCATACAGAAATGGAATGTAAATTACTATAAAAAAAAACATATTATATATACAATTTATTATTATTTATATTTGAATTAGTGGAGAATATCTTTCAAAAGCCGACGGAATTTTTGGAAATTAAGTAAGAATTTGTAATTAATATGCCGCTACACTTACGGAAGTAAGTCGACTACGGAGTCGATCGTAGGGAAATATCGAAATAAAAAGAATTAGAGAATTATTGAAATTTTACGTTTCAATGTTACATAGTCGTGTGGGATATTTTTAGTCTGATTTTAAAATATATCTTTGATGTTTCTTTATAACTTTTGTATAAATTCGAGATAATATACTATACTTCCCATCCAAAGTAAATAAAATTATGTATAAAATGGGAAATTCTGAAAAAATCAAGGTAGAATAATAAGGAAAATTAACAAGATAGATCTTTGTTTCCGAGATATAGAGTATTTTTAATTAAATGCTCTAGTCTAATTGTTACTAAAACAGTGGACATTTTTCAACTCTACAGAATTCTTCATTATTTTTTTTGGTTTTTTTATTCCTGGAGATCAACAGACATGCAGACGGCTCACTCGATGTAAAGCGGTTACCATCGCCTATGGACATTTGCAACACCAAAGGCTACAAATGCCCTTCTGCTCTCTTAAGGGAAACTGGAATATGGTCACTAATGCCGGAACACAACTCAAAGTTGTTATGGCGACATAATTTAGACCAGGGGTGATAGCCATCCAGTCGGACAAATGCCCTACCACCTGGCTAATTATACGTGGACTGCCGCGCATTTACTAGATTAATCAAATTCTAACGACCTTATTCATATAGAGTTATAGTAAATTTGTAAGCTTCTTTATAGTTCTTCTTTAAAGTTACTCTAACTCATTATGAATAAGACCGTAGCTAACTAGTAATGGATAGTAAGCCCATCACGCTTGTTCAAGACGGATTGACCAGTTCTAGGTAGCCATCAATGATCTCGATGTTGATGTTTTGGTTTCCTCACGATTATTTTCTTCACCTTTAGTACCTATATACTGCATTATGTACAACTCTGGGGTAGATCCCATATATTCGGTCCTAACTTTTTGTGATCTCACTTGTGATCAAACTGGCAACCGGTCCACGTGATGGTAAATAAGCAGGAAATCGAATCCGAGATCTCTGAGCTCTTACTCGACTACAGACGCCGACAACACACATATAAACTGAATAATCACATGCATGCAGGTAAATTAACTTTGAGACGGTTTTGCGTTTGTGAAAGTGTATTGTCAGCACATAAATAAATGAATCATAATTTTTAATAATTAATTTCAAGTTTATAGGTTCTGTAAATATACAACTACTGCAAACGCAAAAACATCTCGAAGCTAATTTACCTGTACTTTGTTTCTGATTTTCAAATAACCAGTTCTGGTAAAAAGTAAAAATTAATGTATTAAATGAATCATCTTAAGCTAGCTCCTCAGCTTAGCTGTGAATTATGAGTTGCCTTAACAAATTTTTCTTTTTTTAACAAACATTATTTAATCCAGCAAGTTCACAGCCATTAGCCGATCCTTCAAGATTTCTTTAACGGGCATTAAAAGTTCCGGCGAACAGCGACGAGTGACGAACGAGCGGATAGATAGGCTCGCGATAGAGTAATTCTTTTAAAAGTTACTAATGTCTTTACCCAGGGCGTAGGCGGCTTACATTGAAAATTCGGCGCGCACCCAAAATCTAATTTGCATCAAAAGCGACTACTAAAAACGTACTCAATAACGGCGGGAGATTATTTATTCGGATTTTACTGGCTTATTGTTTTCAAAATTCATTGTTTTAATTAAACACTGATTTATATAAATAGCACGTAAATAAATTTGTGGAAATCGTTTTAACTTAGTAGTTAACTCGACATATATTTGTCTCACTCCAATAGTATATGTTGGACTTCTCCTATTATATTAATGTACAATTCCCTTAGTTCTAAAGTATAGGACTTTGTTAACAGGAAACTAAATATTGATGGTCTCAATCGTTATGAAGTCAAAGCAAAAGTGAGCACCTGGGTGCAAAGTTTATCTTATGACGAAACAGAAGAACTGCTTACATACTTGGTTTAAAATAAACACACCCTCAAACAAGCCCTTATACACACACACACACACCTACACACACACACACACGCACGCACACACGCACGCACACACGCACGCACACACGCACGCACACACAAACACACTCAACATATGTTTAAATGTTTAATGTAATATACACTTAAATTATTTAAAAAAATTGTTAATTAATAAATTAATTTAATAAGCTCAACGCAACCTAACCTAGCCCAACCATAATGTACAATAAATAAAAAAAAATTGAGAACGTATCTTAGCTGATTGTACCGAATTCTGCCGCGACGACATCGAGAAGATATGGTGGTTTTAGTAGAATACGAATTTTTGACACTATCGCAATGGAGTGGTCGTACTTTGAATATCTTCGCGAAGCCAAGACATTGAAATAGCAGAATTAGGCGTGATGTCCTGACATGTGCCTAATGTTCGAATTATCATATGGTAATGGTGAAAGAAAAAGCCGTGAAGAAACTTGCATATAAAATATGAAATTATTATTTTGGATTTTGATAGCCAGGCGGTCTTGAAAAATTCACCTGTATATAATAAATTTCATGTTGATCGGTTTATTACTTAACTTTTCTTTTGTTGTCACGAAGTGGAAATGCTTTATACACAACTCACTACTTATGGATAGGCAGTGAGGTCTATTATTCCCTAGCTACTAAACTGGGCAAGATATAGCTGGTTTTTTTTATTGCATGAGTTCAGCAGACAAGCAGACGGCCCACTTGACGGAAAGCGGTTCTACCATCGCCTATAGACATTTGCAACAACAAAGGCGCTGCTGCTCTCTTAAGGGAGACTGGAACCTGGTCACTAACGCCGGAACAATGGCGGCATACTCTAGACCAGGGGTGATAGCCATCCAATCGGGCAAATACCCTACCACTTGACTGTGGGTTTTTTGTGCCCTCGTATGACAGGCCGCTCGGCTGCAGGAAATTGTACTCTTTCTCCGTTCCTGCACTGATAAAAATTGTTATAAAATCATTAGTATTTTTTCCATCTTATTTTCCTTCATATACTAACAATGACATCTTTTGTATACTCAAAACATTAGCTACTGGCACACATGCCACAATATCTTAAAATTTATACTAAAGAGCTTTTCCTCGGGCAGCCTGTCAATTTTCCAAGAGTTTTCATTGACGACAACAAGATGGCGCGTCGAACATATTTTTTTTCATTTCCCCGTTACATGTATTTTACATTTTAGCTAAAGGAAAGTAAGGGCCGCTTGCATACCGATCGCTTTTAAATAAAAATTAGTTAATCATATTAAACTGCCTAAATACGTTTTACACAAAACGTATTGACAGTTTTTTAAGCATATTTAGAGGAAAATTTTGCGTTGTGCAAGACGCTAATTGTATTTAAGGGTGTTAAATGCGTTTTATGTTTTTTAAATAAAATTAAGCAACGTTGTGCAAGCGGCCCTAAGTCTCTTTGGGATTGCTTATAATCAATTTATCACTCACAAAAAGTCTATTAAAAATATATTTAAGTTACTTTTACTTTGCAGGTATTTATTTTATTATACTTAACTTATTATATTGATTATACTTAAGTATTTTAGGTTTGTATCCGACCTTCCTATTATTAGATAGTGGATTTAAAACAATTATTTCTTCTAGAATTTACAATTCGCTAATAGGGAAAGAATAAAAATTACATAGATAATAATATTATATTTTTTGTTATAAGATATTTTTACATAAATTTTTGATTCGACAAAGAATATCGAAGTCGTTAGTATTTACAAACAATAAACATTTATTTTCACTGCAATCAGTTTTCCGCAAGAAAGCTATAAAACTACATTTGCAATGTTAATATTGATTTTTCTATCAACTACAACCTAGAGGCAAGAATCCGTTGAATTTACCCATGGGTCGCACAAGGATGTAAAAATTTCCCTGTGTTCTTAATCCGTGCACGTTTTGCAAGCAGTCACGCAGCTACCCTCATTAGACGTCCTTGAATTCGTTTTCTGGTGGAATCGCACGCAGGTATTTATTGCGGAAGTTTTGACTGGAACAATAACTAATGAAAGTTCAACCAGTTGGAATTATTTATTGGTCATGTTGCTAATAAAATTTATTAATGAATATATGGTATATGAAGAATCCTTTTTACTGTCCCATTATGAAATATTAGGCACAGAAGTGTTATTATTTCTTATGTTCGTCTGTTTGTATGTCTATAGATTATGTCATAAATATTTTTCTTGAAGACTATTCATTTTAAATAAATTTTTACTAAAACCAGTGGTGGAAAGGGGAACCAAATCAAGTGCAAGACACCCCAAAAAACTTATACTAAAATCCGAAGTGGTGCCGAGAGTAAGCAGTTATTAAAATCAATGGAAAGCTCAATCAGAGTATTCAAAAGATCATAGATAGCTACCGGCACCCAGCACAACCAAGTTTTTCCATGGTCCTTCGAGCCGGATTTTGATTCCCTTTCTTTCCCATTACACACAACTTATTATACGTATATTAAACACAAGCACACACATTAATTTGGTTGTTGGTATTCACTCAAGCTCTAATGTAGGAAAATAAATTTTATGATACTTGTAATTCTATTGTTATTCTCTTAATAATGAACCTTCGATTAACAATATATCGAATCCTAGTTCAACGCATGTAAGCTTATTGAGTCTTTCATAGAATTCATTATTTTGTTTAACAATAAACAAAAAATCAATTCTAAAGTTCGCTGACTTATTTTTAGCGGAAATTAGTACTACAAGCAAATACTAACATTCTAAGTACCAAAGTATCATTGTATTTTGAATACTTCTCTTTTTAAAACATAAGTTTGGACAATTTGTGTATATAGTTATAGAAAAAGTATACTAGGGAATGATATTCACCCAGTTAACATGTAACTCGTGACTCACTTTTGCCACACAGGTGACACCACCAGTCCTTTCTTGCTTTTATAGAAAATTTCAACTAAAAATTTCAATGAAGCTCTATTTAAACATATAATATGTATGTTTAATTTAAAAAAAAAATTTTTTCAATTTTATTAAAAAACATTATGAATAAATTCAAAGTCCTAATTAACTCTTTGTCAATTTCATGAATTTTGTGTATGTCATTAAAATTTAATTACTTTATTTCTTCTGCCTTTTTAATTTATTCTAGTTTTTAATATAGCTTAATTTGTAATTATTCTTTCATTAATCAACAATACTCAATTCTGAAAATTAAACATGTTATGTATATATATATTTAAGTATTAGCTAATAATGATTAATTAAATGTTTAATTTCAGTTTCTAATTTATTTTTAATTTTTTATTGTATTTTAAAGATTTTAATTATGTTAATATCTGAGAACTTAATAAACATTGGTTCTTTATTTAATTTAATTATATTTTAAAACAAAAGAGAAGAAATTGTGAAATCTGCTCTCTCGCATATACTGGTGTCGTAATAAGTCGCGACGCCTTCCTTGTCTCGCCCTACAAAAACTACACAAAACCATACCACGGGACTAACATGTAATTACATAATTTCACCACACTACCTGTAAATGACTAATGATCATTCAACAACAAATATGTTTATTTTTAATAAATATGCACGAAACGCTAGGTTGCCAATTTTTTACGTGACAGCCCAAAAAACAGTGTAGGTAATATTTTTATCATTATTGTATACATATGTGTACTAATGTGTATAGAGCATTCGTAAGAGGACCAAGGTAACCAACATAGATGGGTCAAAAATTATCAATTTGATGTGGAAGTGGTTTGATCAGTTACAGGGCCGTTGACTAATAGAACAAGTCTTAGAGTTGAGACCAAATTTTGGTAAATATAACTTAAGACGCCCGCCCTCCAACCTGATGGACTAACTACCTATGCAAAGCCGCCATTAGAGGCTGGATGAGAAAAACAGACGATGAGGATTTGCGATACAAATTTGGGGACGCGCATTACCACTGCAAGGTAAATAGAACAAAGAAATAAACTCATTGTCACGCCTATGTATTATTTAAAGATTAGTAAGGATTTATTATTTGTAGTACGAAGTTTCATAAATATTCAAAATCTTATCGTAATACATACATCATGACATAAGGCATAAGTACTAATAACAGAAGGATTATTAAGTATAGTTTCTAAAGATGAAGGTGGACTGGTAATTGCTGGTATGAACGATGAGAAGGCAGAAAGTTAGAACATGAACATTAGTTCCCGGGGCACTCGGTGTTGACGATCGTCACCAAGATCTGGCACACACTCGCATAGCGGATTTATTTTGATCTCTCGCAACCAACACCCAAATAATTACATTTTTCAAATACCAGACACTGTTACGTAATTATATTTGACACCATTTCGCTGTCCTTGCGAAATAAAATTAATTTCCAGGGTCATTCTGTGAACAAAATTATCCACAAACAATGTTTCATCAAAGCAATTAGGTGCTTCTCCAGTAGAAGAGTTAATATAAAAAGTACAATAATTATAATCGACTATTTGACTTCTCAGATGGTCCTATCTCGGTAACTGAATGAGCACCTATGGCGATACAAGGACGTAATATTGCCAGTCGTTTGATAATTTTAGGTCATCTAGAATCTAAGCTCAGTATTTTGCTTGTTATTTTAACGGATCGAAGACAGCATAAAAATACTAAATCCGTTTTAATAATCCGATTTTGCATCTCCATACTGTGAATATGGAAAACGGACTGGACTGAAGCGAACTTTACTGTAGCCCACTACTACCACTACAAGCTCTAAGCAGACAGATAACTTATTTTGGAAGGTCCCTTTTATTACTAGTCGCTGTATAATTAACATTAAATTTTACATGTATGTAATTACTACATATTTTAGCCTTAATTATTTTTTAAATTAAAAATTAACATGTCTAGAATAGTTCGATTGAATAAATACTTAAACGCATCGCAAACTTCAGACAACTAAGTTAGTAGCAAAATTGAGAGTGAGGTAGATAGACAACGAGACGATGTCGCTAACCTCGCGTCGAACCAACATTTTGGTGTATTAATAAATCCAACATTGACAAAGACCGCCAAAGCACCTGGCCGACAGCCAAACAAGCGAAAAAATTGGCCTACACTCCTGAACATTGGCTGAAACAATTGTTGTGACGTCCCAGATCTGACGGTGAAACTTTTGAAAGTATTATGAATAAAACGCACATGTTTTTTGGATAAATCAAATTGTAATGTAACAAACACTATAAATAATGAAAAATATTTTAAATATGTTACGTCAGAGATACGTTTCAAAACTTTAATACTACGACCTTGCACAGATGTTTTTATGACGACACAGATTATCTATTTATAGACCGCCACTCAGTTTATCGTCATAGAATAGTTCTATGTGTATTTAACGCCTTCATACTCATAAACTAAAATATAAAGATCATTATCAAAAACAAAATCATATTCTCCTTTACATGTGTTTTTATTCAGTAATAGAAATTGATTCTAATTTTAACTGTACTGACGCAGTCGTTCCAGCTTTTACAATTTTCACAAACAATATACCGCAAATGTCGCAGTCATTCAACTTTACGATCATAACCGCTGACATGAAATATTTTGTATTGTAATAATGCATATTATGTAACCAAGGAACTTTCTGAGTGTGGGACTTCATCGTACAAAAAGTATCTTGTTTAAAATATAAAAATGGAGTATTTAATCAAGAGAGAATATAATTCATTGTCTTGTTGAGTTTTAATTTTGATCTTTCTGCCAATTTTAATAGATTTATAGTATTCTGTAGCCAATGATAACAAACGGATCCCTTGTAAATTCGTCATGTATGCTGTAATGTTTCTCGAAACTTTTGTAAAGTGCTGCTAAATAAACTAGGGTATTATAGTAACATTGCATAAAATTACAAACCAAAATAGAGGGTATATACTACATAAGTGGAGTTAGGGTCGAGGGATGAAAATATATAGAATGCACTTAAGCGTGTGGGATATCATTCTCCAGTTCTTGAAATGAAATGGTCGAGTCTCAAAAACTACGCAGCGATTTCTTTTTAGAGAGAACCTGGAAGGGTCAAGGATTACCAAGGAACAATCGACATATTAACCGCAAGGTAAATGTTGAATAAATAATACACTTATACAGTATTTAAAATATCTACAACAATAAAGTTTGATAATAAAATGCATTCAATTCATTTATATTTGGTTCTTTCAAATCCCTTTTGACAGTAAGAGTGCTCTTGTTCTAAATATTTTACGAAATTAGCAAAATAGTTAGGTACAAATATCACATAAAGGGGATAAATATGCTATACGATCGAGGCTGGTGAATGATCCGGACATAGTATAACACAACGGGGACAAAGTGAATCCAATCAAGTGCAAGTTTACGTTACGACATTGCATCGATGTACAATAATCCGTTTATTTACATCTTAATTTAAAAAGTATTCTAATTTTTACAGAGACAGAATCATTGATCTGTACAGCACAAAACTTCACTTGTCCCTCCGTCAGCTTTTCCCGTCATAACCATTCTGCCATTTAGGGATTACGGTAAGGTTGTTGATTATTTATGCTAACTCCTCAAGATCTGAAAACACATTGGGTTTCTTTGATGGAAAGACTATCACGCAAAAATTAGTAAATTTAGCTCAAAAAACTGATCATCTTGAATAATTGTTCTTTTTTATTTATTTATTCAAGAATATATATATATCATTTTTGTATATTTACATTTAAAAACCCGAAAGGGCTTAAACTAAGATGCTCAGTCTGCGCTTTAGGTACAATTAATGTAATGAGGTAATTTGAGTATTACATCTACTGTGTCTCAATTTCCAGTAACAAGTGATAGCAAACATTAATACGTGACATTGCACCCTATTCTTGTCATATATATACAGGTGAGGACGTGGTGTGTTATATTTTAATGAATAAATTAAGTTGTTGTAAATTCGACAGAATTTTCCCATGATAATAAGGAAATAATCTACAATAGATATTTATTTCATAGTCTTAAATACAGTCATACAAATTTACAATAATACAATGAAACATATGTTTTGAAATGTTCATAGAAAATAAAGACGTTTTTGATTGCCTTGATATTTGTCTTTGCACTTACTGCTACTGAACTCGTTCCTCCTCATTTTAAGGAAAAAGGACAATAAACCCACCTTGCTTGTGCAATGCTGATTAGCGACTTTTACACATAGGTTATCTGCAGATACAGATTTCACAAGATGTTTTCTTCGCCTTCAGTACGTGGTAATTATAATTATAACTATATATTATAACTAGTGCGTGCTTCTCGTGTAAAGAGCAGGCGTTATTATACGTTACATTGTACTAAATTCTTATGTTAGTGCTATTTGCACTCGGAAGATTAATTTAATTTTATATCGCAAACTATCCCATCTCCCGGCATGAAAAATAGCTATATCCATTTTCGGTATTAAAAGTACATTTAAACAAAATTACAGCAAAACCGATCGAGTACTCCTAACAGTTATTCCATTAAAGCTTAACAGAAAGTCATATCGAGTTACTATCGCATTTTTTATAGACGAAAAATCAATCATCCAAACTTCCATCCTCTATTTCAAACCGTCCTAGTTTTATTTATCTATCCCCCCCCGTCTATGAAAACGACATAAATAAAAAACTTGACAATAATAACAAAACAAATAATCGGACAAATCGGATAATTCGGACAAATCGGACAAATCGGACCAATAGGACAAATCGAACAAATATGATCAAAATTACAGAAATTGATGACGAAAATGGTAAATCACAAAAAACCTATCCTACTTTTTGAGATAACCTTTACATAAATCTATCCTAAACTCTATCCCATTATCCGGGATAAAAAGTATCCCTTGTCCACCCTCGGTATTAAAATTACATACATACCGATTTTTAGCCAAATCGGTCCAGTAGTTTTTCCATAAAAGCATAACAAACAGAGAGACAAATAAATATTTTTCCCAGATACTATCCCATTTTTCAAGATAAAAAGTATCCTATGTTCATTCTTGGCATCGAAAATATATATATACTGAGTTTCAGCCAAATCGGTCCAGTAGATTTTTCGTGAAAACAGAACAGACAGACAGAGAGACAGAGTTACTTTCGCATTTATAATATTAATAGGGATATATATGAAGTCAGGAAAATGCTTGCTGCCCAGGTTTTGAGTCATTAAGTCATGGTTATGTTAAACACTACGCTACCACGACCTACTACCCTGTACTGGATTATACTTATGAAACCATTTAATTATTAATATTATATTCATTCAATAGGCAAGTTATTATATACCTATAGATGTAAAATATTGTCATAGAAACTAAGTACTAAATTAAATGTGATATAATTAATGCGATATCCGTGCAGGAACGGAGAAAGAATACAATTTCCTGCGGCCGGGCGACCTGCCGTAAGAGGCGACACAACAACCCACAGCCAGGTAGGTAGGGCATTTGCCCGACTGGATGGCTACCACCCCTGTTCTAAAGTATGTCGCTATAACAACCTTGAGTTGTGTTCCGGCATTAGTGACCAGGTTCCAGTCGCCCATTAAGAGAGCAGCAGCGCATTTGTAGCACTTGGTGTTGCAAATGTCCATAGGCGATGGTAACCGCTTTCCATCAAGTAGGCTGAACTCCTGCAATAAAAAAAATTTAAAAAAGTTTACGGGAGAAAGAGTTCACTAGGTTAGATGAGATAAAAATATATTATTAAAATGACTCTAAAAAGTAGCGAATATAAAGCTACAAGAAAGATAATGAGAAATTTTCTGTATTCTACTACAAAATAAAACGTTAAAATTGCGCAGAAATATTGTAATAAAGTAAAATTTCACTGACAAAATACCAAACAATATTGCGTTTTATGCCATCGATTGAAAACATCATACATTTCAAACAGTATGATAATCTCGATCGGTTTTGAATGGTATTCAAAACAATCGACTTAATTCACCGTTTCTCATAACAACGATTCACTCTATTTCTGTTTGTATTTATTGCTAATTTAATAGCATGTTTGGTGAATTGAATTAAATTGGAAAAAGCGAGCAATGTTCTCAAATTTTTTTAACAAATATAATATTATATATACTAGTTAGACAACTATGACAGTTGAGATTTAAGTGAATGATAGGTGACTCTTGGACTGGAGATACAATTTAGCACAGGATTATATCGATAACTTTCAAGCCCATATCAAATGTATGGCGAAGCTGACTGAAAATAGTTATGTATGCTAATTTATGTACAGGAAGAGTCTGTATGTAGTGTAAACTCAAAAATACGTAAGTCAAGAAAAAGATTGAATTTAACATTTAACCACTAGCAAAAATTTTGTTACTGCACTAGAAAAGAAAACTAACCACTTACTTTTTTAGTTAGAAGCTGAGGCAATTTCTGAATTTTACCCTACCAGT
Organism: Dendrolimus houi; assembly: GCA_039645545.1. Taxonomy (NCBI): domain Eukaryota; kingdom Metazoa; phylum Arthropoda; class Insecta; order Lepidoptera; family Lasiocampidae; genus Dendrolimus; species Dendrolimus houi. The sequence goes on along the minus strand of CM077127.1, from coordinate 8,976,576 downwards.
CAGTCTCCATAGCCCTAGTATTATTTAGCCATTTTACAAAGAAAATACATTTCATATTTCACAGAGTATTTTTGTGGGGGTTAAACAACTCCAAACATGCTTATTATGGTATATTTTTAATTTACAGAAAGTTTTGATGCAGCTGTTCCGTTTACATTGTGATATAAATAAAACCACGACGGTGGCGAGGATCGTTTAGCCTTCAAAATTAATATCTTGTTAGCAATTCATAAGCTTTCACTCAGGGTAGATTTGCGAAACTCAAATGTTGTCTAACTATTGGGCACGGCAGAGACTGTTTGTCACGCGATCTCCACACGGCCGCCAACAACCCTGCTAGGGCATCAGTTTTTGGCTCTACCTTGTGCTAATTGCTCGTGTAATTTCTTTTCACGTGATTACAAGACGTCACGAATTCGCGATGGGTATTGGGTGAAAAATTTTGACTGTGTGTGTGCATTACAAGTGATATTTTGTAGCACCAGCATCGTTCGGCCTCGCAAACACTGGCTTTAGGGATGCAACTTGTAAAAAAAGTAGTAGTAAATATCGATAATCCATTAATCACTCGGTTGGTTGCGATATTATCGAGACTTTAATACATTTAAGATGTGAAGTCTAAAGTATTTACTAGTAAATGAGAGAGTTCGTTAAAATATTATTAGTAGAATTAAACCTTTAAAACACAAAATGAAGTCACATTTGCATTTGAATTTATCTATGTGACTCAAAATATAGCCTATGTGTGAGTTATTTCCGCAGACGTAATGTAGGATGCCTTACCGAAGATTGTGCAATTCGGAGCGGAAGGCGAAGGACCGGTATATCGCGCTAACTTACGGGAAGTACGTCCAGTGGTGGACGGTGAAAGATATTTTACTATTAATTAATTAATAAATTAAGGATTAATATAGATATAGTTACACTTTCACCGTTACAAAACGCGACTTTTTTTTAATTTTTCTTGTTGACATTTGACATTTAGAACTAATATTTCATATTTCTTGTGTGTTGTGACAATTTCATCACGGCTACTGAAAACTAGAATAAACGTTAAAGTGAAAAATCGAATAAAATTACGCCCAATAACCGGTAAGGAGCCTCATCTGGGTTAATGTTGCAGTTTCACACAGATGTCGCGATGGGCGTAATGCTTTATTCGTGATGCGATGTTGTTATTATTTTTAACGACGTTCAATATTAAAGATAACGTATATATAATACACTAATGTAGCTATTTGTTAAAGGCGTTATTTTTAACGTTATAAATGAGACGCATTTGATTAGGAAGTAACTATAACATTATCCCAGATGAAGCAATAAGGTAACAATAGCGACAATCTAAAAAAATACTATTGATAAATGAGAAAAGTCTTTCAGTATCGATAATAATATCGATATTGCAGTATCGATATACCATTGCAAACCCAGCCAGTAGGACACCGTGTAACCGACTTGCAGGGTACGTTGCATTCGTTGTTCTCATGTCGTCAAAGGGTTAGACAGCGCGGAAACGAAGGTTGTGCCCGTGACCGCGCCCGCCCGCCGCCACCACGATAACAGCCGCCGCCGTGTGCGCGCAGTATCGCGTCAAACTCGTTCATCCTCGGACCTCGACCCATGCGCGCCATCAGCCACCAAACCCATGCACCGCCTACCGGTCCATAAACAAGTGAAGTGATGTGCTTACGTTGAATTCCGCTGATGATGTGTACGCGGCACAAGTGTAAAGTGAAAGTGAGCGCGAGAGGCGACGACCGCGATCAACCATCGCAACCGTAGCCCGAAATGTGGACGTTGCTCCTGCCATTGGTGGGGCTCGTGGCGCTCGGCGGCGGAGCCACCTTTGCACCCCACAAAGAGTTATTCGAGTGCGCTAGGTTTGTTTACAGTAGCCTAGTTATTGCAAATAATTAGATATTCGTATTTTCTTAACTATCCGCGACTAGTACACATAATAATACTACGTTTTAACGGTTTTAAGCGAGGTATATTATTTGATTTTCATTCAGACGTTCGGCCGCTTTTCGGTAGCCGTGATCACACAAGACCTTAAATTTTAAAACCGTTAAAACGTAGTTTTATTAAACAGATAATAATTTAAAAAACCAATAATTAAATTACACTGACTAGTCTTCGGTGAGCCTCATAACAATTACATAGGCCTGGTTCCTATATCTTACCGCCCGTTTATTTGGTTGATCATCAGTTAAAATTTGACACAAGCTCCATACATCTAATGTCAAAATTCAACCGATGGTAGGAAAAGTGAATAAATAGTAAGAAATATAGGAACCGGCAATATGTCAACATCCATTCAGAGTACTAAAGTTTTGAAATTATTTATGTATTTTCACGAAAGAAGCATTCGAAACATAAAATATTTTCTTTTTAGTAGACGTTACGTAGAGGTCTACGTTTAGTAGACCTTTCGCGCGACCAAAAGGCTGGCGTCTATTTTGCTCAAAGGCTAAGTATTGCTATTCAACGTGGTAACGCCGCCAGCCTTTTGGGGACGTTCCCGGTAAGTGACAGTGGTTTGGGATCAATATTTTGTCTATAATTATGCCCTCTTTTTTATTTAGTTCTAGTTTTTAATTTTAGTTTTCTTTTTCATACTGTAGTTTTATTTTTAATATTTACTAACGATGGAATTGAGAAGTTTTCATTTTATTATCTGTCGCCTAAATATAAATAAATGCGCTGTGAATCTGGCAACGAGGCCCAGCAGTCCGCCGTTATCCGAATGAATTACAGGCGGGCGAAGATGTCACCTAATTTGCGCCACGGCCAAACCACCTAACAGAGGTAGAAATATAAAAAAACACGCAAATATTAAATTAACTACTGTGAAGCATATCTGTATAATAGTAATCTAATAATGAATCGTAGAAATGTATGTACGCGCGTAACTTAAGAACGTCTTTACCGATTATGATGAAACTTTTTGCGTGTGTTTGAGTGGATTATTTAGACTCTCAATTCGAACTGGTAGGTGGCGCTGGGATCGGGTCCTAGATTTTTATTATTTCAGGGCAGGACAACGTCTACCGGGACTTCTAGTATTTTATAATATTTCCTCAATGCTTTATATAGCACACTCAGAATCACATAATCCATTGCCTTTACATTTGTTTTTGTACTATTTTTATTTAAATCTGTAATTCAGATATTTTTTAAATGTGAAAACATATTTTAAGGTAAATTTTCATTCATCACATAAAATATGTCTACTAATGGCCTGTTCCTATATCTTACTAATCACTCGCTTGCTTTAGCATCAGTTGGATTTTGACATTGTATGTATTGCATGGAGCTTGTCTAAGTTTGTATGGAGCTTTTGTCAAATTTTGACCGATAGGAAGGCAAATGAACTGTCGGTAAGATATAGGAACTGGCCATATATAATATGCCAATTTAATACAAAAAGAAACAAATAAGTTATTAACAAACAATTATATTATAATTCTTTACAAGAATCCTCTCAATAACTTTAATCTAGTGATTGAAAAATGATGTGTATCTATAAATGCATACCAATGTATCGTTATAATCTACCAATGTAATGTTACAATATATACCAACTAGCTTCTACCCGCGACTTCGTCCGCGTGGAAGACTTTTTTAAATATCCCACGGGAACTCTTTAATTTTTCGGGATCAAAATTATCCTATATGTTGACCAGTTACATAAGCTACCACCATACCAAATTTCATTTAAATCGGTCCAGTCGTTTCGGAGATTAGCCGGTACAAACAGACAGACAAATAGAGAAACAAAAAATTTTAAAATATCTAATTTAGTTTTATTTCACTTCTTACACCCCCCTGACTCGGTGTTTAGCAATTTTTTTTCATTGTACAGAAATGTGACTTCTACAATTTTATTATATGTATATAGATATAAGATTATTGTAACCATAAAATAACTATAGGAATGATTGCGACAAAAAAAAAATTTTCGATTACAAAACTTTGAAACAAATGTTAATAGTTCTTTAAATTAATCGACCATTAAGCTTTCTGAATGGGGCATTAAGACGTTAATCTGACAAAATCTCAGTACTGAGCCTCTCTATTTTTAACAATGGGATCTAATCGTCCGATGGTTGTTTTCGAACTGCAGGATATTATTCTCGCGTTAACCCATAAAATGGACCTTTTCTGGTTTTTATAGGTTAGATAAAAGTGGATGCCAGTTTTCTTGTAGTGAAGGATTTAGATCAGAGCGATACCATGGAACAAGAATACGATACTAAGTGATTAGTATTTATTTGGATACAAGTTCTTTTTTATTATTGAACAAATTTAAACTTAACACCAAGCGAATAAAAATACAGTTTTAATATTAACTATTACATTTCATTTAGTATACACCTAATCCTTGTAAGCATAAGCAGGAACCAGTATTCAAAATAAAAACTATCCTTCATTCATTCCCTTTAGCAACAGGACGTGTAAGTATATTAAAACTCATAATTATTAAAAACAAAACAAATGGAATAGACTATATAAACGATGGCGAACACTGTGCAATATTTTTTAAATTTCTTGTCTGTTTGTTGGAGATTCACGTAAAAAGCCCAAGGCCAGTAGGGGCTTATTTAGATGCGGTTTTCGCCGATCGACAGCAAATTCTTAGACTTAAAATCTGCGCTGCTTTTTATCCTGGGAATCCAGCGGGAATTACAAGGCAAGCGTGGACGAAACCGCGAACATATCCCAGTTCCATCATAAAAAAAATAATTAGTATTTAAACATTAATGAACAAGCTATTTCATTCGTTCAATTATGACGTCATAACCAAATGCATTCCACAAAAAATCAAGAAGGCTGTGAAGTTTTGTATGACGATAAAAAGTATTTCTATTGATTTGTCTGTAAAGTAACCAATTACTTTCAAAATAAATTTTCATTTACAAACTTGTGACAACTATTGCTCAGCCACACCTCTTATCACCAATCTTAAATTTTCTTGCAATTTTTTTAGTGCACGAGTTCAGCAGACAGGCAGACGGCCCATCTGATGGAAAGTGGTTACCATCGCCTATGGGCTTTTACGGCACCAAAGGTACAATAATACGCTGCTGCTCTCTTAAGGGATACTGGAACCTGGCCACTAATGCCGGAACACAACTCAAGGTTATTATGGCGTTATACTTTAGACCAGGGGTGGTAGCCATCCAGACGGGCAAATACCCAACCACCTGGCTTGGGTTGTTTTGTCGCCTCTTACGACAGGCCGCCCGGCCACAAGAAATAGTATTCTTTATCCGTTCCTGCACAAAAAAAATAGTATGCTAATTCTGTGCTAAGCAATTGCTTGATAAGCTTTTTATAAGTAAGTCGTTACGAGTCTAATAATAAATATGAATTATTTGCAATTTATTAAAAATAACTTTACTAGAATTTACAAAACTAATATTACTTTGACTGGTCCACAAAAAGGTCGCTCAAAGGGCTATGGAGCGAGCTATGTTAGGCGTATGTATGATAAAAGCAGAAATGAGAATATCCGTAAGAGAGTCAAGGTAACCGATATAGCTCGCATAATTAGCAAGTTCAAGTGGCAGTACCTAGACCGGTCACGTTTGTCGCAAGACCGACAGGCGATGGAACGAACGTGTCCTGAAGTAGAGACCGCGTCTTGGTAAACGTTGCGTAGGACGGCCTCCAGCCCAGTAGACTGACGACCTGCGCAAGGTCGCCAGCAGGAGCTGGATAAGGAAGACGGGGTTTCGAGATATGCAGTGTTAACTTGGGGATGCCTTCATCCATCAGTAGACATGGATTGGCTGAAGAAGATTACTTTTACAGAAATCTTGTAAAGAGAAAAATAAAATCCCAAAACTGGTTTGTTACAATTTGTAAAGCCAGCATGGCTTACATATTGAAGGTTTATATACCAGGATTTGCACACTTTATTTGTTATCAAAGACACTAATGCCCTATTGTATGGTAACAACAGCTTTTCGAGAGCGTCGCGCCAAAATTAAACCCGTTTATTACAGCTATTTGCGTCACTAATAACCCAAATATAAACCGAGTGGCCGGTTGCGGTAAGTATGACAACTGAAATAAACCCTTGCTCCGGATGACTATAGTTGCAGCGGACTAGTTAGTCTGTCGTAGTCTCACTTTCCCAAACAATAATATAAATAAAAATATAAAGAATGAAATACAAATTTCATGTTAGAATTAAGATTTTAAGGATACTAACACCTAAACTAAGCCAAGCCGTAGAAAATATTTATGTTAACATTAGTATAAATAAGAAAGTTTGTAAAATATATATATATATATATATATATATATATATATATATATATATATATATATATAATCATAAAATAATTGAACTGCTACTAATTGTATATAACCCATACAGTATAACCCAGTTAAGACCCATTTACAGCAATCCCTAAAATCTTATCCCACCCCAACCTTTTTTTTTTACATGGGGGAAATGCGTTGCTGCACCGTCAGCCGCGCGGGGAAACGACACGGCCGGTGTGTGGGGCTCCCCCGACGCCGATTAATCAATACGATCGGCGCCGGGTATACCCTCTAAAACCTCATGGGAGCCTTCTTCCGCCTGGGTACCGGGTCACGGTATATCGCGGGAGCATAACCCGTGATCCGGCGGGCGGTGGGCCGCCTCATAAACACAGGCGGCCCCTCCTGTGTGAGCCGGGGAGGTGAGACTTCCCCGGCTCTGAGAGGGTCGCGCGGCTACCTCTCGCACCCTCTCGCGGCATTGGTGCGGACGGAGGCCTGTCAAGTCCACGAGGCCTCGACGCCCGCTGCCACTCGCCCGAGGCTTCTGTCGCCACGGGCTTTACTCCTTGCCACTCCCCGCGGCGGCTGGTTCAACCGTCGCGGCCGCGGCCCTGTCTGTCGCCTTACGGCTGGCTGCCTGGCGATTTCTCCTGGTGGACTTGGCCCCGCAGGACCTCGAGCCCACCCGATGACCGGCCGGCCTGCCCACGGCTTCGCACACAGAGCAGTGCGGCTTCGCGGTGCAGGGGCTGGTCACCAGATGACCGGCTTTTCCGCAGCGATAGCAGTGCCCGCTGCGGTCCACCTCTGAGGTGTACATCACTGCCACGTGACCAGCAGCGTGGCAGCGGTAGCACCTCTGGGTCCTATGGGGCAGGGCCGTCACGAGAGCGGAAGCCCAGCCCACTAAGAGCTTCGTCCCAGCTGCGAGCAGCTTCTTGGCGGCCACCACCGGGCAGGCTACCACCGTCTGGCCTATCCCGTCTGGGCCGGGATGGACCTTTGACGCCTTGATGCTTCCGTAGGAGCATCCGGTGGTCCGCGCGATGGCGGCGGCCACATCTTCTTCATGTACGTGGTCGTCCAGGCTCGAAACGCGAAGACACAGAGTCTTCTCGGGCCTGGAGACACGTATATCCTCTCGATAGAGGACGGTCCTCAGTTGTTCGGCGAGGGCGTCTGCTTAGGGGGTCTTGTCGAGGCCTGGAAGCACCAACGTTCGACCTCCCGTGCGCGCCCTCTTTAATCGAAGGCCACCTTTGATCCCGAGGTCAGCCAGCCGTATCTTCGCTTTAGCCTTCGAGAGGAGGTTCGCATAGGTTACTCCTCTGTCTGCCGCGCCTGGCTGTACAGTCAGGACGACGGCGGCGAACTTCGGAGGACGCAGACACGAAACTCTCCTCTTCGAAGGCTTGTCCTTCTTTTCGGACTTTTGAGGAGGGGAAGGAGGAGGCTACGACGATTGTTCCTGCGCCTTCTTAGCCCTCCTTCTCTTTCGCCATCCTCTGTTCCTTTCAGCAACGTCAGCGACGGGGGGCGCGACCGGTGCGGTACTGGCCGAAGGTGCTTGGCCTTTTCGGGGCCTTCTCCTATTCATCATCGTCCAGCCCTCTCCGTTCGCAGCCGGGGGAGGGGGGGGGGGGACGCCGGACAGGTGGGCGGCGGTGGGGTGGACGTCACCACCGCCATCTCCAAACTAGTCCTTTGCGAGGGCAACGGAGAGTACTCCCCAGCCGGGAGCCTCAGTATACTGGGCGAACTCAACTGGGAAATGGGCCTAGCTGAGGGAGCTCAGCGTTGTGACCGAGCGCAACCGCTACTCCGTGGCCACGAACCGACTCTCCATGAGGAGAGTCACTTGGTCGAGATTCGCGGCCATCACCGACTCCAGGTTTGGCGGGGCTGGCGGCGCGGCTTCTGGGCGCGGCCGCACAACCTCCAACTGGAGGCTCCTGAACTCGGAACGGAGGTCAGCGATTTCTGCTTCCATGCGGCTATTAGCCACACGGATCAAAGCGACTTCCTCGCTGTTGGTTCGGCTCAGGAGCTCCTCCGAGGCCTCCCGGATGGCCGCCACAGCCTCCTTTGGAGCCTTCTGGAGTGTACACTTCAGGCCCTTGGAGACTTTGGCCACCCCGGCCACCACCGCCAAGGAGTTGGTGATTTGCTGCTGCAGGCCCTGCGCGTGAGTTGCACGGGCCTCTGGAGCGGCCTGGCTCGCGAGGGTGGGAGCGGTCCTAGACCTCGTCACCCTCGCGGTAACCATTGATGAGGCACGCTCCACGATCACTTTTCGCTTGCCAGCTCGAGCTCAGCGCGTTGAGCCTGCACCAGCGCTTGATTAGCAGCAGCTAGGCCCACGTACTCCCCCGTTGTGGGAGGACGCCCCCTGCCCCGCTTGGCGTCCGGCGCTGTAGCTGCCGGAGCCTTAGCAAGGGGTTAGGAGGGCGGTCTCTCCTCATCCTCATCTGTCGATGACGCCAAATGTGACGAGTCGTCAAAGACCATATCGGGAAGTCTTAGCCGCAACCTGTCTCTGCGGGCGGCCGACTTGTTCCTTTTACGCTTCCCCTTCGGCCCTTTGGGGGGGCCTGGACAGGGGGGTCATTACGTCTTTGTCCCCGGATAGGCTTTACGAGAACACTTCATCTTCGTCGAGCGGCTCAAACCGCGTTGTGCGGGAGCCAGCTTCTTTAGACGTACTTGGCACTTCCGCCGGCGAAGAAATTGCCGACAGGAAGCGCGAGTAAAATGTCTTATCGCCGCCTTTCACAGATCCTTTCGAGTTGTTTTTACCCTTCTCGAGTCCTCCTCTAACATCTTCGCCGCCCTTCGCAGGCACATCGTCGCTGTTTTGTTTTTTAGTAAAGTCATCCATTTTTGTTCCCACGAGTCTTCTTCATTTTATGTGCAAAATATCTGGGTGTGGTTCGCAGTAACGACCGGGTTTACCCCTCCGGCCTCAAAACAGATCGCTCTGCGCCGCAGCTTAACTGTGGGGGATTTTTTATTGAGGTGCTCATCCTCTTGGGCCGGCCAATTAAGGCAGGCCCCGCGGTCCCGTGTGGCCGCGAGACGTGACCACGGCACCACACGGGATAACGCTCGGCGGTAGCCTCCAGTGGCGAGACTCTTGCCGCCCCCACCACTGGGCCCGCTGCCACTGTCCTCGTAGTGCGGGCGCGCGGGCAGAATCATGCCACCCTCTCCTCAACAATCCACGGAGCCAGAACTCAACGCAGACTGTCGCCGTCGGAAGGGAGGGGTGTTTGTGAAGGAGGTTTTGGAAGGAAGGGGAGGGAATACAGGGATATTGAGTGGATAGGTGGGACACCACTGTCACGGAGTGAAGGGGGGAATGTGATAATGGCCACTAAGGGCCCTGGGGACGCATCCCCTTGTACCGCTGCCTGGACGGAGACGTGTCTAGGGCGGCACCCCCTTTTTTTTTTTGGCCACGGGAAATCCGTTTGAGGACTAAGTCGCGACAGGCACAGAAGCCTAGGGGGATGTTCATGACCCGATGTGAGAGTGTGGGATTCGCCAGATCGGGGGTGGCACTAGCGTGTCCGGTCAGAACCGGTGCCACGCTATTGCCACTCCCCAGATAGGGATACCCACTAAAACCCCTGGGTGTTCCGTCCTGCGCCTTTTGCCAGAGCTAAGGGACTGCGGGATTCCCAACTCCGCGTGCCCTGGCAGGCGTGGGCCTCGCTCACTAGGCCTCTTCCAATGCCAGGGGACTAAGCCCCCGGCCACAACTAGGTCTTTTCCGTGCGCGGGGCGGTCTGTAACGCGCCCCACGGGAAGAGAGACGAGCGCGCGCAGAACACTCGCGCTCTCATCTCGATGGCGTGTGCGGATGAGTGAGAACCCCTATACCCCAAGGGGCCCCACCCGCGCCGCCCGCTTACGGCGGCCGAAGGTCACCATCCGACCTCCGGCGTCGGCGCATCCTCCTTTGGCGGGAGCGGAGCAGGGAAGTACGCTCACGCTCCCGCTCCGCTTCCTCCTTCGCAAACATGACTTGCTCGCAAAAGGAGGAGACGGCGTCCCATCCGGCGGAGCTCCCGACCATGGTGCGTACCACGGCCGGGACCGATGTGTCAAATCCGGTATGGGCGACGAGCTCGCGGCGCTGCTCTGTCCAGGCTGAACACTCCTGGAGTGTGTGCAGTGCCGTGTCCTCGTCGCCCGTGTCACAGTGATGGCACCCTGACGTGGCCTCGCGGCCGAGGCGACATAGGTACCTCCCGAAGCAGCCATGCCCCGTGAGGACCTGTGTCAGCCTGAATGTCAGGGTGCCGTGACTTCGTCCAATCCATTCTTGCAGAACGGGCCTCACCGCCTCGATGGTGGCGGGGCTCGCGCTGGGGCGTCTTAGGCGTTCTTCCCGGAGCTCCGCCAGGTAGACGTGGGGGACGTCTACCTGGCGGAGCTCCGACCGGCACGCCTCGGTCTCTCGAGGCGCGGGTCTGGAGCCTCTGGCCAGGGCCTCTTTGCGCCACGTGTACAGTGACGCTAGGACCCTGGCTTCCAGGTCCCATGGGGGGGATCCGGCGAGTAGCGAGGCCACTTCAAAAGACACCGTACGGTATCCTCTTATTGCCCTGACGGCCAGTATGCGTTGCGCTTGACGCAGTAGCGCCGCATTTTTGGCCGTCAGGCGGTCTGACCAGACTGGGGCCCCGTAAAGGGCCATCGAACGTACGATGCCTTTGAAGAGTTTCCGGCACGTGGCATTGGGCCCCCCGACGTTGGGGAGCAGGCGCGACAGCGCACCAGCTGCCCCCTTGAGTCTGGGGAGCAACTGCCGAAAGTGTGCCGAAAAATCCCACCGGCCATCGAGGACCACTCGAGGTACTTCATGGTCTCCCCGATGCCGATGCGGATGCCTCCTAAGGGCGGCACCCCCTGGGGAATCCCATTCCAACCTATGCCAAACCCAACCAACCAGCCAAATCCAACTCCTACCAATTCCTCATCCAAAACAAATATACCCAACAAAGTATATTAAACTATGTATTAAGATAAGTAGTATTAGGAAATAAGGAAAAATTGATTTTTTTTAAAAGTAATAAATAAACGTAATTGACTCGGGCAATCTTGTTCACCCGGGCTAAAGGAGCTTAAAAAAACACTAGGCCAAGGCTGTATCTTAAGTGTACCTTCCATGAACTTTAAACTAAATTTTTGTAACAAATTAAGTATGAAAGAGATTAAATAAAAGTTATTTAGAGGTAGGTCCAAATTATCAGTGAAACATCCATATAGGTACTTATAATTGTCTGCAGAACGCGAAGAATACAATCCAAAAACGTGTAAAAATCTTCAACACAAATGATGTTAATTACTATACTAGCATCTGACATCAAAATTTGTTCGCGTTACCCCGACGACGACATGTTTGTTAGTTAATTGTAATGGCGACACAAAAAAAAGCGACCGAAGCGCCATCATTTTTATTCGTCTATCCCACAAAAAATATCTTAAATGTTAAGTCGAGATATAAGCTAGCTTGGTCTCGAGTTTCATTTAAATCCGTTCAGTAGTTTTCATGTGATGCTCTAACACTAATTAGACAAAATATCTAAAAACGGTGTTTGCGTAATTGTTGCAGGTCCGAATTAGCCCCCTTCTTTTTTTTCACTTTTTAAATTTATTATACTAATTTGACTCCTCTAACCTTTATTGTATTATAGATTAAAAAATATAAAGCTAAATTAAAATTTATTGTACATTTCGGGAAACGTTTGTGACCTCAATTATTGTACAGCGCCATCTATTGGCTTGTAAGTGTTCCACTACATTATAATAAAATATAGCTCACATGTTTAATAGTAACCTATCTGTAGTCACCACTTCCTTTGCGTGGAATTTTGATTTTATATTCCTGAATATCTTTTGAATCCTGGAAATATCGAAAAATTAAGATAAGTCCTGTTTTGCACCCTATAATTCTTATTAAAATCTGTTAAGCCGTTTCGGACTATATTCGAGACAAAATTGCATACAGACAGACAAAAAAGACCAACTCTATAAACCGTCATTAGCCTTAGGCCTAATAATATTAGGCCTCATATTAATAGTTTTCACTTTATGTTTTACATTAAAATTTGTTTTGAATACAGTCAACAACATCAATTTTATTTATTGGCATAGTTAAATTCTAAACAGTCAACTTAAACTGAATAAGTGAACAAATTATATAGGTATAGGTAAATAGTTAATACGATCGATTAAATAATTTTTAATATTTTCATTATATTATAACGAAATATTGTAAGCCATTTATTGTAATTGTATTTCCTAAATTTAAATTTTAAAAGCACAAAATAATTTAAAAAATCATGAAATAAAATACGTCTTGTCTCGAATTCTGTTATGATATTTGATTTATTATTGTTAATTAATTCATAAGTGATTTTTCACGGTCATAGCAAAGCCTTTTTACATATACACGCATTAAAAGCAATCGTAATACTTCATTCTGGTAGCGAAAGCTACGCACATTTCAACATTGGCACGTTTTAATCATTCTCAACCATAACAACATAAATTTTTAATTGTTTAAACAAGATTCAAGTATAAACACTCACATTTAGAACAATAAATAAGACTAAGCTAACTAGTATTTAGACTAACCCAGTGATATTCTATCTAGTGCTGGCGGTTGCTTATCATTATGAACAGTAAATATCATAGAAAATGAATCACATAGTAACATCTTATCATGCTTTACTTGTATGGTCGAAAATGACTTATTCCTTGTGGTATTCGTAACTATATATTTCCTAGGATTTTTTATTTTAAGGCAAAAATTTCATGCAAATTTATTATTTTTTTACTTGAAATTGCCACACGTGATACCGGATAATACTAGATAATTATCGTCATTATTAGTCGTAACATCTAGAGACCTGATTATTACAGTAGTATAAGTGTTTTGCTAGTTTAAGTCACTAAAATGGTACATAATTATTTTAATAATGTAAATAAGAAACTCTATGATATCCTCAAAATTGTCAAGGAAGGCGCCCGTTTAATTATTTGAGTTCTCTACAACATTATACAACCTAAGTGTTTGAACCTAATGCATACACGAAAAAAGTTATTCCTTGTAATTTCCGGCACCAAATCTATCCGTGGTAAACGCCAAAGAAAACAATATTGCTGTGCGTCTAGCTTCTACTTAGAAAACATTAAAACATTTGAAAATAGCTCAATAGCTCATAGAAATTCATATTTACTAGTTTATTTGAACAATAACGCGTACGTACATTTTCTGTTATCTGTCTGTCATCTTATTATTGTAATTTTTTAAGTGTTTGGGGAAATCCCTCATACTTTTAGAATATTTGGCGGAGCACATTTTAATGAAATATATCCTATAAAATATAAAGGATATGTCAAGTTTCTAACTACATGCGTTTAATACCTGTTTTATTTGCATGACACTAGTTAGCGTCACCGCCGAATTGCATTACGGTATGGTTCGCAGTCGTATTCATACATAATCATACTTCTAACAATTTATCTATCTCCACAAGCACGTCAGAGCGGTCGGGAACAATGCACACTGGCTCATAGACCATCTCTATTCCATGACATGCAAGATGAGCTTTAGAAATAAGTGACTCTCTAAAAATTTGCAAATTCAAATTTGAATTCATCCCGTCATGATGTACGCAAGTGTGGTCTTCGCCCATGCTAGCGATTCCAACATCTAACTTCAAAAAGTCCAGAATAGATTCATGCGCATTGCAGTCGACGCTCCGCTCTATATGCGGAACGTCGACCTATATCGCGACCTGGAGCTTCCTTCCAATAAAGACTACCTAATCTCCCTCTCTCGCAACTTGTTTCACTGAGTCCCCCATCACCCGAACCCTCTGGTGACAGAAACGATCAATTATAGACCCACACCAAACACTTCCACGAGCAAACGTCGTCCTCGCAATGTCCTCATTGACGAACCAAACAAAATCACCCAACTCCTTACAATAATGAACCCTGAGGCTCACAACATCAGCCTGGCATAGCAGACTCAGACCGAACCGACGCCGGAGAGCCCCCGGCCCCAGCCCACCCACACAACGTTAAACTCACCAATCACACTCATTACAGACACAAAGTAGCCACACAAGACTAGCTTAGGCGTGTTGCTGGAGAGTTTCTTCCGCCGCTTCTTCTCTACCAGCTATATAACACCTTGGGAAGCGGTAGTAAAGATAGACTAGGATCGGCTCCACCGGCGAAATCGATTGCTCATCCCCATATGTATCACTTCAGCCTATTGGCTTAGCTCACAGGAGGTGCCTCCTCGAGCGCGCTGCCTCGGGGCTGAACGCCTCCGCTACCACGAAGTCGGGAAGCCCACCAAGCCCAGTATCACTAAAACAGCCATCTGCGGCTATTCAGCTGGATCCTGCACAAAAAAATATCTGTCTACGATCTTTCGGTTGTTTTATTTACAAACCCTGGCTTTGATACCTTCGGACCGAATGTTAAAATCGAAAATATTGCGGTGACTTACATGTTTGTGTTTTTGGGATATACGAAATCTGACCTCATCAAATGCAAAATTAGAATCTGTCCGTACCATATAGAACCGATATTAATGTTTGACAGAGGTATTCTTAAAAAGTCTAGAAATTAATACAGTACATTATTATTTTAAAAATCACAATTAATATTGCTGGATATAGAACGAAAAAGTACATAAAAACTCCTAAGTGGATAAGAAAAAAAATATGTATGTGTAGTTATATTCTGTACTATCCTAGCACTGGTTTTACCAAATAACTACTGCATAAAACACACATAATTAATACAATTCATAAACACCAGCAATCAAACTGGCCTGA
This sequence comes from Dendrolimus houi, assembly GCA_039645545.1. Lineage (NCBI taxonomy): Eukaryota > Metazoa > Arthropoda > Insecta > Lepidoptera > Lasiocampidae > Dendrolimus > Dendrolimus houi. The sequence goes on along the minus strand of CM077127.1, from coordinate 8,961,430 downwards.
CGCCAGATTGGTCGTCACAAGAAATGATTATTCGCTGCAACCCAAAAGACAGCGGCATCAAACGGATCGTCTGCTGATGTTAACCAGATTTAAAAGATTGGAATTAACTTGTACTTCTGTTACATTTTCAATGTTGTCAAACGACAGCTGTCTTACAAGTCTGTTTTCATTTCGGTTGTTATTAGGTCAGGTTCGTATTATTTCTGTGTTTCATTTCAATGATCAATTATAGATGTTTATAATGGGCACGAAGTATAAATCTTTATTTATATGTTGTTGATTTTTTTTTCGCTTCTTCTACTTCCATTAATCTTGATACATTATGTACTTTATCTGTGTAAATTAATTTATTTATTTGAAATTCGTTTATACCATGAATACAATCTTAATTATATTTAATACAATACCTTACTATACATTTTCTCTTGTAAACTATCGCTATCTCTTCTCCTTCTAAACCTAATTGAACCTTGACCTAAACTGTTAGAAGAAATTGCCTTTTTATGGGCTAGAATTTTATTCATAGCCTTAGTAATTTAAGGTCAGGATTTTGATAGTATTCGGTACAATTTTAATTACTTCCTCCATTTAAGGTCATAACTGATAAACTAACCTTGATCCTCCAGAAATATGTACAAAAATCCTTTGTTATCCAAAATGAATACATACGTTAGATAAAGTATATTTAGTTTCCCTTTTATTGTTATGAACAATGACAATTTTTAAAATTAAATTACAGAAAGAAGACATGTAAAGACCGTGAAAATGTTGCCTTGGTACTGTATAATATCCTAATTATTTAATGTCATTACAAATACAATAGAGTTTTGGGAATGAGTTTACTGGGTATTACGTAGTAATATTTTTCTGTACAAATAACGAGTATTAACCACTGAATGAAACCAGTGTGTGCCATAACATGTATCTACTTCCATACATTAATGTTTATCAATAATGGTCTCCTGGACTGTGTAAACCACAATGCTCATTTCCTCCGTAACATCTTTTATAGTCTTCAAGATATTATCTACACTAATATTATAAAGAGGAAATATTTGTATTTTTGTATGTTTGTATCGAATAAACTCAAGAACTACGAGACTGATTTTTCAAAAATTCTTCATCATTAGAATGCTACATTATCCCAGATTAGTATAGGCTATATTTACTACTAGAAAAATTAGGGATCCCTACTAAAACTTCAATAATATAGCTCAAGGTGAAAAATAAATAGTGTTTCAGGACAGGACAACGTCTGCCGGAACCGCTAGTTGTTTGTATAAATATAATTATTTTCATTACATTAACAAATATTTATCGATTCTTATTGACTCATCTTTAAGTTTCTTCACTGGTCTCTCTGTATTCAGCTAATGTTCTGTGTTCTCCTTCAATATCTTTACCTTTATCTTTCTTTCAATATCTAAATCCCTCATTTCATGAAAACAACTTACAACTAATTCAGATTGCTCCAGATTCTTTTATTGTAAGAAATATACAAAAGTAAGTCTAGATTGTTTGGTACTCCAAAGACCTGAGGATAGGCAAGCGTCTCATCGTCACTTATCACATGTTAAGATACAGATCAAATATGAACCTATAACATACTATAATCTAGTGAAATCTAGATAATTTGGATCATTTGTTCCAAAAACTTTCTAGCTGTGATGAAAGTTCTATCCAAGTCGTGAAATAAACTGTCGGAAAAAATGCGTGTCCTAATTCAATGATACAGCTTTCGTAGTAGAAGTATGAAAAATCACCGCCCTTAATGTTTACATGGTTGTATCGCGTGCTAATATATTTTCCCCCTGAAGGGTTATTTGGTTACCATAAAACGTAATCTCATTTAAATTATAAGTCACAAATACTTACTTTTCAATTCGTAAATATAAAATATATTATGGAGTACGTACAGTATCAGTGGATTATTGTATTTGATGGTTTATGGAATAAAATCCGAGTTTAGGTCTAAAAAGTTAATTTTTGTACTACTTGTATGCTTACACACAATTTGTGAATTCATCCAATATGATTTTACGAATAAATATTATCGTGAAAGTATAATTTTTATGCTTTGAACCTTGAGTTGTCCTACCGTCCTGACCTGCCGTCTTACACCGCATACCTACTTAACCTTATAAAAAAGTTATTCATTCAAGTCTTAGAATAAAACATTAATTACCAAGTGGAAACCGAACTCGTATAAAGCTTCCACGACAATATCATCCCAATAGTAGGATTTTGTCAAACTAAAGCTCTACGGACTTCTTTCCTTTGCCTGCTGGTAAACTGATCTATGACAAGAACATAGATAATAATTGTTATAAACATCGAATTTAAAAGGAGGTGGGCACTGAAAATCAGTGCTGTGTCGGACTATGTTTCGGCACAGCAAAAACTGAGTGCCAACCTCATTTCGCGAATTGCGGCACACATTTTCAATGTATTTGTTATTATTATAAATTATTGTTAATGTGTCGCATTTTTAGAAATAAATATTTTCTTTCTTTCTTTCTAAATAGATTGTGCTGTAATTTATTTATAAATTGTTATTTATCTATAATATTATAAAATTCTAAAAATGCCGTGTCTGTACGTTGAAGCTATTTAAAAAGCCACTGGAATAGACTATATAAACGATGGAAAACACAATGCAACTTTTTTTAGATTTCTTAGCGTAGATTTAAAATCTACGCTACTTTTTATCCCGGGAACCATAAAAATTAACTTATTCCAAAAGTTTTCACTAAAACGATAGCTTACATCCTTTTTTAAATACTGTATCCCGGGAAGCCCGCAAGAATTTCAAATCAAGCGTGGCCGAACTCGCGGGCATATCCTAATAAATAAATATGAATACTAAAAGCCTACATAAAATTGTTAAAATTGAAAATATGAAAGAAAATTGAGTGACATTTTTATAACCCATAATGTTTTATTTTCACAAGTTTTGCAATAGCATGCAAACATGCAAGGTTAATGATTTTTTAATGAACACACATTAAGTATTTTTGAATATTGTACGTAAGAAATGTAAATTCGCACGGGTTGTTACGTAGGCAAAATTAAAGTAAGTTCCCTGTAAAACTTTCGTTACTAAATGTCATAAAGATCAGTAATACCTTACTAATAACTTAGGCCATTAATAGATTGATGGTCTAAGACTAATAACAACAAATATGAAAGTGATTTAATTTGGATCTTTGCTTACTCTTTCAGGGGTTGGGAAAAATCAAATTGCCATGAAATGTTGTAAATAGTATTTTCGATAATGGTAAATAATACTTTTTCATCCGTGTTGGAATAGCCCTGGCTTCAGCACCCTTTGCCTGTTAAATGAAATGTCACTATCATGCGACGAGACGACAGCAGCTTATGACGTTTTACATCCCCCTCCTTCTCTTCTCTCTTCTGCCCTGTAAAAATGCTGTATAATAATATATTATAATGTTGTGTAATAAAAATAAAAGTTATCTTAAATAATCGCCATAATTTATTGTTCAAAGATATCCTCTCGATCCACAACATCCCGGAAAATTAGATACTTTTGCGATTTACAATCTAAAACATAGGCTTACAAGACCTCGTGGAATCTTTTAGTCGCTGCGTATTACAATAACATCAACCAATAGGCGTCCTCCCAGTGATGGACTAGAATTTCCCCGGTTATAGGGAATCAGACAGGTATACCAGCTATGCTTATCTCCCAGTAATTTTTGATTATATATAATACTTTGAACGAAAATTGTTTTAAACAAGATCCATTTAATTTCTTAACTATACGTGTCTTGACATAGGATGGTCATACTCTTAGAAGAAAGGTTCATAGTAGGGGCATTTCTAATCCACTCATCGCTTCGGAACCGTTTGCCTTCATCTCTAATTGCATTATCTATTTATACATTATCTACTATACCCTCTACAATAAGAATAAAACAAGTTTGTCAGCAATCAGATGTACAAGTATAATACTGAACCAAAAAACAATATTCCTAGTTGAATTTTTCGTTGTGTAAATCGTAATAATTATATTATCGACTCTTCTGGTGATCAGAAGACTTGTGCTTATTACTTCTGACAACGGACACCTGGAACCCTAAATATGTTTAATTTTGTTAATAACATTAGTGGTATGATATCGCTTATTTTATCTAAGAATTGTGTGATTGTAACGAAAATGTCAACTATCTAGCGAAACAAATATTTTTGAGCTGCCATAAGAACTTTTCATTCCGCATCATTCAAAAACCTGCAATTTGGCTGAGGCTTCCATTACATGAGTCCGTCTTTACCCTGATGCCTATTTGATCTATCGTTATTTTAAAACTTGAGTATCCAGGATTACTTGATAACAGTTAGATTCACAAATAGTCGAAAGGCATATCGATACCTTAATTAGTAAACCAACCGACTTTATTTGTGTAAAATATACAAGAGACGCTTAAAACGAGATATTTCTTAGAGATTATCACAAAAATGATATCATTAGTGGACTTAAAATACTAATGAGTCAGGTTGCCTAGAAGAGATTGGTTTAACAATAATACCGCCATTTGTTTTGCCAAGTTATTTTTGATATAGTACCATCCTTTAGAACTTTTTAACCGACTTCAAAAAAAGGAGGTTCTCAATTCGTCTGTATGTTTTTTAATATATTCCTTACTCGATTTCTCTTCTCCGTCAATTGTGAACCAATTTTTTTTTTATTTGAATAGTTATATTTTCCCATTGTCCTATGTCGGGATCTGATGAGTAACACCACTCATCAGATCCTAACATGGTGTCTATGTGGCGATGTGTTGAAAAGCATATACACCGTACAGAGTGAGATGGCATATCTGTATACGCGTGCCAGTTGTACAATTTCTACAGGTGCTTAATATATTATTTCTAAAGCTATTCAAGTATTTGCGCAACTAAAAAGTAACAAATAATATTTTTTTGTTAAAAATATATTATTATTAGGCTAATACAACATTTTTTTATAATTACCAGTGTATCCTTTCCAGTAAAAATATATACAAGTTGGCCAGTTTGAAAATTCATTAGATATCGATATGTATATTATCAGACGTTTTTTATTGCATGAGTTCAGCAGACAGACGGCCCACCTAATAGAAAGCGGTTACCGTCGCCTATGGAACGTTTATAACACCAAAGATGCTACCAATGTGCTGCTGCTCTCTAAAGGGAGACTGGAACCTGGCCACTCATGTCGGCACACAACTCAAGGTCATTATGGCGGCATACTTTAGACCCGGGATGGTAACCAATCCAGTCGGGCATATACCCTACCACCTGGCTGTGGGTTTTTTTTGTCGCCTCTTACGACAGGCCGCCCGGTTGCAGGAAATCGTATTCTTTCTGCGTTCCTACACGGAAAAAGTAATAATTTAAGTTAGACTAAAAGTAAAAATTCCAATTTACAAGCATTTGAATCGATTGAAACGGTATTTCAATTAATTAACGCTTAACGTTCCGTTTTTCTTACATATAAAATATTGTTTGTTTCAGCCAGATCCTGTACATGGATCAAGATGAATTGCAGTTACCAACAAACTACTCTAGAAACATTCCACCCGGTAAGCATAAATGGTCTATTCGTTTAGCATCCTTATTTTTTATTCATTTATGCAAGTTTTTGAAGTTATAACTTCTTATGGAAGAGTAAACCGCTTCGTTACGTAACGCGTTACGGTACCAGTCTCTCTGGCTTCCCTTTCTCTCACGCATACGGCAGCGGTAGGCGCCTGCTTAGGAGCGTTCCTCCTCTCTCACTCTAACCCACGCGCTATATACATAAAATTTAAGTAATAACCTAAACTTTTCTCAAGTTAAACAATTTCAATATTAAGTAGTTGAACTTAGATTAGTTTAAGGTATCACTTCTGTCGGGCGTCCCGAGACGCACACTTTTTGTTTTTTTTCTTCTTCATTTCAGTTTAATTAGTTAGTTATTTTGGAAAACATCTGTAGCATCACATATGCGGATGAATGGTTGCCTAAAATCTTCACGGGAAGGCTGCAGCTCAGCAGTACTGGAGCCTAGGTTCTACCTTAAAGCAACTATAAACTGGTGTTATGATTTAATTACTCTATACTTATTATAGAAAATATACCAAGACAAAAAGCACCTATAATAAACTTGTACATGTGCATAAAGAGATTAATGGATGTAGATGAAGCAAAAGATGTATGTCAAGTCTCTGCCTACCCCTAAGGAAAACAAGTGAGATAATATACATGTATGTAATATCTATTATACTATACTAGCGGTCTCGGCAGACGTTGACCAGCCCTGAAAAAATAAAATCTCGAACCGGATTCCAGCGCCAAGTATTTTGTTTAGATTGATGGGTTACATTTTTAAGTTTTAGTAGGGATCCCTAATTGTTATATAGCCTGTATTAATTAAGAATAATGTAGCATTCGAATGGTGAAAGAACTTTTGAAATCGGTCCAGTAGTTTTTGAGTTTATTCGTTACAAATATTCCAAAATAGAAATCTTTCCTCTTTATAATATTAGTATAGATATGTAGTAGTAGTTTAGCGGCTAATATACACATATTTCACTCTAATGATGTGGGTTCGAATCCTGGTCGGTGAATATGCACCTGTGACACAGTTTTTCTGACCCAATGTACATATTGCTACAATTACCCGTACTAATAGTGAAGGAAAACAGCGCGATAAAACCTGGACTTCGAGATAACCGATCTGCAAAAACCACCAATCCGCACTGGATAACTGTGATGGGCATACCGTCCACTTCCTTTGAAGCGGCGAAGATAGAGCCTAGCAGTGGAACTGTTGGACTCTTATTGACTACTATTATTAAACTAGATATATAATCTATTCGGGCATGTTCTCTGTCGTCATAACGTCAGATTTTTAAGCAACCTACATAGTGTATGTATGGGTTACGCTACGAAAATGTGCACAACATTTATAACTTTTAAAAATATTGTACTTAAACTATTTTTGGACTTCCTTGGGCTATTTACAAACTAAATTTTTCCAAGTCATGTTATTAATGAGAGGCTTCGCTAACAGCTATCCACTTAGAGCCGGAAATTATACAGCACAACTATGTTATACCTCACTGTCGACCCACCAACTAATCATAACTTAAGCTAGATAATATCCATGAGTATACACTTCTATACCCGTTAATAACTCTCAAGTAATAAACATACATTATATTATTTCAAAACAATGTGGAAAATTATATTTACTTTAAGTAAAATATCAACGTGAATGTACGAAGATAAGTGGGATTAGCTGCTAAGAAAATGATTCCTATCATATTTGCTTGGCGATAGACTGTTTTGTAAAGATCTCTGAGACTTAATAATAATAAAATCATGTTGCCCCAGTCTTCTATGGCATTTTTTGGGGCCCATGCAGGGAGTGGCGAGACACCGTCTGCCCGTTTTTCCATGTTCCCCAAACATTGCGACGGGCAGACGCCATAGTCCCCATATTCCCAGACCCGTAGTACCACTAGCAGTTCACCCCAATAGCCCGGTACTTTTTGTTCTTATTTCCCATAATAGTCCTACACTGGCCGAGGCTTGTCCTTGGGTGCATTATTATATGGTGTAGACAGGGATAATCGCCGATCAGTCACGCCACATTTACATTAAATTTGTCAAGGGGCCTCTACGTGTTGGCCTTCCCATGGCCCCACGCAAGCCCTCCAAAAGTCCGGGCCATTTTTATGGCCCGTGGTCTTCAAAGACATACAGTATAATAAAATCAGCAAATGCGTGGTAATCCAGGAACCGTGAAGAGTACCGTGAAAATGACAAGCGCCCATTGTTTTTGCCATTTGATTAAAGTAGGTATTTAATCGAAAATACCCAAATTCTCAAAAACTTCTCAACAGATAATATTCAAATCAAATGTTTTAAAAATATTTTTTAAACACGCAGTTTTTTTTGCATTTTTACTTTAAAGTTCAAATTTGAAAGGATGGAAGGAATATTATTTATGATACTAGGGCGGTAGGTTTTTACAAACGAGCAGGCGAATGTAAGCCCGTGACAAAGTTGAGGGTTTACTATAGTCATTTTATACTATAAAGCTGAAGAGTTTACTTATTTGTTTGTTTGAACGCACTAATCTCAGGAACTACTGGTCTGATTTGAAAAATTCTTGCAGTGTTAGATAGCCCATTTATCGAGGAATGCTATATAACATCACACTAAGACCAATAGGAGCGGAGCACCAATGAAGAATGTTTCAAAATCGGGGGGTTTATTTTAACTTTTTTTTTTAACTATTCCACGCGGATGAAGTCCCGGGCAGAAGCTAGTTACTTTATATAAACCAACAGCCGCACATGTATCATACAACTTATTTCAACACATTTGCGAGAAAGCAGTACAAGAGGTACTGAAACAAACATAAATATTAATCGGAAAGTGGCAATAATCTTTGACGTTTCTAATATGTATGAAAATTAGAACTACATCTTTCGTCTCGTTTTCTCTATAGTATTAAAGTGAGACAAATGTATTGATCAAGAGCGCTTCTAAGGAGGTTGGATTATTCGGCTTATTTATTCTTGTAATGTGAAACTCCTTGGTAGAATTCTTATTTTTTTTCACCTAAGTACCTATTTTCCGCACGTTCCGATGTATATGGTTCGTAATTTTTAACTTTCGAATAATGAATACAGGCTTCATTTTCAATTAATCTTCATTAATCAAGTCATAATCAAGGCGTTTTTTGAGCAAAAGCTAATTTTTGTTCAATACTAAATTTTTCAGAATAATAGAAATAAAGACATTTTATCTTATATCTCTTTAATTTCAATTAAGTAAGCCAACCACCTTTGACTATTAAGAGGTTTTATAAGCGACCAGGTCCAATTAGTACACTACTACAAAATATACTATTCACGAAGTACATAAAGTAGTAAGTACATATTATAATATTATGATTTGAGGATGACAAAACACTAATGGTGAAGAGACACGAACTTTCGCAAGCGTTCAATAACCTAGGTACGTTCGCTGTGCCCAAACCAAAATATTTGTAATAATTATTTTATCACAATTAAACAACATGTTTACGTACTTTTTGTAATTTTAAAGTTTCTAAACGTTTTTGACAAAATCGAAACCTGAATTCGTGTCCGTATGTCTTTGTAATTCTTTTCGAAAACTACTGGGTCTACATGGTTGAAATTTATTAGGAGCATAGAGGAAGACTACTTAGGAATATATGTAGTGAAATGGTGAAGGAAATAAACAAGACAAGTGGCCTGTATACATGGAACTGAAAGTAGAAAAAAAACTTTTAGTTTAAATACATATCCGTATTGGATATCGTAAGTCAGATCTTAAGAAATCATATGGATTTTATAACGATTATAATTTAAATCAATAATTAGAATTAGAATAGTATTCAACAGAGTCATCCATGTATCTATCTATCTATGTGGCGAGATACTGCTGTTTAAAGAAAGTAGTAAAAATTTAATGTTATGTGTGTGTGTGTCTCTTCTAACTTTTATATTATAAAGTAGGAAATTCTAATCAAAATCAAGATGGTGTAATTTAAAAAATACTCTCTACGAAAATTTTTAAAATATCCATTGAGTAGTTTTTGAAACATCGGCTATTTTCGATTTAAAGTATTTTTAGGGTGTTATAGTCAAATAATCAAAACGGTGGGCATTTGTCGCTTCTACGGAACCCATAAATGACGTTGGTCCAACTCACTTTTGAAAATAAAACAGCACAGAAAAATACCGCTAAGCTCCCGCCAAAAACTTATTAATTGACTTAATATCCAGCTAACAAGAGAAGTATGGACTTTTTACTATGGGACGACTTAACTGCCGAAAAGAATTTGGCAGAAATTACAAAAGAATCAAAGTAATAGACAGTGATAGACTTCCAAAGCATCCAAACGAAGTCACTTTTTCGCATCTAATAAATAGAAATATAGATTCTGTAATCTTTTCCATTATAATTATGTACATATAGCTATATAGAGAACCAGAAGTTCAAGTTTACGCTCTGTCAGCAGTTGCAGAATGTCAGGGTCTTAACAACAAGGTGTAATCTATTGGAGTTGAGCTATTGAATTAAATATGCCGTATACGAGTTTCAACTAAATTTAGTTTTCAATATATTTTTCAAGAAGTAATATGTAGTTGTGCAATTTATATTTAAGAACACCGTCAATTTTCCTTCAAATCAACAGTATTCCTTATTTAATTAGTTCTCAAGTAGTTACATCTTCCTGCTTATTAACTTAGCTCTGAATCCGATGGGATTCATTTCCTCTATCGTTCATATCTATAGCATATCTAAGGATATACCAAATATAATGAAGATCCAGGCCATAATTAAACAATTGCGGGGAAGGTAATAGTAATCGTTTCCTCAACATCTCTTAATAAAACAAAATATAGCTAATGTTGAAACTCAACTATAATTACTGCCGAAGCTAAATTCCCTTTTGACGAAGTTAGACAACGGATTTTGACCGTGACATCGCCGTCGTCGACTGCCATAAAACCGCTGATTACCATAATTTGCTATCAGTTTATTATAATTTGAGGAAACTCTGGCATTATCTATTTTATTTGCTCACTGTTTTCAGAGGAAAACACCACAGTATACACAGGACTGCACGTCAACCGGGTTTCTGGGGTCGATGAAAACAAAGAGGTGTGTATATTATATAACCGTGACGCTTTCCTTGGCTTGGGCTTTCCCATTTCAACATGATATACCCGCCACTGGTTCAAAGAGTTATGATTGATAACGTTGATAGGTTTTACACTTGGGTTATCGAGATGTAAGTAGAGGTTTCCTCATGATGTTTCCCTCCACCGTCAACGCGTGGTTGTTGTAATAATATACACATTAGGCTATCTGCAAAACTGCTAAAAGCCAAAGTAACTACATATTAAACTCTATCTAATAAATTGTTTTAATTTTAAGGAGTGGTTGAAAAATTGTGCACGTTTAAATTTTATTCTATTGTTTGACGGCCTCTGTGGATGAACGGGCTAAGCCTATAACGGCTTACCTCACTGCAATGCAGAGGTTGCGGCTTCGATTCCTATTATGGTAAAATTTGGAAACAAATTTTCTCCGTTATTTACTATGGTCTGGGTGTCTGGGATGGCTTCAGAGTGGTGGTAACTTGCTTAATTTGGAGATATACAATATGTGTTTGTCTGCCGATTATTATTAATATTATCACACATGTATATTCATTTATACTTTTTTGTTTTTTAATACACATATATATGTATTAAATAAATACCATAGTCACATGTTAAAAAATATATTATTATTATTATTAATTAATGCAGAAATTATTCCGTTTCAGGAGATAACATTGGATGTATTCTTACAACTGTCATGGCGTGAGAGACGGTTGCACACACCGCCTGGGAAGCCTTTTATCGATCTCCCGTGGGAATTTCGCCAGTTAATTTGGATGCCGGATCTCTTCATCTGGCAACTACAGACCATGAGAATTCACTCTGTCCTTCAAGAAATAGCCGAGTTAAGGCTATATTCCAACGGCACTGTGTCACTTGTTATCGGGTTGGTATTTTATAATTTCTCTTTCCTTTTACCGCATCTCCATATTTTGAGGTCGGCACAGCATACTTTTTTTTCTATATTGCATTATTTTTGCATAATATGTTGTAGCAACTTGTATCAGACCACAAGATTCATGTCATCTTTTACACTACACACTCTTTTTTGGTCTACCTTTATTTTTTAATATATACGATAAACTAACTATTGTTAGTACAAGTGATTAGCACCTTATCAAAATATAAAAAATATTAAGATTTCTTAATGTTTTGAATAAATTAATAGGGTGCCAACAACTGTATATTATATTTTACCCTACCTAAGTAATTTTTTTGATGACTTTTGTATGTTTTTCACTTGTGTCTCGGAGTATATCCATCGCTTAATCGACTTTCATTTACCTGTTTATATGAGTACCTATAGCGATGTATTTATTATATTATTTTTACATGGCCTTTACTTGGTCGATCTAAGTATGCCACGGTCTACCAACATCAACTCTTTCATTACAATGTCTTTGATCTTAAACCCTTGTTCTATTAATCCACGTGTATTTATTTCCTTTACGTACTCAAGCCATATTAACATAAACATTTAATGCCTATTAGCACTTTTTTTCTAATTCCACGTTCATGGCGCACCCTTATCTTACTATTCCTCATATCTTTTAAGGCCGAACATATTTCGCGGAGCTCTCATCTTAATCGTATTTATTTGCCTTTTATGGAGATGTAATCCGCTGTACTCAACTTTCAGTGACGTAAACTATGATAGTCACGAAAAGGTAATTAATTTTCTAAATCATTTGTCTCGTGTAAAAATATGAATTAAATCCACGTTATTCTCAAACCATGAACTATTTATATGGCAGTGGCATAAATCCATACTTAATTGAGAATTAAATTATTATTAACTTAATATTGTGTTATTTAAAAAAACAGTAACAATTGTAGATATGGAGAATAATATTCTTTATTCTTTGACAAATAGGAAAATACTAAACATGAAATTAAGTGCATACCTAATATTCTATTAATAATTGCAATTAATCTTCACCTCATTACATGGCATTATTTCAAAGTCTACGATGTCAAGGCTCGTAATAAACTACAGATCTAATTAATGTAATAAAGATTCGTCATAGCAGATCCATGAATTGGTAGTGTACACGTGATATTTTAATATGAAACTGAAGTAGTTAACCAACTAATCGGTATGGCAAAAGTGCTTTTAAAATAAAGTGCAAAATATTTTCATCTTGTAAATTTACTCTCTTTTGTGTTATATAAGTATCCGTGTATCTATCTATTAAGTATTGTACATAATATGCAAAACAATTTACTCGCATAAATATTATATTTATTGCAATGCATCTATTAATTTAACAGATATAATATTTTTATTAAAGAATAATTTATTATTTTTAATATCTATTTAAACATAATTTAGTAGAAAATATGGCTGTAGCGTTTAACTTTAAATCTTATTTATACAATTTAAAATACTCTCAAACATGAAATTACATTTTATTAATTATCATCTAAGGACATTAAAGACAAATTTTATGTTATTCTTTTTCAGTGCAACCATCATCATCAAATGCGAAATGGACTTCGTTTTATACCCGCTAGACGTTCAAAACTGTGCCATCGATTTCAGCAGTTGTAAGTATATTTTAGTACCTTCTGTTTTAATCAGTAAATCAGTGATAGACATCAAATAGAACATAGAAGTCAGACACAGATAACAGTTGGCTGACGTAGAAATGCTGAATCAAAAGAAAAATGTTTACGATTGTTGAAGATATCTGCGACCCAATGTTTGGAGAATGTAGTGCTATTATTTCCTTTATTTTGTAGACACCGTTTAGTCTTATCTTTTAAAATACTCGTGTGTGTGTGTGCATATACTAACAAGGAACAAATATCAATGGGACCGATCCACCTAACATTCAGACTAGAGCAAATAAGTCGCTCTCGATATTTTTTCGGGAAATTGAACCGCCTAATATTCAGGACACAATACGCCGTCAGCAGTTGTTTATTTATGTTGTTACTGGAAATTCGGTTGCCATGCGGAAACTACCTCAATTTTCAATATTATATTGATCACCATTATCAGAAGCCCATATATTTTCAAAACTTCATGATCGTTAAGGCCATGAAAAAGAACAAAATTTCTAACCAACGCTACTTCTCAACTTAGACAGTCATTAAAACTCTTAAAAATTCAAATTTTGCTGTCGTGGAACTAGGTATCTAAATGGAGTTCCCCACCTCGCGCCTCCTCGTCGTCCTATTTACATAGGACAAATGCGTATTACACGAAACTTAATAAAAATATTACTAATGTTTCACAATAAAATCATTCTGATTCAAATAAGTTTTCATACATAAAAAATGTTATTTTTTTTTTATTATATATAGAAATGTATATGAAATCACAACAATTTTTTGTGATAAATTTGTAATTTGTTGGTAAGTTTTGTGTATGTAATACGGATTTGTCGTAAGTAAATTCTAGAATAGAATAGATAAGACTTTATTGCTCACCAAAAAATACAATTGCAAAATGCACGATTATGAAATTGTCATAGTAGAATCAACAGGCGGCCTTATCGCTTAAAGCAATCTCTTCCAGGCAACCTAGCTTAAGGAATAATTTAACCTAACCTGGCGATATAGGTGGTGCAGATAGGTAGGACTTAAACAGTTATACTTAAGCTACATCCGTATTAATATTATAAATGCGAAAGTAACTCTGTCTGTCAGTTCCATTTTCACGGAAAAACTACTGGACCGATTTGGCTGAAACTCAGTATATATATATATATATATATATATATCTATTCGATGTCGAGGATGAATATAGGATACTTTTTATCCCGAAAAATGGGATAGATTCCGGAATAAACATATCTGTTTGTTATCCTTTTATGGAAAGACTAATGGACCGATTTAGCTGAAACTGGGTACATATATAATTTTAATACCGAGGGTGGCCAAGGGATACTTTTCATCCCGTATAATGGAATAGATTTTGGGATACATTTATGTAAAGGTTATCCCGGAAACTAGGATAGATTTTGTGATTTTGTCCATTTCGCCCACTCGGTCCACTCGGGATCCTCTCGGGGTCCACTCGGGATCCATAGGGGTCCACTCGGGGTCCACTCGGAGACCTTTTGGCCCACTTGGTCCATGTTGTCCGTGTTACGTATTTTGTCAAGTTTTGTCATTTATGTAGTTTACAGATAGACGAGGGATGGTATAGTTTGCGATATAAAATGAAGTGAATCTTCCGAGGGCAAATACATAAAAATTTAATCGAATGTAACCTGTACCGCCTGCTCTTTACACAATATATGCGCAATAAAGGTTGACCCGCGGCGTAAACTCTAATATTTTATAAATTAAATACACATACTTAAATTATTTTATAAATTAAATACATATAAACATATTTATAAGATATATATTAATTATAATTAGTCTATAGTATAAGAATCAGGCATAATTATTGAAGAAAAAGTAGTGTTTTCTGAGTGCGTTTCTTAAATATAAGCAATGTTATGGCCTCTCTGACTAAATTCTGTGAATTTATATCTTTAAAAATGTGATAATGCGTGAACGAGCTAGCGAACTCCATTCAGGGTAGGCCCTTAATATGAATACATGTCATTTGGAATTGCAGATAAATTCACAACGCAAGGAGTTCGCTTCGAGTGGCGTGAGATGTCGCCTTGGTTGGGCGCGCGGCTGGTCACCGAGCAGCGTACGGAGTTCCGGCTCCCCAAATACGTGGTCACCTTCGCCACCGACAAAAGTAATCATATTCGCACTTTTGGTGAAGGTAAATGTTTATTTATTGCTTTGCGCTTATGTTTGCGCCCTGTCACTAACAATGTACCTACTAACGCTAATGCGTTGTTGCCATATGCTGGCATGGAGCCCACACGGCTTGGCGCAGATAATCCCAATGGAGAGTTACAAGTTTTTTAAGAAAGATTATTACAACGATTATATCATACAATGTATCACATGAGTGAGTATTATTTTGGGAGTAAATTATTATCTCTTTCATTCGAGCCGCGCTTTGGAGTGAAAGCTATGCTTATTTAAGAAACATATTCAATAAATTTTCACACCATTCTTCATGGCTAAAGTCTTATAGATATCAATTCAAATTAAATATTTAGACTCCATGAACTGCTAGCGAGCTCGTGTATCTAGTTTCCAGTCTACCTTAATGCACTGGAATGGATCCAACGTCGCGCCATTGTCGATGATTCTGTACTCACTGATGGCCTAAAAAAGCTTAGCCTTCAAAGATATTTCGCGTCTCTACGCTTTCTACCATCTATTTTTATCGCCACACCGCTCGCTACAGAAGGAAGCTTTCTTCCTTACATCCTTGATCCAATTCGTTCACGTATGTCCATGTATGTAACGGTTCATAATAGTGTTTGTCTTGCGTACTCTGGGCACATTAAATCAGGTACCAACTGAGATTTCCATAGAATTGCAATATGGGCTTATTCAAAAAGGTGGCATATAATTACTTCATGGCCGGCAGCATGTTGATAATACCTTCTATGTTGCAAATATTTTAGGCAATTCAGGTGTGACGTCAACCTGTCTGCGGTACTCCATTAGCTAAGAAGAAATATATTTTGTTTTACCTAACATGTGAGTGAACAATTATCTTGATATAGAGGATGAATTTCATCAAGAATGGTATCCAGACTTGCTAATACAACCTGTACAAAGCTTTGCAGTATCTGGTTTTGTATGAAAATCCGTCGATTCGCAGCCACTTGTTACTGCCAAAGAATGATCATAAACTTTATCAAAATGGATATTTGATTAATGATAAATTGTAAGAATAAATTATTTTAATTAAATTAATTACTAAATTTCAACAATTTATTGTAAGCGAAACGCATTGTCTTTATTCACGATACAGTAGTTCAATAGAAATATGTTTCAAAGTAAGCAATTGCACGATATCGTTATGTATTTCACGTTGTCTGCCGATTTGTAGTGAAAAGTAATGATTGTATAGTTTAGAAAAGCTTATGTGATGTATGTTCAATGTGCAAAATGCATAAAAGTGTTTTAATGTTTGTGCCTGCTTTGTAAAATACTTTGTATTTAATAGCATCCTGTGGTAATTTGTGTAATATTTAAATCTTCTACACTAATTCCACTTCAAATAATTCTTTATTTATTTTTCAGGCAACCATTCCGCCGCAAGGTTGCAGATCAGATTGTCAAGGGAGCTACGTAGCTACTTGTTGGAAAGCTATCTGCCCTCGTCTTTATTCGTTATTATATCTTGGGGGAGCTTCTGCGTCATACCCGAGATCGTTCCCGGTAGAATGGTGTTACTCGTCACGACGCTTCTGTCGCTCGTCACTATGTTCGATACTGTAAGGTAATTGATATTCAGTCATCAATTTAAAACTAATCCCTTCAACGCATCTCCCTAATATAACAAAATGGTTGAAAGTAACAATTGCCCATTCCAGACATGTTAAAGGCAGTAAAGTCGGAACCAAACGGAAGACCTCCAATATAAGGTTTGTTTAAACGAATCGACCAGCGTACGAACATCTAACAATCTTTTAATGCTTTTCATGCTTTAGACTCATAATCTTAGGTGTTTATTAGATACATATAAGTGTTTCTTGACATTGTTTATACCTACATCGACGGTTAACTGTCAAAACGTCCTAACTCAATTTACCAATATTTTACACTAGCCATGAAAAACACCATTTAATACAAGTGCATGGGCCAACAAAAACATAGTTCTATGAGTTTAAAATTATACTTAAATAGAGAAATCTATGCCGAAAACTTTCTATTATAGGAGGTAAAATTTAATGGGGATTAACACTGAAAAAAAAGCAGATGGTCAAAAATGCCAGATAGGAGATCTTGATAGTGAACCTATTCCTCCACAAACAGCACTTACAAAGTGCTGTGTGTGGAGCTATATAACAAAATTATAATTGTTGCAGTACGAACTCCCCCGACGCATTGGAGCTGAAGTGCATTGAGGTCTGGCTGATATCGTGCACAATATTCGTGTTCCTGGCCCTTTTGGAGTACTTTGTTGTGCTGTTCGGGATCCGATACGACAAGAGCTGGAGCCAGCGACGGCAAGACTTACGGAGAGCGGCATCCGCGGCGCAGCTTGCACCGCCTCCTCTACATCTAAACCACGCGCAGGTAATTTGCGTTTAGTTTTATCATTATATAGTCAACAGTCTTTTAACTTATTACTGACGCACTCAGAGAATTTAAAGCACTACTAACTAAAACATTAATCATTAAATTTGCAAACAAGAAATTATTTTTTATTTTCCTAAAATTATTGTCAGTAATATTCTTAATTTATTATTTACTGCTATAAATTGAAGTTGAGACTTATATAACAGTAAAATAAGAAATTATATTTAGCTATTTATTAACGGACCACCTGACTATATAATTATTATACATTTATACATACAACATACAAGCTCGGCAGATAATTACACATTTACCGAACTTACTGTTTCCATGCTAGATGTTTTTTGTGTCCATTATTCGTATGATTCTAATATCCCCGCAATATAGGGATAAATTCCTAATTTGTAATTAAAAAAAGAAAAAAAGCAACAATTTTCCACGTAATGAGATTTACTTACTGCATGACTGTAATGTAAATACATGCTCTATGATATCGCGTATAGCAGTCTTTAATTTCGCTTTAACCTCTGGAATTGCAAACAAGCTTCATAAATGTGCTCAATCTTTCTTACTTCTATTTTCATACAATAGACATTATTTACACTATAAGGATTATTTTCAATATTTCATTTGTTAAATTCCAGAGGTTAAGCACGCCCGTGACGGGGACACCGCAAGGCGGGATGTTCTCGCCCACTCTAAGCGTCGAAGATGAGGGCTTGAAACAACAGTTTGATCATCAAACTATTAAACGGGTAAAAAGACTTCTTTAAACGTTTGGATACATTTACCGTATGTTCAATGTAGTACTAAACTGCATGTAAACTATATTTATATTAAATAGACTTATATAATACACGTACTATTTAGGTGCATTAATTTTTAAACTTAGGCCACCAATTTCTAGTCATCCCACTCGGGGAAAAGGAATTGGAGACAAAATAAGATTGGGTGTGAATCAAGATCTGTTAGCAAGGTAAATTATTATTTGAAACGATCACAGTGCACTGTGTGGCTAACTAATTAAAGCCAGTAGTGCTAGCACTGTTATTTTGTGGGCCTTTTGATTTATAGATGACCGTCTAGTGGTTTATAAGCAAAGATGTTGTGAATACTGTAGGCTATACCTTATACTTTGCTTGTGTGTGTTAGACAATTGTTTAGGTTCTATTATAGACGATTAAAATACAGATAATCCTTTTGACGATTAATCACTTGGATTTATCGTACACCTTAATCGAAATTAAAGCATAATCACTATTTAGTGGATATTAGAGAAGTAGACGCTGCTCGCTAGATTTAGCTTGCTGTAAAGCTACACAGAGTAAATAAATGAAAATTAGTTAATTTGTATAATCCTTAGTTTACCTAAGTCTCAATGCTGTCTCTATGTTATCTAAAATAATTGGGTGGAATACTCTTAATAGTACAATAAATATAAAATTGAAACGAAATGGCAAGAGTGGTATGATTAATGAGATTTTTTGACTTTAAAAATTTATGTTTTAATAATGAATGTAACATTGGTTGAAAAATTAACCACCACTATTGTATTATTTCCATATCAAAAAACGAGAAGAGAATGTATTGTAATGTAAACCTGTTCAACAGCAAAGATGTAGAATTTAAGGGCCTTGGATTTTTCTTTTTTTATTGATAACGATACCTTCCAGACAGTCTTGTAATGAAGAAACGGGAAGATAAAATTAAATTAATGGAAATCTTGAAAATATTAGACCATTTAGATTTGTAAAAGATAAAGTTACCTAGACGAAAATGTGTAATAATTAGAAACGGCGTATGGTGTGTACAAGGTATTTGAATACACAGACGTCAAATATTATGATCATGACGTCTATTGATGCGATTACAAATAAAAATTATATACTTATTAATTTAAAAAATAAACGTGTCTTTAGAAATTGGGTGATTTGAAAAACATGAAGCTGTCAAACAATATTCTTTAAAAGCACAAAAATAAAAGAAAAATATCTAAAACCAACCATATATATATATATAACCATACATCACTAAAATATAAATACCATACGACGGGGCTATGTGTAGTACTAATTTAATTACAACAAAGTGTGAACGGTAAATAACTAGAAAACATTTTTAGGATTCGCCGATTCTGGATTCAATGCCATCAACGGGTGGGCCCAGCACTTGGGCGTCACGCGTCGCCGCCAAAATCGACCACGGCGTCATGTTCTGTGGCGCGCAACATGGCGCACTGGACAAATTCGCGCTCATGTTGTTCCCTGTGTGTTTCATTCTATTCACAATAATCTACTGGACAACATATCTCAGTGAAGCCCATCGGGCGATGAACAATTGAATTTAGTATATGTAAAATATGGATACTTTCCACGAACTGCCTTGACAGTGCCTGTGCTAATATTCAACATATCTTATACAAAGAAGCTAGTCAATTGAGAGTTTATGAGAAACTTGAACTTGACACTATAAGTTTAGAACTATTGTTGTGTGTTTTAAAGGTCATTTTATATGTCCAATGTATTAATATCGATTTTAGACTCAGAGTCAAAAGACCGATAAAGTTATTCAAAATGTACCTACCTATTATTTAAAATGTAATTTATAACCATTTTAAGTATAATCAGCGTAAAACGCTGACCAATTGCCATTCATGTCTATGAAAGCAATTATTTACTTTGCTATTAAGTAATGAAAAATACTTACGTCTTTATTTAAAATAGAAAATCATTTGTTGCAATTTAAGATTACAGAGATAAGAATAATGTATTTTTATGTAAATAAATAAATACGTGAATAATAAATAATTTATTTGAAATTAAAATGCGTTTGGCTAAAATTAGGCGTATTTTAAAGGCACATCGAGAACAGCCATTAGCCGTCTTCCTAATTGGCAAGGATCGTACGATGACACGGTGCGTTCTCATCGTGCGATGAAACCGGTCGTACGATAATTCAACAGGGGTGTCATAATAGATCGCGCGGTGCTCATCGTGCAATAAATACCGTCGCACGACGGCGTCGCGCTTCCATCAACTATACAGCGCCATTTTAACAATAGCTCTTCACAGAGATGCACAGTTTTTATTTCGGGCAATATTACTTTGAAAATTGCAAATTACACTGAAAAAAGGAAACGTAGATCACATAATACAATTTTTAAATCCATAAATCAGCGTGGTGAATTTTTCAACAATTATTTTGATGTACGAAATAACGAAGTTCATGTCAAACTACCGGTACTGCCCCTTGCTCTGCTCGCCCCATGCCTCTTTGCGTTGCCGTGCTCGTGCGATGACGCGTGACCAATTAGGTCACTCAAAAGAGATCGTTAGATTTGATTACATGATCGAACGATTAAACCCATCGTATGATCATTATTAAACATAGCCTGTACTAGCACGATAGCTTCCGAGTTTCAAGTAGGACACTGAAGAAATCTGTACATTTGAACTCATCGTACGAAGAGATCGCATCATGTCATCGTACGAACCTTGCCAATTAGGACGCCATAAACTCTTGTACAATCTGTTTCTTTAAGTAGCAAGTACAAGTACATTTAACTATTATGTTTTTACACGTCTCCTTACACCATATTATCAATCAACGTGTGACCTGCAGCTGTTACTTAAATAAAGAAATCAATACCTACATATATACTTATAATTTTACTTAAGCAAAAGAAACCGATTGTTAACAAAGATTACTTTGTATATTTGTTGTACTTTTAAGGTGCTCCCTCACCGCGAGCATGCCTCTGTAACGTAACGTTAAAGATCCGAGCATTACATCGATGAGGAAGGAGAACCAAGCATTACAGTGCGCAACCTGTAATGTTACAATCTGTAATATTTTGATACAACTTGTAACACAACAACCGCTTCGTCTGACAGTGTGGAATCAACTAAATGCTCAAAATCCAATCACAAATGTTTCGTTACACAGGCGAATGCTCGTCAGTCAAGCAGGTAGTATTGCTCTAAATCGAATCATAAATATTACATTACAGGTGAATGCTCGCGGTGAGGGAACACCTTTAGAGACAGTTGATTGTCAAATTTTGTCACTGGTAAGCTTATAGATAAACTATGTGGGGACCACGTCCAGCTCAATACAAAAATTGTATAAAAGCCGGATCATCTATGATAAAAGCCTTATGTATCCGTGCCTTACGCTTATAATACAGTATTATAGGCGCATCACGCAATACGAAGTGTCAGTTCTGCGAAAAGTAATGTAACCACGTCATGCGATGCGACACCGTAAAAGTAAATATTCTCAATGCTCGTGTAAAATAGCATTGGAGTGTCTCTCTTTGGACATTTTTACGTTTTTTTTTAATAATATCAAAAAGGATCAAACGACTACTAGCCATTGTTGTCCCTGCAAATTCTTCGATCTTATTCTATAGTCTTAAGTAGGTATTTATGCGTAAACTGATACAGTCTCACAAAAACTGAGAGGCGTGACAGACATTAAGCGTCAGTTTGGTCATGAGTACTTACTGGTTTTTCTTTTTTTACCAAAGTGGGAATGCTTTATACATACCGCAGACAAACAATGAGGTAGCGTAGGATACGTGACGATTTCGGGATATCCACTAATAGTCGGTTCCTATATCTTACCATCGGTTGAATTTTGACATTACTTGTATGGAACTTATATCAAATTTCAACCGACAGAAAGGCAAATGAACGGTCGGTAGGTTAAAGGAACTAACCCAAAAAACCGAATTTTCTTCTAGCTGTTGTTACCAATTTAGGGGCTTTGTACCATTTTAGACATTGTGTATCTTATTTAAATTCTAGTTAATCTTCTACAACTCTTAGCTTAATCCAAATTAGCATATAATCCTAGTTAACGATAAAAATTAATAAGAGTGTTAGGAGAGTATTGAGTATTTTAGTAGATACATAAAGTTCTAACCTAATAAGAAGTCACTAAATTGGTTCAATGGTTTACCCAACAACGCTAACAACTTTAGTAGGATCCGCTTGCTTGCAACAGCAGAGACACTCCGTCCATTTTACTGGGGACCAACCCTCAAACAAGCGTTCTCTGGCTTTGAAGCGTGCGCGGAAATAGCGTAGTTTAAGTAAAATACAATTAAATTTTACAAAGAAGCTACCTTATTGATTTATTTAAAAATATATTTATTTATTATAAATAGATACATAATTTATATTTTAATTTAAATTTCGCTTTAAAGCTTGTATTTAAAAAATACAATTACGATATATATCAACAAGTATCGAGGATATAGTCCTTACGGAACTAAGAGTTGTATTGTACAGAGTTAATAAATCTAAAATATAATTGTAGTTATAAGTTTTAACTAGTATATTAGTATTTCTAATTTGTACATACGTTGTCCTAATGCCAAACAATATGTACAGTTTTTATTTAGCTTAAAGACGGTTAAACATTTGTATAATTTTTAAGGAAAACTCATCGATTCATTAATGCACCTTTTCAGCAGGCGTTTGAAGTTTGAACTCAGGTATGCTCATTAAGGTCGTTCTTAGGAGTTGCCTATAGGTATTACCAACAGTCTGGGTGTTATTTATTCTTTCTTTGCGCCTGGCAATAATCGCGAGTTTTTCTCAGGCATACTCCATTTTCAATGTCCTACATTGTCAGTCCATTGGTTCGCATATCGTGCTTCACGACGTCTCATCATAGCTTTCTCTAACATCTCACCCCAGAGACAGATATATCAAGCCATATTAAACCGACGTCTATTTGTTAGGAAGTTACGATTCATAACATAGTCAAATCACTTCAGGCAACGTTCTTGAAATTTATCCCACAAGTAAGGGGCACCGAATTTGTCTCAGATTAACGTGCTACGACTATAGTCACCCGCGATGCACCACACGTCCATCTCAACGTCTTTGTTTTCTTTATATACCTAGTAGGGGTGTTATAATAATGTAACGAAAAGGATTTTATTGAGTTACATGTATCTATGCAACCAAAATAATTTTACTCGTCGTATTCGTAGTAGTTCCGCCACAAATTACACTATGCCAATTTTTTTAATATCACTCAATGGCCCGTTTCTTAAAATATATTATATAACTGTGCCAGCTTTCAATTTGGGTCTAAACCAAATCAATTTATAAGGGAATAATTACCATATATTTTCATCTAGTCATACGTATTATGATCTTATTAGGCTATAAGTTATTTAAGTACTTACTTAATTTTTTTTCGGCAAGTAAATGTCGGTTGCTTTTGAAGCACAATTTATAAATGCACAAATCTCTTGCATACCTTAATACGTCTATATTTGGATACCGTTCATTATACTTAAATTGTCTCATATAAATATATCAAAATCCGGAACTTTAAATTTACTTAATCCTTCCAGAAAGATGGAGTGAGTAATAAAAAGCTTGTTCTTTGTTGACATGTTAATCATAAACTACATAAACATGGAAGTATAACCGTATATGGCAACAAGCAGTTACTGCTACTAATTAGGTATACGGGTACCCAGTTATATGTTTATTAATGTTATAAAACCAAAAATATTCGATAAACTAAGTGTGTATTTAAATTTCTCTTTCTACACACACATTTAATTTACTTCATTTTGTTTTGTTTAAGTCTTACCGGATTATTTGTTTTATAACGCATGGAAATAGTCTGATAGTGGACGAATAGTGCGGTTTATGTTACTCAATGTATATTTGTAACAGACTTGTTACTTGGTCAGTGAAATATTATATTATCAAAAATATTATTTCTTCAAATGATCAACTTTTATATACACAGATGAATTTTTCAAGTGGGCCTTCAGGGCCAAATCCTAAGTTATGCTAAATAGCGAAAAACACTCAAAGGAGTCTCGAGGCCGATTTTGACGAAAACAAAAGTGGTATCATTAGATTATTGAAAAATCAATTAGCCTTGTCAGGAATCGGATCCTTATGGTATTATTAAACCAAATTGTAGTATAGCTAGTAATGGATTAATTTCTGTCAAGGAATGGCAAACGGCAAACCAAGGAAAAGGGTTGTTTTCGAGCAAAATGTTCTATTTTCCATATAGTGATTAAACATCAAATTGCGCTGGTAATTTGACCGCACCTAATTTGAACGCAATTAATGTTTACCCATTGACAGATTTCATTGATTGAGGTGAAATAACCTACGATTTGACCCTAAAGGCCCACTTGAAAAATTCACCTGTATAAGTATTATCTATGTGGTCAAAATTTCAAAGGAAAATAGTATGATACAGTACTTGCCGGAATTTACTAAAAAAATATGGATCCTTGATCCTCATAAAGGTATATAGACAAGTGAAAGGCTTTTTCGTTTAGATGACATTTTGAAAGCATATCAGAGTTTAAAATTTGAAATTACTAAATAAAATCAGTAATATAGATTTCAATACCAAACCCTTATAATTCCCCCTATAATGGGAGGCCCGATCCAGCAGTGGGACATTTATGGGCTGATATTATATTAGGTTGGGGAAAAAGTTTCTTCGCATTTTATATATAAAAATTGAAAAAGTTTTTTTATAAAGTTTATTTACATTTGACTAAAATATGTAGGTGCCCCATTTTGTTGGATAACTTTTTGCCATCTTGTAGGTAGGGACGTGATTCCATTGCTATAAAAATTTTGGGGCTACTGATCAAAAAACAGCGACAAGTGGTTTTGGCAGTCCTCTCGTGATGTTAACCCGACACTGCCTAAGGAATTCTGCAGAGACCGAAACAGGTGAAAATCTGAAGGTGCAAGGTCAGGACTATACGGCGGATGTATTAACACCTCCCAGCCAAACTCTCGTAATTTTTGCTGAGTGGCTTATCATGATGAAAACCACACCCCTTCTGTTTTTTGCTTTAATCTCATCAGTTGTTCGCAATACAGTTCAGAATCGATGGTCCTGCCTGGCGGTAACAGCTCATAATGAATAATGCCCTTCCAATCCCACCATATACACAGCATCACCTTGTTGCGAGTTAACCCGGGTTTCGCCACAGTCTGTGAAGACTGAGCGGCCTTTGACCACGATCTTTTTCGCACGTTCTTGTCTTACGTGATCCACTTTTCGTCACCGGTTATCAGCTTCTTCAAAAATGGTTCGGTTTCATTAAGTCGTAATAAAGAATCACAAATGAGTACACGGTTCATTACGTTTCTTTCAGTGAGTTCATGAGGCACCCAAATATCGAGCTTTTTTGTGTACCCAGCTTTTTTCAAATGCGCCAAAACCGTTTTGTGGTCAATTCCCAGTTCTCCAGCTACATCATAACTACTGATATGCCGATCTTGCTCCACTTTTTCAAAAATGGCATCAATTTTGTCCGTAACAGGGCGACCAGAGCGACGTGAATCTTTGATTTCAAAACTTCCGGATTGAAAACGCTTAAACCAAATTTGCGCTACTGTCACAGATACTGCATTAGGTCCATAAACATCACAAATTTTTTTCGCGGCTTGTGTTGCATTTTTACCTTTTTTGTAGTAAAATTTTAAAATGTATTGAATTTCTTCATTAGATTCACTCATTTTAACAATAAGGAAAACAAATGAAAATCACACATTTTCCTAATTTGAATTTGGAATTGTCTTCTTTAAAATTAAAACTTTTTAATGATACCAAAACCAGCCAGATGCAAATGGTATAGCCAAAGAGATCTTATTACAAGTTCATACATATGCGAAAAGACTTTTTTCCCAACCTATTATAATACCAAACCAAGTTCCTTTATTCGATTATATTCGTCGACTTCTGTGGTTGAGTGGGCTAAGCCTTTGCCGGCCTTCCTCACTGCAACGCAGAGGCTCCAAGTGCGATTCCTGGTATGGTAAATTTCGGAATCGAATTTTCTCCGTTATTTCCTATGGTCTGGGTGTCTGGGATCGTCCCCAGAGTAGACAGGTATATAATACCCATAACACAAGCGTAACTTGCTTAATTTGGGGATATACAATATGTACGTTTGTCTGCCGATTATTTATTACTTTTGTATTTGAATCACCGCGATATTGAAATAACATTGTTATGTCTTTCACAATATGTCGCTTGACTCAATAGTCTTTCACCCTTCGATAGTTTGCGCCAAACTTTATGGCCTCTCTTAACTAGTAACCGTGGATTGGAAAGACGGTTTTCCATTTTACGTAATCTCTTACAGCTAATTTAAGTTTAGCGCAAACTATTTTACTTACATTTTACGTCCATGTGAGGAAAGCTCATGTTGTGCAATTTAATTTAATTGCTATTACAAGGGCACTAATTACGTTTTAAGTATGCTAATTAAGTATATTACTAATGGTGCCTTCCCAATGAAATGCTTGTGTCTATTTATTTCATTAAATATTTAAATAAATGAATTGATAAAGAACGTAGGTAGTACGAAAGGATAGTATTTATTTCCCTTTCGAATTTAGGCAATAAATATTTTTCTAGTTAATGATGACGATAATGAAACAATAAAAGACATTATTTTAATCATTAATAGTGGTTTTATTTACATAATTTAATACATTTCATGTGTTAATATGTACATTATCTACAAACTATGCCCACTAGTATAAATTTCAAACAAAACTAAATAAGAGAAAATTTATATGTTATACATAAATGATTTTACAATAAATTCTAGAACATTAGCATATATAAAGTCAGTGTTAAAATAACATTATAGTAACAAATATTATGTATAAGAAAATAATAATAACATCAAATATTGAAGTGTTGTCACTGGTGTCATATGCCAGGGATTCCCAAACTATTTTGGGCACAAGACCACTTTCCCAAAATTGACTGATAGCTCAGACCCCCATGGCCAAATTACTTTAAAAATCTTTGTGGTTGGTTAAGTGAGTAAACTTGATATCATTTTCTCATCAGAGTCAACAAAATAAATAATCATAAAATTTAGTAAATATCAAGTGTATTGAATAATTATTAATACTAATTACATAAAAATACTGAAGTAGGTAATTATTTCTAAATAAAACACACATTTGTACACGTAACACAACTTATATAGTACCTTGAAAATTTCAAAGAAGAACTTGTGTTAATTAATAGGGGTCGATTTTTAGTCCTTGTCGACCTCCAAAATCAGTTTTCGTTTATGTCCAACCCCGTGAAACCAATTTCGACCGCAGGGGGTCGATATCGACTACTTTAGGAATCCCTGTCATTTATGTATGTTAAAGTCAGATCAGAGGAAAAAATGGATCATTTTCAAAATTTACATTACTGGGAACTGGACCTGAGACCTCCATCCTAAGCTAACTTGGTAAATTCAGACCACTAAAACATAGAAACCATCAAGTTACATCACCTGTAAACATTTGCAAAACTATTCATATCCATAATATGCTGCTTCCTTAAATGCCCTTAACATATCATCAGAGTTCCTCCGAATCCTCCTTCCGATTGGTTCCAAATCAGCATAACACTTAGGAAATACTTTTTCTATTATATTGACTGCCTCAGGCATATTAATTTGTCTCACAGCCATTACTGAATAAAGTGCTTTTGTTTTCACACAATCCTGGAATGGAAATTAAAAGGTGCAGTAACATAGTAATTATAAAATTCTATCATAGTAATTAAGTCAGAGCACTAAAGTAAAAATAACTGGATAAATATTTGACAGCCTCTGTGGTTTAACACATGAAGCCTTTGCCGGCTTACCTCACTGCAACATAGAGGCTCCGGGTTCAATTCCTGGTATGGTAAATTTGGGAAATGAATTTTCTGTTATTTACTAACTATCCCAGACACCCGGCTCGTCCCAGAATAGTATGTTGTACATTACCCATAACACAAGCGCAACTTGCTTAATTTGGGGATATACAATATGTGTTTGTCTGCCGATTATTATTACTATTTGATTAATAAGTTAATTAAAAAATCCATAAATAACAATATTTATTGAAAAGCTGGCAATAATTTAAAAATATCAATAATATTAGCTCATAATAAAATATTTAATCAAAATGGCCTATGAAGTCAAACTTCAATTTAAAATTGAATTTATTGTGTTTATAATTAAACATATCAAATCTATACACACCTGATGAGCTTGTTTAATTTTCATCCAAGACGCATCACCCTGAGACCAGGCACTTGTAAAAGAACAGTGAGTCAGGTTAGCAGCTCTTATTTCTGTACAAGCCAAGTGTTCCATATTCTTAAAGTCCAAGTTGTTTTTGCAATAGTCAAACATGTGTATCATTTCATGAGCTAGCACACCCTGGACCATGCCTTGACGTGTTGATACATTCTGACATACCACTATCTGTAAAAGTCATTTAAACACTAATATAGTTTACATAAACTATAGAATAAAAAATATTATAAATCAATTACAGAAAACAGTGCGGTTATATTTTTGTGTGAAAAAATATTTATAATACATACATACATATTGCTGACTCTGAGCTATATTTAGCATAAATGTTAAAGTAATAAAAATAGTAGATATCCAAAATTCTTAAAATAATCATTATAAAATAGTACAGTGCACTTTTTACCCACTTTATAGCCTTTCATAGTCATTTTGCCGATCTAAGTATATCCCAGCTATTTTTCCCAAAAACTGCTGACTTTATATGGATGAAATTAAGCAAATTTTATACAATGCTACACAATGAAGTTGTGAAATTGTCATTATTCATCAAAATTATGGGTGGCTGATCTACTTTTAATTATAATAATAAAAACTCATAATTGTTGCACTGATGTGTTGGGTTCTCCCAATTTTTAAGGGAATAGATTGGTTCCAACACATTATTTATCTCGATGTGTAGGTTGCATCAAAATGTGTTTTTTCACCCTTATCACATTGTAATTGTAACAATATGCACATTAGGTAAGAAAACCTCCTAAGCGGTGCATACTTCTACAGGCAGGATTTGAACCTGCTTTATCTGGGTAGCAAATTGATGAGATTGGATGTAAGTTCATTAACTTACTATACCATTCTCTAACTTCCATTTGGCTGTTTTTTTATTTGTTTTCTATTAGTTTATTAGAATAAAATATTAAAAATAAATTTTCTCAAGGAAATAAGATACAAAAATTACAGTAAATTATTCACCACTTGCCTGATTCAGTTCTGGATCATAGCCTCCGCTGACAGAGTAATCACAGACTTCACAAGATATATGTCGTCGTATATCTATGGGGCTGAGAATTTGATTACTATATCATGTGATCATTCAAAACACAGGTTCGAAAATTTTGTTAAATGAAAAAACACAAACTTTACAATTGAATCTATTACACTAATACAAAACACTATGTTGTAGAATAACTCTTTATTTGATTTGAAAATTAATCTTGTAATGTGACAATGTGCATAAAATATCACACTATAGTAATATTTAAACTTAATAAGAACCCTTTTAAAATTATTTATTTGAGCTACTAAAGTCTGATATACTGTAGTGTGCCCTGTGGCATTATAAAAAGACTTACATTTTAAAAGAAGTAGTAATTTTTGTACATAAAAGAAAACACCTACCAGCCAGAGCTTTTCAATGCAGCCATCATTACCTTCACAATGGGACCTGAAAGTGAAAGATAAATTACTCCGCAATTGTACAGTAAATTTTTGTTTACATAAATACCTTTACAAATACGAGACTTACTTGATTTAACGCATTCGTATACGTTCTTCTCACATTTTAACTTATCAATGTTTTCTTTTCCTTCTTTCCCAATAACTATATTAGTCAAAGAAGCCTTGAATGTCCCTCGCCTTTCTGGGTATAAGTCGTAGCCCCATGCTTCTGATTTCTTGTTAACCGATTTATTAGAATGATCCTGGGTTGCATTATTCTCATCGGCAAGAAACGTTTTTTCATTTTCTTCAGGCATTATCTGCAAGTTAGGTTAATTAAGCACTGAATTAGAAAAATTATAAAACGTAATAATGCAACGTTTTACACAATTTCAGGAATATTACAGAAATCACTCTGATTAAAGACTACTCAGCAATATTTTATGCTTGAATCACAATTTAATTAAAAATATATCAATATTTATTTACATTCTTTTAGTTTAATGTACTCTGTGCTTTCAAAGATCAAAATTACATGACGAGTTTTTGGCGGGAACTGAAAGGGGACGTAGAGCTGTGCAGTTTTATTTTCTAAAAATGTGTAAAATTACTCTAAAATGAACAATAGTTGTAGGATATTGATAGTTTTTGAGTAGTAATTGTGTGTTTTTGTAAGAAATGTGAGCTGTATAGCCAAATGTGGCCTTTCGAGTTTTCACAAGAACTCCGTTGGATGGCGTCGATTGTAGCCTACAATACAACTGCGCCTGGCTTAAAGGCCTAGTTGCCAAGCCATAAACTTAAAAATACATGACATTTGACAATTAATTCTTGACATACATACGACATAAACACATATAAAAAACATGATTGCGCATGATATGTATATCTAGTCAGTATCACGAACTACGAATACTCGAGTTACAAAATTAACACATTATCCTAATTTATTTAAACAATACACTCCGTGATCCTAATCATAGATAAAACGTACATATGGTCCTATTATTCATGCAAAAGCCTCATCCAACTCAGTCTTTTCGTTTGCTCGACTAGTCACTGAATTGTAAAATAATAATAAATTATAGTTCATGGTATATAAACTTAATGAAATGAGAATGTCATGCTTATATCACATTTATGCATGACATTCTCATTTCCTAAGCCTAAACACATCAACATTTATCTAGTGCTAAATCCTAAATATATTTCAAGCATAGATAAAACTTATATAATATATAAGACCCGCTTTGGAGCCCGGTGTCCACTTTTATGTATATGGTTTTTATCTATGGTGTCCACTTCTCTACACTATCTTCTCCAATTCGCACGGTTTCCCATCACTTCCATAATCGTGGGTCGCGCGAAAACGCCGGACTCTGACCTTTAGGATGACGCAGATACTTACCGGGCACAGATGCTTCGATAAGTATCTGCATCAGACTGTGGGGTGTTTGCCCTTCCCCTCCGCGCCGCGAGTGCGGCGCACTAGATACTGCATTTTATACGCTGGTCGAATGCGCTGCATGGCAACCTCAGAGGTTCGAGCTCGAGGCCATCGTAGGGCCGATCGATTCACTGAGGGGACTGGTTGGGGCCATGCACAACAGCGACGATCACTGGTCAGCGGTTTCTTCCTTTTGCGAGACAGTAATGTCCCGCAAAGAAGCCGCTGAGAAAGTAAGGAGAGAGGTGCGCACGTGCCCCTCGGACACCGTCGTCAGACTGGCCTTCGGAGATACAGGTATGCGCAAAATCTCCTCCCATGATTCCATCTCAGGGGTCCGCACATCGTGGGGATGGGACGGGTCCAACCTCTATTGGTGAAGTGGGTCACTCTGCATCCCGGGGTGACCTAAGCGTGTTGCGCGGTTGAAAAATGGGTGTAGCTTCGCTTGTCATCTCATGTTCTTCCACACAAGCGCTGTGTATGGGACGCAGGTTTAGGTTTAGCGGAGTAGTTGGTTCCGCCCAGAGTCTTCGCACACGCTGCGCGACGCTTATCGCTGCGATCCGGTCCCACCCCCCCACAGCCGAGAGGGACTCAGTATGGTACGAAATGTATTCCCCTGCGCATCAAAGTATATATATATATATATATATATATATCACTTCCATAATCGTGCTAACACTTCTTTCTAGCTACTCCGAGTGATTCACATAAAGGACGCGTTCCGTCTGTAGCTCACAACGCCTAAAATGCTCCGTCAGCCGTTCCACATGGCGACCGCAGTCGTTATGGTCGTGGCGAAAATGTCACTAATTATGTCATCACTTTCCATCACACAGCGCTCACAACAACCCATATCAAGAGGTGGGTCAAAGTGGGCGTTGACCAAAGAGCATTAATTCTCTCTACCGATTGACATTGAAAAAGGCGCGATTTTCAAATCAACCAATGACATTTGTGTATTTCGTCGTTTATGACATCAACGTTCCATAATCCGTTCCACCACAGTTTGTTTGTAACGTGCGCAAGCAAATGGAACGGAAAAAATCGCGGTCGTGAACGTGGTCTTTGTGAGCCTTCCGTGGAACGTAGCCATATACCTCCCCGCAATGTCTGACAGATTACTCGGTAATTCGTAGACACACGACGTTCACGCTTTGACCATGCGTAATTCACTGGTTGACAACACAGCGTTCACCCGCTGAAGGCGACGCCTATCCGGTGCCGGGTAGCTCTAAGAACTATGCCTTATTTCTCATCTAACCACCCATTTTGCATAAAATGCAACTTTTCCAGCTTATGCCATTTTCTTGCAGTTTGTTTGCAATGTCACGGAGATGACTACCGTGGATACGGTGTTCTTTTTTTATAATTATAATGTAAACTAGCGTTTGCCCGCGTCTTCGCCACGTTGGATAGGTAACAAAGATGACTGTTACTTGCCAATATTTCAAATCAAAGGTTATTTCGAATAGAGCAATGAATTTTTTTATTATGAAATTAGGTACTTGAAACCCGGAAATTCCTATAAAACCGAGGATAAATGACATTACTTATAAGATATGACATATACAATTATTTTACTAAAGATGTCTAAAAGCTGTCACATCAAGCAAGTCTCTAAAATTACGTGGTTTCGAAGTTAGAAAATCCCAGGATATACAATAAGTCAGGCATGCAAATTGTTCTGTAGTACTATTTTACTTGTGTCATAGGATTTTCGTAATAAAAAACCGCATAATTTATAAAAGGACTTAAGCCATATATGGTTCTAGTGAAATCGTATCGGGGTCAGCTAATTTTTATGCGACCAACTAAATTGTTTTAGTCCCGGGAAAAGTCCCGCGGGATTCCCAGGACACAAATTATCGAACCATTTAAAACGAATGTAAGCTATCGTTTTAGTGAAAATTGTGTCGGAATAAGCTAATTTTTATGCATCCGAACAAATTCAAACCGCTCCCGGGATAAAAAAAAAAACACACAACTTATTAAATTAAATTTGCTATCGATCAGTAAAAAATTAACATAGGAATTCGATATTTTTCAATCTGGCCAGTTTAAATCATTCCCAAAAAAATTCCTGTGGGTTTCCCAGGATAAAAAGTAGCCCAGAGTTTAAGGCTAAGAATTAGCTGTCGATTAGTGGAAACCGCATCGAAATCGGCCCAGTAGTTTTTACGTGAATCCCGAACAAAGACAAGAAATCTAAAAAAATTGTGGCAATTCTTTACGGGTATACACCGTGTGCGGTGTTTGTAAAATGACCTCTTTTAACAACTCCGCATGTGATTTTCCAGTGTATATACACTAATTCTCCAGCTTCCCTTACTCCCCTAGACAAGTGGTATTAGCGTTAAACTATGGAGGGTAGAGATATGGAGTATCATGTTATATGGAGGGAAGATGAAAAAGTGTCCAACAGTATGCTGAAAATAATAGGTTGGGGAAAAAGTCTTTTCGCATATAGTATGTATGAACTTATAATAAGATCTCTTTGGCTATACCATTTGTATCTGGCTGGTTTTGGTATCATTAAAAAGTTTTAATTTTAAAGAAGACAAAAAAAATTGTGATGTTTATGGACCTAATGCAGTATCTGTGACAGTAGCGCAAATTTGGTTTAAGCGTTTTCAATCCGGAAATTTTGATATCAAAGATTCACGTCGCTCTGGTCGCACTGTTACGGACAAAATTGATGCCATTTTTGAAAAAGTGGAGCAAGATCGGCATATTAGTAGTTACGATGCTAACAGATGGCTGGAGAACTGGGAATTGACTACAAAACGGTTTTGGCGCATTTGAAAAAAGCTGGGTACACAAAAAAGCTCGATGTTTGGGTGCCTCATGAGTTCACTGAAAGAAACCTAATGAACCGTGTACTCATTCGTGATTCTTTATTACGACGTAATGAAACCGAACCATTTTTGAAGAAGCTAATAACTGGTGATGAAAAGTGGATCACGTACGACAAGAACGTGCGAAAAACATCGCGGTCAAAGGCCGGTCAGGCTTCACAGACTGTGGCGAAACCCGGGTTAACTCGCAACAAGGTGATGCTGTGTGTATGGTGGGATTGGAAGGGCATTATTCATTATGAGCTGTTACCGCCAGGCAGGACCATCGATTCTGAACTGTACTGCGAACAACTGATGAGAATAAAGCAAAAAGCTGAGAGAAAGCGGCCGGAATTAATCAACAGAAGGGGGTGTGGTTTTTCACCATGATAACGCTAGACCTCACATAACTTAGCCACTCAGCAAAAATTACGAGAGTTTGGCTGGGAGGTGTTAATGCATCCGTCGTATAGTCCTGACCTTGCACCTTCATATTTTCACCTGTTTCGGTCTCTGCAGAATTTCTTAGGCAGTGTCAGATTAACATCACGAGAGGACTGCCAAAACCACTTGTCGCAGTTTTTTGATCAGAAGCCCCAAAATCTTTATAGCAATGGGATCACGTCCCTACATACAAGATGGCAAAAAGTTATCCAACAAAATGGCACCTACATACTTTAGTCAAATGTAAATAAACTTTATAAAAAAACCTTTTGAATTTTTATATAAAATGCGAAGAAACTTTTTCCCCCAACGTAATAGAAGTTCAAATACAAGGCACTGGCCTACGAAAAACTACGATATGAATTTAAAATTGTTGAAGTGCCATAAAATAAATAAAATGCTAGTATAGAAAACCTCAACTATTTCGTAGTCTAAAACAATTTAGTAAAAATAATGCTGCGAGAAAACGTATAGAGTGATTTAATTGTTGGGAACTTTTAATAACAAAAAACAAAGCGGAAATCTTGTGATCTTTGTTTATTTTTCTATCTCAATTAGTTTGGCGTTCCTTTATAATATACCGTGCTACCGCAGCACCGCTTTTATTATCCGCGTTTTGATGGACACTTTTTCAACACACGCGATGGTACTCCTTACCATCCAATAAACGCTAAACGAATAGAATAAATATGTATGCGAATGACATTACGAATGACGTTACTTACGCGCTAATGCCACATGTCTAGGCTGGTCCGTCAACGATCATCTATCTCTACATATTTACTATTATCCTCTCCGATGCATTGTTCATATTCACATTTCCCAACACGTATCTAGTGTTATTAACACGCCATAAATTCCGACGACCGTTTTTACTTGACTAAACGATTTTTCGTCGGAAAATGTGGAGTGTGAAAAATCGAAAGCGTGGAACTCCTGAGCGAACGCAACCTGGCTTCTTTTTGTTGCTCATTTAAGGATATTTTTTTACCGGGCGCCTATGATGCCCTCCAGTACGATGAAGCGCATTTGTAACTGTTTGTTGCAGTTATCATAATTATAATTTGCAAAAGAGGTCCTTCGTGGTAGACGTTTAACATAGTATGCGCCACACGGTCATTTGTTACGATACATGGAGCTTGAGCACGTTGTCGGTCGCTAATGGAGCCCTCATCCAAAATTAAATTAAAATCTATCAATACCAAAATACAATGTCTAGTGGTAGCCATTTGATTTTAATTATTAATTAGTAACATATTTTAATATCCTTAATGGCGGGGCTTCATCTGCGATAATGATACAGATACAGGGTGGCCTGTCGTAAGAGGCGACAAAACAAACCACAGCCAGATGATAGGTTATTTGCCCGTCTGGATGGCTACCAGCACTGGTCTAGAGTATACTGCCATAACCTTTTTTTTTTTTTTTTTTCTGGCGAGTGTAATGCGTTTCGCACATACCGGGTCCTTTGCTGGGGATTAGACCGTTGTCGATCATGGAGGCTTTCCACTGAGGCAATCCAAACACTAATCGACCGGCTTGTGTGGAGACTCGAACCCATGGACAAATGCCCATGGGCTAATACCCCACTAAAACCACCCTCCTCCCATGTGCCCCGCGCTTATGGTAGGAAACGCATGAGACTTAGAACGTAGTTACGCCCACGCCGATCCTAGCGCAAAAGTGCTTGAGAGTGCCCCGTGAGAGGCACTCACTTCGTCAACAGGGATGAAGAATCCTCTGCTCCCTAGATGCTAGAGGGCCCCTGCAGCGGTATTTCAGGGAGGGAGATCATGCGCATACCTGCGCCTCCGGACCCCCGAGCGCCATAACAACCTTGAGTTGTGTTTCGGCATTAATGGTCAAGTTCCAGTCTCCCTTTAGAGAGCAGCAGCGCATTTGTAACGCCTTAGGTGTTGCAAATGTTCATAGGCACTGGTACCCGCTTTCCATCAGATGGACCGTCTGCCTGTCTGCTCAACTCATGAAATAAAATAAAAAAAGGCCGTGTCACGCAAAATATGGTTTTAATGCGGTATGTAAGGTGCGACATTTTTAGTAACGTTAAATATTGCCAGATAAAGTATGTATAATTGTATATAAACTAATGTGGCTATTCGATAACGGCGTTATGTTTAACGCTTAAATAAGACACTTTCAACCAGATGACATCTTTAATATTATCACAGGTACGGTC
This sequence comes from Dendrolimus houi, assembly GCA_039645545.1. NCBI lineage: Eukaryota > Metazoa > Arthropoda > Insecta > Lepidoptera > Lasiocampidae > Dendrolimus > Dendrolimus houi. The sequence continues at coordinate 8,924,133 of CM077127.1, read as the reverse complement.
GAACCATCTTCTTTACATAGTATAAAACAACGTCGCTTTCCGCGTCTGTCTGTCTGTATATCCGCTAACTCCTAAACCACGGAACGGATTTTTAAACGGAAGGTTTATATATACATGTGAATTTTTCAAGTCGGCCTTTAGGGCCAAATCCTAAACTATGCTAAATAGCAAAAAATACTCAAAGGAGCCTCGAGGACGATATTGAAGAAAACTAAAGTGGTATAATTAGATTTTTGAAAAATCAATTACCCTTGTCGAATCGGTTGATTTTCAAAAAATAAACACCACCACCAATTAATTAGGCAGTTCTCTGACCTTAATGTACACGTGTTACAATTAGCATGTGTTGATAATAGTGAAGGAAAACTAATAAAACCTGCACGACGTGATAACCGTTGTTTCAAACCCGCTATCTAGCAAAAATGTTGCAGACAGTTTGTCTGCATATGAAAGCTCCACAGAAAATTAATTTTAAGTATAATATATATAAATGTAATAAAATTTTATAAATAAACGATATCGATGTTTAAAAAAATATAACACGTTCCACTTCCTAGTGTTTACGGTTATAAATATCTTAATTTGTTTTAATTTAAGAAACCCAGACACCACACAAGTCTTAACAAAACTATTATTAGAATACTACTGAAGTTCTGAATAAAATATAATGAGACTCACGGTAACATTCAGTTTCCGTATCTTTGATCGTGTAGACTGTAGAACCAAAAGTTGGTTCCGTTTATCTAATTGTCAAATTCCTATTCATATTCTAGTATAGTAATAAACAGTACAGGTCGTCAGGTCAACGATCAAATAATTATTCAGAAAACAGACACAGGTCAACAAGGGGGCAATAAAATCTCGAAGTCCATAGGTAAATAACAGTGGCCATTGTTTCCTTTAGTTTAAATATTTAAAAAAAACGTTCTGATTAGTGTATATGAAATTTGAAACCAAATTTTATGAGCCATTCAAAGCAAAATGTTAGACAACAGGGGTCCCAAGAACTTTGCTGATTTGAAGTACATATAAAAGTTCTCAAACTTATTCACAATGGAACAATTTTAAGAAAACATGCTTCTATATTTTGATCCCATTCAACATGATTATTCTTAGTTTGTAAATATTCAAATCCGAATCCATTATTATCTGTAACAAAAACCAATTAGAAGTTGTATTACAACTTGAAAAACACTTAGAGAGGGGGTCAACCATTGCATGGACACTTTTTACATAAATTGTAGTTTTTATATTTGCATAGTATTATAATCACATTGCTTACATGTCAATTTAGTATTTAAAGTGTATTATAAAGATCTAAATAAAAAGTAATAGCTAAATTAGTATGTCAAACATGCTCCCTCTGTTCTTAAGTGGTTCTATAAATCAAATATTTCTGCTTTATTTCACATAAAACAGAAAGAATAGTCAGTAACCAATAAACTATATACTTCTTTAGATTTTAACAAAAAGTCTAAAAAAAGTACAGGAACTAGTTCAAGTATTATTTTTAAATCATTAAATTTCTTCAAGACAATTAGTTCACTTTAACTATTTCTTCAATTTTTCCTTCTATTCCAACTTCATTGTCAACCTAAACATAAAAAAAAGACATAATTACTTGTAATATTGTAATGTAGACATATATGTAATATACAGCAACTGGAGAGAGACCATAAATAACCTTATTTATGGTCTCTCTCCAGTTGCTGTATATTATGTATATGTCTGCATTACAATATTACAACTAATTATCTCAAGAACCATTAAAGTTGAAGATATTAAATTTGACACATGTAGAACTACCAAGTATCTCCAGATATAGTGTTGAATTTGAGATTTTTTAATATTGAAAAGGAACTCCCTGGTATAAGTGATGGATATCTATGGTATATTGCTAGTATAACAATGTGTTTATAAATTTAATAAAGTGATGTTTTGTTTATTTTGGAGGAGCCCTAAACTATCCTCTCTTTCTCATATGAGTATTAACTTTTTTATATTACTTACACATATAGTTTAATATCAAACTGTTGAAGTGCAACAAACTTGAATGAATACTGAAAAAAATTGCCAGTGTCTTACCTAAACATTCAATAAACTTCTTTATAGTGCCTTCATTTCGTACTACACTGCAAATATATATTTCCAGCTTCCTATTATTCACAGAAAGCTTTCGTAAAACATTACACAAGGGTTGTAATATTGAAGGGTCATACACAATATCTGCTCCTATTATAACATCTGGAATCTCAATGTTTGATAGTTCAGTTAAATCATTCCAATCTAAATTCATAATACCTATAATGAATAAAAAAAGAACTTTAAAGTACCTAGACAGACAGAAGTATTGTTTTTTATTTTTAAAATATAATTGAGACTTGTCCTTTCTATGCTTATTTTGTATGACAGTCTCTTTTCTTTCACCTTATTCCAATTATTTGGGTTTGGCACAATATGCCTTCCACACTCCTCTATTCTGACATATGTCCTATGTCACACCACAAATCATCATATCCTTCACACAATCCATCAATCTCTTCTATAGATATTATATATACTACATTATACACTATACCTGCTGTAATATGAATAACTTAAAAAGTTTTCTCACCTAAACATGCTTGATTATTTCTGTATAAAACACTATCATTAACAATTTCTTTCTTATAATTAGAAATGTTAATTTCAATGTTGTCACAAATGGTCCTTAGTACTTCTTTATGACAATCTGTTAACATTATGAACTTGGGGTTGCAGAATTTTGCAATAGTGATACTGGTAAAGCCAATGCCAGAACCTAATTCAACAATTGTCTTTCCATTTAACAATGGTTTGTTACTAAGAGCCCAATCTGCTAATATTAAAGCGGCCTGGAACAAACATTTGATTTTTTTAAGTCTTTCTTTGTTATAGAGGGTTTAATCAATTATAATTATGTCAACTACAAATTTAATTTTATGCAAACTAATTATCTATTTTTAATTGTTTCTTAAATATTTTTGTGAGTTTTGGCTTCTCCCACTAGAAGGTATGACAAAATGCAATTACAGGTAACTTATAAATAACTTATTTGAATCAAATTGCTTAAAATAAATCTCTTTTCCACCTTTGTTTTGGATATACTCCATCAAAATATGGTAAACAGCTTCAACTACTCCACAATGAACAGTTTAGTGACATTGTTTTTCCCATGAGATGCACTAATTTATTTAATGGAATCTGTCTATACCAAAGCCTCATGATAGAGACTACATATGATCTGGCCATATGTAGATTAATAAACTTATTTAGGAAAAAGATTGAAAGGGGAATACTGAAAGTATATAATAACAAATGACTCAATTTGTTTACATTATGTTGGTTATTTCATAGAAATTCAAACACAGAAGTGAACCATGTAATATCAGCATTTCTACTAAAACTATTTTATACCTCCCAAGTCCTCATTCCTGTTGTTCCATTTACAACCATGTTATTTGTTTCTTTCATTGTTATAATACTTCTTAAATCACTGTCAATTAAATAATGTCTATAATAAAAGTCATCAATATTGTTTTCATTGTTAATTGAATCACATAAACATGTATATAACTCATCATGAATATCTTGAACTGTTTCTATATATGTCAATAATTTCTTAAGAAATAATTTTATGAATTTATTTCTTAAGGGAAATTTTTTATTTATCTCACTCTTAATAGTTTTATTAATGAATTGCTCCTGTAACTTCCAACTCATCAAGTTTGCTTCATCTTCCTGAAATATAGAAACTTAGTTATTTAAAATTTGAAAGAAATTTAGTTACAACTAAATGTTTTGTTTAAAATATTACACATGTTACTGTATGATATGATATGTGAAGGACCCAATGATACAGAAAAATGAAAAAGTACCTCTGATCATTATTAAATGAAATAAAAAAAAATATGAAGAATTTCAATATAATCCCTTATTACAGAAAACAGAACATAAATGTTGTTGTGTTCTTACATTTAAAGCAAAGTTTAGAGATCCATTTAAAAAATGTACTATTAATTTATGAAGCAATCTTTCTGCTGGGTCTGACTTTTCGTTCATTTTATAATTTTTACTATAAGTCTGACGCCTTACAAATAACAGTAATTTTTAATAATATTTAAAATAAAATGTTTTCTTGAATCTATTTGTATTTACGTAGTATCTGTAGGACTGTAGCAATCTGTGTTTATATCACAGACCATGTTTATATTTGATAACCACTATAAAAACTACTTTATTAACCTCAAACCTTTTTTTTTTAACCAACTTCCAAAGTCGGACGTTTTCAACTTGATAGGTATATTTTTTTTTTTATGTATGTACAACACCTATAATCTGAGATTTATGATCCGATTTCCGTGATTCTTTTTTAGTTCGACGCAGAATAGTTGCCATTTGGTCCCCTAAAAATTTAACATAGTTTGGCCCAGTAGCTTTCATTTATGAACATTTTTCATAAAAAAAAATTCCGTTCCTGTTTCTTGGGACCAATATTTTTTAAGGCGCGCGGCACGTTTCGTTGGCCTACCCATAGCTGGACACTAAAAAGTAACAAATAAAAAAACTTCGTTTAAAAAAACCGACTTCAAAAACTATAATGTCTAGAATAATTTAATAAAGATTTTTGACTAAGAATTTATTTAGTTTATTAAAGATGTAATCGTTAAGGTATGTACATATTATAAGTCACGACTGACGGACTGAGAGGCGTAGTTTACAACTTATCTGGATAAGGAAAGCCATTAAGCGCATTTGTAACATCTTTGGTGTTGCAAATATGTATGTGTTATATATTTTTTTAAATATAATAATTATATAATTTTGAAGTCAGTGCATTTACAAAAAAAAACCTCAAAATTGGTCCCACCGCTTAGGAGTTTAGCGGCGCCATCTACCTGGTCTAAACGTGAATCTAAACCATCCCGGGACCCACTCGAACACACAGAAAAAAATCATCAAAATCGCTACAATCGTTTAGGAACAGTTCAGTGACATACACTACACACGAACAGAAGAATTTTATATTTAAAGATTTTTGGGCCACAAAACCTCGCGGGCGTCCTCAGAAAACCCTACTAAATTTCACCCTATTAAATTTAAATTTCATCAGAATCTGATCTATGTTTTAGGAGTACATCGAGGACAAACATAAAAACATTAATTTTATTTTTTATATATGTAGATTTTTTTAAAGCAGAACACCCTTTCTAGCGTCCTCAGTACACTTCTCCAAAGTTTTATCACAATCTGATCAATGGTTTAGGAACACATTGAGAACATACATACCTAGAAAAAATGATTTGATGATGAATAACTGAACGAGTGGTAAAACTGATCAATTATCAACCGCCGAGAAAAAATGATTATAGTACTAAAATCGCTATTAAGAAATAGGGGTTGGTGGTAGAAAGGTGAAAATTTAGGATTCTATGTATTTTTTAATGTCAAATCATGAAAAAATTAAAATAAAAAATATGTCCAAAAATAAATTTTTGGTGCGGACCGCCATTATCACTTAGGGGTATGAAAAATAGTTTACATCCTATTCTCAGACCTACTAAATATACACACAAAATTTCATAAGAATCGATGAAGCTGCTTTGGAGGAGTTTTGTTACAAACACTGTGACACGAGAATTTTATATATTAGACTAGCCGTCCCCGCCCGCTTCGCTGGGCCAATTTTCAAAGGAAATAAATTAAATTTTATACATCATTTTTTTATTTTTTTCCTTTTTTTGTTATTTTTTTTTTATTTATATATTTTTTTTCCTTTTTTTTGTTTATTTTTTTTTCTGAAATTTAAAATATTTTTCAAAGAAGAGTCAAATTCACTTAAAATAAAATTTATTGATATAATAAATTATTATTATAATAAAAATAAATGTTGATGAACAACAAAAATAAATGGAGAAAAGAATTCATGGATGAGTAAATTCCAGTCAATGACGACTCGTCGCTCGAAAGTTGGTGTTTAACAGTGAACGTGGAGAAATGGAGAAATAGATAATCTTCCTCCATCTCACATTCGACGACTCGTCGCTCGAAAGTTGAGTTTGCCGACGTAAAACATACTCGTTAACATAACGAAGTTGAAACTAAAAGTCGAAATTCAAACGGCGAGTAATTTTGACCGACATCAAAGCTCCGACCATACTGGCAGACCACGCGAACCATAAGCACCTTCAAAAAGTAAAAAAAAATATTATTAAATTAAGTTCCAGATGGCATCTGTAACGCGATATGATATTTGAAAAAGAAATATCATAAAATGTTTTAATGGAAATGGTTAAACGTATAACCACTGCGGACCAATACGGTGAGCAGAGAGTACGTTTAACCACAACCTTTTTTTTACCTGATTATCTGATTATCGAAATTATTATAACATGATCCCCAGAACGATCACGGATACCAAATGAAAAATTGTCGGTAAAGAGTAATTCACGGTACCCGAAAAGCTCCTGAACGTACCCAGTGAATCTGAAAAAAAAATCAATAATTTATAAAATAAACAAAAAGATTTTAAATTCAATTAAAAATTATATAAAAGACATACTCATAACGACGCCCTTGCCGGAAAAATGGTGGCCGTTGAAAATTCATGAAGTTGATGTTGATAGTAGCGTTGATGACAGATGAATGGTCTAAATGTTTATTTGCTTATTTTTTTAATAGCAAAAACAATGAACCTAGTAACCATTCAATATTTTTTTGTTTATTTATTAACTTCATGTTTATCGTTGCAACGAACATTATAAACGTATAACTAAGTATTAGTAAACGTTATTTCTTCTTTATCAACATGGTACATATTCACTCTATCTCATCGAATTATGAAACGGATTACTTTGCCAGGCGAATGACATAGATTTATTTAACCTTTTTTATTTATTAATATTCTTTGTTCTGAAACGGTTCCTTCCGGATATTGTTGGGAGAAAAGTTGATGTAATTGTTGCCTATATGTGGTCATGTCGGTCTCTAATTTGGTTATGTGAAAATAAGTACGCATGATAAATGTATTCACATCTTTGCTCCATTTCATGCGTACTCGTGATTTCCCAGTTTTGGTGGACACGGGTAAGAAGGAACTTGCTTCCCGTGCAACATTCAAGACTGGTATGGGTGGATCTGGGTTAAAAGAGAGTGTTTGGGGTGACGATGATACGGAAGGTGAAGATGATCTGGAGGGTGTGTACGATACAGTACTTGGGCTATATGGTTCTATTGGAGTGTTTGTTCTGACTGTTAAACTATCACCATCGTCACGGATTTCGGCTGTAGCATCTTTGTCGGTGGGAGCCCGCCTGTTCAACTCCTCACCGCTGACAATTCGCATGCTGAAACACCCAGCGTCAGCTCCAAGTGTGTCCCGGCGATCGCCCCCGGGCAGCGGTCCTATACGTTTACGTTTAGATCGTAGCTCCATTTTTGATGGGTTTCCAGAGCCACGTTAGCCACGCCACTAATTTCTCATTCGTGTGTCCGCCTCCCACGTGATTAGGTTTTCAATCAGGACGTGTGGTTGTATTAGGGGGCTTATTATTATTATTATTATTATTATCAACATCATTATTATCTTCATTATTAATATCATCGTTGTCATTGATATTATTTTCTCTAATTTCTTCATTATTTATATCGTTGTCGTTGACAATATTTTCGTCAATTGCTTCATCGACAAATTATAATAATCAGGGACTCATTTATTATTATTCATCCAAATGACGGATACTTTTATAGAAGAAATAACAGGTATAAAAATAATTAAATAGATAACGATAGACACATTACGTAAATTTACATTTATCGATTCAGTTTTCGTGGTTATGTAGAAGAAATATATGGTTTTCAAACTTATGGAGGAAGAAATTAGTACGTTTTTATTTTAACGGGAATGCGTTCATATAATTATCTGTTTGCAGTTGAAAATGCTCCACTTCATCATTGTTTAAGAATAAACAAAAATCAAGTAATGTCTAAGCAAAGTTCTACCGTCATTTAAATTATTTTTTTCTTCTCAATTTAATCGCATCCATTTTGAATTTATATAAAAAAAATTGATCATTAATATAGATTGTGACGATCTCAAATGCTGCGGATTTTGTTTGTCACTGCCCAACTATCAATGATCAATTTCTATCCGACTCAAAATTTACAATATTCTTCGATCAAATCACTTTCTCGAACGAATTCGTAGTTGAAGAGTTACCAATTCTTGCAATCCATAAGATGATTATTGAAGATGAAGATGAAGATTAAATATTATGTGTTAATATATTAACAAACTTTTTTTTATAAATTAACTACCAAATTTAGAGTCTATAGAGGTTACAGTTTGAAATAGAAATTTCACATTTTAACACCCACTACCGCAATCTTTTTCGGCGGTGGGCTGTTGTAAAATCCGCTCTTAAATCATTTCTGCATCACATATAGACGACTCTAGCTAAATTTTGAGTCTGTAGGAGCTACGGCTTAAAAATAAAAATTTTCATTGTTAAACCACTCCCGCAACCCCCTGTGGGGTGAGCTACCGTAAATTCGTTCATAGACTATTTCTACATCTCTTACAGAAGATTCCTACCAAATTTAGAATTTATAGGAGCTATAGTTTAAAAACGGGAATTGTTCATTGTTAACGCCCCGCAATCCCCTTTGGGGATGAATTTCTTAAAATCCGTTTTTAGTTGACTTCTACACAACGAAAGTAATATTCCTACCAAGTTTCATATTTCTAAGTCTTATAGTTCCCGAGATTTCGTGATGAGTAACTATAGAAATTGAATACTTCGATTATCATCGAAATTTTTAACGTTTTAGCAGACTTTTTTAAAATTTTCTTACATATAAACCTTCTCCTGACAATTTTGAAGACAACAAAAAAAAATTAACCCAATCGGTCCAGCCGTTCTCAAGTGGTACTCGATCATAGATACGGCATTTTATTTTTATCAAAAATGAGAGTGGGTGTGCAGGGGTGCCTGGGAGTTGGTGGGTGGATGCGTGGAAGTTTGTAAGTAGATTCTTAGCTGAATGTAAAAGAACATAATCCGTTTAGTAAACTCCGTTGAAATCCATGAAAACAAAAGAATCAAGAGAAAACGCTTGTCTTTTGTTCTTATTAGCGGGATAAATGTTCATGAAAGTAAAACAGCAATAAAAAAAATGAAGGAACGTCAGAATTCGAAAAATAAATAGCCATAAACCATCTAGGAAAAATTTCGCATCGAATGGTGGTAATTTCATGTCGATACGATCAGTGGTTTAGGCGTGATTGAGCCTCAAAGGAAGGCCATTTTCATTATATATATATAGATATATATATAGAAGATAATACCGATTAAAATGCCATATGTCGGGTGAGGTGGTGGATGTAAGATATTTTATGATCGAGAGGCTCATCTATTTTATATATAGTGTATTATCTATGGTTTAAATGTCTTCATACGTAGGCTACCTTCCAACAGGGACTCTTAACCAGGGCGTTCCACATATAGCTCACAACGCCCAAAAGGCTCAGTTAGCCTTTCCACAAGGCGACCGCGGTCGTTGTGGTCGTGGCGAAAATGTCACTATGCCCGGTTTCAATATTGCAAAAACGATTAGTTTTTGATACCGACGGGTAGAATATTAACGCCTGGTAGCTCTACTGATGTTTCTATAATGAACTGTCCGTAGCTAGTTACTCATGAAAGTACCAACTACCGATCGATACAATTTCTGTATGGAAGCGACAGATGAAGTGTTTCTATATTATAACCGCTGGTTGTCAATACTACTATTCGTAGGAATTTTATTACTACCCGATTTCGGCCGGTTGCCGGTTTTTTGTCGTTATTAATAAGTGATTTTAAATTAAATTAAAGTCAATTTTTTTACTTCTTCTTTTGACTTGGATTTAATTCTTATTTATTTATATCTTTCAAATTTACTATTTCTATATTTAACAGTTCCAATTTCAATTCAAGTATTGCTTTACTATTAATCTCTATTAATATTATAAATGCGAAAGTAACTTTGTCTGTCTGTTTGTTACCCTTTCACGGTAAAACTACTAGACCGATTTGGTTGAAATTCAGTATATATACTTTTTTGATTCCGAGGATGAATATAGCATACTTTTATCCCGAAAAATGGAATAGTTTCCGGGATAAAAGTATATTTTTCTGTTTGCCTGTAGTGCTTTCACGGAAAATTATTGGACCGATTTGACTGTAACTTAGTATATATGTAAGTTCAATATGTAGGACGGATATACGATACTTTTCATTCGGGAAAAGAGAGTTTGGGATAGATTTATATAAAGGCTATCCCAGAAAGTAGGATAGGTTTTGTTTTTTGTGATGTCATTTTTGACAATTTGGTTATTTTGGTCATTTTCGTCACTTTCTTCACTTTCATAATTTTTGTCAGTTTGGTCATTTTCGTCAGTTTGGTTATTTTCATCATTTTCGTTATTTTAATTACTTTGGTTATCTTCATCATTTTCGTAATGTTCATAATTTTCGTTGACAAATATTTAAAACAATAACAAAGTTCTCAGTTCTCAGTTGTTGCCAGCACAGATAAAACTTATATGGTTAATGCCACCTTTCTAATAATAAGGACAAAGGTTCCAAAGTCATTAATTATATGTTTATTGTTATTCTTGAGCTTCACCTACGATAACGTTCTAGTTATCGATTGTGACCTAATGCGTCTTTAATATAGCGTTAAAAATAACACTGTAAATGAATATAATATTATTAATAGATAACGTATTAGTACAGATCCCACATCCGTACGCAGAGGTGAAGATACGGTCGAGCGTACGGATCAGTTTAAGTACTTGGGATCTGTATTTAGTGCGTCCAGGGATATCGACCACGACGTCAAGGCCCGTATCACAGCAGCTTGGGCCAAGTGGCGTGAGGTGACAGGTGTCATTTGTGACCCCAAAATGCCGGTTAAATTAAAAGGACAGGTCTATAAATCCATCATTAGACCTGTCCTATTGTATGGCAGTGAATCGTGGCCTGTACTTGAGCGACACAAGCAAGAACTGCGTGTCACGGAGATGAATATGCTGCGATGGATGTGTGGAGTGACGCGGAAAGACCGGGTCAGGAACTCCCGCATCCGTGGCAGTCTTCATGTCCGTGACATAGCAAACAACTGCAAGAGTGTCGCTTACGCTGGTACGGCCACATTTTATGGAGACCGGCTAACTATGTGGGGAACAAATGTCTAGCCATGCCGCCTCCGCCAGGTCCCGGTCGAAGGGGAAGGCCCAAGAAATATTGGCTTGACGTTGTGAAAGATGACATGCGTACCAATGGTCTCAAAACGGGGGATGCAAAAGACCGCGCGAAGTGGAGTAGAAAAAGTAGGAAAGCGGACCCTGGGCGTCGGAGTGAAGGCTCCGAACGCAACCGGGATTTAACGCTCGGATGATGATGATGATGATGAACGTATTAGTACGTACTAACTGTCAATACTTAATGTCTTTAACAATATATTACAACATCGTTTCAAATAACACATTACATCCATCGCTACATCTGTCTGAAACGGTTGCGTTACAAAACGTTTCCTCCCTAAAACAATTGAATGAAAACAAATAATCGGACAAGGTTCCCACAAAGTTTCCGTCATTTGACTCTGGTACCATGGAAATAGTTGTTTTAGCCTTAACTTATTTTAAAATAATTGCGATCGAAAACCACAAATCCCTAAAACTAGCGAAAAATTTCTGAAGGGACAACACTGTTTCTTGTGACAACACTCTTTTTTTGTAAGAAATCCTATGACATTGGAACAATCAATAATTAAAAAGTTTATATGTGCTTACATTACTGCGTTTTGTTCATGCAGCATTCATGTAAAATGGCTCTGTAATTGTAAGTATTTTTAAAGCATATTGATTGAAATCTTAATTTTTAATGACAATCGTATATCCCAAAAGATCTCTTCTTTTGAAAATGTATTTGTTTTGTACTTATACCTCAACGTATTGAATTAAGTTGCGTGTACTACGACTGCGACTACGTTGCGTTAGCAAAACGCTTGGGAGAGAATTAGTTACTGATAACCGACAGTATTTCTAACTGTCAATGAGCTTGTGAAACGATCATATAGCCCTTTCAACCATCGGTTATTGGCAGCTTCAAAATCAATCAGTTACTATTACAGACAACCGTAGGTAAAATATAAAAACCGGGGGTAAGACGTCATCCTTTTCGATCACACAACGACTCACGACGATAGGTGGGTCGAATGCCGTTCCACTTGGGTTTACGATTGTAAGGCCGGCAAGCAAGTGGAACGGGATAAATGGCGGTCGTGAACGTGGTCATTGTGAGTCCCTCGTGGAACGTAGCCAACGACCATGTTCACGGTCGCGGGTCGCTCAGTGGAACGTCTAACTGAGCATTTTGGGCGTTGTGAGCTACCAATGGTACGCCCTGCTTCCGGAACATCCAGCTGAGCATTTTGGGCGTTGTGAGCTACTGGTGGAACGCTCCAGTAGTATCCATTGTAGTTTGTTCCTGTACTAGGGATGTGAGATTAATGGAAAAAATCGATATTTCTTAATCAAAATTAATTAATTCTTCAAATATCGTTTTTTTGTATTATTTAAAAGTACATGCTTTTCATATTCCAATAATAAACCTAAGAGATTCATATTAACAATTTATCAGATTAAAAATCAAATACAATTATATGAATAAAAAAATAACCAATTCAAAACTAAAGATCAAAGGCAATGTTCCTTTAAAATTTCAAGGTAAGGCATTAGGAAACCAAATAGCATTATTGATACAAATTTTAGTACTATTAAACGTTTTATTTATTATAATAAAAATGAAATGATGAGGATCCCAATAAAATGACAAACTTATTGTCTCAAAAACTAAAATATAAATCAAATTTAAAAAAATTGCCATAAATGTTCAATCCTATTTCATATTTAACTAGTTTTAAAATAAAATACTTAAAATGAGAATTATAAAAACTAAACGACTACTGGTGATACGTTATATGATAATAGGAGTAAGGAACACTTACTTGTTTGCTGGGTTTGCTGGTTCGTATTTTGTAATTTGTATTTTTCACATATTAAAGCGGTCGCGTAGCAAGACTGTTTCATTTTTATTGACAGATGCGGAAGCGCAGCGCCATAGACATCGTTTCTTCCATTCCGTTTCTGCGTCTCGTTCGCGCGAGTGTTGTGGCGGATAGGACAGAGAAGGAGAGGACACTGGGAGGATATTAATACATTTCTTTTTTTTTCGCGGTGAATATGGCGCCAACAACTACTCTATAGTCTCAAAACTAAACTAAAATACAAATCTTTCGTTAATCTTCAAGTTTAAACAATAAAATAATAATTATTGTCACAAATGTCGCATAGATACGAGCTGTTTCTGAATATCGATTTAAAGACGTAATTTATATAATTGATTTACTAAAAATTGATTACAAAAATCGATTATAAGAAAATAATAAACGATTTAAATAAAAATCGATTATTTTTTGAAATCCCTATCTTCCCCTCCTACTTCTAAAAGTTCATTTTTTTCATTATAATTAAAATAATGGAAAATAAGTCAAGAAAACGAAAAAGTGTTGAGCTAAATGTTGAAACTCTACCAGCAAAGAAACCAAGAAAGAATGCTAAGGAAGCGTCTAGTATAAAAGAAATTAAGACTGCACCAAAAAGTAAAAAAGTAATTGTCAAGAAAAATAATGAAAACACTAAAACCAAAACCATTAAAGAAATCACAGTTACTTGTGATGCTGTTGATTATAATGTAAATCTTTGGGATGAACCTGAGGTACTAGCTCAAGTTGAAAAAGTGCCACTCAAGTTGGCACAAAACTTTGTAGCACTTTTAACTGAAGGATGTACTCTTCCTTTTATTGCCAGATATAGAAAAACTGCTGTTGATAACCTAATGCCGGATCGGTAAGACCAGAATTAGTCTTTATTTAATTTAGTTAGCAAGCAAACGACCATAACAAACTGTTTTCGTCTGTTTTAATAGCCTTCAAGAGATGTACGAGAGTTATCAAAATGTAGCGCAATTGAAAAAGAAAGTGAAATCAGTTCTGGATACTTTAAAAAAATCGCAGAAACTTACACCAGATATTGAAAAGAGCATTTTAAATGCCAGAAATCTATCAGAGCTAGATCTTGTGGTAAGTCCTAAGCTTTTTCTAATTGTAGTTCATTCCAAACTTTATATCAAGGGAGTAGCAGATAGCTGCAAGTATCAATAAATGGCTTCTTGTTTAAAATCAGCCCAGCATTCAGTTAAGATAGATAGCTTTTTAAATGTCACATCTACTAGTCTTACTTATATTGTTATTACATTTATTACCAGAAAATATAAAATTCGACTTGACTGTAGCTAATGTTTCATTGCAGTATGCTCCATTGAAATCTCACAGTTTATCATTAGCTGAAAGAGCTCGCAATTTAGGGTTAGAAGACTATGCTATCAAGGCACTGAATGGACAATTTATTGATCTAAATTTATTATGCAGTGATAATGATGAGCTTTCAACATTAGATAAAGTAGATGTTCATATAACACATATTGTTGCTGACATCATTCACAAGGACACAAGAGTGCTTGAGCAAATGAGAAGTTTGTAAGTTTATCAAAACATATTGAATTTATACAAAAAGTTGCATATCTATTAATACAATAGGACAGTATTATATGTTGTTTTCTTTTATTTTTTCAGTATATTCTAGTAATCTTATACTAATATATAAAGCTGAAGAAGTTTGTTTTTGTTTGTTTGATTGAACACACTAATCTCAGGAACTACTGATCTGATTTGAAAAATTCTTTCAGTGTTAGATAGCCCATTTATTGAGGAAGGCTATATATTATCACACTAAGACCAATAGGAGCAGAGCAACAATGAAGAATATTTCAAAATGGGGGGTTTTGAAAACAAATTACATGTGGACGACATGGCGGGCACAGTTAGTGGGCCTATATTTTCTGACATAGTGGGGGTTATTACATATACATATACAAAATCCTACTTCTGCAGATCTGAATCTTAAATTTATTCTCATATATAAAATAATAATAATAGTAACAGCCCATAAACATCTCACTGCTAGGCTCAGGCCATTATACCCACTATTCTTGTCTAAGGTGACTTGACAGGTTTAACACATTGGTTATCTTGATGTACAGGTTTCATCATGATGTTTTCTTTCAACATTATTAGCACATGGCCATTGTAACAATAATGCACATTAGGTCAGAAAACTGCCTAAGTGGTGCATGAGTTCCGGCTGGGATTCAACCCCGCGCACTTTGAGCTTGGGATGCGTAAGCTAGCCATTACCATAAATTCATTCTGATATTGTTTGAAAATTCTAAACTTTAAATATCAAAACAAAAAGTTCAGTCAGTGGCTTCCTAGCAATTTGAGTAATTAACATTACTTTCAGAATTTGCTTATTTTAAATATAACATAATCTGTGACAATTCTTTCATTAGGAAAGAAGAAACAAGATTTACAATACAGAGTAGTCGTACAAAGAAATCGAACAAGGACAAGGATAAAGAAAATGGTAATAAGAAATATGAGACTAAATCAGACCCAGAAACATATAAAATCTATTTTGATTGGAAATGTCCCAGTAATTTTGTGAAACCCCATCAGACATTAGCTCTGAACAGAGGTGAAGATGAAAAGATTTTGTCTGTCAAAGTGGTTATACCAGATTGGTTTTATAATAAACTAGAAAGGTAAACTTGACCACATTTTTTAGACATATTCCTGTATTGTGTGAACACTGTAAGGTTCAGTTTTAATAAAGAAGTATTTTTATAATACTGTTATGGAATTGTGTGGTGTGGATTAAAAATGCCATTGGAATTATCACAAAGTTTATTAAAAGTATGCACTCGTAATTCACAGTTCTTATATACTAAACCGAATGCAGCAAAAGCAAACCATAAAGCAGAAAATCATAATAATATAAATCTTGCAGAGCCCATCATTATAAGAGATTTGCTCCGAAAATACACTAGGTAACACCTCAATTGTAGTTGAAACTAACTCTGTCCCAGCTGACTGATTTTATATATTTGTAAAATAGACATGGCCCCCTGCCAACATCCCCACTACGCCTTAGAAGTTTCAACTTGTAAAACTACTGGCTACTATGGCTTCTAAGAATGTGCATAAAATACAAACAATAGAAAAAAGATTTATGATGCCTTGCCAGAAGGCACAGATGGGTTAATGCAAACAATAGATCACTTTAATTCAAAGGGGTAATAAAACACCTGTAAAGGATAAGTATTGGTTTGCTACAATGCTATTTTCAAAAGTATTATGTCTTTGCAACCTGTCAGCCTTGCCCTGGATAAACGAGGTCAGGGGGCTTGGTTCCCTGGGAAATGGAATTCCAAGTTGAGTGTGAAAAAGCCTGTGACTGAGGGAGCTAAGGTTAAAATTATTGCTTCTTGTTTGAGATAGTACTTGAGCATCCTCTTTCACAGGAATTAAACATACTTTTAAAAAGTTCTTTAGATTGTGGATAAACTCTCTGTATTTATAGCTTCAGTTTTAGATTCTAATACAAATATTACCAGTGTCTTAAAACTATTTTCAATCATGACATTTCATAAGTGTTGGTATGTGAAATTGTCATAGGTTTTTATTCTACATGCTTTATAACATTGCATGATTATTACAGATTTTGTCTAACAACTTGGAAAAGTAATTATTGGGTCCATAAAGGCTTAGCTGATGCTTACAGTCGCCTTATAAAACCATGGTTATCAAGGCAAGTGAGAAACGATCTCACCACTGTTGCTGAGAAAGAGGCTGTAAAAACATTTACAAATAATCTTGAAAAGTATTTGCTAACAGAGCCTATTAAGAATAGAAGAATAGCAGGCATTGATCCAGGATTCAAGGCAGGTTGTAAGGTACATATAAACCTAAAACACACCATACATTTATTTTGTACATATTATCCCATTTAATGATATTATTTCCAAATTTTTGAAAATTATTCTTCTCTTTCAATACAATTTTGGGAACATTAATCTTTCCCGGCAGCTTTATTTGCATAGACTTCCAAGACCATGAAGAAATAAACAAACTCACCTTCACATTTCTATGTTATTTATACATTACTAGCTGACCCGGCGAACTTCGTACCGCCATATTTTCTGAATTCCTAAAAGACTGTTTCATGCCACAAAAACAAAATCACCAAAATCGGTCCAGGTGATTAGGAGGACTCTAGAACCCGATCTCAGCGCCACGTACCGGTTCTAATTGCGAATCTAAACCATCCGGGAACCCACTCAAACACACAAAAACAAAATCACGAAAATTGGTCCAGGTGATTAGGAGGACTCTAGAACCCGATCTTAGCGCCACCTACCGGTTCTAATTGCGAATCTAAACCATCCGGGAACCCATTCAAACACACAAACAAAATCACCAAAATCGGTCCAGGTGATTAGGAGGACTCTAGAACCCGATCTCAGCGCCACGTACCGGTTCTAATTGCGAATCTAAACCATCCGGGAACCCACTCAAACACACAAAAACAAAATCACCAAAATCGGTCCAGGTGATTAGGAGGATTCTAGAACCCGATCTCAGCGCCACCTACCGGCTCTAATTGTGAATCTAAACCATCCGGGAACCCACTCAAACACACAAAAACAAAATCACCAAAATCGGTCCAGGTGATTAGGAGGACTCTAGAACCCGATCTCAGCGCCACCTACCGGTTCTAATTGTGAATCTAAACCATCCGGGAACCCACTCAAACACACAAAAACAAAATCACCAAAATCGGTCCAGGTGATTAGGAGGATTCTAGAACCCGATCTCAGCGCCACCTACCGGTTCTAATTACGAATCTAAACCATCCGGGAACCCACTCAAACACAAACAAAATCACCAAAATCGGTCCAGGTGATTAGGAGGATTCTAGAACCCGATCTCAGCGCCACCTACCGGTTCTAATTGCGAATCTAAACCATCCGGGAACCCACTCAAACATACAAAAACAAAATCACCAAAATCGGTCCAGGTGATTAGGAGGATTCTAGAACCCGATTTCAGCGCCACCTACCGGCTCTAATTGTGAATCTAAACCATCCGGGAACCCACTCAAACACACAAAAACAAAATCACCAAAATCGGTCCAGGTGATTAGGAGGATTCTAGAACCCGATCTCGGCGCCACCTACAGGTTCTAATTGCGAATCTAAACCATCCGGGAACCCACTCAAACGCACAAAAACAAAATCACCAAAATCGGTCCAGGTGATTAGGAGGATTCTAGAACCCGATTTCAGCGCCACCTACCGGCTCTAATTGTGAATCTAAAACATCCGGGAACCCACTCAAACACACAAAAACAAAATCACCAAAATCGGTCCAGGTGATTAGGAGAATTCTAGAACCCGATCTCAGCGCCACCTACCGGTTCTAATCGCGAATCTAAACCATCCGGGAACCCACTCAAACACACAAAAACAAAATCACCAAAATCGATCCACGTGATTAGGAGGATTCTAGAACCCGATCTCAGCGCCACCTACCGGTTCCAATTGTGAATCTAAACCATCTTGGAACCCACTCAAACACACAAAAACAAAATCACCAAAATTGGTCCATGGGATTAGGAGGATTCTAGAACCCGATCTCAGCGCCACCTACCGGTTCCAATTGTGAATCTAAACCACCCGGGGACCCATTCAAACACACTAAACAAATTTCATCAAAATCAGTTAAGTCGTTCTTAAGTTATGGGCGTACATGCATATCTGCGATTCATTTTTATATACATAATATACGATTAGTTGACAGGAAGGAGGCTGTGGGAAAAGCCCTAGTGTTTCCATAAATATGTTTTTGACTATTGTTATCGTCAAACAAAGGCACACTTTATGATATATGAAAAATGAGAAAAATAGAGAGTTGATAAAATCCCTAAACTGTTTGTGTGAATGGTTGAAATAATATGATATGAAAAACTGGTTTAAGGGATGCGGTCAAAGCTCAATTTCCGTAAAAACTGTATCTTTACTGTATTTATTCACTGCTAAATAAATAAACAAATGTTTAAATCTTTTGTTTTTTGGGGGTTGTTTTTCTTGACAAAATTTATTTTTATTACTTGGATCAAATAGGTACTTGTATAGTGTTAGAATTTAGTAAAATATTTACGTATAACAGAAATACTTTAATACAGGTTGGTATTATAAATCCAAATGGCGACAAATTAGAAGCTTGCACCATTTATCCAGATCTGAAGAGAAACAATCGGAATGATTTGGCTGTAATTCAACTGAAATCATTATTAGAGAAATTTGAGTATGTACTCTACATCCTTTTTATATTATATTATTTATTAAAATCAACTTTTACTTGTGACTCATAATGTATGTAGTATGCTTTCAGTTCAGAAACTTTATTCATGTAGATCACAATAATTATACAAAACTAGCCACAGCATTGACTCATACTATATTTAATATATCTAAAATATATACATATATCATTTATATATATAATATTGTAATAGGGTATATAAATGCTTTTTCTTTTCAGTGTAGATTTAATTGGATTGGGCAATGGCACAGCTTGCCGTGAGACTGAAATGTGGTTGAAAAACCACTTGATATCTGATAAAATACCAGTGATTATTGTACCGGAGCAAGGTGCTTCTATTTATTCAGTCAGTAAAGAAGCACAAAAGGTATAAAATTAGTAATATCTAAAAAAAAATATAATAACATTTTTCATGGTCAGGCAGATGTATTTAAAATACAAATACCATAGTAACAAACAAAGAATAATATTTATTTTTAAGTTTATAAAGTTGGACACCGACCGACTATAGGTAGGATTTTAAAAATTTGTATATTTTTTTCAGGAGCACCCTAATATGGATCCAAATTTAATATCAGCCCTGTCCATAGCAAGAAGAGTTTTGGATCCACTTGGGGAGCTTATAAAAGTAAAATATTTATATTTATGCGTTAGACCTTAATCTTCAGATTAGCTGCAAAAGGCTTAGATCTTACTACTTAATTTTGTAAACCAAAGCAGCTATTGTGCAGCCATTGCCTGCTTGTTAACTAGGAGTGACCATAAAGTTTACATGTTGATCTGCACTTTTCTCCACAAATGAAAACTGCCAGTCAGAATTTTATAAGTTGTGTAAAACTGTACTTCATTATCACGCCATTCACACATACATACAAACATAAACTAAGTTGCACCCACACAATACGGGAGCAGACTATCAAATCAACTGCGATACTTTTCATAAAATTTCAGAACAACCAGCCTCATAGAGTTTGCATGAGCGTATCTATTTATGATTTCATAAGTAGGTACAAGAAAAAAAAGTCCTATAGCACATTAATTATTGTTTGAAATGTATATAAATTATTTCTATTATATGTTAAAAATTAAATGAAAAGATGTTATTTAAATGCCTGTTTCTTTTATATGTAAAATATATTATAATTTATTGTAACATGTGTCTGCTCCACTATGTCCTCTATACCATCCGGGAAGGCAGTTTTTTTTACTTTGGATACTAGAGTGGAGTTCCATACAAAAATATGTTTGATTGTTTGCTATTATTTTATACTATTATTGCAATGAAATTGCACTGTTTATAAGAAAAAATGTTATTTTAATTGCAGGTAGATCCTAAAAACTTAGGTGTAGGATTATATCAGCATGACATTCCACCAAAAATGCTCGAGTCTGGACTCGACTGTACCATAGAGAAGGTAGTCAGTTTGGTTGGTGTGGATATTAATACAGCTTCCCAAGCAATGTTGAGGTTAATATGTTTTATTATAATATGCACACAATATGCACTCTTACTTCTATTATATTCTATTTTTTGGGCAATTTGGCTTCAACGCTGCTGGCGCTGATTCGGCCAATGTCACAGTAACTTAGAGAATGTCAGGTGTTGTAGTTATATAGCTATTGGCAATAGCAGCTCTAAAGTTAACAAATTTGTTCAGTTTTCTTTCCAAATGCAATTTATGTGAACCTGGGGACAACATAACTTATAACTGGATTATACTAACTACACTTATAAATAAATTTTATTTAATTCCAAAAACTTACTCAGTATATTTACAGATTTTTTATTGACTAGTATCAAGAGAAAATTTATATTGACAGGGCGGGGAAAATCTGATGAAATGTCGTATAGGGGAGTAAAGACTTTTGGACAGTGGAAAAAGATATGTTTCAAAGTGCCCTCATCCAGGCCACATTCGCAAAGGGAGTGGTCGCGGACTCTAATTTTTGCTAAAAATACCGGTGAGCAAATGTGACCGAGTTTGAGGTGAATTATAATAGAAATCACTTTTTTAGGTAATTTGCGGTAGAAGTTAAACCATGGTTTGAAGGGGAGAATAGGTTGTAAGTTTCCATAGTACCTTTCTACATTTTGGCGAGAAACTTGCCAGTGTTCATCCCGAGAGTTTAGCATTTGAAGCTTAGCGAGAGTTTTGAGGTCATGAGAATTTTTTTGTCATATTTAATACAGCCAGAGAAGACAGCTTCCTTGGCACAGCGATCAGCAATTTCATTTCCGCTAATACCACAGTGGCTGGGTATCCAAGCAATACCAACATCAAGGCCAGCATTGACATCTCATAAGAGCCTCTTTGATCTTCAATATTATTATAATAAAGTTATCTTGACAGTGGCAAGGAAGTTCAATCAAATCTTGAAGACAGCTTAGAGTCGGAGAAAATAATTGACTTAATGTTATGAGATTTGATATAGCTCCAATAACCCCTTCGGATAGCTTCCAAGAGGGCAATAGCTTCACCTGTTAATACTAGATAGAAACGCTTCATAAAGTACAAAGCTTGCTTGAAACGAATGTTAATAAAAATGTATTTCTTCATATTCAAAATTTACTCAATCACATGTACCATCGTTTATATATATTTTATTTACTACTATTTTAAACGCTAGGTTTACATGTAATCATTATATGTTACTAACGTTTCTTGTTGACCCCTTTTTATACATTTTTTACTGCCAAAGCCAAGAAATCCTTGCGCAACTTCTTACCCATCAACTCATGAACGTTGCTTTGTGTGATGTTCGTTCCGAGGGTGCACGACGCGTTGTGCCGGTCCACACCAAAGAGGAAGTATTTTGAACCCATGATGCTACTTTTAATAAATCATGATATTTCAGACGAATATCAGGCTTAAACGAAGGTCGAGCTAAGAAGATAATTACATACCGACAAGAGAATAATGGATTTGCGACTAGAGCGGAGATTCTTAAGGTTACTGGTATAGGGAAAATTACTTATCAACAGTGTGCTGGATTCTTGAAAGTGGTGGGTGGAAAAGAACCATTGGATGCCACCATCATACATCCCGAAAGCTATACTATAGCTAAAACGTGAGTTGTTTTAATATATGTGACTTTATACTAAAGGGCCGAGTTTTCAATCACCTACAACATGAAAACATTTTTTCAATAAAAAACAAAACAACTAATTCAAAAGGAACTAAAAAGCAAAAAATAAATATTAATCTACAACATCTTAAAGTCGGTGCTGGTCGATGCCAAGTAAAACATAAAAATTACTATATTTAGCAATTTGTTTAAAAAAAATATTTTCTGCTTTTAGTAAATACTTTAATAGCTTTAGAAAATAAAAATATATGAAACATGTTATACATGCCTATAGTAATAGATGGTTGTTCTCGATTACCCCGCGATCCACTCATCAGTTCCTGACTTGACAATGGGACCATTTCAGGAGTATACTCTTTCGAATAAAAATAGATCCACAATTGACGGATTAGTGCTAAAAACTAATCACCTACCATTATTATTTTATTAGATATTCATGGTGCTTAGACATTAAAATAAAAAATATTTGTTATATGGGATTTTAATGTATTTTATTAAAGTTAAAATCCTATCTTTATCTATCGTTTAGTCTATTTAACGTTTATAAATCTTACGTATTGACAAAAATAAACTCAATAAAGAATTTTATTGCTGAAATCAAAGATAATCTGCATAGAAAAAAAATGTTAAAAGAAACACACTTGTAATAAATAAAATTAAATGTAGTTGTCATTTGATAAAATAATTATAAAAAATGAAGAAAGAAAGAAAACATTAAACTTAATACTTAAAAATAAACTAAATTATAAATAAATTGGTATAAAGTATGTAACAAATCCCTGCCAGAGGGAAGCGTGCCCAGAAGGCTGACTGCATTGCCACGCTGTATGGCAATGCTGATTCGTTGCGCGAAATATGAACCAGCCATCTGATTACGGGTGGTATCAAAGAGTTTCTTACAAATTTCTTTGAAGAAACCCTTTGCCGATGGGCCCCACGGACCTAAAGTTTCAACTCCAAATGGCACAAATATGTAACCCCTTCCTAGAGTTCCATATTTGCGCCATTTGAGATCTTCAGCTGTTGAAGCAGCGTTGCCAGCCCCTGAAGAGTCACTGGAAGATGTGATACTGCCACAGTGTCAACGTATGTCGCGCGCTTTTAATTAAATCTACACTATTTTAGATTTGCCAAAAAAATTTGCGTCAACATAAAAGACTTGACAAAACCGAATTTTCCGGAACAAGTTGAAAGGAACACATCTGCAATAGATTTGACTGAAGTGAGTGAAGACCTAAGAACAGACGTTTGTACTCTAGAGTTGATTATAAACGCGTTCAAACAGAAAACTAATGAAGATAGCATAATTACTTTCTGCAGACCTGTTTATTCAGTGACTATACAAGCGACTGATCAAGTGCGGGAAGGGACGAGTTTGACTGGTAAGGTTTTTTACAATAAGTCTGTTCCAAAACGAGTTCAAACTATGTACTTTAAACAGTGAGACTACTTATGCCTATTAATATTATAAATGCGAAAGTAACTCTGTCTGTCTGTTCCGTTTTCACGGAAAAACTACTGGACCGATTCGGCTGAAATTCGGTATAAATGTAATTTTAATACCGAAGGTGGACAAGGGATACTTTTCATCCCAGATAATGGGATAAGTTTGGGGATAGATTTATGTAAAGATTACTCCAGAAATTAGGTTAGGTTTTTATTTTGTGATTTGCCATTTTTGTTAATTTGGTCATTTTGGTCGATTTGATCGATGTGGTCGATTTGGTCGATGTGGTCGATATGGTAGATTTGGCCGATTTGGTCGATGTGGTCGATTTGGACGATGTGGTCGATTTGGTCATTTTGGTCATTTTGGTGTACATATGTAGTTTTAATACCGAAAATTGGCATAGATACTTTTCATCCGGGAGATGGGGTAGTTTGCGATATAAAATGAAGTGAATATTCCGGGGCAAATAGCAGTAACATAAAAATTTAATACAATATAACCTGTGTATAACCTCTTTAAACAAGAGGCACGCACCGGAGGCTGACCCCGCGGCGCTGCCGCGGGGTAAACTCTAGTTACACTATACGCAAAACATTTAACATCTTTACATATTATAAAATAAAGTCACTTTCCGCGTCGTCTATCTGTATATCCACTAACTCCTCTTATACTGCGCAACGGATTTTTAAGCGGTTTTCACCATCAGTTAGATAATTTTTCGGTGAAGGCTTATACATATCAAAACCTAATTAACTTTTTATGTAAGTAAAATAGAGCTACTTCCCTGGGTTTGATCCGCGGTTAGCCACGTGGAAAACTCTTGTATAGAATAGTTTAACAAAAGCGAACTCAACCCTAAAATATTTTTCTTCCAACAAATTTGTATCGAAAGGGAAGTAACAAAAACTATGGTTGTAGGGTTAGACAAAAAATAGAAATGATATAATTAAAAACGATATTTTTTTGACATGTGTTGTTTGTGTTGTACTATTAAAAGACGAAATTCGAGTGCAATCATGCAGGGTTTTGTAAATTTAAATGAGAACGGGGTTATTATCATTCCTAGTATTCTTTTTTCCTAATATAGTGTGTTATTTTTCGTAGAGGGCTTTCAAAGTTATAATATGTGATCTCACGAACCTATAATGCTTTCGGATGTTCCGAAACTCAACTTCAAATAGGGGCCTGGTGAAAGGCCGCTTTATTCCATTTGTAACAAAAACACAAAAAATCGCATGTCCCTTAGTTAAGTGACAATAGGCATACATTTGAAAATGTTTTAGTATGATTTGTTAACCGCAATTAATGGGGGTTAGTTGTGGAAACATTACAAAAGAAAACACAGCTAAATTGGGCAACGTACGTCACGGTCCCGGTACTCAAACATGTAATCTACAGTGGCTACGTTTCATTAGACTCACAACGACCACGTTCACGATCGCGATTTTTCCCGTTCCACTTGCTTACCGGCGTTACAATCGTAAACCCAAGTGGAACGGTTATTTGATCCACCTCATGACATTTGTCGTTGTGAGCGTTGTGTGATCGAAAATGATGACGTCATTAGTGACGTTTTCGCCACGACCACAAAGACCGCGGTCGCCTTGTGGAACGGCTGACGGAGCATTTTGGGTGTTGTGAGCTACTAATGGAACACGCTGAGTGTCGATTGTCATCATTTAAATACCCACTGTCACTTAACTAGTGACATTAAGAAATTATCTTTTTAATCTAAAACTGGTATGACTAGATCTATGTCCATCATCTGCTTGAGGTTGAGTCTGGACGCGACGGGACAACTATATAAACTGTACTGAAACTGAATTTCAGGTGTGGTCCGCAATGTAGTGCCATTCGGTTGTTTCGTCGATTGCGGCGTTGGGGACAACGGACTCATACATCGGAGCAAACTCGGAGGCAATCAGACCCCGAAACTGGGGGATCGTGTTGCAGTCACTGTGATTGCATCACCAAAACCAAAGAAGCTCCAATTACGGCTTGACAGAATTCTTGACTGATTTAAAACCGATAGTTTTTATTTTATTGTGATATAGATTAGATCATATTGATTGAGTATATAATATGGTATTAAATTAATAAAAATTGTTTAATTCTCAACATAATTATATCTAATGAAATTTAAATCACGTAATTCATAAACTAACTAGATTTATTATAACCTCTCATAGTAGTTCGATGACATAATTATATTCATTTGTTGCTACACACAAAAACTGTGTTTCTGATATAGGATACATACACTGAACAATTCCAGACTTGATCTGCTGAATATACAGACCAAAGTAAATAATTACGGTTTTGCAAAACTTAGATGCCCTTTAGTAGGCCAAGTAGCCGAAGCTTAGATTGCAAGTGAAACCCTGAAAGTTTCGAAAACAATCTTGTAGCCAGGATCATAACAGATTTACAACAAAAAAAAACTTTAATTAGGTACGTATTTAAATATCGCCTCTGGTTATCCAAGAAGCGTTGCAATACTATGTTTAGATATGTCTGTATCAACAAAATCTTTTTCTCAATGATTATTATAATATTATTCAGCTTCTAATATAGACGCATCATGCTTTGGACTCAAGCTGTAGATGTGAAACACAGCCTTGTTGACTATAGCATCACATATTCCAGAAGTAACACTGAAACAAAAAACAATATTAACTGAAAGAAGTTGGTACAATATTTTTTTTTAGTGAAATACAAACTTTATGGACACTATTAAAGGTATTTCCAAATCGTACGTAGATATTGTAAATGTATAGGACAACAAATCGGACTGGCATTAAAATGTTTTAAAAATGAATGCCAATTACCCAGTAAAAATACTTCAAGACGTCCCAAACCCTACATACCCAATAGGGCCAGAGATCGTTCTTCACTTACGCTTTATGAAATTTTATTTAAGCGGTACCCCCTTACGGGCTCATTGAGATCAGACGCTACATCACAGTAAAAAAAAATAGATAAAAATTAATAGTATCAATTTCAAATAATTAATATTACCGTCTACTCAGTCTGGGTTTCATATCATTTTCATTCATTTTAATTAACTGCGAATAAGTAGGCAGCTCTTCCTTAGCGTAAAATTCAATTTGGTTCCTGAACATCTTGCTATGTAATGCGTCCCTAAACAGTAAAAATTCTAAATTCAATTGGATTGGATCTTTTTATGGAATTCTTTGAACACGATAATGTTCATAAAATTAATACTTCCTTCCAGTTATGCTACCTTTCATTCCACTACTTTGACTTTCTTTTCACATTTCTTAATCATTTAAGATCAGCACAGTATTTATCTTCCTTCTACACTCCTCCTTTATTCTTGCACACGTCTTTCAACACGCTACAAACTAACATATCATCTTTCAGACAATACATCCATCCAGGGCCGTCTTTGCCCGGGATGCAAGGGGTGCGTGAAACTCAGGCGCAGGGACCTACCTAATGGTCCGAAAAATATGTCGTAAAGAAAATCATGACTAAGATCCGAATAGCGATATTTAATCAATACGTATTTTTTATATATAGGCTACCTCTTCCGGTAAATTCCATCCATATCAAGTTGTAAAACCAGTAGTCTGAGAAAAATTACTGTGACATACAAAGATTGACAGACACCATTAATGCACAAGGGTTTCGTTTTTTGCCAAATAGCAAGAGATCCTAAAATTAAATTAAAAATGGATGCTTTTTTTATTATTGATGGATCAAACTAATTTTCGTATTTGATGCCCAAGCCGCTTAATACGACCCTGCGCCCATCTATTATTCGTTTAAACCCCTGGAATGTTGGACTTTTATTTCGTAAAATGAGGTAAACAATAAAAATATTTTTCTAAAAAAAACACTTCAGTTAATTTCGTCATTATATTTCACAGGAAATATAACCTGAGGCTTTACTATTGCCCAACAGTGCGCACGCAACATGACAGTTGCTAAAAAGTTCACGACGCGAACGGTTGTGGACATCCCAGGTTTTAAATGATATCCATCCATTTTCCAATTTTTATGCCTCGTCATTACAAGTCTTTACAACTTTAACCTTTTTATCTTTTTTTTGTCAAGAATGTAACTGGCAAAGACCTTTTCGTTTCGTTTCGATCAATATCACCAAGAATAAATTAGTCTACAGAATAATTGCTAACTTGATTTATAAAATAATTGTAATACCATAAGATTCCATCGATAATTCTTATAATATCTGCCATAGTCATATTATTGCCACTGGATGTTTTGTCCCCGCTGCTTCCGTAGTCATTTAAATCTGCACTCAACAAATCATATGGAGGAGTCTAGAAAATATGTATATAATGGAAATGTCTTTGTGACTTGAAAATGGAATGAGAAGCATAGTGACTTGTGAGTTTTATTCCATCGTATAGATCGTGTCACTTAACAATACTAGTTACCAGGGGCTTTTTGGAATTTCCGGGATTTCTCAGCTCTAAAGTATGGGACCGAAGTGATGTATTTAACTATCTATCTATTCCATATTCAATGAGTGACGCTATAAATTCACAACCGAACGCTGCGTTCAAATAAAATTAAGGGGATGTTGAACGGTTAGGAATTACTGTACTGTAAAAACCAATTTCGGTTGCAGTAGCCACTATATATTGTGGACCTAAAAGCTCTGATTTTTGTATTTCCATTTGTTTTTGAGTCGATCATGCGATCGTACGTGACTAATAACCTATTTCAGCCAAGAATATGTGATAAGACTTCGGACAGATCTCAACACCACTATAAAAGTCGTAGGTTATAGTAGAAGGACGGACCTTTTTCTCATCACGTGGGGCATCGAGCTCGTTTATGTCCTTTTCTTCAAAGCTCTGGCTTAGGTTAACGATAATAAAAATTGGAAATAACGTACATGCTCCCACATTTGCTTTAATAGCATTCTTGGATAACCGTCCCTTTGGCCTTTCGACGATATGGAAACTGTCAACGCTAAATATGATGGCTGCGGTTTCTCAATGTCCAATACGTATGGAGGAGAATCATTTATACCCTGAAAGCAATTATCATGAACCAGTAAATTACAACCTACGGTTTGATTCCCGATATGAGCAAACTTCAGAAATCTTTTCGATATTTATACTAATCTAAATTCTTGAATGTTACTCGTGACAAAAGCGAATGTCGTACGTAGTACGTGTAAATAACAGCGTGTACTTTCTGTTGAATGCTTAAAAGACAATTCAGAGTTCTATTCCCACGAAATTCCCTGTAGGTTCTATCTAAAACTGCAATCAAATAAAACCATCGACAAACACACTACGTTTTCAAGTTAAAGTACTTAACCCTAAATTGATTACAGGTAACGCACAATACGTTTTACTTAAACAACCACTGTAATTACTCTACGGTTACATTATACTCATTTGCATAGCGCCAAACAGCGGCGAGGGAAGTAAACAGTGCGAATATGCCATGTAAAATAAGTCTTTAAATACACGCGGCACCCATTTTCCTTACCACTTTCCTGCTTGCTGCTGTGAAAGAGGACATAATGTAAACTAGGCATAATAGTCAGGCTGATCGAAAGTTGTTCCCGTCCCGTCACCTACCAACACAACAAACAACTGCAACGCCAAAATCCTTGCCAGCGTTCTGACGGTGTCAACGAAATTGCTTTAGTGCTGTGATGAATTGGGTATAGGACAGTCAGATCAACTGATACGCTTTTTATCATATCACAAAACGTCATAGTCTCCTTGATTTTGTATAGGAATACTGACTTGTGACGTCACAATTTTAACGAGTCAACGCATTAATTATTGTTCAAACTACAATTAAAATGATTTCTTAATAAAACTACGTTTTAAATTTTTAAGCGCAGTAATTTGTTTGATTTTTATTATTCTGACGTTTAGGCCACTTTCCAGTGGCCGCGATCACGGACGATAAAGATGTCAACTGTCAATGAGTATTGTTAAAGTTTTATTTAGCTTACCGCCAATTTGTTCATTTTAATTATTTAGTTTTAATTTTGTTTATGGTTATTATTTTCTCTATGGGAGCCTAATCTAATTTACCACCGCTTCGCAACATGTTGTGGCTTGAAGAGAAGAAGCGGCGCAAGAAACTCTTCAGCAAACATGCCTAGCTCTAATAATCAAATAAATTACCGCGCTTAAAATCGTTAAAACGTAGTTTTATTTCTATGTATATAAGTCGCGAAAACTTAAGAAAATATTAAAATGATTTCTATTATAAACTATCGAAAGTACGGTGATAACGAGATATTTTGACGCCTGTTCTTTTATATGAATACTATTTTAGAATTTATTGTAATATGTGTCAAATACTCAATTCTCAGCTAGGAGTTCCATCAGCGTCTCTATCTAATGGGGGCTCTTGTCTCCATTCCTTGCATTCATTGCATTTCCTTCATTCAACGTTTCTCTTGGAACTTTCTAGAGAACGATTGCGTTGCGAACACGAGTGTTTTGGTTCAAGGAAAAGAGGATGAACCACCTAGCCGATAAGGCTAACGGTGCGGTAGGCCGGTGGTACAAATTCATTTATATCAAATAAATGAATTTGTACCACCGGCCTACCGCACTATGCATAATGTAAATTTACTAAAATATTACTAAGCAGACGACAAACGATAGTATTTATATAATATAATATAACGAACGCATAAACAAAACGAGGACACCATTCAGAATATAGTTTCTCGAAATACCCCCAATTTCACTGATGTCGTTTGAATGCCCTTAATCACAAAATAGAAATAATTTGTTCATACGCTTTACTCACTGGATGAAAGAATCCTTCTTCGGTGATTATAAATTCTTGATTACATTTTTCTATTTTGTTGCGTCTTAATAATTCATTGCGCTGATAACGCCTACGCTCAGTTAGGTCTAATATTTCGCAAGCTACAGTTGTTCTAAAAAAATTGTTAAATTAAATAATTTTACTAGAGTGTGATAGGTCACACTCAAAATTCTGATTAAATTTAATATGGTAGAGGTACCATATTAAATTTAATCAGAATTTTCCACCCATAGTTCAAATTTTACGATTTTGAAAGTAAAAATCTGGTCTCCTATTTAATTCAATAAAAAAAAAACTAAGAAATATCGTTACACATTACATTACACATTATACATTTAGTCACGGTTTATTTTTTACATTTTAGGTGTTTTATTTTTGTAACTCTTACGTAAATGTCGCTGGTTCTTGTAAAGTGTATACGGTCATTGTTATCCACTCGGTTCCTTTCGGTTGAATTACTCCCCAGCAAGGGGTCATTACAACGTTTACTATGTTCGCTATTCTTTCCCTGAAATTATATACTTTCATGGATACATATACATACAAATATACATACTTATCTATATTTATATATCTAGTCATATTTCCTAGGTATTTTATAACTTTTAGTTCAATATGAAGAATGCTAGGTACCAACTGTTTGATTCCCACTTGAAGTTGAGCATAGATTATGTATGTTTTATGGAAGAATTTTGTAGTTCATTTCATATTATAAATATGTAATAATTAATCGATACACATTATATATTCCCTAGCTACTCCAGTTGTACGAGTATGTCATGGGTTATGTATAGTGAATAACATATTATGATGCCGATTACAGACACCCAGACCAGAGAAAATAACGAAAAATTCGTTACATTTTCCTACACCGGAAATCAAAGGCTGATAATGTTTCGGCATCTAGTGAACAACGCGGGTCAAGGCATAGATCATTAGACCCCAATTACTTGTATATGATATTATTATTAATTCTAATTTTTGGTATTAAAAAAACCTATTTAAAAATAAATTTGTAATTTTATTACTTAATTTTATTACTTACGGTAACCATATGAACCGCATCACATGATCAGTGTCGTTACAAATAGCTATGATATCTCTGGACAAGGAATGAGTAGGCATCGTCGGTATAGTAATATGTTCCATTGAGAGATACACCTAGAACATTTAGTTTGAGGAACAACGTTTTACGAGTCAGTTACTCTATTTAAAGAAATCTCAACATTCAATGAACACAATGACAAGTTCGAATCTCTAAGACAATTGTTGTCAGTTGTTTCGTAATGCCCGGCATTGGTCATTATCACCAAGTTGCACGGACTTATTTCTACCGAAATTTAGTCTCACTACCCCTTTTCTTTATGCAAATACTAAGCCCCAACAGGCTAAGAAGTTTTAGCGTTCTAGCGAGAGAATCGGCACCATTAGTCGCTTCCATAAAAACAGATTATAAAATACTAAGTAAACAGATACCACGAGTGTCGTTCTTCCTCTAAGTTGTTTACTCACTGCTGAGGATCGTGACTTTAATAGCAGTGAATAAGTGTTCTCCTCCACCGAGATCGATTTTGAGCCCGGTGGAGGGCCGAACTTATCGATGTGTCCAGCTGGTCAGCAAACTGGTCAATCCACCTGTTTTGGCAAGTGTCAAAACGTCAATGTCAAAAAAGTTGATCATTGACGAGTGTCTTATCATGCCTTTAATTCTGATAAAATCACTTACAACTTCTTTCCTATAAGTAGCTCTTATAGCCTTCTCAACGTAACTTGGAATATCTAGCCTAGTTTCGATACAATTCGGTAGACCACCTTGACCTTTAACCAGGATCTTCACTGTGTCGTAACCAAACGACGAGTGAAACACTACCTTAAAAATCACAGAAAATACGTTTATAGTTTCTATAAATATTTTTCTATCATTAATGGCCGGTTCTTATATCCTACTATTCATTCGGATGCCTTACCATCGGTTGAATTTTGACATTACTTGTATGGAGCTTATATCGAATTGTTAACCGATAGTAGGGCAAATGAAGGGTCGGTAAGATATAAAAACAGACCATCGGTAGACATGTACTTTACATGCCGAAGCGTTAAACTAAATATAAACTTTATATTAAATCCCGCGTTAATATCACCAACACAGAGTCATCAAGCTAGCCAACTAAAGGCCCTAATATGTACTAAATTTTACATCTAAGGAAGCATAGGGGAAGCTAATGAGATAGTATTAGTAGAAGTCACAGTTGTAGAGTTACCTCATAACCAATCATTTCTGTGGGCATGAAAGCGAAAGGTATAGCCAATTTGCCCAAAGGCGGCACTTCGGCGAAGTAAAGCAAACACCATAATGTCGAATCGGGAGATATTGTATTTCCACGTAGAAGTCTCCATGTCGTGAACACATCTGTTGGGTTGTACAGCCACACGATCTGAAAAAAGAATTTAGATAAGATAGTAACATTTCGTTAAGTTCGTTATTATCTTCGATTGAAAGAATCTGTTTATCTTTAATGTAGCGATACAAAATTCAACTAGTTTGGACTAAATATTGGTCCGACCATTTGCAACGACAGAAAGATATAGCCAGTGTACATCGTTACACACCGATGATGAGGCCGAATAGAATTTAATCTTAGTTACAGATATGAATGAAGCCTAAAGCTTTAGGTTTTTGGTTTGATGTTTGTGATTGAATATTTAATGTACGTTACGAACGTGAGTCTATAAGCAATCATAAGTGCAAAGTCAGTTTTCTTGTCACCTACATTCAGAGCATAAATTTAACTTATTTTGATTAGACGTAAAATTTTAGATTATTTAGTAAGTTTAATGTGAAATAAAATAAAGTCAACTTTAGGACTCTTTCAACAAGATACAAAATTATTAAAAATAGCAGCAAATAATCAGAGACAAGAATGGTATCCACAATTGACTGATCGGTAAAATTAAGTAATAAGTAGTATCATATGTCATATGGCCGGTTCCTATAATTTACTAACTATTCACTTGCCCTACCATCCGTTGAATTTTGACATTAGATGTATGGAACTTTTGTCAAATTTTAACCGATAGTAAAGCAAATGAACGGTCCGTAAGATATAGGAACCGGGACTGAGTGTTTCAAATCTGATTTTAACAGACGTTAACATTTTACTAACCCTAATAACAGGATCTAAATTATTAATTGGTACTCTGCCACAATCCATAACAGCTAAATACTCAGGTGCTTCAAAAGGTCTTCGTAATGGAGTTAATATACCCTTGGTATTCAAGTTCGCGAATATATTTAGATAAATATATACTGTCCTTTGATTGGGCATTGTCATCAAATAGCACAATCTATTCTTGCCTTCGTACGCGTAATTGAACTTGAGGTATAAGAGGCCTGGATTATCTGGCTGAAGAATTAAAAATTGAAATATTCGACTATGTTAGGTACAAAGGTAATGATCAATATATTTGAACAATGAAAGTGCAGTAATTATATTGGCGTTATTTATGTCACAAAATATGATTATATCCATATTGTATTTTGTAGAGAAACCCTACTACACACGCAAGTCCGACTCGCATGCGACTTATTTTAATTTTAAAGTATTACCATTTAAAATGCCCCTTCAAGAATGTATTCTAAAATTCAGTTTTTTTATTGCAAGAGTCCAGCACACAGACAAACTGCCTACCTGATGGAAACCGGTTACCATCGCCTATGGACATTTGTACAACAACACCAAAGGTAACTACAAATGGCTAAATAATACTTACGGCTCCAAGAAATAAAAAGCCTTACCGAAACAATTCCGCTCAATGGCCACAATTCGACCAACGGCCGGTGCTTACAAGTGTGCCTCATCTCGTAAAACGATATTCCCACTTTTACTTCTACCATATCACAGTCGCATATCTTTTCTCTTCGTAAACTCCAAGGAACAGGTACGGCGTATACGCATCCGATTACGAATATTAATTCAACAAATCCTGTCCTTACACACAAATCAGGGGCATAAATGTTTGCTGATAGAGGCTTGTTAGGGCGACAATCTTCGAATGCTTTATTAAGTCTAAAAACAAAGAAAGGGGCCCCTGCTAGTCTTTAATATTTCTTTTTTGCCTGAAGCTGGGCAAACAAGTAGATGTTCCTTCTAATGGAAAGAAGTTACTGTCTCTTATGGATGTTTGCAACACCAGCGGTGTTGCGGTGTTGCCGCCCTCTAAGAGGACAGGAACCTGGTCCCTGATGCCGGAACACAACGGTAGCCACCGTGGCGACATTTTAACCGCATGTCTTATCTTATCAAGTAACAATTACGGTAGTTTATAAAATTAAAAATAGATTAGGTAATGTAAAAACTTGCTGAAATCAAGAGTTTTGCAAGAAAACTCTAAAACACTTATGATATTACTTACTCCTCCACATTGACGATATTCCACACGCAATGATTGCTCAAAATTACTGGACATTTTACTGAAATTGTCCTTTTCACCTGTAATCGATGTTTCTCTGTGTTAATAAAGATACTTATGTCTGCGTTAGTTGATATAATAAGGTCAAAGGACAGTCAAATGAACTGAAATACTCTTTAACATCTTGGAAAACTTTGCAGCTTCCTTGATTTAATGAGAGTGTAGCGACTTAAAGAAATATTTAAACAGGAATTAAATCTATTTTTATTATAATAATTATGTTAAAAATAAGAATACCTATATGATATATCCAATTTTATAACATGATCTTATTTAAAGATACTTTTACATGCGACATTTCATAGGATGGTAAAAAGCGTCTACATTTATTTGAAATATTAAATAGGTTTGCGTTTGACCACGATCACGTCTAATGCCGGACGATGATGCGGTCGAAGATGGAGCACGCTTACCTAGATAGTACCTATTCACACGAGACTTGAAGATACCCGGACTGTACTTTTCGGGAAACACGGTCTCAACAAGTCTGCCGTATGTAGAAGGAACGTGGAGGTGAAACGTTTAGTAGGTACGGACTGGTAGCATTTCCACCGTGAAACGTCAAACGAAAACGAAACATAAAATTAACTTTCAGATATCTTGTAAGGACATTACTATCCTCTTCTATATTCCAGATAATTTGGATGGTTAATTTGTTACAGGAAGTCTACATTTTCAAGATGTGCTCTGGTCAAACCTTAATCGTAGGATATATTCCATCGTACCATATGATACAAATAGGTTTTTTGATAGGTTGTATTTCTTCGATTTCTTCAAACTCAGTGCGAAACAGCACTGTATATTTTATATTTATTTGTCTCGGCCCTGCTCCATCAGGCGTTACCGTCATTTTTACTTCACAGTGGTTCGAAGGTTTTAAACTATTCTGTTTGAAAAATAATCAAATAGGTAATAAAGTAATTTTAGTTAGACAACATCAATTTTCATTTGTTAAAAAATATAGTATGGTTGTTGAATTGCAATTGCTTGACTAAATCTACATAAACGCGAACTAATCCGCGGGCAAAAACTAGTTTGTTTGTTAACCTTTCTCGACTTCAATCATCATGAAATTTTGTATACACATCAGAGTTACAGAAAATAACATAGGGCGTTGATAATGGCGCTGCGATGTGGTTTATTTTATTATCGGAAGATAAGACAATTTTGCTTTGCATAGAGATCGAAGTTTCCATAAAGGTTTACATTAAAGCATTTATCGCGGGGTTTTATACGGAAACAAAAAAGATAATAATAAAGTTTTCATTAACACTAACCACACTGGAGTCGATTTCAAATCGGTCACCACTAAAATCGTCACCCATCCCGTTGATAACATGGTACAATTTGGATGTGAAAAAACAAGAACCGTAGTTATAAAGGGTGATAGAAAATTTTGAACTTTCTCCCACAACAACATCATAAATGTTGGTTGTTTTAGGCAATACCTAAAATAATATCAATTAAAGTGATAAACAAACTTAAAAGAGAAAATGTTAAAATATTTACTACTTTTAAATTTTTTTAATTAAAAATATATTAACATCGAAACTATACATCGTTGAGGTTATTTTAACTAATATTACAATCATACGAACGAGAGAATGAAACTAACTCGAAGATCAGGCAATTCTGAAAATCCTGTTATATGTACGAATATTTCACTTGGCTCGCCAACTGGTCTGAAAAGTATATTTTTATTTGAATAATAATAGTAAAAATTGTACCTGAGTAGTATTTCAGTGTAACTCCGAAATGTGCATTTTGTATGAGAGTTGATTTAAGGTGATTTTATAGCAGCCTATGAGTTCAAGGCTATGTGAAATTAAACTATCTTATTGTTTCATTTCACAATTCTTAGGATGTTGCAAAATTACATTTAATCGGGTGTAAAACTTTTTATACTTT
Source organism: Dendrolimus houi (assembly GCA_039645545.1). Classification (NCBI taxonomy): domain Eukaryota; kingdom Metazoa; phylum Arthropoda; class Insecta; order Lepidoptera; family Lasiocampidae; genus Dendrolimus; species Dendrolimus houi. The sequence goes on along the minus strand of CM077127.1, from coordinate 8,887,004 downwards.
CATATTAATTTTTTACAATGCCCTAAACGTCTTACATTATTATAAAATTAGCCTTAATCAGGTCTCCTGTAAAAATGCATATTTTGATTTAAGTACGAGCACAACAAAAATGCGTCCTTGAAGTTCGTGAGATCATTGCGCAGAACACAGCTTTATGGTTCACAGACAGAGCGGAAAAAGAAGAGTGTTGCTCTCTCGCTGGGAGACTGTTCGAACTCGCATTCTATCTCTTTTGTATAACACACCGTAACGCATATCTAACGACTGGACTGTGCAAACTTACGGAACTAACTTCATTTGAAACGCATTTAACTTTTGCGCGTATTTGTAGTTACAGTTAAATTCTCAGACACAAGATTATAATTGTGACACCAGGAAAATGCATACGTCAATAACTTACTGCCCATCAATCAAGCAAACACACGAACATGTTACAGTTGTTTCGTAAACTTTATTAGCTTGTTTTGGGAAAAACCACCAATGGTACCGCACTATCTCTTTTGGAGGCAGTACTAAAGAACCACGGTTATCCGCACCAAGCCACGACACATTGCTAAGTACTCTTATGCTGAAAAAAAAATGATACATATAAAGGTGCAGTCATAACGATATAAAAATCTACCAAATGCATGACAACATACTAAATGAGTCAGTAGAGACGAAGAACTTAAACTTTTTCCATGTTTTGTCCACGTAGAGCTAATAGTCTTCGAAAAAAATGACTACTAGATGTATAATAACAAAAATAAATAATACGAATATATTATGTACATTAGAATAAAATAGACCACGTGCGTATACCTACACCACGTATAATGAATAGTGCCTTAGCGATGATAAACATCAGTAAAATAAAACCAGCCCCTAAAGACTGCCCACTGTTGTGCAGGGACCGTTTAGGGAACAGAGACTACCCGCTTGTCTAAGGAGGATTGGCAATTTTTATACCTCTCGATATAATTAAGCACATTTCTTCACGATTGTTTTCCTTTACCATCATCACATAATAAATGTAACAATAGGCACATTAGGTCTCAAAATTTGCCTAAGCAACACGTGCTCACTCTCGGACTTAGTAGGATCTCGAACCCATTTAATTTGAATGAAATGCGCGTGCTTCTAGCACCTCTTATTTTCTTAACATTAAACTAATAGAAGAACATAAATCTTACTGTATGTCCATTCTAGTCAAATTATGAAGGTAAGCCGTACAGTAGTTGGTACATCCAGTTATGGTAGGTGGAAACTCGTACATAGCGTGCGTAGCGGGGTTGAAGCCGTGAGTCATTACGTCCACTTGGCTTACCTCTGCATTGCCAATTAGACAGATACGAGCCTACGCAATACAATTTATTAGTTAACAGTGTTTTTATAATCATATAACATCTCTGCGTATTTCAACATGATAACTCAAAGAAATCAAGTTATACCTAAGTAATAATGGTTTACATAGATGCTATCTTCTTTGTGTCATTAACATTCCCAGTTTGCGGAATTTTATCCCCAAAAATGTTTGTTTGGTGTTGTTGTGTCCAAGTATAGGACTCTCATAAAACAACTATTTCAGTAAATGTCACACAAACCACAAGTAGGTTCGCCCGCCTCTGATAGTAAAATCAGATTAATATAGCAGATGACGAACTTGTGTTTTTTGGATTGCTTATTCCAAAAGCATATCCAAAAGTTGCATGTTAAGTATGTTATTGTATGTCACAGGGGTAATTTTTAAAAAAAAATCATAATAGTGTTCCTAGGATGTAAAAAATCAAGGTAGCACTAAAATATATCTAATAATGCCATTTACTTCTGGCACAATAAGTTCATCCAGTTGCCGATCTGGAAACCCTGATCATTAGGACATAAAATAAGTATTATTGCTAAACTCAATAATATAGTTCTACGTTTCAATTATGACCATTTACCTTCTGAACTTTATTGATTATTAAATCCCACGTTTCGTTATACTCTCCACAAGTTTTGGGCTCCAATGCTACCGATATTATCTGCCAACCACGATTCGGCACAATGCCGCATATGGGCAATAGTACAAAGTTTCTGCGTATAAATATTTTTCATAGTAAAACTAATTAGTGAAGATTTTGTCGGAAAGTGTTGTATTAAAAAATAAAATTATAATTTTATAAAGTAGGATATTGGTTGTCTCTTTTTAAAGATTGCGGCGTGTTTGCGATATAAAAAATGTCGGCGGGTTATGAAATAGGACTTGTGTAGTTGCCATAAGAACATTATCGTTTGACGTCAGTGAAAGAACTGCTATTTAGTTGAGGCTGGGTTTGGGGTACACGGGTCTGTTTACGCCTGGTGCTGGTTTGCTTAATGCAATAAAGATTATTCTACTTAAGAATTCATAAGTACTTGACACTGACTACTTAGGTGCAGAAATCATGCAACAATTTATTAAAAAAACGAAAAAAGCCACAGTCAAAGTTCTAGCTATAAAAGGAATAGGTACTTACGTTCCATGTGGTGCATTGAATATAAAATACATTGGTACTTCTAATTTATTTGACAACATGAAATTCGCGAATGTAGTTCTTGTAGGTACTGTTGGAGGCATTACCACCTGCAAAACAATACTAAAGCCTTAGAATTTAGATCATATAAACGTCCCTCTATGACTAAAGCCATGGATAGCTAATTATCTCGTCTCCACAGTGTGGGCCGTTTTAAAGTTTGGAAAAACCACAACCTCATAGATTATAGTTTTCAAGTAGGTAGAAAATAAATGCAATCTAAAATAGCAGTGGACCGAACATATCTGTCGCAGGATCAATGCTCAATGAAGCAGGCGAGTCGTGCAGTAGAAATCACAACTTGGCAAAAGAAGAGTAAGCCTGATGGATACTTAGCTGATCATTTTACTCGATGACATTCACCATTTTGGATAGATTGAAGACTGACTGTTGTGTGATAATATCAGTTTGCGCGCATTATGTATCAGTAGAGGCAATCGTTAATAGTCATTTTCATGTATGAACTAAAATGTTTAATCTTTTGTTCTAATATAACCTTTGCCGGACATTCCCATTCAGTACTCGATTCCATGCACGGTGACCAAGTATTTCCAATACACGGTATACGGAACCATGTATGTTTCAATTTGACTTGGTCGGAATGTTCACTGTCGAACTTCTTATACTGATAGTCTCCACACAACAAATATCCATAGACTTCGTCGTTAATTCTCGGTCTAAAATGAAACTTCTTATATGATTTTCGAAAAATATCTTAACAAAATTAATGTTATTTCTAAATATTCCGTGGAGTTTTTACTGTTTGCATTTCAATTTCTCGTTTTATTTCTTCATTTAAGCTGATTGTAATTTACGTCATTTAGCATATTACCAAGTTTCAAACTTAACATACTATTACGATAACTTCTAGTGAAGAAAATTTTATTATTTTGATTTAAATCGGTCATCTTTTAGCTTCCTGAGTGTGGAAGTTTGGGTACAAAGTTATATTAATTACTTATTACAATTTTGTTTAAACTGTTGCTTTTAGCAAAATAAAATATTTTTGTACAGTCACGGAATGAAAATGTTCGTCACCTTAAAGTTGACTTTTGCTTGCACGAGTACAGGAAACAATACTCCCAACATTTTAATAAGTTTTATGTTTATAAAATATACAAACGCGAAAAAAGAAAATTGCAATGTTGACAATAATAGACGCTGAGATTAACAATAATAAAAAAGAGGATATAATCACTACGCTTAACATAAATATTAAACCAATAAAAAGGTTTTACATGTCTAAACAATCTTCTTAGATAAGATAGAAAATCAAACAACTTTGATCAAGTAATATTAAACTTAATTTTCTGTGGAACAGTCTGTTCTGTGACTTAGTTTGAAAAGGTAACATGTGCTTGCGGAACGTTTAATGAATCAATTTGAAAACAGGTGAACATTTTTATACTACTATTGTACAAAAATGAAATGATGATTACTAAAATTCAATAAGACCTTAATCGGTAACGGGGTAACGACTAAAAGTTATTTCAAATAGGTGGCGTTGTGGTGAGTAAATCCATTTTTTTGTATATACGATATACGAACCGGTAGGTAGATATAACACTTTATTGCTTGCCAAAATAACACACAATACATTACAGTAATTTTGGGCAGAACAATAGATGGCCTTATCGCTTAGAGCGATCTCTTCCGGGCGAAGACGTCCAAGTGTAACCATCAAAATTCCGTTGCAAGATTTACTTTAGGTTTGGCTTTCGACGGGCGGATGTTGAACGAGAGAAATATGAAGTGATAAGAAAAGGCGTTCGCCGAGCACTGATCATGTGTAACAACATAAAAAGGTGAAGAAACAAGAATCAAGTCTAAAAGAGATGAAGTTATCTACCGGTACTGAATTTAAAAAAACTGGAAAAATATATATACCTGAATCTTACTGTAAACAATCTTGATTCATTCGGCGGTATTATACAAGTAATCGGGTCTATTATAAAAGTATTTTCGGGATCTGAAATATCAATTTATATACATTTGGTGCGCGCTGTAAAAGTCTCTTTAGATTTTTCTACAGAAGTCAGAGTAGTAGAAGAGCAACTAATTTTGTATAAAAAACCGTCTAATGGACAGATATATCGTTAATGTCAAGTTCTAGTTCACATACACAATACAGTATATATGGTAACCAAAAGCAAATTTTAGTATCTACAACTAACAAACCTGGCATCCACTGCATATATCCTTCTTCCTGTTCATGATTAGTCACACACAAAGTTTGCGAAATATTCTTCGTTACATTTTCAACACTGCCCGTCTCAAAATCGAGGTACCTCTCAAAAACAGAAGCAGGTGGAATATAACTCATACGGTTCAGGCTGTTCTCCATGAGATGAGTGGAACGTGATTTGCGTTTCCAATTCTTCTCGAATATGTGGTCATGGATATTGAATAACTGATTGCCTGGACGGACTACACTGGCGAAGACACTTAGGAATAGAGGTTCCTACAATAATACAGTTAACAATAGTTGGGCGAAATATCTAGTATCTTGTTTTTTTATGAAAATACCCAATGCTAATTTACAATTAGTAAGATAATGGGTAAGAATGTAGATTAAAACATATATTCTAAAAATGTTAACAATTGGACCCAGTAGGTGGCGCTGCTGTCGGCATATCGATTGAAGTTTTTCTGGGCAGGACGACGTCTGCCGGGACAGCTAGTCTTATATATAAATATTAGGTTGGGGAAAAAGTTTCTTCGCATTTTATATAAAAATTCAAAATGTTTTTTTATAAAGTTTATTAACATTTGACTAAAGTATGTAGATGCCATTTTGTTGGATAATTTTTTGCTATCTTGTAGGTAGGGACGTGATCCCATTGCTATAAAAATTTTGGGGCTTCTGATCAAAAAACTGCGACAAGTGGTTTTGGCAGTCCTCTCGTGATGTTAACCTGACACTGCCTAAGGAATTCTGCAGAGACCGAAACAGGTGAAAATCCTGAAGGTGCAAGGTCAGGACTATACGGCAAATGCATTAACGCCTCCCAGCCAAACTCTCGTAATTTTTGCTGAGTGGCTAAAGATGTGTGAAGTCTAGCGTTATCATGGTGAAAAACCACACCCCTTCTGTTGACTAATTCCGGCCGCTTTCTCTCAACTTTTTGCTTTAATCTCATCAGTTGTTCGCAGTACAGTTCAGAATCGATGGTCCTTCCTGGCGGTAACAGCTCATAATGAATAATGCCCTTCCAATCCCACTATACACACAGCATCACCTTGTTGCGAGTTAACCCGGGTTTAGCCACAGTCTGTGAAGCCTGACCGGCCTTTGACCACGATCTTTTTCGCACGTTCTTGTCGTACGTGATTCACTTTTCATCACCAGTTATCAGCTTCTACAAAAATGGTTCGGTTTGATTACGTCGTAATAAAGAATCACAAATGAGTACACTGCTCATTAGGTTTCTTTCAGTGAGCTCATGAGGCACCCAAATATCGAGCTTTTTTGTGTACCCAGCTTTTTTCAAATGCGCCAAAACCGTTTTGTGGTCAATTCCCAGTTCTCCAGCTACATCGTAACTACTAATATGCCGATCTTGCTCCACTTTTTCAAAAATGGCATCAACTTTGTCCGCAACAGGGCGACCAGAGCGACGTGTATCTTTGATATCAAAATTTCCGGATTGAAAACGCTTAAACCAAATTTGCGCTACTCTCACAGATACTGCATTAGGTCCATAAACATCACAAAATTTTTTCGCGGCTTGATTTGCTTTTTTACCTTTTTTGTAGTAAAATTTTAAAATGTATCGAATTTCTTCATTAGATTCACTTATTTTAACAATAAGAAAAACAAATGAAAATCACACATTTTCCTAATTTGAATTTGGAATTGTCTTCTTTTAAATTAAAACTTTTTAATCATACCAAAACCAGCCAGATGCAAATAGTATAGCCAAAGATATCTTATTACAAGTTCATATATACTATATGCGAAAAGACTTTTTCCCCAATGTATTATGAATCGTAGAAATGTACCTATGTACGCCCATAACTTGAGAACGACTTATCGATTTTGATGATATTTGTTTTGTTTGTTTGAATGGGTCCCCGGATGGTTTAGATTCACAATTGGAACCGGTAGGTGGCGCTGAGATCAGGTTCTAGAATCCTCCTAATCACCTGGACCGATTTTGGTGATATTGTTTTTGTGTCATGATTCGTGAAACAAAGTCTTTTAGGAATTCAGAAAATATGGCGGTAGGAAGTTCGCCGGGTCAGCTAGTAAAATATATTTCTACACTAGTTGGATTAGCATTTTCATTCGCGTGTCATTAATATCTTTTAAACACAGCAAGGTCTCGAAATGGGACATGGATACAGGAAAAATTAATATAAAAATCCTGTTTTAGTCACTACACTTTTTATTGAAATCCGTTGAGCCGTTTCAAAGCTTATTGGACACAATCTTTCAGATAAATTGAAAAACAAAAATTGTGAAAATCACTTATAGCCGCTTCCTATCTCACTGTTCATTCGCTTGTGCTATCATTAGTTGAATTTTGACATTTGGAACTTATGTCAAATTTTAACCAATAGTAAGGCAAATAAATGGTCACTAAGATATAGAAACGGACCATTAATCCACTGTTGCATAATTATAGCACTTGTACTTACACCTACGAAGTAGCGGAAACTTAAGGCGGTCTATGTCGTGCAGCAAACATCAATTAGTTGACAACGACAAACTATGCTAGCAAAAAATATGTAACCAAATTACATTTTCACACATACCTGATTCAAAACCAGGCATACTAATTCAACAGTATAAATACCAAGTGCAGTTCCAGTGAATAGGATTGTGGTGTCAATAGTTTCGAATGCTCGTATAAGTCCACACGTTCCAGTGGTAATCTAAAACGATCCCAGTAAAGGTAGCATTTCGCAATCGTAAACTTTTTTATTGACAGAGAACGTATAAGAGAGTTTTGCTTGTGTTAATGTTAATATACTACATACAACTCCAAACCTGAGCCCAGACACTCAGAACAGAAAAGTAACGAAAAGCTTGTTTACATTTACCCTGTCGGGAATCAAATCCTGGATCTTTTCTAGTTAATTTAGCGGGTTGGCGTTTAAACTACTAGACTACGGAAGCAATCTATTGGTCGTTTCAAAGACTGATATTGTATTTTTTAAATAAATAAATCTCTTAATGTGATGACTTTAAGTAACGACTATAAGCTTATCTCATAAAAAAATAAAACCAACATTAGGTCATACAAAAGGATGGTATTCTTATAATTATTCTAGATTAACGGTATTTATTTTAAATTATAATACTCACTTGAAAATACCCCTGGCCTCTAAGTGGTAGTAGCCATTGATAAGTTGTTTCAACTGGTGATCTATTAACAATACTGATAACTTCTTTTCTATATTCCGTTACATTTTTGCAGATACGATAAATCAACTTCCTCATATTTAATGATACATTAGGTCCTACAATATTACGAAAACATACAAAAAACATCCACCCCTAATACGTACGTAACTTGAAAGTACACCTGTTCTCTCTTCATGGCCTTGAATATTATTTCGATAAAATTTTATGTGTGTCCTTAGAGAACGGAATTGACCATGCTATGTTTATATTCAGAAAAAATACAAGTTTCCTTAGGTCTGAGTACTCTTGTGCCTCTATCAATTTAAATTGTAAATCTATTGCTTGTGAACATGAGCTTTCCGCGTCAAGTTTAATCGACTTCGTGATCCATACCAATATTTGAGAGTACCACTCTCAAATATTGGTATGGATCCTCGTAAAGAAGAGAAATAGAAGGACTAAGATTTTTTGAATTCGCATAATCATTATTCGCATGACCTTACACGTATAGATAGCGATAGTGTGGGTCAACTTATGTGGACATTTATAATTTGCAGAAGCAGACCACAAGAGGCTGCTGGAAGTAACAGATACCTATAGATTCTCACCATTCTCCTGTATTTCGTTAGTTTTAAACCAAAATGAAATAAAGCAAAATTCTAACCGTGGCATTTTCCAGTAACGGTAAGACGGTAATTATTCCCTCCAGTATCATCTATTAAGTAATATTCAGTGAAAGATAGATCAGAAATACTTGGCGTGAACAATATCCTTACTTGGACACTGTCTCCAGGTTTAACTGGGTTATCAATCAGTGATATGTTAAACACATTTTCAACCTTATTTAAGATATAAATTAGGGAAACTCGGTAAGTTAACACGATCTGCAAAGAAGAATGATAATAGTCTTCTGGAATGGATCGCGCAATCATTTGTTTGTCTGTAATTATTACGATTGTAAAACAAATGCTTATGTGCGCCTTATAAATTGTGATAAAAAATATTAGCCCTCTATAAATATATTTCACTGAACAATTCGAAGTTTTAGCGACTATTAGTCGTTGTTGCTCAATGACTCAACATTTTCAGTATACGATATGTTACTTTTTTGTTAAATACTCAATGAGGTGTTAATATTAAAATAAATGCTTACATCGGAAGTATTTTGAATAGATACGTATTTCTCTGCAACTGTGTCTACAGGTACACAGCCGAAATCAACAACTTCGACCGTAGTTATGCTACCATCTGAAAAGTTTTGCATCATCATTACAGTAATTTATAGTTGAATAAGTCAATACAGCACTAATTAAAAATTTGAAAAGCGTTATAATATGGTAGGTACTAATAATAGCTCGATTTAATATTCTTCTCACAATATTAATTTTCAAGCTTTCAAATTACCGCCATGTCTGTTTCTTTTATGAGCTCAGTTTGGCTGCACTGTATTTTTTATACTGTAATAACCTACTAAAAAAAAAAAAAACATTAAAATATTAGTTTCCATGTCTAGAATAGCATCCTGAAGTATCTCCTTTCTGCACAAAAATCTATGCTCAATGGTCACCTCAATGTTCAATTAAGAAAAAATAACTACTGTCATAAAAGTGTCAGTGAATGAGCAAAGCGCTGTTGTTCTTTTGTGCAGCTATTATTTCATAAAATAAAAATGTGAATCTAATTTATAAATGAGTGGAAGTATTTGTTATTCATAGAAATATGTTTTTATTTTAGCTTAGTGTATACCTATAGTCTTTTTGTAGTTTTTGAGTTCTATGCTATTGAGTTTAATTTATTAATAACATAATAGTGAGTTGCACGCTCTCACATCCTTCGTAACTCGTATTTCCTGCTCGCTATGCCACCTTCTATATACAAATACACAGAATCTTGTATGTAAACAGTCAATAATGGATTCAGGAACGGACTGGCTATGTGAGATTTTGCAAAATGTTCAACTGGAACAGTTCTATTTACCAATTAGAGACCAGTTGCAGGTAAGACTTGTCTTAATACTTTAATGGCCTATTCTCGCTTTAATTTTGTGACAAGGCCAAATAGTTGTGTATATATATTTAGTGAATACAACGTGTTAAGGCCTAATCTACTTATCCAAATTGATGCAATTTTAGATCACTAGATTGGCACATTTTGATTATGTGCATGCTGAGGATCTTGAAAGAATAGGCATCAGTAAACCTGGAATCCGCAGGCTTCTAGATGCTGTCAGAAAAAAGAAACTACAGCTGTGGAATCGAAAATTTTGGAATAAATTATTTGGGTCATCGTCAAGCTCTCATCCTAAAGAAAAAAGTGATATCACACCTAGAGCTCCTACACAAACAGAGTCAAGAACAACATGTATTATATTGGAAAAGGATATTGTGTTAGTATTGCCTTACTATTTTAATTTCTTTGGTTTACTTTATGTATAGCTAAGAAAACAACCTGAATCAAAGTAATTTTATCATATATGCAGTGAGAATGTGGTGGTTTTTCTCTATCAACCAAAATTTGGTTATTCTGGAATCCTTGCAATGATGCTGTATCATTTAGTAGCAGTATTCCTATATTGAGTGTCCATGTCCAAGACAAAATCTATCTCTTCATTCTTAGGGTAAGTAGGGACTAAGTTATAGTACAAATAAAGGATTTTTCATATCCTTGAAATCTGACGAAAATGAATGACACTAAGATGTAAATATTGATTGTGGGATTTGTCTACAAATTCAATGTCACTAGGGAAAGCTACACTCAGAGTTTCTCTTCTGGATAAATCTGAGTTGGAGGTATTGGTAAGAAAAGCAAATTGAAGTATATAACTGGCAAAATATGTGAGCCAAAGTGGCAATATGCCTGTCATGTCTGTAGCATGGCCTGAAAGCAAATCACATTGTGTACTGACAATGAGTGCAAAGTCTCCAGTATGACACTAATTTCCTGGTAGTATGTCGGTATATTTCATAAAGGCAATATGTGCCTAAATATTTCTTTGTAACCCTTACCTGTGAAGTCATCTCTTTATTGCAGATTTTCAAATTTTATCAATCAAATGTATTTGTACCAGCATGTCTTGATATGTGTTGAGTGATTTTTATCCTTTTTCCCTTGAGCTTATATTACATATGCAAAAAATACCTAAACTTTTTTATCTTACATACAAGCACAATCTCACCAATGTTTTCTATCTGTGCTGCAACAGTGAAAGGTTTGAGAAGACATTATAAAATTTCTAGACTATCAAAATATTGGTTTCAATGAATATGGTAATCACTGATAAGTTTCCATTTGCATTGATAACTAACTATTTTTATATGAATCATAGTGGTCCTGACAGGTAAAAACCTGTAAATTATTAGTATTACACTACACATTAAATATTACAATGTAATTAACTATAAATAATTTTTAGGTTACACAATGAACTGGGCAATGGTTCATTTGGTGTAGTGAAAAGAGGAGAATGGCAAATCTCAGATCAAGCAGCTCAAACAGTCCCTGTGGCAGTTAAAGTGTTAAAAGCAGATGCTTTTTCACAACCTGGTATTTATGATGACTTTAGGAGGGAAGTGGAAGCAATGCATAGTTTAAAACACCCTAATTTAATTAAGCTTCATGGTGTTGTTTTCCATCCGTTGATGATGGTGTGTGAATTGGCCCCTATGGGTGCTCTACTAGACTATATAAGGGCTCAGTATGGAAAATTGTCCCTAAATTTTATATCAAAATGGTCTTGCCAAGTGGCAGCAGGGATGGCGCATTTAGAGAAAAATAGATTCCTCCATAGAGATTTAGCATGTAGAAATATTTTACTATCAACTTTGGAACTGGTGAGTAAACAGTGATGTCATTATTGATTTGTATCTCATATCTAGTTTGCATTAATGTGTACTAAACCAATTTGAAGCTGTAAATTCTAACAAATACAGATATGCACAGTAATAATAATATTCATTGACATAGCCGGGAGCTAGACATATTTATTTCTTACTGGAGCTTTTTTTGAGAATTTACTGGTGTAAATTTTGAATTTGTACCTATAAAATATATTTAATTTTGTGGGCATACTCCTTAATTAACTACACATATTATATTAAATATAATGTTTTATGATAATTAATTAATTCAACCTTGTTCAGCTAAACTTTGTGTTTTCAGAAAATGACTATCATTTTTGGGGGTAAAAACTCATAAATAATCAATTCTTATTGAAAGTATGCATGTATATATATATATAATTAATTTAATTATAATTAGTGCATTTCCAATGTCATTAAGCTCAAACAAACTCTTATTCATGTCTGCACCCAGTCCTCAATAGCAGATAAATGGGGATAAGTCTATGGAGGCTTATTAATTGGTTGTCATGTCTCCTGTAATTCAGTTAAGAAATTCACAGCTAAAATAAAGTCAAATGTAGGGAAACTATCTAAGTTCTTAAAGGCAGCTACAACTGGAATTTAATGCTAAATTGATATTGACCAACCAATTGTTCTCTCCTTCTTCTAAATCTTAAAACTAGGTCAAAATTGGTGATTTTGGTCTAATGCGTGCTTTGCCTGATGCTGATGATTGTTACGTGATGAGCGAGCGCCGACGTGTGCCTTTCCCATGGTGTGCTCCAGAGTCACTACGAACGAGGCAGTTTTCACATGCATCTGATGTTTGGATGTTTGCTGTAGCTCTATGGGAGATGTATACATTTGGAGAGGAACCTTGGATTGGTAAGTTCTCTATAACAAGATAATTGTCACAGAGTAATATTTTATATTGTCTTGTATATATGAACAGGTTAAAATATTACTAGAATTAATTTATATAAAGTTGTATGAACTAGTAGAATTTATTTGTTAACTTTTTTTGCTACTACAAGTCTATTTGTTCTATTAAATAAGTATGTCTCTGCAGACCATGGGCCATAAAAGTGGCCCAGAATTTTGGAAGGCTTGTGTGGGGCCATGTGAAGGCCAATATATAGAGGCCCCTTCACAAATTTAATCTAAATGTGGTGTGACACTGACCAGTGATTATCCCTGTCTACACTACATAATAATACATCCAAGGACAGGCCCTGGTAAGTGTAGGACTATTGTAGGGAATGAGAACAAAAGGCACCAGGCTATATCAGGATGAACTGCTAGTGGAATTACAAATCTGGGACTATGGGGAGTATGGTGTCTGCCCATCGCAATGTTCAAGGAACATGGAACAAACAGGCAGACGGTGCCTCGCCACTCACTGCATGGGCCCCTAAAACTGCCATATAAGATTGGTGAGGGGCAACATGGGTGTAACTGGCTAAGGGGTATAGAGAGGTGGGCTGCAGTTGCACCGAAGCTACTTCTGACATTAGTTCATTTATCACTTCAACCTCTGGAGCTTGAGTCTTAGCTCTAGTGATCTCCACTCTGTGCCGGCTGGCTAAGGCAAGCACGGAGGCGGGGGCTTTGCCTTGGCCCCCGGAGTCAGGTTCGAGGTGTCACTACTCAACTAAGGCTTCGCCACACAGCCTCTCTGCGGGTTAAATAAGTTATTATTATTATATTGTATGTCTCTAGAGACCACTGGCTATAAAAATGGCCCAGACTTTTAGAGAGCTTGCGTGGGGCCATGAGAAGGTCAACATGTAGAGGCCCCTTGACATATATAACCTAAATGTGGCGTGACACTGACCTGCGATTTTCACTGGCTACACCATATAATAATTCACCCAAGGACAAGCTCCGGCCAGTATAGGACTATTGTGGGAAATGAGAACAAAAAGTACCGAGCTATTGGGGTGAACTGCTAGTGGAACTAGGAATCTGGGTTATGGGGATTATGGCGTCTGCCCTTCGCAGTGTTCTGGGAATATGGAAAAATGGGCAGACGGTGACTGGCCACTCCTTGTATGGGCCCAAAAAATGCCATAGAAGACAGGGGCAACATGGGTGTGAGTGGCTAAGGGACACCCCTTGAAGCCCGCCTATATACACATATAGGTGGGCTGTAGGTTCACCAAAGCTACTTCTGACGGTATGCCATTTATAACTTCCACCCCTGGAACTTGAGTCTTAGCTCTAGCGATCTAGACTCCGTGCCGGCTGGCTAAGGCAAGCACGGAGGCGGGGCCTTGCTTTGGCCCTCGGAGTCAGGTCCGAGGTATCGCTACTCACCTAAGTCTTCGCCACGCAGCCCCTCTGCGGGTTATTTTATTATAATTATTAGGGAGTTTTTTTTATTTATCATCATCCGAGTGGTATGGCCCAGTTGCGTTCACTTCTACGCCCAGGGTCTGCTTTCCTACATTTTTTCCTCCACTTCACGTGGTCTTCGACATTCGTTATATTAACATAATTAGTACGCATGTCATCCTTCAAAGCGAGCATTTGTTTGGCCTACCCCTTCGACCAGCACCTGGCGGAGATGGTCTAGCTAGACATTTGTTCACCACGTAACTAGCCGGTTTCCATAAAACGTGGCCGTACCAACTTAAGCGACTCTCCTGCAGTTTGTCTGCTATGTTACGGACATAGAGCAGATTTTATTACTGACCATTCTTAATTTGATATGGGATATGTACATGATTGTTTCAGTAAACATTGCAAATAAGTGAAAATAATCAAGTAAAATTTATATGTCAATAGTGTGTCTAAAGTTACAGTATTATTGGCAATAATTTACTTATATTGTTAATAATATTATTAATTTGCAGGCAGTATTGTATTGCTTAGTATATGGTATAATTAAATTGTTCAATATTATTGCAATCCAGCATTGGCAATAATATAGTGTGTGTAAACTATGAGATCACGTCACGGTCACGTCTGCCGCAGGACCGATGGCCGATGGAGCAAACGAGTCCTGGAGTGGAGACCGCGTCTCGGTAAACGTAGTGTCGAACGCCCTCCAGCCCGATGGACCGACGACCTATGCAAGGTCGCCGGTACGCGCTAGCTGAGAAAATCGGAGGACAGGGATGAGTGGCGCCGTCTTGGGGAGGCCTACGTTCAGTAGTGGACTGCAAATGGCTGACGACGAACCTATGAGATGTTTAATTTTCAGTTATCATAAAAAATTGTGTGTCAACTACGACGCACGACTGTAGTTTACTCCTAAGTACAATTGTTATTAAATGTTGCAGTCGAATAAGGGTGGTTACAAGATCTTCTGATTTCAAAACACCGTATCTTACACTGATCGATTTAAGATTTTAGATCAAATTTCATTCCATGGAAGTTTGAAATTGTATAATAAAAAACGTTACGCTTTTGAGTTAACAATTGTGTTACATCACTCCTCATAAAATGTTATCTTAGCCTTATATGAAAATCGATTCTTAAGGAGTAAACTCGAGTAATAAATTTTATTCTTTGAATAGTATTTGGTTTCATATTCATGAATCTTTAATTAAGAATTTGATTAATAACTCAATTGTTTTATTACAATAACAATTAAAGTTTTCTCTGACACACTGAGTTACGAAAGTTAGATAACAATCGGAGCGCGGGAAAGTAACACACTTATTCCGCACTGCGCTTTAAATAATACTTTAAAATTCTTGAACTTTAATTGAATTTGCGTATGTTATGCTATTGTCTTCTCGCCGAGCAGTGTCGGAACCGGAATTCCCTTAACGTTTTGGATTGTGTGAATGTCGATTTTTATGCGAATTCGAGCAGTTTCCAAAG
The DNA here is from genome assembly GCA_039645545.1 of Dendrolimus houi. Lineage (NCBI taxonomy): Eukaryota > Metazoa > Arthropoda > Insecta > Lepidoptera > Lasiocampidae > Dendrolimus > Dendrolimus houi. The sequence goes on along the minus strand of CM077127.1, from coordinate 8,871,450 downwards.
TGACCCATTTACGTCAATAATACTGTGTTGCATTTTGATATAAAGTTGACTCAAATTTTCTTCTTTTTATTGCGGATAAACGCAATTAAATAGTAAGTGACTGTCGACGCTAGAAGACATCTGTGACAAGTAGCTCATGACCCTAATATTCGTGTTAGGTTTGACACTGTCCCTCGTCCTGTCAAAAATTGAAAGTCTTAAAAATTTATTTTAGACTAGCAACGTCGCGTTGCCGATATATTTGGTACTTGTATTCCAACGGCGGCACCAAAAAATCCGGCAGCGCCATCTATATTTGAGCTATATTCATCTATAGCACGGAAACGACGCAATTTATCGGAATAAAAAGTATCTTACGTGTTGACCCAGGACATAAGTTAGCTCTTTATCGACTTTCATTTAAATCCGTTCAGTAGTTTTCACGTGATGCTCTAACAAATAGACAGACAAAAATTCTAAAAGTGTATTTTCGGAATCTGCTACTTCAAATTGGTTCCTTTTTCTAATTAAATTCATTGTATTCTATATTTTTGTATACCAAAGCAACCATTATGCCGCTAATTCACGACGATTCCGTAACGATTGTGATAGCAGATTTGGGACCCAGTGACCCAGACGTAAATAATAAAACCCAGTATGGCGTGTACAGGCTGATATTATTCCCTCAGAATTCATGTAAAACTAATAAGTGATTACATCACAAAACTTATTAACGAAATCAACCAATAAAGTGTCCTATTTTAGGCTTGAACGGTTCAGAGATACTACGGTTAATAATGCGTGAAGGTCAACGGCTGGCCGCACCGAACGCATGCCCGCCAGACGTATACATGCTCATGATGCAATGTTGGGATATCAACCCCAAAGAAAGGCCCACATTCACCGGGATCCAGAGATACTTGGAAACGAATAAATTTGAAACTGCGACTGCTGCATTAAGGTACTGCCAGAAATCATGATGAATTTATCTAGAAAAATTTGATTCATATAACATTATTACAAAAATGTCTTCCAATTTCCACGCGATTTGGTGTCTATAGACTTCGGTTCCGTATTACCTTCTTAAAATTTATGAGATAACAAAATGTTCTATTGTCATCTACGTGATTAAAAGTCACATATACGTGGGACACTCAGAAAGTTTTGCGAAAATAAAAAAGTATTCTATAGGTATTTTTTTTTAAATCTCTTCTAAGTACTCTCCACCAGCCACTATACAAAGTTTCATGTGTCTGGACCAGTTTTGAAACACTTTTTCCAGTCCGCCGCAGACACCTTGTTTGCAGCTTGCTCGAACGCTGTCAGCGCATCTTGCGGCGACGAAAATTGTATCTATGAGCTGATTTTTTATTTTCGGGAATAAAAAGAAGTCACACGAAGAAGATCCAGGAGTTTCACCGGCGTGCTGTCCAGGAAGTCCCTCGTTTTGAGCGCCGTATGGGCGGGTGCGTTGTCGTGGTGGAGCAGTAGCCCACGGAGCCCTGTGTTTGGTCGCTTGTTGTTCACAACAGAGAAAACTTCTGCCAAGCATGTGGTACTATACCATTCGGCGTTGATGCTTCTTTGGTTTCGTAAAGGAATTGACACCAAGTAGCTAGTCAAATTGAAAAAGCTCGCGATCAAAGTCTTCCCCCGCTTCTAGATCGCTTCATTTTGGTAGGCGTTGATTCGTTTTGAAACACTCAAACCGCCGACAGGCGCTTCGTTTCTGGATCGTATTGATAAATCCAGGACTCATCACCTGTAATGATATCGTAAACAAGCCGAGACGAGCCTGCTTCAAATTTGTTTATCATATCACGGCACCATTGTACCCGGGCCTGCTTCTGAGCATCGGTGAGGTTATGTGGCACCTAACGTGAAACTATCCTCCTCGCGCGAAGATCCACATGTAGAATCTCGTGAAGGCTTCCCGATCCAATCTACAGTACGTGCTGAATGTCTTGATACGTAACTCGCCTGTTTTCTTGGCTTAATTTTTTCACTGCTAGCACATTTTCTTCCGTAACAGCCGTCAAATGGCAACCACTTCTTTCTTCATCCTCCAAAGTTAGTCGACTGCGCTTGAATTCGTTTTACCAACGACACACGGTTGCCTTCGAGGGGCCTTCATCCACGAACGCCATTTGAAGTCTATTGTACGATTTGTCCGGTTTTAAGCGACACTTGACATTGTAAAAAATCATAGCGCGAAAATGTTCCCGGCACAGATCCATTTTTCAATGAGACACGATAATTTAAATTAGCTCGCAAACAAATTGTTGAAGGAAATTTTGAAATTCGAACGTACCTATTTTTAGTTATAAATAATCATATTTTCAAAATAGATTATAACTGGCCAGTCTCTCATACACAAAATCTTTTTTCGCCATACTTTCTGAGTGGCCTAGTACTTACTAAACATGATAATGTGTTTATAACCAAAGGTGGGAAGAGGGTACTTACTAAAGAAGGGAGACACTGTAAAATTACAGAAGTGAATCTCACCACCAAAACATAGTTAACCCACGGTTTCTATATTTTATCGACGGTTGTCTGTAATATTAACTGATTGATTTTGAAGCTGCCAATAGCCGACGGTTGAGAGGGCTATACGAGCGTTTCACAAGCTTATTGACAATTAGTAATACTGTCGGTTATCAGTAACTAATTCCCTCCCAAGCGTTTTGCTAACGCAACGTAGTTGTGGTCGTAGTACTTGCAACGTAATTCAATAAGTTGATGTATAACTACAAAATAAATACATTTTCAAAAGAAGAGACCTTTTGTAATATACGATTGTCATTAAAAATCAAGCTTTCAATCAATCTGCTTTAAAAATACTTACAATTACAGAACCATTTTATATGAATGTTGCATGTACAAAACGCAGTATTGTAAACAACATATAAACTTTTTGAATAATGATTGTTCCAATGTCATTGGATTTTTTGTAAAAAAGAGTTGTCACAAGAAACAGTATTGTCACTTCAGAATTTTTCGCTGGTTATAGGGATTTGTGGTTTTCAATCGCATTTTTTAAAAATAAGCTAAGGCTAAAAACAACGCTTTTCATGGTACCAGAATCAAATGACGGAAACTTTGTGGGAACCTTGTCCGATTTTTTGTTGTCATTCAAGTGTTTTAGGGAACTTTTTGTAACGCGACCGTTTACACAGATGTAGCGATGGATTTAATGTGTTATTTGAAGCGATGTTGTAATTTATTGTTAATGACGTTAAATAGTGACACTCAGTACGTACTAATACTTTATCTATTAATAATGTTATACTCATTCAGTGTTATTTTTAACGCTATATTGAAGACGTATTAGGTCACAATCGATAACTATAACGCTATCGCAGGTGAAGCTCAAGAATAACAAAAAACTGTAGTCTAATTAATGACTGTTTGGACCTTTGACCTTATTATTAGGAAGGTGGCATCAACCATATAAGTTTTATCTGTGCTGGCAACAACTGAGAACTGAGAACTTTGTTATTGTTTTAAATATTTGTCGACGAAAATTACGAACACTACGAAAATGATGAAGATAACCAAAGTGATTAAAATAACGAAAATGATAAAATAACCAAACTGACGAAAATTATAAAAATTACCAAAATTAACAAAATAACCAAAATTATCAAAACGATCAAATTATCAAAAATGACATCACCAAAAAACAAAACCTATCCTACTTTCTGGAATAACCTTTACATAAATCTATCCCAAACTCTCTTTTCCCGTATGAAAAGTATTCTATATCCGTCCTACATATTGAACTTACAATAACAAGACCTATTGTATAACCATGTTTTTATGCAATAAATTATTTGATTTAATTTGATATATATATATACCAAGTTACAGTCAAATCGGTCCAATAGTTTTCTGTGAAAGCACTACAGGCAAACAGAAAAATAAACTTTTATCCCGGAAACTATCCCATTTTTCGGGATAAAAGTATGCTATGTTCATCCTCGGCATCAAATAAAGTATATATACTGAATTTCAACCAAATCGATCTAGTAGTTTTTCCGTGAAAGGGTAACAAACAGACAGACAGACAGACAAAGTTACTTTCGCATTTATAATATTAATAGAGATTAATAGTAAAGCAATACTTGAATTGGAATTAGAACTGTTAAAGATAGAAATAGTAAATTTGAAAAATACAAATAAATAAGAATTAAATCCAAGTCAAAAAAGAAGTAAAAAAAATTGAGTTCAATTTAATTTAAAATCACGTATTAATAACGACAAAAAAACCGGCAACCGGCCGAAATCGGGTAGTAATAAAATTCCTACGAATAGTAGTGTTGACAACCAGCGGTTATAATATAGAAACAGTTCATCTGTCGTTTCCATACAAAAAGTCTATCGATCGGTTAGAAAATCCCTCCCATCGGTAGTTGGTACTTTCATGAGTAACTAGCTACGGGCAGTTCATTATAGACACATCAGTAGAGTTATCAGGCGGTAATGTTCTAACAGTCGGTATCAAAACGAATCGTTTTTGCAATACTGAAACCGGGCAATAATACGGTAGTTGACAGTCAAATCAATTGAGCTCCCTTTTACCGTCTTAAAAAAACACCGAAGCCGCCTAGATTTTGTACCGGCGTAGCAAGTCATGACGTCACATTTTTAACGAGTTATAAATACGATATTGATTTATTGTTTAAACAGGAATTAGAAATGTATTTCTATCGTATTTTAAAAATATGATCATAATGTATTTTGACGGCTGCTCTTTTATATGCACATTGTTTTAGAATTCATTGTAAAATGTGCTACCTACCCATTTATTTAAATCATATCTAATCTATATTCCACGTGTCTACATGGGTTGAAGTTTTGCTTTAGTTATTCAGTTACAGATATAGTGGCCCCTTTGAATTTTTTCGTAATATCACAAATTTCACGCCACCACTGTGTAGCGTTCTATAGAATATATCTTACTGTTAAATGTCCTCTGATAGATATTATATATCTACCATCTGCGTTTTTCGAGAAAAATCTGATAGACATACCTACGTATGTTTATCAGATTTTTCTCGAAAAACGCAGATGGTAGATTTGGCTACCCAAATGACACATAAAAAATCTTTTTGGCAATTTAGCTACAAACCCTGAAAAATGAAATAATAAAATCTATATCATAAAATTCTAAACACACCGTGTCTGTACATTAAAGCCATTAAAAAAAAACAACTGGAATAAACTATATAAACGATGGAAATTTTTTAGATTTCTTGTGTATTTGTCGGTTTGTCTGTTTGTTCGGGATTCACGTAAGAACTACTAGGCCGATTTCGCTGCGGTTTTCGCTAATCGACAGCAAATTCTTAGACTTAAAATATGTGCTACTTTTTCTCCCGGGAATTATTTAAAATGGGCCAGATTAAAAAAATGACTTTCAATGTGATTTTTCACTTATCGATAGCAAATTTTATGTAATAAAATGTGTGATATTTTTTATCCCGGGAATCCCGCGGGAATATTCCCGGAAGCAGTTTGTAGTTATTCGGGTGCATAAAAATTAGCTTATTCTGGCACAGTTTTTACTAAAACGATAGCTTACATTCTTTTTTAAATGCTGCGGTATTTTATGTCCCGGGAATCCAGGGGGATTTTCAGGTCAAGCGTGGACGAAGTCGCGGGCATATACCAATAAAATAATAAAAAAACAGTAAAGGCATTCAAGAATAATTTTGAATTTAGTACAATTAGTATCTCAAGTTCAAGCTTGAAGTGTAAGCTTAAGAAGGACATTTTAATTAAAACTACGTTTTAAAGGTTTTAAGCACCATTTATTTGAGGCTTATTTCAACGTTTCCGCCAGTTGTCAAAATACGAAGCGTATTTTACTTACCGTGTACTTGAAATAAGTCTATCTATTCAAATAATAGAATGTATACAATATGAATTGCACAATATATTATTTTGTCATATTGTGGCACCATTATTTGAAATTGACGGAGCCTAAAAATAAAACTTGTAATTTTTGTTTATTGGTTAGTTTACAAAATTTTGACATAGAGCTAATTTATAATTCAAGAATTGGACATGGACTATTTTATTTCTATGATAAGATGAAGCTCTTGTTATATTAAACGGCTTTGTTCAGCTTGCCCTGTTCGTTGTTTTTTTGGGGCAAAATTAGTAATTTAAATTTTATCTCCTTCCTGTTGACAGATTGATGTGATATTTGGTAAACGCCTTTAGTTTTGAGAATACTCAGTATCTTTTAAAATTCAAGATGGCCGCAAATGGCGGATTACATATTTCTTCGCACTATCCTCAAAATGGATATTAAATGAAAGGGCTTGATTAGTACAATACCGTACATAAGGAAAAAAATTAAAAAATTGAAAATGAAATAGGTATTTTTTTTGTAAAGTTAAACGGTTTTATAGAAAAGATAATAATGATGTGGATAATGTAGATGATATTTTTCGAAGTTTATGGCTTGGCAACTAGCCCTTCAATCCAGTAATGTAGATGATAAATAGCTATAATTTAAGAGTTGTGTCTGTCGACAATCTTCTCTGTTAAGGGCCAGTTGTTGTACTTCTTTGTACGAAACGACACCCACTTTTCCTTGGTTTGTTCCATGAATGCTCGCCTTGGCCTTCCCTCCCCTTTCCATATACTTCCGCTTTGCTTTCGATTAACGTGCATAAAGTGTCGTGGAGATAATATACTAAAAGCTTAAAAGTAATTAGGTAGGTCCTTGATACCAGTTATCACATCACCCTCCTCATCAATCTAGTACATTGGACACACTCAAAAATAAAATCGTGGGGCGTAGCATATCCTGAATAAATATGTAAATAACATTTGTAATAATATGAGCGGTTGACTGTTGTTAGAGTTTTGACACTCCCCGCGGTGTAATTTTTGAGCCTGATTACTTATAGTCTGATTGTGACTACTGGTACCTGGGATCTATATAATTATTTTTTAGCTTTTAGTACAATATCTATATCATTATTATCTATTTTTCAATAAAAAGCTTAATTAACATTTTTTTACCTATTTTATGTATATAATTATAAAGTTAATAATTCTACGCGAAAGAAGCTTTTGAGGTATTTGCAGAAACTTAAAGTTTATTTTCAACTTCATTCGCATTTTTTAAATTTGATTTCATAATGAACAATAATACTAGTATGTTTTTTTGTTTGTAAAATTACAACTCTTTACTGAATTGTGACTATTCTACTATTCGAGTTACGAACAGAATTAGTTGTTTGGCGAGATCCGTAATTTAATTGGCAATAGGTTTTATTACTTAGATAAAATAATACGTGCCTTAAAGGTTCCTATTACCAAGTCATAATATTTATTCAAAAAAGAAAGACGTTGCTAACACAAGTGTAAAATAAATACGAGCTCAGATCGAACTCACTTTTGTAATCAACAGTTATAGGCGGCAAGGTCAAATGACAATAGATGCGGGAGACGCGATTATCCTTATCGACAAAAGACCGGAACTGCACTGGTGGAAGGGACAGAACCAAAGGACGTTGGAAGTAGGATTGTTCCCCAGGTATTATGAATTTCTACACTACACTATACATTATTTTAAAATCACGATGGACTAAACCTTATATGTATTATATTCTGTTACATTTATTATGTGAAACATATTTGTGATTTTTGCCAGTTGATATTTGGACCGTTTATTTTGAAAGTGGTGTAAGTCAATTTTCTTTTGTTTCGAGAAAATCAAAGGTTACTTACTATATTTGTTGATTTAAAAATACAGGCAAATCATATGAGGTCTGGCATTGTTTCTATTGTTTTATCAACATTTAATTTGTTTATATAAATTTGTTTTTGGCTAATTAGACTACGATAACACATATTTATGTGCTGTAAATGGACTTACACCACTTTCAAAATTAGACAATTGTAAAAATCGGTTAATTTCAATTTTGAAAAATGAAAATATCTTAACTTAAATTATAATATAATTTTGTTTACAAATATAATAAAATTTTATTTTAGAAGCAATACATTGTCATTACAAAACTGATTACAAAAATTTACTTGAATGTGGTAGTGTTTCGCGGAATTATTTTCATCCTCTGAATCTAAGATTATTCTTCTGTTTATATTCATGGGCTTTATGTCTGTGTGAATTTATTTATAATAAAATAAAATAAATATTTGGAGTTGTTTTAAGATAATAGTGGTTTACCATTTGTTCTTACCTATATCACTATCTGATGTTAATATGAAGTTAGCCATATTAACAAAAAAATAGAATAACTAACCTAAATTAGCACCACTTGACACGTAATATCACACGTAATCCTATAAATATTATAAGTCTGAAAGTTTGTAAGTTTTTTTTTGGGTAAAGGTATCGCCAAAAGTACGTAATAGATTGGATTCAAATTTAATACACAGCTAGAGTATGAATTGGAATAGTACATAGGCTACATTTTATTTAAAAATTCAACTCCTAAATAATATAAAATTAGAAAAATCGTAATAAAATTGCGGATTTTTCTGCAAAAAGATGGCGCTACTGTTGTTATTGTTGTTTTTTTAATTCGTCAAAATACGGGCAAAGATACGGAGTCATACAGCCTTGTCGGATTTATTTTCTTCTCACAGGTTATGCGCTGTACATTTTCTAATACATATCTCTAATTTTTTAATATCTATCTTTTGACTTACGAGTAGTGGAAACACGGAGGGGAAGCAATGCAAATCGTCCGCGGGTGAAACCGCAGGACACAGCTAGTATAAAATAAATGAAAAATAACAAAACACTGATCGGCATCCATCTGCTATGCCACCTACCTCTGTCAATTGGACTTACACCACTTTCATAATCGATGATTATGCAATTTCATTTACCGACCGATTTTAAGTTGTACAAAACATGGGATTTTTTTGAGAAATTAAACACGGACTAGTTTTAATAAAAAAAAATACATTAAATTAAGCATGAATTACGTGATAGCTCATTTTTCTCAAAAATGGACTTACACCACTTTCAAAATAAACGGTCCATTTATTCTTGAAAATCAAATCGTTTCTATTCCTAGGACTCGGGCTTCCCCGTTTGCGGAGGACTGACGATATCCTATCAAAAGTATCTAAGACGGAGTCCACACATCCATTATCTCGATGTCAAGATTTCGTCAGGATCTTTCCCTTACTGTTAGAACTATTCAAGTGTACATTCTGTCTAAAGGGGCCCATACGTGATCTTGTAGTGCTGTCCTGCAGTGGGCGGAGTTTGCAGGATTCAAGAGGCATTCAGCTCGGTGTTGCAGGACGCAATGTAGGTTACGACAACATTCACAGTGCTGCATTACGCAGCGGACTGCAATGCAGGACCCTGAATGGGCGGCCCTTTAACAGAATTTATACACTGTTTATTGGAATGAGACAGTGCTGACTGAACTACTGATGCGTCATTACTTTTATTCTGCCATTTACTAATATAAACATTGACATTAGTAAATTTGGTGAAGACGAATAGATTACGAGTATGACGTAATGTTTGTACAATAGGTCCCTACTCTTTTGGTCTAGTACGTGCTTGGTATATTAAATTTAACTTTGTGACCCACTGTACTACTTTCTTTCAGCACATTGGTATCGACTGGCAAAAGCAAGAACAATCATGCGTCCGCAAAGAAATCTCAGACGCTGTCACCGCTACCGAAAGGTATGTATAATTCAGACAAATGTTCCTAGTTCATAAATTAGACTACTCCAAATTAGGTACCCGGTACTAAGGTAGGCATGACGTAGCTAAATATTCCGGTTCTCTTTTTCTTATTACCTCACCCTGAATTAGAAAAAAGGGAATTATAATAAGACTAGCTGTGCCCGCGACGTCGTTCGTTCCTGAGATTAGCCCGTTCAATCAAACAAACAAATAAACTCTTCAGTTTTATATATTAGCATAAGATAATTACAGTCATCTACAGAAGCCTAAAACGGAATAAGTTGCTATAACCGAAGTCGATACAGAAGAATACATCTTTGCTTTTCAGAAAAAGCCGTCCATTAAGTAGGGACGTCACGCAAATTTTGCCTTTTTCGTCATTTTCCCGTCATCACGCTGCGTCATACTTTCTCATACCCTCCGTAAATTATACAACTAGAAATTGGAGCCCCCCCTTTCTTGTAGTTGATAACTGCGAGCTTTGCGTCTCCTCAGAGACGCTGCCGTCTCATTTTGTGATACCGTACAACACACCGACAACGTACTTTATAAATTATCTCTATAATTATGTATGTATTATAATAAAATATTAATAACTAGAGTGAATTATCTTGCAGTCAACTAAAGTTAATAAAAGTATTACGCGTAATACCAAAAAGATAATATGGCTTATAAATAATTCAGCGTATAAATTATCGTTTCGAGTACGTTTCGTCATTATTATCCTACTTTAGTATCGCAGCTCGCACGCTCATTATGGCTTCATACGCAAGTGGCTTACGTCGTTGGCTTGCTGTTATGATCACTTTTACTTTCCTATATGAAAGCGATATTATAGCATATGTGCGATATATATATATATATATATATATATATATATATATATATATGTATATGTATAATTAAATTTCACGTAGCGGTATTATAGTTAACGTCGGTCGTGTCCGTCACCCTGCGGCGATCGCTCTTTTTGGGTTCATCTATTTTAGTATCTAGCGCGAATAACTGCCGGTGATAACTTGCATCATAAACAACCCGCGAATAATCCATACTGATATATGTATATGTGTGGACATGAGTCTATTTTCCGGTGTGTTTCTTTGTTCCCTCCTTATACAGAGTCTTGGGTATGAATAAAATATGAAAACGCGCAAAAACATATTTTCAACAATGAATATGGTAAACAGGCGAATTGGGCGAAATATTTTTATCATCTAGCTTACTTAGTAGCCTTCTAGATTATATACAAGTGTGACTTATGAAGTCATATTTCTAACCAGTCCAGTAGCTTATTATTATAAAATTTAAAAAAACCTCCAAAAACCTGCTGCCCGGCAAAGTGGGGACTGATTAAAAAATGACACATCCTGGTATGCAGGATATCAATCCTTCCAGTGACCTGAAATGGAAAACATTTAATAGTCCTAAAGAGGAAGGATTTAGTTATCGCACTAGGAGACGTTTTAAAAGAATTTTTTTTTTTACAAAATGGTGGCTGTTTCAGAAATACATTTTGTTGGAAACACAAAAAAAACATATTTGTTGCTTTTTCTTATCGCCACCGAAAAAAACACCTAAAATTCGGGCTTCTAAACCAGAATACGCCCTTAAATATTATCTAGTAATTAGAATTATATATATTAAGAGATAATATCAATGTATTTTAGCGCCTGTTCGTTCGTAGTTTTAGTATTTATTGTAACATCCATACTTAATAACTATAAATACTAAAGTAATTCTGTATATTATGATTACACTTTCACGGAAAACCACTTTACTGATTTTGCTGAAATACGGTATATATGAAGTGTATCAATACCGAGACCATTCTCGGTATTGATACACTAAAAAGAATCGTATGTCCATACATACGATACTTTTTATCCCGGAAAATGGATTCCCTTTTTTCGGGTGACGGATATCGAATTTTCAGGAGTCGAATAGCGCTTAGATATAAATTTAATGCAACGGAACCTATGTGAATGTTTTATCTCAAATTAATCTAGGGTTAAAACTGGGACCTAGCATTTGATATATCACATAATACCCCACTTTGTCGTGCAAATGCTTATTCTTGTTTTTAAATTTGGCTTTAATATAATACGTCAATATAGGCTAGCTTCAAGTTTCACATATGTTCACCTTATTTATTTATTTTATTTTAGGATGGCTTACCGTCTGATACATATAAAATATATTAACAACAATATTTAAAAAAAAAATGCTGATAACAAGCCTGCACTAAAATAATCTTTAATCAGAAAGGCCAAAGGCTTTAGCCATATGGTCTTCAACTCGAAAAGTCAGGTCTCACTAAATAGTTGACATTTCCCACATCAACACGCAATTCATGCTTAAAAACTATAACTAAAAACACATTTTTTGGAAAATCATCTATGTATGTATGTATTTATAGTTTAGATAACTTTGTTTGTTAGTAACGTGATATCTCCTTGACAAGTTGTATCTATTTAGAAGTTACCGTTGCACTTGATAAGTAAAACAATAAACGATATGTTAATGTTTGATAAAATTCTTTGTGATGTTTACTAATTAAATTGACACTATACCCGGCCACGCTTCGCTGTGGCTCAGTCCGATATTAACTATTAGGAAAGTCTGTCCATTAACTACTTATAGAGGTTGGCGGACACAAATATATGGACGCTGATTTTTTATACCTAGATTAAAAAATACATAAAAACAATTTTCTATTAAAATACAACGTTACATAAAATTTTGTAATCAATCCATCGATTACTTAGCTACTAACTATCGTATAATTATCAACGTAGCGTTTTGACCTGTTCGAAGTGTAATCGCATATTCCTAGTCAAAATAGACTATATACTCGAAAACTACATGCAAGAACACAACTAAGGCTCGGAAATCAAGGCTATTATACTCATAACACATATTAGTCGCACAACACAGTTATCGCTGTAACCGAAATCGATAAAATACGTATTAGTGTGGTTGCCAGTATGAATGTATATCCTAAAACTAGTAATGGATTTACAATACAGGCACTAGGGGCTAGTGCCCAGGGCGGCAAAATTTGGAGTGTCAGCAAAAAAATATCAACTTTCTGCTATAAAAATCAATGATTTTCAGAAATTGGGAAGTTATTGGTTTCATGCCAAATCTTAAAAATCGTGTTCTCATTGAATATTTACATTGAAGTCTAGTTACAGGGCATAGATGATAGGGCGGTATTTTTCACGGTGCCCCAGCGAGGCACTTAAGGTAAATCCCGCCCTGCCTAAAACCTATAATGAAATAAATAGGAACTGTTAAGATCTTGCTTGATTGCACACCATTAAAACTATTGTAAAATGTATTAAACAAAATATTCTTAAGAACAACTACATTTATACAAGAATAAAACATTCATTTCATTTCAAAAACAGTACCAAAGACTAAAACGGTTTTTTCTATAACGTATTTTGTCCTCATGTATAATATAATATAGTATGACGCATGTAGAGCAATTTTAGTATACCATACATACGACCAACAATTGTGACGACGTTCAATGGATCCTTATTACATATACTTTAAATGCATTTACGCAGTTACCTCGGGAAGTACGTTATATTATGTTAACATTGGAAATCGCTAATCTATGACTAACTAGACATCTTATTATCAGTATGTGACTAACAACGTTACCATGTCATATAGACTTGTTATTGATAAACATTTTTAACCTTAATATTCTCCTTCTAAAATAAAAAATGCATTTAAATAAGCTCATAATATACTAGAATAATGCCATAAGGGCCCAATAAAGAACGCAGTCTTGAAAGAAATCCTAGATCCTACATTTCTACTGCTGAATAATGAGCGCCAGAACTCATCTGTCTTTTGTTTTTGGATATAGAAATCACTAACAATAAAATATTTTGTATTTAATTTTTTATACCTACTCGTAAGTTTAATTTTAATTTTATGAAACAGAAATAGAGTATTAGAAGTGCCTAAATGAGTAAGACAACACATTAACGCACTCGAATGGACATTTCTAGTACTTTTTTTCTTCAGTTAGACTGAAAAACTAACGAACGTCATTTACGCGAAATAAAGGAAAATACTTTTTTTCTCTATCGATAATGTTTATCATTACATGTTAAATATAACCATAAGAACGATAACGAGTGCTTTAGAAATCTCTTCCCATAATAACACGTAAATGTTAATATTAACATCGGGATAAAATGTATTCAATATGATAATCATTCAAATATAATCTAACATAAAAAATTATAATTAAATACTAAAAATAACTGAAAATACTGAAAATTGACTCTAATGTTCAAATAAATAATACAAAAAAATTCAGAAGATGTTTAAGAAGGGCTTGATTCTGTAACTCTAATCGATTCGTTTCATTTACGATTCGTATCCTCGGTTGTTTTCAGTCAAAGTTCGTTTAGTATTAATAGGGGAGCGGGAAGTCAAATCAACAGTAACTGAGATACTCCTTAAAAACTTAAACGTCGTAGCCACATAGATTTTATACCGAGTGCTACTTATGACGTCATAAGTAGGCACAAGTAAAAGGAGTCGAGTAGCGCATTAATTATTGTCTGAAAAGTAATTAATATTACTTCTATCATGGTACTTTAAAAGTTAGACGATAAGATGTTATCTTAACGTCTGTTCTTTTATATTTAAAATATTTGAATTTATTCTAACATGTGTTCGCATCCCTGGTATTAAAGTATTTTAACTTCAAGCAAACAAGAATCGCTTAGATAATCTACATATACAGGGTTGAACTATTAACCGTGAAAACGAGGATGAATTATGAGTGTGGTGCGCGTGTCAAGCCCACTGGGTGTGGTTAACAACATCCTTGAGAGATTAACTGTTACTCATAAAACTAACGACATGATTTTTAAGAATGAACGGTTAAGAAAACAATAATTCTTTTACTTTTAGGGTTTCGTAAACGTTTTGTCCAAAACAAAAACCCTGTTTTTCTTATGTCCGTCTGTTTGTCCATCATTATATGTCACAATCATTTTCCTCGAAAACTACTATGTCTACATGAATGAAATTTGACAAGAAAGTGTAGGCTACATGGCACTATACAATCATAGAATAGAATAGAATATACTTTATTGCACAAAATGTTACAAAATAATTCTAATACAATGGGCGGTCTTATCGCTGTGAGCGATTTCTTCCAGATAACCTTTGGATGGACAGAAACTCGGTATGGATGGGGGTAGGTATGCAATAATATATTATATTATAATTAATTTTTTTATTTACGTATATATTAGTATATTATACATTATATATATATATATATATATATATATATATATATATATATATATATATATATATACTAATATATACGTAAATATAAAAGAAAATGTTACATAAATTACAATATAACCATACATATTTATATAAATATACAAATTGTGTGTCGTCAAACAACACCATCCCAAGTATACAACTAAATAACATTATTATTCAGTTACAAATTTCAGATAGTGTTGTTTCAGGAGATCATTAAACGAATGCACATACTTGGCTTGTTTGTGTACTCGAACCGCAAACAACTAAAAATTATAGACGTTTGTCAAACATGTAACCGAGGGATAATTTTTTTATGTACTTAGTCTTATGTGGTGTCGCAAATTAGAGCTGGAAATCATGGAGATGTTGTTTAATTAGCTAAGTCAATATATGGGGAGCTCTTTAGCTTCCGAAGTCTTAAAAATTGTGTGTTCCTTTCTCTTATTTTTGAACTATGAATTGGGTAATTATCAAAAGAATTGAGGCTTTAAAAAGACTAATTGAAAATCGGTTTGAACAATAACTATAAAATAGTTTTTGAGATTTGGGGTAAATTATTTATATACACAACTGCCAAACAGGCAGACGGCCCGCCTAATAATAATAATAAATCTAATAAATAAATCGGCAGGCGAACACACACATTGTATATCCCCAAACTAAGCAAGTTACGCTTGTGTTATGGGTAATATACAACGGACCATAGTAAATAACGGAAAGTTGATTACGAAATTTACCATGCCAGGTATAGATAGATAGTTAGATAACACTTTATTGTACACAATTACAGAAAACCTTATAGCCTAAAAATATTCTAAATGTGCACAATGGGCGGTCTTATCGCTATTAAGCGATCTCTTCCAGACAACCCGTGTCAGGAATAAAACAGATTATATTGGTCAAAGGTGGTATACATAAATATTAGAAAATAAGCAGTTACTTACATATATTTTGTTCATTTATAAACATAAGTATGTAAAATATGATATGAGTAAAATTATACTTAATAGACATATATAAATATACCTACTGATATCACATGCATAAATATATATATATATATATATATATATATATATATATATATATATATATATATATATATATACAGAAATATACGTAAAAATATCAAACATCACTATGTTGCAGGTAGTGCTTTTTTGTCATGTTCTTAAATATTGTTAGTGATTTAGCTTGTCTAACAGTAACAGGTAGCTCATTCCAGAGTCGAATAGCCTGTACAGTAAAAGAATTATTGAAAAAAGATGAATAATGTTTGGGAGTATTAAGTCTAAGATTCGTAGAAGGTCGTAAATTGTGAGAAGAAGAGATGAATTCAAAGCGTTCTTTGAGATAATACGGGGTTGTGGGGATATACAACACACTGTAAAGGAGTGAAAGAAAGGAATAAAGTCAGATCAGACTGGATTTAATTTTGATTAAATGCTTTTTTATGTTTCCGTACAAATGACGAAAACATTAAACAGTAGACGTTGTTCATCTCTTCGGAATCCTGCACAGTGCACGGACTACCAAACACTGACCAATTTATTTTCATTTTAGCTCATTTAGCTTCATCTGTATCACTATCATCGACAAGCCTGTCCGACGACTCGTCAGTAGTTCTACGAAAACGACGTACTATAGAATCAACCCAACCTCCTACAACTCGTACGGGAAACGCTGGAAACAAACAGTTTAATTATAATAAACTGATCAACGACAGAGCCTCTTTGCCGCTCAATGATAGCAGGGTGACGAGGTCTGCCAGAGATGCCTACTCCAAGAGTTTAAGGCAAGGTAATGCAAAAATTTTGCTTATTTAAAATTTCAAAATGTTTTATCCAAACTCTGTTCTGTTGAAGACCATTCTTTAAAAGTCATACGGACATATTTCTATGTTTAAAAGATAAGTCTACTTCCTACACTATGAACATTATATGGGGAAATAGGTTTCCTATAAAACTTTCATCGTGGAAACTCCAATTTTTCGGCGATGAAAGCATCCTATGTTTATCCTCATTATAGAAATCATATATTTATCACATTGCATAATAATCGGTTTATTTTAAAGGCCTTGAAAAAAGAACAAAAATAGGTGTAATATGTATGTAGAAGTTCAAGCACATTCATAGGTTCCGCTGTGGAGGGTATAGGGTGGAGGAGCAAGATGGAATGCTCCTCCGTGTCAAAGGAAGATATTCCAGCGAGGCTAGTATTGTTCCTCGCAGGCCCATCTATTATTGTTGAAAATTTGTATATATTCTTTGTATGTTTCGGGAAACGTTTGCGACCTCAATTATTGCACAGCGCCATCTATTGGCTTGTAAGTGTTCCACTACACTGTAAAGTTAAACATCTGTAAATAAATGTAAATGTGTCATATTTCTGTGTTTCCAGTTAAAGAAGATTTATTAATTGACCTTGACTTGCCACCATCAACGAAACAAACTACGACGACCAAAAAGCCTGCGAATGTGAACAATATATCGATACTCGATGAACCAATAGATGTGCCTGAAATAGGTAAGATCAATATTTATAATATTTCATTATTATAACATCATTTAAGTAATATTATATTAAGATTTTTAATATATCCCAGAATTTTTTTAACTTGTGATTTTTCTATGCATGGAATTGGTAAAATTTTCTAACTCTATCTGAACAATTGTTGTTTTGAGTTGATCTATTTTATATTTTGCATTCGGTGTGAATGACACAAAGGAAATTTTATTTTAAAAAAGCGAAATAATGATTTATTTTAAATTTATATAAACTAGAGTTTACAACGTGGCTACGCCGGGGGTCAATATCTAGTGCGGCCTCTTGTTTAAATAGGTTACAACACAGGCTACATTGTATTATTTTTTTATGTTACTGGTATAATACTAGTTCGTAAGTTTTCTGTAATGGTGTACAATAAAGTGTTATCTATCTATCTATCTATCTATTTGCCCCGGAAGATTCACTTCATTTTATATCGCAAACATCCCATCTCCCGGATGAAAAGTATCTATGTCAATTTTCGGTATTAAAATTACACATGTACACCAAATAGACCAAATCGACCACACGACCAAATCGGCCAAATCGACCAAGTCGATCACACTGACCACACCGACCATATCGACCACACCGACCACATCGACCACATCGACCACATCGACCACATCGACCAAATCGACCACACCGACCATATCGACCACACTGACCACACCGACCACACCGACCACATCGACCACATCGACCACATCGACCAAATTAACCAAAATGGCAAATCACAAAATAAAAACCTATCCTACTTTCTGGGATAATCTTTATATAAATCTATCCCCAAACTTATCCCATTATCCGGGATGAAAGTATCCCTTCTCCACCCTCGGTATTAAAGTTACATATATACCGAATTTCAACCAAATTGGTCCAATAGTTTTTCCGCAAAAGTATAACAAACAGAGACAAATATATTTTTATCCCGGAAACCATCCCATTTTTCGAGATAAAAAGTATCCTATGTTCATCTTCGGCATGGAAAATATATATATACTGAGTTGCAGCCAAATCGGTCAGCTTCCCTTTAAAATGATGTGGGTTTGCATTCTGGCAGAAGATATATCGCTTAGGCAGTTTTTGTAGTTGTACATAGTACGATTACAATTTATTGGAGTATTTTCTGTTTTACAGACAATATACGATGCAGAAAGACGCGAAATTGTCAAAAGTCAAACATGTCTAGAGACAGTATAGAACTTTGTTTTCAAATAACTTAGAATATTCGCGTAATTATAAAAGCTTTTCATTAATATATTAAAAGTGTAAGAACATTTATTTTTATTTCAGGACAAGAAGGAGATTCTTGGGGCCAGCAGAGTACAGAAAGCTTACCAAGTTATTCATTCAATACCCCACATACAAACAGCTATCTCAATCTCAACGGAGCCAAGTCTCTGGACAACTTGGCAACTTCCACCTCACTTCACCTGACCACTGCCCAGCAGGACCCCTTCGACACAGCCCAACACTGGCCAGAAAATAGACCCTCGGTTGGCAGATTCAATTATGATATACAATTAGACACTAGCAGTTCCCAGTTAACTCAACCAGAATCTCAAAGATACTCATCTAACAATTACTCAAATAATACTGATGATTTTAACTCAATAGGTAGGAATAATACGTTAAGTCCTAATGAATCTTTATATAGCACTTATACACCTGCAACAATATCTCAGGAACAAAATGATGTTCCCAATGTTGCTTCATCATTAGCAAACATGTCACTAGATGATAGAATTTCAGAATCGCTAAATCTCAGGTCCAAAAATGAAAATGTATATATGAACACGACATACAATAATGCATCTACATCATCTATTCCAAATAATTCTACCAACGACAAATATAACGATATACCGATTTATAATAATTTTGATATAAATCCCGCGCAACAACAGTTTATATTGGAAACTAAGGATTATTATACAAAATTGTCGACGCCATCGAAAGCGAATACTAGTAATAATTACGAAAAGAATATTTATGTACCAAAATACGAGGATGAAGTTGAAAAGTTGCGTAATTTTAGCGATAACGTAGAGAATTCAAAAAATTACTCCGCATTTAAATATCAGAATGTTGATTTTGATCAATATGGTTACGGGAGTTATGGCGCAAATTACGCGTCGACTTCGCGAGCCGGTGCTTTGTACGATGAAGTTAATGATACAGCGAGTAATGTATATAGTGAAATTGGCGAACCAACAAACACAAGTTTGTATGGTACCTCACAAGGGGTTTATACAAACGCAGCTTTGTATGACGAAGTGTACGACGAGACGCCGAGACCTCACAGGCCGGCGCCACCCTGTCCAACTAGACCGAAGTAATAATTAAGACTGGTAAAATTATAGGAAAAGATTTGTTGCATGTATTATGTGCAAGTTACCATTTTTGAGGTCACTTATTTAATTGGTGCGTTAGGACTATGTTACTTTGAATTGAAAATAGTTACTAAGATTATGTGTTAATTCAAGAACGAATTTAATTTTCAACGCGAAATCTGATCCACGAGCAGCAATTTGTGTCAGATAGTAACACCGCATTTGGTAAACACCAAATTGGCTTTTTCGTAAATATTAAAAATAAAAAATGCAAATTTAATAGTGGAAGTTAGTTTTTGCAATCTGGCAACATCTATACATATTTTGGCTGTTTAGATGCCAGGGTTTGACGTTTTATAAGATTACAAATATTTTATTGAGTTTTGTTCATATTAGTGAAGATTACATTATCAGTGTATTACATCAACACTGAAAATGTTATCAGTTATCACATAAAATAATTATAGAAACGCAATATTTAAGTAAAATCTGGTTATTGTGATCATTTCACTTGTGATTTTACAAGGGCTAGTTAAAAGTATAAAAACAGTAACAATCAAATCTAAATGTAATCTAAACAAATAACATATCAATTTTTTGTAAGTATAAAATTTTCTGCTGCTCTACTGCCGCACTCAGCATCCGGGTAATTGTATCGGCTTTAAGTGATAACGATTAGATTTAAAATTTTATTCTTTAATTTCCTTTATTTTTGTATAACAAATTAACCATTCATTTTTACTTTTACTGCCTGATTAAGCGCTCTGAGTATTGCAGTAAATGAACTATATATTTAGACAAGTATATAAATATGTATAAGAAACAACAGTGCTAAAATCTGACATTGCCGAACTAGTATACGCCGTCCCAAACCTTATGGCTGCTCGTAGTTAACAAGATAAAGCTATACTTACTATATATTTTGTATACAAAACCAGATATTTTGAAGCCTTCTTGAACTAATTGCAGACGCCAGTTAAGTTTTGCGTAAACTATATAGTTTGTTATTTATTAACTCGATCTCGACTCGGTCCCTTATTTGTAATATTTTTAATTAAGTCAGTATCGAGTTGTTTGGTTGAAGGATAAATTTTCTCTGACCATGTTAGTCCTTAAAACATTTTGCAATCATTTACATAATTAGAGTTTTTACACAACTGTCGAACAAAAATATAATTTCTTTCCGAGTTCAATGGCTTTTCGGTTCGGAATATGACAAGTAACAAAAGAAAGTAGAATTCTATGCTATACCTTACATCTAATCAGTATATCTAGCCACGTGTCAATTCCACCAAGCGATTCTCCAAAGGCAACAAATTTAAGCCCTCTGTTCTGTAAAAGGGTAGGCAGACACGATCGGCCTTCACCTCTTACGGTCGTTATATACATCTTCAAACTTGAAATAGATGTTTTTTTTGCATTTTAATGAAACACTACTTTAATTACTCATTCTATATTTTTTATTTTTTAGAAAAATAAATAGGTAATTTAAAATACACAGCTATTTTAAATTTTATTTAAGATCGTTTATTTAATCTTCTCTTTATGTGTATAAATTTAGCTCGAATAGATAAGTAGTGATATTTGTTTAGTTAAGCAAAAATTTTGAACGAACATCACAAGGTGCCTCACCATTAAGTACCTGTTAGTTTAGTGATCTGAACTAAATAATGTTAACATCTTATCTTGGACGAAATAAAAACGAAAGGTTCTGTGTCTGCTCTATTCGAATACGATCTGCAGAGCTAGTTAGTTTAACAATTTTAGAAAGCTTTCTGATTTGTTGGAACTGCAGCGATGCGGATTCGGTATACTCGGTACAAGCCATATCGAAAACTTACCGAACGCGTATATTTCTACGAGCGTTTCCTAATCCGCTCGGTATGTCCCGCTCCTGCACCAATACCGAGCGAATCAGGAAACAGTCATAAAGATATAGGCGCTCGGTAAACTTTCGGTATTGCATACCTATTCCGCATTGCTACTGCACCGACCAATGAAAAAGTAGTTTTATGGCGGCTCCTAAGTCTTACTATTCATTCACTTGCTTTACTATCGGTTGAATTTTGACATTATTTGTATAACCCGTCGGAAATATCTGCGAACCTAGCTTAATGCCGCCATGCAAACTAGAGAGACAGCAAAAAAATTCGAGATGTTGGAAAAAATACCAGATATAAAATTAAAAATATTTTAATTATGTGCATCTATTTTTTTCACTTTGAAACAACTTTTACATCAATATGTACTTTATAGAGTATAAAGTACATATATAGGCAGGGCGATGCGTGGGGAAGCGAGAGGCGAAGCGCATTCCAGCCAGGTGCGCAGATATTTCTGACGGCTTGTATGTAGTTTATCGTAAGATATAGGAACCGGCCAGCAAACATGATCTGTATTTTACAGTTATATTAAAAAAATATCTTGCCTTGTATAATATTTCCTCTATTTTTTGTTTATTATGATAACTACAGGGCATAGATTAACAAACTGCCCCTGGGTGTATGGGACGAAACTGTTAAATTGGTAAAGTAAGCGCCATGAAAAAAGAGCTTCAGACGTGGCGTTGCAATCTATGAATATGTTGTTGCCAGAATTGTGTGACATAAATCCCCATCTCCTCGAACCTCTCTTGACATTCAGATTTTAAGTTGGACATTTTGTCGCCTTATTAATTTATGTACAATGGGATACAGATTTGTTGAATGTTCAGACTAATTCGGTACAAATTTGCAGACATTTTCCAAACATTCACATCAATAGCTTTATTCCACCTTTATCAATACAGACATACAGATCCATACAGATGTATATTAATATTCTGGGAATCTATAAATTTAACTGTCATGGCCGTATTACAAATGACGTAACTGTCACTTCTAGTATCATTTTTCTCTAGCACTTCTTTTTCATGGCGCGGACTCGATATAATATCAATGTACTGGAAAATATGTATTAGATGACACTTTTCGGTTGACTTTAACTAATATAAGATTCATTTTAAACGGCTATGCCTTATGTGTATTTTAGAATTGTATACAAACTTATATGTAGATGTAAATAATGCTGTTAGGTATATAAGTACTACTACTACTACTAAATTAATATCCGTCCGAAAAGTGTCGCTGTTCAATCAAAGTTTTTCATACGCTTACGAGAAATAATTTAGGTATAATTCGTTTTATGGCCCTTAGGATAATGTTAGTAAATGTGTCTAAAATAATGCCGTTAATGATTTGCTACATTAATGTATATACACGAGCCGTCTGTCGATATTTAACGTCATTAACAATGTCGTATGTCAAGTAACGCATTAAACGTTTGGCTACATCCACGTGGCACAGTCACTAACACTAACATTATTCCAGGTGTAACAGGGGCTGTGTATTGTGCGTTCACGGTAAATTGACACACTGGGCTACCAACTGCCAAAAATTTACATTGCATGTATGGAGTAGTAAAATAACTTATAAATAAAGAATATTTTAGGTGTTTTTTACTTTAGTTTCAGGGTTAATATTTTTTGATGTTGGTAACCCTGCATGCCAACTTATTTTAAACGCACTATATATAACACATAACTTTTATTTATAATCTTAAGAACTAGAAGCATTCAAATTAATATACCGAAAGATTCTCAACAAAATAATATAATTTTATACCAAGTTGTATATGTATGGTTTAAACAAAAAGTGATTGATTGTGTCGCTAATGTATGTCCTGGTAGACCAAGGGCCATAAAAATGGCCCGGACTTTTGGAACACTTGCCTGGGGCCATGGGAAGACCAACGCGTAGAGGCCCCTTTAACCATTTTAATGTAAATGTTGCGTGACACGTTGTATCGCTTATTATTATAATTTATTTGACTAGATCGTAAAGTAAATAATATTGGATTAGATGACGGCTGTGTGCGCAATTCCTAGCGCCTTAACCGCTCATCCATACCCTCTAATCTTCCCAAACTTCTATTCGACACATATTCAAGATACTTGCCACGTCAATAATATTGAAAGTTGTTTGAAATAATTACCCAGTATAATGGATAACTCGCAACACTGAGCAACTGACAATTAAGCCTAGATTCTCCGCCTTGTCAATTTATAACGTGAAGTTAAAGTGTGAATTATTTCATAGAAAATCTACATGATAGTATTAGCTCTATGTCGACTTGGCGGTATGCGTCATATATAAACTTCGCACAAAAATGAAGGGAGTAAAAAATATCCAAATTTTGGGGAGATTTTCAACAGGTTATAACTTAAAAGTAAATGGTCGTACAACAAAATTTAAAATAGGAAATTTTAGCTCCAAGTGTGACTCTTCGAAAAATTTTTTTTTCAATCATTACTTGAATTTGAAAAAGCAACAAAAAAGAGCTTCGTAGTTTTTCTTGAAAAATCAAGCACCATATCAAAAATATCGAGGAAACCACTTACAGTTTAATATACCCACAAAAATCGTACAGTTTCAAATTAATGCAGCCAACCGTTTATGTCCCACTAGATTGTATTTTTAAAAAAATTAAAAGAGCAATATCTTTGTTCTGAAAAGCTCAATCTTTTTCAAAGTGATAAAAAACTCGGCTTTTTTCTCAATTCTGCATCAGTGACTTGGTAAACTTAAAAAAAAATAACTTGAAAGAATGAGTTTGAAATCAGAAAACATGTGCAAGTGACGAACCACAGGGTCTCCATTCTCTGAAAGAACCACAAACATACACGCGCCTAAGCACAAAAGAAGCGTAAATCCGAACGTGCAACCTCCGCGTGGTACACTTTGGGCAACGCAAATGCAAGCGATAATTTTTTTTTTATGAAGTCATTGAAAAACTTTTTCGAAAAATAATTTTGTTTCGAAATGATTTTTTATTGGTTTTTCGAAAAATTTGAACGCTGTTTTGCGACGAAAATGTAAAAAGCTAAGATTTTTACTTTGATAAAGATAATGAGCTTTTCAGAGCAAAAATCTTGCTCCTTTCATTTTTTCAAAAGTTAAGTGAGTGGGACAAAGAAACGACTGGCTGGATTAAATTGCAACTCTGTAGGGGGGTTTCTGTGGGGTATATTGATTGGATTGTAAACGACATATTTAAAAGATTAGTGGTTTGCTCGATATTGTTGATAAGACGTTTGAATTTTCCTAAAACTTGGCATTTCCAAAAAACTGAAAAGCTCTTTCTTTCTCTTGTGTTGTTGTAATGTTGCTTTTTCAAATTCATGTAATAATTAAAAAAAAATGATTAAACAACAACTAATCCTTGTGGAGAATTTATTCAAGTTTTCGGAACCCACCTTGAAGTTTCTGTGCGATCAATGGTTGCTGCGATGTTGATAATCAAATGCAAAATGATCCTTTTCCATGCAAAGACCGATATCTCAGCGGGAACTGCTCGTATTTTTTGGTTTTTACAACAATAAATAAGTTATCTATTCCATACAGGATAAGTCACGAATAATTTTCTCCAAGTCCATAGACCAAAAATAAAATCCAAAAAAATTTCGAAGTTTAGTTCCTAAAAGCAGATACTTGAGCTACTATATGCTATATGACCATTATTCTTTAAGTTACAGCCTGTTGAAAATATCTCAAAAATTTTAATATTTTTTGCTCCCTAACTTTTGTGCGAAGTGTAAATCGTTCATTGTTTTGAAGAAATAATTATATAATCACATTACTTTTTGAAAAATATCAAAGGAATAATTAGGAATTAAAGTATAAATTACATGTAAGTGTATAAAGGACCTATTGTAAATACGTCAACAAATCACATGGCATGTCTATTTTATGATTAAAAACGTTTGTTGAGAGCCTTTGTGGTTTTATTTATATTCAATTTTATTTAAATATCTCTTCTCTTGTTTTTAAGTTAATTTCTTCGTATTATTATAAATAATTAAAATCGTCAGAGAACGCGTCCTTTCACGTACAACGAAAGGTTCCGTAATAGCGACAGGTATTCGTTGTTTGGTGGTCGGTTCCTATAGTAAGAAGTAAACGTTTTCCTTCACTAATGGTAGAGAAGAGGAATTACTAGAGAATTGCATTGCCACTACTTTAATGTGTAATTGTTGCCCTTGTGTTTAGTTTCACCATCTTCGGTAGAGGGCGGTATGGGCATCGATGCATCATTTTGAATCGTGGAAGAAGAATATTCTCTTTTCATGCTATGTTAAAATATTAACTAACTTTCATACAAGTAATGTCAAATTTCCACCGATGGTAAGAAAATTGAGATAATAGTAAGATCACAGAGTACGTTAATATAATATCCTTCGTCTCAAAAACTAACAGTTTTCAATTTCCACCACTGAGTTTTTTTAGTATTTTCCACTTTATAGTTACAACTTTTGTGACTTTTGAAGTACACATATCTCTCTCTCTCTCTCTCTATATATATATATATATATATTATGATTTTTTTAATTTCTAATAAGACTCCAAACGCATATTATTTATCTACTTGCACTGAATTTTTATCATCTCTCGGCTACATATTATTAACCAATTTCGAAAAGGAGGAGGTTCTCAATTTGGCTGATTTTTTTTTGTATGTATGCCACTTTATTTCGCCGTCAATTGTGGACGAATTTTCAAGTTGTTTTAATCGAAAACATATACTATTTAATTGGTCCCATAGTCACCAAGTTAGTTAATGATGAATAGATCCCAGGAAATTCGAGAGAAACTCTCTAAAATTGTTAACTGACTGATTCTTTGTTCCACGATATCTCCGTCAATTGTGAACCAGTTTTCATTTCTTTCTTTATTCGTAAGTGTTTACTCCTGAGGTAGTCCCATAGTCACCAAATCAGAATCTGATGAGTGGATCCCGGGGAAATCGAAAATAACCCTTATTAAAGAACGCCAAGCGTCTACATTCTTCGAAAAAAGCTTGTATACGCTTGCCAATAGTACAATTTCTACAGGCGTTTAATATATTATTTCTAAAGCTCTTCAAGTACTCCCGCTAGTGAAGAGTAAACAATATTTTTTTAACACAAACAAAACCGACTTCTAACTAAAAAATAAATATTTAACTGACTTCTTTCTACAACATCTTGAAATGAGTTTAGTGGGCAGTTCAGTGTAGTTTAAGAGAAGACCCAGATGCAAGCTACGCGCGGTAATATCGGGGTGAGCACCACAGTAGTAGGAGGTCTACGCGATATTGTGAGTAAATATCGCATCGTCGGGACAGTGCGTAAGGGGCAAACCTGCAGGAAAGAATCAAGTGCGGTTGTGTAAGTCAATAAAAGCGTTTAGTTGGAAAAACTGGGTTTTTTTCCAATCCTAAGTGCGTACCCGCTCGCACGTAACAGATATTATTATGTAAATGAATGCTTCATTTTTCTTAAGAAGATAGATATAGATAGACTATAAGATTGAAAACACACTTGTTAATTAATTAGGCGATCAAAAATTTGATGAAAGATTTGTTTGAGCAAATTGTTTAGCTATTGTGTTCGTTGTAGGTGGGCATCGCGTACTTATCCTCGTTAGGGGAAACTTGAAAATATTTTTAATATTACATAAAGCGACCTTTTACCTTTAAATATTTATAAGTTCTATGTTATTTGTAGTAGTGTATTTTGATTTACTTACAAACAGACATCTTATTACTTTTTATCTATTTATATGTATTCAGAATTTAAGTACCAGAGTTCATTAAGTTTAAGCAGAGTATTTGAGTAAATACTCTAGTTTAGTGACCTAAACGTTGGTCCGCTTAGGCATTAGAACGCAGACAGAGGACCTGAGTTCGATTATCATCAGGGTAAATTTTTTAAACGAACTTACCGTTTTTCCTCTGTTCTGGGTGTTTGAGATCGCCCCCAAAGTCGTCCGGTGTATAGTAGTTACTCATAACGCGCTTGGTTCGGGAGTGATCGTGATCAAACGCGTTTTTTATTATCTTAAAAAAGTACTAATTTCGAATAGTGCCTTTTTTAGGGTTCCGTGACCGAATGTCAAAACCAAACAGTTGACGTTAATCACTTTTACGGAACCCTTCATTGTGCGTCTATTGAGATGCACTTGGCAATTTTTTTTTTTATTTTAATGAAGTGATCTATATACTAACCATTCATTTATGACATAGAAACGCGTTAAATGTAAATTGCATGGGAATCGCATCATACACAATACTAGAAGCATTTATTTCTCATATCTCTTTACTAGGTCGTTCTACGTGACTCCATCCGCATAAATTTCGATGTTATAACACACGACAACTCGCGTATTTATAAAATAAAAATAATATCTGAGGTAAGGAGCAAAAACGTGATCTGTAAAATTTCGTCGTACCTACCCCTCCGTTTGTCCCTGAATGTTCTCGAAGCACTCGAAACATTTTCTCGAAATCGATCATATCTTTATATGGATATAATAATAATTGTAAGCGGTCGTCTATATACTGCTACATAATATTACAATTAATTCGAAAACAAGAATTTACATGTGGTCTCCATGCATGTAATTGAGGGATGAAAAAATAATTTCGGTAAATACGCGACTGGGGTCGTTATATACAATTATTGACCAAAAAAATCCGGTTTTTTTTTCTATATATGGGGCAATAGTTTATTTATTTATAATGTCCAAAGTAAAATAGGTGTACCTCTGAATGCCAATAACAAGGAAAAGCAGTTCTAAAGTAGAAAAATATTTGCATTAACTTTGAGGAAATTCTTATATTAAAATTAGAGATCACCCTCTGATGCGTATCTCTTGTATACAATATAACCTGTACCGCCTGCTCTTTAAAGCAGGCGGTACAGGTTACATTGTATTTAATATTTAGTGTATTTGCCCCCAGAAGATTCACTTCATTTTATATCGCAAACTATGCCATTCGCCATCTATCTGTAAACTACGTTATCTGTCTAAGTGAAAAAACTTGACAAAAATGACAAAAGTGAATCAAGTGGACCAAGGGACGAAGGTGACCAACGGGGACCAAGGGGACCAACGGGACTAACGGGACCAAGTGGATGAAATGGACAAAATCACAAAAAACCTATCCCACTTTTTGGGATAACCTTTACATAAATCTATCCCAAAATCGATCCCATTATCCGGGATGAAAGTATCCCTTGGCCACCCTCGGTATTAAAATTACATTTGTACCGAGTTTCAGCTAAATCGGCCCAATAGTCTTTCCATAAAAGGATAACAAACAGAGAGACAAATATATTTTTATCCCGGTAACTATCCCAGTTTTCGGAATAAAAGGTATCCTATGTTCATCCTCGGCATCGAATATATATATATACTGAGTTTCAGCCAAATCGGTCCAGTAGTTTTCCCGTGAAAACGGAACAGACAGACGGACGGACAGACAGACAGACAGAGTTTCTTTCGCATTTATAATATTAATGGGGATTTTGATTCAAATATTATTATTTTCTACTAAGGAACAAACACTTAGGTTGATATGTAAGTATATATAGTTTAATTAAGTTAGTTCTTACGTTCATAGTCTAGATTGCACTAGGAATGTTTGTTGGTACTGTAATATGAGCCACGAGGACATTCAACTTTCATACGAGTGTCGAGAACTGTCTTATCGATTTTCAACATTTCAAATAGGTATTTCACCTTTTGAACTACAAAATACCTGATGGAACTTGTTTTCAGGGCTGAATTTCTCTATTGTTCAGAAATATTCAGTTACTGAATTAACTCTGGGTATTTCTGAGAATTGATTTAAACAAGACCCCCGGCATCTTCTATGATATACAACTAATAGTTGCGCTATTTTTAGACGTTTAAGATGAAAAAGTAAGTTTTCTTAAGAAATACCAAAAGTAGTTCTTTCTCGCACCAGTATTTCAGTTATTATAGATTTTAGAGCTTAGAGATCAAGTTAAATTTTTCAAACTAAGTTTTAACGTATTTTCAGTGTGATATCAATTTTATTTTTCGTCAAAATCTGATGTTTCAGCAAGTTTCTATCAGTTTTTTTTCTTATCGTGATCTCCGATCAATTATTACAGACAAAATCGCGCTTGAAGATAATCATTTCTAACAGTTGCAAAAACTTTAAAAAGTACTATAAGTCAAATATTTTTCATTTTAGAAAATATAAAGACTATAGAACAACCCATGGAAACATAGGCTCCGGGAGGAGGGTTCAAGGTTTCCACATTTACCATAAATGTTATAATGACATTTTTCAAAAATTAATATTATATATTGTGCTGATAGGGATTGTAATAAAATATATCATATATATTAGTTTAATGTGTAGACATAGATGCATACACCTATTTGAGAGTATTCTGCCGGCGCTCATATATGGAAAAGCTCTAAGTACCTAACACATGATTTTAGAAATTTAGATTGTGAAATTTAAATAATAATAAATTTGGCAAAGGATATCTATCTCACGTAACGCTTTGAAAATGACCGAGTTATCTAGTTTATCATCTCCAACCACTCTCCAACGGATTATCAAGTACTCTAGAACAGACAGTTCATTGTAATGAAGTTTATACAACTTTAGTATTATTATTATATTATTATGTGTTAGTAATTAACGGAAGCACTGGCATGAACTTCGCTTTACATCAATGTTTATCGCGACATTAGTATGCAGGGCGCTGTTATAACGATAATTTAACAGCGTGGGCGCTAACAACTCTTCACTAACCGATTAGTAGCAACACCGCTGTACTCCACCAACCCATTTTTCTAGCTATAAGTGAAATAATTCTGAAAATTTCATCAATATCTTCTATTGCAAATTAGTAAGTGCGGGTAACAGCAGAGTACCCGGTCTAATCGTATCAGTACTAATAGGTGTCCGAGTGAAGTGGTTCAAGTGTCAGGCACTGAGGGCCCAGTAGTTATATGACGTTAACTAATGGTGATCGGTGCCTAACATCCAGTCGATGCGTCGTTATGTAGGCGGGCGAAGTGGCAGCACGTGAATGGGCGGGCACAGGATCGATACAGCTGAGTGCGCAGGCCCGCTTCAAAAACACAGCTGGTGGCTTCGTGTCCGCAACTACAACGTTCATATTCGTGACAGTGCTTACTGTGAAGGACTTAGGTGCATTCGACGGCATTACAGAGATGTTCCGGCTTTTTCGACGGATTTAAACGGTTTGTAGATCATTTGTTACCATGAAACTCATGAATCCAGAACTAAACTCTCCCTTGGCAAATTTTCAGGCGACGCCATTATCCGAATTTTACGTGAAACCTGTTACACCATACGTAACAACAATTCATTAGTACTTTGCTAGTGTGTTTATTTGACAATTCAAGGTTTTGGTGAAGGACTTAATCGCCATAAAGCATAAATAGCAAAAAAAGAAATTGAACGATCATACAAAACGCCCACCCGTTCGCAACATCGCAATTTTCCAGACCATTTTAATAGTCATATACAATTTCTTCGTCATTTTCTTTCCTTATATTTCTAGTTTACAATTGTTTTAGTAAATGCTGAATAAATCTTGCTGAGTATTATGGAAATCGGTTGTTATGGCATATAAGAAATAGGCTGCTATATGCGTGGGAGGTAGCGAAGTAAAGGGCATGAGTATCTACGTCATAGGATACGGTATAAGAATCTATAGTAGAAACGAATTAACAGCTTCGTAAAGCATTTTACTTACTTAAGTTTTTGTATGTGATGAACATGGTACTATGACTTAAGGGACTTGAGCGCGAAAAGCGTTCTTAAACGTTAGATTGAAATAAATATTGATCTAAAATAGCTGTTCATAATCTTTCAAATTAATTAATTAATTCCGGTTACATTTTTAGTAAACATAAATAAACACTTACATTTGTACAAGAACATTCATCAACACATATAGTTTATACCAAGCTCTATGGGCTCTAGTAGATTATACATAAGATTGGTGCGGATTATATCTATCTATCTACGTGTAAAATTATTAAATAAATTAATATTAAAAAAAAAAACAACAACGACAATGAGAAAAAGAAATCTCGCGACAATCTTTTCAATATCTACATTAAATTCGTGATGTAACAAAATGATAGCTTTTATATATTAAGTTTATTTTTTCCCTTTCACGAAAGCACGTGTTTATATATATTTTTTAAATAGTTTTGTTGGATATATGATGATACTTAATAAAACTAGTCGCGAAATCTTAATAAAATATTATGTGATACTTTTTTGCTGTCAAACTAAAAATATTTTTATTTAATTTTTAACTTTTTTTTCGTTTTCGTGTATGGTCATCAGAATTCAACAGGTGTGCAAAATGACGAAGTCGTATGTGTAAAAGAACTGGTTCTAATTCAATTTGCAAGATTTGGCCTAAACAAACTAACTAATAGACATTACAAGTTAAATAAAAGTTTGTAAATATAACCACAAAATACATAATAAGTACCTATAGAACAGTCACTTTGTACAGTTCGTTAGCTATCAAAGTCCCGAACTAGGATTAAACTAACTCCGCTCAATATCAGGCGAGATCATGGTCTTCACATCTGACCAGTTTAATACAAAAAACCTTCTAAGAGTAGAATTTTAGAAAAATAGAATAGATATGAGTAGAATTTATTGGCAAACTTTTACCTGCAGCGAAATATAAAATACAAAATTAAATACGTCTAGCGGTATCTTAAAAATAACGTATTTCTGAATCTATGTTTCTGCTCTAATTTTATTGGGCTCAGATGGAAATGTTCTTTTTTTTGTTAATACCGGTTGGTAATTTTATAACTAAACAATAAAACTGCAATATTACACTTACTATACTCACGTACTTAAAACTATTTAAGCTGGTGTGCATAGTCATTTAACAGACGGTTAAAATAAAAGAATTGCTGTTTAGGCATATATTTTAGCGATTATTTTAACCATCAGTTAAATGTCTATGCACACTAACCTAAGTGTATTAACTATTTAAAACGCTACTTTAATCTATTTCTGTATAATCCTCTTAGATGGCTCAAACATTATTAAAACTCTTTTCATTCGACCCACACTCAACCTTTAAATGCTCATGGCTTTTCCATTTGATTCCAACTTCATTTTGTTAAAGTTTAGGGATTAGTCCCATTGACTTTCAAATTTTACCGAAAGTCGCAATTTATCGAGATTTTGTTTTTATTATTACCAGCATGGAGTATGAAGAAGATACTCTTCCATGTTGTTACTATCGTAAGCTACTCGGCGTTTGATTTACTTAACTTATTTTTGTATCTGGCAATTATTGCTATACTAGGTATATAACCAGGGTCTGCTTTTCTATATAATATTTTCTACTTTACGTTTAGACTTTCTCAAGGTTTTTCTGTTTTTTTTTACTTTTCGGCCAAAATTCAAATACGTATGCAGGTGTCATCATAATAAGACGTGAATATGTACGACTTAAAAACTCTAATTTTAAAAAAAACCGCGGATTTGGACTATGGTGACCAAAATGGTTATCTGGTTCGAGTAGAGCTGATAGAAAATCTTGCGTCGCCTTGTCAGCGTCAATGGTACATGATAATTATATCACTCTGTACTTCATTAAAAATGTATCTTGGATCCTATCAACCCTTAGATGTATCCTAACAATAGCCAAATCAAGGACTGGCGAAGCTATATCAACAATCGATGCCCTAAAAGGAATCAAATAGGCAACCTTAGACAGAGGTTATCGTATATTTGTACAATTTAGGCTTGAAGCTTTAGTCTTGTCGGGTCTACTAACAAATCTTATATATTCTTGAAGAAAAACAAAAATATACAAGCAACCTTTTGAGACTACCCGTAACCCAATTCGCATGTCCAATTGTAAGCTTCGTGGTGGAAATGAAACTAGTCTTCTGAGCATACGTCTCATCGGAAGTGATCTGGTATAGAATCTTTAATAGCTATTTAAAATTGGATTTTTTGAGTTTTTCCATTAGGTTTCCAGAAAATAAATTTAATTACACTTACCTATTTATTTTCCAAAAACACGTGTATTGTGTAGGTAAGACAAGTAAAACTATCTAATTAACTTTTTTTATTTGGGGTAGATGTAATGTGCCGCGTTTCTTGGCGGCAGGCCCTCTGGGCGCTGGCGGCCGTTAGCTTGCTGGCGCCCTCGGACGCCGATGGGAACGTTGGTGAGTGTGCACTAATTACTTTAATAATTCCATAACTTACATATTCATCATGTGCATAGCAACGAAATATAAAAGCAGTTCTAGTTACGGTCTTAAAAAAATTTAAAAAGGTCACCAACAATTTTTTTAATTCTGTTTACGAACCTACACACTTTGATAGTAACACATGGCAGCCACCTAACAACTATGCTGATAACAGTCCGTTAATCAATAATGTGCATTTGTCTCTCTCTAAAATAAGAACTGCATTAAAAAGACTTGACACTTCAAAAGGCCCGGGCCCAGATACTATACATCCAATTTTCCTAAATAAGACAGCTGACTCCATCTGTATACCTCTACACATAATATTTAATAAATGCCTTTTCGAAGGTGTATTTCCATCTATTTGGAAAGAGGCTTATATTATACCCATTTTTAAATCTGGGTCTAAACAAGACATCTGTAACTACCGGCCCATTTCTATCTTGTCCGCCTTGTCGAAACTTTTTGAAAGACTTGTACATAATAGTATTTATCCTCTATTGCACGACTCCATCATAGGAGAACAACGTGGCTTTGTAAAAAAACGTTCTACATGTACAAATCTCATGTTGTTTACAAACTACTTATTTGAGAGCATGGATGAAGGCGTGCAAGTGGACGCGATATACACAGATTTCAAAAAGGCTTTCGACAAGGTGGACCACCAGAAGTTGTTAGAAAACTTGCCTACAATGGCATACGTGACAATTTATTAAGATGGTTTGTTTTATACATCACAAATCGCACTCAAAAAGTCACCCTTCTTGGTCATTTTTCGGAAGTCACCTGCACCACCTCAGGAGTTCCCCAAGGATCAATTTTAGGTCCTTTATTATTTGTTATCTTTATTAATGAAATTAGTTCCTGCTTCCATAATACTAAGTTCCTACTTTATGCCGATGACTTGAAGGTTTTCTGTCGAACATACACATATAATTATTGTGTTCATATACAAGAAGATTTAGATCGCCTCACTATATATTGTCTGAACAATTATATACATTTAAGTATAAATAAATGCAACTCGATAGTTTTCACAAAAAAAGGTAATAAAATCAATTATACTTACAAGCTTATGAACATGTCCCTTTCCCAAACTGAAGACGTTAGGGACCTTGGGGTGGTATTGGACAGTAAATTACATTTAGATCTTCACAGACAACAGATTATTCGTAAGACTAATAAAATGTTAGGCTTTGTTAGTAGAACAAGCAAATTCTTTAATAGGCCACGAACATATTTTTATCTCTATAACACGATTATCAGACCTCAAGTCGAATATGCCACCCAAGTATGGAATCCTTTTTATAACAAATATATAGATGCTATTGAACGAGTTCAAAAAAGATTTCTACGTATAATGTACTATAGGTGTAGTAGCGGCCATCTCCCATACTCTCAATTATTACTTAAATATAACCTACTGTCACTCTTTAATAGACGTCTTTTACTGGGTGCTATGTTGCTTTATAAACTATTAGGTAGGGGAAAAAGTTTCTTCGCATTTTATATAAAAATTCAAAAGATATTTATAAAGTTTATTTACATTTGACTAAAGTGTATAGGTGCCATTTTGTTGGATAACTTTTTGCCATCTTGTAGATAGGAACGTGATCCCATTGCTATAACAAATTTTGGGGGTTCTGATCAAAAAAACTGCGACAAGTGGTTTTGGCAGTCCTCTCGTGATGTTAACCTGACACTGCTTAAGGAATTCTGCAGAGACCGAAACAGGTGAAAATCTGAAGGTGCAAGGTCAGGACTATACGGCGGATGCATTAACACCTCCCAGCCAAACTCTCGTAATTTTTGCTGAGTGGGTAAAGATGTGTGAGGTCTAGCGTTATCATGGTGAAAAACCACACCCCTTCTGTTGATTAATTCCGGCCGCTTTCTCTCAACTTTTTGCTTTAATCTCATCAGTTGTTCGCAGTACAGTTCAGAATCGATGGTTCTGCCCGGCGGTAACAGCTCATAATGAATAATGCCCTTCCAATCCCACCATACACACAGCATCACCTTGTTGCGAGTTAACCCGGGTTTCGCCACAGTCTGTGAAGCCTGACCGGCCTTTGATCACAATCTTTTTCGCACGTTCTTGTCGTACATGATACACTTTTCATCACCAGTTATCAGGTTCGTCAAAAATGGTTCGGTTTCATTACGTCGTAATAAAGAACCACAAATGAGTACATGGTTCATTAGGTTTCTTTCAGTGATGTCATGCGGCACCCAAATGTCGAGCTTTTTTGTGTATCCAGCTTTTTTCAAATGCGCCAAAACCGTTCTGTGGTTAATTCCCAGTTCTCCATCTATATCGTAACTACTAATATGCCGATCTTGCTCCACTTTTTCAAAAATGGCATCAATTTTGTCCGTAACTTAAATTTTGATATCAAAGATGCACGTCGCTCTGGTCGCCCTACCAGAGCGACGTGCATCTTTGATATCAAAATTTCCGGATTGAAAACGCTTAAACCAAATTTGCGCTACTCTCACAGATACTGCATTAGGTCCATACACATGACAAATTTTTTTCGCGGCTTGTGCTGCATTTTTACCTTTTTTGTAGTAAAATTTTAAAATATATCGAATTTCTTCATTAGATTCCCTCATTTTAACAATAAGAAAAACAAATGAAAACCACACATTTTCCTAATTTGAATTTGGAATAGTCTTCTTTAAAATTAAAACTTTTTAATGATACCAAAACCAGCCAAATACAAAGAGTATAGCCAAAGAGATCTTATTACAAGTTCATACATACTATATGCGAAAATACTTTTTCCCCAACCTATTATGTCACAATTATATAGACTGCTTGCCTCTTACTAACACTATATGTTACTGCGTCCCAAGGACAATGCTTAGACGCGCGGTAAAAATTGGGCGGCTTTTTTCTACGACTTCCTGTCGTACTAACGCAGGACTTCGTGCCCCAATGTACCAACTCGTCAATAACTACAATATATATTTTGAAAACATTGACATCTTTACACTTTCCTTGGGTGCTTTTAAAAAAGATGTTGTTAACGTCATTAAGGATAAGGCACTTTAATTATGAAAGTTTCTTTTTTTTTATCATTTTTATCTGTGTCTGTTATCTTTATCACCTCACATATATAATATGTATATAAGCGTGTTAATGTGAGTGTTTGGTTGCACGTGCGCGTGCATGTGTATGTATGTTTGTTTGTGTGTGTGTTTGTGTGTGTGCGCGCGTGAAAAGCGCGTGGATGCGCGTGAGTTTTCGTATATGTCCCGTATTTATATATATATATTTTATTTTTTTAAGTATTGTACACTACCATCTTTTAGTTCGTGGATAATGTAGTTGGATAAGCATTGATTTTATACTATATACTTTTTTATGTAACTTTAGTGTATATCTGTTTATTATCCTAAATAAATAAAATAAAATAAAACAAAACTAGATAATTTCGAGGCTAAGAAATTATGTTGTTGTAATTGTTTCTTAACTTTGTACGATACAGAAATTATTTGGTCTTATAGGATGCTTGTTCAGCGCCTCTTTATGTGTGGAGGGAGTTGAATGGTGCTACGACGGTATGTAAAACTCGTAAATTATTTCCGCAATTATGATAACATATTTACAAAATGTCTTAAGTTTATTATTACTCGTTACAGACTTCGCTTTTGGAAAGTGTATTCCGGTGTACGAAGAAGAAGTCGAAGATGGATCACTTTTCCAGTAATTGACATTATAATTTTATAAAATCTTTTTGATATAATTCTTGAACTAATGATAGCGCACTTGCAATTTGGATAATTTTATTTCAATAATACAAATGATGGATCATTGTATGTGATCAGCTTAATATACGTGCGTTAAAAGTTAAAGCAAATTATTACATTTTTTTATTTGTAAACATTAAAATGATACCGCTGGTTTGTATAAAATACTAGGATATGCCCGTGACTTCGTCTACGCTTGACTTGAAATTCTCGCCAGATTCCCGGGACACAAAGTATTAATCACAGCATTTAAAAAAAGATTGTAAGCTATCGTTTTAGTGAAAATTGTCTGAATAAGCTAATTTTTATGCCCCCGCACATCTATAAACCACTCCTGTGAAAATTCCCGCGGGGTACCCGGGATAAAAAAATCACACTTTTATTACATAAAATTTTCTATTCATCAGTAAAATAATCACTTTGGAATTCGTTTTTTTTTAAATTTAGCTATTTTAAATAATTCCCAGAAAAATTCTCGCGGGATACTCGAGATAAAAGGTAGCGCAGATTTTAAGTTAAGAATTTGCTGTCGATCAGCGAAAACCGCATAGAAATCAGACTAGTAGTTATTACGTGAATCCCGAACAAACAGGCAAATCGACAAACATACAAGAAATCTTTAAAAAAATTGCATCGTTCGTTTATATAGTCTATTCTAGTTGTTTTTTTTAAATAGCCTCAAAGTAGGTACAGACACGGCATGTTTAGAATTTTATAACATTATAGATAGATTAAAACACATTTACAGATACGACATGGATCCTGAGCAGTTGCAATGGTTTGAAGGTGAATTACAAAGATTAGCCATCCGTGGATATCGCTGGGAGCATGCCTACACACAATGCGTGCTTCAGGCAATGCTATACACGCTGAAGCAAAATTTGTTAGTATCGCTTCTTGTGCAATTAACCTCTTCTTTGTCAACGACCAACGATTATTGTATTAATTCGTATTATTTTAGGAACCCTCTACAGGTTAATACAAATCTTTGTCAACACTTAACTGATCAAAAACTGAATTCAGGTGACTTAGATGAGAGTGCGCAAAGTTCAAAAGTAAGTCTTGGCTGGATAAAATGAAATCAACCATTGTTCAATGAATTTTAATCTGAATAAACTTTTCTATCAGATTGAACCAGATGAGACCGCATTTATTCATTTTACACCAAATTCTCGAAGTGCTGACTCCAATTTTGCCAATGAAGTTTATAGCCCACCAATATCTTCAGATGATGATTCCGGAACGTCAGATTATTTGAGAGGTAATTAAAATCATTGTTTTTTATATTGTATGTAGTAAAAGATTATTACGAGTTATCTGTTAAATTACATTCTTATATCGTTTAATGAAATGCTAGGACTTGGGGTACAAAATGACAATGAAACACCAAGTGATAAACTACGAAATTTAATGCTCATGAGCACCAATGAAGAATCACCAGTAATTCTACCCTTTGAAGGGTTTAGAGAACGAATACTAGCGGAAAAGGCCAGGGCAAGGAATAATAAAATGAAACCTGTACTTGCTAAGGAAAAAAAGTCAATGTCAGATGTGAGTAACCAATATAATCCAAGCGAGAGTCTTGGTGAAGACAGGTCTAGTGAATATTTCAGAAAGTCCAAAAATAAGATACAACCAATCTTAGCAGAGTACAATGGTAATAATAAGTATACCGCACTTGATAAAGAAATTCGGTCTAACGCTTTGAAAAATTATAAAACTAGTTTTTCCGAGAAAAGCTTCCCTTTTGAATATGGTGAATTTCCAGAACAAAGAGTATATATCGATGAAGATGGCTTAGAATTTGCAAGAGATATTGGTAGTGGAGAGTTCGGATCGTACCCTTTTCAAGGTAATAGTTTATCTTAAATCGTATTGAAAATTACAACATTATTATAATTTAGTAATAATAATGATATAATTATTTACGGTTGTACCAATTTATGTGATTGCAGACAACAATTCCCCTGAAGTAGCTGCAAAAAATTCTGAAAATATAAATTATTTGTTAAATGTCTGGAATAACATTGTTGGTTCTAAAATTAAGCCTGAAGCACAGCTTTATGCAGAAGGTGGACCTTTAAAAGCAGATGAAGTGCAGGGTAAGTTTTTGTAAAATTAGTAAGTATTTTAATTTTCATGTAAAAACAGGAGTTTTTTTTGCTTGATTGCTTCTTTTGCGTTGTAGGAACAGCAACATCTTTCATTCGTTCTGTTTAATTCGAAGTTTTATGACTACTACTTATTGGAGGTTGTGTTTTTTTTTTGTTCAAAATGTTTTAATTTTATTTTTCATTTAACATATCCCAAGGCTGCAATCGCCTGAGATGATTCGCAACCTAAATACATCAATATTCTACAGATTCCCACGATGTTTCAGGTGAAAGTTATTTTTATCCCGAAGACTTGCAAGATTTGCTTAATAGCGAATGGGGCTTTAAGCGTAGGGAAAGAGATGATGTAAAAAAGCCTGGGCCGCGTCTGGACGCAAAAATGTTAATGCTTTTAAAACAAAATAAATCAGTGACAGGTTAGTGTCACAGTGGCCTGGATAACTGTTTATAGATAAATCGATGTTCCCTAAAAATTACATACCGTCCAACTAATATTGCATCGCAACTAATATCTCAAGTATTTTTCTTATACTTAAAATATGCACTTCCATCTTATTGTCTAAACCATCGCACCATGTGTTAAAAACCTTTCAGCACATTACATTTTCTTTTTGTGCAAGATGCATGATGATCCTCTATATGTAAA
Organism: Dendrolimus houi; assembly: GCA_039645545.1. Taxonomy (NCBI): domain Eukaryota; kingdom Metazoa; phylum Arthropoda; class Insecta; order Lepidoptera; family Lasiocampidae; genus Dendrolimus; species Dendrolimus houi. Next base: position 8,830,936 of record CM077127.1, on the reverse strand, counting down.
TTTATTGGACAATGTTAAGTCCTTTGATTTTGAATTAAATGTCTTTGCCGTCAGTTTGTTAAGGTACTCAGGTGTCTGTCTCATGTTTATATGGCTCTGTTTCTTGTGCTTTTGTCTTATTATTAATATGTGGTGTTAAACATTCTTAACTTTGGTGAAACGCTTTTTTTGTATATGTCATTGTTTGTATTATCCGTGGTTACTGTTTCAATACAAATTTATTATAAATTATTTTATCTTATTGTTGTCGTTGCTGTCAGTGATGAGTAATAGACTCAACGAAGTTATATTAATTTTATAGCTCGTGGGGCGCCTAACAAAGCTGATAATGGCCACCCTCCACCGATGGATTACAATTACGACCCGTCGTACGCTTATGTCAAATTTGATAACAAGTAAGTTTACTCCAAGTTATCTTTAAAATGTTTACCTATAGCTTTGTATAGTTTCCAACGGTTTTGGAGGATATTATTTCTTATCATTCTGTCGGTCACCACTTAGAATAAAACCGTTAAACAGACTTTAGTAATAACATGTAATAGTATTTACAATTTGTTTTTTCTTACAAGATAATTTTTCACATAAAATTTTAGTTAAATTGTGTCTTTAGATAATAAATATAAAACATTTTCTACTCTGATTTCTAACTTAGATGTGGCATAAGTTATCTAAGACAGTAAAACATAATGAGAAAGTGTAATTCAATGCAAAAATCCTGTTTGTAATATAAGAAATTGATCTTCTAAAGAAAAGCAATATATACATAATTATTGACTTCTAGATATAAGCAATAATATATGAAAGAATGCACGTATTTCCTAGGGACTTGGGATAGCACATGAAGTCAAAACGAACAAAACACTAAATACAGATAATAACCATTTTAAAAAATTGACTGATAAATATTACTTTATAAAAAGTCTTTTTTATCCTTAGGATCCTAAAAGAATGGAAAACTGGCGTCGAGTTTATTGAAAAATTAGCAGAAATACTTGGATTGGAACAAAATGTTCTCACAAACCCTCGGTAATTGGATATTTTTAAACATTTGGACATATAGTATATCATAAACATATGGCACCATTTTATAAATGTTATTTATCCACCTGTTTCAGTGTTGATGAGAGTGAGGTAACTTTTAAAGTAGAGACAAATAGCAAGGGTCTTGACGCAACAGATGTGGCCAGGAAAATTCGTATGTTATTCTGTTTTGTAGTGTTTTAGATTTAAGTAACTCCAACATGAAACAACATTCTTTGTAACTTTCAGATGAGCTTAAGGATGTAATCCGTCGGGAGACCGGATTACAAATAATTTCCACTGGTGTTGGTGATAGAGTAAGTATTTCATTTCCGATAAATTCCAATGTATAAAATCATAATAATATGATACTTTTCTCCATCTTGTCCAAATTATCTGGTTTTTTATTTGTTGTGTAGGTCAAACTTCCAGTGGTTGAAAATATCAAAACTGGCAATTGGTTGTTTAATATGGAACTGCCAGTTTTGCTTGCATTGGTTGGCAGTTTATCTGTATTATTGGTCGGTGCGGTAGTATTTGCTATATTGTTGAAACGGGATATGAATTCAAAGATGAAGATGCAGGGGCTAGCTTCTGCTGCAGACATCGACGCTGAAGCTACAAGAGATTATCAGGTAGACAGTTGTCTTGAAGTTTTCTAATTACAAAAAAATAATATTTTATTAATCGCTATTGTGATATACTCTTAATCTATATATATAATAAAATTGTAGAGGTCGAATTTCTGTACAATGAAAAAAAATGCTAAAAACCGAGCCAGGGGGATGTAAGAAGTGAAATAGAACTAATTTAGATTTAATTCCAATTTGTTGTTTCTCTGTTTGTCTGTCTGTTTGTACCGGCTAATCTCCGAAACGACTGGACCGATTTAAATGAAATTTTGTATGGTGGTAGCTTATATCCCTGGTCAACATATAGTATACTTTTGATCCCGAAAAATTAAAGAGTAAGTTGTTAGTTAAAAAAATTTCCACGAGGACGAAGTCGCGGGCAGAAGCTAGTTATAAATATAAATGTATAGCCTAAAGTTTTAATTTTATGCTCAATCTGTTTTATTGTGAAGTTGACAAGGCTCAATTAATTAGAAAAAAAAACTTAGCTCATCTTATAATAAAAATTACTGAAAAGGAACCTCATTAACTCACTACGCCGTATCCACATATTAATATCCAAATTAATATAAAATATAAGCCATTAAATATTTATTTAGATATTATAACTTTAAAAAAAATCCTAAACATGTGTTAAAATTTGGGTATTATGATAATATACACAAATATTTAATATTTAGTACATATATTGGCAAAGGGTTTTATTTATTTCACAACTTTAAAAGATATTTCATACTTTACTTGAAGTTAAATATTTCTATTAAAATTTAGTAACACAAGAGAGGTCTCAATTACATTATTTAATTTGTAGAACATGAAAAACTAAATCTATGCTAACATTAACATAATGTTACGAGTTTAGCGGGACTCGAATTAAAATGCCGTTGGAATTATTATAGAGTTTATTAGAACTATACAAACACGTATAACAAACACAACAAATATAACCCAAACACAACAAGTCCAAACGTAATGCAGAAGGTCGTAATTCAATAAAACGCGCAAATTCCGACACTATTAGATTCCCGATTGTAGTACACACGTCTCGCTTTGATCGTGGTTCTCGCTCGACTGCCGCTGCCTCCATCAGGCTATAGACTGCACAAATGCAATGTGCCCGTATCGTAGTCGACATAATCCAAAGACCTGGCTAAAGAGTTGGCCGCAAGTGGCTATGAACGGATACAAGTAAACAATGGACTGTTCTCTAGAACGTATGCCAATAAATGAGTAAACAAAAGAAGACGATCATAAAAGAATTACAATAGTTTCCATGTTATTAGTTCAAATGCCGAAGGGTAATAAATGTGCTTCTACAAATCTGAACGTGGAATTTGTCTTTGTCGACGCTTAGGTTGTAACAATAATAAGAATCTTATATTCTTAACTTTTGTATTCCCTTTGAGTATTAGCAATCACAGCAATTACTGCTTGGCAACATTGAACATAGCTTCGTTCTGTTTTATATATGACTGAATGAATCGTATTACGCCACTTCGCCTCCTTGTATTGTCGAACCAAACAACACCGAGTTCACATTTTAGCAATGTCATAATCTAAAACTTGTTACAAAGGTTATCAAAAATCCTTCAAAGATATATTTACCTAACAATATAAATGTTACCATATAAAACGACCTATTTTTTATTAAAGTAAACCCACTATTTACTTAAATAAACCAAATGTAGGTATTTTAGGAAATCATAAGTACCTGCAATTCAACTCCACAATGACGTGTCTTAGCACGGCAAATACATAACTTTATTTATTAAATATTTGCATATAATCTATCACATGCACCGTTTGCCCAACTGCTCAGTTTTTCGATTAGATGCAATGAGATGTTAAAAGGATTGATATTATAATTAAGTAATACCGTAATATATAATTCGGCAGCATTTTTTTTTTAGAAACTGCAATCCTATCCTTATAGACAAAATAGCACCCCGGGTGCCTTGATCCTTGTATGTTTAAGCCCATAATAACTCAGGAACTTTGCCGTGCCCGCATGTCGGGCAAATGGTCGGGACAACAGGCCACTGTAGCTGCTCCGCATCCCACCGAACCTCCGCAGCGTATCACCTCTTTGTCCCGGGAACCCGACGCCAACTCGCCTTCAACACGCTCTAGCACGTCGTCTTGGTGAGTAATTTAACAGTGGCCCTTATCCAAATTGCCAATTGGTTTCTAAGAGAAATTTGCCCCCGCAACTTTTTCTACTTTTACTATGGACATAGTTTTGTTACCAAATAAAAATATTTCACCCAAATCAGCTTTTTATCTTAAGTATTTTTCGAATATTTTTAAAAAACTCTTTTGCCGTGATTTGTTTTCAATATTAAAATTACAAATTAATACATGACGATCTTTTTTACCAATACGTTGGGAGTAAAAGGCATGAAAAAATATTTTGCTCCAATTCCCGGATGTAAAGCTGACTTTTAAAACATAAAATAAAACTTTTTTTACCGAGCTTTTGTAAACAGTCTATCACCATTTTTTTCAAAATATGCGTATTACCATCCATTTTATTTATGATTTTTTTTCAACTTTGTTGAGATAGTGGAACAGTACGAAAAAATTAAAAACTGTTAAGAGCCATTTCACAAAATGATTACGCTTGAGTTTAGGTAAAATACTGCATCGTTGCTTATGTGTGCGTAGCTACGCACTCAAACGTAACATAAACAGTGTAACGAGAGCGCAGAGTCGGACGAAGCAATCTTGAGCCATAGTGTGATTTTATATGAGATTAATAAAAAGTTACACATTTTATTTAGTCTAATGAAATTTTCAAGCTAGTTAAATAGAAAAACAAGAAGTTATGGTAGGTAAAATAATATAATAACAATTAACATAAAAACAATCACATATTATTGTCGGTTAACAACTAAACGCTTACGCTATATGAATATTTGGCGTAAAGGCATTGATCTTGCCTTTCTTGGGTCTATGATTTCCGGTAATACGCATTCTTTGTAAAACCGAGTCAATTTGGGTAGCATTTTCTCCTGCCAAAAAGCGTCATCTTTCTTTACTCTTATTATTTTCAATGGAAAATCAGGCCCAGTCCATACAGCAAATACACATATTTCTTTTTTCGCTATGTGCATCTGGCCCTGAACCTGGTAGTACCAGTCGTGATTTTTGTTCATCTCGATTTCAGATTGGCTGTTCACGTGTATTTTACCGCATCCTAGGTTGACTTTGTAATATTTTACAGGAGTGAAGAGCCAGCCCTTACTAATATGGACATCTCTACTGGTCACATGGTTTTGGTATGTCTTAAAAATCTCCATTAAAAACAATAATTACAGAACACGATTCTGCCACCCCAGGCTTTCACATTTTAAGGTTTTTTTTATGGTACTACCGCATTTATGCATATTATTTACAGGTATTGGTAATTTTAATCTACAAGTTTCTACACAATTTTTTTCCATCAACCATTACCATCTGCAGCGACTGCAGACGTTATCCTGCCTCGAAAAAATAAAAATCTAGAACCCGAGTCCAGCGCCACCAACCGGGTCTAATTGTAAATTTAAACAACCCCGTGACCCACTCAAACACACATAAAACATCAAAATCGTAGAACCCGATTCCAGCGCCAAGTATTTTGCCTAGTTTGATGGGTTATAGATACATTATTGAAGTTTTAGTAGGGATCCCTAATTTTTATATAGCCTATATTAATCAGGGATAATATAGCATTCGAACGGTGAAAGAATTTTTGAAATCAGTTCCGTAGTTTTTGGGTTTATTCGTTACAAACATACAAAAATACAAATTCTTTCCTCTTTATAATATTAGTATAGATTCGGTCATAAAACTTAAGTGGTGCATTTTCGGTGTCTGATTTTAAGTTCGCATAATTATTATGAAACGAGAGCACTTTAGTCAAGGAGCTACCTAGCTCGTCTTGTAAATTATGGTGTATATCTCTCTTCAGGCTTACATGGAAGACCATCTACGAAACAAAGATCGTCTGGAGCAAGAGTGGCGAGCTCTCTGTGCCTATGAAGCAGAGCCATGTACCACAGTTGCTGCTTTGAAGCCCGAGAACACTGGCAAGAATCGCTATGCTGAAGTGCTGCCCTATGACCACTCCAGGGTCACCTTAAACACTCTCTCTAACCACCTCGGCTCTGATTATATTAATGCTTCTACCATAGTGAGTGTATAGCTTTATCATTAAAAATTCAAACGTACCTTATACCATCCTTATTTCCCGGTGTGATTTCATAAAACTTAATTGTAAGAATACCGTACAGGATTGTAAAAAATGAAACTTTTTGTCTACCAATAAGTAGCTGGAAACACATGGCTAAGTATTAGACTATTTTGTTCTATTCTATTTCTCCAATTAAACTAGAGAAGCCACTAAATTTTACGCGGACTAAGTATTGATACCCTTAATTCTTTGATGGTATGGAATAGCGTCATAGTGATTGATACCCGATAAATCAGCGATTTTCATGATATGGACGTAGTATGAAAGATTTCTTCGTAATTCTGTCTAGTAGAATTAATATACATACATATCCCTTATAGCATATCGTAGATATTTAATATATAATAAATTAGAATTTAACTTCAGGTAATTTCATTTCATTTATCGTTAAACTTAGAAGATAAACTAATGACTCATTTGATGGAAAATGGCTACCATCGCTATATATATTGACAATGGCAGAAGTGTTCCCAACGTGTAAGGATTATGTAATTACGATCTATGCAATTCATAGCAGTACTTTTCTGTTAACTGAAATACTATTATGGTTTCACTGCTAAATACCTCGGCCCCAAGTCTATAACTTTCACAAAAGAAAACCATCCCAGTGCGAGTCAAGATGCATACGACTGACAGATTGTCAAATATCCAGTCTCTAAAATTCACAATGAATCAGTGTCTGTCAAATCAATATTGGATTGATTCAATATTGAGGCGAGATGGTTTACAACTACCAAAACCGTCAAAAGTTACGATTCCTATTCAATTCGATTGCCAATTTGAGTTACAGAGGGCTTATTACTATCAAACGTCTTTCGTCATTCGTTTTCATTTTAGAACTTTTCTTGCTTGTTTTTCTATACTTAAATGCATTTTCCATTTATTTTTGTGTTTTATGGACTATATTATTGTACTTTTAAAGAAATATTTGTTCTTCCTTTCTTCAATCTAAAATTTCATTGACTCTTTCGGGCTGATTTGCGAAAACGAACGACGAAAAGCATTTGAGAGTAAGGCTCAGACTCAGGGCCCTCTACAATTTCCAAAATCTACTACTTATAATAATTTATTTTTACCTACAATGTAAAGCTCGCTGGATTGTTTGAAAAGCTTTATAACAAAGTATTGTAAAAGTGAAAAAATATTTTTTCTTATATTAGACGGACCACGACCCTCGCAACCCGGCGTACATAGCTGCAGCGGGTCCACTGGCGCACACCGCACCCGACTTCTGGCAAATGGTGTGGGAGCAGGGTAGCGTCGTGATGGTCATGCTGACGCGCCTCACCGAGAACGGACAACAACTCTGCCACCGATATTGGCCTGAAGAAGGATCTGAGCTTTATCATATTTACGAGGTATGTTGATAAATGTTTTATTGCTACCCAATGCAAAGATTAACCTCCTGATCGCAGTCGTCGTCATAAATTAATTCCTCTGATATTTGTGTGTGATCCTTAATTTTATTTATTTATTTGCTGTCTTTAGCAACAAATAGGGACTCATCTGAAAATTACTCGAAGGTTTAATAAAATTAAAATACACAGAAAATTTACAAAGACGCTGATTTATTTCTAAGATAATTCAAGCGAGAACGAACACTTTTGTATACGCGAATAACAATGCCAGCAATTACAATTTTCCCAGTTTATATGTGACTCTAAAGAGAAATTTTAATCTCATTTAACTAAATGCTGCTTACTGACTGGCTGACTGACTAAAGGTTATTTATTTTTCGCTTAGTTTTTGGTGGCTTTTAAATATTTTTGATTAAAGATATTTTTTTTTATTATATATTAGATTTACCTCTGACGCCATATAGGTAGATAGACGATGTTCTGAGTTGCATTTTTTTATTATTATTGGTCCATTGTCGTTATTATTTGATTCGTGCCATTGTTACATTTATAATATTACAGGTGCACCTGGTAAGCGAGCACATTTGGTGTGACGACTACTTGGTCCGCAGCTTCTACCTCAAGAATCAACGCACTGGGGAGACACGCACCGTCACGCAATTCCACTTCTTGTCTTGGCCTGAAAACGGGGTGCCAGCCTCCACCAAAGCTTTGCTGGAATTTAGGAGGTAAAAACAAGTTCAAACTTTCATAGCCTTTATATTTACTTTAATTAAAGTTCAAATATCAAGTCATTCGACAAATGTAGTGTGAAATTAAAAGATTATTTTTACATATTATGTATCTTATATGCGAACGTATCGTAATTATATGGATGTGTTATAATTTTGTGAATCAGTTTTCTTTAAAAACAATAGTGTACACAACCCTACTTGTGGTTTCTTCCTTCTCTCCTTGTAGGTACCTATAGGTACCTCATACCTATATACTCATAAAAGTTCGGTCGAATAAGTATGTTCATGAATAATTCTAATCTAACTTTATGTTTTAGGAAGGTCAACAAGTCATACAGAGGGAGATCTTGCCCGATCGTAGTTCACTGCAGGTATGTTTTCTTCAAATATTTAAGTATCCTTTCTGAGGCAGGTAAGTATTTTATATGTAAGAGCTAGCTTTACAAGAGATAGGAAATAGGTTTTTTTATGGATATATAAGTTTGCGTTTGACCACTGTCTCACCTGATGTTGAGTGATGGCGCAGTCTAGGATGGAGCACGTTTACCTAGAAGATACCTATTCACTCGTGACTTGAAGACTTCAAGATTATATTTTTCAGGAATAATAGACTTCGGCAAATTATTCCACTTTTCGGCAATGCGCACCAGAAAAGTTGAAATTTCACCAGAAAATTGATGGCGCAAACCGGTGCGTCTGGTTGTCCGATGGTGAAATGGGGATGGATTAATCAGCTCGTGCAATTTTAAGGAACACTCCCCGAAATGTATCCGATAGAAGACAGTTAGCCCCGCGACCTTGCGTCTATGCTCTAGACCTAGACTCTGAAGTCGAGCATAAAAAAGACGGTCATTGCCGATCAGCTTCCTGGCTCTTTTCTCAATTGATTCAACGCCTCCAACTGGTATTTGGCTGAGCCGTCCCAAAGATGAGGACATATTACATATTACTTAATACCCAAAACGTCCTAGATTTATGATAATATCGAAAAATGATGCCATTGATCTTATACAATCGACATGATTACAATTAATCTGGTTTATTTAATTCAACTGCTTATTTCATTTTTTTAACATTGTATACAACAAATAGCTAGGTTTTGACTTTCGTCTAAAACGTAAGAATGAATACCTACGTATGTAATGATAAAACATGATATTTTTAAGCCTACTTATTTGTAATTTGATATATGCATTTGTAGCTAGTATAATCATCAATAATATAATATTAATAAAATAAGTGACTCTCTGATTTCAAAATAAATTATGAAAACTGTTTTTTTTAATTCACCATTTCCGTCATAGAACAAGGCAGAGTTCTTTTTTATTTCTATTTGTTTTCTTTTTATTCTCTTTTTGGGGTTAATAAGTGTGTCTTTTTTATATTATTTTCATTCTTTTTCTTCTATCTTGAAAACTGTTATTTGTATGATATAAATTACCATTTGAAGAATATTTGTATTTCAGTTTGTCCGAAATGTCTCGAATAAGTTTCGATATGGCTCAACAGATTTCAATACAAATTTTAGGAATTCTTATTTTTTTGCGTTTATTTAATTTCTATATCGCGTATATAGTTAAAAATATAAAAGTCAACAATTTGCAAATACGGTTAGTGATGAATGAATATGCGTGTTTATATTGTAGTGACGGAGCCGGTCGTACGGGAACATACTGCCTAATAGATATGGTGTTGAACCGGATGGCCAAAGGCGCTAAAGAGATTGACATCGCTGCTACATTGGAGCACATCAGGGACCAGCGGCCACGCACCGTCGCCACCAAGCAACAGTTTGAATTCGTTCTTATGGCTGTCGCTGAAGAGGTCAGTAAAAATATATTACCTTAAGATTGTGCCAATACATTAGCTAATGCCGCCTAATGCATTGTGTGATTTATTAAATTACAAAGAGTTTCTATCCGCTTTACAAATATATTAAAAACACTTTTAATAAATTATAAAAAACCTTTGAAGTGCCGAATATCCAAAACAGACTTGGTATTTAGAAACCAAGCCATATAAAATGCTTAATGCTGGCAACATTAAGTAGTAATAGTAAATAATATTAATTTTCGATGAGAATTGGAAGGTTGATATACTGGTGTACAGTTTAAATATTTTTTAAATTTTAAAAAATATACAATAGCTGTACAATATTTTAAGTAGAAATTGTGTATTTGTGTGGAAAATCTCAACTGGACTATGAAATATTATTTTCATAGTCCAGTCACAAGGACTTTGTCGTTTGGCGTCAGTTCAAAACAAATTAGCTAAGCCTAGACTTACTGAAATTTAATAGAAAGGTAAAAAGACTAATTGAAAAGACCTCGTGATCAGAAGCATAAATCGTTCTTAAAATCTTCATCATCAATAATACTCTAAATTGTCGTTGGTCCAACGCTAACCGCGGCAGCCATTGAAGAAGAATAAAAATACTCACAGAAAAACTACTTTTAAGGGACAACAGACTAGGCTATATGTAAAAATTTCAAATCCATCTGTATTGTTTATTTATCTAAGGGCCGGTTTTTCAGTCACCACATAAAAGTTCTTCATAAGAATAAAATTCAACATGGGAAAATGACAGTTGCATGAATAAAACAGTCGAATTGTTACATTTTTAACCTGACTAGGTTATAATTTATTTGACTGAATAACTTTTATCTATTCTATTCTCTGCCTGCTGGTGTTGGCTCCAACTCTTTTGGCATTGATTTTGCCAATGTCGTGGTAAAATAGGAACAGGTGATAATATTTGTATGCTATTGTAGATGGTGTTTAAATATTGAAGAAAGTTTGATGGGCGGTAATCTTTTTCAAAAAATCTGAGGAGACACAGCACAAACACACATGTTAGACTAACTACTTTATAAAAATATGTTATTAAGGGATAAAAATCTGCATAGTACATGGAAATGTTTGCTATAAACTAGAGTTAGAAGGAAATTTATGTTAATAGGACAGGGGAGATCAGGGGGAAGAATATCATATAAGGGTGTAGATAATTTTAGGCAGTGAAAAAAATATTTTCAAGAGTCCCTTCATCAAAGCCGCATCCACACAGAGAATGATCCCATACCCTGATTTTGGCTAATAAGACTGGAGTGCATAACTGACCAAGTCTCAGTCGAATAATAGCAGAAGTCATTTTTTTAAGGAGATTACGGAAACGGAAGAACCAAGGAGACCGACCCAAGTGGAGTTGAAGTTGGCCATAATGTTTGCCAGTGGACTGACAGGACCGTTGCCATGAGTGATTCTAGGACTGGGATTTTTAGAGGGCTCGAAGATCTTTAGGGAAACACTTCTTGAACTTTTCGCAACCTGAGTAGACAACATGTTTTGCATAGTTATCAGCAGTGTCATTTCCACTGATTCCTGAGTGGCCGGGAATACAAGCTGAGACTACTTCTAGAAAACCTGGACGGCATTCTGTTGTTGAAACTAATTCATCTAGGGTCCAGTCAAACGGGATGTTGCGAACAACACCCATGCGGGTAACTTGATATCGAGGAATAGAAACAGTGAGATCATGGCTTGACAAAAGAGAGTTGGAAACAAAGGAGTTGGCATTTTGGAAATTCTTGAAATAGACGGAAGTTTTATTTCTGCCAGAATAGCGAATTTCATCAATTCCAGGAACATTGTTGTTGTAAATTATACGGGAAATTTTGAGAGTTTTTATAGTACTTGTTAGGTTAGGTAAATCATTCTCTGAGTTGCGGGAAACAACAACGACAAATGGGCCACTATCATGGTCACTGTATTTGAGGTTAGAAGTAGGCTCAAAACCAGGCCAGGTGTAAGTGTGCTGGACAAAAGCCGATGCAGGGTATGGAGTGCCGCGTTTTACTAAGATGTCATGACTCAATGAATCTGCAGTACGTTTAGAGGCAACATTATCGGGTGTTTGAGTTAGAGCTGCCAGCTCGTAAATTTCTAGATTTAGAAAACTCCTCCCTTTGTCAGGAGGTACATTCTCTCCTACGGACATAGACATAATAAATAGTTGTTAAAACGTACTATTAATTAAAAGTATGCCACTACCAACATAAAAAGCCAAAAGAAGTCCTTATGAGTCGCAGAAAAACGATTAATATCTTGCAAAATTTTCCAGATACGTGTTAACCCCTCTAGTACACCTGTCACTTTTCCAAACTTTTACCTAATGATAGAAAAATCAGCCCTAAATAATATACGTGTGTAGGTGAACAAAGAAATTCGATGAGAAACTGACTTCATACTATCCTACAAATATTGACATGAAAACATTTCACTCCTTCAAGTTTCATCAAAACAGGATAAAAAAATATCTACATCTTTATAAAAGAGAGATAAATATTATTTTTTTAAATAATACTTTATTTTATTCACACTAAAATAATAATTTATCTGAAAAACTACCGTGTCTATGGAATTCCCGCTATCGCCCGAGAAATCAGTACCGAAAAGTCCTCAAGGACGTTTGAAGCAATCGATTTTGGTAAACATTTTATCTTACTGGATATCATCAAGCAAGATTTTATCGTCACACTTTGTGTTTATTGTACTAACAATGGGCGGCCTTATTGCTTAAAGCAATCTCTTCCAGGCAACCTTTGGATGGACAAGGATATTAATCACAATAAATTGTTGGCGTGCAGCTTAAGACTATACTAATGATAATATATATATAATATAATGTACAATAATATACTTATATATATACCATATAACCATACAAAATATATATACATACGTAGACATACACAACAAATAATACATATTATGCGATTAGAATTAGTGCTCACTCACAAGTGTTGAAACTATGGATTCATTTAGCAGAGCGCACGTTTGCCGACAATACGTCCCAAAGATGCACGGCACAAACAGAGTACGATCGTGCTTAAATCTCCGTGATATGTAAAGGTGTCCTTATCCGCAACTTCTCTGATGATCTCAGGGATCTTGAATCACTGAGGAAGAACTGGAAGCGTTTTTCCAAAACTGAACATTCATAGATATTACACCGGCTTGATTCACAAACCGTGCGAAATCATTAAATTGCATTGACGGCCTCTATGGTTGGTTGAGCGGGCTAAGTCTTAGCCGGCGAACTCGCTGGATCACAAAGGCTCCGGGTTCGATTCCTGGCATGGTGACTTTCGTTTCCGTTATTTATCATCATCTGAGTGTCTGGGACCGACCCCAGAGTGGTCCGTTATATATTACTCATAATACAAACGTAACTTGCATAGCTTGGGAATATACTTGTCTGTCAATTATTATTATTAAAAAAGACCAATTCCACAGGGACTTTAATTTCTCAAAATGAGCCTAATTATCTTAGTTTTACTATGGTGTTACTGTTATTCGTTACCTTTATCAATGCCAAGACAAAGCATAACTCGACTCAATAAAATCGTAGGACATAGGTGTATTATGCAATTTAGATATAATCAAAACGACTCATTGACTCTTCAGGTGATTAGAGGGCTGGTGCTTACCTCGGGCAACGGATCAGTATGGCGATCCAGTGAGGAAACGTAGCCAGCCTTCTGGGCACCTTACCCATAGAAGACGGTGATCTAGGCTCAGTATTCTACTTATAGTCTTGAGGGACTATGGGTAGAATACGATACAAATAAGTTTCCTTTTATTGTATTCGATTATATGTGATTTTATAATTATAAATTATCAAATTATCGTAATTCTTAAACATTGCGACCAGTATATATCTCATGTTCCTAATTATTCATTTAAATTATAGGTACACGCGATTTTGAAAGCTTTGCCGGCACATTTGCAACAACTGCAAGAGAAGAAGGACAAAGACAAGGAAAAAGAAAAGGAGAAAGAAAAAGACGGAGTCGACAAAGAAAAACCCAACTGAACTATGCACCGCTTGCGCTCACACGAAATTATATTTATGCCATTAATTTGTGTTAATGTTAATACATTATTATTATGTATATTAAATTAAGCGTTTGATGTGTGAATACGCTCCTTATTAAGAATTTCATCTAATTACCGAAATTCTAAGATGTTAATCGTTTACTATGATTCTTTCTGCATTCCAATTTAGACGAAATTCTTCATTGGGACCTTATTTATTAGCTTAACACAATAATATTCATATATTAGGCCCGTGCCGTATATATACATGCAAAATTGTTAGACTCCACAGCAAACCCCCACCTCCCCCCTCTTCCTTTAGCCATTATGTCGCTTTGTCCTATATTTGCGTTTAAGCGCTCTATATCTATTTGCAAACTAGCGCCTATATAGGCTTGGCACGGGCCTACATATATTTCACTAGTTAATCTATCAACAAACGAATTTTTTTATACCTATGTAGAGTGGCTGCCGAGAGTTGGCGTTTATTTTGTACAAGCATTTTGTCTACATCATACTGCCGCACTGAGAAAGCTTAACAGCTTATTTGATTATCTTATAAGCGATTTAATTTTTTATTACATATACAATAGAGTACTTTTCACGACCTAAAGTTAATTTTCCAAAATTAAAAATGAAAACGAGGAATTAAATCGACGTTATTTAAAATTAATTGACCATATTTTTATTCTGAGTGCGTCAGTTAGTATGTTTTCTCAATCAAAATATTTATGTAATGGAACGATTAAAAAACAAACTCGTATTTATTTTTGCTATTATGTTTTGGCTTAGCTTTTGGAAATGTATGAGACGTGGTCAATTTAGGAGGTGTCTAATTGTCTATTTACCGTATGCGAAAAATTGACCTCATTTTCAAAACAAAACAAGGACTTGAAAAGTTGCTCGTTTTAAAGATAAGCCTCATTGAAATTCTTATATTTTACATCTACAAAAATAATCGGTTACAGACTTTATACCTCTGTACTTACTTATTTTCCATAAAGACGGCATAAAATGCTAACATATCTAGGTACAAAATATGAATTGGTCTAGTCAACAATTCAAAAAAATATAGGGAGTTGAAATTGCTGATTGTAACATACACATTGTTATGTAGTTATGGTCGAGGCTATGTAACATGTTATGATACTTCAGTAATAACATTTTATTAACTTTATTATTCTCGCCAAACTAATTTTTTCTAGCTTTAAAAGCGCTTTAGCTAATTTGACGGCATTTCCTCAATACATTTTACTATTTGATTTTGTATTCGCATAGTTTTTAGTCGATCTTTAAAATGAATGTAATGCCTAATTAATAGTTACTTAAGTTTGTATTACGAGCATAAAAGTTTTAAAATGAAAATAGACACAAATGTCTGCACCAATCATATCTTGAATGAACGGAATACCTGACGACACATTAATCAGATAAAAATATCAAAACAGAATAGATATTTACAAAAAGTAGCAGGATCTATAATGAAGTTACCTAATACGTATATTGTACTAGATTTATATAAGATAATATTTATTGCATATTATGGGAAAATGTAAAAAAAAATAATGAACTACCCACGAAATTATGAATGTAGTTTTAGAATTAAGAGAAAATATATTTAACCGTATTTCTGTATGAAATTATATGTAGTTTTTATGTGAATGATTGATATGGATTTTGATTAAATTGTTTTAGGGAATACGACATTTATAGTATCCTATTCTCCTTTATCCTTTCTTTCTCCATCGGAAAATTAATAAACAAATATTGGTTTAGTATTGCAAATGATTATCTTCTTTTTACACATAAACGATTACCAAAAGTTATTATTATATATTATCAAAGGGTTCATCAGACTTTTATACCGTCCACCCACCCGCAAAATTAGAATTTAAATACACAGACATTTAAATATATTTGTTTAGTACCTTTTCAAGATTAATCAGTTGAACAGCAGGAGATAGATTGTACCATGAGGAAGAACGTTTCATCTCAAAAACAGTGTCATGGCCGGTTTTTATATCTAACTATTCATTCAGTGGCACTACCATCGGTTGAATTTTAACCGATAGTAAGGTAAATGAACGATCGGTAAGATATAGGAAACGGCTATTTTAGGAGGTTAAATAAGGGGAAAAAATAAAAACAATAGAACAATAAAAAAGGCATAAAGAAAGCAAATGTTGCACCAATTGAACAGGTTATTCACGGCTCTGTAGCACAGAGTACATTGTCTATAGCCATTCTAGTAAAACGGAACCCTTATAAAATCGTCGTCAAATCAAATCAAATAATTCATTGCATAAAAACCTGGTTATAAAAATAGGTCTTGTTATTTTATACTGATCACATGTTTTTTGTCGGTTGCCTGTACATTTTTTGAAACTTACATACTTATTTCAATACTTATGGTCGTCTTTGTATGTGACAATCACAGAGCATGGAAGTCCGCCGCAGCAGAGGGAGGGCTTATATCTCGAATGGCTTTCGTTGTTCGCTTTCGTTTCTAAATAAGATCTGCTTGTTTTTTTATATTTAAGTTCATTTTTTATTATATGTTCCATTTATTTTTATATAATATGGACTAGAATATTGTAGTTTTAAAGAAATTTTTATTCTTTCTTTCTTCTGTTTCAAAATTTCACTGCCTCTTTCGGGCTTATCGGATAAAACGAATGACGAAAGGCGTTTGAGAGTAATGCCTCTGCTCCTAACAGCGATAGAAGCGCGGCTCTTTATGTCGTGTGGTCACTGTCTTTTTATTTGGAAATCAATGGATTTATATACTTACATGAAATTTACTAGAAATATGTCCAACCGTAAAGGAACGGAAAAAGAATATCAATTCCTGCGGCCGGGCGGCTTGTCGTAAGACGCGAAAAAACAACCCACAGCCAGGTGGTAGGGTATTTGCCCGTCTGGATGGCTACCACGTCTGGTGTAGAGTATGCCGCCATAACACACAACTTTGAGTTGTTTGTCAGCATCAGTGGCCAGGTTCCAGTTTCTCCTTCGAGGCCGGCAGCACATTGGCAGCATCTCTGGTATTGCTAATGTCCATAGGCGACGGTATCCACTTTCATCATAGTTGGGCCGTCAGATCAATGATATTCATTAATGAGTTTATTAAACCAATTATGGCGGAATACTATCTCTTAAAATTATGTTAAATGTTACCTATCTGTCTAGTCCACTCTCTAACTTTTAAACTACGATATAAAAAATAAAAAAACCATGACAGTAGACCTTAAAAAATACTCTGAGAACAAGATTTATTAAGTAATTTTTGAGAAATGAGTAATTTCGTCTTAAATATTTTTAATTGAAATCTGCAGATCTTCATTTACAGGGCATTCCATTAGTAGCTCACAACGTCCAAAAGGCTCCGTTAGCCGTTCCACAAGGCGACCGCGGTCGTTGTGGTCGTGGCGAAAACGTCACTAATGACGTCATCATTTTCGATCACACAACGCTCACAACGACCCATGTCAAGAGGTGGGTCAAATACCCGTTCCACTTGGGTTTACGATTGTAACATCGGCAAGCAAGTGGAACGAGATAAATCGCGGTCTTGAACGTGGTTGTTGTGAGTCCCTGATGAAACGTAGCCTTAGTCTAGTAGTAAATTTGGTAAATATCCATAAACGCAGAACCTGAAAATTACGCATTTTTTGTATTAAAAAACTTTAAATATGGTGTGCTGTGGTATACTATTTATCTTAATTACAGTAATGTGAAAAATCTAAAATTCTGTAATTTCATGTCATTCAATGATCTTCAGATTGATATTCACGCTGTATGAATTTAGTGTCTTTGCCTGACATTCGGCAAAGTAAAGTAAAAACTTTATCTCTTAATATTATTATTGTGAGGTTTTACTTACAACTTAAAAAATATGGTGTTTTTTTAGTAATGCCGTAATAGTTGATTTTATAATTATTAATTATTTTCGTCGTGTCATATAATATGTTACATTTGCAGACTAATCCCGAAATTAAATAAGTAATTGTATTTTTATCACAACTAGGTGAGTCGTGACGCTAAAATTGAACATTATTTCTATTAATATGACCCACGTATTTAACGTAATTAATTGTATTGTTTATTACTTTTTTGTCTAAACGATGGATTTCCGATGATTTTAGTATCGTTATTATATCATAGCAAACCATATTTATTGTCTTGTATATAAATAAAACGCATAATTTTCGAGTTCCGCATTTATGCATATTTACCGTAAATTTACCTACAATATACAATACTATATACACCTTTACTATATATACTTCGAGACTATAAAATAAAATAAAAACTTAAATAGCAAAAAGTATTACAAACATATTTACAGATAAAAATATAGTCTACATCGCTGCCGGTGGGGAGCGTTCCCAAAATGCTGGCCAGAAATGAATTATTTTCGATTTAACGCTTTTTTGCGAGTTGTAATCGAATGACAAAATATAATGGACCTTCGTTATCTCTACAGAACGCTTCAATGTGCGTAGTCTGACAATGTCGGACCGACATACACTTGTCTAATTTTTTCATTCAGTTAGATGTATGCACAGATTTCAAGATGTAGAAAGAAGTCGGTTAAATATTTGTTTTTTGCTTTTTAGTTTTTAGTCGATTTTGTTTTTGTTAAAAATATTTTTTTTCTTTTTAGTTGCGTAAATACTTGAATAGCTTTAGAAATAATATATTAAGTGTCTGTAGAAATTGTATTACTGGCACGCGTAAGGTATACAAGTTTGCCATCTCACTCTTTGGTGAAAGCGCTCTTCAACAAGGGTTGCTCTCGGTTTCTCTGCGATCCACTTCATCAGATCCTGAGTTGGTGACAATGAAACCACCTGGAAGTATATACACTTTCGAAAAAAAAAAGAATCGGTCCACATTTGTCGGAGCAATAGCGTATAAAACAATTTTCGAGGGCTTCTCTCGATATCCCTAGGATTCACTTATCAGATACTGATATTATGATTATGGGACCAATTGGGGAGTATACCCTTTCGATTTAAAAAAATAATTGAAAATCGATTTACAATATCAAACATAAAATAAACATACAGACGAATTGAGAACCTTCTTCTTTTGTAAATCGGAAAAAAATAAGGAGGAGATTCTCAATTCGTCGTCTAAATATTTTTTTAATTTGATTACAAAACGCAAATATTTCACATAAAATGATTGTGATATATACAAAGATATATTATATTCCCATAAAGATAGCGTTTTGCTAAAATTACTTCGCAACTCTAAAAGAACCTGCTCAAGTGGTGCTACTTTTCCTCTTTTCAATATTCTATTGCTTTTATTTTTTTTAGTCAGAATTTAGGTATCGTTACTTTATGTGAAGATGACGGTGAAGAAAATATCTTCCATGTGGTAATGAAACCTGTAAATCGAGATAGCCCATGTATCAAACTCGCCAATCCACCTTGGATAAGCGTGGCGGGAATACTCGTCGTTTTCTTATAATATAATAAGGGAGGCCCAAGCACAGTAGACATTTATAGGCTGTTATTATTATTATGTGATACAGAAAACACTCTATTATCTGATAATATAGTAAATAAAAAAACTATTGTTAACCAGCTACTTATTCAACAAAAAAAATAAAATTACAACAACATGATTTCCTTTTTTAATTTCTTAGGTATATCACTTTAGTATATTCAAAAAAATCTAATCAGTCATTTTTCGTATTTACGGCGACATTGGCAAATTTAATCCCAAAGGCATTGGAGCCAAAATCAAAAAATGTCAAATCAATTATTGTGTACAAACATGTTTGGATTTAACTTTTAAGAAATGTAATGCTATGTCGAAAATTTCATGGCATAACACTAGGCAGATGAAAAAAGCCTCCCCCAATTCCTCCAGCGCTAAAATTTTCGTCCCCAAGTCTAATATTATTGTAACTGTTATAAATTATAAAAGTACCTACCACTTGTACCAGGGTGACTTGAAGAATAGTAAAAGCCTGATCAAGAAAACTCAGTGTTCTTTATTCATCGCCCTTACACTCCGAAGCTACACGAAACCCCGGGCGACAAATCGCCAAAAGTATTTGACTAAAATTATACGAGTTGAAACCGAGTTATTAAAATAGAAAACAAACACTTTAGTTTGTAATAAATTCTTTACTTAGGTCAATTATAGTATCTACTAAATTATTATAATACATTACAAACTTATTTATTTTTACTACACTTCAACCCCACCAATTTCCTTCATTATTTGTGGTTTAGTTAACAAATAATCATAAAATTAGACACTTCATATCTATGCTAAAGATAGTTTTGATGATTGCAGCTACCTACTGTTGTTGGCAGTCAGTAATCGATTTCTTTCTTTTGTGACCACTGTCGAAAGTGACGCGAGAATTTTAAAATACATTACCTTATCAGGGCGCTTATAAACTATCCAGGACATGTCCTGGAAAAACGGGACGATTGGCAACTCCAATATGGGACCACTTTTTATTTATTATATTCTAATTTTAAAAAAACAGGAACTATTTTCTTTTTTAAACTATATGACGAACTGCAATGCAATACAGTGTGTGAGCTGGAGGGCGGCACGATAAAACAGAAAAGAATAGGGGAGCCACTTTCGCAAATTTGTCTAAGCTCTTGCAACTCCAATAGTAGATCAAGAGTAATTTCGATATATTTACTAGTAACTTTTCGTAAACAGAGAAACCTGTAGACACCGCTATAAGCGTGTCACAGAATGGGACAAAACAAATACGTCACTATATTTAGGGTTACCTTGTGAGGAAAAATAATTGTGATAATTAGAAATTTGTATATAAGGAAGCCTGTAAAATGAACCTAACAAATTGATTTTCATCGATAGGTAAAGGCATGCTATTCGGAGGAGAAGACATGTTGCGAACTCAAATTAATTGCGATGAGGGCAGGAGAGTGACGATGGATGATGATGATGTGGTTCTAAATAACTGCCGTTTCTTATGTGATAGTAGGTTCTGGCTTTGTGGATAAATAATAGCACATATTTATTTTAAATTAGCTTTTGTTCAGTTTACACGTTATTGTCCTTTAAATAAAACAAACTTCGTATGAATGTTTCTAACTTTATGAGTAGGTTCAAATCCTATTGTTGCGTGATGTATACGCAGTTCAAAATAGTGCATGGAAATTGTCAAAATGTCTACTGCAAATTTTTGATGACGGTTTTGGTGTCCAATCTATTTGTCCTGTAGCTACAATCCAATTCCGACGTAAATTATCAGGTTCAGGAAAACTGCAACAAGCCATAAAATTTGTCAGCTATCAATTAATACATGATGCAGAATAGTTAATCGATATAATAGTTAAAATAATATGGATAAATTAGCTTTCTTTATGATTCACTGACCACAGATTATATATGTGTTTTCACTGACCTTGACTACTGTGGGATTTGTGTCCCACACAGAGTTGCAGTTTAGAAAGCTGTACTAACTTGGAAGATAAAATAATAGATTTAATTAGGCTGAGCTAGATGCAATTCATGTATTCGGTATCACAGTGACAGGAGGAATGAAAAAAAATAGTTTTAGAAAAGTCAATAGAAAATTATTATTTATTATTTTAAAAACAAAATCTTTTCTAAAAATCGCAAGTGCTTTGATAATGTTAAAACGTAGGTTTTTACAACTAAAGAAAAGATAGAATATTGCCAGATTGCAAAAAAACATTTTCGAGACATTTTGGTCGAGTCCTCCTGCAAATTCCGTCCACTCTGCAGGTCTGCAATGCAGACTCGTATATGGGCTCCGTAAGAAATGTAATATGACGGTGAAATGACGTTGACACTTCTTATGCATGTGACACTTTTTATTTTTTTATAGTATTCTTTGATACGTTGAAGCAGAGTAATATATTCCTTGCGTTGAAGTGTGCTAAGGTTTGGAAATATTTTTCAGTCTAATTTTAATGAATGGTACAATAATATTTTTAGTGCGTTCTCATTTAAATATTACTTATTTACTCCAGTTCAAAACAGTTAGTGTAATAGTCCAGTAGATATTATTTTAAAGTAATAACAAAATGGTTAGCGGCCGTGCTTTGCATTTCGTTTTTAAAGTTGCTGATAGGACTCAAACTGCAAAATTTTACAGGGAAATCCTTGGAATGAAGGTATGTCTTTTATGAACTTACTTGTTGTTATTATTTAACTGTAGAATATCTTTTTGGAGAACCAACAGGGCCAAGGCCATGTCCTTGCCTTTCACAAACCGGCCGGCTTTTTTCCATGTCATGGTAACAAGTTAATAAGTATCCATATACCTAATTATTTCGTTGTGCTTACGTACATACATATTGTCACGCCTGCTTCCCATTGGGCTGCTACGATCCTGACAAACACTTCGCTTCATCAACTTTTCTGCTTACGTAAACATATGTAAATCATCTTTGAATTCAGACACGATGTATTTAAAGTGATCTATCATAACCAGTGTTTAAATACAACTGTGTTTAACAGTTGCAATAATAACAGTTAAGAAAAAATGTTCCTATTATAATAACAAATTGAATAAATAAGTACATTATAGGTTCCTAAACACAACATGCTTGTGTTATGGAAAATATATATAATGCACATTTTTTTTTCGACTGACTAGACACACCAGAGTAAAGAATAAGAAATTTGTTCATGAAATTTACCTTGCTAGTAATCAAACCTGTATCTGCATTATAGTGAACTAGACAACCAAGCACTGTAAAAACAGTTTAATTTATTCTATAATTACTTTTTAAAACTTTAAATCTGTTTACTTGTATGCTAAAAAATGTACTTTGTAACACCAACATCTTTTAAAGAGATTTAAATTCTTTTTTTCAATGATTATTTAGGTACTTCGGCATGAAGAATTTAGTGATGGTTGTGAAGCAGCTTGTAATGGGTGAGTATATATATTTCCTTTTCAAATTTAAAAACTTTATTTCTTATTAACGAGTTATAGATTAATTTACATGCTAAATGATTTCAACATTAATATGTTAATAAAAAATCTTAAGGGGCAACTGTAGTTTAACGGCCTCTGAAATAATACTTGAAAATTTCATGATCACATCAGCATGCCGAGAAACACATTACCTGAAAATTTCACACCGTGTAGATCCATAATTTTCATGAAATAAAATATTTAAAATCATGAAAATACTACCAAAATGACATGACTTTTTGACATTTCGTATTTTATTTCTTGTTAACACCTATGTCATTTTATTGCCTATGGAAAAATTAACATGGAACTGATAATTTTATATGTTCTTTTAAAATTTATCTGTTAGAGATCATAATAACTAAACTTATTAATTAAATAATTTTATAGGGTTGACTTTGGAATTTTGCATCCTGAATCAGGTGGTGGGGGTGTTGATGAGGGTGAGAGGTGTATAGGAGTCACCCTCCACCATAAAATATTGATGTCTTGGCTACTTATGGGGTAGATTTAGGGGAGGTCCACTTTTACAACAGATCCAAATTCTGCTCTTATAGGTTAGAAGGTTCTAGTGGTTACTTTTTTACCACCCGGAAATCACTGCACTTCCCTCCCAATTTTTATAATAAAATATGCATCTCCGGCAACCAGAAATAGCGGCGGGTATTTTCCACCCTTTAATTCTGCCTTATATAATTTAATTTAAGATTAATTTATAATTTAGACAGAAAATTAATTTTCAATTTTCTCTGAAATTATGAGTTTTCACACATTTTCCTATCAATATGGCCTACCTGCCCTGCCTCCCCCTCCCTCCCCGACCAAAAAAACACTAAAATTCAGAGGCTGTTATACTAAAGTTACAGCAATCTAATTTGAAATATTATCTATGGTAATTATATTACAAACGAAATGCATGTCCTTTTAATTTATAAAAGAGACATGTTAAAAATTATATTTGCAACAGTTAATAAAATTATAAAAAGTCTGTGTCCTTTCCAGCCCCTATGCAAACAGATGGAGCAAAACAATGGTTGGTTATGGTCCAGAAGATACACATTTTGTTGTTGAACTCACATACAATTATGGTATTACACACTATGAACAGGGAAATGACTTCTTGGGGCTGACTATTCAGTCAAGTGAAAGCCTGAAAAGGGCTTTGGCAAACAACTGGCCAGTCAAAGAGAACAATGGCCTGAAGTATGTTGAAGCACCTGGTGGATACAAGTTCTATATCATTGATAAACCACAGCCCATTGACAAAGGTCAGTTTCAGTGCTTTGACAGTTCTTCCTGAGAATTAAAATCGCATTCAACATGCCTGTACATCTATATAAAACATAGTCATTGTCTCAAAAACTACTACATGTACATGATGGAAATTTTATATCAATTTGTAATCAAGCAACACATATGCTTCACAATGTTGTAGTGAAAACACTAAAAAATAAAAATTGGGAATGACGGGTGCTGTACACAGTGAGCAGTCTTGTAAGGTTACATTAGTTTAATGTGACTACTGTTTACAGTACATACACTAATTATTGTTTATTTCAGGTGTTTGTGGTGAACAATGAAGAGTATTATCTATCTTTCTGTCTATTCAAGGGTATTGTGAAAGCTAATTTTTTTACTGGGTTATTGTTAGTTGTAGTATTGTTGTTCTGTAGTATGAGACTTTTACCTCAAAAACCATAAAAGTAAAACCGTTGAATCTTACACAAGCAATGCCATGTGAAAAAGTTAGTGGTTTAAGGTCTGGTGTCATTCCTATAAATTTTCATTTCTATTGAATTATCAACATCAATAATAATTATTTATGAATGATAAGATCATCTTAAGTGTGATAAGGCTATGGGCTGATAGAAAGATAATATTGTGAAATTGATATAAGATAAAGTTACTATGGAATACATTTACATCTATGTACATTTGTTGTAACACGACAGTCATGTGAGTGGCCAATGATTTGAATGCAGACATCATTTGACTGTCATGACGCAGTCTTAGACATGACAGTGTGACACATAGTTCTAAGATTAGTCACAAGTGGTTTTTGTAGGATTGTTGTGAATAAACATTGTCATGCTAACACTGCAAATATAACTGGGGTCTAAAATAGGTAGAAGTGCTAGATTTAATATAAAATATATTTACACGAAAGCTATGAGGAAAAATACATAAATATCCGTATAAACAATAAATTGAATATTACAGACTACTCTTGATTCTACCACCGCTTTAAAAGCAATTTTAGTTACTGTTAAAGGAAAAGAAGTGCAGGAAACTCCACAACAACCTGTTTTCTTTACTTAGGTATAGTTCGATGCAAATTTTATGGCCGCTACGATATTAGCTGCGAGCAAAGGCGTGCGCAGGTACAGTTAAGTGGAGATTAATGAGGGCTAATTATGTTTCTACTATTTTTACCGACTTTAAAAAAAGATTTATTTTTTTAATGTATGTTCAACCATTCTTTTTTGTTTCTAAACCGATTTTCATAATTCTTGTTAAATTATAAATATAAATTTTTATTGGGCGCCATATACGTAACTTAAAAGTGAAAAATAATTATTTTCTAGCAAAAAATAAACCGACTTCAAGAGTAGCTAAAAAGCAAAAATAAGTATTTTCTACAACTCTTGAAGTAGGTTCCTAGTAAAACCAATCAAAATTTGCAAAATATACTAACTTTTATGTTTTACTTCGCACCGACTTCAAGATGGTGTTTTATTTTTATAGAATTGTTTTATTATATCTTTTAGAGTATTCATAAAATTAAGAATTATTATTTCGAAAATATGTTTCGAAGTTTCAAAGGTGTGTTTATCTATAGTCTATAGTTTGGTTCGTGGAAAAGTAATGTTGAAAGTGCTGACGGCTGTTTGCTACTTATTAAGTACGAGAGGGTTCAGAGAAAAATAAGTAGGTATTATTTAAGATACTAATGTGGCAAGTTGACTTTTAAAAACCAGTTTGTAAAAACCAACAACCGCACGAGTGTCATACGTTTTTCAACATATTTGCGAGAAAAGAGTGCAATAGATAATGAAACAAACATAAATATCAGTCAGAAAGTCGCAATATTTTTAACGTTTTTAATATGAAAATGGCACGCATTTACAATGGCGATCGGGTAGGGGAATGAAATAGGAGGTTGGATTGGGAATGTAGGATAGGGAGTGGCAAGTGTGCCATTGGAACTCATACTCATCGTTTGAAACACATTAGCTCAGGATTAACCATTTCAAGCCAATATTCTGTGAGAGCGTGATATCTCACCAGTCAAGCCGGCCCTAAAAGCTGTAATTAAAATAATGATTCCAGCATAGCTCTGTCACGTCGTATAAAAAGGCATAATGTTTTCCCTCCATCGTCGTCAGCCTACCGCATTCCACTGCTGGACATAGGACTCCCCAAGTCGGCGTCACATAAAACTGTTTTATTTGCGGAGGAGCCATTTTCTACAGAACTGTTGCTTTCTTCGTCTTCGCTTGAACAGGATTCCTTCTCAGTGATTGATTCAGACATGGATGATACGTTCGTCTGTCACCGCATCGATAATAACGTCATCTTTTTGTACTCTTCTATCCTTCTTACTTTCACAAACATATCTAGTCATTTATTTCCGTTCGTTTTTACCATGTATAGGGAAACTTGCTGTTTTTGGATTAGTTTTTTATTTACAAAATTTTTACGCAATTTAATTCGAAAATTCATACAATAACAACAATAAATTTAACGAAATATAAAAATGAACAAATCCCAATAGAATAATAACAAAACAATTAACAAACAAACTTTGTTGTACTCTATTGTACTTAGACTTGACGCGCCTGTGAGCTGTGTACGGACGTAGCTCAATACTACTATACCTACATCGTAATGGCCGCAGGGCCGCCCGTGTGTGCTTGCTATAGTCGACGCATTATGAACTGAGGCTTTGGGTCATAAATCATATTTATCTCTCTGTTTCATTCGCACTTACAGGTCTTATGGAGAGGTGTAGTGATGTGCGTTAGAATTGTAGAGGTGCATATCGATAACGGGATAGGTACAATCGATATGCTAAAATATGTTAAGTATTAATAGGAATCATTTTTCGCGAAAATATTTTTTCATTTGTAAGATAAAATGTTTGTTTCGACGTAATCATAGAGAAACTGTATAGATCGTAATGTGGCCCTGAAAAGGGCCGTTTTTATCTTTTCTAGGGATATTTCTTAGTTCTTCAAAAATCCTCATCCGTATCGTCCCCATCTTTTTTTTTTTTTTTTTTTACTTGGGGAAATGCATTGCCGCACCATCAGCCGCGCGCGGGGAGGTCGCGGCCGGTGTGTGGGGCTCCCCCGACGCCGATTAATCAATACGACCGGCGCCGGGTATACCCACTAAAACCCCAAGGGAGCCTTCTTCCGCCTGAGTGCCGGGGTCACGGTATACAGCGTGGGCCTTAACCCGCGACCCCGGCGAGCGGTGGGCCGCCTCGTAAGCAGAGGCGGCCTCTCCTGTGTGCGGGCCGGGGATGGTGTTCCCCGGCCCTGAGAGGGTCGCGCGGCTTCCTCTCGCGCCCTCTCGCGGCATGGTGCGGGCGGAGGCCTGTCTAGTCCCCGAGGCCTCGACGCCCGCTGCCGCTCGCCCGTGGCTTTACCGCCACGGGCATTACTCCTTGCCGCTCCCCGCGGCGGCTGATGGTATTGCCGCCGCGGCCGCGGCCCTGTCCGGCGCCATACGGCTGGCTGCCTGGCGGTTCCTCCTGGTGGGCTTGGCCCCGCAGGACCTGGAGCCCACCTGATGACCGGCCGGTTTGCCCGCGGCTTCGCACAGAGCGCAGTGCGGCTTCGCGGTGCAGGGGCCGGTCACCAGATGGCCGGCTTGTCCGCAGCGGTAGCAATGATCGCTGCGGTCCACCTCTGAGGTGCACATCGCCGCCACGTGACCAGCAGCGTGGCAGCGGTAGCACCTCTGGGTCCTGTGGGGCAGGGCCTTCACGAGGGCGGAAGTCCAGCCCACCAGGAGTCTCGTGCCTGCTGAAAGAAGCTTTTTGGCGGCCGCCACCGGGCAGGCCACCACCGTCTGGCCCATCCCATCTGGGCCGGGACGGGCCGTTGACGCTTTGATGCTCCCGTAGGAGCATCCCGTGGTCCGCGCGATGGCGGCGGCCACATCTTCTGCGTGCACGTGATCATCCAGGCCCCAAACGCGAAGACACACAGTCTTCTCGGGCCTGGTCACGCGCACGTCCTCAGGGTAGAGGGCGGTCCTCAATTGTTCGGCGAGGGCGTCGGCCTGGGGGGCGCTGTCGGCGCCAGGAAGCACCAACATTCGCGCCCCCGTGCGCGCCCTCTTGAACCGAAGGCCGCCCTCGATCCCGAGGTCAGCCAGCCGTATTCTCGATTTTGCCTTCGAGAAGAGGTTCGCGTACGTAACCCCTCGGTCCGCCTCGCCTGGCTGTAAAGTCAGGATGACGGCAGCGGACTTCGGGGGACGCAGTCGCGGAACTCTCTTCTCGACAGGCTTGTCCTTCTTTTTGGACGGGGGAGGGGGAGGGGGAGGCTGCGAGGATGGCTCCTGCGCCTTCTTACCCTTCCCCCTCTTTCGTCCTCCTCTGTTCCCCCGCCGCCTCGCGCTTTCAGCAGCGTCAGCGACGGGGGGCGCGACCGATGAGGCGCTGGCCGACGGTGCCTGGCCCTTACGGGGTCTCCTTTTGCTCACCGTCGTCCAGCCCTCTCCGGCCGCAGCCGAGGGAGGGGGGGGCGCCGGACAGGCGGGCGGTGGTGGGATGGACGTCATCACCGCCGTCTCCAAACTAGCCCTTTGGGAGGGCAACGGGGGGTAATCGCCAGCCGAGAGCCTCAGCATCCTGGGCGAGCTCGGCTGGGAGATGGGCCTAACTGAGAGCGGGGCTCGGGGTTGTGACCGAGCGCACACGCTCCTCCATGGCCGCGAACCGACTCTCCATTAGGAGGGTCAACCTGTCAAGGTTCGCGGCCATCACCGACTTCGTGTTGGGCGGGGTTGGCGGCGCGGCATCTGCGCGCGGCCGTACAACCTCCGCCTGGAAGCTCCTGAGCTCGCTTCGGAGGTCAGCGATCTCTGCCTCCATGCGGCTGTTAGCCGCACGGAGCAGGGCGACCTCCTCGCTGGATGTGCGAGTCAGGAGCTCCTCCGAGGCCTCCCAGATGGCGGCCACGGCCTCCTTTAGGGCCTTCTGGAGTGTGCCCTTCAGGCCCTTGGAGACCTTGGCCACCCCGGCCACCACCGCCAAGGAGTCGGCGATCTGCTGCTGCAGGCCCTGCGCGTGAGCTGCACGGGCCTCGGGAGCGGCTTGGCTCGCGAGGGCGGGAGTGGTCCTAGACCTCGTCGCCTTCGCGGTGGCCATTGATGAGGCACGCTCCACGATCTCCTTCTCGCTGGCTAGCTCGAGCTCAGCACGTTGGGCCTGCACCAGCGCTTGTTTGGCAGCAGCTAGGCCCACGTACTCCCCCGTTGTGGGGGGCCGGCCTCTGCCCCGCTTGGCATCCGGCGCTGGAGCTGCTGGAGCCTTGACAGGGGGTTTGGGAGGCGGTCTTTCGTCGTCTTCATCAGTCGATGACGCCAGGGGTGACGAGTCGTCAAAGACCATGTCGGGTAGTCGCAGCCGCAGCCTATTTCTGCGGGCTGCCGACTTACTTCTTTTGCCCTTCCCCTCCGACCCTTTGGGGGTCGGGGCCTTTGGTGGGGCCTGGACAGGGGGGGCCATGTCATTCTCGTTCTCAGATAGGCCGGACGAGAATGCGTCGTCTTCATCAAGCGGCTCAAACCGCGTTGAGCGGGAGCCTGCTTGGGATGAGCTTGGGGCTTCTGCCGGAGACGAAATCGCCGACAGAAACCGACCGTAAAAGGTCTTGTCGCCTACGCCCTTCTCGGGCCCTTTCGCGTTGGGATTACCCTTCGCGGGTACGTCACCTACCTTCTCTCCGCCCTTCTCAGGCACTACGTCAAGGGTTTTGTTTTTTGTGTTCACTTTCATTTTTGTTCCCACGAGTCGTTATCATTTTAAAAGGAAAAAACTGGGTGTTGTACGCAGTAACGACCGGGTTTACCCCCCCGGCCTCAAAACAGCTCGCCCTGCGCCGCAGCTTAAGTATTAGGGGTTTTTTATTGAGGTTTTCTCCTCTTGGGCCGGCCAATTAAGGCAGGCCCCGCGGTCCCGTGTGGCCGCGAGACGTGACCACGTCACCACACGGGATAACGCTCGGCGGTAGTGCCCATTTCTGGGCCCGCCGCCACTGTCCTCTACGTCGGGGCGCGCGGGGCAGAACCGCGCCGCCCTCTCCTCGACGGTCAGCGGAGCGGAGCTCAACGCTGACGGTCGCCTCGGATGGGAAAGGTGTTTGAAAAGGAGTAAGTTTGGAAGGAAGGGAAGGAATACAAGGATTTGGAGTGGATAGGTGGGACACCACTGTCACGGAGTGAAGGGGGGATGTGACAGTGGCGGCTAAGGGCCCCGGGGACGCATCCCCTTGTACCGCTTCCTGGACGGAGACGAGTCCAGGGCGGCACCCCCTGGGGGAATCGTCCCCATCTGTGTCATCTTCCTGTAGGTTAATTATCAGAGGTGGTGCTTGATCTCTTAAAATAGTTTTCCTGGAGTGTCATAACAATAAATATTATATTTATAGAAAAACAACAACCCTTACTCGTAACGACCAATATCAGAACAGACCAGAGTGCTAATGAAGGTCACGATGACGCATCGACCCCGCGTGCGCAGATAGCTAAGTATCGATAACGGGTTGCATTGCGTGCACATTCCTACTGTCAGTGACATTTATTGCCCGACGACTCAGTTTAAAATGCGTCGACTATAGATGAGTTGGAAAAAAGGCTAGATTCTGTTACATAATCAAAATTACAAAAAATATCCAGCAAGTGCGTGTCGTACCAAGTAAACTGAAGGATTCCGTAGAAGCAAAGATCAACCACTTTTCTTGTCGTTTGACTACGAAACCCTAAAAATCTAGTATATAGGGTTGGACAATCCCCAAAAAAGGAATTTATATTGTAGTGATGCTAATGAGATTTTAATTAACTGCTATGACATAAAATATAGTACCTTTGGATTATTTAAATTTAATGTACATTAAATAACTTAAAAATTAATTACATATTTGCATATCATAAAAAGCGCAAGATTTCGCGCTGGAAGTTGTTTAGTAAAAATGGGAGCTGGGTTGCCCTAAAAAGCGCTAGCTTCGAAAGCGCTAAAGAGGCAGCCCTGATGAGCCGAGCGCCGGGGAAGTCCCGTAAACGAGAAAGCGAGCGAAGATATACCTCGTCCTCCGACGACCGCGTCCCTCTAACACCTAAAATGGCGTTCTGCGCATCGGAAAGTGCGATGTTCCGAGTCGCCATTAAGTTTGCATCGAACTATATAATAGATACACAAACTTTAATGTTTTTATGTACTGTTTATAAATTAAACTCTTAGTTTTTACGGTTCCATAGCCTTTTTGCCGAAAAGAAGTTCCAAAAACGGAAAAGGGTTCAGCTTTTTTCTTCTTTGAAACAATTGTCATGTCCGTTTGTCTATTATACACAGCGATTTTATGACTAAAGAAATTGCGAAATAACTAGGTGACCAGCCGATACATGTAGTTGTATTAAAATATTATTAGATATTTAATAACATTTTTATTTAATTCAACTAGAGTTTGTCCCGCGGCTGCGCCGCGTGTCATACCCTAGGCAGTAGGTTTATTTACTTAACTTGAAAGTTAAAATTTCATTCGGTTTTTTACATATAATAATAACAAAGAAACTAAGTACATACATCATCAACTACTACTACTCACTGTCTACTCAACTGCCCAGTAAAACATACGTCAACGTAGGTTTTTGTTAGTGAATTGAAAAAAACGCGATTGCAGCGCCATCTTTGTTGATAATCCGTCTATTCTAGGAAACAACTTCATTTATCGGGATAAAATGTATCCAAGTGTTAACTCGAGGTTATAAGACAGCACTATGTCCAGTTTTATTTATTCAAAAAAAGATGCGATCGCAACGCCATCTTTTTAGAGTTTTCTATTCCACGGAAACGACGTCATTTATCGAAATAAAAAGTATCTAAGCTACGCCCCGATATTAACAAGCTCTATGTCGAGTTTCATTTAAATCCGTTCAGTAGTTTTCACGTGATTTTCCAACACACAGACAGACAACAATTCTAATAATTACATTTTCGGAATCTCGTGGTCCAAATTCCTCCTCACTTTTTTCAGATTTTTAAACGCATTTTACAAACTCCAACCATTTACAGATTTATTATAGTATAGATAGATTAGCTTATACTATATATAATATATAAAGCTGAAGAGTTTGTTTGTATGTTTGTTTGTTTGATTGAACGCGCTAATCTCAGAAACTACTGGTCCGATTTGAAAAATTATTTCAGTGTTAGATAGCCCATTTATCGAGGAAGGCTATAGGCTATTCTATCTATATCACGCTAAGACAATAGGAGCGGAGCACCAATGAAGAATGTTTCAAAATTGGGGAGTTTTTGCAAACAATTTCCACGTGGACGACGTCGCGGGCACAGCTAGTTTATATATATATATATATATATATATATATATATATATATATATATATATATATATATATATATATATATATATATATATATATATAAGGTAGAGGATATTAATTTAAACTTGTAAGAAGCGTATTTCGGTCCCTTCTTACATTTAATAATGGGTTGGAGAATTCCGAAAAAGTTTCGCTAAAACTCGAGAACGGCTGGACTGATTTGGCTAATTTTGGTTTTGAATTATTTGTTCGTGGAAGTCCAGGGAAGGTTTAAAAGGTGAGTAAATATGAAAAAAATGTTTGGAATATAGTAAAAACAACAATTTCGCTTTCCCTTAGAAACTGCGTATAGGTGGTATGAAGTTTGCCGGGTCAGCTAGTTATATCATAAATAATACTCTTTTGTATAGTATTTTCGATTTTATTTGAATTTCATGACCAAAAGCAGAAACAGTGTATCACTGTTCACACACCAGGATCTTAATGTACGTAGACGGATATCCGTCTACGTACATTAAGATTGAAAAAGAAAATCGGCCTAGTGCACATGCATTTGGCCTATTTCTGTTATTACTAGCTAAGAATAGCCGTGGTAGCTTAGTTGTTAGCGCATTTGCGTCCCAAATACAAAGGGCGCGGGGTTCGAATCCCAGCCAGAAAGTATACCACGCTTGTGCAGTTCTTTGACTTAATGTGTATATTGTTACAATCACCACGTGCTAATGGTGAAGGAAAACATCGTGATGAAACCTGCAGATCGAAATAACCGATGTCTCAACCCCACCAATCCGCCTTGGAAAAACGTGGCACGTATACTGCATGCCTGGTATCCGTAGGGTATAACCCTATAAATGGGAGGCCCGAGCTCAGCAGTGCGTTTATGGACTGTTATTATTATTATTATTATATTTAGGATGTTTATAAGATTTTGTTTTGCAGATCCCGTTGTCAAAGTGTCTTTAGCGACCTCGAATTTGGCTAAGTCTATTGCCTATTGGAATAGTTTACTCACTTTAAAGATCTTTGAACAGAGTGACAAGAAGGTGCTCCTTGGCTTTGCAGAGAATCAGACTAAATTGGAGTTAGTTGATATTGGTGAGTAATATTTCATCATATTCTTTAAATTGAAGATAATAACTGCTTTAGAATAACTAAAATAATAAATTGATCATTACAGCCTCTGTTATTTGAGTGATAACCACTGCAATCACTAATCTTACGGGTGAGATACCTGGTAACAATATTTCGCCAAACACAATCACGTAATTACTTTGGATGCTACTGATATTTGTCCCAGAGTTGTCTGTTCTATATTACCAGTAAAGCAATATTGTTTTGATTGTTGTTTGCTTGTTGTAGCTGTTGCTGTTGTTATCGATTCTTCATAATATTACAACACCTGTGGAAACGTATAATCTATATATATATTTTTATTATTATCTATACTAGAGTTTACTCCGCGTAGAGCGTACCTCTTGTTTAAAGAGCAGGCGTTAATACAGATTACATTGTATCATTTTTTTATTTTAGTGCTATTTGCCCTCGGAAGATTCGCTTCATTTTATATCGCAAACTATCCCATCTATCTATCCCGGCATGAAAAGTATTTTTGTCCATTTTCAAAATTAAAACTCAATTTAAACAAAATTACAGCAAAACCTATCGGTACTCGTAGTAGTTTTTCCGTGAAAGCTTAACAGACAGACAGATCCAGTTACTATCGCATTTTTTAGATGATAATTTTTTATATCTATAAACTTGAGAAATGATTGGTCTTCCATACAAACTTTCATCCTCTATTTCAACCCGTTCTAGTTTTATTTATCTATCTATCTGTAAACTATATAAGTGACAAAATTGATCAAAATGACGAAAACAAACCTATCCTTCTTCCTGGGATAACCTTTTCATAAATCTATCCCATTATCCGGGATGAAAAGTATCCCTTGTCCACCCTCGGTATTATAATTACATATATACCGAATTCCAGCCAAGTCGGTTCAATAGTTTTTCCGTAAAAGCATAACAAACAAGGAGACAAATATATTTTTATTCCGGAAACTATCCCATTTTTCGGGATAAAAAGTATCATACGTTCATCCTCTGCATCGAATTCATATATATATACTGAGTTTCAGCCAAATCGGTCCAGTAGTTTTTCCATGAAAACGTAACAGACAGATAGACAGTTACTTTCACATTTCTAATATTGATAGAGATTTAAACTTGTTAGTGTTGTCAGCAATGCATTAATATTTGTATCTTTAAAAAATTTTATTTTTCGAGATTATGTTTTTACACAATAACAAACTATGTAAACACATCACATCGCTACCTATACAATTTATCTGCATTTTTTATGCAATTGTTATTTTCCGCGCAAACAAGTCAAGATAAGATAATATTCTGAAATATCCTAGACGAATCAACATTTTTAAAACTGAAAACAACAGAAATATGCCAAAATTTACGCGATAAAAATATTCTCCTGAATTACTTTGTATTTAAACATATATAATAAATAATAATAGTAGCCCATAAATGTCCCACTGCTGGGCTCGGGCCTCCCACTATAGGGGAACGGACGGTATACCCGCCACGCTTGTCCAAGGCGGCTTGGCAGGTTTGACACATCGGTTACCTCGATGTGCAGGTTGCATCACGATGTTTTCCTTCACCGTTATTAGCACGTGGTAATTGTAACAATATGCACATTAGGCCAGAAAACTGCCTAAGTGGTGCATGCGTTCCGGCCAGGATCGAACCCGCGCTCTTTGAGCTTGGGACGCGAGCGCTAGCCATTACGCTACCACGACTTCATTTAAACATACTATTACGAATTTGTAGGATGTAAATTCGAAAATCATTGGAAGTACAACAAAGTTTATTAACAGTACACACACATAATTCACAGTTCATTCAAGTATAGCCGAATATAACAAAATCAAACCGTCGGGCAGAAAAAAACGCATAAATCGCGCAAAGTTCGTTGTTATAAGATACTCGCTCCGAAAGTGCACTAGGTAACGCTTCCTTCGCAGTCAGGACACGACTGGTGTATTTCCCGACTGAACCTCTCCATTTGCAAATTAGACATGGCCTCCTAGCAACATGCCCACCATTCCTTTGAATTATTAACTTGTCGGCTCAATGGCTTCGAAGATTTGCATGAAATAGTTTATAAAGGAATAAGGTTTTAGGACGTCTTGCTGCGGCGTAAACAAAGAGATTAGCGCGAACAATAGATCACTCAAATTCAAAGGGGCAATAAGACACCTGCAAAGGATTAGTCGCATCGGTTCGCAACAATACTATGAAATGATGTTAATTAATTTCGTTTATTTTCGTTTCAAATTTTCAAGCGATAACCTTTGTCAGCTTTGACCATAATTTTCAAACTTCTTCAATATTCTGCAGTCAAATGTACAAAACTAAAAAGTTTTACGTTTATCACCTCTACAGATTTCTTCATTATACGTACTTGGTTGATTTTTAATACAATATAAACCAATAAATTTATAAATATCGCCGGACAAACATACATATTGTATATCCCCAAACTAAGTAAGCATAGTATGCTAGTGTTATGGCTACATTTAAAGAATAGACTGCTTTGAGGCTGACTCCAGAGGCGATAGTAAATAATGGAAAGTTCGTTTATAAAATTTTTCATGCCGGGAACCGGATCTAGGACCTCTGCGTTCCAGTGAGCTAGGCCGGCAAAAGCTTACTCAACCACAGAATAGAATAGAAATTCTTTATTGCATAAGAAAAAATATTTCAACTAGTACAATCGGCAGTCCTATCGCTAATAGCAATTTCTTCGAGACAACCTACTGGAGATAATTTCGCCTATATACTGTCACTAATAAAATTAAGGTATCTGAATTTAAAATAAATGAAACTATTTTAATGAAAACTGCTGTTTACTTTGGCGATGCCTAATTATGATTCGATTTGTGTATCTAGTCAGTGTCGTAATTTTATTTTATAGCTAGAGTACAATAGACAGTCTTGACGCCCCACATGATGAAAAGCGGTTACGACGTTAAAAAAGACTTTACTTAGATTTTTAAAGAAAATCGCACTTTCTATAATTAAAATGCCAAAGCGAAACATTATTATACAATTTCCCAGCAAGTAATAATATAAGGTTGGGGAAAAAGTTTCTTCGCATTTTATACAAAAAGTCAAAACGTTTTTTTATAAAGTTTATTTACATTTGACTAAACTATGTAGGTGCCATTTTGTTGGATAACTTTTTGCCATCTTGTAGGTTAGGACGTAATCACATTGCTATAAAAATTTTGAGATTTCTGATCAAAAAACTGCGACAAGTGGTTTTGGCAGTCCTCTCGTGATGTTAACCTAACACTGCCTAAGGAATTCTACAGAGACCGAAACGGGTGAAAATCTGAAGGTGCAAGGTCAGAACTACACGGCGGATGCATTAACACCTTCCAGCCAAACTCGTAATTTTTGCTGAGTGACTAAAGATGTGTGAAGTCTAGCGTTATCACGGTGAAATACCACACCCCTTCTGTTGATTAATTCCGGCCGCTTTCTCTCAACTTTTTGCTTTAATCTCATCAGTTGTTCGCAGTACAGTTCAAAATCAGTGGTCCTGCCTGGCGGTAACAGCTCATAATGAATAGTGCCCTTCCAATCCCACCATACACACAGCATCACCTTGTTGCGAATTAACCCGGGTTTCGCCACAGTCTGTGAAGCCTGACCGGCCTTTGACCACGATCTTTTTCGCACGTTCTTGTCGTACGTGACCCACTTTTCATCACCAGTTATCAGCTTCTACAAAAATGGTTCGGTTTCATTACAGTCTAATAAAGAATCACAAATGAGTACACGGTTCATTAGGTTTCTTTCAGTGAGCTTATGAGGCACCAAATATCGAGCTTTTTTGTGTACCCAGCTTTTTCAAATGCGCCAAAACCGTTTTGTGGTCAATTCCCAGTTCTCCATCTACATCGTAACTACTAATATGCCAATCTTGCTCCACTTTTCCAAAAATGGCATCAATTTTGTCCGTAACAGGGCGACCAGAGCGACCAGAGCGACGTGCATCTTTGATATCAAAATTTCCGGATTGAAAACGCTTAAACCAAATTTGCGTTACTCTCACAGATACTGCATTAGGTCCATAAACAACACAAATTTTTTTCGCGGTTTGTGTTGCATTTTTGCCTTTTCTTCAGTAAAATTTTAAAATATATCGAATTTCTACATTAGATTCACACATTTTCCTAATTTGAATTTGGAATTGTCTTCTTTAAAATTAAAACTTCTTAATGATACCAAAACCAGCCAGATACAAATGGTATAGCCAAAGAGACCTTATTACAAGTTCACGCATACTATATGCGAAAAGACTTTTTCCCCAACCTATTATTTTTTTCATTTTCAGGTGTTACATTCATGTGTTAATTACAATTACTACTTATACTAATAATCTCTATGTTAATAGGACAGACACAATGGAACATATAAGCAGAAAGAAGGGCCTAATTTTACCCTTCCTTTGACACTAGATAGGTCTCACCCAGCATCGAAGGAAAGGGGAATGTTTCGGGTTTTTTCGAAATACCTAACACTTGTGTTTGATTTTAGGCGAGCCAGTAAACCACGCGAAGGCGTACGGTCGTATCGCTTTCTCTTGTCCCTTTGACGAGCAGCCTATAATCGACGAGAAGATCCGAAACGCGAACGGGACTGTCCTGACTCCTTTGATTTCTTTGGACACTCCTGGCAAGGCCACCGTTCGTGTAATAATTCTCGCTGATCCAGATGGCCATGAGATCTGCTTCGTTGATGACGAAAGCTTCAGGCAGTTGTCTCAAGTGGACCCCGCCAGTGATGCTGACTTAGACAAGTTCATCAAGGCTGATAAGTCTAGAGCATAATTGGTTTTTCTTTTCAATATATTTTGTCTTATATAAAGCTGTTTAACGTCCGTTTGACAATGTTCAAATCTATTATATAAAAATGGTTATTTGTGTGTTTATTCCTTATATATTCTATCACTTTTCAATTATGCCGCTATTGTGCTTTAATATCCATTCTCTAAACTTACTGTTGGTAGACAATTGAAGTAACTTGTATGGATTGATCGGGACATGGCTGATCAAAACTTATAAGGAACGGGTAGAAATTGAACCACGAGAGATATTTAGTAATATATTTAAATTTACATCATTTTAGTACATGACAAAAATTGTGTAACAAAGTCAATATTGTTTGCTGGTGTTGCCAACATGGAGTTTATGTCCAATTTTAACCAGTAGTAATGCAAACTAATGGATAATAAGATATCAAAACGCCGGTGTTAATGTTAAAGTTTTAGTTCAACTTTGTATAATTGTTGTTGGCACTTGTCTACCCTACCTTCAATTTACAATGAGAGTACAAGATGACGCACCATTTAAAAACATTCACTTTTTGTTATGAACTAAAACTAACTATATTTGAAAGGTCTAATAACAACATAATTATATGAATGTGTCTGCTTTATATATGTGTACTTACTGCATGCTTTGGTTAGTTATCTTATAAATATAATTATTAAGGTTAACCAGTGCATAAATATTAACACCCGTACTTAGAGTCTGTTAATGGATTATCAATAATTTTTACTAGTAACGGTTTAATTTCTCCTTTTACCTCGTCACTTGGTCTGTGCTTCGATTTAGGGCTAATACTTCAATCACCATATAAATATTCGTTTTAGGATAAAATAGAACAAAATAAAACTTACATTTGTATGGTTATAATTTGGCTGTTGATTTAAAAATCGCACTTTACTGAAAGAAACCGAAGGCCGAGTTTAAAAAAATTCTTTAAATCATTATGTTATACATTAGAGGTGTGCCAATATCGATCGAATCGAATATTAATATTCGATTCGAAATTCGAATCGAATAATTCCTATTTTCGTATTATTCGAAATTCGACGAATAATTCGAACAATTCGCGAATTATCGAAATATCTTCTTTTCAATTCATTATGGTTTTTATAATTATTAATTTCCGTTTGAAAAAAATCTATAAGAAAAAGGTTACACATGCAAGGTTTTAAAATACTCAAAAATTTGCGAATAATATAATCGGTAAAAAAATCGAATTCGAAATTTTTCGAATTATTCGGGAATCTGCGACTAATTTGAATTTTCGAATTATTCGATTCGAGTTTCGAATCGAATATTAGTATTCGATTCGAAACTCGAATCGAATAATTCGTAAGTTCGATTTATTCGCACACCCCTATTATACATCTTAAAAGATCATTTAGCTACTGTACATTTACTTAATTGATTTTTAATTTCATCGTTTCTTAAGCTCTATGAGTGGCGTAGTATATTACGTTTTATAAGTACTGTTGGAATGAAGCATTTTTATAATTACGGTTTTACCATAGACTACTACGGTATATGACGGCAAGGCATGCCGTCCGCTTTTATAATTCGCCATTACAGTGAGTATTCATTGAAAGTCTAATTTAAAAATAATGTATTGTATTTTGACATAAATGTGACATTTCCAATTGTCAATTTTATTTATTTATATCTACTTGTACGCACCCAACTACAATATCTTGTACGTACACATTACCATGCCAGTGGATCTCCCATACATAATCAAAATTTTTTAAAAATACAGAAACTAGCGCCTTCAAGGGAGGAGGTTAAAAATTATAAGTAGTTGCCATTTGGTGCACTTAAGATGGCGCTTTACAATATCGTTGAATAATGACAACGCGTTGACGAGAAGGATTTGATGAATCACTCACACATTTTTACTTTTGGTTTAAATTATAAAGTGTTTTATCTTATTTTTTAAACTATAATTTTATTCTGTCCTTATTTCAATTTAGATTAGATTAGAATAAATTAAAAGTACCATCCCGTCTAGTGGAGTTTATAGAATTATCGATTAAAACTCCATCAAATATATTATTATATAGTGTTATTATTGCACGTTGAAAATGCCACGATTTGATGGAGAGCTGTGTGCTACGGCGACGATATTTGCCGTTCACGGAATGCCGTGCCCTGTAGAGCACATTTAAAGAGGCCTTGATAGTTAATGGTGTTTATTTAATTCATAATAATAATATTCAAAAATAAAATACACATGTCACTTTAATTCATTCTCATTGGATTGTATTTATATTTTTCGCCGCATTATATAGTGGTTAAAAGATCTTCATTCTTGTTCTTAGATCATAGTAGCAAAATATAAATTGACTACTTTTGTTTAATTGGTCAAAACTAGTAAACTGTTAACTAAGCTTTTAGCGTCTGTGGATGTAAACTTTATAATTGACGGCCTCTGTGTTTAAGTGCGGTTTTTTAACTTAGCTCCTTGGAACGCAAAGGTCGGGGGTTCCATTCCTGGCTGGTAAATTTCATAAATGAATCCCTTATTTGGTCTAGGATCTGCCCTATAGTGGTCCGTTGTATATTATCCATAACACAATCTTCAATTGTTTAGCTTGTTGTAATGTATTTGTCTGCTGATTAACAAAAAAATATTATTGTTAATTACTTCTGTACCCACTTTTATATTTATATGTACATGTATTTATAAATGCAGCAACTTGTTTTTAACAATTGATTTAATGTTGTGTTATGTGACTATAAAAACTATCTGTGAATTTAATTTCATATGGTATGTATATGAAATTAAATTCACAAATCTAGTAAAGTCTAAATACAAATGCACAAAACTTGCTTGATCTATCAACAACAATTCTTATATAAGTATCTTATGATATAATGTTGAAACATATTTACACGTACTTTTATTCACGATTGTGTTATACTTATTGAATTATATTTTTTTTTTTCTCAACTGGATAATATAAACGTGGAAGAAAAATGTCTTAAAAAATTGTTAGTTATGATTACTTTATACTTAATTTATTTTAAGCTATATTATATTGGTTACATTTTATATTTATTGGAATTGTTGAATAAATTACAAATTATTAATATACTTCTTTGATTAGACGCTGTATCAAATTCCAATAATCAGATTGCTATTGCATTTTTATCGCATAATATGGTTAGTTGAATCAAGCATATCACGGGTGGGCGCTACACGTTTTAGAAATCTGTGCGTTTATCTGGGTCGGGGGGCGATTAGCGGGTGCGGATCCCACGTATCACGTCGATAGCGGATCCGCGAGCCGTCATAAATTCCATTGCAATCGGGGATCGGGCTGATCAATCGCGGAGGTGAGGCGCGTGCGCGAGTCCCGGGCGCCGGGTGACGGGCGGCGGGCGCGGCCCGCTCGGCCGGCAGTGCGCGAGTCGCCGCCGCTTGCCGCGACGCCGCCATGGCCGCGCCGCGACACGACCGCTGACCGACCGCGCCCGATCTCCGTGCGTTTCGCACCGCGCACCGACCCATTCGCCCCACGCTAGCGGCCCACACCTCGCCACGCCGCCGCTAGGTAAAGTATCCGCCGTGGTGTCAGCGTCCACGGCCCACGGTCGCACAGCCTCCGCTCGGGGCGATCCCGGTGGCCGCGATTTATCCCGCGACGCTCAACGGCCGCACGCTCCTCCTTATCCGCCCGCCCGAACATCATAGTTTATGACTATACACAGCTAACAGTACCGGACACGAAAACGATCGCCGTGATTTGGCCTAAGTCCATACTCCTCCGGCATTGAGCTGTCAAATACTCGGACCCTGTCCTCCGATTAGTTTCAGCTCCGGTGTCAACCCGTAACCGACGGTCGTGTGTTGCGCGTCCGACTGCTCCGATGCTCTATCGGTTAGTGTTGATACCTTTTATTTTCTTAGAGTAGATAACGCTTTAAAAATGTCGAATACTGGTACAAGTCTAGCCACGCTGGAACGGAGTCTTGCTACGAAGCATCTTGCGCCTGACAAGTTGGTACCAGGTATTACATAATGGAACTTAGTTCGGCCTCATCGAGCGGACGGTGGTTGCCCAGGCACCAAGGCTACGACAAACCAATATCTCCCGTCCTTAGAGTAAGACGGTTATTTACCCTGATACTAGTATTTCTGTAGTATTTGTTTGTTGCGAACTATTTATTATTTACTATACGACTGATTTCTCGAAACTAACTTATCCTGAATAAAAACAATTATGTGTTACTAAACTGATAAATAATGTTTTCAATATATATACCAAGATTTAACCTAATACGACAAGTGTTAAAGCTTTTTCGCATGCCAAGCAACTGTTTTATGATTAAATAATGGTTATAATATCACAACGGAGTATTAGGGTGGCGCAGAGGTCAAATTAAAACTTAATTAATTTTAATTGAATTTAAACATGTCCTAAACGATTTCGCTTTGATAGTCGTTTATTTTGTGAGATAAGGCAATGTTTACTTCGATTTTTAACATAGATTGCACTTCAACGGCAGCTTTTAAGCAATATTTAAAATTGCAATATATACCGATTGCTAAGTCGTTACTGTTTTACTGATAAACAACGGTGTTCAATATTTTTACTTACGACCACTAACTGCGTTTATTTTGCCAATCGCGGAGATTTTATTGCGTGGTTATTGCTTTGATTTTTACGACAGAAGTCTAAACGGTAAAGAGGTATAAAGATTTTAATACGTAGGTACTAGGTGCGCACTAAGAAAGGATTTTTCAAAATGCAATCCCCAAGGGGATGTAACTTTGTATGAAAATGTGTCAGTTACAAAGTAAAAAGCACGAAATTGTATATACCTGCTTCCGATTAGAAATAAATGTACACGTGTATCGGCGTTTTTGGGAATTCCACATCTAAAGGGGTAAAAATGGGATGAAAGTTTGCATGGAAATCCGGCATTTTCTAATTAAGAAGCACGAAATTGTATATACCCTCTTCTGATTAGAAATAAATGTACACATGTATCGGCGTTTTTGGGAATTCGACATCTAAAGGGGTAAAAATGGGATGAAAATTTGTTTGGAAATCCGGCATTTTCTAATTAAGAAGCACGAAATTGTATATACCTGCTTCTGAGTAGAAATAAATGTACACGTGTATCGGCGTTTTTGGGAATTCGACATCTAAAGGGGTAAAAATGGGATGAAAGTTTGTATGGAAATCCGGCATTTTCGAATTAAGAAGCATGAAATTGTATATACCTGCTTCTGATTAGAAATAAACGTACACGTGTAACGGCGTATTTGGAAATTCAACCCCTAAGGGGTTATGGGCTATTTACATGGAGAGAGTTTATCGCACGTTTTGGGGTGAAAATCGTGTACTATTTTCGCAGGCGATACTCTTTGGACAATAATTGCATTGATATGTTTACATTCAACCAAAAAACGAAAACTAGCCTACAATAACGTCATACGATAATCGTAAGGTAATTATCACCAAGAGTTTGTTTACACTACACATTGATATATTTGCCTACGATTTCTCAACTTATCTAAACTAGAACTCGTATGACATTTTTTCAAGTTCATGCAAATATCGTACAAATCAGTTTGCACCGATTTTAATGCGGGACTTGCCTTTCGAGCTCTGTATTTCGTATTTTGTTTACATAGAGACGTCAGTATTCAATGACCAGGCGATTAACGCCCTTCTACGTACGATATCGTATATTTAGTTTACATGATAATATTTTTTTTCTTGCTTTCGACAATTGTATCTTGGGGGCAAGAAACTCTCCGTGTAAATAGCTACTTTAGACATATAAATCCACCAGTGATTCATATAAACATGACCTTTAATCATTCAATGTTATTGAATATA
The DNA here is from genome assembly GCA_039645545.1 of Dendrolimus houi. Taxonomy (NCBI): domain Eukaryota; kingdom Metazoa; phylum Arthropoda; class Insecta; order Lepidoptera; family Lasiocampidae; genus Dendrolimus; species Dendrolimus houi. The sequence goes on along the minus strand of CM077127.1, from coordinate 8,786,779 downwards.
ATTAAGACCTCGCAGTTCTATGCCGTTCAACCAAATTGATTAAACGTGGATCCGTCTTATATCAGCATTAAATTTCATAATAGATCGTATTGCTGTTAATTAATTTAAAGCTGAAACAGTAAGGATTTCTTAACAGTGGCTAAGACCTCACAAAACTAGAATCTTACTGGCTTCCCTTTTAAAATTGCACTATACCAGAATCTTGACATTTAGTATGATTATAATTTATCTGTGTAAACCGTTCATAGCTATATTAAAAACTAAGTTTTATGGGTTATATCACCTATATATTTCACCTTTCCCAAAAATAAAAGAAAATACAACGACAATAATTTTCTTCTAATTGTGTACCTGATAGGTTGTTTGCGTTACTGAAAAATTACAGTTTTTGTCCTAACTTCCCTTTTCTGTGGACGGGTATCGAACCCGTCAATACTTCCAATACTGATTAGTAGCAATAAAGAAACAATATTATAGGTACGCTTGTTTTTATTAGAGCTTTCCTCGTGTCGTCACCCACATAGATAGGCTGGTTGCAACAACCACTCCGATGTATAACGGCTCGTTGGAGCTCGAACCTGGAGTCCGCGCCACAAAAGAAGTTCCATAGAAAGTAAAGGAACTAAAAGTGGCGGCTCCGCTATTTGATAGGATTTTGTTCATAAAGTGGCCAGGAAATTAATTTACAGCTTTAATTATTGAATATTTTGTATTTATTATTCAGTATGTACCTATATCGATTTACGAATTAGTAAATAATTACTCTGGCAGGATTAAGTGCGGCGATTGCAGCACCGCGTCTGTGGGACTTCTTTCGTGGCGCGGACTCTAGTGCGCCAAGAGTTGATGGCTGCGGCAGACATGAGGACGCTAAAATAGTCTTAGGTACTGCTTAATTTTTGTCTAGTGCGCGGCCTGCGTAAACCATTGTTTAAATTATGCCCAATTTCACGGCAAGCAGAAAAATAGCCAGTGAAGTGGGCAGCGTGATTATACCATGTTCAACATAGGTTTAAATACTCGTACTGCCCATTTCCCTCACGACTTTCCTGCTTGCTGCCCTAGAAGTGGCGGAAGAGGCATAAGTTAAAACGGACCACCCAAGTTCATTTTATGATCGTGTTTTAGTAAATGCCAGTATTCAAACACATAAAATCACTGGGCCGTTGTTAATGAGCAAAACGCATAGACCGTCCCAAATATAACCACCACGGGTTCACTGACTTGGTTATTGCCTATCAAACTATCACAGTGCAGTCATTTTAAGTTGCAGATTTTTCATACTCTTTTATATAAACGGTATATCACTTTTGTAATTTAAAAAAGGAACTACAAAAACAGCTAAAGAAGCCGGCCACAAGAAAGAGTACCATAGAGCTAACGAATTTCATTTGTTTGTTTTTAAACTTTTAATTGCGGAACCTAAAAAAAATAATTAATGGAAAATACTCCTATCCTAAAACTATGGAAATGCATTTTCTAGCCTGTATTTTAATTTTCGGTCAGAAATTGTAAAAATACTAAAAACTTTCTGACATAGATAAGTTTTTCCAATGTAGGTACGTAGTCGCGTTGGGTATAGTTAGTTAGATCTCGTAAAATCATAATTATGTTCCTTAATTATTGTTTTACTTAAGTTAATAATAAGTGGCGAGATAGTAGCCTCAAGGTTTCAAAAATTATGCCCCTCTTACAGCGAGGAGCAAAATTCTAAGAAAATCGATGTTATAAAGGTTAAAATAATATTTTCAACGAAAAGTGGTTCGAACAATATTCGTTGAATAGTTTTTGGGATACAGGGTACTATTGATTAAATGCTTTTTTAATGTGTCATAGCCAAATGACAAAAACGACGGGCGCTCATTTTCTCTTCTTTCTCTCCTTTCTCTCCTCTACAGGACCCTTCAATACATATTGTCCGACACGCATTTCGCCGATATTTTAAGATTAAAAAAATTCTCCGCTTTAATTATACTAATACTACTAATAATAATTCACATATTGTTTTTCTTAACAGTCGTCATCATCATCATTATTAATCTCTCTTATAAAGCTATTGTTTACTATTTATATCTGTACACACAAGACTCCCTAATTTCACAGGCATTATTACGCCATAAACCAGCCATGAAACATACTTCGAAGCATTATTAATTCACGGAACCTCTCGCTTGCACTATCTCACTTATCTTAAGGTGTTTAAGCCCTCCCAAATTCCCCATGACTGAAATTTACGACTTGAGGTGAGATTCAGCGGACTAGGTCTTATCTGTTTTATCACAGTATATTGTGCGTCGTTTCGCGTCTCTCGCTTGCTAAACAATTATAATTTGTCGAATAAATTATTAACAAACCACTGAACCGCTACCTTCTAAGAAATATTAATCGAATTAAACGTAGATAAACACAGTGTATGTGTTTACTTCAAAAACAACCGTGCATATAGATTTCTGGACACATGTTTGCATTGCCATTCACATATCATCTTAATTTGACGTGTTATTATTACAAGCCATCGTAATTGTGACATGATTCCTTTGAACATTGAATCCTCTGGGAATGATTCATTTTATTTGACATTTAAGATGAGGTCAGTGCTCAGTCTGATCTAATTTATTAGTCTACTACAGACCGTGTTAAGGTTAATTGAAATAAAAAGCTTGTTATTGTACTTCAGAAGTTCAACAGTAGTGTCAAATGACATCCGTAGATGAGTTTGTCAATTCAGCGGCATGGCTCGTGAAGGTAAGAGACAGAAAACGTAATACGTTAGGTTGAATTCCAATAATTTGGTTATTTTCGAACATATCTAAGCATTTATCTATCGTAATAGTGTTCCCAAATACTGCCTAACAGTTCACAGAGCAAAGTATTAAATATTTGAACATTTGCACGTCCAAAATTTCAACTAATTGTAGCTTGAGTTAACTACATTGGTAGTTAACTCAAAAATCATCTCTAGCAACGTGTACATGTTTGGGGTTAAGTTTGTTACATAAATCGTCAATAATATTCCACTCTAAAGAAGAAACTTACTCGAGCCTGTTTCTTCTTTGGAGTTACCTTTGTTCTATTCTACTTAATATATTGCGTACAACTCGACGAAGACAGAATGTCTTCAGGACTCTATTATGTGATCGGTTAACTCAATAATGCTAATTTTGCCAATTTTATTAGTCGTACCTACAAAAAGTGACGAAATCAACACTGACAGCAGACTTGAGAGTAGGTACTGTTACTGTTATCGCTCCACGAAGTCTTCCTACAAGTTACTCAAACAACTTCCTCGGTCGAGCCTGATACCTACACTTCTTTGTCGTTCATCGCGTTACTCAAACTGGCACATCTTCATGTTTTATCTAGGGAACTGTTGCTTAGTTTGTTATCATCGGGGAGTTCGTATCTGGTTTGTATAAGCAATTTTATAAACTTATTCCATTTTGCATACCACGACAGATGACCTGTCTCGGTCGACAACGACATCGAGACCTGGTCTGGGAATTTCTTGCCCTCTAAAATTTCAATACTTAACCTCTGAGAGTATTATGCTGATATTGGACAGATCAAGCAAATTGAATGAATTTAGTTGAAAGGCCATGACGATATTCATGACATTAAATCAAGTAAATACTTTTATTGGATCACTTTGATTTATCGAAATTGAAAGAAATAAATGAACCGTCTAATAGCGGCTATAGGAAGTGGTTACATGTTGTGCATCTAATGAATAACATTCGGCTGCGCTCTTAGACTGCAAGTAATTTATTAGTCGGTTCTTTTACAAATTTAGTCGCGGTACAGTAAGCAATGGTACGCACGCAATTAAATGTTGCCAACTTTTTATATTTATGCCACACGGAAGATCGTAAACAAAACGCGTGTTTACCATTACTAATTTATCATTTTTCCAAATCATAAATCTGTCTCGGTCATATGCTTAGATAAAATTAGTTTACAAAATTAATTTTGCATTTGTTTAATACGTAAAACAACCCGCCATACTCATAGTCAATTAAAGAGCCAGGAATTTAATTTATTGTCTTGCTTTATTAAAAAGAATGAATAATTATGTTATTACGTCCAGTTCAATTAGGATAGTGGGTAATATAATTTCAAATGCAAAGTAGGTAATCGTTTTTAAATGCTCTCTGGGAAACGGTCTTGAAAAATGCACATCAGAATGCTTTTAGTATCAATATAAAACCAACCTAAACAGCATTGTACTTAAGGACTTAGATTTAAATTTACTTTGTAGGAAGAAAAACAAGACCTCGCAGTCTCCAAGTGAAACCTTTCGGTTTTGCGCCCCTCGGTTACTAACTACGATACCTTTAAACAACTTTGTCATTCATGGTCAGAGCATTTAACTTGCTACAGGTTGTCTACCCTCTAATAAAAATTCCTAACAGATATCTGACTATAGATATTATACCCTTGGCTCGATTCCATGGCTTGTATTTGAACCTGGTAGATAGTGCCTATCAGCAGAAAATCGTAACCCTTAAATAGTTAAGGGTTGCAATTTTCTGCTCTGCTCGTGTTACAATTAGATTCTAGATCGATGATTAGATTTCATGGTGTTGGAAACATACAAAATCTACATAAACATCTAGGACGTAAATAATTAAGATTTTCTTCACAATTATTGACATCATATACGACGGATAAAGGTTGTAACAGTTACGTGATGGTCATCAATCTATCCATAGCCGTCGCGTACTGAACAAGTGAGGAGAAAGTTAGTTTCGTGTGGTCATTGGTCATCGATTTATTCAATCGTTTACGTGCAATCTTTCTGATTCACTTGAATTCAGCTTAATTTAAATGTTTTAACATCCAGTAGAGAAGTACTACGGGCTGACGATGGAAATTATCAGCATAAGAAGTTTTGGATATACTGCCTTTCGCGGTTTTCCCAGAGCGCTACACTATTGGGGTCCATAAAAAGAGCCTAAGGTCCGACATTTAAAGTCTCGACATGGTAGGCAATGCATCGACTCCCTCAGGCCCGGTTCCTATATCTTACTTATTCAATCACTTGCCCTACCATCGGTTGAATTTTGACATTACTTGTATGGAACTTACGTCAAATTTTAATCGATAGTAAGGCAAATGAACGGTCGGTAAGATATAAGATGCGGTCGGTAATGTTATAGTTATCCCATATCCATGGATAACGATAGCCATTTGATATCAGGTGGACAAGATATTATTTACGCTTTTGATGGCCGTCTAAATGGTTCTAGATTCAGTTTAATTTGTTATTGCTTTTAATTAATGTTGTGTTACGCACTGTGCGCGTGGCGGTGCGGCGTGGCGTGGTGCAGGTGTCGGGGGCGCAGCGCGGGCGCGAGCGGCATGCGGCCCCGACGGCAGACGCCCATGGAGGTCGGCTAGCGGCGCGCGCGCAGCCCCAGCGCCCGCTCCCCCCGCCCCGCCCCGCAGAAACCATGGAACTCTCTGACGTGCCTCGACACCGGCCCCTCGCCTTCGATAAGGTTGGTACCATGTTTACCTTAAAAATCAGATCAAGCTTTCTCTCACGCTTTTTAAAAAGTTTCTGCTTGAATTTCAATTTGCATTATATACATTATCATTAGAATGGAAAAAACAGCATTACCTTAATATTTGTGTATGATTTTGAAAAAAAACCAGATAAAGGAGTTTATTTAGTGTAAGCAGTTAAATAAGTAAATCTATTACAACTCTCCTCGGCGAAGTTTAATTTGCTCCAATAATAAACCATTTAGACTGAAGCTGATTCTTAAAATAATTTATTTTACCACATAAAACACGTTTGTCCTGATATAGTTATGATAATGCAGTCCGTTCTATTTTAATCGTTTTACAACACCTGCGCTTTTTGCCTGCCCACCCACGAAATACAAGGTGATACCGAAATAATGTAATGTACTAACGATACACTACATAAAAGCTTTATAAAACTGTTGTGGTGGGCAGTACTTCCCCTTATGTATTTTTAACGGCAACCCGAGCGGCGCTCGCCTGCCTGCCTCTGAAAATCAATAGGGTTCACTTAACCCCTGTCTATATGCCGCCCGTTTCTTATAGCTGGCTGGCATCGCAAGCTTCGATAAATCGAATAGGGGTCTTAATTTGTTTTGACAAGAAATTCAAAATGAATTTCTTATCTTGTTATAAATCATCTTAAATATAATATGTAATGTATATTTGTAAGTATAGGAACATAATGTGACCCGATGTAACGAAACCTATCATAAAAAGTTCCGTTGCCGAAAGAGACACTTCGTTGAGTTTCTATGTTAAATGAGGTTCTTGACCATAAGGTCTCTGTCTTTTTTAGGGTTCCATAGCCATAGTGGAAAGAACCTTATATGCAATACGTATTGTACAATTACATAATTATAATAATTGGAGTAGTGATATCGTAAGGTACTATACAAGTATACACGTCTTCGATCCAAAATACTTTTATCTCATTAATATCTCTGTCTTCCTTTTGTCCTTTTGTTTTTACCTTGTACAAACTTTCAAAATGTGATACAAACTATTCAAATATATATATATATATATATATATATATATATATATATATATATATATATATATATATATCTACATTTCCTAGAGTTATTATGCTCAACGACATGACGGTTTTCTACTTTTGTCCTGCCTATAGTAAGGACTAAGGACCAGACCCTGTAGACAAGTACATAATTAAAATGTATGCAAATGACATAATGTACTTAATTATCGTTACGCTAAGTATTATATCACTCCCATACCTTTTTTATTCTATGAGTTTAGCGCTAATGCCACTTTTCTACAGGGTCTGGAGGGAACTTTCCGCCGAGGTTCTTCTATTAGGCTCCCAATAGAACTTCGTAAAGTGTCTTTAAGGCGGGCGACGTGTATGGTATTGCAAACATCAATAAGTGTCGGTAACTATTGTCTATCAGGTGAACTGTGTACTTATTTGCCTACTTGAAGCCATATAAGTGTTTCTATTAAAATGGTAATTAATTTCTAGTACTTAGAATAACAGGTTTATGTGAATGATATAGACCTAGAAACTTCAGATATTAACTGTACAGTCTGATTTCGAAAAATTAAGGTGATATGGGCATGTAATGGCGAGGGATGAAAGTCACGTGCCAAAAATAATTTTAAACTGCAATATTGATGGGTACAATAGTAAAAATGATATGATGATTTGTGTAGTGACAGAGGACGTATGTCAGGATAGAAGAGTATGGAAGGAATAGACATATTGTTCCGACCCCAAATAATTGGGAGAAGGTGAGAGAAAAGAGAGAGAGAGAGTCGGATTTCGAATGTTAGATCTCTAATAATAAAAGTAGTAATCTAAACTACCACTAACATGTTAATAAAGTATTCATTAGATTCCTAAGAAATGGACGGACTGTCGAGGCAGCCTATTAGAGATGTATCTTTTTACTGAGTATGTTCTGCATTGTATTAGTTATTTATTTCCTTTCAATAAAAAGGAATTTTTAATATTCTATTTAATTCGTTACTAAAGAAAACTTTTATTGATTTTTAAACTAGTCAACTTGATACGTCAAAGCGTTGTGGGTAGGTTTATATTATATACTAGGATATACCCGCGACTTCGTCAACGCTTGATTTGAAATTCCCGCGGGATTCCCGGGATACAAAGTATTGCATGCAGTATTTAAAAAATAATGTAAGCTATCGTTTTAGTGCAAGCTGTGTCGGAGTAAACTAATTTTTATGCACCCGAGCAACTTCAAACAGCTCCCGGGAAAATTCCTGCGAGTTTCCCGGGATAAAAATTATTACACATTTTATTATATAATATTTTCTATCGATCAGTGAAAAAATCACATAGGAATTCGATTCTTTTTTTAATCTGGACATTTTAAATAATTCCCAGAAATATTCCCACGGCATTCCCAAGATAAAAGTAGCGTAGATTTTAATTTGCTGTCGATCAGAGGAAACTGCATCAAAATCTGCCTAGTAGTTTTTACTTGAATCCCGTACAAAAGTCAAGAAACCTAAAAAAAATACGTCGTATTCGCCATCGTTTATATAGCGTATTCCAGTTATTTTTGTCTTAAATAGCTTCAGTATATCAGACGCGGCATGTTTAGAATATTATAGATTCACCCAAATTATGGGAGATATGAGTGCCGTAATGGGATATTTTTAAAGTAATATTTAATTCACCAGAAAGAAATTTAGTAGCTTAAATGGTGTCATAATGTCATTTTATATTTAATTCTTTAATTATTTTTCATTTTACAAGAATTTTCGTTTAGTATCTTTGTTATTTGATTCATCTGCATATTTTCCTGTCCTATTCTGCTATTTGTTTTTCGTAATTTCTATCTAAATAAGGTTCGTGCACGTCACTAATCGTATTTATTTGTTATGGTTTACAACCAATCCATATGCGATTTATTACTCATTGTAATGCATAGAAATAGCAAACCTTGTTACTTACGCTCATGTTCTATTCCGTCCTTGAATCTTAACAAAGGTAACGATGTAATAGTTTTCTTTGTCATATTCTCCTATAAATATTATGGGATACATTTAGATCTTTCTTCCTCTATAAACTAAATTATATAACTATAAAATATGTTTATAGGCAAAATTGAGTACTTATAAATAAAGATTATAGTAGGTACCGATACAAATTAACATTTTTTAAATATAAGATAAAGAAAATGTAATCTAATCTATTATCTATACATATAATAAAATTGTAGACGTCAAATTTCTGTACAATGAAAAAAATGCTAAAAACTGAGTCAGGGGATGTAAGAAGTGAAATAGAACTAATTTAGAATTTTATAAATTTTTTGTTTCTCTGTTTGTCTGTTTGTACCGGCTAATCTCCGAAACGACTGGACAGATTTAAATGAAATGTTGTATGGTGGTAGCTTATATACCTGGTCAACATATAGGATACTTTTGATCCCGAAAAATTAAAGAGTTCCCATGGGATAGTTAAAAAACCGCACCACGCGGATGAAGTCGCGGGCATCAGCTAGTTGTCTATAATATTATAAAAAATTCTGAACTTCAATGTACAGACGGCATCATCTGTACATTGAAGCTATTTAAAAAAACTACTGGAAGAGACTATATGAACGACGGATAACACGATGCAATTTTTTTAGATTTCTTGTCTGTTTCTCTATTTGTTTGGAATTCACGTAAAAACTACTGGATCGATTTTGATGCGGTTTTCGTTGATCAACAGCAAATTAAAATCTGAGTTTTTTCTATCCCGGGAATCCCGCGGGTATTTTCCCGGTGGTGTATTTTCTGGGATTTTCTAACTTCGAAACCACGTGATATTAGGACCTGCTTAATATGACAGTTTCTATATTAATTAGACAAATTTAGTAGAACAGATGTAGTCATGTATGCCTTTAGTAACATTACTTATCCTGAATTTTTACGGGAATCCTCGGAATTCATTATTCAATCAGTATTTCATTCTAAAAATCCATTGCCCTGCTGAAAATACCCTTTGAATTTATATACTGGTAAAATAAGTGTAATTTACGTTACATGACAAGCATGGACGAAGTAGCTGGCAATTCCCAGTACAACATAGAATTCTCCTGAAGATTCCAAATATCTACTCTGTACCTACGTATCTAATACAATACTGAACCCACCCAGATCACCTTCTAAATCTCGACTATGCATACCAGTTGAAAATAAAAATTGTCTTTATTTATTGCGTTACCTCATCACTTTTACTATAATATAGATTTCTTCACGGTTTCTCTGCCGCGATATATCTCCGGCGAGTGGCTAATTTAGATATACGTATATTAAATCATAAAAAATCGCTCCGTGACCAAGATTTGAAAAGTAAACAAATTTCATCCATAAAAACTTGTTTTTAAAATTGTGTATTTTTACTAAATTATTGACAAAGTTTTGCTTACGTAAAGTTCAAGCCCGTATCGTGTGACTACTTGCATTTTCTAAGATAAACAGTGTCTTATGTTCATGTCACTGAAGTCTCATCTTTACCAAATTTCGTGAAAATTTATTAATTATAATTATTATTTTTATTGTGTCTTGGTCTTATTGAGTATGCACTGTTCGCTACAACTCCATTAATTCTTCAAAGAGTAATTCTGTAACATACTTCTGTATAAAACTTATTAAAAAAAAGACAACTTGATATATAAATAGAATAAGAAACTTAAAGAAAAACAATATTTAGCTAGACGTGTTGCTGGGGAGTTTCTTGTCGCTTCTTCTCTTTAACAGCAATAACACGTTGTGAAGCGGTATACATAAAATAGGAAGAAAAATTAAATTTTAACTTATATATATGACCTTCAAAAAGTGTTCTCCAGTAGAACTTATTTTGAATAAAAAACTTTGAATTTAAATATGAATTTACCTTTTATCCCAAAAAATGGGATAGTCTCTGGGATAAAAATATATTTGTCTCTTTGTTTGTTATGCTTTTACGGAAAAACTACGGACCAATTTAGCTGATATTCGGTATATAATAGGTCGGGGAAAAAGTCTTTTCGCATATAGTATGTATGAACTTGTAATAAGATCTCTTTGGCTATACCATTTGTATCTGGCTGGTTTTGGTATCATTAAAAAGTTTTAATTTTAAAGAAGACAGTTCCAAATTCAAATTAGGAAAATGTGTGATTTTCATTTGTTTTTCTTGTTGTTAAAATGAGTGAATCTAATGAAGAAATTCGATACATTCTAAAATTTTACTACAAAAAAGGTAAAAATGCCACACAAGCCGCGAAAAAATTTGTGATGTTTATGGACCTAATGCAGTATCTGTGATAGTAGCGCAAATTTGGTTTAAGCGTTTTCAATCCGGAAATTTTGATATCAAAGATGCACGTCGTTCTGGTCGCCCTGTTACGGACAAAATTGATGCCATTTTTGAAAAAGTGGAGCAAGATCTGCTTATTAGTAGTTACGATGTAGCTGGAAAACTGGGAATTGACCACAAAACGGTTTTGGCGCATTTGAAAAAAGCTGGGTACACAAAAAAGCTCTATATTTGAGTGCCTCATGAGCTCACTAAAAGAAACCTAATGAACCGTGTACTCATTTGTGATTCTTTATTACGAGATAATGAAACCGAACCATTTTTGAAGAAGCTGATAACTGGTGATGAAAAGTGGATCACGTACGACAAGGAACGTGCGAAAAAGATCGTGATCAAAGGCCGGTCAGGCTTCACGGACTGTGGCAAAACCCGGGTTAACTCGCAACAAGGATCACCACATCACACAGCATCAGCTGTGTGTATAGTGGGATTGGAAGGGCATTATTCATTATGAGCTGTTACCGCCAGGCAGGACCATCGATTCTGAACTGTATTGCGAACAACTGATGAGATTAAAGCAAAAAGTTGAGAGAAAGCGGCCGGAATTAATCAACAGAAGGGGTGTGGTTTTTCACCATGATAACGCTAGACCTCACACATCTTTAGCCATTCAGCAAAAATTACGAGAGTTTGGCTGGAAGGTGTTAATGCATCCGCCGTATAGTCCTGACCTTGCACCTTCAGATTTTCACCTGTTTCGGTCTCTGCAGAATTCCTTAGGCAGTGTCAGGTTAACATCACGAGAGGACTTCCAAAACCACTTGTCGCAGTTTTTTGATCAGAAGCCCCAAAATTTTTATAGCATGTGATCACGTCCCTACCTACAAGATGGCAAAAAGTTATCCAGCAAAATGGCACCTACATACTTTAGTCAAATGTAAATAAACTTTATAAAAAAACCTTTTGAATTTTTATATAAAATGCGAAGAAACTTTTTCCCCAACCTAATATATATAATTTTAATACCGAGAGTGGACAAGGGATACTTTTAATCCCGGATAATAGGACGTTTGGGGATAGATTTAAGTAAATATTATCCCAGAAAGTAGGATAGGTTTTTTTGTGCCATTTTGGTTAATTTGATCATATTGATCATTTTGGTAATTTTGGCGATTTTAGTGATTTTAGTTATTTTGACGATTTTGGTCATTTTTGAGATTTGGGTCAATGGCGATGTTGGTTATTTGTGGCATTGTGGTCATTTTAAACATTTGGATCATTTTTTGCATTTTGGTCATTTTTGGCATTTTCGGCACTTTGACAATTTAGGCATGTTTGCCATTTCTGGCATTTTGATAATTTTTGTACTTTTTCATTTTGGGCATTTTGGTAATTACTAATTTTTGGCATAATTGGCACTTTTGGCATTTTTTGCACTTATGGCATTTCTGGCATTTTGGCCATTTCTGGCATTTTTTGCATTTAGCTAATTTTTGGCCATTTAAGCATTTTTGTTTTTTTAATCATTTATATAGTTTGCAGATAGGTGCACGGGGGATAGATCAATAAAACTAGAAAAGGTTGAAATAGGGGTAGAAAGTTTGTATGGGAGACTAATCATTTCTCAAGTTTAGAAGATATAATAGTTCATTATCTATAAAAAAATGCGACAGTAACTCGATCTGTCTGCCTGTAATCTTTCACGGAAAAACTACTAGTGTTCTGGATCGGTTTTGGTGTAATTTTGTATATATGTAATTTTAATAGTTAAAATAGACGTAGATACTTTTCATCCCGGGAGATGGTTAGTTTGCGATATAAAATGAAGTGAATTTTCAGGAGGCAAATAGTACTGACATATAAATTTAACACAATGTCACCTGTAGGTATTAACGCGTGCTCTTTAAACAAGAGATGCGCACCAGTTTAGCCCGCGGCCTAGCCGCGGGATAAATTGTAGATGACTATAGTTTATCCCGCAGCTAGGCCGATAGATAGATAAATTTGTTTGTAGGAAGTAATTAATATCTTGAACTACTGAACATATTTTGAAAATTCTTTCAACAATGGAAAGCTACATTACTCTTGAGTGACTTAGGCTATATTACATTTTAATTATTGAATAACTTTTTTAATAATATTTTTCCTTTTTAATGACGCCCAGCGAAGTGGGCACAGCAACGTCTGTCAAACATGTAACAGCAATAACGTTACACGCAAGAATTGCGCACATCCTTGTATAAGGCTTGCGAGTTCTCTCGGCGTTTGTGAATTAATTAAAGTTTGCAAAACTAATTAAACCTTGATTCTTGATTTCGTTAAGAAATATATGCGCAGGCAAGCAATGCGCGTGTATTTTTTAACAACACCCAGCTAAGAGGGCACGGGTCAACTAGTATACTATATTTTAAACAATATGAAAAGTACATCTAGAAACTGTAGAAAACAGAATTGAACATAAACAATCGTTTAGGTGTAATGAATTGTAAGTGAAGGGTGGATAAGGTTGGAAGATGGCACCGAGTCCGTGGTTCGTAAGATGCGATTGTCGTCCCCCCCATGTCACGGAAAAGCGGGGAGGATCGATCGCGCCTGTGACGTCACCGTCTTAGCCTTCGTTTTCCCGGCGCTGAGAACAAATTGAACCACTAAGGACACTTAAATCCACCTCTAATCGGCGCATATGGTGCTGCATATAGACTAAAAAACTTAAATAATTAATCGCGAAAATTTAAGAACATACTACTTAATTTGTTTATGAATTATAATTACGTGCCCAAAATGCCGTCAGAAGTAGACAAATATTTAAGATATCTAAAAACATCGAAATAATATGCATAAAAATATTATAACAATGCATAAAGATGTTAATTGTCATTTTTCTGATTAATGAAAACTGATTGTAACTTTAGTATGTGATTGAGGTAAATAAAAATATTTCTGTTAATTTTATTTTGTAATATATGTACTCAAGAATGAAGTTGCCCAACAAGACACCTCAAGTATCTCATATTAGGAGACCTTCGTGCTTGAATAAAATCTTTGTGTTATCATTTAATATTGTAACACAGAAACGGGAATCACTGTTGCTAAATTATTTACTTTTATTATTATTAATACATTAAAAATTAAGTATTACCAGTTAAAATTAATATGTTAACTCTGATATCTTATAAGAAATACCTAAAAATGAAAATTATATCTCATATTTGGCACCTTTACTTTATACTTTAAAAATCATGGATCTTAGTTCTCCCGATACTGAAGGCGACCTCCAGATTGCCTCGAGGGCCTCGTCCAACAATCGCAATCGCCGCGGGGTCGGCCGCTTGCCGCGCTGGATGGCACTTGAAACCCCGCTGAGATTCGCTCAAGTGCACGACTGCCTTAAGGACAAGAATGACGTCAGAGATATTTTAAAATATAACTGATGTCTCGCTATTATCACGCTGACTTTTCGATTTTGTTAAAAATCAACCTCTTCCTTTAGTTTGACGTTTAACATTCCTTCACAGAAATTGACAAGCAACACTATGAGTTGGGGTAATAATACAGCGTGTATTTTATTTTTTCAAAATTAGCCAATTTAATACTTACCGGGCAATTTGATTTTTCTGAAATCTAATGATACTACCCTAGTATTTATCAAAATAAACTCCGAGATTCCTTTTAAGAATTTTTCGCTATATCTTTTAGTTCCAGACTTGGCAATAGAAGTCCACTTGAAAAATTGAACCTGTATAAAGCCACTTTATACAAACGTGCCACGAATAGGTACTGTCTGTTCCGAGTAAAATGGGGAGGTCCCAACCTAGCAGTTAAACTTTTATGGGCTGGTATTATTATGTTCTATTTCATTATAGGATTATCCCAGACGAAGTAATAAATTCATACAGGCTTTAACGGTTTCGCCATTATTTTAATTTGAAAATGATTTAATATAATCCAGACATTATGGCCCTATAAATTAGTTGCAGAAGACAGTGTGACACCTCACTTTATGTGAAAAAACTTTTATTGCGTAGCCATATGATATTAGAATTTGTGGTGTAATCTGAGGTGGATTTACCAGCAAGCTGAATTGGCTGGAGCCTAGGGTGCCAGATTCTAGGGACGGCTTTGGGGCCGAAAGTAATGTTTCACCACTTACATACATTTTTCACTGGATATAGTTGGCGTAGGTAATTAGGTAGTGCATAAATCATAAAGTAATAATGTTATTGACAAAAGAAAATGTAATTGATATGATTGTGAACATAATGTAAGTCGTGGTAGCGTAATGGCTAGCGCAGCGCACTCGTCCCAATCTCAAGGAGCGCGGGTTTGTATCCTGACTGGAACGCATGCACCACTTAAGCAGTTTTCTGACCTAATGTACATACTACTCTGTCAAAAAAGTACCGGGAAAAGATCAATAATACACCAAATGTTACTTATTCATTCAAATTTATAATATCACCTTCAAAGTATGCTCCTTCAGAAACGATACACTTACGCCAACGAATAATCCAATCATCAAAACATTTTATAAACGCTTTTTCCGGAATTGAGTTTAGTTCTTGTCGCGAATTCTTCTTTGGGTCTTCCACCGAATGTAAACGGGTGCCACGAAGTGCTAATTTGAGTTTAGGAAAAGAAAGAAGTCGGCTGGAGCCATATCTGGTGAATAAGGTGGTTGCTCGATGGTATTTCTAGAGTTTGATCAAAAATTCATTCACAATGATAGCCTTGTGCGAAAGCGCATTATTGTGGTGCAAAATCCAAGAATTTTCTTTTTCTCTTAAACGCCGCATAACGCTCATATAATATACCTAATTTACCGTTTTACCTTTCGGTAAGAATTCCGACTGCACAACACCGCGATAGTCAAAGAAATCAGTCAACATGACTTTGACTTTTGATAGACTGGCGTGGTTTTTTCGGTTTCGCTTCAGTTGGAAGGCGCCACTCCGAAGCTTGTTGACTAGTTTGTATGTCAAACTCGTAAACCTACGTCTTGTCTGGTGACAGTAACAATGCGTTACATGAATGTTGGGTCGGAATTGAGTTGTTCTAGCATGTCCTCAGCGACTCTTATACGATTGAGTTTTTGGAGAAAATTCAGGTCTTTTGAGACTGGCCGAGCGGCAACATGTTTCATACCCAAGTGATTATTTAAAATGATACGGATCGACTCGTGAGACACAGAAAGTTCAGCGACTATTTCTCTCAAACTTGAATGAGGATTTTCAGTCACTATTTCCTTCACTTTGGCGATCTTAACTTCAGTTCAAGACGTTGATGGCCTACCAGGGCGAGGTAAATCTTCCAGCATATCTCGGCCACTTTTGAACGCTTTGTACCACTCATAGCCACGTGTTTTTGATAAGTCGATTCACCGTAAGCCTTCTGTAACATGTTCAGTGTCTTCGAACACGAAATTCCATTGGCGATGCAAAATTTAAGACAAACTCTTTGTTCGATGTTTTTGTCCATTATGAAATTCGCAATACCTACACACTAGATATGATCTAACTAAAAACAGCACTGTATTTAATCTAAATGACCGATGCAACTCAAACTCCGCGCCAAAATGAAAAACAGTTGTTCCAATCTATCAACAAAAAATTGAATTTGGAACCATAAACAAATCATCCATTCCCGATACTTTTTTGGCAGGATGTATTGTTACAATTACCATGTGCTAGTGAAGGAAAACATGGTGATGAAACCTGCACATCGAGGTAATCGATGTGTCAAACTTGCCAAGCCGCTTTGGATAAGTGGAGTGGATTGTCCGTATATTGTCCGTTATGGGCTGTTATTATTATTATATGATTGTGAACTACCACTACCCACGTAGGGGTGGCAAAATATGAATAACCTACTGGCGGCAAATGTGTAAATCCACCACTGGGTGTAGTGGTCTAAACGTTAGTTTAGTTTTAAAACAGTGGGACGTTACTTTTATGTGTGATCAGCCCCAGTTACGTACAATATGCTTAGTTTTATCTTTTCATTTTGATAAACTTACATCATGGTCTTTTTTATGTATGTATGTATAACTTAAGGATATATAAAGAATTTGGTTTCCAATAAAAATGTATAGATGTTTTTCTTTTTCAAATATAGTACGTACATAGTTTGTTAATGTCGTGTTTTTTTGGGTCACATGAAACATTAAACTCATCACCCGCCAGTTCTTCCTAATGTCGCTTAAAACAAATAGCCCTTTACCCGTTGATAATTATAATCTGTTTTTATCTGTCAATTTATTTATTTATATCTTGCATACTGAGCTCGACGATCCAGTTTGGCGTGGACTATTATATTCTTTCTTCACTGCCCAGCTGTTAAATCGCTTTATTTAGTAGATATACATGTGATAAAAATGTTTGTTATGATACGAAGATGTATGTATACAATAAAATTTATGTGTACTAATATTATAAAGAGGAAATATTTGAATGAATGAAAACTCTTTATTGTTCACCATAACTTAAACCTAGACATTTAATATAAATACATTTCCTTTAGAACAATAGGCGGCCTTATCGCTTGGCTTATAGCGATCTCTTCCAGGCAACCCGGTGTCCAAGGAGACATTACAAGAAAAATTAAATAATATTTGGTGGTTTAACTAAATTAAAACTAATCGTAATTAAAGGAAAAAAACAAAATAATAAACTAATATAGATATACATATACATAATTAAATATAGATTATAATTATATAAATTACATATATTTACATGCGAAGAATAATACAACAACATTTGTATTTTGGTAACGAATAAACTCAAAAACTACTGGACCGATTTCAAAAATTCTTTCACCGTTATAATGCTACATTATTCCAGCTTAATATAGACTACATTTATTACTAGAAAAGAATAGGGAACCCTACTAAAACTGCAATAATGTAACCCAAGATGTAAATAATTAGTGTTTGAGTGGGTCCTGGGATAGCTTAGATTCACAATTAGACCCGGTTGGTGGCGCTTGAGTCGGGTTCTAGATTTTTTATTTTTCAGGGCAGAACAACGTCTGCCGGAACCGCTAGTACTTATTCCATAAAATTTAAGGGATCAATCGAGATGTATATGCGAACTTTATATTAAGAAGTCCCGGTAACTACTGTAATACATATATAACCTCCATATTGTCTTACCTCCAGAAATAGGTTTTAGGTCGACCGTTTTCTGGTTCAATTAACTCTTTGTATTGATTCTAATTGAGTTTCACTTGATTGCATTATGAATTTTACAGTCGTCAGAGTATTGAACTTGAAGATTCCTGGATATAATGACGTATGCTAAAATAGGATTTTAGAATATAAAAAACATTATGCCGGACCCAAATTATTGCCAAATGGAAAAAAAGACATCATAGATGAAAGAATATGATCGGTTAGTTTTAACTTACGTGTAAATTTTAAAAGTCTTCTGTAGAACTAAGTAGACTTTGTGGTAGGTACACAACCGAGACTCGTGACTGAGATATCTGTAGAATAGAATGTATACCACATAATATTGTTTGGGGTTTTGTAACCTTTCTAACAAAAACGGGGCTTTTATACTGTCGCCATGTCCATCTGTATATTTGTTTTATTGCACGAGTTCAGCAGATAGGCGGACCAGCCCATCTGATGGAAAGCCGTTATCATAGCCTATGGACATTTATTTTAACACCAAAGACGCTACCAATGTGTTGCCGCTCTCTAAAAGGATACTGGAAGGATACTGGAACCTGGCCACTAATACCGAAACGCAACTCAAGGTTGTTATGGCGCTACATTTGGATCAGTGATAGCCATCCAGCCGGGCAAATGTCCGACCACCTGGCTATGGTTTGTTTTGTCGCTTCTTAAGACAGGTCGCCCGGCCGCAGGAAATTATATTCTTTCTCCATTCCTGCACGGATAAAATGTATGTCTTATTGCCATTAATCTCAGCAACTACTGGGTCTATGTTATAGGGTTCTGTAGTTTCTGAGAAAGATTGCTGTTATATCCAAAGACAGACAGATCGATTTGACGGCTTTATATAAGCTCCGTTCTTGCCAGAACGGTTACGAAACCTCAGAAAGTAATAAAAACTGCATTACGAGTTTAATGATACTCTTTATAACATGCAACTAACTCGAAAACTTTCAAAAATAAATGTTGATACTTGTATGTATGGACAACAACGTACCGGTATAACTGTAAATAGTTGTAATGATAAACCAAAAATAACTGCGTTTATTTAATGTGCATAATTGAGAATGTTGTTAACGTGTTCACAAGTACATATGAATTAATTTGTATGTTACAGATGGAAAGTTTGATAAAAGAAATGCAAGATCCAGAAACAGGCGTACCAGTAAGAAGTCAAAAACTATTTCTCAGTGTTATTCCATCTGCTTTTATGGGTAAGACATTATTACTTTTTTTACTAAATATAATTTTGCATGGTTTGCGTAATTATATGTAGATCCTTTTGTATGGCAGTGAAGCTTAGCCTGTACTTGTGCGACACAAGCAAGAGCTGCGTGTCACAGAGATGAATATGTTGCGATGGATGTGTAGTCACGCGGAAAGACCGCGTCACAACAGAACTCCCACATCCGCGACAGTCATCGTATCCGGTATACGACCACATTTTACGCAGACCGGCGGATTATGTGGGGAACAAATATCTAGCCATGCCGCTTCCGCCTGATCCCAATCGAAGGGGTAGATCTAAGAAATGTTGTCTTGACGTTGTGAAAAATAACATGCGTACCAATGGTCTCAAAAGGGGATGCCGAAGACGGCGCGAAGCCGAGAAGAAAAAATAGTAAAGCGTATCTTGAGCGTCGAAGCAAACGCTTCGAACGCAACCGTGATTTACCGCTCGGGTGATGGTGATGATGATGATGTGTATATAGTGTTGATAGATAGTTACCCACTAGAGTCTGTAATAAATATTCAAGTTTTAAAATGTTATGTTGTACTAAAAATGGCCCTTGGTAAAGGCTAGACCCCTGTCATGAACCGACCGAGCATCAGCCATTTTTAAATAATGTGCTGACGTCATAAAATAGAATTTTTGTGGCTACTTGAAAAAAAAAACGACCACTGACAATTATCAAAAATTCTCTATATAAACAAATTTCTTTGCATAAGAATAATTAACATACATAAATAATGATACAACTATTGTATGTATAAAAAACTGTATAAAAATAAGTTTCGGGTAAAGAAAACTGCAATACATAACACTTTTAAGTTTCCCAACAAAAACGTCAATTCTTATTATAATTTACTTCATTCCATAATTTTCAGGTGGCTTCTCACGAGTAATTTGAAATCCGTGGGTATCTCATGAAAACGATCTCAATTTCTGAGATAAAAAGTACCCTATATTTATTCCCGCTATAGTAAGTAGGTATATAAAAAATACTAATAACAGCCCATAACGTCTCACTGCTGGGTTCGGGCCTACCAATTTTTTTTAAATATTGCAAAGTTTACCTTTATGCTGATGATACTCAGATATATATTTAATTTAAACTAGCTGATGTCGATTGTGCTATTTCTAAATTAAACCAAGATTTGTCTAGAAAGCTGTGTGGTCTAAAAAGAATTGCTAGTGTTAAACCCGTCCAAGACCAAATACCTCGTTTTTGGGAGTAAAAATAATTTAATAAAATTCAACCCAACAGTTACAGTTATGCTTGATGAAGTTTCTACTGAACGAGTTTACGAAGCCTGAAACCTAGGTCTCTACGTTGACAGTGAACTCAGATTCGAAAGTCATGTAGCCAAATCAGTCAGATCTTGATTTTATATACTTAAAATATTGTATATGCCATATTTAAATGAGAGTCTAAGAATCCAACTAGTTGAGTCACTAGTCTTGTCCCAGCTTAATTATTCCGATATAGTTTTTGGTCCTCGGCTACTGAGCAGAACACAGAGACTTATCCAACGATTACAGAACGTGTGCGCACGCTTTTGCTTTAACATTCCTTTTAGAAATCATGTGATGCCTTTTATAAACCGATGCTCAATGTTAAAAATGAAGCATCGCCGTAAACTACATCTTGCTTGCCTGCTTTTCGGAGTGGTTAAGCATCAAGCTCCACTGTATTTGTATGAAAGCTTTCCTGGTTCAGTTTTCAAAGATCCAAATGCTGGAACAATATCCCACCCCTTATAAAAATATAAAGTATTCATGAATTTAGACTCAAACTGAAAAAGTTCTTATAGGACCATCAAGTGCGCCAGCCCGATCTTATTCATAATACCAGTGCTATATGATGGTGCGCATGTGGAGGGTATGCCTGATAAATCCTGACTGTGTTAGGTTATGTCGTGTGTTAAATGTTGTATTATTTATTTAAGTTCTTTTCTATCGCTCTTTTTAAATTTTGTAGATAATAGGTAATAATATCAATTTATATAAGTAATATGTATTTAGTCTTCTAATATTTAGTTGATGTTGTTACGGTATTTTTTTTTCTTTCTATTTCTATTTTAATCGTTGTATGTTCACTTCATATCTTTTTCTTATTTTCCTGTGTCCGTGTATGTCACTAATGGACATTGAGATATAAGCTAAAATGGCCTTAGCGGAAGAGCAGCGCTGGTTATCTTAACCGGCAATTTTGCTGAGCTAAGACCAATTTAGGACTACATTTACTTATTGTTTTTATTTACATAGTTTAAGTGGTTTTTATTCTAGTTCTAAATCAATATTTTTCTTTCTTTATTTTTGGGAAACGGACGATATACCCGCCACGCTTGTCCAATGCGTTTTGTGGCCATTTCCTATATCTTACTATATTCACGTGCCACGCTACCATAGATTGAATTTTGATATTACTTGTGTGAAGCTTATGTTAAATTTTATCCGATAAATAGGTAAGGCAAATGAACGGTCGGTAAGATGTGAAAGGAAAAACGACACGTTTCTTTATCGCTCATGTAAAAATGAAAGTTAAATCCGCTTATCTCGCTTTAATAAAAATCTAAAGAAGTGTACGTCGTAAAGAGACGTATCTAGACATCATATTTAAAATGATACCGTCTACCGAGTACTTTGCTCTATACACGTCTAACCGTCTTCACCGTCTGATTACATAATCAATAGTCTTGCGGACGTTCACTGTGCTTTGCCAATTTCTTTTATACCTCTATCTCTATATGTATGTATTTAATTACTTCAAAGTCTCATATTGTTGCTAACTATTAACTAAATATGTATTATATAGACAGGATTAGAACATGAGAATTAATACATTGCTTAACTTTTTTTTAATGTATCGATCGTGTTGTGTATACCTGTGTGATCTCTCTTAAATAAATTAATAGTATTTTTTTCTTTAAATATCGTTTTGCAAGATTTGTGTTTCTAGCCAGTATCAAGCATCACGAGTGTTCAAGTTTTTAAATAATCTTCAAGTAAAAAGCATCAACCAAATTATGGGTCTTTGACCGACACCAAACGAGGGAGTTCTTATGGCAGGACAAATAAAAGCATTTCACTAAATAGCTGACATTATAAACGCAAATACACAAATCGCATATCCTATAACTATTGGTCACCTTTAACTAACGCGATCTATATTCAAAACAATTTTTTTTCTTAGGACAAAATTAAATGGAACAAAAGCAATAGGATGCTTTTTCTAAGTACTATTGGGTTGAAAATTAATTTATTAAAACATTAAATTAGCAGTTTGGGCTATTATTTTAAAATAATAAAGATGTAGATAAATAGACATATTCTATAGGTTTTTTTGTGTGGTCTTGTATTAATATGTGAAGTTAAATAGTAACAATGGTTTAAGTCATTCGTCTGAGAAATTCCCGGTGAATAGAGGTGTGCCTCAAGGATCTATATTGGGCCCAATTCTTTTTATTTTATATTCAGCTGACATTCAAAACCATATAAAACATTGCAAATGCCACTTCTATGCCGATGATACGCAGATATATATACCTGCAAGCCATCTGAAGCTGACATGGCAATATCTAAACTAAATGAGGATCTTAGTCGAACAGCCACTTGGTCTAAAAATAATTCTTTATTACTAAACCCAACTAAAACTAAATATATATTATTGGGCCCAAAATTTCAACTTTCAGCTCTTATGCCAACACTAAAAATCGCATTCCATAAGCCAATCGAACGAGTATATAGTGCACGAAATTTGGGCATGGAAATAGATAGTGAGCTGAGATTTGAAAAGGATGTGGCTAATTCAGTAAAGAACTGCTTTTACAAACTCAAAGTTTTGTACAAGATAAGGCCTTACTTATCTGAACAACTGCGTGTTCAGTTAGTGGAGTCGCTAGTTTTAGTTTGATGAAATTACGCTGACGTTGTTTTTGGCCCTCGCTTGTAGCTAAAACTCAGCGGCTCGTTCAGTGAGTTCAAAATGCTTGTGCTCGATTCTGCTTCGACATTCCATTAAGAGGTCATGTAACACCATACTTGAATAAGCATTCAATCATGAAAATGCTCCACCGTCGCAAGCTACACCTGGCGTATCTTCTCTTCGGGGTCATTAAGCACAAAACCCCACGTTACTTATATGAGAAGCTCTCCTGGGTATCAAGCCGTAGAATGGTTAATTCTAGGACGTGTGCGATACAACTCACTTCTGAGCGCCATTGTACAGCCGGCTTCCGCGGGAGTTTTCGTTACGCAGCATCAAGGTGCTGGAATAATATTCCACCACCTATTCGAAATTTGCAACATCTTAATGGGTTCAGAACTAAATTGAAGATATTTTTAAAAGAGCACCAACGTTCGCAACGCGAACTAAAACTATAAATTATACTGTATTTATATAATTTGTCCTGAATAAAATTATTTTCTTTCTTTTATTTAATTCCTTTTTTTTAATCTAATTTTCCAATATTGTATGAAATATATTATATTATGATTTTCTTATAGTTGTATGAGCCAAATACGTAACACTTTTTTGTGGAAACTTAGCTGATGTATGTTTTAATTATGTTTTTTATATTGTAAGAATGATAAATATTGTATGTTTCCCAAATAAACTAAATAAATAATAAAACTTTGTTCCAGGTTATGATCTTGTCGAATGGCTAATGGAACGGTTTAATCTTGATGAAACTAGCAATGGTGAGTGTTACCTAATCGGGATTGGAACCTGCGCATGGTCACGCCGCAGAACTCCCGTAGAATCTAGCTATAGCGAGAAGCCCAAGTATTCCCAGGTTTCGTTATGTAGGTAGAGCTATCACACTCGTACGCATTACGCATGTTTGTGGTCTTGCTGCTATGCCTGACTGTGCCCGCTGCATTTGATGATGATAATCTAAGTTAAACATTTTAAACTAACAGCTAAAATCGCGCAATTTTGTGAAACGTCTTAGATTTTATTATGTGTCGTATGTCACTTCCCATATAGTTTTCTTACGGTGTTTTTTGTTATACACTACCGGTCCAGGCTAAAATTTTGATAGTGTTTTGGACACCTTCCTTGGATCTACGAACAACTAAATACTTCGGTATTCGTTGCTATTTAGCGTCTGGATGGCTAACATCCCTGGCTTAGAGAATGCCGCCATAACAACCTTGAGTTTGTTCCGGCGTTATTAACCAGGTTCTAGTATCTCTTTAGAGAGCAGCAGCACATTGGTAGCGCCTATGATGTTACATATTTCCATAAGCGACGGTAAACGCATTGCATCACGTGGGCCGTCAGCCTGTTTACCGAACTCGTGCAATACAAAAAAGATTTGGAGGGAACTTCCCCCCGCACTACAACACGAGGTTGTTTAAGAATGGCGTCATAAAAGATCTTCGTGGTCATCAATGCGTTAGCGACGCCCCTAACGTATATAAGCGACGACTGTCATTTTCCATTACGTAGGCCGTCTGCCTATTTGCCTAATCAAGGCAATCAAAATTCCAAAGACGCTTCCCATGACTCTGACAGCGTTGGGTTATCGGCAAAATCCCTATTGTAATACCTGTGAAATACCTATAGCTGTTGTCCAGTCGAATTCTTTTTATCTGCAACTAAATTGTTCAGAAAATTTTAATTTAACTACTGTGATAGTCTTACTTTATTAACAAAATGTTACCCGTGTAACTATTAACAGTTTTACACAACTAATCATTCCTCCCGACGTACCTGCGCAGTAGACCAATTTTAGTAGCTCTGGCAGTGTGCGAATCGAGTAAGCGGAACAAAGCTATAAATGCATAGTATTGCATAGCGAGCTATACTGCCATTTCCGCTTGCGAATAAAGCTCAATGTAGATTATTTACATATCAGTAATGGATCTGCACTTTTTTGCGCAAACGAAAACTTCCTATCGGAATTATAAGTTGTCTAAAACTGTATATGCTGTTTTAGCTATGGCCTGGCTTTAATAGAAAAATATGACAATTATGCAGTAAAATAGTAAATTCAATATAAAATAGAACGTCAATTCCAACCTAGTCCAAAGCGCTCATGGCCTTAGTATCGTCGCTGGCTGTTAATACTCCAAGCCTTACATGTTATGTTGAAAGTTTCATCTGTATGTTTACTTTACTTATTTTTTTAAAATTTCAGTTGAAGCAATAAACTTAGCAAACCAACTCTGTCAGTACGGTTACTTCTTTCCTGTCAACGATTTGAAAAACCTCGTGTTAAAGGATGATTCTTCGCTCTATAGATTTCAGGTAAGATAAGTTTGAAAGTATCCATACTTTATATTGTAAAAGTAAAGCTACAAACTGACTGTAGACTATCATTGTTATCAGAGGGAAACGTGTCCAGAAGGCTGGCTGCATTGACACGCTGGATGCTGATGCTAATTCGCTGTGCGAGCCTTTTGAGCATGATTCCCTCTGGCAGTGATGTGGTGTACATAGTGTACAATTAGCTTCTGGACTTATTTTTATAATAACAACATTTATAATATTAAGTTTGGAAAATGTATAATATAGAGCTTTCGTTGTTATATCGTTATTAATGTTAAGGTAGTTTGGGTATGTAGAAAGAATGAATGAAAGTTGATGAAGTGAAAAGTGTTTCTCAGGATCGTAGCAGTAAATAATCATGACAATATATGTATGTAGAGCTTTTGTATTCGTATACCAAGTGTTGTAGATTAAATACTTTTTTTTGTATATTGTAATACTGGCCACTTTATTTTAATATTATTGCAATTTAAAGAAAATCGAGTTGGTTGCGATTCGAACATTGGAAAACAATGGCGTTTTGTTTTATTTAGTCCGTTTTAATATACAGAAACGTTCAATAGAAATATTTAGTTACTTTACATAAATGGTACCCGAATTACTCCTACCATGTATTTTTATCGAAAATTTTTAGTTTTCAAGTTATTAATTTTATAATGATTTTTGGAAAATATCGATTGCAATGACTTTGAGTATTTTTTATTTTTTGTTATGATTATTTGGGAGTTTTTTTATGTAACTAAGTCCTTATGAATTGTACTTTTACAAGTACATCAACATAAGTTACAAAAATTGTACGTCAAAGTGAAAAAATTACTAGGAGCTAATCAGACTCGAATATTCAATCTAAAATTAAAAATTGAAAAAGGCAATTTCACAGTATCGGAGTATCTTTAAAAATTGCGCAGGAATCTAAGCTACAAAAACAAAAAACAAATATAACAATACAAACGTTTGATAGCCATTTTTTACTTTAATAGTTCTTAGGTCGAAATTTCGAAAAGTAAAAATTTTGTTTAAAAAATTAAATTTGGGCAATTTTGTCTTTCTTTAAGTTGATTAATATTAAAAATACGATATTCAACAAAAATAGTTATAATCTTGCAAATAACTAGATATTTATCATTTTTTTATGAATAATTTTGTTTTGAGCAGACTTCGTGAAAATTATAACACTTTATTGGGTTGCACGTATTAACCTCTTTTCCATAAATACTATGACTCAAATAAAGAATATTACACTCTCTCTGATACAATCACGGTTAGTAGGCCCCAGTATTGTGTCTGTGATTTTACTTTTATCTTATATTGTACTTGTATCTTTTTTTATGAAATAAATTAAAACGAAGTTGATTGTGAAATAAATAAATTATTTTACAACTGATTCTTTTTTTTTAAACTACTGAACGTATACGTATGAAACTCGGTACAGAGGTGGCTTATATCCCGAGTCAACACTTAGGATATTTTTTATCCCAATAAATCATGTTGTTTCCATGGAATAGACGGATTAGTAAAACAGTTGGTGCTGCAATCGCATTTTTCAATTCACTAACAAATACCTACGTTGTCATAAACAACATATCCATTGTATTACTTCAAATCAGGTTGGCTTCGACTCACCTGTATGTTTTGCTGAGCAGTTATCTAGGCTGTATGGACTTAGTTTCTTTGTTGTTATTATTATATGTAAAAGGCCAAAATAAGTTATTATGTAAGTAAAATAAAGCAACTGCCTAGGTTTGACAAGGGCGTAGTCGCGGGGAAAAGTCTAGTAAATTAATAAAACACGTTGTTGTTTAACAGAGTCCGTACTATTGGCCGTGGCAAGCGCCCCGCGTGGCTGGCGGCGGTTCTAGCGCGCCCACCCTTGGACCTGACAACGTTGAGTACGCCATCTACCTCGTGAAGCGCACCCTGAGAAACAAGCAGCGGCACGCACTCGAAGAGTACGAGCAGGAGGCCCTTGCGAACCTCAGGAAGAACCTCTCCGCTAAGTGGGACTTCATCACGATGCAAGCCGAAGAACAGGTCTATTCATAACGATATTGATGGCTTTTATTCCTAATATTATCAGAAATATTTTATTCATAACAACGTTACACGTCAATTTTAATAATATAATTATAGTATCTATTGAGATAGGCTATAAACTACTCACGACTCTAAAAGGTGAAACCAGTTCCTGGGTCGTATTTAAAATGAATTTACGGATAGTGAGTCCATTGTTCTTTTGGGCAGTTTATTGTATATCATCTCATGACAGGTGTCACTCTGCCTGCTTTCCTTATATATTGCGTTTTAAATGTCTCATGTCATTCCTATGCTGAGTTTGCACGTCGCTATGCATGGTATACGTATGAACGTTTAGTCGCACAATAAAAGAATACAACCATAAAAGATAATAATATAACGGATAACTCTGTCCGCCCGGCGGAAGGGATAAAAAAAAGATTAATAAGTCTAGTGCGATCCATGTTTCCATATCCATATCGCACCGTTGTGGCTTCGTCCTATTTCTTCAGTTTACGGTATACTAGAAATAGGTAGTCCATTTTAAAAATTATTTGTAGGTTAATGTTTATTTATTCCCATTTCGAAATAACGTAAAGAGTATATCTTTTTCAAATTCGCATCTTGAATAAAATGGGTTTTTACGCATATACCTTTTCACGGATGTACACCATTTTACATAAAAACAATAATGTTTATTATATGCTTATATGCTTTACAGATTAAAGCAATTTCTTAAAATTATACAGTCAAATTAACATAGATAGGCATAAAGTAATACCAAAATAGTTTTCTTCTCCGGTGGGATTCAGTTTGAATAAAACTGTTAAATTTGAATTAATCTTTATTGAAATTAGGGAGTTAAGTGTACCACCGCTTTCAAAACAATTTTAGTTACTGTTAAACGAGAAAAAGCGGCATATACAAACTCCCCATCGAGATAATATTTTCTTTATTTTATATTTTGTACTATATAATTATTGTAAAACACTTCTATAAACATTAATATCTTAACGGAATATAAATATTTTTGTAACAGGAAACTGCACGTACGTAAACATACTACTAATACGTAAAAAATATGACATAAACAAGTTAAGATTATTAAAGTTCTATATTTAAAAATAATATATTATGGCCAGTACCAAATCTTATCAACCACAATAAGAACTTCTTGTGTTGGAGATTCCGACAATCTATACACAAGCTACGTCCCATCAGAGACTCACAACGACCACGTTCAGGACCGCAATTTTACCCGTTCCACTTGCTTGCCGGCGTTACAATCGTAAACCCAAGTGGAACGGTTATACGACCTACCTCTTGACATGGTCGTTGTGAGCTTTGTATAAACGAAAATGATGACGTCATTGGTAACGTTTTCGCCACAACTACAACGACCGCAGTCGCCTTGTGGAACGGCTAACGGAGCATTTTGGGCGTTGTGAGCTACTAATGGAACGCCCCGATATATAATTGCTTGGCCTTGCTGACTGATTGACTGACATATAAACGCACAGCCTAAACTTCTGGGACTGGGATCATAAAAAATTACATGCTGGTGGCTTCTATACTGTAGGTATGCACTAAGAAAGGATTTTTGAAAATCTAACCCCTAAGGGTGTGAAAAGGGGAATGAAAGTTTGTATGAAAATCCGTCATTTTCAATATAAGAAGCACGATATTTCATGTACCTACTTCTGGTAAGAAATAAATGTACACATGTATCCCTGTTTTTCGAAATTCAACCCTTAACTTTTTTGACTACTCATACTGAAAAATTTTATCTACGAGAGCGAAGCTGCTGCAACAGCTAGTTATGTATAGACCTTCATAGTCCTATTTTTAAATTGCTTTTTTAAAAGGTCCTCCTTTTGTGTATACCAAAATTAATTTTGAAATGCAGGTCCGTCTTGCCAAGGAAAGGAAGAAGGGTGATAAAATAGTGAGCGATAGCCAGGAGCGCGCGTACTGGCGCGTGGCGAGACCGCCGCCCGGCGTGCCCAGTGCGCTGGAGCCCTGCCCCGTGCCCGTGAGGGTCCGCCACCCCAGGCCCAAGAAGCGCACCATCCACCAACTGCAAAGAGAGGTAAGTGCCCAACAAACTTACCTCTCACCTGTACATATTATAAACACCTTTAATTCGTAAACGCGTCTTTTTGTCCAAATTTTTGTGGTCCAGCTACTATACATCCCTGTTATTCATAATACTTATACGAGGTTTATGGACTCACTAAAAGAGTATTTTTAATTCACAACACTTTTTAACAAAGTAGTTGATCGATTAATGTCGGGATTTTTCTATATATGTATTACACTAGGGTTTCCCCTCGCGGCTTCGCCCCGGGTCAAATCCTTGTAAGTAACCCTTGATTACTTAGCCAGCAAGCTTTCATTCACACAGGTTACATTGAATTGAATTTTTATCTAAGCGCTCTTCGGCTACTCGTTTACAAAATATTGTTTTTCCCGAAAAGGTCTGAGATGCACTGTAAGAAAGTTTAAACTTTGCCCCGAATAGACTTCATACGCGTGTTAAGGAAGTTACGATAGTGTTATGAGTAATATACAACGGGCTACTCTGGGACCGATCCCGGATACTCAGACCATAGTAAATAACGGAGAAAATTCGTTTTCCGAAATTTACCATGCCAGGAATCGAATCCGGAGCCTCTGCGTTACAGCGAGGCAAGCCGTCAAAGTCATAGTCCGCTTAACCACAGAGGCCGTCATTATGGTTTCTTAATATTTTAAAATAATTGAGAGTATTAAATTCTCGGATTCCTATTAAAAATATGTAACATACTTAATTATATGTTTGATGGTATTAACGCCATCTAGTGTAAAAAGATGCAACGCTGATCCCCTCAACAACACTTTGTTAACAATTTAAATAATTATATTTTTGGAAATGATGCTACAAGTGGCTATGTATAGTTGCTGGACTAAAAACGAACTTAACAAAATTGACAAATTTGATTCACTTCACTTCAATTATATAAAGTCCGCCTGTACGCACTGATTAAATAAAGATATACTTTTTCATATTTGCCAAACTATATAAAATACATTAACAACAAGCAGGCGTTTATATTTAAATTCTATTGTAAATAAATGAATCACTTTTCTTCAGTATAAAATATTACTAAGTATGTATATTTAGTATTTTCACTACCCTTGTAGCTTATATTGCGTGTATGGTGGGTCGAGGTAAGGAGGACCCTCTTATATGGGTGTCAAACTAAAAACGAGAAAAGCGGAATGAAGTACATAATATGTCACGAACCCACCAGAATGGCGCTAGTGTAGGCAAAGAGTATTAATGATAGGAACTTATTGTAGACGGAGTGCATTATGTTATGTTTTCTACTTAACATAATGCACTCAATTAAATTTTCAAAGATATTTATTAAGGGAGTGAAAATTAAATAAGTAAAATACTTTTTATCATCTTGCGAAACGTATCCAATTATATTTTGTAAGAGCGGACAAAATTACATTAGAAGTTTGTACAAATAAAAGGAGCCAAATGGCGCAATAATTTTTGAAAGAAACGGTAACTAAAATTATTTCCATCAGGATATTTGATTGTAAAATGACAAGATGGTATTTTAACGCCTGTTATATGTAAATATTGTTAGAATTTATAGTAACATGTGTCCGCAGCCCTATTTTTTTTAATTTTTAATAATTCTTTAAAGTAATTTTATAGTATTTAAAGTGATTGCACCAATCACAATGGGGCAAAGGTCTCTTTTGTACCGCATTAAGTTTTAGTGCTTTCTTTAAAATTTACCCTGTAGCTACTCTAGCGCCACCCTAATTGTATACCTTTTGACAGAAATCTTTTCATACTGTTTTTCTTAGCTCTACCCTCCATAATTGCGTACTTCACTTCCTTTAATTTCTACGTTCTAATACTTCTAGATTGAACATCTAAAAGCGAGCCTGGACCGTACGAGAGTGAAGACTTCCATTGCCCTTGAGGCCCTTTTGGCCTACTCGGAGACCTTCGCTCCCTACGATCCCTGGCTCACCCCGCCGCAGCCCTCCAACCCTTGGGTCAGCGACGACACCCTCTTTTGGCAAATTAACAGCCCTCTGTGAGTTCGACACCCACGAATCCAACACTAACTTAACATATCGCACGCTTAATCCCATACTGACACTATCCAAAAAAGTGAATTTCACAGGAGAGCCAAAACACTTTTTTGTAAGCATGAATATCAGTATTACACACTATATGCATTATTACAATGCCTTATAGTGGATATTTCTGTTACTTTTAAACCATGTTTTACGGTAGATGGCATTGAAAGTCGATTTGACAAAATTTTGTATAGGATCAGTATTGGATTAAGCGTGCGATATACCTTCTATCTATGTAGTTATTTGTAAATATTTATTTACTTGCTATAACTATTCTTCACTTTAAATTTTCTTTATTAAATTCTCATTTATTATCTCAATGTTACAAATTCACTTGAGTGTTTAGCCATCAATCAAATTATCCCAATTAAGATCTCCAAACTGATTTATAATTGTCATTATTTTTTACAGTGTGGAAGTACCGAGTGAGAAACGAGTACAGCGATGGGCACTGTCTATTGAAGAATTGGTTTCGGACCCAACTGGATTGCAAGAGTTCACTAGTTTTCTTCGTAAGGAGTATTCACACGAAAATATCCGATTCTGGCTCGCAGTTATGGACTTACGTAGAAGTAGCACAAAACAAATACCAAAGAAGTTAGGGGAGATTTATGAGTAAGTGCAATTTTTATTCATAGTTCTCATGCGTACCAAGTTCGCGTCATCTATAGGGTGTCCGAGACCGACTCCAGAAGTGTTTGTTTGGTATAAATCGTATCTTTTATTTCTATTGCCTTAAGCAGGCAAACAGACAGACAGCCCACCTGATGAAA
The DNA here is from genome assembly GCA_039645545.1 of Dendrolimus houi. Lineage (NCBI taxonomy): Eukaryota > Metazoa > Arthropoda > Insecta > Lepidoptera > Lasiocampidae > Dendrolimus > Dendrolimus houi. The sequence continues at coordinate 8,754,355 of CM077127.1, read as the reverse complement.
AGTGGTTACCGTTGCCTTATACGTTTGCAACACCAGGAGCGATGTTAACGCGTTGCCAGTCTTTAGAACAGAATAGAGGGGTGGGATAGGAGGGAGAGGAAAGTGGGTCAACGGAACACTCACCGTATAAAACGCGATAAGCTGAAGGCTAACCATATCACGCCAATATTTTGTGACAGCGTGGTTTCACAGCGATCGATCGTCCAGTAAGCTGTAAGCAACATAAAGCATCCAGCATGGCTCTACCACATCGAAAACTTGCTTTTTTTTATTGCACAAGTTCAGCAGACAGACAGACGGCCCACTTAATGGAAAGTGGTTATCATCGCCTATGGACATTTGCAACGCAAAAGGCTACAATTGCGCTGTTGCTCTGTTACGGGAGACTGGAACCTGATCACTATTGCCGGAACACAACACAAGGTTGTTATGGCGGCACACTCTAGAGCGGGGGTGGTAGCCATCCAGTCGGGCAAATACCCTAGCACCTGGCTGTGGGTTGTTTTGTCGTCTCTTACGACAGGCCGCTCGGCCGCAAGAAATTGTATTCTTTCTCCGTTCCTGCATTTCAGTGAATTCCTAAAGCCGGGGGCACCGTGCGAGATAAACATCGACGGCGCGACGGCGGAGCGCGTGTCGGAGGGGCTGCGCAGCGGCTCCCGCTACGCGCTCGACCACGCCGCCGACCACGTGTACGGGCTGCTGCTCAAGAAGGACTGCTACCCGCGCTTCATTCGCTCGGACCACTTCCAACGGTTGCTGGCCGAAGGCAGGAACGTACACCAGAAGAAGGCGAAGTACGACCCCATCGGCACATTTTTATGTGACGTTTATTTGTTGTTATCTCACCGTCTCTGCTGGCTCGGTCATGTAGAACGGATTGAGCAGGATCGGGGAGTGGAGAAAGACACTGCGCAGGACAGAGGAAAGTGGCGTGCTCTCGTTTCGGAAGCCAAGACTCACTTTGGGCCGCTGAGCTAACAGAGTTAGTTAGTTAGTTTATTCAAAATTCAAAAGTTTTTATTCAAAATAAGTTCCACTGAACACTTTTTGAAGGTCATACATATTAGTTAAATTTTAAATTTTCTTCCTATTCTATGTACACCGCTTCGCAACGTGTTGTTGCTGTTAAGGTGAAGAAGCGGCAAGAAACTCCACAGCAACACGTCTAGCTAAATATTGTTTTTCTTTATATTTCTTATTCTATTTATATCTCAAGTTCTCTTTTTTTAATAAGTTTTATACAGAATTACTTTTTTGAATAATTAATGGAGTTGTAGCCAACAGTGCATACTCAATAAGACCAAGACACAATAAAAGGAAAGAAAAATATTATTATTTGTTGAGTATAATATCAAATGATTTATTTTACTTTCGCACGTCATCCAAGTTGCACATTTTTGAGAGTAAATTCCACATGTCACAATTATTAGAATAGAAATAGAATAGAATAGAAAACACTTTATTGTTCACCAAATAAACAATTACAGAATAAATAATTACAATAATTTTACGGCAAAACGAAAAGCGGCCTTATCGCTAAAAGCGATCTCTTCCAGGCAACCTGACTGAGAGGATACTTTTAACAACTTATGTCTAGGTATAATTAAATTAAAAAGAAGTAAAAATAAAAAAAAGGAAGAACAGCAAAATGTGGACAGTAAACAGCTAAGTTAAGATTATTATACTTTATTGTTCCGAGTGACGTAGTAGCGCCGTTCTTTGAGTCATCTACTGCATAGATTAGAAACTATCGTCATCATATCTAAATATATTCGTAATTAATAGTTTTGAAATGAATGTTTTAATTAAAAGCAAAAATCACTGCATTTATTGGGATTTAAAAGACACATTCTTGCTTTTTTTCACTTTTAATTATAAACGTATGGGTTATTACGCAAAATGGTATTTTAGTGAATGATATGAGTGCAACAAATTGGTTAAAGATTATTGACGAAGAAACTCGTTTTTTTTATATAAAATCGATTTGGTAAAGCTATAACGCATAACGAATAATAAATGATTAATGATAGATCTGTCATAAGTAAAATAAACCGTTGGACAGGGTATAGCTTTTTACACGACTAAGGCTACATTCCACAAGAGACTCACCACGACCACGTTCACGACGGCGATTTTTCCCGTTCCACTTAATTGCGGGCGTTACAACCATAAACTCTAGTGGAACGGATTATAGAGCGTTGATGTCATAAACGACGAAATACAGGAATGTCATTCGTTGATTTGAAAATCGTACCTTTTTCAATGTTAATCGATAGAGAGAATTAATGCTCTGTGGTCAATGCCCACTTCGACTCACCTCTTGACATGGGTCGTTGTGAGCGCTGTGTGATCGAAAATGACGTCATTAGCGACAATTTCACCACGACCATATCGACCGTGGTCGCCATGTGAAAGAAAGAAGAAAGAATTGTTTTTAATTTACATCAAAATAATAATAATAAACTTATATATGCGGGATGGCAGACGGAGCATTTTGGGTGTTGTGAGATACTAAACGCGCTCTAAATTGGCTTTATTTTCAGGTTTTTCAATTTCGGTGGCCAAGTGAAAAAGAAACCCGGCTCGACGAGTGGCGGCAGCGCGAGCGGGGGTTCGGGCGCGGGCGTGGCGCTGGCTCGCCGCCGGGGCTCGGACCGCTCGCTGTCGGGGTCCGCGCACGAGCTGGCCCTGTGCGCCGCGCAGCCGCCGCGCCCGCCGGACCCGCCCTCGCACAGCCACAGCCAGTCCAACCTAACCGACATCCCTTTCAGGTATCAATAACACTACATGCCTGATATATTTTTCCCCTTTATACTTATAACTAGGTAATACCTTTACTATGTTACGTACATAAAAAAATATTAGGTGTTTTATATATATATATTGTTACGAACTACAGGACTTGAATTAAAAATGCCGTTGGAACTACTATAGAATTTATTAGAACTGTACAAACACGTATAAAACAAATACAAATAAAACTGGATGCAACCAGTTCACACTGCACGATTCAATGCAATCCGACACGCGTAAAGTCCGTCGTTTATATCGCTAATCGAGAGTACTACAAATGTCTTACTCGTCTCGTAGTTGTCGCTTGACTGCCCACCCCTCCGTTCGGGCATTGTCTTATACTCACTACACAGTACAAAGAAATTGGCCGCGCACACTGAGTTTGCGAGAAATAGTAATTTACACATCTGCGAACGGCCACAAAGTTGAAAACAATAACAATAAGGATTATTTCGACGCTAATGATGGTTATAAAACAAGTAGAAAAACAATAGCATGTTTTTCTTAATTACAAATTCAAAACACAAAAGAATTCCTAATCCGAGAAAACAACAAACTGCGCTTACAACAGCTGTGCGCTTATCTTTGACGGCATGTAACAATATATATACCTTAAACACTTGAGTTTCTTGTTGAATTCACTACAATTACAAAGAAACTATGTCAATATAGTGTAGACAACTGCACAGCAAAACATAAAGAAAACTCGCAGCTAACCTGATTTGAAGTACCTAATACTTAATGAATGACAGGTGGGCAAGAAGACAATGTATTTCGTAATGAATTACAGCGATGGTTGTCTACATCGCAATTGCAGCGCCATCTATTTTGCTAATCCGTCATTACAGCGATGGTTGTCTACATCGCAATTGCAGCGCCATCTATTTTGCTAATCCGTCATTACAGCGATGGTTGTCTACATCGCAATTGCAGCGCCATCTATTTTGCTAATCCGTCATTACAGCGATGGTTGTTTACATCGCAATTGCAGCGCCATCTATTTTGCTAATCCGTCCATTTTAAGGAAGCAACGTTATTTATCGGGATAAAAAGTATCTAAGTTACGCCTCGTGATATAAGTTAGCTCCGTTTCGAATTTCATTTAAATCCGTTCAGTAGTTTTTACGTGATGCTCTAACAGACAGACAAAAATTCAAAAAATTGCATTTTCCGAATATTCTGGACTGAAATATCTTCCGTTATTTTTTTTGCAATTTTAAACGCAATGCACAACCGAACCATTTACAGATTTATTATAGTATAGACAACTGATAATTTTGTAAATAGAGCTTTTTTTATATTTACAGGGATCCTCTCGACGACGACACCGCCGATGTACTACCCTGGGAGTGTTCGTCCCGTGAAGCCATGTATGGCCCCGCTGGGCGCCGCCGCCAGGACTCGGCGGCAGATTCGGGCAGCTCGTCGTCTGACGTGAGTTCGGCGGTAGTGGTGGCAGAACGGACCCGCCGCCTGCCCCAGCAGAGCACCCTGGATGGTGGGCTCCGGGGCGCGCCGCCCCCGTTACGGCGGCTGTCGGCGGTGGAGCCGCGCCACCTGGCCCCGCTCGCCTCGCCGCCGCACTCGCCGCGCCCGCCGCGCCCCCGCCCGCGCCGCACCCGCCGCCCGCCGCCCCGCCGCACCCCACGCCCACCATAAGCGTCAGCTCGGCGCCGGACGACGAGTCCGCCGACTCCCCCGCCGGCACCGGCTCCCCCGAGGAGCCCCGCTCGATGAACCACTCCGACGGGCCCTCGTCGGTGTTCGCCTCGGCCGACGCGACGCCCACTGAGGGCCCCCGACCCCTCTTCAAAGCGGGGGAAGAACGAATCGCGCTCTCCGTCGACACGATCGGGCCGCCGTCCGACGGGGGCTGCGATGATTCCGGGAGCGAAACGTCGAGATCGACTGGTAGAACAAAAAACGCGATAGAATCGGTCGGAGCCGCACCGTCGGAGGAGTCTTGTGATGATTCAATAGTCTCGGCCGCGGTGTCCGCGGACTCCAAGGAATCGGATCGGACGAGATCGTCCGAGGAGGATGCCATCTCGGTGAGGATACCCCTGTCCAGAGAGCAGTCGCTTACGAAGGAGAGGAGTAGAGCTTCGTGTAAAGAGGACGATTCCAAACCCGTCGACCTGCCGAGGCGTGAATCTGCCGAAAAGTGTGTTGCGGAATCGATTCAAGCCGGCGATCGAACGTCTGCGTCGAATAAGTGTATAGAAGTGAAGGAGGTGGTAGTGGAAGAGGCACCGACAACAGTAAGCTCGGAGCCGGTGGGGCGTCCGCCGGTGGCGCCGCTCGCCGTGTGCGAGGACATCGGCGTGGACGAGGAGAACGTAGACAAAGTGCCTTCGGCGCCTCTGCCCCTGCAGAGGGTCTCGGGGGAGCCCCGGGTGGTGTCCGAGTCAGACGCGACGAAAACTATTGCTCATAGGGATGAACTGACGTCGGTGTCCGAATCCGATATTGTTAGGCGTGACAGTAGGGGCGGCGTGCGCGAGCGCAAGCAGAGGAACGACATATGTCCCTGGGAGGACGAGTAAGTACTGCCCGTGAGATTAGTTGTGCATCACGCGTGAGTGCTTGGACGGTGATATAATATCCATCCCATCGGATTGCTGCTTGCGGTTCATTTCTGTTTGATATTTGTTATTTTTGGCAGCCTACTACTGCATGGCAATACGGTACTAAACCTTTTTTATCAATATAATTTTTGAAATATTTAGTATTTCCTAATTATTACTTATACACTAGAATTAGCATTTTTAGTAAATGCATTTTGTGACTTTATATTAATTTTAATATTTATTTCCTAGTTGATATCACCCTAAGTTTTACCAATAGTATTGTAGAACGTGTATGTAATAAAACTAGATATGGCTTTTTCATAACTATTGTATTATTTTATTTTTATTTTCACGCACATCGCTCCGATTGGGTTTTTATGCAACAAGAGATTGGTGAAAGTTGTTTTTTTTTCGGTATATTTGAATACAAAGATTAAGTGAACGTAATCAAGTTGTACTATTTTTTTCCAGTAGTAATTAGAAAGTCAATAAATTTAAAACATTAGCAAAACAAAAAAATGTTTTGATACATTATTTGCAATCAATTTAATATGCTGGCTGGGCCACTCTTGCTTATTACACCTCTTAAATCATCGCTATCAAGCTATTATAGTCCATTACTAGGTCTAGATCTCTCTTAATGCACTCCACTTATTTATGAAATCGCGCCTCAAAACATCTAACTAGACAATTCATTATCTTTATCCATTTATAATACTCTATCTATAGTATGTCAGGTATATTGCTGGTTTTATCTTATTAGTGGTTAAAAATTGACATAAACTCCATAGTCCATACAAGAAATATCAATTCTCTCCCAATAAATAGGAAGGTAAAAGAATGAATAGTAAAATATAGTCGGTATAACTCGTGGTAGAATCCTGGGAACATGCATCTCTAAGATTTATGCCGAATTGTGCATATTGTTACGGCTACCATCTGCTGACAGTCGCAGAAATTATCTTAAGGTAGGTCAAGTAACTTATTAAAAGTTGTAACAGATTTTGTAAAAAAAATGTTTTGAACTCGAAAGCTAAAGCTATTAGTTACTGTTCTAAGGTTTTCAGTAATAAAACTTGACGGAGGTTTTGGCGGGAACTAAAAGCAGATGTGCTGTGCAGTTTTATTTTCTAAAAATGTGTAAAATTACTCTAAAATGAACAATAGTTATAGGATATTGATAGTTTTTGAGTAGTAATTGTGTTTTGTGAGAAATGTGAACTGTATAATCAAATGTGGCCTTTTGAGTTGTCACAAGAACTCCGTTGAATGGCACCAACTAATATAACCTACAATTCAGCTGTGCTACACATAGGCTTAAGAAAATGAAGAAACTACATTAAAACCTAAGATCTAGCTTAAAGGCCTAACTGCCAAGCCATAAACGTAAATAAATAATAATAATAAAACTTGAAAAATCAGAAAAGGAAGACCTGTGGCGCTATCTCTTATGTAGGGTGTAAAAGCTTTTCAGATTTATTGACCGCGCGCAAAAGGTTTGCCGGTGATCATCGTTCCCGTTGTCTGTGACCGCCACTCGCGCTCATTCAGTTATTAGTCTAATAATAAATAGACGAGCGTGGGTAGCGGTCGTAAGAAGTGTAAAGGATGATCATCGGCAAAATTACATTCCTTACTAGACGACTGTCATTTCTAGTATTCTTTACCCGTCGGATTACATTCCTAATACAGATAAAGCCTTAAAGCTTTATCTGCATAGCTGAATGGAACGTTCATTATTGTAATAAAAAGAACTATAAAACAAAATAAATTCTGTGATTTGAGTAAACTATGGCTCACTGGGTCGCCTAGTCCAAATTGCAGCCATAGAATGTTGACGTTTAATGTTTTCGTTAAGTTAGCCTTTAGATTCCGTTGGATGCGTTTTCAGTTTCCAAGGACATACGGCAACGAAATGGAATTCCGGGGTGGTGTTTAGTTTGTAGGACCGAACATGTTATCAGGATTGCAATACTACGCTACTATTATCCTCGTGACGTTTTCAAATGACCTTAAATTATAAAGTTTAATGGACTGGATTAGCGCTAACTACATAATTCATAGTGAAACATACATATTAGACTCTCCTATTATATAATTACCTAAGCTATTAAGTTAATACTCATTGAATTAAGGAAGTATAGAAAAACGATAACAGATAACACGCTAATCTTGTAAAATGTTTCACATTCTCTATCAATAATGTAATCGTTAGATTATAATAACGAGTAATTTAATTCTTAATCAATATTGCATCTGGCTCAAGACGAGACTTAAAATTGTTAATGCATTTATACTTTGGTATTTTATTTTCAGGACTTCCTGCGAAAGCGACGCGCCGTTTGTTAAAACTTATGCCACGCTCGGTTACTTATAATTTTTGTAGAATGTTTGGAACAAATAATTAATTTTCTAACTTAGAATTTTAGTTAAAATTAGATAACAAACATTATTATTATATTTTAAATTAAAAATTATTATTACATATTAGAAAATCTTTGTTTTATTTATTTCTACTCGCTGACTGAACGAACAACTAAAGCACTTAATATTTAACTATTATAAATAAATAAAAAAGTGTCTATTTTTTTAATTTAATGTCCATTTAGAAATAATTAAAAGTACGCACAATAAAATAAACTACAACACACAAAATGTATCCGAACATGCTGATGTCTTCAATATAAAGACATGAGGATGCCTCCAAGTTTGCAAACCTTAAAACCTAGTCAAATCTTAATAGCATTAAAGCTTATTGTAAATATGTTGTTGGCTTAGTTAAAAACTTCTCGGCAAACTCCATCTGACCCCATTTGGTAGCCAGCCGGGCAATTTGCAGGGGCTGTTATCATATTCCTCATTATCACTTTGCTTGTAGTCGTCGATGAAGTTTCCTCCGGAGTGATCACTTCTTCGGTCTTCTGTGGTTCCTTGGCAGCCGCTTGAACATCATCGACTTCGTCAGGAAATACAACACGGTCGGTATCGGCCATTTTCTAAAACAATAAATAAACATGTGTAAGTAAACAATGGACAAAAGGAAAATACTACTTAAGAACTATGACGCGATTGTGTTTGTGATTGATTGTATTGAAGAACGTGTCTCGTGATAATTATAGATAAAATAATTTGCCAATATGCGTGTGCGCAGAGTCGGGGAAAAGAATATTAGGAATTTAGGAATGACAATCAATCAGTAAAAATATAACTAAAAAATCGCCTGAATCCTACATTGCTACTGATCATCAAAAAGCGCTAGCGAGCTATTCTTATTTAGTTTTTTAATATAAATAGCACCACTAAATCTTTCAACCAACCTCCTATTATCTAAAACATATTTTTATGGTCAAGGTCGCTAGAACATCGTGACAACGCGAGAAAAGAACATGAGAACCCGTTCTACATTCTGATTTGTCCTTTCTTGCGTTTTCTCGAGAATATAGAGTGCACATTAGATCAAATTAGTCAATAACTAATTTAATAAATTTATTTTTTATTCCATATTTTAAATATAGTATACGAATTAAATTCATGTCCACGGATGTCACGCGCTTAGTATTAAAACGAATAAATTACATCTAGAGAGTAGTAAAGAGGAGGGTATCACATTAAAGTACTTCCTATGTATTGTATATTAATTGTCATTTCTAGTCTCCATAGATTCTGATGGTGTGGTCATGAATCCAAGTCACGTTAGTGAATGTAATTATGATCTAGATACTCTAGTATTAACATCTATACTAGAGTATAGATAGTAGTAGTAGATATAAATCAATAAAAAAAAAATTGAAATAGAGAGAAGAGTGAAGGGTAACAAAGTTCCTTTCTCTGCATATGCCAGCTCAATGTTTCTCTGTATATTCGCAACCATATCTAATTCAATTGACATACAAATTATAATATCATTGTGAAGGTCAAAACATAACAAATTATGGTACAAGTGGTTACGAACACATTTTTTCTAAGAAAATAAATTTGGCAATCCCAAACAATACCGGATATGTTGTAAAAGTAGGTAACCATGCTATGACAGTTTATAAAAATCATTACCGTATACTAAATATATAGATATAAAGCTATAAATAAATGACGAGCAATAACTACTTGCCGTTATTATTTCAATATAAATTGTTTTAATGATCACTAAAATGGTAAATGACGTAATAACAATTGGCAAACAAACACACATTGTAGATACTTTATCCCTAACCTAAGCGTAATATACGCTTGTATTATGGGTAATATACAATGGACCATTCTGGCGCCGATCCCAGACACCCAGATAATAGTTTAGTAAATAAAAGAAAGAACGCTTTCAAAATTTACCATGCGAGGATTGGAACCCGGAGCCTCCGCCTTCCGTTGAACTTGGAAAGCAAATAACGTAAATGGCTTTTGAGTTTGTGAAATCTATCTATTTATATTATTATAAAATTCTAAACAAGCCGACTCTGTACATTGAAGTTGTTTAAAAAAATGGAATACACTATATAAACGTTGAAGAACACGATGCATTTTTTTTTAGATTTCTTGTCTTTTCATCTGTTTATCGGTTTGTCTGTTTATTAGAGATTTACATTAAACTACTGCGCTACTTTTTATCCTGGGAATACCGTGGGAATTGTTCTGGGAATGATTTAAAACGATTGAAAAATAAATTGGAAACCAATGCGATTTATTCATAGATTGATAGCAAATTTTATGTAATAAAATCTGTGATACTTTTTATCCCGGGAACCCCGCGGAAATTTTCCCGGAAGCAGTTTGAAGTTGTTCGGGTGCATAAAAATTGGCTTTTTCCGATACAGTTTGCGCTAAAACAATAGATTACATTGTTTTTTAAATGCTGTGATACTTTGTGTCGTGGAAATTTCAAGTCAAGCGTAGAAAAAGTCGCGGGGATATCGTAGTTAAATGTAAACTTTCTGCATCCACTATTGTTCAAAACAAACCAAAAATACCTACATAACATATTAAAAGTGGAAGTAAATTTCTGTTTCATCCTTAATGACTGACGGTCTTGTCTGTTTTTTTTTAGTGAATTTTTGCGTTTTTAGGTAATTAGTAGGCCGGAGATCAATGTAGTGGTGTGTATAATTTAGGACCCGGCTTAAAAATTCCTATAAAGAATTTTAATTAACTTTCAGAATTTTGGTTAACTATGCAATGATCAATATTATACTTACTTCTTAACTTAAATATGTGATATGATAACACAATAGACGGCTATGACAAGCAAATGGCACAAGGCACTTTTTTTCACTTTGCATAATGCCTTGACTCGGTCACGACAGATAAATTGTTTTTTTTTATTGGTATAAGGATAAAATAAACTCGCTTCTAATAGAAAATAATAATAACAGCCTACAAACGTCTCACTATTGGGTTTCTTCACCCCATTTTAAGGAAGGCCACAGTATACCCGATACGTTATGTCTAGACAAACTGGATTTCACACATCTATATTCGCGACGTGACAATATCCTCAAGATATTTTTTCTTCCTCTTCAACATGTGATAATTGGAACACATTAAGTAAAAAACTGCATAATCCGAGCTTTCTCCTCAACAAGGATTTGACTCACGATGTTGGAAAATGCAGATGTCTTAGCCACTAAGCTACGACTTAATTATAATGTCGTAAAGACAGTTCACTTAATAAATTTAGTAATCACTGTGTCAAAATCAACTTAAATAACCAATTAAAAATTTTAGTATAAAAGAATTTAGACTAATAGAAAGAAATAACTTACAATTAAACTTGTAAAAGTGTGCACAAAAGCTTTTATAGACGCGTGGCTCAGTAGAAGCTTAATAATTGAGTGATGCCATCACAAGCCTGGTATCTGGTTATATACAGGCAACGTACAATTCACCACTACTCTGATATCTCCCCTACGTACACACTGACGTTTTCATGAATCAGCGATTAAATTTCTTTGAAACTGTAAATCTGCTATCAATTTTCCATATACAATGTTTCCTTCAATGCTTTATCGCATATACTGGAAGGCGCACCCCGAACTATGAGTAACTTTTACTACCGATTCGTGAATTGCATTACTTCCGAAAATTGTTTACTTGGAATATTCATGTTAATCCTTTATCTACCAGGATTTTCCTATTAGCGAACAGTTTATAGGGATTCCATATTATCTTAAACACATAACAAAGCATAATTAGTGTACTATATTAGAGATATTAGAATAACATTTTTATTGTCCTCAGAAAAATTGGAATTTAAAGATTAAGTAGTTTTATTTTTATTCGCGACTAAGAGATGAAAAACAAAAACATTTATAAAAAAATGAGGAAGATTAAAGTCTATGTTCGTTTACTTTAAGATATTTTGATAAAGTTTGTGCTCTATATTTTGAAGAAATCTTAAAAAAATAAACTAGTAAGATCAATATTTAATTGAAACAATATGTAGCATAAAATTTTGAATAATATAATTAACTAGGCTTAATTTACAAAATGTAGGTTTTAAAATATGATTATCATTATCATCTTTGATGACAGTGGTATAATTTAAGGGCTAGTGTAGATAGGTAGCATTGCAGCAGTAATACTACCTATCTACACTAGCCCCTAGTCCCTAGTCTACACAGTCAGGCGGCGTGTAGCAACACAGTCGGTGACAAGTAAACCATAAAAATTAGAATATTTTGCAACATTTTGTTGTTATAACAGTGTATATGGTAATTTTTATGGTTTGCTCGGCACTGACTTCAAGATTGAGAAAATGTTATATTATTTTGTTTCTTAATAAACTAAATAAATTCTTAGTCAAAAATCTTTATTGTTATTTTATACTTTTTAGTTTTTGAAGTCGGTTTTTTTAAACGAAGTTTTTTTTTATTTGTTACTTTTTAGTGTCTAGCTATGGGTAGGCCTACGAAAGCAAGCCTTAAAAAATATGGGTACCAAGAAACGGGAACGGATTTTTTTTAAATAAAAAATGTTCATAAAATGAAAACTACTGGGCCAAACTATGTTAAATTTTTAGGGGACCAAATGGCAAGTATTCCGTATTAAACTAAAAAAGAATCATGTAAATCGGATCATAAATCTCAGAGTAATAGGTGTACACACATAAAAAAATACCAATCATGTTGACAACCTCCTCCTTTTGGAAGTCGGTTAAAAAAAACCTGTGTTAAGGTTGTGTTACTTATACAGCGTGGAGCAGTGACGTTCAATGAAAAATCATCTCTCTTTTTCGGTCAAAATAATATTACAATAAACACTTCCAAATAAGCTCACCAAATACACACACACACATGTGTGTGTGTGTGTGTGTGTGTGTGTGTGTGGTCTTACCGCTCAAAGCGATCTCTTCCAGGCAATCTAAATGAAATAAATTTCAATCAGGCGATATAGGTGGTGCAGGATAAAGGCAATAGATACATAAATACTCAAACTAATTTAAGAAATTCTTTATTAAGCCTTTAAGGTAAAACAAAGTACAAAATTGAAAGAATGAAGAATGAAACACATTTTAGAGGCTAAAAACACTATACAAGGTGTTAAGTTGACTCTGACTCTCAAACTAGGTATAATTTACCTGTAATATGAATCAATCAGAGGTTCCTCACGCCAATTACCAGTGTTAAAATTTAAGAACTCCATGCAGTGTGTATGTGGTCATGTTCACGTACATATATATTAGGATGTGTGTGTGTGTGTGTGTTTCTGTAGAGAAGGAGATAAAGAAGGAAGAAAATAGGATAAAAGTTTAAAAGATTTTAAGTTTAATAAGTTACATAACAAGCACTTCAGTAGCATCATAGTTAAGCGAGAGTAAATATTTATAGACCTTGTTCTTTACTTTATATTTTGTGAGTGGATAAATTTCTAAATCTTTATTGATTTTATTATACAAGCGATTGCCTAGTGAAAAAGCGTAGCTATTTGCTACTGTTGTTCTACAACGTATGGTAGGACATATTATGTCATGTCTTCTTTTAAGTTCAAAAATGGTGGGGTCAAATGTTAATTTACCGTGCGTTTTCAAATTAGATGTAAAATAAATAGTTGTCTTACGGTTAATAGCGATATATCTTTGTATAATTGGAAAGTTGGGTATCGAAAATGTTTGCTAAACTTAACCTTTAAGACAGCCCGTTGTGCTCTCTCTAATTTAAGAATATGAGTCTTATATGCTCCGCCCCAAGCAGTGTTGCAGTAACAAATCACTGATTCGCAAAGTGAGAAATATACCATTTTCAAGGTTTTAATATCAGCAACATGCCTGAGGTTTTTAAATACATAAATAAGTTCCCTAACACGAGCGCTGAGATAATCTATGTGTTCAATCCATTTTAGATTTTGGTCAATAAAAACTCCTAGATACTTTACTTTAGATGCTCTGGCGATTTGTGGGCAGTCCGTACAATTAAAATTAGCATTAGTGCAAGAATGTAGTTTAATAGAAAATAATTGATCACGAGGGAGACTATGAGATCTAATACCAAAGGGAATAAATAAAGTTTTAGTTAAGCTCAAGGTAAGTAAATTCGAAGATAGCCAGTTCATTACACAAGAGAGTGCAAGTTCAGCATTTGTTTGAACATCATCCCAGCCACTTCCATGGATTAATAGAGCCGTATCGTCGGCATACGTGATAATTTTGCAGTTTGGAATTTGTAGCTGGCAGACATCGTTAATATACACCGTAAAAAGTGTTGGACCCAGAATACTGCCTTGAGGCACGCCTACTGTAAGGTTTTCACTTTCGCTTATGTAATTACTAATCTTAACATACTGACTTCGTCTCTCGAGATAATCAGAAAAAATATTTAATGCAATCCCTCTTACACCTAAAGCTTCAAGTTTAGATAAGAGTTTAGGTACATACACTGTATCGAAAGCTTTAGAGATATCTAGAAAAATTCCAATACAGGATTCACCTTTGTCAAAGTGTGCCACCACATTGTCGACAAAAGCTGACACTGCATCATTAGTTGATAAGCCTCGACGAAAACCATATTGATTGGGTGAAATTAATGTTTTGGCCTCTAAATAATCAATTAGGCGATTGTTTAGAGCTTTTTCTAGTAGTTTTGACATACTAGGAAGAACTGATATAGGCCTATAATTGTTTACTATATTTTCGTCGCCGCCCTTGTGAATGGGATGCACTGTAGCCTTTTTAAGAATATCTGGAAAAACACCTTGATTCAAGGATAGGTTACATATATGTGTTATTAAAGGTACTAAAACATGTTTTAAAGACTTCAGTAAGGATGTCGGAATACCATCAACACCAACTGCACAATTATTTCTAAGATTAACAATAATATTTTCTATCTCTTCCTTATCAACAGGGAGCAAAGCAAGAGAATCACGTTGAGTTAGAGAGTCGTTATTTGTTGCATGGCTGTTAGAAGTTGTAGTAGGTCTAATTTTACTTGCAAGTTCCTTACCTATATTTGCGAAAAAGTTATTAACTTGATTTATAGATTCTATAGGATTGGAGTGAGTTTGCAAAAGTGTATCCGAGGAGGAAGATTTATTAACAGGTATGTTTGAGACATTTTTAATAATATCCCAAACAACCTTGGGAGATTTTGCATTATTTAACAGAGTTTTAAGGTAGGTTGATTTTTGGTTTTTCAATGTTTTGTTTACGAAATTTCTATAACGGGTGTAAGTGAGCTTCAAAATAGCGTTATCTGGATCTTTCCTTAGTTTCAGGTGCATGGCATCCCTGTTTCTAATACAGCGTAATAAGCCAGGAGTGATCCATGGCTTTAGATTTCTTTTGCAACGTGGGACTGAAGAATAATTCGTATATTCCTTGATAGTATTCGATATTTTGGAAATGAGTTTGTTTGCAGCTAAATTTGGATCTTGAATAGCAAATATGTAAGAAAAGTCAGTTGAGGAAAGTACATTCAGAATTGCATTACTATTTACTTTTGGACAAATTTTTGGCGCAGTGTTGATTTTCATATTACATGACGTACACAATATAGTAGGACAATGATCTGTAATAAACGATTGAACTACTAAAGCAATACTTGAGACTGGAACCTTCAGTCAACAACTTCGCCAACTCTTCATCAGACTCCTGTGACTTGGCTAAAGTGTCATATTCCTCCTCCAATGTTATAGCTTCAGCGCGAGACATTGCATCTGCAACCACATTGTCCTGATCTTTAATATGTAAAATGTCAGTAGTAAATTGAGAGATGAATGAAAGTTGGTTTAGCTGTGGAGGAGGTAATTTTTCGCGCCTCTGAAGGAAAGCATAAATTAAGGGCTTATGATCTGTGTAGATCGTCACTTGCTGTGCCTCCAAAACATGTCGAAAATGCTGAACAGCCTCGTACACCGCAAGCAGCTCACGGTAATACGCAGGCCAAGTTGTCTGGCGAGGGGTAAGCTTCTTGCTAAAGAAAGCCAGAGGCTGCCAGACATCCCCAACACGTTGTTGGAGACAAGCACCGACATGGCTACAAGATGCGTCTGTGAATAAGCCTAATTTTGCAGTGGGATCAGGATGGGCTAAAAGAGTGATATTGACAAGATGGTCTTTGCAGTTCTGGAAAGCCTGAATAGTCTCAGTAGTCCAAGGAACTGGTTTGGGACCCTTTTACTGAGAATCAGCCAGCATGTTGATCAAAGAGGCTTGTAGCTCAGCTGCCTTCGGGATAAAACAGCGATAGAAATTTAACATGCCGAGGAACCTGCGCAAGCCCTCAACCGTCTTCGGTAGAGGAAACTCCCGCAAAGCTTGAACCCTTTCAGCTGGTGGTCGAATGCCATCTTTAGAAATCCAATGCCCAAGAAATTTAACTTCATCAGCACCAAAAATACATTTAGATGAATTGATAACTACCCCATAATCAGACAGGCGTTTGAAAAGAACGCGAAGGTGTTCAGCGTGATCCTGGGGATTACGGGAGAACACCAGAATGTCATCTACATAGGGGAAACAAAAATTTAAACCACGCACAACCTCGTCTATAAACCTCTGGAAGGTCTGCCCAGCATTTCGAAGTCCAAATGTCATATACGGGAACTCAAATAACCCAAATGGAGTGGTGATGGCCGTTTTACACATGTCATCCGGATGAACAGGGATTTGCTGGTGTGCCTTGACCAGGTCTAACACCGAGAAGATGGTAGAACCAGCCAAGTCTTGACCAAAGTCACCTATGTGACGGACAGGATAAGAGTCTGGGATAGTGCGGGCATTTAAAGCACGATAATCCCCACAGGGTCTCCAACCGTTCTCACCCTTCTTTGCTAGGTGCAAAGGTGAGGACCAATGGCTCTTGGACGGTCGTGCTGTACCGCAGGCCAGCATGTCCTCGAATTCCTTCTTTGCAACCTGAAGTTTTTGCGCAGCGAGTCGGCGAGGGCGGCACGCAAGAGGTGGACCATCTGTGGTAAGGATGTGGTGTACAGTTGTGTGTTTGACAACCCTATTAATACCAGGAGGTCGTGTAATATCCGGGAATTCTTTCAGGATATCCAAATAAGTAGAATTGCTACTTATTATAGTTTTAATACTTGTTTGGGGAGTGTCTGCGACGATAGCGTGGACAGACAAACGTGTGGTTCCATCTAACAAACGCTGGTTGCGGCAATCTGGCAGTAAATTAAAGTATGACAAAAAGTCAGAGCCGATTATTGGCGTGTTTACGTCGGCTACCACAAAATTCCACCTGAAATCCCGGCGTAACCCTAAATTTAAACAGAGAGATATGGAGCCGTATGTTTTTATGGGACTTCCGTTAGCCGCGGAAACATCAAAATTGGAAGAAGCCATGTATCTTCCTTTGAGTAGTGTGCGCGGGTAACAGCTAATGTCGGAACCAGTGTCAATCAGAAATCGGCTGTTGGTCCCAGACAAGTCAGTCACAAATAAACGACGGCCGGGTGTAGCACAATCAGTCGCCGTCAATACTGATTGTGTATCACATTTAAATTTTGAACCGGTTTCCAATTGCACGGAGACATACATTTACTGGCTTTATCTGCAATTTTTTTATGATACCAGCATATGCGGTTGCTGGATGGAGAGGAGGAGCGCGATCTGTTTTTAGAGCGAGAAGGCGAGTTAGCGGGCGAGTGGCCAATAAAAGTGTCCAATCGTTGGTTTAGCGCCTTTATCTGACTCTTTAAATCATCGAGTTCTGACGAAGATGAGGAAACGGCGTGCACCAATGAGGATGAAGAACATGAAGGAGAAGGTGCTTCAACGATGGCATCAGCTATTTCAGCTACCTTTTCCAGCGGCAAATCACGCTGAGCTATTAAAATACGTTGTACCTCGCTAGGCAGTCGACGCATCCACAGTTCCCTTATAATACCATCATCAGACAGGGAAGTGCCAGCCATCGAACGCAAGTGACGTAAGAAAACTGAAGGCTTGCGGTCCCCGAGCTGTATCTCACTCAGCAAGTTCCGGACGCGCTGTTCCTTAGACGCTGAAAACCGTGCAATTAATTCTGTTTTAAAATGCTCATATTTATTTTCAAGAGGCGGGTGAGCTATAATGTCCTCGACTACATCGGCTGTCTGTGAATCAAGCATGGACAAAACGTGGCCATACTTTGTGGCATCCTGCGTAATGCCAGCCATGCTAAATTGGGCCTCAGCTTGTGCAAACCAGGTTGTTGGTTTATCATGCCAAAACGCTGAAAGCTTAACAGAAACACCATGAACTGAAGTAGGAAAGGACTGTGGAACCTGTGTCATTAAGAGATCTAATTTACTTTGTAAGTCCTTCACCTGTTGCTGAATATAAAATTAAATTAAAATTAACATAATGCAATTATAAAATTAAAATTAACATAAACAGGAAAAAAAAATTAAAAGTTCACAATTCACCTACTTGAAATTGAGAAATAAATATGTACAAGGTTAACTATTTACATAACAATATTAACGAATGAACATAGTTAAGATTAAAGAAAAATCCAATTTAAATTGTTTGGTATACGATGCACCTTAGTCGTCCGTACGCGATCGCCCTTATTTTTGAACAATCAGAAAATCGTTGAAACCACCGTCGAAATTATCCGCTGCGGGCCGTGAATGTTATGCTGGAGCAATTCCAATGCAGATGACCTCGCTTGAAGATGGAGTCAAGGCTGCGGGTACACTGCTGAAGCCGTCCCAAATATCCTCGCATGAAGATTGTTCGCCTTCCAAACTCCGTCCCAAATGGTAATAGTGTCGGGCCACGACGGACGTATAATTCCAAATTTTATATGTTGAGAATTTTGTGCTCATATTCTGGAGGTCACCATTAAAGGCAGGTTGTTGATGCAATTAAATAATCCGATCTTTCATAATATATGTAATTTTATATGCAGTGGATTTATTAATATCTAAATTCAGTGACGACTTTTTTTCTCCCTATCTCTGTTATGTCAGTTGTCAATCACCAAATTAAAAACTGGCCTGTCAGCCAGTGGGCGAAAAGGTTTGTTTCGCCACAGACTCACATTTAGTTTTTAACAATATATGATCTAAACAATTATTAGTTCGAGTGGGTAAAGTATGAGCCGGTAGAAGACCATGAGTAGTTGTCAAATTGAGATATTCTTCTGATTTATTATCACAGTTATTATCCTTTATATCAATATTAATATCTCCCATTATACATACATTTTTATAATTATTATAAGTTGATAGTAGATTATCTAGACTTGTAATAAAAGCATCGGCATTTACAACTGAGGGTGATCGATAGACGGCTATAAGAACAAATTCTTTATTGATTATGCAGACTAGGCAGTTCGCGTCGTTTAATGTTTTAGGTTCATCTATAGTGTAGTTCAAACCTTCTCTGATATAGATAACCAGACCGTCATTTTGGTTAGAAAGATTTAATGTGTAATGCGTTTTAAAACCATCCAGATACATATATACATATTCATATATATACAATAATACATAAGTTATTATAATAAATGTATTAGCATGATTATATTCTGTTAATCAGACATAGCTATTTGTAGACAGAAGGTGGTTTTTGAGCAAATTTCTAAATGTTGATAAGGATTTGTCCTCTCTGACAGTAAGAGGCAGCATATTCCAAAGTTTGACAGCCTGCACCGTAAAAGAATTATCATAATAGGATGTAGTGTGCAGGCGTCATAAGTTTTCGGTAGGGGAGACCGAGGAGAGTTGTGTCAATTTTTACTTTAACTAACATATCTCAGTCCAGAATGATTCTACATTTATGAGCTCTATAAGTCAATATAGTTTGATTCATAGGTTTTAAAAAAGAATCATCAAAATTAATGGCAATGTTAAGGTTTCTGCGAAAATGTACAATAAACAAATACTACTCCTCGTGTCACAACTCTCCCAATACCGAGGTAAGTTGTGACACTTTTGTACGAACGAAAATAACATGTAACATTAACATAAAAAACGTTAATATCCTAAATAATATAGTATGGTATCTTTTTGAGACCTGTTGTATAAAAATCAGTTTAAAAATTAAAGTTTAATCTGACAAACAATTATGATAGACATATCGAAGCTCGTCTATGTGAAACCAGCCTTGGGGTTCGACTGCTTTGCTTGACAAAGGGTTCAAGGTAACAAAAGCAAACTAATCATTTTCTGCTTCTTCTTAATCATAAACAATACTTTTGTTATTAGTCTTCTTTTTTACTTGCTTAAAATTATTTTCCTATGGCAATAATTTCATAGTTCGTAGATTTGTCGGTCATTGTGTGACATCTAAATTTACTTGATATGCCTTTTTATACTTAACATTGCAATTAAATGTACCTAGTTGACATAGGAATACTATGCGGCAATTCTATGAGTTTGAAATATTAGCCTGACTACTTCAGAGGGCACAGTTCATAAATTTCAGCCTTAGCAATGTCAAGCTATTATATTATCAGTCCTTCATATATTTAGCATTTTGAAACACAGAAACGGCAATGCAGTATGCAACATCATACCATAAGAAAAAACTGCCAGAAAAACAAACAAAAGAAGTCGGTTAAATAGGAGAGTTGTGACAGCTTGTCACAACTCGCCTTGGTGCAAAAATTCATGAACCAATCAGAATAATAATTCATAATTAATAAATAAGATGCCAACCTAAAAAAACATTACCACGCTCTGAAACTTGATAAACTAAACTATACGACAAAAATTATCATAAAGATGCAAACATAATAGATAACAATATATATGTAATCAAAATTATTATGAAAAATTTACTTTTTGCAATTTTTTGTATGCAAATGGCATAGAGTCAAAACCACCTCCCATACGCCATTGGTGCGCACTGCGTTAAATAACGCATCTCAAAAACAACAAATGCGAGTTGTTGTCACTTAATTAACGGTCATAGGTTCCGAGAAATCAACTATGTCACAACTCTCCTCGGTCTCCTCTACGTATATCATGGCGCAAATTGTAGGCAGTGGATAGGAGAAGGAATTTAGAACGTTCCTTAAGGTACTGCGGACTATTAGAAGAAAATAATATGTTATAAAAGAGATATATATAACTGAATTGGAGCATGTGTCTATGCGATAAGTTTAGATCCAGATACATATTAGACTGGGCCAAAAAATCGTGTATTTATTTTAATATATCGAAAATATTATTTGGGGTCCCAAAAAAGGTTATTATGAAAATTTGAATCATTAATATTAAAAGGTTTATCTTCGCAAATGAAAAAGTCTGTCAACCTTTTTCTTGACTCCTTCAAAAGGTATTCAAGGTTAAAGTTGAAGCGATTTCCTTTAGGAAATTGCAAGTAACTTTTGAAGGAGACAATTTAGCCAATAATGTATTTTTTTGTTTGTCTGCCTCAAATCGATCCAATAGTTTCCGTGAAAGTATTGTAATGCTTTCACGGAAACTATTGGAACGATTTGACTAAAACTCATAAGTTCAATATCTAGGATGGAAATAAGATACTTTTCATCCCGGAAAAGAGACAGACTTATGTAAAGGTTATCCCAGAAAGAAGGATAGGTTTTGTTTTTTTTTTATGATGTCATTTTGGTCGTTTTGGTCATTTTCGTCATTTTTATAGTTTACAGATAATAAACGTGACTTGAGACAGGCTACTACTTTTTAGCGTAAGAATAGAACTAGAACGGGTTGAAATAGGGGATGAAATTGGAAGGAAAGGAATTGAAGGGGTTGTACAATAGACCAATTATTTCTCAAGTTTATAGATGTAAAAATTCATCATCTATAAAAAAATGCGATAGTAACTCGGTCTGTCTATCTGTTAAGCTTTCACAGAAAAGCTACTGGAGTACTGGATTGGCTTTGCTGTAATTTTGTACATACATATATAGTTTTAATATCGAAAATGGACATAGATACTTTTCATCTCGGGAGATGGGCCAGTTTGCAATATAAAATAAAGTGAATCTTCCGGGGGCAAATAGCACTAACATAAAAAATTAATACAATGTAACCTGTATTAACGCCTGCTCTTTAAACAAGAGGCACAGTATGTATATATAAATACAATAAGTTACCCACATTTGACAACGACCATATCACGCTGCCATCACTTTAAATTGTAATAACGCAGAGTTATTGAATAAGTTCATTGATTTTAAAAACAACAACCTTGAAATTTTACTTAAAGAAAAATGGAATGAAAAGAAATAAGTAGAATTATTGAGCTTTGTGCCGTAAAAAATTAAAATTTGCCTAAATAACAGTATGCCCGTCACTCTATTCTAAGGCGGATTGGTGGGTTTCACACGTGGGTAATCTTCATATGCTGGTTTTCTCACGAAGTTTTGCTTCGACTTTTACACGTCATAATTTTAACAATGTGCATATTAGATCCAACCAAGACCTACGACACTGAAATAAAATGCGGATGCCTTTACCAATATCATGCTACGATTTAATTCTACTATTTTAAAAACTCACTGAGTAGCCTTTAAAAATATCAATTTGTGTAAATTGTGTTAAAATTAACTTTAAATGTGATAATGATTCAAAAGTATATAAACAATATAAAAAGTTTAATTAATAAGAAAAATAACTTACAATTAAAAGTGGACATAAAATCGTTTATGGGCGCGTGGCTATTCAAGTCGAGTGATGCTCGGTACGAATCTGCTATATAGTCAAAGAAAAAAATCACCACTACTACTACTACACACTCGGGTATCTCGCATACACACATTCACCGATTAAATTACAACAAAAACTGGAAATTTGTACAATAAATTTTCTATATAATGTTTCCTTCAATGTATCGCGTGTATTGGAAATCGCACCTTGAATTAGGTGTAACTTTTACTATCGATTCGAAAATTACACTTCCGAAAATTGTATACTTGGAAAACTCATGTCAATCATAAGATTTATGTAAAGATGATTACACATTTCATGATTATATTCAGTTGAGGAAGAAGTGGTAACTAACATGAAGACAAGAACAAGACACAAAATAACGGTGCAGTGGCGGCGCTGAGGCGCAACGGTGCCGTCTCGATTGAGTGCAGCGGTTCCTGATACACAAGAACCTTTAGCTACGTACACGGTACACACTATGATTTTTGGTTACGGTTACGGCTCGTAGGTGAGTACGCGGCTTTAAAAAACTCGGACAACCGTTAATAATATACATAAACAATCAGCCATAAGGTGTATTCACAATTTAATAACAACCTTCGAAATCCCCGGCACAGACGCTATTTGTTATGTACACATTGATTTTTACCAAAAATGTATGGATATATGGATACATAATTGGTTTTGAGATATCATTATTTATTTTTCCAACAAATATGGCTGTTAAGTTTCGTATATCTACCTTTTACATATTATTTATATTCTTTAAGTTCCATAACAGTACTTACTTATAATTATATTAACGTATAAAAGTTCCACTTTCGGGCCTCCGTATTTCATTCAAAGCATTAAAAAGTTTCACACATTGGGAATTTTTATTTACATATTTCCTCCCGAAATGTTATTCAGCATTAGCACATAATAACGTGTAAAGTTAAAAAAAGAGACAATATGTGCATAGCTGAACAGAGAATTGCCTAACAGGTGCATGCTCTTGCCATGATATGAACTCATATTAGTGGAATGACACATTACCTGAACACATTATATTATTTATTATACTTGAAAATAATGTAAAAAAACTATCAGTGATCTTTAAATAAATACATACCAAGTCTCTGTTACTTTATTTATGTTTTGCAAAAATTATAGTGTACCTATATTACATTCATTTATCTACTACGTTATTATTGCTATGCAGTTAAAACTACTATTGTTTTACGAACAAGTACATTAAATATAAAAAATAGTATTAAAAGTGCAGCGATGTCTCTTTAGTAATAGGTTGGGGAAAAGTCTTTTCGCATATAGTATGTATGAACTTGTAATAAGATCTCTTTGGCTATACCATTTGTATCTGGCTGGTTTTGGTATCATTAAAAAGTTTTAATTTTAAAGAAGACAATTCCAAAATCAAATTAGGTCAATGTGTGATTTTCATTTGTTTTTCTTATTGTTAATATGAGTGGATCTAATGAAGAAATTCGATACATTTTAAAAGTTTACTACAAAAAAGGTAAAAATGCAACACAAGCCGCGAAAAAAAATTGTTACGTTTATGGACCTAATGCAGTATCTGTGAGAGTAGCGCAAATTTGGTTTAAGGGTTTTCAATCCGGAAATATTGATATCAAAGATGCAAGTCGCTCTGGTCGCCCTATTACGGACAAAATTGATGCCATTTTTGAAAAAGTGGAGCAAGATCGGCATATTAATAGTTAAGATGTAGCTGGAGAACTGGGAATTGACCACAAAACAGTTTTGGCGCAATTGAAAAAAGCTGGGTACACAAAAAGCTCGATATTTGGGTGCCTCATGAGCTCACTGAAAGAAACCTAATGAACCGTGTACTCATTCGTGATTCTTTATTACGACGTAATGAAACCGAACCATTTTTGAAGAAGCTGATGATCTGGTGATGAAAAGTGGATCACGTACGAAAGAACGTGCGAAAAAGATCGTGGTCAAAGGCCGGTCAGGCTTCACAGACTAACTCGCAACAAGGTGATGCTGTGTGTATGGTGGGATTGGAAGGGCATTATTCATTATGAGCTGTTACCGCCAGGCAGGATCATCGATTCTGAACTGTACTGCGAACAACTAATGAGATTAAAGCAAAAAGTTGAGAGAAAGCGGCCGGAATTAATCAACAGAGGGGGTGTGGTTTTTTACCATGATAACCTCACACATCTTTAGCCACTCGACAAAAATTACCAGAGTTTGGCTGAGAGGTGTTAATGCATCCGAAACTTTTTCCCCAACCTAATATGTTATTCAGTGATACCATATTCATATTATCACAGAAATAATAATTTTCTGCAAAATATTTACGTACTTCGATTTTTACCATGTTCCAGACGAACTAATTACAATTAAAGAAGAACGTTTATTTACCAGATGCGACAAACACAAAACAAATACAGTTAGTAATATGTAGCTATAAATTTTATTTCGCAGTTACAAATAAAACTATTGAAACGATACATATAGAATCGTTTATTTCACATTAACAGGTTTGTAGAGTTGCTAATTAATTGTACCACACTTCCCGGCAAACTCCATCTTTACCCATTTGTTGACCTTTCGGGCAATTAGGTGTAATGGTTATATTCGAACGCTCCATCTTAATATAATTGCCATGAGTACCTTTATTGTCGGCAGCTATAACTTTTGGTGATTCAATGAGCGAACTTAGTAAAAATTTCTGCAAAAGATGTAAAAAAAAATTAAGTCTATGATATTTAGACTATTAATAAAAAGACGGAGTATCGGACTCTTAAAGTGAAGCTGGCTAAAATATGCCGATCGCACCGCAGTGCGTTACGAGAACTTAGTATTATATCGAATTAGTACGTATACGCATAAAGGTGGAATGGGTTTTAGGGAATAATAATAATAATAATCTTTATTTTCTCCCAAAAATACAAGTTTTAGTTAAACAATGTTATGTTATGTTATAAATAAGTTTTACTTATACGATACACAAAAATTTAATAAAATAGAGCAGAGGGAGACAGGAGTCCTAACTGAGAAAACCCCGTCCTATGGAAACTCCTGGCCTCCGCCTCTCGTACAGTACATAGTTTTCATAAGAGATCGAACTAATGAAAAATGTAAATAATAGGTTGGGGAAAAAGTGTTTTCGCATATAGTATGTATGAACTTGTAATAAGATCTCTTTGGCTATACCATTTATATCTGGCTGGTTTTGGTATCATTAAAAAGTTTTACTTTTAAAGAAGACAATTCCAAATTCAAACTAGGAAAATGTGTAATTTTCATTTGTTTTTCTTATTGTTAAAATGAGTCAATCTAATGAAGAAATTCGATACATTTTAAAATTTTACTACAAAAAAGGTAAAAATGCAACACGAGCAGTGAAAAAAATTTGCGATGTTATGGACCTAATGCAGTATCTGTGAGAGTAGCGCAAATTTGGTTTAAGCGTTTTCAATACGGAAATTTTGATATCAAAGATGCACGTCGTTCTGGTCGCCCTATTACGGACAAAATTGATGCCATTTTTGAAAAAGTGGAGCAAGATCGGCATATTAGTAGTTACGATGTAGCTGGAGAACTGTGAATTGACCACAAAACGGTTTTGGCGCATTTGAAAAAAGCTGGGTACACAAAAAAGCTCGATATTTGGGTGCCTCATGAGCTCACTGAAAGAAACCTAATGAACCGTGTACTCATTTGTGATTCTTTATTACGACGTAATGAAACCGAACCATTTTTGAAGAAGCTGATAACTGGTGATGCAAAGTGGATCACGTACGACAAGAACGTGCGAAAAAGATCGTAGTCAAAGGCCGGTCAGGCTTCACAGACTGTGGCGAAACCCGGGTTAACTCGCAACAAGGTGATGCTGTGTGTATGGTGGGATTGGAAGGGCATTATTTATTATGAGCTGTTACCGCCAGGCAGGACCATCGATTCTGAAGTGTACTGCGAACAACTGATGAGATTAAAGCAAAAAGTTGAGAGAAAGTGGCCGGGGCCAAAATTAATCAACAGTAGGGGTGTGGTTTTTCACCATGATAACGCTAGACCTCACACATCTTTAGCCACTCAGCAAAAATTACGAGAGTTTGGCTGGGAGGTGTTAATGCATCTGCCATATAGTCCTGACCTTGCACCTTCAGAATTTCACCTGTTTCGGACTCTGCAGAATTCCTTAGGCAGTGTCAGGTTAACATCACGAGAGGACTGCCAAAACCACTTGTCGCAGTTTTTTGATCAGAAGCCCCAAAATTTTTATAGCAATGGGATCACGTCCCTACCTACAAGATGGCAAAAAGTTATCCAACAAAATGGCACCTACATACTTTTGTCAAATGTAAATAAACTTCATAAAAAAATCTTTTGAATTTTTATATAAAATGCGAAGAAACTTTTTCCCCAACCTAATATAAAAATATAAAGCTTGCATTTTTATGCTTAGATGAATAAGCGAATGCATGCGTAAGTGCACGCGCGCGTTTATGAGGATGTGTTTAAGTGTCTGTGTGTTTGAGTATGAGTATGTGTTTAGTGTTTGTGTGTGATTGTGTATATGTCCTAAATAAGGGTATGTTATAAATGCTGATTATTTATTATGTTATAATATATGCTGTCTAGTTAAATTTTCAGTCTCTTCATAACTGAGTGTCAGTAACCAAGAAGTTAAAACTTTCCTAGAATTTGTTTTGTGCATGGAATGTATTTTTAAAGTTTTGTTAATTTTATTGTGTAAAGTACTACTCAAAAATTCAAAAAAATGTTGTGCAAGCGATGTCTTTACCGATAGCTGCTGGCAAACCATGTAGCTTCTACGTATGTCCTCCTTATAATGGTCTTTATTTAGTGCCACGAGGGAATGTTTCATAACTATAATCTCTAAGAGAAAGAGCTTCCTGACAGTTAAAAGCTTAGTTTCTTTATGCAGAGCATCAGTTGAAAATAAGTGAGGTTTATTATAGCTAACTTTTAGAATAAGTCTTTGGGCTCTTTCAAATTGTATCAAATTGGTCTTTGCAGTACCACCCCAAGAGGATATGCAATAAGACAAAATTGATTGGCATAAAGCAAGGTAAACAGTCTTTATAAGCTCTTCGACGACATTTCTAAGTTGCTTAAATACGTATGTTAGTTTTCTTACTTTTTTTGTCAGGCTATTTACGTGGTCTCGAAAATTTAAATTTTTATCAATGATTATACTATACAATATTTAATGTTATTTGTCATAACTAGTGGAGAACAAGTACAGTTAATGTAGTCACAGGTATGTGCTATAATATTGTATTCGTTAATGTTAACGTGTGCAGAGCCTCGTATCATAAAAGGCATATATTTTGTTTTACTAGTATTCAAGGTTAGGAAATTTGCAGATAACCACTGACATACGTAATCAAACCTTCTTTGTGCGTCATTAAATACGTCATACCAAGTATCTCCAAAAAAATTTTAAAGTATCCGCATACGACAGTATTTTACAATTAGGTAGTTGCATATTGCACAATTCATTAATGTAACAAAGAAAAAGAGATGGCCCTAATACACTGCCTTGCGGTACCCCAAATGAAAGCAAACATTCTCGACTATGGAGTCATTAATTTTGACCATTTGCGTGCGATTTGAAATATAACTTTTAAAAAGATTCAATTGAATTCCTCTGATACCCATACGTTCTAGCTTATTACATAAACCAGAAAACGAGACTGTGACGAACGCCTTAGCCAAATCCAGAAAGATTGTTAAACATTTCTTTTTATTATTAAGTAAATCTACTAAAAAGTTAATATAATGATTGACCGCGTCATCAGTCGGTCTACCTTTTCTAAAACCAAATTGATTGTCCGATATCAAATGTTTTGCTTCTAAGTAATTCAATAATCTTTTATTAATATTTTTTTCTATAATTTTCGAAAGATCAGTGAGAATAGAAATTAGTCTATAATTGTCGACACAGTCTCTTTTACCGGCTTTATGTATAGGAATAACAATAACTTTCATTAAACAATTAGGAAAAATTCCTTCATTCAAACATCGATTGAAAAGGAGTGTCGAGGTTGGTACAATATATTTTCTAAGACATTTCAAAACCCGAGAGGAGATACCATCATATCCTATAGCACAATTTGATTTAAAATTTAAAATTAGGGAATCTATTTCTTCATTGTCAGTTTCTAAAATTACAAAAGATTCTCCAATGTGATATTGGTTAACATTGATCAATAAACTTGCTGTAATGGTTGGTAGGATGTTATAAGCTAATTTTGGGCCCACATTTGCGCAAAATTCATTAACCGTATCCACAGAAGCTTGAACAGTGTCAGGAATGCATAAAAGCTCTTGAGGAGGTTTATTTATAGTGTTTAGATTAGCTATAGATTTGATAGTATTCCACAGTTTTTTAGTGTCTTTCTTTGAATCTTGTATTTCTTGTTTTTCATAATCTTGTTTTGCCTTTTTAGTAATATTTTTAGAAAGTTTCGGTAGCGTTTGTATGTAGTTTTTAAAATTTAATTTGTGGGATCTTTTTTAATTTATAATGCATTTTATCTCTGTTTCGCAGGCATTTAAGTAGACCGGCAGTGATCCATGGTTTATATATAACTTGTTTTTTGAGACTTTATAATTGTTAGAGTTTTTGTGCACTAATTCTTGTATATTTCTTTGAAAGGCATGCATAGTTTCATTTAAGTCTTCTATATCACATATACTCTTAAAATCTAAAAGTTTGGCAGAATCTTCTAGGGTGTCAAAGTTAATTTTAGTTAAAGGAATACATTACTATTAACCACATTGACACAAACCAGTTGCATATTACACTAGCGGTTCCGGCACACGTTGTTCTGCCCTGAAAAATAAAAATCTAGAACCAAATTACAGCGCCACCTACCGGGTGTAATTATAAATCTAAACTATCCCGGGACCCACTCAAACACAAATAGTGTTTTTTACACTATGGGTATTTATTGGTTTATTGAAGTTTTAGTAGGGATCCCTAATTTTTCTAGCAATAAATATAGTCTTTATTATTCTGGGATAATGTAGAATCCTAATGGGGAAATAATTTTTGAAATCGGTCCAGCCATTTCCAGTTTTTGAGTTTATTCGTTACACAAATCTTTCCTCTTTATAATATTAGTATAGTTAAGTTTTTACACTTTAAAAAAAATTGTTCGCGTCACTTCATTTGACGCTTTTGTTTACGTAGGCTCTGTCTATATTTTTATATCGTCTGAGCCATGATACTACATACTTATGTTATAATTTTGTAGGTAGGTGAAATCTTGTAGAATTCAACCCCACAAAGACACAGGTCTGCGCATTCTCCGCCAAAAAATACCCAATTGTGCCTGCGTAACAGTTCCAAGAAACACCCGTTACCATCTCTAATAGTAGCGGGATCCTTGGTGTCAACAGTGCCCTGGTGTACGTAACATCTATAGGCGGCGGCGAATACATTCCATCGGGTGGGCAGTTTATTTGTTTGCCAGTTTAAGGCAATATAAAAAAATAGGAATGGCAGATATTAATAAAAAATTACTGGATTTGTAATCGTTGATGAAGTTTCCGTAAGAGTGGTGGTCACTTCTCTCTTATATGGCAGCCGCATTACTATCCTCGATTTCGTCAGGGAATACAATACGTTCACTATCGGCCTTGTTCTAAAACAATAAATAAACTCATAAGTGGATAATACTCATAATAATACTGTACTCATAATAAACCGTTAAACCCAATTTTATTATGCCTACTAGGCATAATAAAATTAGGTTTAACGGTTTGAAGCGCGGTATTTAATTTAACTTTTATTCCGAAGTTTCAGCCATTGTTTAGTAGCCCTGATCACGGAAGAGAAAATTATCAAGAAGGCTAATAAAAAGTGACCAAAACGTTGGAATAAAATACCGCGCTAAAACTGTTAAAACGTAGTGTTATTAAGAACTTTATTTTAAAATTTTCATATTTACTGTTTTGTCTTTCCATAAGTTAAATAAGATTATAAAATTGTGAAATTCAACAAAAAAGAAGGTTATAATATTGCAGATAGGAAAGGCATATATTAAAAAATATTACTGGGTTTGTAATCGTTGCTGGAGTTTCATTAGGAGTTTGGAATACTTCTCTCTTCTTAAATTGTCTAGCAACCGCTTTAGCATCTTCGACTTCGTCAGGGAATACAATACAGTCACTATCTGCCATGTTCTAAAACAATAAATAAACGTATAAGTACATAATGGATTTAAAAAATTGCTTAACAACTATGCCACGAATGTATTTGCTATTGACTGAATTGGAACACGTAACTTTGCGATAAGCTTAGAACCGTTATACAGTCCAGACAACGAAGCAAAAATAGGGGGAAATAATTCGTGTGGAAGCCAATTTGGCTCAATTTTAGGGGAAGGCGTCCTGAACAATATATTGAAAGTACTGAAGGGTGGATGTTAATCAAGGGGAGGAGGGGTACGGCTACGAATGCAGTGCTGCTTTGGCTAGCGCAGCAAGTGTTGGCCGTCAGGGCGATAAGGGAATACCGTACGGCGTCCTTCAAAACGGCCTCGCTACTCGCCGGATCCCCAGCATGGAACCTCAAGTCCAGGGTCCTCGCGTCGCTGTATCAGGAGCGCAACGAGGCCCTGGCAAGGGGCTTGAGACCGGCGCCTCAGGCACACGAAACTTGCCGGTCGGAGCTCCGCGACGTCGCCAAGGTGGTATGGGAAGACCGCCTACGACACCCCAACGCGGCTCTCACCACCATCGAGGTAGAAAGGCCCGTCCTACGTGAATGGACAAAGACAAGGCACGACACCCTAACGTTTCGGCTGATGCAGGTCTTCTGGTCAGGTGGGACATGGTTGCTTCGGGAGGTACCTGTGTCGATTAATCCGTGAGCCTAAGTTAGGGTGCCACCACTGCCAGACAGGCGACGTGGATACAGCGTTGCACACTCTCCAGGTGTGCCCTGTATACTGAGTATATATATTGTGTGTGTGTGTGTAATAGTTTTGTTAAGTTGTTTATTCTAATCGCAAAATAATGGGCCTGATTGTCAGTTCTCATTACAACATATTTAGGGATTAAAACCTCCAAATAGTTTACCAAGTTAAGCAATCATCAAGGAAAATCAATTAAAAATTATACAACTTTGTAGTCGTTTGATTTATTTTAAGTTAATTAATTTTTTGACATACAAATACCTCACTAAATTGAGTTGAAGAGCAGAAGTTTTGTCTCACATCGCCGTTCGCGTTATACATTACAGAATTAATAAAAATTGCATGTTATTTCGGCATTTGGAGGAAAATAATAATTGAAATATGTTTTATAACACTAGTAAAAAAACATATACTATATTATCAACCAAATCAATTCATTGTTATTGGCTTTCGGTTTTGTTAATTTCATGCAAAGTTACGTTCTATTGTCTTTCTTATGTCCCAATCAGGATTGTTATTTTGTAATTATTATAAAAAATGCAATTAAGTATCCACATTTTACAACGACCATTGTACGAACTAATATTGCTCGTACAGCGTACTTTATACATAAATGCGCAATAAACAAAATACTAAAACAGACGTATTAACATCGCCATCAGGTGCGGCACTTGTGCACTGCCAGTTGTGCATCTCAGGTTATCAAGCGACCTTAATAAACAACATACAACTCCACGTGGTTTGGCTTAGCAACGCCCTTCCACCGGGGTCCATCCTTAACGACCATTAAGCCCCAGCATCTTTGGAAGTGTACAAGCTGTACAACCATATCGTGCTGACATCAATTTAAATTGTAATAACGCAGAGTTATTAGATAACTTCATCGATTTTAAATAATAACATTAACTAGAAATTCTAATTAAAGAAAAAAAGGAATGAAGAGAAATAAGTAGAGTTTTGGGCCTTTAGCCCCTACAAATGTAAACTTTACCTAAATTCTATTAACATTGTTGAATTTACATTAGTTTGAGAATTATGGTTTGTGTCTGTTGTTTTTGGATGAGGCGAATGCAAAATGGTTATGCTGGCTATTTAGGGTAATTGATTTTTAAAATTCACACTGTATATTCATGACGACTTTTCTCTCTATATTGTGATAGTAAGAAAAAGTAGGAAAGCCAACCCAACGGAGCCAACGCTTCGAGCGAAACCAGAAGTTAACGCTCGGTTGATGATGTTTGGCCGACAGGCTATGGAACGTTATTTCACTACATGTGTAATGTATATATGTATGGTTAGCCAAATTTCTCCTTGATCGGTTCTCAACATTTTGCTTCGAACGGCTCATAAAGTTTCGACGTCCACACACACGCTCTCAAATTTTATATACACCAATCAGAACGTCTCCGAAATGTTTAAACTAAAGGAAAAAAATGACTCATGTTTAGTTGCAATATGCACTTGGCCGATTAACGACGAACTTTTCTAACTTTTCTTTTGTATTCTGCTGTCGTCTTGTTTACCAAGTTCGATTCTATTGCATCCTTGTAAAAACCAAAATAAGTAACAATACACCCCTTAAAACGGATGTTTTACTTGTGCGCATGTCATTGCGCTGTTAGCGAAAGTTCTTACCAGGCGAATTTAGCCTTATGGGTGGTTCATCGCCACTTTGGTCGATTGTACATATGGAAGAGCATATAATAGTGACAAAGTTCCTTGCTCTGTATTTCTGAAGATTGTGTAAGTATGTCTTGTTCCATTACAATATATATCACCTAAATGTGAAGGACGAAATATAAATATAAGGTGATATGTGGATACTACGTATTTTTCTAAGAAACAAATTTTATAATCCCAAACAATAATCTAAAAATAGTTTCGGCTACCGAATGGTCGGCGTAAGTTATGTGCAATTTGTGCATAGCGGGTTAGTCTTGGATAAGGTGACCAACTGTACTCATTTACTGAGTTTTGTACTCTTTTTCGCAAACCGTACTCTTTTCAAATCCTGTACTCTGAAAGTACTCAGTTATAGATTAATTTAATATTTAAAATTATTTTGACAGTGATTTGAATTTCACGCGCGCATATTACTTGCCGTTTTCGGCACGTCAAAGGACGGGGCAAGCACCAAACACGAGTTTGACAGTGATTTGAATTTCGTGCGGACATGTGGCTGCCGTTTCCGGCACAATTGAGAGGCCGTATTATGTACCTGGAGAGATAGATAGATACTACAGACCTCTTTTTCTAACAACGTCAAAATTACTTTTGTGAAAAGAAATGGATATATCTATCTCTCCAATATTTGTGTACGTAAGCCCCAGGCTGATCTTTGATGTGCAGTATGTACGACATGCTTGACAGTCTTGACGCATGCGTAGTATGTTCGGCAAAGTTTTATGGGAATTCCCTTTCTGTTTAATTAATTTGAGGTTAGAGAAAACCAACAATTTCGTACTTTTTGTTCAAGTTAACAAGATTTGAGGTGTACAAAATAAAATAAAATTTTATTTTATTTATCTAGTGAAGGTGAAGTTGCATGTAAGTATTAATATTATAGTTTCATTTCCATTTTACTTAAATAATATCAAATTATAATATTTATTTAAAATCAAAATAAAAAATATATTACTAATATAATTTTTAGATTATTAAGTCAAATGTGAGCGATATCGATAACAAAAGAAGGAAAAATAGTTTAAACAAAAATTTTAAAAAAGAGTTTCCGATCCTTGTAGTTAAAAATCGAAATGATGACTCCTTGGTTAAATACACAATCTGCAATAGGGAATTTTCAATTGCAATTCATGGACGTAGGGCAATAACGGCACACATTGAAACTAAAGTACATAAAATGTCTCATGACACAGCAGCGTCAACATCCAAACTGACAACATTTTTTAACGGGAATACTTTTGGAACTAATGAAAAAAAATTGGCAGTTATGGAGGGTACTTTCGCTTTTCACACAATAATCCATAACCAAAGTTTTCGCAGCATGGACTGCACTACTAAATTATGAAAAAAATTGTGACAAAAAAATTTCTTGTGCGCGAACAAAATTTGAGTCTATCGTAACCAGCGTATTTAATGAATACTGCAAGAAAATGCTCTCAGAAAATCTGGATTCTGTATCATATATATCTATTCTATCAGACACATCGCATCACAATGAAATAAAATTTTATCCAATTTTAGTAAGGTATTTCGATATTAAGAACGGTATAGAAATTAAGGTTTTAAATTTGGAATCAATCAAAGGGGGAACATCAGACATTTTATCTAAACACTTATTTCGAGTTATAACAGACAACAATTTGAATAAGAAAATTTTGGCGCTCTCGGCTGATAACACAAATACTAATTTTGGAGGACGCACGCGTAAAGGTGTCAATAATGTGTACACAAAATTACAAGATCTTCTGAAACGAAATATTTTGGGAATTGGTTGTAATGCTCACATTATATCAAATGCCATCAATACAGCATCAAGTTTAATGTCAATAGATGTGGAAGTAATTATTACAAATATATATTTATATTTCAACCGGTTTACAGTACGGGTAGCAAGTTTGAAAGAATTTTGTGAAGATTCATTTCAATACAAAAGACTGCTTGGTTATTCTAAAGTCAGATGGCTTGCTTAAACTCCAGTATTAGAACGCGTTTTACAGTTATATGATCCACTACGTTCATATTTTTTAAGCCTTGACAAATGTCCTACAATTTTGAAGAAATTCTTTCAAAACGATATGTCAGAGCCTATGCTTTATTTTATACACAGTCAGGAGTCGTTGTTTCATAAAATTACTCTACAAATTGAAGGAGACAAAATTTCAGCAGCAGAAGTTTGTATTATATTAAACGATTTAATACTGCAATGTAAATCAAGATTTAATGATGAATTTTTAACACTAATTCTAAGAATAAACTGACCGTTTTGGAAGATTCCAATCCCGGAATAAAAAATGAATTTTTAAAAGAAGTTAATTTTTTTATAAAATTTGCTATATCGAAGAATGGATAGTGAACTTTAGAGCATTAAGTTGTTTCAAATGGACCCTTCTAAATAATAAAATTGAATGGAAAGAAGTTTCTTCAGCAGTCGAATTTGTAATGAAGGAAGTAAAAGATATTGTTATTAATGACAATTTTCTGTTTGAAGAAATTCGAAGAGTAAATTTATGTTTAAATGAAGAAAAATTGAAGAAATGCAACGATGAGAAAATAGAACTTGACAAAAGATGGGTAGAAATCTTTCGGCATTTTAGAGTAGAACATATCCCACATGAAAATTTAAAAGTTTTAATAGAAATTTCCTTATGTTGTCCAGGCACTAATGCTGCTGTTGAAGGGGTATTTTCACTAGGGAATGATTATTGGAGCAGTGAGAAGTCGCAACTTTCTGTAAAAACATTATCTGCCGTCTTAACAGTCAAATTTAATATGCAAAATGAAAGTTGTTCGGATGTGGCTACATTATTAGACGAACATCCACATTCAGCAAAAAAAATCCACTCCGAAGAAAAGTATGTTTTTAAAAGAAAATAAAGTTTTTATCGTTTTTTCTTCTTTCTTTTTCACCTATGAAATACTTGCAAAGTGTTCTCTTTTTGGACAAAAAATCGTTGGTCACCTTAAAAATTCTAATGAGGAAAGAATTTTTGAAATCGGTCCAGCCATTTCTAGTTTTTGAGTTTATTCGTTACACAAATCTCTCCTCTTTATAATATTAGTATAGATAAGATTTTACACTTTTAAAAAAATTGTTCGCATCACTTCATTTGACGCTTTTGTTTACGTAGGCTCTGTCTATATTTTTATATCGTCTGAGCCATGATACTACATACTTATGTTATAATTTTGTAGGTAGGTGAAATCTTGTAGAATTCAACCCCACAAAGACACAGGTCTGCGTATTCTCCGCCAAAAAATACCCAATTGTCCCTGCGTCACAGTTCCAAGAAACACCCGTTACCATCTCTAATAGTAGCGGGATCCTTGGTGTCAACAGCGCCCTTGGTGTACATAACATCCATAGGCGGCGGCGAATACATTCCATCGGGTGGGCAGTTTATTTGTTTGCCAGTTTAAGGCAATATAAAAAAATAGGAATGGCAGATATTAATAAAAAATTACTGGATTTGTAATCGTTGATGAAGTTTCCGTAAGAGTGGTGGTCACTTCTCTCTTCTATGGCAGCCGCATTACTATCCTCGATTTCGTCAGGGAATACAATTCGTTCACTATCGGCCTTGTTCTAAAACCATAAATAAACTCATAAGTGGATAATACTCATAATGGACGTCAAGGAAAATTTTGTATTATCACAGTTGTAGGAGAAGGCGTCCTGAACAACATACTCAAAGTACTGATGGGTGGGGGTGGAGCTAAGGAAAGAGGGTATATAAAAGTCTCTTTTTTCAGGTTTTCGTGAATAACTCGAAAACTACAGCCTAAAGCAAAAAATGTTTTTATACTAAAATAATCTACATCAATTTTTCACAAAAAAGGTCCTAGACACTTCGTCGCTGGGATCCCCTATTCGGCCTTTTATTTTTGTCTTCATTGTCTGCACTAATATGCTTGCCTAGACCTAGTTGTAGGAATAATATAATAAGTGATAGTTTTGGAAAGTTGTTTAAATGCAATTAGTTACCTAAATTTCGTAACAAGCATAATATTACGTTGTGTTAGTATGTCTTGTTCAATTTAAGTATTTACTGAATTACTAAGGACAAAACGTAACCAATTAGGATATGGTTATGTGGTTACGTACACATTTATTGTCAGAAAACAAATTATTTCAAGCGGATTAAACTCAAACATATTCAATCTTAAATACAAAAATTGAAAAAGGCAATATATAATTTCGGAGTAAGTACGTCTAGAAACTACGTGACAGTCTAATCTTTCAAAATAATACAAAAAAGTTATACAGAATGCGCCATTTTTTAATTTAACCAGCCTTCAACTGAGATAAAAAATCTAAGAACTTTAGTATTTTTTGAAGTTTCCGCAACTAGTAGGCATAGTAAAATTAGGTTTAACGGTTTTAAGCGCGGTATTTAATTTAACTTTTATTCCAAAGTTTCAGCCACTGTTTAGTAGCCCTGATCACGGAAGAGAAAATTATTAAGAAGGCTAATAAAAAGTGACCAAAACGTTGGAATAAAATACCGCGCTTTAAACCGTGAAAACGTAGTGTTATTAAGAACTAAAATTTTCATATTTACTGTTTTGTCTTTCCATAAGTTAAATAAGATTATAAAATTGTGAAATTCAACAAAAAAGAAGGTTATTGCAGATAGGAAAGGCATATATTAAAAAATATTACTGGGTTTGTAATCGTTGCTGGAGTTTCATTAGGAGTTTGGAATACTTCTCTCTTCTTAAATTGTCTAGCAACCGCTTTAGCATCTTCGACTTCGTCAGGGAATACAATACAGTCACTATCTGCCATGTTCTAAAACAATAAATAAACGTATAAGTACATAATGGATTTAAAAAATTGCTTAACAACTATGCCACGAATGTATTTGCTATTGACTGAATTGGAACACGTAACTTTGCGATAAGCTTAGAACCGTTATACAGTCCAGACAACGAAGCAAAAATAGGGGGAAATAATTCGTGTGGAAGCCAATTTGGCTCAATTTTAGGGGAAGGCGTCCTGAACAATATATTGAAAGTACTGAAGGGTGGATGTTAATCAAGGGGAGGAGGGGTACGGCTACGAATGCAGTGCTGCTTTGGCTAGCGCAGCAAGTGTTGGCCGTCAGGGCGATAAGGGAATACCGTACGGCGTCCTTCAAAACGGCCTCGCTACTCGCCGGATCCCCAGCATGGAATCTCAAGTCCAGGGTTCTCGCGTCGCTGTATCAGGAGCGCAACGAGGCCCTAGCAAGGGGCTTGAGACCGGCGCCTCAGGCACACGAAACTTGCCGGTCGGAGCTCCGCGACGTCGCCAAGGTGGTATGGGAAGACCGCCTACGACACCCCAACGCGGCTCTCACCACCATCGAGGTAGAAAGGCCCGTCCTACGTGAATGGACAAAGACAAGGCACGACACCCTAACGTTTCGGCTGATACAGGTCTTCTGGTCAGGTGGGACATGGTTGCTTCGGGAGGTACCTGTGTCGATTAATCCGTGAGCCTAAGTTAGGGTGCCACCACTGCCAGACAGGCGACGTGGATACAGCGTTGCACACTCTCCAGGTGTGCCCTGTATACTGAGTATATATATTGTGTGTGTGTGTGTAATAGTTTTGTTAAGTTGTTTATTCTAATCGCAAAATAATGGGCCTGATTGACAGTTCTCATTACAACATATTTAGGGATTAAAACCTCCAAATAGTTTACCAAGTTAAGCAATCATCAAGGAAAATCAATTAAAAATTATACAACTTTGTAGTCGTTTGATTTATTTTAAGTTAATTAATTTTTTGACATACAAATACCTCACTAAATTGAGTTGAAGAGCAGAAGTTTTGTCTCACATCGCCGTTCGCGTTATACAACATTACAGAATTAATAAAAATTGCATGTTATTTCGGCATTTGGAGGAAAATAATAATTGAAATATGTTTTATAACACTAGTAAAAAAATATATACTATATTATCAACCAAATAAATTCATTGTTATTGGCTTTCGGTTTTGTTAATTTCATGCAAAGTTACGTTCTATTGTCTTTCTTATGTCCCAATCAGAATTGTTATTTTGTAATTATTATAAAAAATGCAATTAAGTATCCACATTTTACAACGACCATTGTACGAACTAATATTGCTCGTACAGCGTACTTTATACATAAATGCGCAATAAACAAAATACTAAAACAGACGTATTAACATCGCCATCAGGTGCGGCACTTGTGCACTGCAAGTTGTGCATCTCAGGTTATCAAGCGACCTTAATAAACAACATACAACTCCACGTGGTTTGGCTTAGCAACGCCCTTCCACCGGGGTCCATCCTTAACGACCATTAAGCCCCAGCATCTTTGGAAGTGTACAAGCTGTACAACCATATCGTGCTAACATCAATTTAAATTGTAATAACGCAGTTATTAGATAACTTCATCGATTTTAAATAATAACATTAACTAGAAATTCTAATTAAAGAAAAAAGGAATGAAGAGAAATAAGTAGAGTTTTGGGGCTTTAGCCCCTACAAATGTAAACTTTACCTAAATTCTATTAACATTGTTGAATTTACATTCGTTTGAGAATTATGGTTTGTGTCTGTTGTTTTTGGATGAGGCGAATGCAAAATGGTTATGCTGGCTTTTTAGGGTAATTGATTTTTAAAATTCACACTGTATATTCATGACGACTTTTCTCTCTATATTGTGATAGTAAGAAAAAGTAGGAAAGCCAACCCAACGGAGCCAACGCTTGGAGCGAAACCAGAAGTTAACGCTCGGTTGATGATGTTTGGCCGACAGGCTATGGAACGTTATTTCACTACATGTGTAATGTATATATGTATAGTTAGCCAAATTTCTCCTTGATCAGTTCTCAAGATTTTGCTTCGAACGGCTCATAAAGTTTCGACGTCCACACACACGCTCTCAAATTTTATATACACCAATCAGGACGTCTCCGAAATGTTTAAACTAAAGGAAAAAAATGACTAGTATTTAGTTGCAATATGCACTTGGCCGATTAACGACGAACTTTTCTAACTTTTCTTTTGTATTCTGCTGTCGTCTTGTTTACCAAGTTCGATTCTATTGCATCCTTGTAAAAACCAAAATAAGTAACAATACCCCCCTTAAAACGGATGTTTTACTTGTGCGCATGTCATTGCGCTGTTAGCGAAAGTTCTTACCAGGCGAATTTAGCCTTATGGGTGGTTCATCGCCACTTTGGTCGATTGTACATATGGAAGAGCATATAATAGTGACAAAGTTCCTTGCTCTGTATTTCTGAAGATTGTGTAAGTATGTCTTGTTCCATTACAATATATATCACCTAAATGTGAAGGACGAAATATAAATATAAGGTGATATGTGGATACTACGTATTTTTCTAAGAAACAAATTTTATGATCCCAAACAATAATC
Organism: Dendrolimus houi; assembly: GCA_039645545.1. Taxonomy (NCBI): domain Eukaryota; kingdom Metazoa; phylum Arthropoda; class Insecta; order Lepidoptera; family Lasiocampidae; genus Dendrolimus; species Dendrolimus houi. The sequence continues at coordinate 8,713,934 of CM077127.1, read as the reverse complement.
TAAAAATAATTTCGGCCACCGAATGATCGGCGTAAGGTATGTGCAACTTGTGCATAGCAGGTTAGTCTTGGAGCAATAATTTATGAAGTATTTTTTCTTGCGTTCTCGTGAATAATAGGTATATATAATATAATATACTTAAATAAAACTATATTTTAAGCACGACTGAAATGATTCTGACATTTAAAAAACTAGTTGAAACGTAATATTAAAATTTAAAAAATTGTTTGGGATTCATGTAAAAACTACTCGGCCGATTTCGATGCGGTTTGCGCTAATCGACAGCAAATTTTTAGACTTAAAATCTGCGCTACTTTTTATCCCGGGAGCCCCGCGGGAATATTTCTGGAAATGATTTAAAAGGGCCATATTGAAAAAAAAATGAATTCTAATGCGGTTTCTTTACTGGTCGACAGCAAATTTTATTTAATAAAATGTGTGATTTTTTTATCCCGGGAATCCTGCGGAAATTTCCCCGGGAGCGGTTTGAAGTATAATATATGTAACTACGATATGCCCCCGACTTCGTCCACGCTTGACATGCAATTCCCGCGGTACTGCCGGGCCAAAAAGTACCGCACCATTAAAAAAAGAATATAAACCTATTGTTTTAGTAAAATCTGTGTTGGAATTAGCTAATATTTTGTTCCGCGGGATTCACAGAAGAAAAAGTAGCGCATATTTAAAGTCTAAGAATTTGCTGTCGATCAGCAAAAAGTGCATCGAAATAGGCGCAGTACTTTTTACGGGAATCCCGAACAAACAGACAAGAAATCTGAGGCATTTTTTTTATCTCATAATATTATATTTATCTCTAAGAAGTTTGGTTATCAAATCTCTATTCAATAACGTGCTTATTGTAATATATACTTAATAATACGACTTGATAACAAAATAGGTGATACATGCAAATGGTACAAAGCACATTTTTTTACATTGCAAAAAATCTTGGCCTCATTACGACATATAAAGTAAAATAGTATTTTGATTAAAGCGAAAAAACAATTTAAAAGAAAATAACAATAACAACCCACACGTGTACCTACATTAAATTGCTGAGCTTGGTCTTTCAAACCATTTCAAGGAAGAGGACAGTACGCCCGTCACTCTAGTCTAAAGGCATATTGGTGGAATTCACACGTCGTTCGTCTCCATTTATGCTGGTTTTCTCGCGATGTTATGCTTGTGGACTTTGACACGTGATGATTGTAACTATGTGCACGTTAGATTATAAAAGCGGGGCATTGTTTTTGACTGGAATGAACCCACGACATTGATATAATGTGACTGCCTTTGCTAATATTACATGCCACGATTTAATTATATTATTAAAATAACTCATTGAGTAAGTAGCCTTTAAAAGTATCACATCGTGTAAACTGTGTTAAAAATTAACTTTAAATGTGATAATGATTCAAAATACATAGACAATATAAAAAGAGACAATTAATAAAAAAAATAACTTACAATTAAAAGAGTACACAAAGCGTTTATGGGCGCGTGTCTCACTAGAAGCTTAAAAGTCGAGTGAACAAGCTACAAACCTGCTCTTTGATTATATACAGACAAGGAAAAATCACTACTACTCGGGTATCTCCCATACACACATTCACTTATTACATTACTATAAAAACTGGAAATTTGTATAATAATTTTTCTACAGTTACAATGTTTACTTCAATATATCGTATGTATTGGAAGACGCATCTCGAACTAGGTGCAACTTTTTTTATTGTATGAGTTTAGCAGTCAGACAGATGTAAAGCGGTTACCATCGCCTAAGAACATTTGTAACACCAAAGGTGCTACCAATATGCTGCCGCTCTCTAAAGGGGGACATGGAATCTGGCTACTAATGCCGGAACACAACTCAGGTTTTTTATAGCGGCATACGTACTCTAAACCAGGGGTGGTGGCCATCCAATCGGTAAAATGCCCGCCCTACCATGTGGTTGTGGATTGTTTTGGCACCTCTTACGACAGGTCGCCCGGCCGCAGCACATTGTATTATTGTATTCTTTCTCCGTTCCTGCACGGATAGCCAACCAATTCGCAAATTATACTTCCGAAAATTGATTACTTGGAATAATCGTGTCAATTAAAAGACTTATATGAGGATGATCATGCATTTCGTGATTATATTCAGTCGAGGAGTGAGTAGGAACTACTACGAAAACAAGACACAAAATACCGGTGCAGTAGAGGCGCTGAGGCGCATCGGCGCCGTCTACTCACGCGATTGAGTGCAGCGCGGTTTTTCCTGTTACACAAGAACTTTAACTTAGATAATCGTTAATAATATACAAATCAGCTATAAGGTGATTTACGATTTAATGGCAGCCATCGAAATCCTCGGTCGATATGCTGTTCGCCATGTAAACATTGATTTTTATCAAAACCAAAAATGTAAGGATACACTACTGGTTTTAAGATATAATTATTTCGATTACTTTTCCTCCAAATTTCTGTATTGAATTTCTTCTTAAAATTCTATAACAATACAATCTGTTTTTGCTAATTAGTTGATTTTCAACTTTTAATTACTATTTGCGTGCCTGAAAGGGCAAAAACGTGTGAAACAAAATAACATATTGATATTTAATGTTTTTACTAACCATGTTTTTTTAAGCAAATAAATGATTTGATTTGAATAGTTACTTAAAATTCTATAACAATAATTACTTAATAACCTTTAAATATTCCACTACAGTATTCGGGGCTCCGCATTCCGCATTGCATTCAAAGCAGATTAAAAGATTTCACACATTGGTAATGTCTACTTCGACATTCCCTCCCGAAATGTTCTTTAGTGTTGGCACATAATAATAGTGGATATAGTATATGGTGGGTAGTTCCAAATATTCATTGATATGAAGAACGGATGAAAGTAAGCACGTTATCAATCTCGCCCCCGTGCTCGAACGCCTTTGTTAAGCGAAGGTACTCTCGCCCCAAAACCCTGATTAAGTTGTTAGGTCTTCGGACCAACAACATAAAGTCAAGTCCAATAAAAAAAACCTTATCAATGGATACACTGCCACCAAGGGCACACGTAAATAACGGTTCCCTCGTACGATGAGCTAAGCATAAAACGGCTCATTCTAATTGTAAATTGTATCCAACAGTGACAATACGTGCACAACTGGCCCGAAAACTACCTAAAAGGTGTATGATCCTTGTCAGGATTCAAACTCACGTTAGTGAAATGAATCTAATGAAAAATCTTTGTTACTTTATTTATGTTTTACAAGAATAATAGTTACTTGTGTACTTATATTATACATATATATTTATCTACTACATTATGATTTGAATGTATTTTAAACTAACTAATTACGAAAAAGACAGTGATTATGAAAAATAGTGCTTGTACAATAACGTCTCTTTAGTATGTTATTCAATGTTACCATATTCATAATTATTATCCTATGTTATATTTGATTTTAAAATGCAAATGCAACAAACATAAAACGAATAACGTTAATAACATGTACAAATTTTATTTCGAAGTTACAAATAAAACTATTGAAACATACGTATAGAATCGTTTATTTCACATTAACAGTTTTGTAGAGTTGCTAATTAATTGTACCACACTTCTCGGCAAACTCCATCTTGACTCATCTGTTGACCTTGTGGGCAATTAGGAGGTGTAATGATTACATTGAAACGCTGGACCTTAGTATAATTGCCAAGAGTACCTTCATTGCCGGCAGCTACAACTCTAGGTGATTGAACGAGCGAACATAGCGATAATTTCTGCAAAAATATGAAAAGAATTTTAAGCCCATGATACTACATATTTTGAAGATCTTTATTAGTCTCAATATAAGCGGCAATATGTTTAACCTAAATGTAGAGGTCGTCTTTATCAAAGAAACGATTAACACAAGCATTGATAACGGTAGGATTATAGGTATGTATGTCATTCGTGATTTTTAATATACATTGTTATTAAGACATGCTACCTACCTTTTTTATATTTTGTCCATATAGTTCGCGTTTGACCGCTGTCTCGCCTAATATTGAGCGATGACGCGATCTAGGACGGAGCACGCATACCTAATACCTATTCACTCGTGACTTCAAGACCCCTGGATTTTATTTGTTAGGAAAGCAAACTCCGGCAAATTATTCCATTCTTCAAAAATATGCACCAGAAAAGATGAAGCGAAGCGCTTGGTCCTAACTGGCGGTGTTTCCACCATTTAACGGTGGCATAAACCGATGCGTCTAGTTGTCTGATGGTAAAGGGGGGATGGAGGAACTAGCTCATGCAATTCTAAGGAACACTCCTTGAAGTGTATCTCATAGAAGACCGACAATCTAGCAACCTTGCGTCTGTGCTCAAGACTTTGAAGTCGAGCATTAAAAAGACGGTCATTGCTGACCTACTACTATGTTTTAAAGAGTTTAAACTATAAGACATATACCGTTCAAAAAGTTAAATATAGAAAGAACCCTTTACACGGACCAAAAGGAAACGATTTAACAACTTGCACAAACAAAGAAAGTGACAGAAAGCAAAAAATATCAAAGAATAAAAACCTACTATTTTTAAAAACTCTACGGACTCTAGTTCCGTACCTTTTTTAAATTAATTTAATTTGGAAAAATATTGATTTTTACACACTTATTTTTAATATATTATTTGGTGTGTGTGACATTTTATTGGTTTTGTTTTTTTTTAAGGCGGGCGAAATGCATTTCGCACAGTACCGGGTCCTTTGCTAGAGATTAGACCATAGTCGATTATGGAGGCATTCTCAAGGGGGCAAACCAAACACTAATCGACCGGCTTGTGTGGAGACTCGAACTGATGGACGAATGCCCAGGGGCTAATACCCCACTAAAACCACCCTCCTCCCATGTGCCCCTCGCTGTGGTAGGAAGAGCGTAAGACTTAGAACGTAGTTACGCCCACGCTGATCCTAGCGCATCAGTGCTTGAGAATGCTCCGGAAGCAGTGCAAATTCACTTCTTTAACAGGGGTGAAGACTCCTCTGCTCCCTAGACGCTAGAGGGCCCCTGCAGCGGTATTTCAGGGAGGGATATCATGCGCATATCTGCGCCTCCGGGCCCCCGACTGACGTCGGCAACCGCGAGACCCATACGCACTGGTACCTCTCTCCCTATCTCGTTGGGCGGCCTCCTTTTGAGACATAACAGTCTCGCAGAAATTGGCCGCACCCACCCAATGATCATCGCTATGCAGCATGGCTTGCACCAAACTGCCCAGCGAATCGATCGGACCTACTATTGTCTCGAGTTCAAACCTCTGGGGTACCCATGCTGCGCACTCGACTAGCGTATGAAACACCGTGTCTTGTGCGACACACTGGCGGCATTGGGGTGAAGGCAAGCAGCACGCAATTTGGCACAGCTACTTATCGAAGCAACCGTGCCTGGAAAGTATCTACGTCATTCTGAAGGTCAGGGTCCCGCGTTTCCGCGAGAGCCATTGCAACAGCTGCGGTCGAACCGCTTCCACCGTACCAATGCCAGCGACATGGTTTTCCAACTCTACCGACCAAGATTGGATCATGGTCGCGGTTTCCCGCGTCCTGATCGCCTGCAGCTCGGTCAGGCCGTATACCTGGCCACGTGCGAGTGCGTCCTGTCGGGAGCGCCGAACTTTGGCAATTACGTCCGCCTGGAGAGGCCAGGGCGGATCGCCCGCCAAGAGTGTCAACGCCGTCCACGACGCTGTACGGTATCCTCGGACGGACCTCACCGCCAGGACCCATTGTGCGCGGCACAACAAAATCCTATTGTGGCGGTGAAGTGCAACGGACCATACGGGTGGTGTTGACATCTGTCAACTCAACATGAACCTACTAGGTATGTTGGTCTAGCAATACAAAACATAATTCTGAAAATGACATCTTCCAAATCGTACATTTGTTTTATGGCTGGTTCCTATATTTTACTATTCATTCACTTACCTTACTTACCATCGGTTGAATTTTGTCATTAATTGTCCATACAAGTAATGTCAAAGCTTACGTCAAATTTTGAACAGATAGTAAGGCAAGTGAACGGTCGGTAAGATATAGGAACGGGCCACAAGTAGATGTTCATGTCCATACAATAAAATAAGAGTTGTTACCCGCCGGCGCCGTTTTCGCAAGTCAACGAAGGCAGGCAAATGTCAACCAAGCTTGTTTTAAATGTTACGTCGCTTTTTTATTCATAGCATTTTTGCGAATTCACATTTATGACACACCGCTTTCATGTCATTATATGGAATATTTTTAAGTTTGACATGTTTCATATTGCGACACAAACATCAACTGCCAAAAATTATAACGGGGTTTTGGGAATTTATAAGAAGAAATATAAAAACAATAATATCAACAATATGGTATTTATTTTTGAATTACTCATTCTATGAGTTTGAAATGCAAAAGAGCCTTAATTTCGATCAAGTAAGTTTGGTTTATCAAATTATTTTTATGCATCTTTTCATTTCAAAATAATTTAATGTTAAAAAAATTCTCATAAGGCCTTATTTTTATGACTGAACTACCGTATTAAACTTTTTAGTCATTAAAGTTATGTACAAAAAATTTACACGGCCCAATAAAATATGATGATTTAATTACAAATGTCCTTATTCTTAACAGCTTTAGGAATGAACCTATAAAATTTAATATTATGAGTACTTTTATTAATGGTAAACCAGAAAGGATAATGTTTGTTTTGTAAGACGGACTAGGGCTGAACTTTGGCACAGAGTGGCATGAGATTAGGGGAAATTAAGTTTAGGGGTATATATACGCATTATATATAGACATTAGACCTGTTATTTGGGCTAGGCAACACGTTTTTAGGGTCCACCAACAAGTTTTGAATGAATAATGGGAAAAACAAAAATACGTTTGATAAACAAGGTTATGTCACTTTTGTTAATAAAAAAGTTTGATGTGTTTAGAAATACTAAACTACAACTGTTTTCTAGTTTAGCAAACGAGTTTTGAATTAGTATAGTTATTATAATTTTAAAGTTCATATTAATAAATCACAGTACTGTCACTTTTTTTTAGTTTACAACAATAAATACAATTCGATATGTCAATAATATCGATTTTTAAATACGAAAATTGTTTTTTTGCTTATATATTGCGAGTTTGAATTAGTAGTATGTTTTTAATCGATTTATTTCTATTAAAAAAATCGATGTATAATTTGCTATACTCTATTTGCCGCCTTTTTTATTCAATTTCTCTTTTAGTTATATGAATGTACTTTGTGTTTTCTTATGGATTTTTCGACGACTTGCGCTGCTTTGGTTATATTGATTATTTCTACGTTGACTGGCTATCTCACTGGACTTCGATTACATTGCTTAACTTTGGAACTTGGCTTTTTACTGGACTTTGATTGTATTACTCAACTTTGGATTTTGGCGAAATTCTCTATCCGAGTGTTTGGGTGTGATATAGATAAACGGGAGGTAAATTAATGTGGATTTGAGTTAGGGATATCCTTACGGTTTATTTATAGCAACTAAGGTTGTGAGGGGTGATCGAAAGTCGTGACCAGTGACTACAACGGTGAGTTGGTTAGGTTAGGTTAGACTTTAGACCAAAGCGCACGAGCCGAGCGTGCCGCAGTAACGAGCGGCGAGTGCAAGAATCGATTGGTCACCATTTATTCATTGATAACTATTTTTTTTTGAATGGTGGTTACAAATTGGTTGTGACTTTTGCTGAGCACTGTCATGACACACCTGCTTCGCTCGCTCGGCTTGTCGGCTTTAGTCTGCGTTTTTAGATTGTTTTGAATGTTTTTTACATTGACCACTACCTTCCTTCTGCATTTCTCGTCTTTAGACATAAGAAATATGTACACCATTAATAAAATAAATAAGTAAAGTTATGTTTAAAAAAATATGTCTAAAACTACTTGTCTCCTAGAAATGGGGTTTGCAGAAGGGAGAAATACTTCTCCACCATATCCCCCTCCGCACCCACTACTTAAAATTCAGGAACACTATTCTAAAGTTTAACCCGGAATAGTTCCCGATGGGTACGAATTTAAAAAATTCATGGGCGTAATAGGATAGCAAGTAGAAAGCTCTTGCAGCTCCTACTTACATAAACGTGAAAGTGAATTTTTCAAATGTTTGTTTGTTTATCTTCATGTCCTTGGATATGAATTTCTCAAAATTTGATATGTAAAAAAGTTTCCTACAGGATATCTACAGAAAAAATATTTGACGCTAACGAAATCTTATAAAAAAACTTAATAATTGATATTAATAATAATTAATTAAAAATTTTAATAACCAACAAGTGAACTTACGATAAGAACGGCAAATAAAAAAACAACGAGGAATGACTTGGACGCTTCCATATCTCGTCTATGATATAATTATTATATCCTTCACAATAGGTAAATGGTGCTGAAGTGGTGTCAAATGCGAGGAATCCAACAAATTTATACGGAAACAGATCGCCCGAGTAAGTAATTGTTTAATAGTTTCGTTGAAACCGGGAGATAAATTCAGGAAATTTACATTAAAAATATGCATTAGTAATTAATAAATAATTATTCGTAATGGGTATTCCATCATCAGAGCTTATTTGGTCATAAATAAAGGAAGACTATTGGTCAGGGGCTCATTCTACTATTTCAATACCTTGGCGTTGCGAAGATATTCAAAGTACGATTACATTGCGATAATGTCAAAAATTCGTATTTTAAGAGAATATGAATCCGCAATATTAATAAAACATTGAAATTACCACTAGCAGAAATGGCGTTAGCCTAACGAATGCCTAAATGAATAGCTAATTATGAAAAACTAAAAAGAAAATAAACATTTCGCGAGTTTTCGCTGGTAAATATTTATAAAGATATAGAAACTTGCCACGGGTACGCCATAGGAATTAACAGAATACCGAAATCGGGCAAACCTGCGATTGTGACAACAGCATCCGACGATTTTCACGACACAATAATAGCAGAATTGAAAAGTCATTGTTATAATAATAATAATAATTCATTTATTTCAGAAATTAAGTATTCCCATAATATACAGTTTTATATTATAAAATTATTTCTAATGTTATCAAAATTTAAATTTCAAATTAATTCACGGCACAGCAATTAATTAATAAAACAAATACTAGGGAATTACACCCGCGTCACTATAATTAATAATAATAATAATATAATAATCGGCAGACAAACACGCACACTGTATATCCCCAAATTGAGCAAGTTACGCTTGTGTTATGGGTAATATACAACGGACCACTCTGGGGCCGATCCCAGACACCCAGACCATAGTAAATAATGGAGAAAATACGTTTCCGAAATTTAATATACCAGGAATCGAACCCGAAGCCTCAGCGTTGCAGTGAGGTAAGCCAGTAAAGGCTTAGCCCGCTCAACCACAGAGGCCGTCAAATAATAAATAAATAATTATTATAAATATTTCTACTCCACGGCGTCAAAGGGACATGTATACCAAAATTATTTCAATTACGGACTCTGCCACCAGGCCGCGAGGCGGCAGAAAACAGACAAACTCATACATTTAACTGGGTGTGCAGTTGCACCCATTTACATAGCAGTAGCGAGTCCCACCAGTCTACAAAAAGACTGAGCATGCTGTTGGTGTTGCCGCGAACGTGGGCCAGTAGGGATGCGCATCTCTTTCTAATGATGGCCGCAAAGCCATCGATTCGCGCTTCTGTGAACGTCCCTGACGCACTGCATCGCCACAGCAGCCCCAACAACATCCTCAGCCCATTATTATACTGGACACGTAGGTCGCTGTATGCGCTGCGTATAATTGACCCACAGGCCACATTGTTTATATTAAGCTGAGGCTTCATCTGCGTTAGTGTTAAAGATTTAGGCTGTGGCTGAATGCGTCTTATTTAAAGCATTAAAAATAACGCCATTAGCATAACCACATTAATGTATAATGTATATACATTATACATTAATGTGGTTATGCTAATGGCGTTATTTGTTAACGACCTTAAATATTGACAGAAACGTATGTAGATACCTACATACGTTTCTGTCAATATTTAAGGTCGTTAACAATGTCGCATCTCAACGTCTTAACCCCGTCGCCATATCTGCGTAAAACGGCCTAAATGTTGAAGACACTACCGCAGAAGCTCCAGGATTGATTTTTCGTTAAGTTTACACGGTGTAGATAATGTATTGAATTTGATTAAATGTGGTATGTAGTCGTAAATAAACAAGAGGTTTCATAATCGGTGTTGCAGATAGGCGTTAAAATTGGCGGTAGATATTTCTATAGGTAATTACACAACCGTATGTCATTCTTTGAATAAGTAAAAACACATAAGAAAGAACACATGCTAGATATGCGCATAACTTTTACTGACCTCTATTGGAAGTGACACAAGCAAGAGATGCATGTCACAGAGATTAATATGCTGCAGTGTACATGCATATGTTTGGAATCACCCGATAGGACTTAAAGCATTCTTATATCCACGACAGCCTTTATGCCGTGACATAGCAGACCTGCAAGGGTATCGTGTATGCTAGTACGGCCACTATTGGCGTCAACTGGCTAAGTACGTATGTGAGTAACAAATCTAATACTGTGATTGAAAATTCTTTCACTTAAAACAGAGGTACAAGATTTTTTTATAATAATCGTAAATTTTCGCTAACATAAAGATGTTTATATTGTATGTATATGTAATTTTCAGAACTCCTAAGAGAAAATTCACATCCCGTGGCAATAAAAGCATTTTTGAACATTACAGTATAACAATAAAGCCTAAATTATTTCGGAGCAGTTCTTTGTCTGATTTAAATAACAACAGTGATTTCAGTGAGTTAAAACAATTCGTTAGTATTTACCTACATCTTTTTCTATAAAGCTATTAATAACACCGGCCCACAAAAAAAGTGGTCTGTACTTTTGATCAGACCCATCCATTCTTATGTATTTCGATACGCTGAATCCGAATCTGGAAGTCTGTTTAGTCCGTACACCTTCAAAATTTTGATGATGATGATTGATGGGTCTGGTCAAAAGTACAGACCACTTTCTTTGAGGGCCAGTGTAATTAAATCGGCTACATTAATAGTCCTGATTTCTTGCGCCGTTTCTTTGGTACTAAACTTCGTTTCAAACTGTTTCACCTAAGAAGTGTCTGCCTTTATATGACCTTGTAACGTTAAATTTTATGTCACGAATATCAATTGATCCCCAACTAGGACGACAAAAAGAGCATTGAAACAAATACTTTTGCTTTTGAATAATCGCGTGGAAGGCTCCAAAATTTCGAAGACAGTAGGATCTGCGTCTACCCGTCCTGCCTGAAAGGCTAAACTTACACTTGTTCTGAGTGTCTAGCCTGAGTAAGAAGAATTGTGATTGACACAGATTATGGATACTTCATGCGGCAATAATAGCTTGATTTAAAATATTACCGTTACTGAATTATAAAAGTGCTTTAAACACCTTCACTGTGATATAATATCGTTATTCAATATACCTACTAAGTTTAGAAATGGATATTTTGCAAGATCTACCTTTACAGATATAGATTTATTCAAGCATACAAATTGTCTTGTTGAGGGGACCCAAGTAAGAAAATCCTTTGATGGTAGTTCGGGCGACGCCGATTCAGTTTATTTTAAAAGTAAACTAGAAGATACCCTATATATGTCTTGGAATTTCAAAGGAAAGTACGAAACTTCTAATTATAAAAAAATAATAAGTGTTGCAACGGCCCATAATAAAACTGGGGATATATATTTTTAGTTTGACGTTATGAATGCTCTAAAATTTTGTTACGATGATTTCGATATTTGTCTGCACGTGATTGATATCATCCACAGTTTTACAAAATACCTATTGTATAATCGGCAGATAAACTTTGTACATGTTATTATATAACCCTAAGCTCAGCAAGTTACGTTAACGTTAAAGATAATATAAATCAGACCAATCTGGAGTCCATCTCAGACACTCAGATACCCTGAACATAGTAAATAACGGAAAATTACCTTATGAAGTTTAATAAGATCCGAATGGAACCTGGGACCTCTGCGTTCTACTGAGCTAGGCCAGCAAAGACTTAGCCCACTCAAGCACAAAAGCTTTCGTCTTATTTGTGTTGGTCAATAAATTAGGCAGTGTTGTTTTACGCAGTTATAGCTTAGTCATGTTTACTTATAACATTTGTTGTAAATAAACATGACTAAGTACACATGTTTATCTCGTTAACGTGAATTCAAAACTAGATTTTATTATTTAGAAAGACGAGAACGAAAGGTGAGATGTCCCCAGATGCATATATGCATAAATTTGGTAACGATGGCGTGAACAATTTCGAAAGAAATACTGCGGACCCAAACATTTCATCTGGCTTAGACAATTCTAGGTAACGGTTTTAAGTCACCTTCTTAGAAAACAAATCAGAATTCATTTAAAATAAAAGCAAGAGTTTTGTTGTAATTAATAATTTCTTAATATTTAGAATATATTATTGTAGCATTTGCAGTGCAGACGAGATGAGTGTTCAAAAAGGAGCTACCTTTCCTTTTAAGTCTACGCCAAGTGGTAACCTTAAGGTTCTATCTAATCAAGTAATGCATTAATTGTACGATAACTTTTTATTTTTCTTATAAATTATTACTATAATGTACATTCTGTCTTTTAGGTGGTTTTCCAATGCTCTACTGTAGGAGTTTTATTGGCAGACCCTACACAAGCACAAGTAGAAGTTAAATTTGAAGGTAAAGCAGCTGGTGAACCTTATGATGAAGCATCACATTTTGTAAGATTTTTATTCATATATTTTATAAATGTTCACTTTCTGTTGTCTGCTATTCTATTTGTACCAAATTCATTATTTTAAAATTCAAGGTTAATGAAATAGACTCTGAACCACAATTACAGTACAGTCAAAGAGAACTATGTAACTTTGAAGTCCGAAGTACCGTTGTCAATCGAAATGACAAAGTGCAATCGTCTATTTTAAGACAAGATAAAGGAAAAGATTTAGGAAGTCTCGGCTACGCATTAGCAGAACCAATAGACTGGATTCGCGTGCAGCTGCCAAAAAAACAAGATTTATTCAAGGAATTTTATCGAAGAATATACAACTACATGTAAAATAATCGTTACAATATCATTATTATCATGAACAGACTTTGTTCCGTAGGTAAAGAAAACGAACGAATGCGCATATTTGTTGTTATTATCGCACCTAGCATATCTTATCATTTTACAACATGTACTGGGCACGACGTGCTCCGTTAAGCTTCTTCCCGCGACTTCGTCCGCGTGGAAAGTTTTTTTAACTATCCCACGGGAACTCTTTAATTTTTCGGGATCAAAAGTATCCTATATGTTGACCTGGGATATAAGATTCCATCATACAAAATTTCATTTTAATCGGTCCAGTCGTTTCGGAGATTAGCCGGTACAAACAGACAGACAAAGAAACAAAAATTTGAAAAAAATCTAAATTTGTTCTATTTCACTTCTTACATCCCCCTGACTCGGTTTTTTGCATTTTTTTTCATTGTACAGAAATTCGACCTCTACAGTTTTATTATTGTATATAGATATCTTGATTAAACACATTATTATTCACAGACATATATTACGAAGTATTGATATGTCTGTGAGATGTATGATGATACGATAATTTAATAGAGCTTCATTTTTTTTACTCTGACAAACCATCGGGTTGCAGCAGGACACACGAATAATGCAAAATAAAGTCTATCAGTTGATAATATAATATTTAACATACTTCCAGTTAACATTATATTAATCTTAATCAGCTTTAATTGAATCTTAATCAGTTTTAGTTTTAATAATTTTGTGGTAATCTGTTATGACATAATTAATCGATGTTAATTTCATTTGCAGAAATACTGATACAGTTATTCATATAGGTGAAGACGAATTTCACTGCCATCATATGGTCTTACAAGTTTACTCAGCATTTTTTGAAATGAATTCCTCGACAGATATTGAGCTGCCTGTCGTAAGTAACTGTTGTCTAAAGTGATAAAATTTTACGTTTCTATTTTTTCATTATGTTCTTTACATACAACATTTCCCATTTTAGTCAAATGTAACACCAGAAGCATTTCAAGCTGTTTATGAATGGATGATCTTCAGTGGTATGGAAAGTAATAAAGTGTTAAAAAGAGAAAATGTTTTAGATCTATTTTGCGCTGCACAATATCTAGGTATAAAAGGTAAGTATGCTGTAGGTAATCCAACATTTTCCTTTTTTATGTGCTATGTAAGACATGGTAAATATGAAATTTATTATTGCAGATTTAGAAGATCAATGCTGGTCATTTATTGTAAATGAACATTTGTTTACTGAAGATACTGCTTTTGCGTTATTTAGGGAAGCTAGATCAAAAGGCATGAATCCTGTCATGGATATAATGGTAGGCCTAATAACTAACCGCTATTTAAAATCTGTGTCAAACCGAATGTGTGTTAAATATAAATGTGAATTGTATTAAATTGCAATTGAAAATTGTAGACTCTTAAAATTATCCTGTTTATTATATTATTAACTGTTGAAAAGTTTTATTGCCTGGGCAGGTACCACGAGTGATGCGCTTTTTCCTTCCTCTTGTTGCTTCTAGAGATTTTCTAAATCTGGAACCAGAAGAGGTTATGGTATTCCTGAAATCAAATTATATATCCGTTACAAGGTACATTTATGCTTATCTAATTGTCTTATAAATACTTATCTACTTACAAAACATGTTTCTATAAAAGCAAATAGGACATATCATCAATAGCTATGATAATATATGGTTAATGAAATCAACAATGATATCTAACCTACACATGTTAATAATAATTTACAATGTTACAGTGAAATAGAAGTGTTAATGGCTGGAGTTAGGTGGCTTCATGGTGACTGGGCCGCCCGTAAGTGTTTTGCAGTTGATGTGATGAAATGCATTCGCTTTGGATTGATCTCACCTTGGCAACTAGTGGATATTAAGAGGAACCCTGATAATGCTGAAATACTAGACATTGTGAACGAACCTGAAATCCAACAAATGGTGGATGATGGTCTTGCGTAAATATTTCTTAAAGTTTTTCTCACCTCATTAGCCATAGATATCTATAGTAGCTCTCTAGTTTCGTTAGTCCTACTAATCCAGGTATTTTTAAACTTTTTTGTCACTGCTCGAGTAAATTTCGAAGCATGTAGCGACTACCTCATTATTTAGCATAAAAAGTGCTGTGTTTTTATATAATCTGTTCATAACCCAAATCCTTTTCATAGCCATAGAAGAAATAAACATAGTCGAAACATTAAAAATAAAGTCAATCAAACACTGTTATTGTAATAGGACATGCAGAAAGAATACTAGGAATGACAAACACCTATTTAAAAAACCAAATCCTGATAATTCCCTTAATACATATATTACTAACAATAACCAAGGGGTGACGCTATACTTATAGCAGAGAACTATGACTTCATAGTTCTCTAGCTTATTAATTATGCAAAAAACACAATTAAAATTTTCCACCTATATAAAACATGTTTTACATCCTAGATCGAATGGGAATGACATTTCTAGTATTTGTTCATGGTATAAATTGTACCTATTTTAAAATTTATTACTGCATATTTAGCTGTAAATGCTCTGAGAAGTAATCAAGTATAATTAAAACTACAATAAATAAAATAATTGTAATAACATTTTTCATAAGAGTAAGTAGTCTCACTCACATATAATAATTGCTATTTATTTTGTCATCTAAAACATTGATTTTCATGAAGCGATAGTTCAACCTGTGATCTTGGTAAAACGGTAAATAAAGTATATTATTTGAGCGTTATGCAGGGTTTAAGAGAGCAAATTCGAAGAAAAAGGCCAGATTTGTGGAAAGAAAATTCTAAGGTTTTGCACCACGATAATGCGTCTTCGCACAAGGCCATCATTGTGAACGAATTTTTGAACAAAAACTCAACAAATTCTATCAAGGAACCACCTCATTTAGCAGATATGGCTCCAGCCGACTTCTTTCTTGTCTAAACTTTTGCACAAAGTGGCAGGAGATTAAGGGAAATAAAGTTTAGGGGTATACATACGCCTTGTATATAGACATGAGACCTGTTATTTGGGCTAGGAAACAAGTTTTTAGGGTCCACCAACAAATTCTGGATGAATAATGGGAAAAACAAAAATACGTTTGATAAACAAGGTTATGTCACTTTTGCTGATAAAAAAGTTTGATTTGTGTTTAGGAATACACTTACACCTAATATATAAACACTAAAACTGTTTATTAGTTTAGTAAACGAGTTTTAAATTAGTTACCTATTATAATTTTATTTATAATAAATCACAGTTTCACAGTACAGATTGTCACGTTTTTTTACTTTACTACGATAATTGTTAACAATTCGATATGTCAATAATATCGATTTTTAAATACGAAAATCATTCGATATGTCAATAATATCGATTTTTAAATACGAAAATTGTTAATTTTTTATTATATATTGCGAGTTTGAATTAATAGTATGTTTTTAATCTATTTATTTCTATAAAAAAATGATGTATAATTTGCCTCTATTTGCCGCCTTTTTTATTCCATTTCCATTTCCTTATAGTTATATGAATGTACTTTGTGTTTTGTTTTGGATTTTTCGGCGACTTCACTGTTTTGGTTATATTAATTATTTTCATGTTGACTGGCTTTCTCACTGGGCTTCAATTGTATTGCTTAACTTTGGAGTTCGGCGAAATCTTCTATCTGAATTTTTGGGTGTGATATAGATAAACGGGAGGTAAATTAATGTGGATTTGAGTTAGGGATATCCTTACGGTTTATTTATAGCAACTAAGGTTGTGAGGGGTGATCGAAAGTCGGGACCAGTGACTAAAACGGTGAGTTGGTTAGGCTAGATTAGTGGTTAAACCAAAACGCACAACCCGAGCGGGCGAAGCGAGCGTGCCGCGGTAACGGCCGGCGAGTACCAGAACAGTCGGTTCTGGTACTCGCCATTGATTCATTGGCAACTATTTAAATAATGGTTACAAATCGATTGTGATATTTGCAGACCGCTGACGTGGCACACTCGGTTCGCTCGCTCGGCTTGTGGGCTTTAGTCTGCGTTTTTAGACTGTTTTGAATGTTTTCTATATTGACCACCATCTTTCTTCTGCATTTATCATCTTTAGACATAAGAAATAAGTACACCATTAGTGAAAAAAATAGATCTCAAAAACTACATGTCTCCTAGACATGGGGGTTGCAGAAGGGAGAAGTACACCTTCCCCCCCTTACTACTTAAAATGGCACAAAGTAAGTACCACAGCATTTAAAAAATAATGCAAGCTATCGTTTCAGTGAAAACTTTGCCGGAATAAGATAATTTTTTGGCACCCGAACAACTGCAAACCCCTCCCAGAAAAATTCCCGTGGGATTCTAGTTGTTCTTTTTAAATAACTTCAATATACAGACACGGCACGGCATGTTTAGAATTTTATAATGTATGTTGTTGATATTGTAAATAACGCGTCTAGATCCCCCTTCGCATATTTAAGATTAAATATGTATATTGGCTATTGTGTATTGACTTCCCTTCTAAATTTACAAAGTAGCTTCATTTTATCCAATTTGACATTTTACAGAAAGAGATACTATATATTAAAACAATTACATTACCCTTGTTGACATCTGCTAAATAGCAGCCTTCGAATTTACACTCAGTAATTATTCATAACTCTTATAGTCATATAGAATATATTTCAATGAATTCACTGTCATTGTAGAGTAATTAAATTCCTAATACCATAACGAAAATCATCTGTAAACACATACACGAGTGATATCACGTACGGTATTTCCCCAAACTCTAATGTTTTATTGTAACGTCCAAAATATGTTTGTTTGTTATTGTATATTTTTTTAGGTATGTCATCATAAAATACTGGTATGGAAATAATTCTAAGAACTATTACCATTGGATCGATGTTCTTGGTCTCACTGAGCCGGCAGAAAGAAACTGGGTTGGAGAAGAGAAGGTATATTGTTTTAATCCTCAATACAATATTGTTACATACCGACAAGAAGTAAATGCACATCTGCCTGCCATAAACCCGGTTTATTCCTTTCCCTTATTTGCAATTCTTTTATTTACTTTGTGTTTAGAATTAGTAATTAAGAAAAACATTCTATTGTTATTGTACTCCTTTTTTGGCTGTCATTAGGCAGGTGTGTCGAACTAATTCTTGTTGTTATTGTTTTGCGTCGAGGCATATTGTATTTGTACAAAATAAAAGGGTTGCCCGAAGGGAGAGGTGAGCCAGTCAAGCGTCAATTACAATACGAGCAAGACGTGTGTACATTCGATGAGCTATATAGTGACGGACTTAGTGCATGTTATTGAATCATGCAGTTTGTATTGGTTGCGTCTAGTTATATTTGTACCTGTGTTATATAGGTTGGTTTTATACGTGTTTGTATAGTTCTAATAAATTCTATAGTAATTCCAAACGGCATTTTAATTCGAGTCCCGTAACTCGTAACAACTTGTGTCAGGAGTGGGATGCCGTTGGAAGAAGAACGTACTCCACGAACGACGAGGCAAGTGGAACTGGACCAAGTTCGTCAGCTGAAGGTGGAGGAGGAACGCACTGCACACGCCGCATTAGCGTCGCTTTCTCAAACTACATCGTCCGAAATGTACCTTTCAGCTATATTGGCTTCAATAGCCAGTTTGCAAGCCGACATGCAAGCCAGCCAAGCTAACCTCGAAGCCAGCCTGCAAGCCAGCATGCAAGCCAGCCGGGAAGAGATAGTCAACAAGCTCATTTGAGAGCAGCAGCGCATTTGTAACACCTTTCGTGTTGCAAATGTCCATAGGCGACGGTAACCACTTTCCATCAAGTTGGCCGTCTGCCTGTCTGCTGAACTCCTACAATAAAAAAAAAGCTCGATGATAGTAAGTCTTAAAGTAAAGAAATTGGAAACAGATATCGAGAAAGTAATAGAACAAACCACACAGCTGCAAAACAAGGTCGACACGCTCGAGCAACGCATTTGCAAGCTTGAAGCTCGTGGGCCAGCCAATACTGCCATGACTGCGACGGCCTCAAGGAGATTCGACTTACCACATTACGATGGCTCATAGTCATGGGGAGCATTCCGACATCAATTTGAGACATTGATCGAGGGCGACGAATGGAGCGGTAAGCATGCATTAACGGCGCTTACTCTGGCCCTACGAGGGGGTGCGTTGAATGTATTACAAAACCTGCCAGCTGAAGGACGAAAACTGGATACACTTATAGATGCCCTAGAAACTCGCTATGGAGAAAAACATTTGGAATATGTTTATCGGGCCCAACTACGAGAGAGATCACAAAGGACTGGTGAAAACCTTCAACAATGGGCGGGTGAGATAGAAGGACTAGTGCGCCGCGCTTACACATCAACGCCGGAAATTATACCTATGACGCTCCTTCAAGTTTTCGTCGATGGCATTGGCGATGCTGAAGTCCGGGCTAGAGTACAATTGGCGCATCATACGTTCTTAAAAAATGAACTCGCCCACGCTCTTGAAGTGAAAGCCGTTAGACAAGATACACAAGCATTCAAAATTAAGAATGTATCTACTATTAAAGAAGACAAGGCCCCGGTTTGGACCTATGTGCTACGGCTGCGGCGAAAGAGGGCATATAAAGACAGACTGTCCAAAGTTCAAGACAACGGGAGTCTCAAGCTCTGCGACTCAAGTAGATGAAGACTTGTCGTTAAATAAGGCCCCCAATGCCACTATTACACAAGTATGTGATGGGAATAGTTTGATTATCGAAAGTAGTGTAAATAATAAATTGTGCAAATTGACAATAGACACCGGAGCATCACGAACAACAATAAGACCAGAACTAGAGAAGCGAACTATCCCCGGGAGTAAACAACTGCCAATATGTCACCTACAAACGGCAACCGGCCAGCAGTTACTGTCCTAGGTGACACCGAAGTAGAGCTTAATATTGGAGACAAAATTTACAATCAACATGTGTTAATAGCGAATATCACCGATGATTGCATTCTAGGCTTCGACTTCTTGAAAGCATATCAGTGCTTAGTGAATGTTGCGAAAGGAGTACTGATATTTCCTGGCCAAGAAGTATGTCTAGAAGAATCACAAGCCTGCAATTTGTATTGCATGAAAGATACGCTGTTGGCCCCTAGATCAGAAAACTTGGTACAAAATAAGTTTCCATCGCAAGTGAAGCGAGATTGCTGCGTTATCGTGGAAGGCAGTGGTAATCATCCAAGTTGGATCACCGCAAGAACATTGTTAATTACGAAAGACACTACAAAAGTGAGAATTGTTAATACGAGTGACCGTGAAATAAATCTAAAGAGAAATAGTGTTATCGGAAAGTGTGCGGAAGTGAGCTATTTACGACGTGTAAATAGTGCAAATGACATAAACACAGAACGGTGATGACTGTGTTGAGGGGCTCTCCGAGTCTTTGTGCAAGTGAAAGAACTCTTCTTAAAGTATAAGAGCATCTTCGCTACCAGCAGTGACTGTGGGAGAACTGGACTTGTGAAACACAAGATCGACACGGGTGACACTAGGCCTATTAAACAGAGACCTCGTCGTGTACCATGGGCTAAAGAATCGGAAGTTACATCACTAATAAAGGAAATAGCTGACAGTAAGGTAATAGAACCTTCTACGAGTCCGTGGTCATCGCCCGTGGTCTTGGTGAAAAAGAAGGATGATAGCACGCGGTTTTGCGTCGATTACCGGATGCTAAACAACGTGACTAAAAAGGACAGTTATCGACTACCTAAAATAGACGATACTTTGGACATGCTCAGTGGTATGAACTGGTTTTCTACGGTGGACCTAAAAAGCGGTTACTGGCAAGTAGAAATATGCCCTGAGGACAAAGAAAAGACAGCCTTCAGCACCGGGATCGGAAACGGCCTTTGCTAATTTAATGTTATGCCTTTCGGCTTATGTAACGCTCCAGTGACGTTCGAACGACTTATAGAGAGAGTTATGGTTGGACTATTAGGATACGTGTGCTTAGTATACCTAGATGACGTCATCATCATGAGAAGAAGTTTTAGAGAGCACTTGAATAACCTAGCGGTCTTTATCGGGATAAAAGAAGCTAATTTAAAATTAAGCCCGAAGAAATGTGAAGTCTTCAAGAAGGAGGTAAATTACTTAGGTCACATAATATCTGCAGGAGGCGTGCAAACCGATCCTAAGAAGATTGAAGTAGTTCGAGAGTAGCCTATTCCAAACAGTAAAACAGAAGTTAGATCTTTTCTCGGCTTATGTACATATTACAGGCGTTTTGTAAAGAACTTTTCAGATATAGCAAAATCGCTGCACCGCCTAACTGAAGAAAAGTACCAATTTATTTGGGATTCAGAATGTGACACGGCTTTTCAAACACTAAAGCAATACCTATGCCAAACGCCTATATTAGGCTATCCGCATAAAGAGGGTAAATTTATAGTAGACACAGACGCGAGCAACATTGGAATTGGAGGCGTACTGTCTCAAACGTAGGGAGACCACCAAGTAGTGATAGCCTATTTTAGCAAGGCACTCACTAAACCGGAGAGAAACTACTGTGTAACTCGTCGAGAGCTACTAGCCGTTGTGAAGACTCTACAACACTTCCATAAATACTTTATCGGGAGACATTTCGCCCTACGGACCGACCACGCTGAGTTAAAATGGCTTCTGCAGTTTAAAAATTCAGATGGATAGGTAGCAAGATGGTTGGAGCAGCTACAGGAGTTTAATTTCGAGACCGAACACAGGAGTGGAAAAGACTATAATAACGCAGATACTTAATCACGTAGACCTTGTCCGGACGACTGCCAACATTGCAAGAAACACGATTTACGAGAGGTTGTAAACGTTATAAGAACCCAAAGAATCGATGACGAATGGACAAACGACAGCATGAAAGAAGCACAAAAGATAGATAACGACTTACAACCTATTGTTTCTTGGATGCAGAGTGGAAATAAACCTCAATGGTGCGATATATCTGCCCATAGCGCGGTTACTAAAGGATACTGGGCACAATGGAATAGCCTAGCGATAGAGGAGGGGCTATTATATAGGAAATGGGAATCTAATGATGGCAAAGAAACTACTCTTCAGATTGTTGTTCCACGGTCCAAAGTGGCGCTATTGCTTAGACACATACACGACGGAGTGTCTGGTGGTCATATAGGCGTGAAGAAATGTTAACTAAACTAGGGCAAAGGGTTGTTTTGATGATTGGATTATTTGTTGGCATAAGTGTATAGTTTCTGAAGGAGCATACTTTGAAGGTGATAAAATAAGTTTGAATAAATAACTAATATTTTGTGTATCATTAATCTTTTCCCGGTACTTTTTGACAGAGTAGTATATATGCACTTCTAAGAACTTTTTGATTCACCAAGGTAATTTATTTCTTAAAACAATCCTAAATCCGCTGTATTCAAAATTATAAATAAACAGTATTTTCGAGTCGGTTCTTTTAAAGCAAATAAATATTAGATTTGTTTACAATTTATTAGTACCTCCTGAATTTCTGGGACGCCGTACTTTAGGAATACCTATGGGGCTAAGTTAGTATATACTTCGCACCTCTATCCCAAGAAAGTTATTTCCTTTTTCGGAATAAAAAAGTATCCTATCGTCATTCCCGTTAATAAAGTACATACTATCAAATACCACGATAATCGAAGCAAATTTTCTGAGATAAAAGTATCCTGTGATCATCCTTATTACGGAAAGAGTTTATAGTACTAGATCGTCTATAGATTTAATTATTGAATCCTATTTCACTGTATGTAGGCATTTAACTTTACCAAATCCTGATAATACCCTGTTAGAAATTCTGCTTTTTAGGTTGTCAACTTTTATGTTCAAATTTTTAAAAAGCATAATATGAAATTATATGTCAATCGGTTAATGAGCAATGCAGTTAAAGTTAAAAGGACACAAATAATATATCAATCAAACTTGCTATCATGGTTGTAAATTTAATATACTTTATAAATTATAAATAATACTAAGAATTACCGCTGTTAATGAAGTCAGTTGTTTTTTTTCCAATAATAACTGCATATGCGAAAATAATACTAGAAACAATTTAAACAGGAAAACGATGCACTGATCAAAATAAATATTCTGTCTGGAGTATATTCATAAAATTGTAAATTAATAGAGTTTTTCACGCGTCTTCATTTAAGTAACTCGGGCGACGTATAAACACACCGATTTATGATAATTAGTCCATTTGTAGAGCAATGAAAAAGATCAGAAATATAAAACATCCAAAACACTTTCTCATTTCTTTAAATTTATAGTGTTTAGTATTTTTTTTTCTTTAGCTGGAGTACAGCAGATAGTTTGACAGCCCCCTTGATGAAAAGTGGTTACCGTCACCTAAGTATAGGTAATTCTAACACCAAAGGTGCTGTGCTGCCGACCTCAAATGCGAGATGGAATCTGGCTACTAATCCTCGAACACAAGAGTTCAAGGTTTTTTTGACGCAATATTTGGACCAAGGTGGTAGCCATCTAGACGAGCAAATGCCCTACCACCTGTAAATACTTCGTTAATAAGTGTAATACGTCATCTCGTATAATACAGTGCTTACGCAGGATTTGTAATAACTAATGACAGAAGAATGAATATTTATAAATACTATAATTGACCAACCCAGTACATTGGTGTTACCTTGTTGATTACTCTCATCTTTTTCCTTAGGTATCGCGTAGTATCGATTATTCGTCATTTTATGTTCGTAATATTTGTAACAACTTCTGATTTAGTTTTGATAATGTGTTTTAAATATATATTTCTTTCCGCTTCTTTTCCTTAACAACAATAACACGTTGCACAGCGGTGTACATAGAATAGGAGGTAAAATTAAATTTTAATTTAGTTATGACCTTCAAAAAGTGTTCTCCAGTAGAACTTATTTTGAATAAAACTTTTATATTAATGACATTGAAAAGAAGCATATTATGAGTTTCAATCTTTGGTCTTAAAATATGTCATTAATAATAAAATATTAGTTGAGTCTGGTGGTGGGGTTTTTCTAGCTCAAAACATGAGTCTTGTGGCGCTCTTATAACGTAGGGTTTGGGGGCTTATTCAAAATGACATGTTTTCTGAGCGTTTGTCAGTATATGAGTGCGAAACTAAAATTTGATCAATATCACATAGAATATTGTTATTATCTCTATTTTTTTTGTAGGTGCTATCTATCTTACTAAGGTCCCTTTCAATCCCGTAAATACCTATAGACAAGAGATATACTGCTGCCTCCTTTACATAAAATAGGGTGATATTCTTGTTAGTGATATTGTGTTTATTTAATAACCTACTTACTTCGCAAAGGTTTTTTTAGAATCACGTAACGTATAATGCTTTCCTGGAATATCTTGAGCAATACACAGTTCCAAAAGACCAGATGTATCAGCAGATGGCCATGATGCAACCGCCGAGGCGAAACGACGATATACTCGGTAAATCAAGCCGATGTAATAACGTCTGTGGAAGAGTGTTTAATGTTATATTAATTTATTGCTCCTCTTATAAACCATAACAAACAGTGATTCAAATGGGTGCAATTTTTGCTAGACTACGATTTTTCCCGTTTATTGCAATTTCATACTTAATGTGTGACTGTTAGAGTATATTTTACAAGAATGTTTATTAATATAATCAACAGAGAAAATAGCACGCACAACACTTCGAGTTGTTAATGTAATTATAATGCATATGTAGCTTAGTGTTCAGCGCACTCGTGATTAAAACAAGACGGGTTCGAATCCTGCTCGTAGGCAGTTTTCTAACCCAATATTGTTACAGTAATTACGTGCTGACGGTGAAGGAAAACATTGCGACGAAACTTGCACGTCGAAATCCCTATTAATATTATAAATGCAAAAGTAGCTATGCCTGTCTGCCTGTCTGTCTCTTACGCTTTCACGGTAAAACTACTGGACCGATTTGGCTCAAACTCGGTATATATATATATATATGTTTTCGATGCCGAGAATGAACATAGGATACTTTTTATCCCGAAAAATGAGACAGTTTCCGGGATAAAAATATATTTACCTCTCTGTTTGTTATGCTTTAACGGAAAAACAATTTTTTTTAAAGTCTCTTCCGACGGACGGTTAAGGTTATCCGGCTTTATTTTACTTTTTTTAGATTTTTATATTTCTTTTTTGTATATTTTATTCTTATATTTATCTTTTTATTCTATTCTTTTATTTCTTTTTATTTATATATTCTCTTTGTTTTATTATTTATTACAAAAACAGCTTAATACTTTTACATTGAGTACGGAAAAAGTATTAGACCGATTTAACTGAAATTCGGTATATATATAATTTTAATACCGAGGGTGGACAAGGGATACTTGTCATCCCGGATAATAGGATAGATACTGGGATAGATTTATGTAAAGGTTATCCCAGAAAGTAGGATAGATTTTCTTTTTTTGTGATTTGTCGTTTTCATAATTTCGGTCATTTTAGTCATTTTGTTCATATCGGTTTTGCTGCAATTTTGCACATATGTAGTTTTAATATCGAAAATGGGTATAGATACTTTTCATCATTCCTTAAAAAACTAGTAACTGATATGTCACACTCAGGTAAACCCCCTTGAACTAGCGTGATGGGTATAGTGTCCGGTCCCCTAAAAATTGGGAGACCCGAGCCCACCATTGGGACTTTTATGGGCTGCTATAATTATCATATGTGCTTCAATTAGATTCAATTACTTTGAAAAGGATACAGATCATAGCCTTGTCTTTGACTTTTTTGTATTATATGCGCCTTAAATTTTTGTTATCATTGAAGAGAGCGTTGATAAATTTACACTCCATAACAGCCCTTAAGTTTGTCATACCATGGTAGAAGATACTATTCTTCTTCCATGTTCATACTTAGACTTAGAATAGCGAAGACAAATGACTTGGAGTAAACTTTGATAGGCTTTTGTGACCAGATATTGTCACAAGCGCTCAAAGTCTAACAAAGTGTTATTCTAAAATAGGAGCCTTTAAAGGGATCCTTATTAAACCAAGAAAATCGGTTTTAAAACGGCTTGTAATCTTGTATGTATAACAGCACACGATAACAATATTAACATGTAAAAGATATTATCTACATCAGTACGATTACACGGAAGACCAAATTTCCATTGGTAATCGTCTGTCAGATTAAAATCATTTTTTGTAGAATACCAATACAGAATTATCATTTTTATTTAAGGCTCCTTACGTGGTATGGACAATGATAAAATGGACATGCGAAGACCTAAACTAGATTTCCCGTTACCTGCTACATTAAAAGGCTTTACTGGCGATAAAGACAAATCTTTTCCAACAATGAGTGAATTTTTCGAAAATAGGAGAAAGGTTTTTACTTAAGTCTTTTCAAGTTATATTTTTTAATCAAGACTGGCGTCACAGCAAACAAGAGATCTATATCGTTATGTGAACATCTGTAACACATACACACATAGTTTTCTAAATACATAACGATAAACTTGTGAGTTATGAAACTAAATACATTAGGCAGCTTAAGGACAATCCCAGTAATTAGCTTAGTTGTTTCTAATTTTTGTGATACTATGATGTCTTTTTAATAATTTTGTCTAAAGCCCCTTTGCCTTCCGATCTATAGAATAGGAAACAATGGTCGGACTATCAAGTCTAAAGCAAATCATACATTTAAAATTAACTTTGCTTTAACTTTTCTTTTCCTTTAAATACCAAAGACAATTCACCATATTTTCTTAAGTTTTAGCAATCGTTACAAATGAATAAAACTGAATTTTACATTAAATAAAATGAATATCACACTTAGAATTTTAATTAATAATAAATTAATTACTTTTCCATAACACAGTTGTGATCGAAGTACGGTAATCATTTTATAAGTCTAGGAATGTGTCTTATAACAGGCAGATAATTTTTATATCATACAAATATACCTGTTACATCTCTGTAACAGATGAGGACCTCAGCTGAAATAGTAACAAATTAGATTATTGGGCCATTTTAAGAAGAGTAAGATTTGTAGATAGTAAATAATTAAGTTTTAGTGCATATAAAATCTGAAGCAAAATGAATTTGCCGCAAAATTTTAATAAGTGTTACTACTTATTACTGAAATATAAGGCTGCTTGAATGGTTAATGAGAATAATATTTCTGCAACTTTATTGTTATTTAAAAAATTTCAGGTACAGGACATTAAGCAGTTATCGCCTACTAATCGATCACCAGTACTGGAAATGGATATGCCGATTTCGGCACGTTCCGAAGTCAGACGAAGTCCTGATTCAGACAGGCAGCAAAAACTGTTTCAAGTAATTTATTATTTTTTAAATGCGTAAGGCGTACTTATATGTTCAAGCAAATACAATAACGGGTGTTATTTAAATGGTTAGCATAGTATTCGTATTTTTGTGAGCAGAAAAATATAATCTCTGAGCAGAAATAGCTAATTGATCAGTAACTCATGGCCAGGAAACATTCCAAAATCAATCAGCAATTTATGTCATTCTGGATAGCTGTAATTATTTTTGTACAGCATATTAATTATATAAGCTGCAATGAGCTGCTCCTGTTTAATAAAATTTTGGTAAGCACTCAGAGAGTAAGCAAAAAAATTCATTTTGAGCTGCATATAAAAAAAAGCAAAAATACTTTACTTGTCATGCGCAAAATTATTTAATTTATTTATCTGTTTGGGTATGTATTATTTATAGAAGGGTAAATTAATAAAATATTTCTTTTTATTATAAAATATAATTGAGATAAATCAAAAAAGATAAATCAATTAAGTAGGTACCTAAGTACTTAAGCTATATCCTTATTCTTATAATAAAATTATAATCGAGATCGTTATCAAACGATTAGAAAGGTTCTTGAAATTAGCGTATTATTATTAGCTTAATAATTTTATTGTATTATCAATGCCTTTTTAGCTTTTGACGGACGGCCACGTTTTCTTTTTTCCCCTATGGGAATATTTTTAGCTTCAAATGGAGGAACCACATACTTTAAGCGAATCGCCAAACCAATCACGTGCTTGCATATATATAAATTAAAAAAACTGGACAGTCACATCTCCCTTTTATCCATTCGTTTCTTTTAATTGGCAATAAGACAAGCCACTTGCTGAAATTTTGTTTCTAGAAATCGTCAAAACTTTCCCATTGTGCGTCGAAAACTTCACAATTAGTTGCTTGACCAGCAAAAATTGGGTAATAATTGTATTTGTCGTCTTTTCGTAGCAGAGTCACCATTTTTGGTTTTTTTGCCCACTGGTAAAAGCTTCAGACCAGTGCTTCGTAGTTAAAGGGAGTATGTTGGCAATGTAATTGTCTTCTGGGTTAGTAATATATTTATTAGACCACTGGTTTACCATTTCTTTTGCAACCACCAAAAACCCGGACAAAGGGAAGCGTTCTCGGAATGTATTGCTATCCTTTATTACTCTGTTAAAATACTCCAAAGCGTTATTGGTTGATGGAGAGTTGGGAGCCGCTCCCAAGTACCAACTGCGGTTTTGTACTAACCAGTGTGCTCTGAAATACGTGACAAATTCGATCTGATCTCTATATTTTTGCAGAAATGCTTCGGAAGCTGCGTCAAATATATTCTTATCTGTTATAGAATGCAATGAATCAACATCATTTAAGATATTATCACGCAGCACCTTGTTTTTAATCCTTTCTATCCTCTCTTGAATTTTTCTTTTTGCGTGTGCCCAGCACATTCGAACTACGACATGTTCTCCAAAAACTTCTAGAAATGCATTTTGTATGCTTTTAGCAGTATTTATATACAATACTTTTGGATTCCAAGTACTTTCAAAAATATCTTGTATTTTGTCCTTAAGTCCTTGGAACATCAATTTGAAATCTTCTTTTTGTTCATTACTTGAAATCATTACACATAGAGGGTGGAGTTTGCGGTTTTGTCCGTGGTTCCACAGACCAATACAGGAAAACCCTGCCAGATGAGCTTGTACGTGGCATCTGCATGAACGACGCTGGCAACTTTGGTAATGTCAATCAAATATTTAGTAGACATAATAAACCAAAAAGTGGGATTTTGTTCGTCACTGCCATCAATTCGATAACAAACCACAAAAACTTCATGCGGAGCCAAAGGAAGACTTGAGTGTGAATGAATCCAAGCTTCAAGATCTTCTAAACTTATGGTAGATTGGCCCGTATATAGTACGACAACGATCACTCAGATAATTTCTTAACTGAGATATTTTAGGATTGTTGATATTTTTCATTTTTGAAAGACTTTCCATTATAGCTTTTGGTTTCATTTTTAAATCAAATAATCGATTAATTTTGTTCTTCACGGTGTCACTCAAACCGTACCACAAGGTAAACTCCTTTTTTTCATCATGATCATGATCAGCATTCGCTTTAAACATTAACACGTGATTTCGAATAACAAATACATTCTTGAGGAGCATTGTGGACCACGACGTTGCAACTTATTGCACCTATAGTATGTCTTTTTCCCTTCATCTGTTTGATGACAATAATGTCGGGACCAAGTAAGTACCTTCAGCATTCACGGATGTTTTGGCTTGTTCAAAGTTATCAAACTTTTGAACTAACTTCCATTACAAAGACGGTTTTGGTTTCTTCTTAGCCACCGGCTACGATTTTTCATTGTCAATGGAGCATTCCGCATCCGATTCGTAGTCGGGAACTACCTTCATTACAATTATTCCTTCTTCATTACAATTATTATTGATTTTACTCGTAAAATAATCGCAAAATCACAAAAACCACACAAATCTCTATAAACACGTTGTTACCAGTACAATTTGACTGCATTGCCGATATTTCCACAAAAACGCAATCCAATTAGTTATTTTGCTCACCATGTTTTAAATACCAATCAAACACACTGCTTATAGACATGTTTTCTCTGCTGATCAATCATGAAATCTTGCTGATCAAGTAGTTATTTTGCGGACTGAATGTTTATTATGCAAACTCATGTTATTGTAAGCTGCCTATTTATGATTTAATTTTTGACCTTTATCAAAATTATTTACCTGATTTTTTTAATTGCAAACAAAATGTTTGTATGCTGACCAAATTATTTAAATGCTGTTTTTTTGTGGCTCACCAAATTTTATAATTGCTAAACATTTAATTACTTCTCTACAATAACTACTTGGAGGGAACTTCCCGCCGAGGTTTTTAAAAGATACAACATGGAGTTATTTGAAATGGGCGTTATAATTAGAGGTAACGCCTGTAGGCCACCGTAACAAATTTCCATCACAATAAGCTCACTATTTGCCTGCTTTTAGTATTGCGAAATACCATTTATACAGTTGTGGTCATATAATTAAGAACGCTTTGAAGTTCTAGAGTATTTTTATTTAAATCGTGTCATACACAGAGATGTGTACCTTCTGAGAAGCAACTAGTTATGTTATAAAATAGCTACATTAATAGAGCAACGTGGCTTAGGAATAAAAAATAAAATCGCTAACTATTTTTTTTCACATTTTATTTATTTTACCAAAGTAACACGTTCAAATAGTACTGAAGCTGGATAAATAATTAAGAACGATTTCTTAAACTGCTCGGGAATCGTTTTGTATGACACTCACATTTAAAAAATCACAATAATATGTAGCGCGAGAAATTTAAAAAGCAATTTAATACATTTTTAACTAAAATTAATAGTTAATAGCATATCCGCGGCTTTTAATTACTGCTTTACACCGGCGAGGCATTGACTCTATTAATTTTTGACATTTCGCAAGAGAAATAGAGTTCCATTCTTCTAAAAAAACGTCGTACAGCTCTCTTAAATTCCCACGCTGTGTATTTAAAACCTTTTCTTTACTTCGAACCACAGATTCTCTATTGGGTTTAGATCTGGGCTGTTAGCTGGCCAGTTTAAGACAGATACTGATTGCGTTTTACGGTCCGTGTAGTGTGCTTTGGATCATTGCCATGCTGGAATGTCCAAATAACCGGTAGAACGTCTTCAGCATAAGGTAACATTGTTTCTTACAGTATATTTTTGTATTGGAACTGATCCATGTTACCTTCTATCAACTTTACAGGTCCAACACCATGTCCAGAAAAGCACCCCCAAATTTTCACATTTCCACCACCGTGCTTTAATGTAACTTTCGTGTACTTAGGGTCGAATGCTGTATTCGGGGGACGTCGTACATATCGTTTTCCATCAGAACATACTCTGTTTATTTTCGTCTCGTCATAAAAAAGGACATTTTTCCACTGTCGCACAGTCCAGTTTTCATACTTTCTCACAAATGCAAGTCGGGCTTGCCTGTGGCAAAGTTTCAACATGGGTACCTTTCTTGCTATCCTATCGTGCAATTTTTCTTCTACCAAACATCTTCGAATAGTGCGTGCTGAGATTGCTGAAGGGTTGTTTTCACCAAAATATTCTTTTCTCGGCTCAATGGACCCTTTAAAAGGATTTTATTTTGCCATATGTTTCGGTCATCTCGAGGAGTTGTTTTTCTCTGTTTAGGTACACGTGGAACATTCGAAGTAGTTTGATACGTAGCAAAATGCTTTACAGCGTGGAAAACCATCCTTTTTTAACATTGCAGATGGTCGGCTATCTTTTTATAAGATCAATTCTTCCGGCGAAGTTTTATTCCCTTGTAGATTTATCACAACTTTTGTTTTTTCCCATTGTTTTTTCATAAGAAGCAATCACTTTTAATCTTTTACAGCACTTAATGGCGCCAAAATTATACAAACAGTAACAAATCGACTGAATGTTCTTATTTAAATTTGAATAAAGGTATAAACTATTTAGCGTTCTTAATTATGTGACCAGCCAGTAAATAGGAATACTATGTTTAGAAGTAGTGTAAAAAGTTTGTCTATTTATTTTTAGTTAATCATATCAATGAAATGAATACAGCGGTATTATGGAAAAGTTTTACGATATCGAGAGAAATAAAAAAATTGCATGCAATTAGTTTTGCGTCTTAGTTTGAAAAAAACCTTCACTTTAAATCAGCGTTCTTAATTATATGACCACCACCGTATATAACTTTCCGACATTTTTTTAAATTTAGTTTACTTTTCAAGTGGTTTTGCTCATAAGTAAAGAATTATTAATTTATAGATAGTTTTATGTTTAAAAATGGATTTAATTTTCGATCATGGTAAATTAGCTTCCAGACGTTTTTGAGTTTGTAGTAGTGTACGGTCAGTAAATAAATAAACTAATACTTTTTATATATATTTATTATTTTTATAGGCAGGTACTTAATATGAAACTAATAATATCAAAGGATATTAAAATAATAACTATTAATATTACACATCATTTTAAATACTAAATTGTTGGTCCCTGTTCTGAAGAATGACATTTGCTTTCTGATAGCGCCTTTCCGGTGGAAGTCAGTGATATTCCGGTTGATTTGGCAACTAATTGAACGGGAGTCATAATACTGCTCGGATTGGTATTGCACTCATTTTCGAAATATTTGTACAAAAATTCCCAAACTAAAGAAGTTTTGTATACAAAACTTCTTTAGTTTAGGAAGTCAGAAGCTTACCTCGACCACGTTTCAACATTGGAACCTTTATTTAATTAACAAATTTAATATCAAATACAACAATTAGCAACAAATAATAACACTGAACAATAAATAGCAAGAATGAACTACAAATAAAATCAATTAATTAATCAATTATCAAACTAAAACCCAATAGACCTCACAACAATTAGCAATGTAAATAATTATTATTTATTTGATTTTACATGTACCTATATATTCTTGTTCAAAATGTAACGAACCTCTTTTTGCTGATTGTACAAGGAATTTTAAATTCAAGTTAAGAATTCCTGTAAATATACAAATAGTAGTATTCGTAACGCAAAAACTTCTCGTAGCTAATTTACCTATATCTATTTTGATTATTTGTATTTACTTTACTATAGGAACAACAAAAGAAGCAACTAGAACAGTCGCAGCCACGAAAAGCACAAGCTGAGTGTTCGGCTCTCCACAGCAATTGCAGCAAACGCGTACAACAAGTTCACACGTGCACAGTCCGAAAAGACAACGTAATTTAATTTATTTTCTTGAATATATAAATTACTTATCAAGTTTATATTTTGTTAAATTCATAATATTAATATTAATATATTAATATTATTTTGTACAAATATATTTTCGCAAAGCCCCTACATTTGTGTGTAGTAGATTTCATACATCTAGTATCTCACAACGCCCAAAATGATTCGTCTGCCGTTCCACATGGCGAGCACGGTCGTTATGGTCGTGGCTAAAACGTCACTAATGACGTCATTATTTTCGATCACACAGCGCTCACAACGACCCATGTTAAGAGGTTGGTCGAAGTGGGCGTTCACCACACATCATTAATTCTCTCTATCGATTGACATTGAAAAGGGCGCGATTTTCAAATCAACCAATGACATTTGTGTATTTCGTTGTTAATGACATCAACGCTCCATAATCCGTTCCACTAGAGTTTATGGTTGTAACACCCGCAAGCGAGTGGAACGGGAAACATCGCGGTAGTGAAAGTGATCGTTGTGAGTCTCTTATGAGATGTAGCCTATTTAGCAGCCGAGATAATCACATTTGACAAAGAGGCAGGCAATCGCCGGAGTGAGACCATAAAGGGTCCTTTTTTACCTTTGAGTATCGGAAACCTAAAAATGAAATGTTTATAAATATATACGAACTTTTACAGATATCAAATCCAAAGCATCAACAGATTTTTGATGCGCCAGAAAAAGATTCAGAGGAACCTAATACGACAAATAGCGAGACAAGTAGCGGTACTGCTGATAAAGTAAGCTGTTTAAGATTAGTCTTCAATATATCATATAAGTCCAAGAACAGAGAAAGAATACAAAATTCCTACAGTCAGGCAGTCCGTCACAAGAGGTGATAACACCCACAGATAGGTGCTAGAGCTGTATGCTACGACTTCTAATTTACAGCATGACATCAAAATATCCTCGCATTGTGTTCCAGCATGAGTGACTAGGTTCCAGTCTCCTTCAAGCCCTGCAACGCGTTGGCAAGAGCCCTGAGGTTACAAACGTACATAAGTGACGATAATCATTTTCCATAAGATTGGCCGTCTGCCTGTATGCATACTTCTGGCAATAAAAAAGTGTTAAGTTGGTAACCTACGTAAGTTACCAATGTACTAATTTTTGAGATAAAGAAAAAAAATCTAGCTTTATTTATTGTTTCTTTATGTTCTATTCTTATTTTTAACCGACTTCAAAAAGGAGGAGTTTCTCATTTCGTCTGTATGTTTTTTTTGTATATTCGTTACTCGATTTCTTCGTCAATTGTGAACCGATTATCAAAAATTTTCTTTTAATTGAAGGTTATTCTTCCGAATTGCTCCCGTTGTTAACATATCAGGATCCGATGAGTAGATCGGAACCCAGGGAAGTCGAGATTAAACTTATTAAAGTGTTTATTTAGTGTGATTTTATATGACTTTTTTTTCTTTCTTAGGATAGGCAGTTTCATTATACTCATTATTTCATTTTTATTATTACAACCTTTTTTTTTACAAGGGGATATCCGTTTGCGGACCCCCCGCAAGACTTCGGCGGGGGAGTGTGGGACTCGCCGGCTAGAGGAGCCGGAATACCCACTAAAACCACTTGATGCCACCTGACGCCATGTGCCGGGGACACGGGACGTGCGTGAGCTTTTCTTCCGCGTCCCGCGCGCGCGTGGGCCCGCCACGTCGGGCAGGCCTTTCCGTGCTCAAGATTGAGAGGGGCGCGCGCGGCGCACCGACGCGCCCTCTACTTGGTGGCTTTAGATGCGGGTGACGGTCTTAAAGCCTCCCCTGACCGTCACCCGCGCCGCGAGTTAATGGCGGCCGGAGATCATGGTTCCTCCGGCGCCACGACCGGTTATTTCGGCGGGAGAGGAGCATGGCTGCTTGCTCTCTCTCCCGCTCCGCCGCCTCCTTTGCGGACATGACGGCCTCGCAAAAGGAAACGATGGCGTCCCGTTTTGGTTGGCCCCCGACCATGGCCTGGACCACGGCTGGGAGCGACAGATCAACTCCGATGGTGGCGCCGAGGACACGGCGTTCCTCGTCCCAGGCTGGACAATCCTGTACAGTATGCAGCGCCGTGTCCTCGACTGGCACCTTATCCCTTGCCCAACCCTGATCACCTTGACGATGTTTCACGCCCTACCTGACACAGGTACCAGCCGAAGCAGCCGTGCCCGGTTAGTACCTGCGTCTGGCGAAACGTCAGGGTGCCCTGCCTTCGGTCAATCCTATTTGGCAGGACGGGCGTAACTGCCTCAGAGGTATTATGATCGGCGCTGGGGAGCGCAAGTCGATTCTGGCATTCCTGGCATCTCCGCAGTCTTGGCCTCGATTTCTCGAGGCGCGAGACGGAGGTCCCGACTGAGGGCATTCTTGCGCCAGTTGTACACGGTCGCAAGTACTCGCGCCTCTAGATCCTTTGGTGGGGATCCGGCTAGGAGGGAGGCCGGCTCAAAGGAGATCGTACAATATCCCCCTATCGCCCTGACGGCCAACGCGCGCTGCGGATGTCGCAGCAACGCGACGTTTTTGGCCGTCAGGGATATTATTACAACCTACATTTTCTGCTTCTTGTGCTCTATATTTTAATCTTTGGTACTTATGCGTTTTTTCATATAATTATTTGTTACTTTTTTTAATGTTTAGTATGGGTCGCATGCCATATGTGATTTAGAAGGTGGGCACTGAAAATCAGCTCTGTGTCGGACTACGTTTCAGCACAGCAAAATGCTGAGTGAACCTCATTTTCAAATTGTGGCATACAATTTCTACATTTTTTTTTTTTATAGTCAGTAGCAGGCAAACAGGCAGACGGCCCACCTGATGGAAAGTGGTTACCGTCGCCTATGAACGTTTGCAACACCAGGGGTGTCACCAACGCGTTGCCGACCTCTAAGAAATTTTATAACGCCCTTCTTAAAGAACCCCATGTCATAGCGCAAAGGGAAAACCGCGGCGGGAAGTTCCCTCCAGATCATTGTTGTACGCGGAATAAATGTTCTAGAGAACCGTTGCGTAGATGAGCGTGGGAGCTCAAGGAAATGGGGGTGAATATCCCGTCGCTGGCGAGCAGTGCGGTTGTAAAAGTGAGGTGTTGGCACCAGATCAAACAGTTCCTCGGAACACTCCCCGTTATACAGGCGGTAAAATACGCAGAGGGACGCAAAGTCTCTTCGAAGGCTAAGCGATTCTAAACCGCCTGTAAGTATGGGATCGTCGACGATACGAACGGCGCGACGCTGGATGGAGTCGAGGGGGTCAGTCTGGTAAGCGGGTGCTCCGGCCCACAGATGTGAGCAGTACTCCATGTGCGGTCTGATTTGCGCTTTGTATAGCGCAAGTCGTTGCCGCGGAGTGAAGTACTGCTTGGACCGGTTTAGCACACCAAGCTTTTTAGAGGCAAGTTTAGCCTTGCCTTCCAGATGACCCCGAAACTCCACGTCGTTCGTTATGTCGACGCCAAGGATCCCGATACTATTGGAGATAGTTAGATGTGTTCCTTGGAACTGTGGCGCAGGGACAAATGGGGTCTTTTTGGCAGAAAATGCGCAGACCTGTGTCTTCGTGGGGTTAAACTGGACAAGATTTTGTCGTCCCCATTCAGAAACTCGCTCCAGGGAGTTCTCTACTTCAGACACAAGTCTAACCCGACTCTCTTCTACTAGCGTCCGAGGGGCATTAGCGCGACTGGTGTATCTGGCGTCACCGGTACTATCATCCGCATAGCAATGAATGTTCTCTATAGACAACAAGTCATTGATATGCAGGATGAACAGTGTTGGTGATAACACGAAGCCTTGTGGCACACCAGCATTGATAGGCTTGGTGGATGAGCAGCAGCCGTCGACAGCGGCTTTGATGCTGCGACCACCAAGAAAGCTGGATAGCCACTTGCAAAGCCCCTCGGGTAACTCGGATTAACTTTATCTATACTTTGTTATGTTTAGTACTATTTTGTCTTGTGTGTCGCTATTGGAAATAAATATAAAAATATTTTTCTTTCTTCTTTTTTCTAAAGAACGCCGTGCGCCTAATTTCTTGGAAAAAAAAAGCTTGTACACGCGTGTAGGTATTAACTTTTCTACAGGCGCTTAATTTTTATATGCATGTTACACGATTTCTCCGTCAATTGTGGATCGATTGTCATTTTTTTCTTTATTTGTAAGTATTTCGTAGTTATGTACCCCCGAGGTGGTTCCATGGTCACCAAGTCAGGATCTGATAGGTAGATCCCACAGAAATGGATAGTAACCCTTATTAAAAAACGCCGAGAGCCTAAATTCTTGGAAAAAGCTTGTACACGCGTGTAAGTATTAAATTTTCTACAGGCGCTTAATTTTTATATGCATGTTACACGATTTCTCCGTCAATTGTGGATCGATTGTCATTTTTTTCTTTATTTGTAAGTATTTCGTAATTATATACCCCCGAGGTGGTTCCATGGTCACCAAGTCAGGATCTAATAAGTAGATCCCAGAGAAATAGATAGTAACCCTTATTAAAAAACGCCCAGAGCCACATCTTTCCAAAAAAAAGCTTGTATATGCGTGCCAGTATTACACTTTCTACAGGCGCTTAATATATTATTTCTAAAGCTATTGCATTTTTTGCGCAAATAAAACATTTTTTTTAACAAAAACCAAACCGACTTTACACTAAAAACCAAAAAATAAATATTTAACCGACTTCTTCCTACAACATCTTAAAATCGGTGTCAATAAAAAATGCTATATTTTGTAAATTTGTTATTGCTCTTATTTTACTTGGCACCGACTTCAAGATGTTGTAGAAAGAAGTTGGTTAAATATTTATTTTTTGGTTTTTAGAGTGAAACTTTTTGGCTTTGTTAAAAAAAATACATAATCCGTTTCATAAAGAAATTCTCCAATAAATTGGCGTTCATAATTTGTAAAAGATGTTTTACTATATGCTTATATAATATGAGCATTTATGACATAAGAAATACAACAGAAGTGTTTTAACTCGATCCTAAAAATTTCAGCACAATTACACAAATAAATCTGCAGAAAAAAGACACAGTGTAGCAGCTTCTTATTTGGCTGCAGCCACGGCAGCGCTATCTAGTTCTAGAAGGTAAGATAATATATTACGTAATTAATACAGTTATATATTAAATATTCAATATTGTCGTGAAGCACAAACCATGTAAAGAAAGAAAGAAAGAAAGTTAATAGTGCGTTCCCAATTCCTAAGAATATCGCGGAAGGAAATTTAAGGGTGGGATAAAACTCATTCCTTCCCAGATAGTGTCTAACTTGCCATCATCTCCTTTAACGTTGACATGACACGTTGACAATGTAATTTTTTTTCAAACCTAATATAATTTTCTTAACCCAATATTACTTCGAATATGCACGACTAGACGGCGAAGGAAATCTACCTGAGATTACCGATATGTGAATCCCATCAATTCGCCTTGGAATGACGGGTGTACTGTTCTCCTGAATTGAGGGAATCCAAGCCTAAAAGTGGAATATTTATGATCTTATAATACAAGTATAAAATAAGAAGAAAAATAAAGAATTAAAAGAAAAGAGAACAAGATCAGTAATAATATTGATGATATTCAGGGCGTGTTCTGCGCACTACTCAGAACACGCCCCGCTTGCCTTAGACGGGCCCTGTATCAAAATGAGTTGGGAGGCCCAAAGGAAGGCTAGTTATTTTTTATAAAATAAACAAAGAAATGCTCGTTATTGAATTAAAATAATTGTATATTAATTTAAGATTTTACTTATACTTAATACTCCTATGAGCTATGTAAGACAAACAATTAAAATCAAAGATAAACTGTCGCCTTTTTTCGGCAAACTTATTTATCAAATCATTCATTGCTGAAGATGATTTAGTTTTTCTAGATTTTCTGCTTCTATAGACAATAGTGACAAGTCTGATAGCCGTATCTTTTGGCCCAGCAGTTATTCTCAAAAATATTATTAACCTATAAAAGATTGTGGATAACGTTTTAGGAAATGTTGATTATACATTTTCGGGGCCCCTGTAGCCTGGGAGCCCCGTATCATTGATACGGTTGATACGGCGGTAGCTACGCCCCTGATTCTGAGTAGTGTTTTTTTTTCTAGACCTTCCCAAAACCCATCACTGCCAACTCGGCCTCCTACCACAGTGAACGCATCTCGGACAGAAGCTCAATCACGAACAACAGCCGGCCCTGTGTCGCAGAACAACATTCACAGTCCAGAAATATCTCTTTTCAATCACTCCAGGGAATCTCTGGCAAGGATAAACATGTATGTTAGCAACGAAGAAGAATACTACATATGAGAATCAGTTTAGTAAAGAAACTCGAAAGATTTCCAAAATCCCCCTAGATTGCGCCACCAGTCATTAATAACGCTGTTTTTGGCGTTTTATTATTTAAAACAAACTTTTAGACCAATTCATTCAAAAAATTACTAGGTTATATTTGTCTGAGCTGGCCAGACTTTCTTTACTAGGCGATTGTCATGTTTAGAAAGCAAACTTTTTCACGATGTTAATAACAAAAAATTTCATGATATATAAATCTTTCAGCTACCTACGTGGGTATGTAGATATTTATGGATATGGATTTCCATATCCATAAATATCTACATATCCACGTAGGTAGTGGAAATATTTGTTATCAGGTTTTTTCCATAATATAGTATGACGTTGTTCACTCTATACTGTCTGAGGTTGTCAAGACAACAATAAAATCATTTATTTACAAATATTTACATGCTGTATTAGATTTAAAAGAAAAGAAACGACTCACAGAATAAAAACCGTTATTCGGATTTGTAGTATAATGATACGCTCTCCACACCGGTGGACTGACGACCTGCGGAAGGTCGCCGATAAGGACTGGATGAGAAAAGCGGAGGGTTGGGACATTATCTGACGCAAACTTAGGGAGGCCTAAGTCCAGCGTTGGACTCTGACAGACTGAAAAAAAAACAAGCAGTCAAGGAAGAACAAATAAATAGGCAGTCACGTTTATTTATTAATATTGTTATATAATTATGTGTATGTTTCCAGGAACAAGTTGTCAACTTCAATCCTCGGCCCTTCTAATAAAAATTACATAGCAGAAGGCTCTCTTTTCAATTGGGATAGAGAAACGGTTATAGTGTTTGGTGGAGTAGACCCCCACACGCCTTATGGTGTAGGGAGAAATGTTGGGAAGGGTATATACAGGTAATTCTTATAAGGTCTGTTCCAAAGCCATTGGAAACCGCCGGCAAACTATTAAATGCATACACAATATAGATTTTCGAACGGAAAAATTCTTGCAATCATGTTTGTGACTATTTCTACCAATAAGGTTTAATTGACTACGTAGAACATATAACTCAATTATTTCAACTGATTTTGAAACAAAAACATAATTTTCCTAAAAACAATATCTCACAACTAGTTTTCTTTTTAACCAATATTTATAATATTATAAAATTCTAAAAATGCTGTGTCTGTACAGTAAAGCTATTTAAAAACAACTGGAATAGACTATATAAACGGTGGAGAACACGATGCAATTTTTGTTTAGATGTCGTTTGTTTTGTTCGGGATTCGCGTAAAAACTACTGGGCCGATTTCGATACGATTTTCGCTCACCGATACCAAATTCTTAGACATAAAATCTGCGCTACTTTTTATCCTGGGAATATTACGCTCATTTTTCTGAGAATGATTTAAAATGGCCATTAAAAAAAAATCGAATTCCAACGTGATTTTTTCGCTGATCGATAGTAAATATGTAATAAAATGTCTGATATTTTTTATCCCGGGAATCCCGCGGGAAATTTGTTACAAACCCCTCGCAGGAAATTTTTATACACCCGAACAGTTGTTCGGGTGCATAAAAATTAGCTTATTCCGTTACAGCTTTGACTAAAACGATAGCATACATTTTTTTCTAATGCTGCGGTACCTTGTGTCCCGGAAATCCCGCGGGAATTTCAAAGCAGACGTAGATGAGGTCGCGGGCATATCCTGGTTATCTATATTTTTTCTTAACTAAAATTGCACAGCAAAGTATCAACCTTCAAATTCCTACCAAAACTCTATATAGGTAGATTGTGTTGAAGCAATTAATTTTATTGTTCTAAATTAAATCTTTCAGATTCGATCCAGTGACTAATGTTTGGGACCACGTGGGTGACCTACCAGAACCGCGGCATCACCATTCTGTTGCATTTTTAAGAGGACGTGTGTATCTTGTTGGTAATATTTTGTCTTTAAGCTTTGTCTGCGACTTTGTTCGCGCCAAACGTTGTGAAATAGTTATGAACTTCAAAGCTAAAATCGTATAGTTTTACTTCCAGGAGGTGCAGATCCACGTGACGACGACATACGTGGAAAGTCAGTGGTGGTGTCAACTGTGTGGAGTTTTGAGCCAGTCACGCGCTCTTGGTACAGTGAGTCCGGCCTATCGATACCAAGGAAAAATTTTGGACTTGTGGTCCATAAAATGGCTTTATATGCTATTGGGGGACAGGATAAAAAGGGCAGGTATAGTAAATACGTGTTCACGCGAAGCAATTACAAGTCAGTGCTAGATCAATTTATTGTTACATTACTGCCAT
This sequence comes from Dendrolimus houi, assembly GCA_039645545.1. NCBI lineage: Eukaryota > Metazoa > Arthropoda > Insecta > Lepidoptera > Lasiocampidae > Dendrolimus > Dendrolimus houi. The sequence continues at coordinate 8,672,185 of CM077127.1, read as the reverse complement.
AGTGTACAGCGTGTGGCAGTAAGAATGTACCTACACAATTTGGCAAGGGACCTGTAACATCTATTTCCTTGTAGGGTCCTTCGTTCGGTAGAAAAATTCGATCCTAAAACGGGATCTTGGAGCGAAGTGCGCTCAATGGGTGTATCCCGGATGGCTGTGGCTTGTGCCAAGTACAGAGAGTACATTTGGGTGGCCGGAGGCATGACTGGTGAGAAGAAGCGACCCGTCTGCAAGATCGTCGAATGCTATAATTCTAAAACAAACGAGTAACTAATGCTTTATTTCTGATAGTGCGTGCAATAGTTAAAGATATTGTCTGTAGCCAAATGCGTCTTATTTATAGAGTTAAAAATAACGCGGTTAACCAATAGCCACATTAGTGTATATAAATACGTTATTTGTCGATAGGTAACATCATTTAACAATTAAAAACAATATCGCATCACAAATAACGCATTACACCCATCGTCACATCTGCGCGAGACGGCCTACATCAGTAACATTATCCCAGATAAGACCCCATCATATGATAAATTTTAAACCTTCCATTACTGGGCCCAGGTATTCCCATTTCAAGCGAACGCATGAGATATTTACATTTTCATTTCTCGTATTCTGAAAGTACGCTTGGAGTTGCCTAATCACAGGGATGAAAACAGCACTTTTCGTCCCTGGGAAACGATTTTCCCTGCAGTCAAAAAATTCGAACCATAGATAATACATGCTACACAAGTCCCAACTTTTTTACATCCACTGTTAAATCGCGGCATATATTGTAACAAAAAAATATCAACAATTTTGTAATATCACATATTATACTTATAAATTACTTTTCCCTAAATTATTATTTAATTTACGTAAAGTGCTAAATATTTGCTATCATCAGTAACAAAAAAATACTGGTTGGATGACGTTTCATCATATTTATATTTGGATTTAACGCCTGATTTTATTGGAGAAATAGTTGTTTGTTTAAGTAATCAGTTTGTATTTACTTTCCTCATTATTCGAAATGAAAATCAGAGTGTTAACCTCGGGTGAAAGGCCTATTTAGGCACGAAATGGTGGCGCACGAGCGTAGCGAGGGCGCTAATAATTCGAAATAGTCACATATGAAACGTCAAGTAATTTTATTTTCTATGGCATTCTACCAGCCAGTATTTTTTTTTGTCACTGATGATAGTAGGTCACTTTCACTTTCACCTTTCATGTAACAATCCACTTTTAATGTCAGTTTGAAATAATTGTAATTTGTGTGATTCGATTCGATCCTTGATTCGAACCCACTTCAAAGATACTCCGTTGATGTTCAAAAATTACCTTTTAGAATTTCGTTATCTAAGCGTATAAAATTGACCTTGAATAGGGTTAAACCTATACCATGACTGAATAACGGTTAGGTCAACAAACAATTTTGACTTGGGGTATAGGTACCTATACTAAAATGTAAATGATACAGAGAATACTGTTACGAGTGCGGGACTCGAATTAAAATGCCGTTGGAATTACTATAGAATTTATTAGACCTATACAAACACGTATAACACAGGTACAAATATAACTGGACGCAACCAGCACAAACGTGATGCACGATTTAATAACACGCGCAAAGTCCGTCACTATATAGCTCATCAAATGAACACACGTCTTGCTCGTATCGTAATCGTCGCTTGACTGCCGATCCTCCGTTCGGGAATTCCTTTATACTAAGCTTACAATATGTCTTGACCGTGTAAACAATGATTTCCAATAATCACACCTGGCCACTGCCTACCATAAAGGATTACAATACACAATAGGCTGTTTTTCTAATTACAAATTTTAAACACAAAGTAAACAAAAGAAGTCCACACGCGGGTAGGTAATAAACTGTGCTTTATAGCAGGCAGGTGTGCATTCACATTTGTCGGCGTGCTTCGTGGAATGTTGGCTAAGTTGTAACAATACTATATACGTAAAATGATGACTTGCGTTTTCGAATAAAAAACAATTTTAAAAATAGGGTTACTGTCATGTAACTTATTAATTCTTTTTTGTTGTCTGAGATTCATTCAAATAAATTTTGTACATAAATAATTTACAGATGGACAGAAATCCACAGTTTACGATTTCCTAGATGTTTTGCAACACTATTTGCTATAAATGACAAACTATACATCGTTGGCGGAGCTGGGAAGATGTCCGAAAAGGTTAGTTACAGTCATGATGTTTACAATTATTATTAAATTTGCTGTTTGAAATAGAAAAAATACTATTATGTTTATTCATATTTTGCTAATACTGGCCCTAAAACCTTTGAAATAGAACTCTTACCATTCCTGCCTCTGAATCTCTGGAAGAGATTGCTCTTTAGCTATAAGACCTTGGCAAACATTTAAAATAGTTTTATCTAAATAAAACATTTATTTATCTATCTAAATATGGATTTTTAGACATAATTAGGACTTGTCCGCATCTTCCTCACGTTGGATGGGTAGCAAAGATCACAGTTATTTTACACAGAGAATTTAAATCAGTGAAAATATTGCATCGGAATCAGATTTTTTCAACATGGTCACTTTAAGCCGCTCCCAAGAAAATTCCCACGGGATTCCCAGGATCAAAAGTAGAGCAGATTTTAAGTCTGGGAATTTGCCGTCGGTCAAGGAAAACCGCATCGAAATCGGCCCAATCGTTTATGCGTAAATCCCGAACAAACACAAAAAATTACAACTTTTAGAATTGTATAATATTATAGTTAAGTAACAATTAACAGGAGAAAACTGCTAGCAGTGTTGGTGCAATAGACGTGTGGGATTGGAAGGACCGCGAATGGAAACAAGAAACGGAGATGTCGATGCCGAGGCATGGACACGCGCTTGCATATCTGGGAACACAGCTTATTATAATTGGTAAGATTGATTAATTAAAGTCTCGTCTTCGTACTGGTCCAAAGGCTGATTCACATTGATCCAGCTTCTAACTTGGGGAGCGGACTGACTTCAAATGCCAGTATGAAGTCGGCACTAGCTTGTTTCGTATTTCATGTCAGCAGCTGGATCAATGCAAATCAGCTTTAAATCTTTTAATTTGTAAGCTTTAAAAACGCATTCTGGGCTAGTTTGGTTACAAAATACGCTTCACATTTACTTACAACAAATTTCACCTATTATGCAATAGGTTAACGGACGGTAAGTCAACTGTGATACTTTTTTTAAACACACAAAACATCACACCCTCATAGCTTTTGTACGACCGTACCTACTCATAAGTAGATACAAATAAAGGAGTCAAATAACGCATTAATTATTGTTTGAAATGTAATTAAAATTGTTTCCATCGTGATATTTTAACAGTTAGATGTTCTTTACCCATTAAAAAGTCCTACATTCATGTTGTGCTACACAGTGATTAATAGACAATAGCTAAAAAAACAAGTCATTTATAAACGGCGCGTTCCTACAATATCTCACAATGCCCAAAATGCTCCGTCTGCTGTTCCACATGGCGACCATGGTCGTTATGGTCGTAGCGAAAACGTCACTAATGACGTCATTGTTTTGGATCACACAGCGCTCACAAAGACCCATGTCAAGAGGTGGGTCGAAGTGGGCGTTGACCACAGAGCATTAATTCTCTCTATCGATTGACATTGAAAAAGGTGCAGTTTTCAAATCAACCAATGACATTTGTGTATTTCGTCGTTAATGACATCAGCATTCCATAATCCGTTCCACTAGAGTTTAATATTGTAACGCCCGCAATCAAGTGGAACGGGAAAAATCGCGGTCATGAACGTGGTCGTTGTGAGTCTGTTGTGGAACGTAGACAAAGTGATACTACCTAGATAGTTTGTTTTCAATGAAAATAAAAAGCCCTGACCGATAATATTGATTGACAAAACATAGACTGGATATTTTGTAAGATGATAAGTAATTGTCAGGTGATGAGAATGACAATGTGGAAATCAAGATAATCAATAAGTCTCCACTCATATTACTTTTTTGATTGAAAATTTTCCATTCATTTTAACAAATGGATAATCAATGTATACATTATCTCACTGAATAAAATCTGGATAGATAATTAATAACAACTCATAAACGTCCCACTACTGGATTCGGGCCTCCCGTTATAGGAGAGCGGACAGTGTACTCTGGATAAAAAAATCTGAAAATCTGGATACAGTAGTTTTATTCAAAAGTACAAACGTATAATGTAGTCGTAGACAGTCATAAGTAACATTTGACTAATATTATTCAATACACGGGGTCCACAAATTACGTCACACGGACTTCATGAATTTTTGACCCCTCCCCATCCTTGTCACAGCTGGTCACAGTCGTGAGACTCCTCCTTTCCTAGTGTGACATCACATATTTTGCAATTTTACATCAAGAAATTATTAAATTAAATATATTAAATTTTGAAACGTGAGGTCACGAAATTTAGGACCCCTTGCACCCCTTGTCAAATAAAGTCACACTTCGTTGAATCTTGGCTGGGCAAACTCACTGGAACGTATCCTGGCATGATTAATTTCGTAAACAAACTTTCCTTTATTTACTATGGTCTGGAGTCGGCCTCAAAGAGGTCCAATGTATGGTTACCCATAACACAAGCGTAACTTGCTTAGCTAGGGAATATACCAGGTGTATGCATAAGTCTTTTCCGGTTTTTGTCGTAAAATAAACACATACATTTCAAAGGAAATAAATTTTGAGTTTATTCGAAATATTGGCCTTCGGCTTCTAAACACTTAGCCCATCTTTCAGGTAAATTATGAATACCTTGCCAGAAAGATTGTTTTTCTTTTGCGGCAAACCATTCGTCAAGCCACTTTCCAACTTCCTCGAAATCGCTGAAGTGCTGCTCTGCGATCGCGTGCCCCATTGATGCGAAGAGGTGATAGTCTGATGGCGCCAGGTCAGGGGAGTACGGCGGATGCGAAAGGATGTCCCATCCAAGCGATTTCATAGTGTCTTTCACTAGTTTTGCTGTGTGAGACGGCATCGTGTAACAAAATCACTTTTCCATATCTCCTGGCCCATTCCGGTCGTTTTTCGATCAATGCGTGATTTAAATTAATCATTTGTTGGCGATAGTGTTTGTGCGTTAACGGTTACGATGACTTTTCACTGCCTTTTTCTTTTGATGAAATAGAAAAAGCGTGCCGCAAATGTTCTTTTCAAACACAAACGTCGACATGATCACTTAACTATACAACAGAGATGCTATCAATTGGCAGACTCAAGTTGTATGTATTTTTGTAGGTTATTGTCATACAAATAAACTGACGTGGTGTCGAATTTATACGTGGCGTATTGTTCGGTGGCGCCATATCTTAGTAAAACCGGAAAAGACTTATGCATACACCTAGTACAATGTTCGTGTTTATCTGCCCGTTATTATATTGTATTAAATTCTAAATAGTTTAATTTCCGTGTTTTAAGTATAGGTATATTATTATTAACAAAAGTTATTAAAGAAATTAAATAAATAAAGGATAGTAGACCTGCCATATACAGATGTTTGATCGGTAATTTCAAGATTACGCACGATTACAGATAAAACACATTTTGCATTAAGAAATTAGCATAACAAAATATTCCATATTATAAACGTGATCAAAATACAAGAATTTGTGCATACAAATTATTTAATCTTTTGAATTGTGGTATGTGCCAATCAATACCAAACATCGATATTCGATGTTATCTTGAAAAAAAAAATGTTTTCTGCCTGTTATCTGATAGAGAAACTAATCAATCAAATCCATCTATGATTCTTGTACATGGGCTTGCCACATGCCCTCGTCTATTTTCTCTAGGCTATCACTCGTATTTCGCAGGGACTGTAGCATTTTCTGGGTAAAAAAAAATCTATCTAACTTTGTTATTTGAAGTAAATAATTTATTATATATTAATTTTCTAAAATTGATTCATTCCGAAAGTCGCGTAAATGGAACAACAAATAAAACACGTAATATCTAAGGACGGTGTTATAAGAATATTCAAGTGATATTAATGAAGAAACTACTCCTTTTAGACTTTCTCGTCTTTAGTATATGTAAACCCATAAGAAAATGTTTTTTTTATTTCTCATATTCTGAAAGTACGGAGTGGAGTTGCCTTATCACAGGGATGAAAACATTAATTTTCGCCCCTGGGAAACGATTTCCACTGCTGTCAAAAAATATAAAAACTTTGCGTACCATAGATATACATACAGACAATACATGCGACTCGTGTCCCAACTTTTTTACAGCCATTGTTAAATCGCGGCATAAATTGTAATAAAAAAACATCAACAATTTTGGAACGTCATTTTATACTTATAAATTAGTTTTCACTAAATTATTATTTAATATATAAATTTGAACTAAATATTTACTATCATCAATAACAAAAAAGTACTGGCTGATAGAATGCCACAGAAAAAGAAATTTACTTGACGTTTCAAAAGTGAGTTGTTGAGTTCGTCAAATTCAAAATTTTTTTTTCAAAATAAGTTCCAATGGAGTACACTTTGAAGGTTGATGTAAGACAAAATTTAAATCTACTTCCTATTTTATGTACACCGCTTTGCAACCTGTTATCGCTATTTAAAGGCGAATTTATACAAACAATCTAAGAAAACATCACATTTAAATATGGATTTAACATCTGTTTTCATTAGAGTAGTTGTTTGTTTAATTAACTAATCACTTTTTATTTACTTTTCTCATATTCGAAATGAAAAGCAGAGTGTTATCGTTGGACAAAAAGCCTATTTAGGCACTCGAACTACTCTCGCTACGCTCGTGTGCCAAACCATCATCATGCCTAAATAGGTCACTTTCGAGTCTCGTGTAACAATTTACTATTACTTTTTTTTTATCAACTTTATTGGACATTCAAAGTAGTATTTAAACAAACTTAAGTACCTACTTGAAATTATTGTACATACGGTTTCATTGAATATAGGTATTCATTTATCGAATAATAAAAAAAATATTGATATGAAATTAAAATTGATTATTGATTCATTTGTACTACCATTTTATAGAATAATATTTTTAGCTCCTTCCTAAACGAACAACATTGTGCGACCTAGAATACGCATATGAACAAATTATACTTATTGCTATAAAAATGTAACAGTTACGGGATTCGAAGCCAAAATTTTACATAAACAAAACCGGGGGAAAGCCGTAATACTTATATGTTAAACATCCTTTTTATGGTTTAGGTGGCGTGACAACAATATACATGCGTGCCTTGAATAATGTAGAATCGTTTTGCTGCGAGCGCTGTGCCTGGATTCGAGGCGTGGCCACTCTGCCTTCTCCGCTCTCAGGACACGGAGCCGTCACCCTACCACCAGCATCGCTCATGTAAACCTCTCGACTGCAGTGTCGTGGTCATGCACTTACAGTTAACGCCATTCAATAGGAAATATCATTTTAGTTCGCAACTGCCTAAAGCACCGAAAGATCATTTAAACCTGCCTTCACATCTGCATAAGTATGACAATCCAATAAGTACGTCTACAAGTGCTGTTTCATGTCCATCTTGGGTTATCCTCTATCGCATGCCTATAATTGGTGAGCGCGTGCACTGCTGCATGCACTAAAACTAATCAAATAACTCAACTTACCACTGAATCTCAAACTATTGCATATTCCACAATGACCTAATGTATATGTCACCTATGTCACTTTTTTACTCACTGTTACGTAATATATTTACATTTCATAAAGCACGTGTCTCTCTGCACGTGTGTCTCATTAGTGCATATCAAATATCTATTACATTTTAAATATTAATCAACTATCTCTTGAATACCAAATATCTAACATCTGTTATGTATTACCCTACACAAACCTAATTTGCATAGCTTGAAAATGTACAATCATTGCGCCTATTTGCCTATTATTATACGTTAAATTCTCAAGGAAGTCAATAAAGTAATCGTAACAAAATCCATAATGATGCTCGGGAACCCTAAACGATCGTTAACTCCAATAACAATTTTAAATTAATTATATATGATTAATTTTTTGTGACGAAAATGGCTTGATTACTTGTTTAGAAATTGACATTTTCGTCACATAATTTCATTTACATGAAATGTCTCTTTACTTTTACTTTGCTTGCTTACTACTTGAATTAGGTAGGTACGTCAATAAGAGAGTAAAATAATGAATTTCGTCTCAATTTACAGTCTCCACATAGTTGTAAGTGTATTTACAGCACTGCAGAAGTAAACGATGGTGAATTTAATAAGTATACGGAAACAACGTGCAAATTTGCCTACGTAAGTGGGCAAATGTACATCATCAATATTTACGTGATTTTACTAATGAAGTTTATCTTAAATACAGGGCATAATTATCTTCATTCTACCAATTCCATGATAGAAAATGTGTTTATTATAGACTTTTATTCGAATTATAGAAATTCTTCGTGTAAATATATATTACTATAAATCCTTTTGTGTATGTTAAAATTCATAATTTATTTTTAAAATGTGTTTTGTCACTAAATAAAAATCTACTCCATTAAAAGTGTTTTCATTTGTAATGTGTAATAAGCCCATAAATGTCCCACTGCTGGGTTCGGGCCTCCCATTATTAGGGAACGGACAGTATACCCGCCACGCTTGTCCAAGGAGGCTTGGCAGGTTTGACACATCGGTTATCTCGATGTGCAGGTCGCATCACGATGTTTTCCTTCACCGTTGTTAGCACGTACTTTTTTTAATGTTTGCTTAAAGGCAACCTGGCAGACGGGTCCACTTGATTGCAAGTGGCTACAGTCGATCGATTGATCGATAATTGTAACAATATGCACATTGAGTTAGAAAACAGACTGAGTCGTGCATGCGTTCCGGCCAGAATCGAACCCGCGCCCTTTGAGTTTTGGACGCGTACGTTAGCCATTAGGCTACCACGACTTTTTTTTCATTTAACGTTCTTCAAAAACAGACTAAATTATTTTCGAGACTTATGCTAATAGCCTATAGTAAACTTTTACGTTAAATATGATCGAATTAAGCCACAGATAGCAATGCTATTAACAATTTTTCGTATAAAATCAATTATAGCTTAACGTAATGCAGATAGCCTGGAGATGCTATAAGTATATCTTAGGTTGTAACTGTGAATTGATACCCTACTTGTGCTACGTTTCTTGCAACAAAACTATACTTTATCTGGAATAAGGCTCACGTTGGTTATAACCTAATCCCTCTACATACTACATATACATAATACATACGTACAGTGCATTCCAGAGATATGCTGGGACATAAAATGACTTTCGAGTAACTATGTAGTATTCAAGAGTATGAAGTTACAAGTTTTCTGACATTCTAATAGGTCTTGTGCTCTCTCTTTTCTTTCATCATATCCCAATTATTTGGGGTCGGCACAATATATCTTTTCCTTCCACACTCCTCTACTCTGACATACATCTTCTGTCACACCACATATTATTATATCATCCTTCACACAATCCATCCATCTTTTTTTGGTCTACCTTTACATTTGTACCCATCTATCTTGAAGTTTAACATTAATAGGTCTTGTGCTATAGAATAATATATCTTGAACCACTGTAAAAATACTGGAAGCGTTACGATATGGGGTCCTAGGCCTAATAGATCGAGTAGTAGTAGGAGATGATATAAATATAATTGGGGGAAATAAGTTTTGGTTGGAGGTTTTTTTTTTATTCCTGGAGTTCAGCAGACATGCAGACGGCTCACTTGATGTAAAGCAGTTACCATCGCCCATGGACATTTGCAACACCAAAGGTGCTACAAATGCGTTGCTGCTCTCTTAAAGAAACTGGAACCTGGCCACTAATGCCGGAACACAACTCAAGGTTGTTACGGTGACATACTTTAGACTAGGGGTGGTAGCCATCCAATCGGGCAAATGCCCTACCACCTGGCTGTGGCTTGTTTTGTCGCCTCTTACGACAAGCCGCCCGGGCGCAGGAAATTGTATTCTTTCTCCGTTCCTGCACGGGTAAAAGGTGTTTTTGTACCCTCGTTAAGACCTTGGGGTATCAATCAACCAAATTCCCATAAATTTCATATGGAGATAAGACGGTGGATAAATGTGAATTCACACTAGAAAATACGAAAGTTACAGTGTGATAGGAAACTGAAGTTTACTTATGCGTTCCAAGTATAAAGTTAATATTTATATATATATATATATATATATATATATATATATATATATATATACATATATATATATATTATATATTATAATAGTTAATATTAACAATTTCTAAATACAAACCTATATATTGAACAAAAATGTATTAAAATGTAGACATTAGAACTTAATTATACAAAACCCTTACACCATATATTATTTACAAACTAAATTAACCCAATTTACATAAATTATTTTGTACTTAAATGTTAATATCACCATTTAATGAGAACTTTATTAAAAGGTACATACTTCCTTGTAATCTCTGTAAGGCAATTTTAATTTTTCCATAAAGTCACGCCGTAACATTCTTGATTAACAAAACTATGGGTATAAATAAGTATAAACAAATTAATGATGAAAAACTCACGTACAAGCACGAGTTTAGCTCAACATACATGAAATCAATTATGAATATTATAATATTTTAATGAAAAGCATTTATGAGTGCCTCTACACTCTTATTGTATTTTATTATAAATTTGTGGAACTCTATAGAAGCGAGCGCACAATAAAATTAATTCCGCACCGAAGTTAAATTCTGTAGCTTGTTATAATTTTATAGCCGATTCCTACATGTTACTATTCATTCACTTGCCTTACCATCGGTTGCATTTTGACATTACTTGTATGGAGCTGATGTCAAATTTTAACCGACAGTAAGGTAAATTAATTTTCGGTGAGATATAGGAACCGACTATTAAAGCGCGTTAGGCTTAAACAAAAACTAAATTTTGTACATAATTATATCGCTTATTGATTCTTGCTGTAATATTTTTCTTTTGTTACGAATTGGCTCATGGAAAAGATAAAGTAATCATAATATTTATTCAATCAGTCGATCTATTACTCCCAGACTTCCCTGCAAACTCCTAAAATGTCCCTCTCGAAGCCATTTTCGCAGGGAGGATAGTTTCTGAAGAACAGGGCAGTGTTAATGGGGACAAAACGACTCGGTTTTATATTTTGTATTACATCCTGTAACGAAAACAAATTTATAAAATTATTTCAACGTTTTGTGCAGAGGAAAGGAAAGGTAGGAAAGTGATGTTTAGGATTGAGGAATTATAATATCATATAACGATAAGCCTACCCTAATACATTGTATCCGTAAATGTTGACTCCGCATCCCAGTAAATCGAACATTTTTGGAATAAATAAATCCTCTATTCACTCTAGTCACTTATAATCAATTTTCATGCAAAACCATAAGAGGTAACAAACCATCTCACTCTCATATTTTTATATTAGATACCACCAAACTAACTAATAGGTAGTGCATTATATATATAAGCTGAATATATCACGGCCGCGGCGTTATTTCTCACCAATACCATCGGTGCCAGTGCAGGACTTTGTACAAATTCTTTTATAATTATTTTTCTTTAAAATTGTTACACATAAGTAACACTTACTTGTTAATAGTTTGGAAAAAAAATCACTAAAAAATACAGTTACAAGGTCCTGCAATGACGTTGGCGATAGGCAACTCTAATAATCTTAAGATTATTATTAGAGTTACATGTCATTTTTCATTGTCGTTTTACATTATTAGGTATTATAGATAGATTAGATAATGTAAATGGCTAATGTAAATTAATTTTTAATTTTATTATTTATTTTATTTTAATTCTATCACGCTTCTTCATAGCGTGTCAGATATATATATATATATATATATATATATATATATATATATATATATATATATATATATATATATATATATATCTATGTGCCAGTTTTCTCTCTAATGCATATTAGCTTACAAAACTGCCTAAACATTTATCTATGTTTTGGTGTACAATAAAGTGTTGTTTAGCTATCTATCTATCTAAACATTGCACACTGTCTACCAGATTCGAACCCATGTCATTTGAATGAGACGCGAGTGCCTTAGACACAACAACGATAAAATAGCGGAAAACTTACAATGGGTACTTCATTCTCTCTATAAGCTATAACTTCAGAGCCTTCGCTGTTTGTAACAAGAACCACACTGCTCGGGTGAATGTGTTTTGTATTTACAATACTGAATGTAAAAACTATCAAACATATACAAATGAACTTCGTCATTATATCGGACTTTAAATTGAACTTATTTCTGGCAAGTGTAACTTCAATACGTGCTCCAAATACAATGCTCCTAAAAATATAAAAGTGTCGCCTTTTAAATGTTGTATTGTTATCTTATGCCACGTTATTCTGACGTCACATTTCGCAGGAAGGACGAGCCGGGTGCCAAGCAGACTGCCTTACTCTTTAATGTTTGTTTACATAAATGCATGTGCGTAATAGTGCCTGTTGGACAGTTCATGTTAATTTAACGCAGTTCTTAAAGCTTACTTGGAATTTCCAGACAAATAAACGTTTGTTATGTTTGCCTTAATCTCATAATTTTTGGGGCATACCCATCATCACGGAAACCAAATTTGGGGAACAAATTAATGTCTAGACATGACACCTCCGCTAAGTCTCGGTAGTAGAGGCAAGACCAAGGAATTCTAGCTTGACGTCATGAAGGATAACATGCGTGTCAATGCGTAATTCGTAAGTGATAGTGTTGTCTATGTTCTGTCATGGATTCTTCCAAAATACTAAGAATGACAATCTCGGTAGATATTGTGTTGCCTTGATGGTCCATTTTACTTCGTTCACTAGCTAATGTCAAGTGAACCATGCGGAATTTTTATAATTTTATGTTAGTAACAGCTATGACAGTTTATTTATTTATTTTTGATATTCCGTTTAGATATAAAATTGAAAAGAAACTTATAAAGACTTTATGACTAAGAAAGAAAGAAAGAGTTTATCACTGACTACTTAGCGAACCATTATCTATTATTGTTTTAAATAATAAATCGTTGGTTGTTCATTACTATATTAGACAGATCATTTCTGTCTTTCATTTTGGACGAATCAAGCAGCGATCCAAATAAACATGATAATAATTTATTCAACCAAATTGATTCAATTTCGTTGATCGATCTAATAATAGCATAAACTATTTAATTGATTATAAATCAAATTATTTATTTTTATAAACCAGCAGATTTTTTTTTGTATATTTCCAAGCTTGGCAAGTTGCGTTAATGGTATGCTTTACAGGCATGTAACTTTAGGGTAAATTAAAACATCTAAACTAGGGTAAACACCAAAAAGTTCATGTACAAAATTTGCTCAGCCGACAATAGAACCCGGAATGTACTACGAAGACCGAATCTTAGACCACTAAAGTGCAATATACACGAAAGCCGTCGACCCGCCGACACAACGCGGCCGTCTATATTAAAAGAATCATGTCGACAACATGCGCCAATACGTGCTGCACGCCGACATGTTGGCGGTATGTCGGCGGCTTTGGTGTGTATTGGGCTTAAGGCTTATATGCAATGCAAATTGAAGACATCAAATATTATGATCTTAGGAACATTTTAATCTCAAAAAGATGTTATTCATTATTTTCTCCACAAAATTAACGAAATCTCTGAAAACTATTACATTACACGATGCTCAAAACGCGGTAACCAATTGTAGTTAGCAACGGTAGACTCAATTCTTCAATAAGACCACTGTCTACCTTCTCGAAGCATAAAATGTTATGATTTGTTTAGCTTCGAACACGAGGTAAAGGCAATTTCGCGGAATCAGAAACACGCCATACGTTTTATCGATACAGGTAAAATTATATGAATGGATTGGATGTTTAGATTTTATTTATTCAATATGTATTGCACAATCGTGGAATTAGCTGTAATATAATCTTTACATATAGATGTAGTAGGAGTGACAAGTCGTGATAGCTTAGTGACTAACGTGTAACAGACACGTTTCATTTAAATATCATAGGTTCGAATCCTGGCCAGAGAACATGCATCGCTTAAATGTTTTTAAACTATTACCAGGTGCTAATAGTAAAGAAAAACATTGGAAGGCTTTGTAACAAGCTTGACAGGAATACTGTTCCTTTGAACAGGTATGACAGGTATAGTCTATTTATTGTTAGTGAAATCATGAAAAAATCTTCGGCAACGTCAAGAAGCTGGTGGACTTCCTGGAGGAGCTGGGCTGGCTGAACAAGATTGTGCAGCTCCTCGTCCAGCCTTGCACGCAAAATAGGTGCTACGGCGTTTTCCAGTTGTGAAAACCGCCCGTTTGCAGGACATCATGGAAAAAAAATCAGTGTATACCTATAGTCATAAGGCGTATCGTTAGTTAGTTGTTGAAAACCAACGATATTTCTTGACAACTTTTTGTAACAAAATCAATAAGGGACGATATACCTCCCAAATTCGTGAAAATTGTGTCCCTCTGACTTTTAAACTATGAAGTGGAAAATTCTATAAAATATCAAATTGTTAGAACTCCAAAAACACTTGCAATGAAAATTGTTAATAACAGCATATCGCATATTTGTCCTGTCTACTATTTGGAGTGATTTCTACCCATAAACCAATATATTGTGGCGAGTGATAGTGGAACAATCTAGTTGGGTTTAAGAAGTTTTAGAAAAAGGTAGAACATTCTGGAAGGAAAAGACAAGGACAGATATATTTTAGAAAGGGACAGATGATGAGCCAAAGTTCTAGAATAGAAGGTTCAGGAAGGAAAAGACAGACATAGATACATGTTAGAAAGGGATAGATGATGAACGAAAGTTCTGGAATAGAAGGTTCGGGAAGGAAAAGACACAGATAAATAGATGTTTAGAAAAGGATTGATAGTAAATAAAAGAATAACGAAAAGAAGATCGAAATTATGGGTTCTAGAAGATTCTTCCGGGCATATAAGCAGCGTAAGGCGCGCCTACCGAAGAGTTCAGTTCAAGACAACGAAGCGACAAGTGCGATACGAAAGAGTTGGAAGAGAACTTTAATAGAAGACAGTGACGAGCTTAGTGGTCAATTTTGTTAGTTAAAAACTGGTGTTTCCTTCCAATCCTAAGTGCGTACCCCCGCGTAAGTGTGTGTAAGTGCGTGCTCGCACATAACAATAATTATATAATAAAAATGATTGGAGGCAAAGTAAGTTAGCATATCTTATTCGATCTGTTACCAGGCCGTTAATAACAGCCAAGCATAGAACAGCTGCTTTTAGAGGTTGCTTCAAACTTGCTACCACAAAATGCTGAAACGATATTCCTCCACCCATCAGAGACCTGAAATCAATTTACACATTCAAATTTCATTTTAAAAGATATTTACTACAATCATATAAAGAGGACCTTAGATATGTTTAACATTTTTTAATATTGTGTTTTGACTTGCTTATAAAGAATGTGTATACTTTTATTAAAACTCACCTGAAAGATGTGCAACTCAAACTTCCTAGGCATTTGAAAGCTTTTCCATTGAAATGATTGTTTCCTTTTGTTTTTATTTTATTTATTTGATTCAATTAATAGTAATAAGATTATTGATTACAGTACTGGTTGGTATTGTAGTTATTACAATTCTGTTTACGTATATATTTCTATTCTTTTATTATATAGGATAGTGATTCTTTTTATCTTCTGGGCGCGTGTTTGTCATATCTGTTTTATATTTCATGCACTGTGTTACTTTCCTACTACATTTACTGTTACGTAGTTACTTCCTGTTACTTGTTACAATTACTGTGGTGATGGTGGGGTCGGCTCAATGAGGCGGGGTCGGCATTGAAAATCAGTACTGTGCTGGAGAAAACTCCAACACAGCCTTATGCTGAGTTGCCGGCCTCAGTTGTAGGAAATACGGTGTACAACATATAGAATTTAATCATAAAAATGTATGTATAAATTATTTCTACATCCTTGTATTGTCGCTTTCCTAACAAATAAATTCTTTCTTCATTCTTTCTATACCCATTGTGTGGTTATTGAGATATGGGATATTTTTTATTAAATGCTGTTTAGTGACAAATAAAGACAGTAGACATTTATTATCTGTACTAACCCCTTCATTACACGCGAGATGCCTCGCACTTGATAGATTTTGACAGATTTATTATACCTACTATATTATAAATAAGCATTGTAATCGATATGTAGAACCATTCATATTACGATCTTCATGTTGGTATTTTCCATAACATCAAGGTTTCAAGTACTTACTATCTAGCGGTTATTGTAGTCTAATACTAAGAATTCTATTATTGTTATTAATGGTAATAGGTTTACAAGCACGCAAATCTACGCCTTATATCGTCTCACTTCGATCAATAGGGCACTACAAATAATCTGATAAGTCCCAAAACAAAAATACACTGACGGTAAGTCAACTTCGGTACTCGTAGTCAGATAATGATCCATTAACTTGAAATGGAGGTGTTTGAATTTTTTTATTACTTTTTATTTAAAGTTTCTAAAGGTTGAGTAAGAGATCAACGATCAAGTGTGTGTGCTTGTATATATATAATCAAGTATTTATTTCGTAAAGGGCGACGGGTATCCAATGTTTTTGCCATTTGATTAAAAACTCCTTTAAAAAGAGTGTTATGCATCATACATAAAACATGATGAATGGGCGAAGAGACAAACATAACGAATCATACAAATAATCGTCTGGTTTTCGCCGTTTAGTAACTAAACCCTAAACACAAGGCCTTGTACACTCGGACGTGCAAGGGGTACATTGCAGCCGGGCGCAGAGACCTAGGGGGCGCAAGCTAATCGCCGATTGCCAAACTGGTTGTTAAACCATAAAAAATGAAACATAATAATTTATTTTTATTATTGTCGGCAATATGGTTAAGAGGGCTTCACTCCAATGTCTTGCATTACAGCGAATTATCTCAGGAACTTTACTTCAAGATACTAGTTGAAAAATGTTTTTAATTATTTTTAAAAGTCGACGTCCTCTTACTGGAATTGGAAGAAGGTCTAGTTTCGATTAGGATAACGTACTTGAACTTTAGTCTGGTTTCCCGTTACCCGTAACACAAATCTCAGTTGCTTAGGTTGGGAATAAATAATATCTGCCGATTTCAAATATGTCTTAATTTTCGATTTGCCCATACGAGCTCTACAGCTAGCCAAACGTAGACATGATAACAATAGCGCGTTATAAAAAAATATTTTTTTTTGTAACGCGCTATTGTTATCATGCAAACAGCATAGCTTTAAATGAGAATCAATTTCCCTGAAATTAATGCTTACGAGTATGTTCTTCAGTGTTCGAAGAGAATATGGGATTTTACTTATTGCAACTGTGATAGTACAATAATTTATGTAATTTATGTGACTAATATCACAATGCCTTAGTAACAGGCTAACAACTTAAAATTGATTACAGTTTTCAGACGATCGTAATTATAGTAACTATACTTTGTTTATAATCAAATTGTATTTTGCATTATCAACAATATCAGCAATTTATAGCTTAACAAGAAATAGAAATTGATATTATTATTTTTCTGGTATTGCACTTATTTACAACAATACTTATCTAGGTAATATCAGAGTCAAACGCACTGAGCAGAGGTTCCTCCATTTTAATAGAACGAAAAGCATATGCGCCACTTTTGTGCAAAAATCCACGTAGGATCTTTTAAAGTAACGTTTTTAGAGATTATCATTCCTTCAATTCTTCCTGCAAGACGTCCTTTAAGTTACGACGTGGAGTTGTTAATAAGAGGTCAATATCGTTGAAGTCAGCAATGCTTTGACAACACCCTTGGTATTAAAAAATTGTCTAGTCGTCCAGTTAGCGGTGATTACTATACGTTCGGTTACCGGACGACTAGACGCTTTGTTTAAAATATCCACTGATGGCTATGACCACGTTCTTGCTTTAAGCAAATAAACGCGGATTCATGGTTTTACGCATTTGTAAGCTTGACTTTACTAGTTCTTTATGATGTTTTCCTGTGCCGTCAGCACTTATAACTGATAAATTTTAATTAGTGGATACTTTATTATGAACCATTATTTTAAATCACGTAGAAAATTACTTCAAAATAGGTTACTAAGAAATTAATAAAAAGACTTGGTACGTTATAATTGCAAAAAAGGTGCTATTTTTAACCCTAAAATATAAAAGCATGCGAACGTGAATATAGTAATAAAAAGGTTATATAGGCCCCGAACAATATTGGGCGTAGACAGTAGAAAAAAGCCCTTAAATCATAATCATTTTGATAATGCCCAGGTGCTGTTATGGTCATCCATGTCATAATAAAGCCAGTATGATTTCTGGGTAGTCGATTGGCTGATAGCAATACATTGTAGATTTAAACCCATCACTTCGCCAGGTGGACAAATTAATTTATCTGTAAAGGTATAATTAGTTTTATAATAGTGTATCCTTTCTGTTAATTCGTCATGTCATGACCATTTTGGTTGTCAAAATAATAATTCTTATTATAATTAACTATCTTTGCCCGCAGCGTCATTTTCGTGGGACTTTTATTATGCATTTTGGTAAAATTTAACAATATCTTTAAAGTTACAGTTTGTGTGGTGTTCTGATTTAATGTTGTACAATTTCATCAAAATACCTTCAGTAATTTTTGCGTGAAAAAGTCACATATTTTTTCATTCATAATAATTTATTGGAGTGACATTGTCACTCAGTGACAAAACCCCTAATAAAAAATAGAATAAAAAACAATTATCCTCACGGTAAAAGCTATTCTTAGAACGAAATAAAACAATAAAGTGCACGACAGCGTGACAAGTTCTAGTAATATCTAAATAAATGTTACAGGCCTTGAAAATGAAATTGTATAGAGGAGGTTATGCAAATAATAATTAAATTGACCTAATTTATGTATTATTATTATTTTTAGAAATTTTCATAGAACTGTATTATTATGAGTTACAGGACTCGAATTAAAATGCCGTTGGAATTATTATAGAATTTATTAGAACTATACAAACACGTATGACACAGGTACAAGTATAACTGAATACAACCAGTCCAAACGTAATGCACGATTCAATAACACGCGCAAAGTCCGTCACTAAATAGATTACCAAATTTACACAAGTCTTGCTTCGCTTGTGGTAATCGCTCGACTGCCTCATCTCTCAATTGGGGCATTGCTTTATACTGTACAAATACAATATGTCTGCTCGGCCGCGTGGACTGAATTTCCTAGAATCACATCTGGCTAATGGCTATCATAAAAGATTACAATACACAATGGGCTGTTTTTCTAATCACAAATATTAAACACAAAGTAAACAAAATAAGTCCAAATGCCGAAAGGTAGTAAAATGTCTACAGGTATGCAGGTGTGAATTTGTCTTTTGTCGGCGTTCAGGTTGTAACAGTTTATTAATTGAGTTGACCTTTATTACAGAAAATGAGATATACCACGGGAGATTCTAAGGTGTACGTTAGTAAAGCACCTTAAAAAGTGCACCTTAAATTATTAAATAAAATACCTCTTGTAAACTCATTTAATTTATTTTTATGACAATTGTACATATTCAAAAAGTTTGATGGATACTTCTATTTGATATTTTAAGTGCAATTATGCTTTAACACGCGTATGTCACTTCTTTTACTTTGTCAGTTAAATTGATTGCTGATTCATGGAACTTATTAGTTATACAGACCACCATAATATATTTGGGGAACACACTGGAACTGAAAATCCAAAAAGTCTGTGTGAGTACTGCTCATAGTTACAGGAACATACCTCACTGGAATGCTTGAATCTCGCTGAAAAGGAAACGGCATAGTTGGCAGAATATTATTGAGCATTGCAGTATGGGAAAGCTGTGACAATAATTCTTCTTCGGCGTCAGACAATCGCACCGATTTTTCTTTTGATGATAAATCACTGATGTGATATGTTTCTTTATTTCTGATATCAAAATTCGAAGAGCTGGGCTTAACAATTTTGTAAGAAACAATTTTCCCTCCTGGACGCCATTTCACTTGTGTTTTATCTGTCAAAGGTTGAAGGCCTTTTGATTGCAATACTTCAATGTTTTGATGGTCTTGCGATAAGCTCTTGATGTTCAAAATGTCTGATAAACGATCCATGCCATTTTGTCCCAAAAACCTTGTACCGTTAACATCAGCAGTTTTATATTTTGATATATTTAGATTTGTTTTCGTATTTCTTGTATGGCGGTTATCGACGGGTACACAATACATTACATCCGTAAAAATCAACATAAACAAAAATATGTTATTGAACTGCATGATTGCCTCGATTAAAGTGGGCAAATAAGACGTGTACTTTTAATAATATTTTATGCATATTGTAGCAAGTTTAATATAGTAACATAGTATACCATAGTAATCCGATTTCATTAATTTAGCAGTTTCAACTTTCCTCGTGTGTAGGTAAAATATGAAATTGCATATTTATAAGTATATAATAATGTAGCTGATTATACTTTTTTTATTATAGGTACTTTTCATTGTAATACTTACTTATTACAATGAATAGCCAATACAACAAATCTACATTAATTTCTATAATATTATAAATATCTAAGCATACCGTCTCTGTACATTGAAGCTATTGAAAAAAAACAACTGGAATACTCATACGCTACATAAACGATGGAGGACAGTATGTTTTAGATTTTTGTCTGTTTGTTCCGAATTCACGTAAAAACTACTGGGCCAATTTCGATGCGGTTTTCGCTGATCGACAGCAAATTTCTAGACTTAATATATGCGTTACTTATTATCCTGAGAATCTCACGGGAATTTTTCTGGGAATTATTTAAAATGACCAGATTTAAAAAAATCGAATTCCAATGTGACTTTTCCACTGATCGATAGCAAATTTTATGTAATAAAATGTGTGATATTTTTCCCAGGTATACCGCGGAACTTTTCCCGGGAGAGGTTTGAAGTTTTTCGGATGCATAAAATCGCTAGTTGCATGCATAAATTAGCTTATTCCGACACAGATTCCACTAAAACTATAACATTCATTCTTTTTTCATATTCTGCGATATTTTGTGTCCCGGAATCCAGCGGGAATTTTAAGTCAAGCGAGGACAAAGTCACGGGCATATCATAGTTTAAAATATTTATGTGAGCTTGATATCCGTACTATAAATGAACCTAAATACGTTTGTTATCTTTTCACAACTAAACAATTAAATGGCATATACTGTATCCTGAGAAAGGACCTAAACTATCTTTTGTCTCAAAAAATAACCTTGTAGAGGTAAAATAAGAATCGAAAAATGGGCAACCCGTAGTTCGTTAAATATAAAAATTCTTATTTAGACTTTTTGTAACAAGCAAGTTGTCTTAGTGTTCAAGTTGAGTTTTTACTTCGTTTAGGAATTATACATTTACAACACAATTATACAAATACAATAACCACGTATGAAATCGCGGAGCAACTAACGACTCACTTGCCAATACGTACCTAAAGCCAAAGTTTTGTTAAGTTAGTTAAGGCTATTATTAAAATAGTTTTTTTTTAGTTGCACTTCTTAAAAGGTTGAATTTAATTAAAACTATGAAAACGCTTTGCAATATTAAACACTTTAATGGATTAAACAAAATATAAAATAATAAAATAAAACTTATGCAAATTATTTTTAAAATGCTTTAATTATGTGATGTAAACAAATTAAAAAATACATTTTGCTTAAAATATAAATAAAGTTAAATCAATCCTCGAGTCATATACAATGTGTTTTATGGGCTTTCATTTACTTATTGTTTTTCGATTATCTTTATTGGTTTTTGTTTTACATTCGTAGATATTTCTTTCTCGTCATTGACTATAATTTCATTTGTTTTCTTGGCCTCTCTCTTTATTGGGAATCCCATTTCTTCGTCTGTTCTGTAGGCCGGTGCACCGTAACTATGGTGATGACCTTTCGACAGACTTCCAGACACTACTGATGGGGCACAGCTTACTAGTAAAGGGATACTGCAGCCATTAGCATTAGCGCTGGGGTACAACGCCATTGCTCCGGTACTCGCTGGTGCTATTGGAGCTCCGTAACCTGATCTTGAAGATTCATGTGGAGGTTTCCAACGTAATAAATTATCTGATTTTATACCAGAACTTTCTCTCATATTCATTTTCTGACTGGGTTGCATTTCCCAGTCCCTCTCATATGCCTGTCCACGCATTAGATTACTCATTCTTGAACTTTGACTTGGTAACATTTGTCCAGCTATTCCCATGTTTGTTCCAGGTTGCAGAAACGTGGGAAATGTTTGGGGGTCATTGGAGGATTGCGTGTCTCTTGTATGATCGAAAAATTCCTTATTAGATTCTCCAGAATGTACGGGTAAATTATGTGTCCATCGCATATCCATGGCTTCTTTAGCAGCGTCATTAGTTAGGTCTCTCTCCATTGGAAATGGTTTAAGTTCATTTGAAAATTTTGGCAGGATTCCAGTTGATTCAGCTTTATTGCTAAATACCAAATTTTGACTTCTCAGTGTATTTTCTGAGAATTGGTTTTTTTCTAACTTGTTTTCATTTTTCACAATATCATCTGTGTTCATAATTTGCTCTATATTTTCACTGGATGGAAAAGCATGTTTTACTTTTAAATTAGTTGATCCTTGGTCAAACTTATCGAAAAATTTTGTAATCTTTTTATCAGATTTTATTGCTTTTGTATTTTCTTTGCCATTGCTTTTGCTAAATTGCTCCATGTTATCAGCAAATTTGGATAACTGCATTTCATCGTGATGACTTAAGTCTTGCTTAATTTCATCCTGTGAATTCTTTTGGTTCGCCGAATCAGGTTTCACAAATGTCATTTGGTTTGTAGATGCGCCCATATTTGAGTCCATCATATTATCTGATGCTTTGAAAGATTCCTTATTAAACCCCGATGTTTGTTCTGTTTTTTTTAAATCTTTCGACATAGATACAAATTGTCCTTGTCTCATTTCATCAGGAATAGTTAACTCAGAACTTTTTTTTTTAAGTGAATTTTGGCTTGTGTCGATTTTTTCATTCCTGTTTGTCATACAATCTGTTGTTTTCAAATTATTTGCTTTAAATTCTTTATCTGTAGAAGCTGAGCGTTTGTTATCGTTGTCTATTTCTTCTTTGGTAATTTCTTCGAGGCTATCTTGACTTTTTCTTGCCGAATTTTCAAATATACCTTTACTTTTCGTTAGTTGATTATTATTTGTATCAGCGTTTAAATCCATTCTCATTTCTTGTTCCATACTACTAAAGTGAGAATTCAAGTTCTCTTCTAAATCTTCACTGTTTGTTGCTGAATTCATGTCAGTATCGTCTAAAAAAACGTTAGAAAATCGAAAACTATCTTCAATATTTTTGGCAATATCCATGTTTTTCTGTATATTGCTCATAGCTTCTTTCCATTGCGCCAATCTTTCTTCTTCATTTGTGACTGCAGTTGGGTGCATATCGTGTGATGTCTCAGCACCCTTTGTTGTACTAGCATGTAGACTCATAGATTCCAGATTACCAAAACTCTTGTGAACATGTTCTAATGCTTGCCTCGCAATCTCAATGTCTTCATGAATTTCAGTATCAGCTTCACGATCTGATAAAAGGTTTGCCCCAGATTTCTCCTCTAACCTCTTCAAATCCCGTTGCAGAATTTCTACTGCTTCTTTTGCCA
The DNA here is from genome assembly GCA_039645545.1 of Dendrolimus houi. Classification (NCBI taxonomy): domain Eukaryota; kingdom Metazoa; phylum Arthropoda; class Insecta; order Lepidoptera; family Lasiocampidae; genus Dendrolimus; species Dendrolimus houi. The sequence goes on along the minus strand of CM077127.1, from coordinate 8,648,464 downwards.
TTGTTATACTATGTTTCATTTCCTCTTCAGACATATCAGGCTCCTGTTGCGTTGAACTTCTCATCATGGACTTAGGTATTGTCTTCTCATTGCATAACTTAACTTTGACACGCGCCATGCAGTTTTCCCTAGAACTAGTATGTTCCTGTTCCTCATCTGAGTTGCGATATAAATGATATCCAACTTTTTTCTTAACAATTAATGGCTTCTTGATGGCTAAGGTACGTCCGGATGTAGGTGGGCTGAATGCAGAGTTCTGATTGTTTGATGATAACGTATCGAAGTCTGCGTCAGGGAACTTAAATTCGTTTGACGTTGATTTTTTCTCCCGCAATTCCGGATTCTTTTCTTCAGAAGACGAGGGCGGATTGTCTTCGAAACCCTCCTGAAGAGCGGGAGGTGCTGGGGCCGCTAAGGCGAATATCGCCAAAGCAGATAACACGACCAATGTCTTCATCGTGCCACTGTGAAGCGTTTGGTAATGAGATCAATTTTTGTATGACATTTATACTAATTTAATCTCAAATAAATTAAAGTCTTGGCTATAAAGAAAGCAAAACGTGACAGCAACACTGAATCAATTTAATTGCTGAGTTCGCATCTTCTTTCGCTAAAATCGATAACAAGGCCTAGTGCACACGGGCAGATAATAATTTTATCAGTATATACTATTAACATTGACCGAATCAAAACAAAAAAAATATTTTAATGCTCAGTGTACTTACAGTACTTCTTCTTTCCATTATAGAGACGTATTTCTCTCCATAAATACTTACAGAAAATTACGTTTCAGATGTTAATAGAATAAGCCTAAAATGCTGGTATCCATTAACAATGTTGCTTATCTTCGTGATAGAAATCAACAGCTTCCTTTTTTTAGACAAATTTATTTTAAGAAGCTATCTAAAAGGAATTTGCGCAGTATCACATTGTCGAAGATATAAATTAACAGAATCTACTGAAAATAAATCCGTGTTACACAAACCTTAACAATATAATTACAAATGTTTCACAAAAAATAATCTTGATTCAGACAAGGTTTCATAGATAAAAATCAAATTTTATTAAAAAAGTTTTTAATGTATGAAACCTTAACAACCTTAATACTAAATTCTGATCTATACAATACAAAAACCACATTATTCACATGTAGTTTATACTTTGCAGCTTGTAAAATAATTAAAATTAATTTGGAAGAATTTGTGTATCGTTGCATACTACGGCATTATGGATTTCAAAAAAGATTATAGGGTCCTGCAAATCGGAACTACAGACCCTTGCAAGTCTTGTAACATATACATACGTTGTCACAATTATAAAATTAAAAATACTAAGTCTTCACCCATGCTCACTTTGAATACATTACTTCGACTTGTTTTAGTTACTCCGATCGCAGTAATCTCTCTTTAACACTTCTTGCTCCAAATTTTCGTATTTTTATATCGTCTCAAAGCCATCGGTGGACCAATGCGTCAATTCTGCAGTTTTAATTGTGCCCGTATTTTTCCTATAACAATACTCATGGACAACCACCTAAATGAAATTATGATCCGTCTAATGAAATATTATTTTCAAAAATACGTTTAATTTTGCGACATTTTTTTTATGCCTTTGCACGGTTTGTGTATCTATTCAGAGTCAAGTTAGGAACATTCAAGCCAGACTCAAATACCCAAGTCTCTATCAAATTATAAGTTTTTGGCTAATGCCTAACATGGGCAACATAAATCCAAGCATTATTTTACAAGTGTTCATTTTAAACTAATAAGTTTTGTATAAGTAATAAAACTGCAAAGCAAAACATTAATCACGTTTCAAGTTGCTGCCAAAAATTCAATTTCAATTTAGTTTTACCAATTATCATATCAAACGTATATACGAGACTTCATGTGAGTATTTTAGCGCCCTTAGTAAAATACTGTTCGCTTTGCCCACCGTCCGCTAGTGTGCGCTAGCCTTTACACGCTACACAATATATTGAGGAAATTCTGAGAATGGCGTGAAGGTTTATCATCATTTATCGTTGATAATAAAGAAAGATTAATATATTTTAAACATAAATTTCTCTTTAACAATGATAAACAGAAAGTACTCTTGTACATTATGTATGTATTGTTTACTCTAAAATAAATTCATTTGAAATTCTACAATTATTTAAATTAGGTACAAATATTGCCATTGGGAAGTTTTAAGTATATCCGTTTAAAAACGTACAAATGAAAAGCATTTAATCGAAAATACAGAGTGGCCCATTTGGATCGGTCAGTATGGATGGGCTAATCTGAAACTATAAGACGTGTGAAGATCTGTTCTTAGGAAGCGTGTCATCGATTTTAGTGACGTGAAAAACTGCACATATAGATTTAAAAAAAAATGTACACATTGCGGGTATCGAACCCAGTCGTATCAAAAATAAAATTTAGATTGTTTCTATTTGTATTTCGATTTTATATGTCATAAGCAATAAACGGTAGTATGAAACATGATATCTGAAATGAATAAAATTCATTATATTTATTATCCCTTAATTTAATGAAGTAGGTGTTCGAAATTGCGACCATTTTTTAATACAATGTTTAATTCGTTCAGGTGCGTAAAATGGTCTCTATGATTACTGGTGCTCTTCACTGGTGTCGCAGCTTGTTTCATACACTGCTTGAATAGACTCATTTGAAAATAAAACGTCTTAGTTTGACTAGCCGAATAGCAATATAAAAAATAAGACAAATAAATATTGGCGGGAAGCCGAAAACTTAACATTTTATCTAGGTGTTTTTTGTGTAGTTCTGTAAATGCGTTTTACAAATGGTGAGCAGTTAGACTTATTGGAAGCTTACTTTAAAAATCATAAAATTTGCTCCCATATAGATTTTGAATATCCGACACGTAAAATCTATAACATGGTCCATAAGAACAGATGTTTCTATGTCTTACAGTTTCAGATTTGCCTATAATGACCGATCTAAATGGGCCACCTGTATACTATAAATCTCAAAAACTGCTTATAACGGATATTGTTCAAACCAATTTTTATTGAAAGTATTTTTGAAGCTCTACAATTTTGACTTTTTTCAAAATTTTCCACTTCATAATTTAAAATTTCGGAGGGGGTCATAATTTTCACGACTTTGGGGAATATCTCACTACTTATTGACTGCATTAACGTGATTAGGAAACATTGTTAGCTTTTTTCAAAATTTGACTAATGGTGATCCACACCACACCACTATCGCTACGTTCCACAAAAGGCTCACAACGACCACGTTCACGACCGCGATTTTTCCCGTTCCACTTGCTTGCGGACGCTACAATCATAAACTCTAGTGGAACGGTTTATGGACCACTGCTGTCATATACGACGAAATACATAAACGTCATTGGTTGATCTGAAAATCGCGCCTTTTTCAATGTCAATCGATAGAGAGAATAAATGGTCTGTGGTCAACGCCCACTTCGACCCACCTCTTGACATGGGTCGTTGAGAGCGCTGTGTGATCGAAAATGATGACGTCATTAGTGACGTTTTCGCCACGATCATAACAACCGTGGTGGCCATGTGGAACAGCTGACGGAGCATTTTGGGCGTTCTGAGCTACTAACGGAACGCGTCCTATGTTACTACATAGTAAAAAATAAATCAATCCTTATTTATATTTACGACGGCCTATGAATTCTTTATTTTATTGTAATTTAACTACATAACTTTATAACGCCATTAAGACTATACCTTCCTCTCAAACATCCATATAAACCCTAAAAATGACTACAAGTAAATAGGTCAAGCTTCATACTGAATGGTTAACTTTAAACCCTCCTTTAAGTCTCTAGGCATGTTTATATATCAAGGAAACATACACATTCGTAAAAAATGTATTGTAATAATTTTGATTTTAAAGACAGTAAACAAACACGAAGCATCAGAAATAAAGGTAAACTAGTTTTACCAAACATTAGACTCTAGCTACACAAAAAGAATGTTTACTGCACGGCAATTCTAATATAAACTATATAATATAAACTGCCCCCACATCTTAAAGAAATTAGAAGCATTCCATCATTTAAAAGAAAACTTAGAATGTTTGCTTAACAGTTGTTTTACTCAGTTACAGTATATTTCAACTCTAAATAGGGCAACATATGACAACAATAGTAATACAACGAATTAGGTTAATTCTGGCAGCCAAATATATTTCATATGACTTAATAATATTAATGTTCATTGGTAATTATTTCATAATTATTACATAATAATTAAAAAACGTTTCTTATGTCTTTCAATAAAAAAACTAACTCAAAATAGTCCAGCAATGTCAGGTCAAACCCTGTTATCGATTTTGCTGAGCTCCAAAAACTGTTATTATGCACAAAGGTTAACATGAATAATTTTGGATAACGACCCTGAAGGGTCACCTTTTCTCTTGTACGGAAATAATTCACTACCACATTTTTCTCGATAGATTTTGAAACTTTGGCCATAAAGAAACAAAAGCAAAGTAACATATGAAAACCTATTTGGGCTTTATCACTTTTCCCCGCGGTATTTTTAGCTGAAATATTATTCTTTATTCTATTACTAGTCAATTCTTTGGATTCAACTTTTTCATATTTAAATACTGATATATGTATACACATTTTCACATTTTAATATAGTAACTTAACAACATTAAATATCTTTTTATTCAAACTTTAGCAAACGAAATTAAATAATTATACTTATTATCTTGAAATCTACTTATCACAAAGGTGAACATTGGATATCATTTATTTCGAAGAATGCAGTAGTTTTGGCGGTAGTATACGTACACGAAAAATTTAAAACAAATATTACATTACTAAAAAATGGTGTTGTTGATTTCACATGTTTTATGTAGCCATATCCAGTTTTTCTTTAAAAAGTTGTGGAACCTTGCTTAGTGGCTAACATACTCGCCTTCCATCTAAATGATTGGGATTCGAATTTTGGCAGGAAAGCATATACCATTTCGACAATTCTTCTGATATTAGAATTTTTCTTCACATTAGGATTCTTGCCCGTATAAAAACATCGTGATATTAATATACCTTGAATGACTGATTTATCAACACGTGAAAATATGCCAAAACTACACTACTACTATTCTAGCATTTTATTTATTTTATAGGCTGAAGACAGATGATAGACATTTATTCCCCATATTCCTAATAATTTATATGTTGGTCATAGTAACATTGACAACTTTCATACAGTTTATTTGCTGTCACGGATATACAGATTTTCGGATGCGGAAATCCTTGATGTGATCGATCGCGTGGCACGCAACTTCTACGTGTATTATACTGGTATAATAGTAATGAAATAAATATACCAACAGCAATATAAAATTAGACTTCTGTTATTGTATGTCTGAAGGATTAGTTTATGAAATGAAATGAAAACTCTTTATTATTCACCATAACTTAAACCTAGAAAATTTAATATGAATACATTTCCATTAGAACAATGGGCGGCCTTATCGCTTATAGCGATCTCTTCCAGGCAACCCGGTGTTCAGGGAAACATTAAAAGAAACATTAAATAATATTTGGTGGTTTAACTGAATTAAAACTAATTCAATCGTAATTAAATATAATTGAAGAAAAAACAAAAAAATAATAATAAACTACTATAGATAATAATATAAATTACATATACGTACATTATAATTTAATACGAATATAACATCTAGTTTATAAATTGTATGTTTTAATTACTTTTATTAATTTAAAAGCAATGTTTTAATGTAAGTATAACTTGCTTTTCTTACAAGGTTCTTTTTAGTTAAATTGTGTCTATAGATGATTAATGTAAAACATTTTCTACTGTAATATCTAACTTTAGATGTGGCTTCAGTTGTCTGACCTTTAAATATAATTAAATAGTTGTAGTTGATTATAAAAATCCTGTTTGCAATGTACGAAAATGACCTAAGGAAAATCAATATACAAATATGTATATGAGAGAGTTTTATTATTTGTTAGTTACCTTGTTTTTTGTGTTACGTGTAGAATTAAGATTTTTGTATTAAAATGTATTCTTTAATTCAAATAAAAAGTAACAAAATAATGTCTTCCAATACTGAGTGTTATTTCTTTAAGATTAGATAATTATGGTGTTAATTATTGATTGGAACTGTCCAACTACTTCCCTGCTTCGTTAGTTAATTAATATCATGCTTATGAATTATGTTTCAGAGGCCTTACTCTCAAACGCCTTTCGACGTTCGTTTTCGTCCGATCAACCCGATACAGTCAATGAAATTTTAGATAGAAGAAAGATACAACAAAGATTTCTTTAAAACTTCAATAATATAGGACATATAACATAAAAATTGATGGAAATGCACTTAAATATATAAAAAAAACCAAGAAAAACGTTGTTGTTGTTCCAAAAGAAATTGAATTAATGTAATTTATACATCTACGATTTATACAATACACTTCTATGTGCACAATTTTTCTTTTAAAATAAAATAATCCCTATACCGTTTCCCAAATACATTTAAAGTAGTATAATAAAAATACATATAAAATATTGCTAATTTTTTATTCGCATTTTACAAAAATACTTAATATAAAGGCATAAATCTATTTATACAAATCGATTATTTTCACTTTAAATTAGAAATATCACGTGTGCGATGTTTTTTTATTTGTTGATTCAGGAATCTTTGTTGGCTTGGTATTGCTTGGCGGCTCCTGGAATATTTCGTGAGATCCGACAGGGAACTGATCATTCACACCCCTGTAAGAATTCACTGCTATACTGGCTCCATAATGTGGTTCTAGCGGCATCAATCGCCCAGGAACTATTGTGGGGGTACAAGTAAATATGAGGGGCACGTTGCAATCACCTACATGTGGGTTAGGTAACAACCCGACGACTCCAGCTGGTGCTGCTGGAGCATGAATATCCACATGTGGAACTCCTGGAGTGTAAGCAACGTATCTACCCATCGGCATTTGCTCTGGCATATCACCATCCATATCAGAAAATCTTAACATTTCTGGTTCAGCTTCTATCGAGTTTAATCTGTAATGCGGCGGTGAGTAGGCGTAGTTTTGCGGCGCTGCATAGCTTCCATGGTACGGTTTGTACGGCACATTGTATTGGTAGTTATTAGGAACGTAATCTGGACTCGGGGCGTTTGGCGCAGGACCAGCTGCGGCTGCGCACGGTGGCATGTATTGCATCACATACTTCGATCGTTTATCACGATTAATGTCTTCTTGTGGTATCCGATTCAAAATAACTGTGTCTGGAGCCTCGTCATCTTGGGAAATAGGCGCTGTGCCCACAATATTCACAAATATCATAAAAATGAACAGCAAAATCTCCGACTTCATTATATTAACGATAATGAAATATATTTCACAAATGCGGTGTTGTTTATTGAAGCGGCAGTAATGTTGTACATTATTTTGCAATCGCCTTTTTACCTGGATATTTAATACTTAGGTTGCATTTCTACATTTATACAAATGACACTTGACCGAGAATTTTCTGCGAAGTCAGATTTATTGGTCTGAAGTGTTCCCATTTCATGTAAACAGATTATATTTTTTACAAAAGTTAAGTCACGGAACGAAGATGATATAAAAGAACTTAATTTCATGTGTAACCTATTATAATTATTCATTTTTCATGTTTTTTTAGTACTATAATAAATCTGTTCATGGTTCGAGTTTGTACAATGCGTTTACAAATGTAAAAAACATCACTGGGGCTAATTCGAACCAGCAGATTCCGAAAATGCAATTTTTAGAATTTTTGTCTGTCTGTCTGTCTGTCTTTCTGTCTTTCTGTCTGTCTATCTGTTAGAGCATCACGTAAAAACTACTGAACGGATTTAAATGAAATTCGAAACGGAGCTAACTTATATCTTATATTTTGTTCCGTTGTATATTACCCATAACACAAGCGTAACTTGCTTAATTTAGGGATATACAGTGCGTGTGTTTGTCTGCCGATTTATTTATTATTTATATCACGGGCGTAACTTAGGATACTTTTTATCTCAATAGCGAAAATAATGGCGCTGTGATCGCATCTTTTTGAAAAATACTGAATGTATATGAATGAAACTCATCATAATGGTGGCTTATAATCCGAATCAACACTTAGAATATGTTATATCCCGATAAAAGACGTCGTTTGCCTGGAATAGACGGATTAGCAAAATAGATGGCGCTACAATCGCGTTTTTCATCCCACTAATAAATACCTACGTAATCATAAACAACACGTCATTCTTTATATTATTTCAAATCAGGTTGGCTTCGACTCATCTCTATATTTTGCTAGGCAGTTGTGTAGACTACATGGATTTCTTTGTTCTTGTAGTGAATTTAACAAGAAACAGGAAAGGTTGTAGGTCTAAAAATCACAAAATGTATCCTCTTTAACCAAATATGTTATTTAGAATAGAATTCCATCAGAAATCATTATTCATATTTTTTTAGTTTAAAATCAATAGTAGTATAGTATTTAGTTCATGTTCCTGTTATTACAGATTCTTTAAAACATAAAAATTATAGTTAGGTCAGGAGCTTTTAGCTTTAGCCACTTTTTCTTCTGAGATAATGTAATAGTTATTATCTGTTTCACACAGATGTAGCGATGAGTTTAATGCGTTATTTGTGATGTGATATTGTTATTAATTAACGATGACGTTAAATATTGACAGCTAACGTATATATAAATAATATAGGTATGATTTTTAAGCGATTTTCACAATCAGTTAAATACATTTTCATTTAAGGTTTATGCATCTAAAAAACCTAGTTAAGATTGTAAGTTACCTAACTTTATTCAGGCGGCGTAGCCGCGGGGATAACGCTAGTTTAAAATAAATAACTGGAGCGTTTCTAGGGTCTTTACTCGCGAAGATTTCAAAAGCACATCTCAAGGACATAAATAAATAAATAAATCTCAATGATATTATCCCGTTATTGTAAAAGCACCGTATGGTCAGCCTTTTTAGAGTTCCGTAGCTATTTTAGCAAAAAGGAAGACTCATGAAATCGTCATATCCGTCCGTCTGTCCGTTTGTTCCTCTGTCTTTGTATATCATAGTCATTTTTGTCGGAAACTAATGGGTGTAAGTGTGTGGACGTTTAATAGGAAGATAGATAACGCTTTATCACGAATGTAAATGTACACCATTACAGAAAACTCACAACATTATTCTAATTGTTAACACAAGGTGTTGCGCTGGTCTTATGGTTAAAAAGCGATCTCTTTCTTCCAGACAACTCGGGGCATGAATATTGCTGATTCAGAGTGGCGATGGTGGTATACATAATTATTAACTTAATGTGAAGGGGTGTACCCTATATCTCATACCTATAAAATGTCGCTACAATAATGTATTACAATGTTTTTTTTTTAATATTAATGCTAACCGCTGTACTTGTAAATAAGCGTTAGTATTTTATATTTACTTATGGCTGGTTTGTATTCTTACTATTCATTTATTTGCCCTACCATCGGTTACATTTTGACATTACTTGTATGGAGCTCATATTAAATTTTAACCGATAGTAAACGCATGAACGGTCCGTAAGATATAGGAACCGGCCATAAGGTAGACAGATTAAAAAATATTTTCTATATTCGGAAAAATTGTGGGTTCCTCCATCTAACTTTTGAACTAGGGAGTGAAAATTTTTAAATAATTGAAAGTTGGTAGGCTAGAGATTTAAAAATATAAGTAACAACGAGAGACCAGGAAGTAGTTGTGATAATGATAATCATAACTCATATCCGCAATTAAGCCTATCTTATTTCATGGTATTCGAAAATACAATGACTTTAGCAATTTTTAGAATTTTATGTGTCACTTTTTCTGTCATTGGCCCAGTTTTTTATATATGATAAATTGGATCTTGTCAAACGAAAATGAGTTCATTCGTTTTGCCCTAATTTTACTAACAATGGTAAACTATATTATCTACCATTGTTAGTAAGGTACTTACCTTGTAAGAAAGTGAACGTCGGGCTCCGAAGCAAATGATGATTATGACTACAGACAGAACCAGGGATTAACAATAACAGGAGATACATCCCTATCCCTATTAATATTATAAATGTGAAAGTAACTTTGTCTGTCCGTCTGTCTGTTCAGTTTTCACGGAAAACTACTGGACCGATTTGGCTGAAACTCAGTATTTATATATATATATTTTTTCGATGCCGAGGATGAACATAGGTTACTTTTTAACCCGAAAAATTGGATAGTTTCCGGGATAAAAATATATTTGTCTTTTGTTTGTTATGCTTTTACGGAAAACTAATGGACCAACTTGGCTGAAATTCGGTATAGGATCGATTTATGTAATGGTTATCCCAGAAAATATGGTAGGTTTTTTATTTGTGGTTTGCCATTTTCGTAAGTTTGTTTATTTTGATCCATTTGGTCAATCTGGTCGTTTTGGTCGTTTAGATATATTTAGTAGCTGATTGGTTGGTAGCTTCGGTAGTTTTAGTGATTTTGGTAGTTTTGGAAGTTTTGGTAGTTTCGGTAGTTTTGGTTGGTAGTTTTGGTAGTTGTGCTAGTTTTTGAAGTTTTGGTCGTTTATGTAGTTTACAGAGAGATAGACGGGGATAAATAAATAAAACTAGAACGGGTTGAAATAGGGGATAAAAGGTTGTATGGGAGGCCACTCATTTCTCAAGTTTATAGATATAAAAATTCATAATTTATAAAAAAAATGCGATAGTAACTCGATCTGTCTGTCTGAATACCGAAAATGGACTTAGATACTTTTCATACCGGGAGATGGGTTAGTTTGCGATATAAAATGAAGTAAATCTTCCGATGGCAAATAGCACCAACATAAAAATATAATACAATGTAAACAGTATTAACGCCTGCTCTTTATACAAGAGGTACGCACTATAGTTTGACCCGCGTCAATTCTAGTAACGCCGTGGGGCAAACTCTTGTAGTAAATATAAAGAATAACTCACCCCTTGTTCCTATGTCCACTTCGACGTCAGCAAACAAGAAAGGTTAAACATAATTATTGTTTCGTTTACATCCTTGCACTGCCCATTTCCTTCGCTACTTTCTTACTTACTGTCGTAGATGTGGGCATAATGTAAATACGACATTAGCATTATAATAGGAATCATTTCCTCGCGAGAATGATTTCAGTTTTTTTTCTTGTCCATTAAATTTTTTTGAGATAATACTATCTCGAAAAAATTTCATGGAAAAGAGAAAGAAACTGAAAACTTTGTAAAAAGATTTTGTTAATATGAAGATACCTTATAAAACTGCATGACGTACCCCATTGGCTCAGGTAAAGAGTTTTTCACTTTTAAAATGCTATATTTTCTACAAAATAATATAAATGTCACGGCAATTTATATTATCGAATACACTTAAAATGTTAAAACTATCATGTTATGTTAATTATACAATCGTAAGTGCAAGACTTTTTAGCAAATTTAAAAAATCTCTGCCTTTTTATAGTATAGGTAATAGTAATACCAACCTGGACAGTCTTGGGCCAAAACACATTTCTTAGAGTACTCATCACGAACGTAACCAGGTGAACATCGACATCCCACCTTACAGGCCCATGGAGATAGACAGAGAGCTCTTCCTATTAAAACGAAATACTTATAGGCTATTTATTCTTTATTACGTACTACAACATCTATATCGTTACAACAGTGGCGTTTGATTGAGCCCCAGCTATGCCTCAACAGGGGCATGTCTACCCGAGTTTGCAATGGGTGCGTGGCATCCGCCGTCAGACGAGCGAGCGTAGTTATTTCGCGCTCCTTCGCAGAAGTTCTGTCGCCGGATGATGCCTTACTTCTTGCGGCGACCTATAAAAGTGCCGAAAATTCATCCCCCGGCAAAGGATGGTGCTATCCTGGCCGGCGCCTGCCATAGCCTACCTGGAGTCTGCGATAACGATGTCCCTGGCTATAGGTGAATAGAAGATCCACGGGGAGTTTTAGTGGGGTGTTCCGGCAACAGCAACTTACCTCCAGAGTAGGACCAAACTGGCAAGTCCGTAATGGATTTCCCTTTGTTAAAAAATCGTGTTTGGCACCCGGGCGCAGAGACCTAGAGGGCGCAAGCAGTTCGCCTTATAGGTAACCTACATATATAGGATACATGAGGTTTGAGTTTTTATCAATGGGTAATGCTATGGGCTATGGCTGCGGTCCCCAAAAAATGTTTTTTTTATTGTTAGTCATGGGCACGCGGTGGTTTTCGCACCCCGGCACCCAATATGGTTTTAACACGCCCCTAGCAGTAAGAATATGTTTATATTTACGATTTCTACACTTTTCCATCACGTGTTTTGATGCTGATTTAAAATATTATAATCCTTTTCATCTTCAAGTAGCTGAACCCTTAAAACTGGACTTTCACTCCCTCTAACTCTAACAGTTAAGGGTCCTGTACAGGGGGTCCTTTAACTGTGCCTGAACTGCCACCCAATTAACATTCATATTATATTATACTGCATCACACCATGTACCATTAGATAAAAACTGCATATTCACACATGTAGGAGGGCACTTCCAACCACATAATGAGAATTGTTCATGCTCTTGTAGACACATCGAAGTGCGAAAAGTTCTATATTGTTCAATAAAATACATGAAAAACAAAACTGTAAAAATATTGCCATACATTGAAAGTCGATTTTGAAAAGCGAAAAACTTATAAATTGTGAGCACAATAAAAATTGCATTGCCTCAATGCAAAACAATATTGACAAGAATAATATTGCATCGTTATTATGGTCGCAATTTAAAACTGAGATTAAAAAATACAATTTCGAATGTTATACGCTTTCCTCGTTTATTCTTCTTTTTATGGTTTCATAGCAATTTTGGCAAAAACAAAACCCCTATGATTCCTCATTTCTGTCCGTCTTTCTATTTTATAGTAGTAATATTCTTATCTAACGTCCCTACTAGCTCCATATAGATGAAAATTAGTATTAGAATATGTATAGGTATACATAGAAAATTAATATGTATAGTGTAATACTTGCAACAACTCAGAAGGGTTTATGGTAGTAAAAGAACAGCATCTGGTCACAATACTTTATAATTAGAGATTTAGAGAACCTTACGGTTTTAACACATTACATACACTGACTAATCAAACTCGACAAGCATTCTTAGAACACCTCGACATCCCTCCAATTTTACAGTATATTAATCTTAACAAATTGGCACAACCGATAGCGGATTGAAGTCACTGATAAACTATTTTAATTAAAGTGTTATGAATGAAAAGAATTTAATACATTACTGTTTGGAAATTCCAAATAATATTTTATACAAGATATCATATAAAACATCATACTTAAAGTTTTACATGTAATAAAATAAACCGAACACAGTACAAATCTATCGCGTCTGCCAACATGAAAATAAAATGTAATGAATACCGTCTATACACAATTGAGAGATTTTGAATTATAATCTACACAGTTACGACGTCATATAAAAGATAAATATTGTTATATAAAATAATGGTAAATTATAGACAACTACTCTATACAAAACAGAGTGCTAATTACAGAATAAATAAAAATATAACATTAATATTCAATTAAGGAAATGGCCGATTGTATCGTTTAGAAATAAGAGGGTACATAACAAAATCAATTATTAACTTTAAAAAGAAACATGACAAGAACAATTATGCTACTCAATAACTGTAACAATATGTACCTTTACATAATACTGTAGTGAAATATAAACAATAGGGATGGCACGTCGGCCATGTAACTGAAGATGCCAGGTGGTAGGGCATTTACAAGTCTGGATAGCTACCACTTTTGGTCTAGAATACGCCGCCTTAGCAATCTTGAGTTGTGTTCAGGCCTAGTGGCCAGATTCCAGTTCCCCTTCGAGGCCGCCAGCACTTTGGTAACACCTTTAGTGTGGCAAACATTCGTTGGCGACGGTAACCGCTTTCAATCAGGTAAACCCTCAGCCTGACATACTCCAGGTATGAAAAATATTGTTTTTTTTTTTATTATACATACTCGTGTGAGGTATCCTTAATCAGGTCTTAAAAAAACATAACGATGTTAAGAAATATAAAAATAACATTATTAACATGAAAAATAGCATATTTTAATACTACTGGAATTAACGCTCAAATAATGAGTTTAGATTTTAAAAGTTATTGCTGTAAATACTCATTTTTGACCTTCTAGGAAACGTGTTCTTCAATACATACCTTTGTGCGATGAAGTATGTGCAATTCATCAAAAATATTATTATTGCTCATCGCCTTGTGTTTCATTAATTATATCATTAGCATTAACCTGCGACTTCACCCGCGTTAAATGAATAGTAACAAGGAGATCCCATTTTTTCGGATTGAAAGATATACCACAATATTATGAGAAACCAAGAAACCTTAGGATTTAAAACGTCAAAAAGCAAATAATATTATTATTTCAATTATAAATAGATAGACAAACGAAAGCTCATGACGCATTTATAAGAATTCCATATTTGCTATTTAGCCTCGAAGCCCATAAAACTTATTAGACTTTATAAAAAATCGTAATTTTTGAATTTGTAAACGCAATTATTGTATAGATATACAAAAGTTTGATCAATTTTATAAATTAAGATCACGTTATTTTTCTCAGGTTTTAACGAATTTAGAACAATTATCTTTATAGTGTGGTTCACATAACTACGAATCTTATCTACGTATTTTAACGTATCTAAAAAATCGTATATCAAAATAATTCGAGATAGTAAGTACTATCCCAAAACTTTATAATAATAACGCATAAGCGCCCCATTAGTGGACTTACGATTTTCAATTCTCACACGTGTTATATTGTAACACTAGAATTTGCCCGCAACTTGGTCCACGTTGGACAGGTAACAAATATTACAATTATTTTGCTAAATATAAAATCAGCAGGGTAATTGATTTTTTAGTATGGAAATACATGAATCCTGGAAATTCCCGTAAAAACTCGGGATAAGTAATGTTAAAGGCAAACACAACTACAATTGTCAGACTAAAAAGAAATCGAATTCCAGTGGGATTTACTAAAGATTTTATCGATCAATGTAAATTTCGCATCGGAATCCAGTTTTTTTCGACTTGGCCAATTTACCGCAGATTTTAAGACAAGAAATTTGTTATCGATCAGCGAAAACCGAATCGAAATCATAGTTTTTACGTGAATTTGTTCAGGACAAACAGACTGACACAAAAATCTAAAAAACAAGACTCACTTTTACGATTTTATAATATTATAGAATGACTCATTGACTCTTCAGATGATCAGAGGGCTGGTGCTTACGTCGGCCAACGGATCAGTATGGCGATCCAGCGAGGAAACGTAGCCAGCCTTCTGGGCACCTTACCCATAGAAGACGGTGATCTGGGCTCAATATTCTACTTATAGTATTGAGGGACTATGAGTAGAATATAATACGAATAAGTTAAGGTTTCTTGCATTGTATTGTCTATATTTAGTAGTGCTATGATATTATAGATATGGTAACATATGTTACAACAACAAAAGAATGTAATACCAGGTATTAAAATACACTAACTATTGTTATCTATCTATCATATTATAAAATTCTAAACATACCGTGTCTGTACATTGAAGCTATAATAAAAACTAACTGGAATACACTTTTTTTTGGCCAGGGGATATCCGTTTGAGTACTAAGCCTCGACAGGCACAGAAGCCTGGGGGGATAATTCGCGACCCGTGTGTGGGATTCACCAAATCGGGGGTGGTACTAGCGCGCCCAGTCAGAACTGGTGCCACGCTATTGCCACTCCCCAGTTAGGGATACCCACCAAAACCCCTGGGTGTTCCGTCGTGCGCCTTATGCCAGGGCTACGGGAAAAAGGGATTCCCAGCTCCGCGGTGTCCTGGCAGGCGGGGGCCTCACGCACATGCCTCATCTACAGCCGGGGGACTCCTTTTCGTCCCCCGGCATCGTCTTGGTCTTATCCAGCGTGGGGCGGTTGGTAACGCGCCCCACGGGCGGAGTGATGAGCGCGCTTGGAACACTCGCGCTCTCATCTCGACGGCATGTGCGGGTGAGTGAGAACCCTATACCCCAAGGGGCAAGCTTACGGTGGCTGAAGGTCGAAATCCGCCCTCTGGAGCCGGCGCGTCCGCCTTTGGCGGGAGCGGAACAAAGACGTCCGCTCACGCTCCCGCTCCGCCTCCTCCTTCGCAAACATGACGTGCTCGTAGAAGGAGGAGACGGCGTCCCATCGTAACTGGAATACACTAGTTAAACTATGGAAAACACGATGCAATTTATTTTAGATTTCTTGTCTGTTTGTCGGTTGGTCTGTTTGTTCGGGATTCACAGAAAAACTACTGGGCCGATTTCGATACGGTTTTCGCTGATCGACAGCAAATTCTTGGACTTAAAATCAGCGCACTTTTTATTCTGGGAGTCCCGCGGGAATTTTTTGGGAACGATTTAAAATAACCAGATTAAAAATAATCGAATTCTAATTTAATTTTTTTACTGATTGATAGCAAATTTTATGTAATAAAATTTGTGATTTTTTTTTATTCCGGGAATCCCACGTGAATTTTCCCGGGAGCGGTCTGTAGTTGTTCAGCTGCATAAAAATTATCTTATTCCGTCCGACTCATATTTTCACTAAAACGATAGCTGACATTCTTTTTTAAATACTGCTTTACTTTGTGTCCCGGGAATTTCAAGACGAGGGTGGACGAAGTCGCTGGCATATCCTAG
The DNA here is from genome assembly GCA_039645545.1 of Dendrolimus houi. Taxonomy (NCBI): domain Eukaryota; kingdom Metazoa; phylum Arthropoda; class Insecta; order Lepidoptera; family Lasiocampidae; genus Dendrolimus; species Dendrolimus houi. The sequence goes on along the minus strand of CM077127.1, from coordinate 8,631,690 downwards.
TATCATGATAAAAAATATTTTTAAGTATTAGGTTCATATTATTTATTTTAATTTTTAATTCAATTCCTAGCGGCTGTATTCTAACATCCACAAAAGTTTTATTAGACAGTAATTAATTTATGAAAATTTACATGTTTTAGAATACCATATTTATCTAAGACAGTCAAACATAACAACCTCTCAACTTATCTCGAACGAGCCTTATCGCATATGTCTGTAATATCGTCAAATCAAGATACTAAATATCTTTGAACAGCAGAACGTGCCAAATTTTGAAAATTTTGATCAACGTGTTGAAATCAATATCATCTTTACATATCTTTTTAGATTATTTTTCATGTAAATTACTATAAAATATAAGAAACAAATCTCATAATTATCACATTAGACTGTATTTATTTATAATAATTTATTAATATTAATGAATAAACATATTGTATTTATTTTGACACTGGCAATAAGTGCCAGGGGCTATGTTACCTCGTGGAGTAAAAACAGTAACACGCTTCACCCCGTCCACGGGCTTTTTGTGAAACCTTCAGATGACGGAACAACCGGAGACCTATACGTAGCGGCTACTGAAGAGAATGGAGTGAAAACCCAATGGCTCACAGACCAACCAGTTAACTTCCTACCTACCGCGGCTGTAAAACCTCACAAGCCACCTATACCAATTACCTACGCATCAACTTTTGCATCAGCACACGATGAGGGTACAACACAAAAAAGAGCAATTGTGAGCCCGCCAGTCCAATATGCTTACGCTCTTCCTTACCCATCATCTTCTGCGGACGGTGTCATTACGCCATACTCGTACGCTTTACCTGCATTCAATCCTCCATCGAGTGAAACTGAAAACACCAATAAAACGCCATGCTCTATAGATCCTGCTAAAGCAAATTTCCCGCAATATTCACCGTACCAATTCTTTTATCCCCAAATGATGGCAGCTTATACAAACGCTATCAGCGTTCTGAGAAATGCAGGATTGAGTGAGGATACAGCAAACTCAGTCATGGCCCAGACATCTCTTTGGTCTCCGTACGCTTATCCCATGTACGTTGTGATGGACCCTAGTGCGTGGACAGAGGCTCAAACTCCACCTTCATCTATGCCTACTACAAAAACATCAAGCGAAGAAATTCAGTAAATATCTTGATTTAATTAAATATATAGTATTTAAATAACATTAATAACTGTAACTAAAATAATTATTTATTTAAATTAAATTATTGGCTGTGAGAGTTTGGTTTTTATTCCTGTCTGTTGCTACTACCTAAAGGTTTTATTAATAGTAATTATTATTTCTCCATGGTTTTTCATTGTTCTGTGAAAAAATGTATAATTGTATACGTTGTTATTTTATGAACTTTCATATTAAACCTAAACTATAAACCATTTTTGGCGGGAACTATGGGGAATCAAATTTATTTTAGTCTTTAGTTTAGCTGCAAACTAAACTAAATCACTAAACTGCGGTATTTTGCGTTTAGTTGGTCGGAGTTTGGTTTTGAATAAAAAGCATATCCTACAGTTAACTGTCGGTAAATAAGAGTGCCATAAAGTTTGTTATTTATAATAAAGGTAAATTGATTTTTAGTTTCATATAAAAATATATCTCATTTTCTCACTTTCACTGTGGCTTACTTACAGTAATGACTATAATAATTATAGTCAGTTATTATTTTGATAGGCGATTACATCTTAGATCTTACCGATCATTCATTTGTCTTACTATGGGTTAAAATTTTGCATAACCTCCATACAAGTATCTAATGTAAAAATTCAACCAATGGTAAGGCAAGTGAAAGAATAGTAAGATATAGGAACCGGCCATGAGTCTACTTGAAATAAAAGCAAGTTAAAAATCATCTTTGGTATAGTCAGGTTTCATACGAAACTAGCTATGTGTGATCAGCTAGTTTCGTATGAATGTCAAATATAAACTGCATACTTTATATTTCTGAATATGGAGGGTAGAGGTACGGAGTACTATGTCTGAGTTGAAAAAGGTTACGTTCCACATGAGACTCACAACGACCACGATTTTTCCCGTTCCACTTGCTTGCGTGCGTTACAATCATAAACTCTAATAGACCGGATTATGGAGTGTTGATGGCATTAACGACGAAATATACAAATGTCATTGGTTGATTTGAAAATCGCGCCTTTTTCAATGTCAATCGATAGAGAGAATTAATGCTCTGTGGTCAACGCCCACTTCGACCCACCTCTTGGCATGGGTCGTTGTGACCGCTGTGTGATCGAAAATAATGACGTCATTGGTGACGTTTACGCCACGACTATAACGACCGTGGTCGCCATGTGGAATGGTAGACGGAGCATTTTGGGCGTTGTGAGCTACAAGAGAACGCGACCTTTGTCATTGTACACATTACGGGTCGCGTCCGTCAGCCGCGGCTGACGCACGCTATCGAGCAACGTGCACAACAAAACCAGAACCTTAACACACTTTCCAGATTGCTTAAGGATGTCCGAACGCTTAAGGTCACGTCCGCGACTTATAATGTGCAAACTTTAATGGACTCTCCTTATTTATGCAGATACATTGAAAGCCACGCCCCTCAGGCGCGTTCATCAGCAGTGACTTATAATATATACGCACCTTAATGCCAATGACTAATGTTACTGTCAGGGTGTCAGAAATGACATCTTTATATTTAGATCTGTCATTTTAACATACGTCTTAAAAATGTGAAAAGTTTCTTTAACAAAAACGTAGTTTTTTAATTAAATAACGTAATTTTTAACATTATATAATAATAACTTTGCTGACTTCGAGTCCTTAATTATAAGCAAAAATGGTGTCTAAGAAAAAGAAGAAGGTTTGTACACTACTAATGATTTTCAAAATAACCACACGTGTCTTTGTTATCTAACCACAAAACCTTATTGTTATTGCAGTATTCAACTGGAGAAGGAGCACAGTTTATGACAAGGAAAGCTGCGCTAAAGAAACTACAGTTATCCCTTAAAGATTTTAGACGTATCTGTATATTGAAGGGGATATATCCTCGCGAACCTAGAAACAGGAAAAGAGCACAGAAAGGCGCCGGTGGTATCAAAACACTTTACCACACTAAGGATATCAAGTTCTTATTACACGAACCTATAATATGGAAACTAAGAGATCTAAAGGTAGTTTCTGGTTTAACTATTCTCTTTAATTAAAGTATTAAAAATCCAGTTTTAAAATATGGTATATTACTTTCAAAATAATAACTAAGGTGGGGGCAGGTGCAGAAGCTTAAGACAACTTAACTCCTGAGACAATGTTGATTCTCAAGTATTTATTTCAATTTATAATATACCACAGTCTATTATAAACAATTGAATATAGAATTAAAAATTTATTTAAAATATTTTCAGGTATACCAACAAAAAATTCGTCGGGCAAGAGCAATGAGGAATTACCCATTAATGAGGAAATATTTCAGAGATTATCCTGAAATAAATATAGATCACATTGTTAAGGAGAGATATCCCACATTTGTGGATGCTTTGCGAGATCTAGATGACTGTCTCACTCTATGTTTCTTATTCAGCACCTTTCCATCCTTGAAAAAGGTGCCAAGAGACCAATCAATGCTTTGCAGACGCCTAACAGTTGAGTTTATGCATGCAGTTATAGCTGCAAAAGCTCTCCGCAAAGTATTTGTCTCAGTCAAAGGATATTATTATCAAGTAGAGTTTGAAGGACAAACAATAACATGGATTGTTCCACATCACTTCTCATTCCAGGTTTGTTGTCTTTTTATTAAGATAGAAATACTAAACCTTTTCACTCAATGGTGCTCTAAGAAATTTAGGGACTGTATTCTGTGGAATATCTTCAATTTTCCAGGCTAAAATTTAAATCGTGTTTCTCTTTGTGAAGTAGGACTATAAACAAAACAGAAGTCTAGTGTAATGTTCTAGATATTAATAAAGAACATTTGAACAAAGTGTCTTTGCCTTAATAGAGACAATAAGAAAAGTGTTACTAGTCACTTTCTTAGTATGGATACTTTTAGTAAATTAAGTTTATATTTAAATTACCTATTAGTTTTTTAAATTAGGTGCTAATATTAATGAGGTACTTCCTCTTAAATACTTCATTTATAAAAATGTTCCTCTTTGTAATAATCATTGGCTTCATTTGTTTAAACTTCAAATGCTTATCCTATGGAAACAGTCATTTTCTGGCATAAAAAGTATTATCCCATGTTCATCCCTTGTAGTATTCATAAATATATTTTACATATCAAATTTAATGATAACAATAAATTTATTCCCAATACAGTGTAGAAATAACTAACAAATATTTGAACAAAACTAATTTCACATCTGGATATTGGTTTGACCTAATTGCCAGTACTGTTAATCTGATCTTTTTCTAGTTATAAATAAATTACATAGATTTCTGGATGCTTTATTAATACTTGTTACAGTTGTCTGTCAACATTTGTACAGCCCATGACCCTTGTAGCTGTTAATCTAAGAAAGTCATTAAGTTTAATAGGGACTATAACACCCTTGTAGATATAGGAATAGTACTTAAGTAAATATGATTCTTGAAATTATTGTTTATAAACATTTTTCAATAACAATGCAATAACATAATTATATTTTAAAAGTACTAACTGTCTTCCAGCCCCAAAGCAAGGATGAAGTTGACTTCAAAATAATGTCTACATTTGTAGAATTCTACACAATGATGCTTGGATTTGTGAACTTTAAATTGTATCATTCACTCAATTTGGTTTATCCCCCAAAACTGACTGCAGCATTTAATTCAGAGACAGACAAGGACCTTATAGATGAACATGCATATGTATCAGAGAGGATAGCTGCTATGAATATGTCTTTAGCAAGAATCGGTGGAACAAATGAAGTAGAAGAACTACCTGAAATTGATATTTTCCACACAGAAGATGAAGATCCGCAAAAACTGGAAGAAGCTAAATTAGAAGCAGAAAAAGTTAAGAAACTTAAAACAATGTTCAAAGGACTTAAATTCTTCATTAACAGAGAAGTGCCAAGGGAACCATTGGTATTTATAATCCGATGTTTTGGAGGTGAAGTCTCTTGGGATAAAGATCACTTTGTTGGAGCCACATTTGATGAAACAGATGAATCTATTGCCTATCAGATAGTAGACAGGCCTAGTATGGAAAAGAAATATTTATCCCGTTATTATGTACAGCCACAATGGGTATTTGACAGTGTTAATGCTAGGACTCTTTTGCCTATTAACAAATACCTGATGGGAGCTGTGTTGCCTCCACATTTATCGCCATTTGTAGATAAAATCAAGGATCAAGTTTATATGCCCCCAGAAGAGAAGGCACTTAATAATCCTGACTTTAAACCTCTTGGTAAGTGATGGGCTTTTATTTACCTAAATATTATTACAATTCCTTGTTTGTTTTAGTTGTACATTACCCCATAGTTCAGAACAAAAATCTACTTAACTATAATATGTTAAGAAATAATACTATATAAACTAGTACCTGGGATGCTATCAAAATAATAGCTTCCAAATACTCCTATTAGATCCAAATTTACCAAAGTTACTGTTAGTGGTAGTTCAATCACTAGGTAAACCCAAAAGAGGAGCCTCAAATTCCTTCATTATATCAAGTATACCAGAAATCTAACTCATTCACACTCACATACAGATATGAAAATAATTTGTATGTTACCTCTTCACAGTTTTCAATGTGATTTGATTTTTACAATATTTTGTATGTAGTTGCTAGAGATTAGTGATGATCAAACAACTACATTTTTAATATAATAATATTAAAAATGTAGTTGGTGCAGGAGTTATGCTAAGTCTCCTGAAAAGTCACTAAAATAAATGTAAATTCTTAATAGAATTTTCTGCATTCCAGATGATGATCAATCAAACAGTGAAATAGAAGAGGCCAGTGATGAAGATAACGAAGACAAAGATAATGAAGAAGAGGATGCTGAAGAAGCACTGACAAAACAATATAAGCAAGAAGTAGAACAGGATTCACCATCTGAGGAAGAGGATTCTGATGGTGATATAGATCCAGAGAAAAGGAAAATAGCAAAGGAGAAGGTAGGTGTAACTGATTGACTCCAACCTAATTATTGCCCTACTCATTTACAACACAAATTTTAATGTAATTTTTTACAATACACCTCATGTATTTATCCGTCATATTTTTTAAGCAAGTGTTAAAAATGAATATATAATTTGTTAATTAGATTAGGCACAAAACAAATAGAAAACCTAATTTATCATAATTATTTGTGTGACTCATTTGTATAGGTATAAAAATTGTATAAATGGTTTTTAAATCTTAAGATGATATAGTTCTATACTGTAATTTTTTAGTGTACATAACCTTTACACTCTCTAGACCTTTAATGAAAGCTGAAAATATTTTTTTAGAGGATTATACCTTATCACCTTTACTTATGACCACTTTAATTTTTTTATATGTAACTTTTTAGTACAAACAAGAAATGTAAGAAATAAAATTTCATTTTGTATATTAAGTTATATTCTTTCAACTTTTAATATACATAATGAATTCTGGTAGACTCAATTACTATGACCATCTTAATTCTAAGATTTATTTAAGAAATATGTAACAGTTCCGAAACTTACTGCTGTTTATGGCAGAAGTCTTATTTATATTTACAAAGCTACACTTTCTAAGGTGTGACATTAACTAGAAAAAATAAATTTGAATCAATTGAATATTCCTCTTTACAGAAAAAGGCGATGGCAGTAACAAGCGGAGTGCCGTTCAAAGAGAATCCATATAAGAAAGAAATAGAAGATAAACAAGCATTCAGGCTAAGGGAGAAACTTGTTCATAAAAAGCATAGAAATCTATACAAGAGCATGAAGGCTGGTCAAGAGAAGCGTAAGAAAGAAATATGGCTTTTGAGGAAAAAGAGGCGTTTACATGACGAAAAGGTTAAAGAGGAGAAGAAGATTGAAAAACGTAAACAGAAGATGCAAATCTTGGAAGCAGCATCTGTTTAACCTATTACAATATTTGAAAAACAACCAATTTCAATGTTGTCATTCATTTGTTTGTTAAAACTATTTCAAGACATGTTTATTATAATGTATTTAAAAATGTTCAGTGTCTAAAATAAAGTACAGAAACTATAATTGCCGTATTGTATAACTAGCTAACCAATGCCTACTTCGCAGGGCGTCATTAAATCTTTTTATTAATCACAATCAATGATAGCCTGTCACTCAGAAATAATGTAGCTTTCTACCGGTGAAAGAATTTTCAAAATTGGTTCAGTAGTTCAAGACATTACTTCCTACAAACTCAAACTACCTCTTTATAATAGAAGTATAAATAGACAGTTATACCTACAGGATGAAAGTAACGTTCACAAAAATTCGGCTAGTCTACATGTTTTATTTTTTTAATGCAGGAGTTCAGCAGATAGGCAGACGGCCCACTTGATGGAAAGTGGTTACCGTCGCCTATGGACATTTGCAACACCGAAGGTGCTACAAATGCGCTGCTGCTCTCTTAAAGGAGACTGGAACCTGGTCACTGATGCCGGAACACAACACAAGGTTGTTATGGCGGCATACTCTAGACCAGGGGTGGTCGCCATCCAGTCGAGCAAATACCCTACCACCTGGCTGGGTTGTTTAGTCGCCTCTTACGACAGGCCGCCTGGCCGCAGGAAATTGTATTCTTTCTCCGTTCCTGCACGGATAAACATTTCAATCTAAGTTCATGCGTCATCTTCAGATTTGTGTAAACAACCTTATTTGCAAAGGTGCGTTCTCATAACAATAGCTGTATTATATTGTTTTTTATAAAAGTGTATAAACACTAGAAATTTTAATTTTAATGAGTAACAAAACATGAGCAAGAAATGATCATTCCTCCTCCCCATATCAGACGTTTACCAGCTGATAAATCGAGTATTTTAACTTAATAAAAAAGAGTAGAAAGCACTTTTTACATTAAGAAAACACATAGAAAGCGCTCCCGAGGATACACCCACACGTCTTTTAGATCGTAGCTTAATATTATATCTTTCTTAATAAACGAAACAAAAAATTTTAAATACAAGTACAAATCATAGTTATTTTTAATCTATAATTTCTGAATTTGTATGTCTTTAAATTAATGCCACGAAACATTATTTATTACCGCCCAATATAATTATCCGGCCATTAAAAAATAAAAGCCCATTTAATTTTCATTATTTAATTTAAACAGAACTTGTTTTAACAACAAATAAATACACTTATGCTGGTGTGCGCCGACATTTAACCTATGGTTAAAATAAAATAATCGCTGTCTAACTATCAGTTTAATTTCGGTGCACACCAGCCTTACATGAACAAACATTATACATAAGTAAAAGTTCCGATTAAAATTATAACAACAGCTTAATTATAAATGATAAAAATTGTAATTGAAACTCACGTCTTTTTAATAATTTTAAACTATAACAACCTTATGCTTAGCGACGTTAACGACTTGTTGCATGCTTTTGTTTTTATCGCTCAACGTGTCGCGCTTAGTTGTCGCCGACAGCGACAAGGTCGTGTTCGGGACATAAAGTACATACAGCTTATACGATACGTGTATGTATTAAGCAATCACATTGTTTATAATCTATTCTGTTATATAGTTTTTATCTATTTACAAAATACGACATCTCATGTTGAGATTATTTGTACCTCGCCATTTTGTTTCATAATAGTTTCAAAGTCAAATATTACGTCAATGTTTCAGTTTATATTCATGTATAAATAAATACATTTTTCTTTCAGTATTGTGATTTTTATAATTTCAATGTTTAAACATCTGGGCTTATTCGACCCTACTCTGATTCTACATCCTCACCATCCGCTTTTATCCAATCATTAGATAATTTTTCCATGTGCTGATGGTAATTGGAAATATTGAATTGAAGAAAAGATTACATTGTACTAAACCCATTTATGTACCTTTAACAAGCATGATTGATATACAATCTTTTCCTTTAAACCAAGGAGATCTAAACCTAGTGTTTATAGGTATTTTGGGTAGTATATTTAATATCTTTCGAAGTATTTACAATAATCACTTCATATTTTATAGACTAATTAGCATCACTATCAGTGTCGTCGCCATCAGCATCGCTGTCTTCCAACTCAGGCATCGGAAACCGAAGAATTGCAGCTACACCAGTCAATTGATCCAATTCTATAATTTTAAAAAAATGTTGAGATAAGATGTAATGAAACAAACATACATAAACAAACATTAATTAAAATTAATCATAAAAATAGTGACTTACGTTCCCCAGAAACATGCATGCTAGAGAATATCCTGACTTCCCCACCATTTTCTCTCACAGAATCAACTAGAGTTACATACTCTTTCCTCTTTTGTATGTCTTGACACCTGGAAAATATTAAAATACAATTATGTGTCTTAGTGTTGTTACCTACAAATTCATAGAATTTTGTTTTCATTTAGTATTTTCAGTTATGCTTTTTGCTGGGTGATTAACTGTCCGAGTATTTTTATTCATCTTCAATTTTTATATGTTTATATTTCAGATACTAGTAATCACTGTTCGTAATGACTATCTTGGTTAGTAATTTCCTGATTCAAAATTTTACAATTACATTAAAAAATAAACAGTAGTTATGACATTCAGACGGACATAAACAGAAACATTCATAAATATAAATATACCACTAATGCGCTCAGACCTACAATTTTAGAGCGAGTTCACATCAGGTCGGACTAAAGTTTTACCGGAATGACAAAGGTGTCGAACGCATATTGATTTCAATAAGCGCTGTTCACATTAGCGCGACCCGATAAAACTGTCAGTGACGACATATTTACCAGACGTCCAGCCACAATTTCTGTCGGGTCAGATGTATATATATATATAAATATGTGTGTGTGTGTGTGTGTATATATATATATATATATATATATATATATATATATATATATATATATATATATATATATATATATATATATATATATATATATAATATTGTAGAAGTCAAATTTCTGTACAATGAAAAAAATGCTAAAAACCGAGTCAGGAGGATGTAAGAAGTGAAATAGAACTAATTTAGATTTTTTCCATTTTTTTGTTTCTCTGTTTGTACCGGCTAATCTCCGAAACGACTGGACCGATTTAAATGAAATGTTGTATGGTTGTAGCTAATATCCCTGGTCAACATATAGGATACTTTTGATCCCGAAAAATTAAAGAGTTCCCGTGGGTTAGTTAAAAAAGTTTAATTACTTAAACAGCTTATTATACAACTTATGCACCTAATTAAGTATTGATATTGCCGGTATCATCATCATACAATAAAACGATTTATACATTAAAAAACAATTAGGCTATATATCATCACGCTAAGACCAATAGGAGCGGAGCACCAATAAAGAATGTTTTAAAATCGGGAGGGTTTTTTTAACTTACTTTTTTTTAAACTATTTCACGCGGACGTAGTCGCGGGCAGAAGCTAGTAATATTATATCGCTCTAAAGCGAGAAGGCCGCTCATTGCTCCTACTTTTACTGTTTAATGTGACTACTGTAAATTGTTTATTTTAAGTGTATGTGGTGAACAATAGTGTTCTCTATTCTATTGGCATATTGTTTTATATAGCGCCGTTCACACTTGTCGGCTCATGGCAGCAAAGCAAACCGCCCACCACCCACCCGCGCGTTCCCCGCTCTCGCCAGCTGTTTCGCCAGCGTGTACCCAGGGAGGACACGTCTAAAAATAGACAGCGAAATTAATATAGAAAGTTTTGATGTTTCTTCTGGAAGACAAGAATTTGCTGTGGGATAGCCAGTTCTTAATTCACTCACTAACGTTTCAAGGGTTCCAATTTAATTTCGCTCGGCAATGATTATCCAATCATACCAAATGTTTCTTTCCTTTCTTCTGTCTTCTATTTAAATACCACATTACAACCAGATCATCGTCGTAGTCCATAGCATACAAAAGCCAACTCACAACTGCTGGACAGTGACCGCAGCGGCTGGATGTTCATATCAGGTCAGACCAGTAGCCTTAATGTGAACAGCAAGACCCTATAGTCTGCTAACGATAAAAATGTCGGTCCAATATAATATTAACCTAGCCTTTAGGTAACAGAAGGCTTAACCCACTATGTTTATCCAAACTGGATTAGCGGGACTATACATCGGTAGTCATCATGAGCATATTTTCACCTAATGTTTTCTTTCAACATGCACTCATGGTAAATTTAATAATGTGCATAATATGCAGCTGCGTAATGCATATAGGTCAGAAAACAGCATAAATAGTGCATGCTTCCCGACGAGGATTCAAAGCAATGTCATTGGGATAAGATGTGTTATCCACTAAACTACAGGTCTACACAACTAATAATTCCTCCTTATGTAAGGAGGAATTATTAGTTGTGTAAATCAATTTTAATACACGCGTCAGTGTACGAAATCGTGTAAGCGAGACAGAGCTGAGAATGTATAGCAAACAATACTCTGACTTTTGAGCTAGCAAATAGAGTTCAGTATAGATTATAACAAACGAAAACTGCCGAATAGAATTATAATTTGTGTACTACTGTACCACATTTAAAACAATACTAATGAACTAAAGTAAAGTACGAGGAGGGATCAAAAAGTAGTGAGAACGACAAACTCCTTGGTAAGAAAAAAAAAACATAATGGCAGGCATAGCTCAGATACATATTTGTAATATTAATAAAGAAAAAAATGTTCGATTCTCTTTTGTTTTTTTCTGAATGTAGGCATTTGTTTGCTTCGTTTCGGAACGTGTTCTCGAAAATGGAGAAAAACGAAGTGCGAGCCGTTATTAAATACTTCTGTTTAAAAAAGTTAACGACGCAAGAGATTCATTGCGATTTGGAGGCAACATTAGGAGAGTCTGCTCCGCCGTCTTCCACTGTCGCAAGGTGGGTTTCTCAATTTCGAGTAAGGAGAACGAGCACGAAAGACTAACATCGTTGCGGCCGTCCATCGAACATCGTTGCGGCCGTCCATCGACATCAGTCGTACTTTTCATCATTATAGTTTTCCTTTTTTAAAAGAAAATGTTCGGAAATCCCCAGTGCCTAGCAACCGCATCGCAGACTCGCCCCGGATTCCGCAAAACCAGAATCTTAATTTCTAAAAACTATACGTGATTTTAACGAAAAGTGCTAAAACTTACCATAATATCCTCGTGTATCCAAAGTCATCGCTTTATCGTAGTAATTTCAACAGAAATAAACCAAGTACAAGTACACCCAGGCCAGACTATAATTGAACATTCACCCCTTCAGCTCAAGGACCGTCTAGGGCCTTCTGCCGCTATTGTAAGACGGCCGGCCATGATATTTCCTCGTGGGCCAACGTAAATGGCGGATAGTAATTGACTACCGCAAGTTGAATGATATCACCATTGGTGAAATTTACCCCATTCCGCAGATATCTGAGATCCTTGACCAATTAGGAAATAGTAAATATTTCTCGACACTAGACCTTACCTCAGGCTTCCATCAAATCCTTATTTCTTCCGAAGATGCTTCTAAAACAGCCTTTTCCGTGCCCCAGGGCCATTACCAATTCAACAGAATGCCATTTGGGCTTAAAAACGCCCCGTCCACTTTTCAAAAATTGATGAATACTTGCCTCTCCGGTCTCAAGGAACACGTTGTTTCGTATATCTAGATGATATCGTAATATATTCTGCAGACTTAAATTCACACATTAACAATTTAAAAGCTGTATTCAATAGACTTCGTAGTTTCAATTTAAAACTACAACCAGAAAAATGCGAGTTCCTACGGAAGGAAGTAGCATATCTAGGACATATTATCGGTGAAGACGGCGTTAAACCAAACCCTGAAAAAATTAAGGCTGTAACAAACTACCCGATTCCTCAGTCACCGAAGGATATAAAATCCTTCCTCGGCTTAGTGTCGTATTATAGAAGATTCATACCCGATTTCGCCAAATTGGCTAAACCATTAACTTCCTTGTTAAAGAAAGACGTCCCCTTTAAATGGCAAAATGAACAACAACTCGCATTTGAGTCCTTAAAAAACAAACTTGTTACAGCCCCAATATTAGCTTATCCAGATTTTACACAACCTTTTATCCTAACCTGTGACGCATCCAATCATGCCATATCAGCCATATTATCCCAAGGCTCAGTAGGGCAAGACCGTCCAATAGCTTATTCGTCGCGTACTCTTAATAAAGCTGAGAGCAATTATACAGTTACCGAAAAGGAATGCCTTGCCATAATTTTTGGTACTAAAATATTCAGACCTTACCTTTATGGTCACCGATTTAAAATACTCACCGACCATAAACCACTCCAATGGCTGTTTAGTTGCAAAGACCCCGGGTCACGACTCGTCCGCTGGCGATTAAAACTCGAAGAATTCGAATACGAAATTCAGTACAAGAAAGGAAAAATAAATTCTAACGCGGATGCCTTGTCTCGCTTTCCCGTTAATCCAATCCAACCCGAGAATCCAGAATCCAACCTTGCAGTAGACGGAGATCTAATGGACTTATTAATATCACCACCGTCTTTTAACCCCGACGAAATCATTACTGCCTCGCCAAATACCCTCGACCTCAACGATGATCTTATATCACTTTCAGATATTATTGAAAACTACAGAGGAGAACCTGGAAACGAAGTTGTTGACTTACCTGAACAAGTATTAGAATCGCCATTACTTCCCAGTATCCAACCTGATGCTAATAGGATTGACTTACCTGAATGTTTGCCGAGCTCGCAGCCAATTCCCGATGTTCCTACGGATATCGATCCAATGCCATCCACCAGTTTATGTCCTGACTTACCTGTTGATGACTATCCCATGTTCCTGAAAGCTATGGCAAATAAAAACAATTCCTTTAATACAAATATCGAGGAACATAATGAGAGCCTAATGAAGTCTTCTACAAAAATCATACTGGTCCCTACATCTATGGACTTAGACGAATCTAATCCCTATATCCAAGAGATCCTAAGTGATCCCGAAACACTCTCTAACGTTTATAACGCAGAAAAAGAACTTTTCTCTTTCCAAAAGATTGAATACAATAATAAAATCTATTACTTACTTTTCATTAAAGTACATTATTTCGATGAATCAACTTATCCTGAAATTTTCCAAACGCTGAAAACAATTCGAAACGAATTGATTGTCTTTGAGGATATAAATGAAATAAGTATATCCGACCTGAAAAACCCGTTTGAAAAGCACTCCTTTGTGAAAATCTATAATATATTAACATACCTTTTCCATGACACACGTATTAAAATCAAGATATTTCATAATAATATTATATATCCAGCCCCTACGGAAATCAAGAAGATCCTTCTCGATAATCACGATATTCCAATAGCAGGCCATTTGGGGTCTGTTAGAATGTATAATAGAATAAAACAAACATACTACTGGAAAGGGATGCGTAGTGATATAGAATCATATGTGAAACAATGCAAGTCTTGTCAGGAGAACAAAGCCCTTAGGAAAATAAATCGTGCTCCAATGCAAATTACCAGTACTTCAACAGAACCCTCTCAAAGAATATCCCTCGATATTGTAGGTCCACTCCCTGAAGCTGGACCCGCAAAATTAAAATATATACTAACAATCCAAGATGATCTCACTAAATTCTCTTCCGCATACCCAATCCGCAGTACTACTGCTGAAGAAACAAGCGAATGCTTGCTCCATTATATATCAATCTTTGGTATCCCCAAAATGATCCTTACAGACCAGGGTTCAAATTTTACGTCAGACCTTTTTAAGAAAACATGTGAATTCCTAAAAATCAAGAACCTTTGGTCCTCTCCATACCATCCACAAACCCAAGGCGCTCTCGAGCGAAGTCACTCAACCCTGAAGGAATATTTAAAATCTTATATTAACAAGGAACAGACTAATTGGCCTCGTTATGTATATACTGCCATGCTTGCTTATAATACCTCTGTCCATTCCACAACTCACTTTACTCCTTATGAATTGATGTTTGGAAACAAACCATTCATTCCAAATTCCATCTACAACGAGTCACCAGGAGTGACATATCCCGACTACGTCCGTATGCTCCAAAATAGATTAAAGTATTCCCGCGAAAAAGCTCTAGATTTTATAAGAAAATCCAAAGAATCATCCAAAACATATTACGACACACATACTCGCCCAATCAAATATAAAATCGGCGATTATGTGTACCTCAAAAACCACCTAAGACTACGTAAGGCATTATCGCCTATTTGGAAAGGACCTTACAAAGTGATTAAAATAAATGGTAATAACACTCTTACCTTGCTTATTAACCGTCGTCACGTTACTCACCATTATGACCAAGTGAAACCAGCTGAAGTTGGAAACCTGTAAACAAGATTTACTAATTATTGAAATAAAAATAGAAACTCGTAATTAGGTATAGGTTAGTTATTATAAAGTAGAATACTTACGTTAGTTAGACTTACATTAATTATTATTTGCAGCGCAACTCGGGCCCGATCCGATCAAGACTACATCCAATCAATTACTTCAAGTCCGGGTCTCTACTATGATTACTTAGGGAAACTTAAAATTAAAAACGTTCAGTTAAATATCTTAATACCGGTAGATATTTCACACTTTACCTCGCATATACAGAACATTGAAAATGCTTTTGAAATCACAGGAAAATTGTGTAATCAAACCAGAATTATGGAAGTCGACACAGAATGCCGTAATATGTTACAACCCCTAAAAGCACGTTATCAAGATATGAATAAAGAATTTTCTTCCATTTCACACTTAATAGATAACCGCATAAAACGCAGTGCCTGGATAGGAGGGATAGGTACAATTCTGAAACAAGTTTTTCGGACCTTAGACGAAAACGATGCTCTTAAATACGATGAAGCGATAGCAGCATTACAAAATAACGAAAAACAGTTGATTTCGCTTATGAAGGAAAATATACTGGTTACCACATCTGTAATAGAACGTTATAATGAAACTTTACAAAAAATAAAAGATAATGAAATTTATCTCAGTAATGCTATTAACAACCTCTCTGTTAGTGTTAAAAACATTACCGAATTATCAAATGGATTACAAATACTAGTAAAAGTTAATGAAATCCTAACCACCTTAGAAGCATCGATACTTACATTATCATTTCAATTAGAAGACATTACCAACGCAATATTATTTAGCAGTCAGAACATCCTGCATCCTGCCATCATATCCCCAAACCAATTATACAGAGAGCTTGCTAATAACCATCGTCATTTGCCCGGTGACCTTGAGTTGCCCGTAGTTTTAGATTTAAGTAATATGCACCTTATTCTAAGTATATCAAAACTAGTATGTTATTATTTAAATAATAAAATCGTGTTTGTTGTACAAGTACCGTTAGTAAGCACCAAGGAGTACATGCTATTCCACAACATCGCTCTGCCTACTCCGCATAACTCTGAACAACCAAACTCATTTAGTTTAATACTCCCAACCAATAAGTACATAGCAATGACCAAAGACAAGGCACAGTATTGCATCTTTAATGACCTCAGAAACTGTAAGAATGTAAGTCCGGGTAACTTCATTTGTAACGTAGAAACGGTCTATTCCACTGACGCAAAACAGTGCTGTGAGAGTGAATTATTGGCAAAAGTAATCAGTGAGAAACCACCACAGTGTGAAACGAAAACAATGTTCGGGAAAATAGATATTTGGAAATCGATCTCTAACAATAAATGGATTTATATACAATCAGAATCAACCAAAATTTCGATTGATTGTTCAAATTCCAAATTGTACGAAACTGTAATCATCGGAACAGGTATCATTAATATCCCCGAAAACTGTGTCGGTTATTGTAAAAGCACAACACTTATACCCAATTCTAATATCTTAAATATAACATCACCTGTCAATAGCTTTCCAGAATTTAACCTTATTGATGATACTTGTTGTAACCATGCGAAACTAAATGAAATAGATAATGTGTCTCCTGTCAAGTTACATGATGTAGATTTGGACGATTTTAACAAGCAAAGCAAACCGCTTTTGGAACATATGTTAAGTGATCTAAATTCCATAAAGGAAAACCCGCATATTGTAAGATATGGGACACACTATTCTACCCTAACAATTTTACTTTTCATTTGTATGCTTTGTTATTTTAGTTATATCTTATATTATAAAATTTGTAAACCTAGAGGCAACCGACCACAACCATCCAGATTTAAATTAAAATTATTTTCTCCGCAGACTTTTGATCCAAAAGATTCTTCTGATAAGGATTCTGACATAGAAATAGTCACCCCTAAAGCTCCGACTAGAGTAAAGTTTAATAACAGAGACTTTGAAACATCCCCAAAGTCTCTTCTTAAAGGGAGGTGTTATACTCGTGTACTGCGAGGGTTAATGCTTACCTGCAAGACTGCCGAGATACCTCGCAGCCTTACTAAACATATACCCTGTTTTCATTGCGAGTGACGTCAGTCTTCGTTAATTTCTGTTGTGAAGGTTATTCTAAAAATCAAGTACTTTTCATCATTATAGTTTTCAATTAAAATATTCTTTTTTAAAAGGGTAAATTTGCCTTATAACAGATTAAGAGTTACCATCCGATACTTAATTCAAGAAATCGACATTTCATATGGAAGTATCAATTCATATTGAAACAATCTTTGAATTTGAGAAGATTCTCCGCAAGATGGGTGCCGAGAACGTTAACCGACAGTCAGAAACAAAATCGACTTGACATTTTGATATTGAGACAAAAGAAGATTCTGAAAACTTTTTGTCTCGTTTCGTAACAGTGGACGAAACGTGGGTCCATCATTTTGATCCCGAGACAAAACAGCAATCTTCGCAATGGAAACGGCCATCATCACCGACCCCGAAGAAGTTTCGTGCCGTGGCATTGGCTGGCAAGGTTATGGCCTAAATATTTTGGGACTCAGAAGGGATATTGTTGATTGATTACCTGGAGCGTGGAACCACTATTACAGGCCAATATTATGCAGCTTAAATTCCCAAGTTGAGGAATGCCATCAAAGAGAAAAGGAGAGGGAAACTTCGAAGGGGCGTGCTGTTTCATCATGACCACGCACCCGCGCACAGGCCGGCAGTTGCGATGGCTGCCATTCAGCAAGCTGGCTTCAAATTGGTTGACTCTTATTCACCAAATCTGGCGCCTAGCGATTTTTATCTGTTCCCCAAATTGAAAGAATACTTAGGAGAAACAGGTACAAAGACAATACCGAGGTGATGGAGCTTTTTGCAGGACCAAGACAAAACTTTTTTTTTGAAAGGGATTGAAGCCTTGGAAAAGCACTGGATTCGGTGTGTAAAAAGACTCGGAGACTATGTAGACTTTTTGATCTCTCCTCGTACACGGTGCTCTTGAAGCACTGCATTCTAGATTCAACATAAATCCTTTATGGAGAACAAACCCAACATTCGACTTAGGACAATAACTTTAAATAACAAAAGCTCAGATCTGGAGCTAATGATATTGTTACGAGCTATAGAACTCGAATTAAAAATGCCGTTGGAACTACTATAGAATTTATTAGAACTGTACAAACACGTATAAAACAAATACAAATAAAACTGGATGCAACCAGTTCACACTGCACGATTCGATACGATTCGAACGCGCAAAGTCTGTCGTCTATATGGCTAATCGAGAGTACTCGAAAAAGTCTTACTCGCTTTGTAGTCGTCGCTTGACTGCCCGCCCCTCCATTCGGGCATCGTCTTATACTAACTACACAGTACAAAGAAATTGGCCGCACACGCTGAGTTTCTAAGAACGAACGGCTAACAAAGTCGAAAACAATAACAATAAGGATTAGTTCGACGCTAATGATGGTTATAAAACAAGTAGAAAAACAATAGCATGTTTTTCTTAATTACAAATTCAAACAAAGAATTCCCCAATCCGGGAGGACAATAAGCTGCGCTTACAATAGGCAGCTGTGCGGCTTATCTTTGACGGCATGTAACAAAATTAACTATTTGCGCCTTACCTAAATAACTTGTCAGATATCATGAGTGTTTCAATAGCCAATGCTTCATTTGCCCTGTCAACATGTTTCTTCCCATAGAACGCCTTTGCTGGCTCCAGTTGCAACATTGTGTAGAAGCTTTCCAACAACTTCACCTCGCTAGCTGCTTTTGTGTCTGAAATTTTGGACATGACTGCTGGTTCTTGCAAAACTTCTGAAAATTTCAGAATGCCCCATATTATTAAGAAAAATAATCTACGAACTATCAAAAGAAAATGCAAAAGCATGCCTTACTATGAGCACGAAAAAGAGAAAGATAATGACCAATTCCGAATATTACCATATCAAAGTAGATGGAGAAGAAATAGAATATGTGTATTTGGACATTTGATATCCATTAAAGACTCCATCACTAAAGAGATAGAACGAAGGGTAGTAAATACTCGAAAACGATACTGGCCTATGCAAGAAGTCATGAAAAATACAGATCTAAATATAACACATAAAAGAAAAAGAAATAATCTCTTGTCTACTTCCAATTTTAACATATGGATGTCAGACTAGGTCGCTCATGGAGAAAGAACTTAGTAAACTTTAAAGTTTCTCAGAACAACATAGAAAGAGAAATTGAAAGACAAAATTAACTTACCAACAATCAATTAAATTTACTAAATTTAAAAATGCATCATGACTAATAAAACAATTGAAATGGGACTAGGCTGGACATTAATAAGAGATAATAAAAACAAATAGATACATAAGAGAATGGACTGCTACCCAAGAGAAGGATAAAGGTGTAGAGGATGACAATACAAGATGTCGGAGGACAATTTGAAACACACAGCAGGGACAGTGTGGTCCAGATCCTGTAAAGACAGAGAGAAATGGGCATCAAATAGCTTGAGGGAGGTCTTTGTTGAAGGAAAAGTTGAGAAGGAGGCAAAATTAGATTACCAATTAGTGTATTAAATAAATTTTATCTTTCAGGAATAAAGGCTATTTTTATTTATTTATTTTAGTCATTCTACTACACCGTCTCCAAAGCAATTTTAGTTACTGCTTAAGGAGAAAAAGCTGAGCAATACACTTTCCAGAAACATGTTTTTTTTTAGATTTATTTGAACTAATGCAAGGTTTAACAAAAGTATGAGATATGAAGAACTTTCCAGTTATGGAAACAATTCATATTAAAACCATGTATGTAAACTATACGCTAAGTATACAACCACTTATTGCAAATAAAACAACAATATCTAGAATATCTAAAATACCTAGAATATAGTGTTATGAAAACTAACCTGAAAACTTTCAGGGAGGTGCATCTGATTCTATAGACTCAACTATTTATTTAATTGAAATGTGGAATCAGTGAACAATGGATGACAGGAGGCTAAATGGACTGTGGAGGCTCAGAGTTCATAGAAAAATGTATAAAAGGACATTAAACTCATTGACAAAGTGGTTAACAAAATTAGACAACAATCACAATTTTATTCAATACACACACACGCACGCGCACGCAAGCAAGCACGCACGCACGCACGCACGCACGCACGCACACACACACACACACACACACAGCTCTCGGTGCCTACAAAAACAATGCTGTCGAGTTTTATGTGTAGTAGTGGTATGACTTGACCTGGTAATATTGACATATTAATGGTGTTAATAATATCCTCATAAAGAAAATATTGTTACCTTTTAAAGAATGCTTGAATCCAGAAGAAGCTTTGACCAATAGAAACTTTCCCCTGTTATCCAATAACAGCTTGTTATCAGTTTTCACAGCCTGCTGTATCATGTATTCAAAGAATTGGTCTTTAACAAAACCAGGTGATGCAATTATAACACATTTTACAACATTAAAATCAACATGCCTTAGGATTCCTTGCATGACTGCCTCATAAAATTTATTTAAGCCCTGTAAATATAGAAAAAAATATTTGAATTCAATTTGACTTTATTAATAGCCCATTCCTATACCTTGCCAAACATTCATTTGCCTTACTATTGGTTAAAATTTGACTTAAACTTAACAAATAACATCAAAATTCAAATGAAGGTAAGGCAAGTTAATGAATAGTAACATATAGGAACTGGCCATAAAAAACAATAATATAGCCTTGAATCTAAGATGAGAGGTATTATTTCAATGTTTCCTTCTAAATAAGGTCTCTCCTCTTTGTGTACCTCCTGGCAAAGGCCTCATCTAGCTCATGCCAGTGTTGCATATCAAGAGTAATGTGGAAACTTAAGTAAACTTAAACTTTTTTGTGCAGTAAGGTAGGGTGAACCCTACCTTACTGTCTCCCAGCGCTTGTTCTGCCTTAATTCAGAAATCTGCCTAAGAGGTGCTCACATTCTGGATGGGATTCAAATCTGCACTCTTTCAGTTCGGAATACATGCACTAGCCATTACTAGTAGTAGTCCACAATAAATATTGTTTACCAAAATGCATAAAAAAAATACAAAATACAGTTGTTAACAGCTTCAAAGTCAATTAAAACATATTTACTGGCTTTAAACATTCTATGTCTTTTTTCACTTCACAAAGTTTAGGTTATTTACAACTAATATTAATAAGAACTCTTAAGAAAAAACAATTCCACTGTGTTGCATTCTTGTTAATGACTGAACAATTTGTGCATTGATTTTACCTCTTTACTACATGACTGCACTATATGAGAAATTTAGGTAAATTATATAAGTGTAATATAATAAATCTGCAGAGGGGTTGAGTACAGACAGTACAGTAAATTCAAAAATGACGAAAAAATCTAAGTTCATACCAGTACATTCAGAAAATACATTTTTTATAAAATTTTGTCTATCTGTAAGATAATTTGAATAAAACTCTACACAAAGCTAGCTTCCATCCCAGGTCAACATTAACAATAGTTATTATCCTATTACAAGTTGTGGTAGCATAGTGGCCAGCACAAATGTCCCAATGTCAAATGGTACAGGTTCAAATCCTGACCTGAATGCATGCAGCACTTAGGCAGTTTTCTGACCGAATGTGTATATTGTTGCAATTACCATGTAACAATGGCGAAGGATGTAATGAATGAATGTAATGAAACCTGCACATCGAGATAACTGATGTTTCAAACCTGCCAAGCCACCTTGGACAAGTGTGGCAGGTATACTGTCCATTCCCCTATCGTGAGAGGCCAGAGCCCAGCAGTGGGACATTTATGGGCTATTATTTAAATATGACATCACTTACCTGGGATAGATAAATATAGAAAAAAAAGATAGTGCTACTGTCATGAGTTGTTTTATGCCATCGTTGTAATTCACTAACAAACACATTATAGTCATAGCAATGAAAACAAGTTTAACTGACACAGGCTAGTTTATAATAAAAGTAAATGGTGGTGATCATAATATTATGTAGGGCTACTAACCATATAGATAAAACATAAAATGATTATAATTACAGCCCTGAACATTTTACTGCTGGGTTCAGCTTTTTCTGCATTTGATATTGTATTTGCACTACTTGTCCCTCTTCCTCCTTTTTCAAATCATGTTGGTAGGTTTTCATACTACTCATCTTGATTTAAAGATTATCTCAAGGGTTTTCCTTTAAATTAGTAATGCCTAAACAGAGAATGCTTTCTAGCCAGGATTCAAAGCCACATCATTAGAATGAGGTGTATTAGCTACTAGGTTACTACTAGAAGAATATATTAAAAATAATTTAAAATTTGTGTCAATGGATTTTCTCACTTTTTCATGCTGTTGAACAAATCCTTTCCTTTTCCTGGGTATTGTGATGTCAATTTTTGACCTGACTAATGTCATTGATGGGGTGATGAGGCAGACATGTGCTAGACCTTCTTGCATCACCACAGCAGCCACATCAGCATTGACTGCAGGGTCACAGGCCATATCCACTCTCTCCAGTGCCACAGAATCCCATAACACTTTCTGCAGCACAAATTTTCTGTTGACCTCCAAATCCAATGTATGATATGCACCCATCTGAAATTGTTTAATGGTATGGTGTAATATAATTAAGTAATATAGTATATATTAATATAGCATTAATATAAACTCCAGAATTTTCCTATGTCATATTCAAATCAATTCTTGGTAACAATGTCTAAAGATTTTTTACTAATTGTTAAAAATTCACTTGTTAAGTGGATGCTGGTTGAACATAATTTGAATACTTCAGCAAACTACCAGATGCATGTGTAGGTACAATTTTCAAATTGATAATTTGTTGTTAGCATATATCTGATTTTTGATATTGGTTTCCAATCTGGTTGGAACAGACCTTATAACCACTACTGCTGTAAACAACTGCTTACCTTAACATATTGATTTTCAACAATATTCCGACCTTTCAACCTTAGTACACAAGCCTGAGTATCGAAATCGATGTTTTCGACTCTTATAGTTAGGGTGGTTCTCACTCTATTGCTGGTGGAAGATCCAGTGGCCGATTCTGTTTGCACCTTCCTAACGGTGGATGCAGTGACGGCATCGCCTTCCGCAATAAGATTATATGCATGCCACATATCCTCTGACTCCTCCGGAATAAGGCCAATACTCCTAGAATACAAGATTGAATAAAAAAATATTACAATAATAATCATGTTTTCCTTTACAGAAATACTTACCCACAACCATCCTTTTCGATATTTTTATGAACTAACTTCATCTTGTGCTATGGGATAGATATATTTCATCTAATTATATGCATTGAAAAATTACTTCTTTTTTATTAACTTATTAATCAACGAAATATTTCTATGACGAAAACATTCTGCAATACAATAACTGATAAACTTGAAACACTTGATCGGTGTTTTGAATTAAGACTGACAGTGACTGTCTGACTTGGACTATTTGTTTCACTTGACAGACTTGACACTAACAGCCAGAGTGAATATAAAATTTTATTTTTCAAATTAAGGTTATGTATTTAACAACTAATTTAAAAAGTTAGTCGAAATAGTCTATGGGGATTTTCAGTGGGAACTTAGTGTTGTTGTGCTATATTATTTTCAAAAAAGTGTATAATACAACTTTCAATAAGTATCAAAAATAGCTGTAGGATATTGACTGTTTTTAAGGCCTCTTATTAGACTATCATAGAAGAATGAGTCATTTTTATTATGACAATGTAATAACTAACATGTGATTCTTATTCTCTATGATCATAGTTAAGGGATCCTATTTGACAGTAAGTGTACCAATATAATCATATCGTCCGTCTAACCCAAAGATACTAAACCTTTTCTTATAAGGGCCACATAGATGTATTAGATAAGGTGCTGCGGGCCACAACATTTAGGTGTTTTTATATTGCTAGAGTATAAAAGAGGCTTGCGACCCACCTAATGGAAAGTGATTACCGCCATCTATGGACTTTTGCAACACCAGAAGTGTTACCAATGTAATTATACAACTAATAATATGTCAGACGGGCCACTTACAAAAGTTCGCCGGGCCACATGTGACTCGCAGGCCGTAGGTTAAGTATAACTGGTATCTCCTCGGTAGTCTGTGATCTCCATAAAGAATGACGTTTCTATGATCGTAAGTGTAATATGTAAAAATTAAGAACCGCATCATTTTAAATATGATTATAGCATTTGACAGATTAGAGATCATATTTATATGATATATGCTAGTGTTTAAAGGGGCCTAACGAAGATTTGTAAGTTTGCATATCGTGTAGAGCTATAATTAGAAAGAAGAGGAACTAGCCTTTCTTTTATTATTCTTTAGTGGATATAATATGTCTCTGAAACCTAACAAGCTGCATTTTACTGTTTATGAACATTTTACAGTCTAATGTGTTTAATATTACTGAGCTAATGACGCCTCATCAATCATCCATTCACTTGGATCGGCCATTTCTCTGTTTAGGTCCAAACTCCAAACAAAGCCATGTGTATGGGCTGGTATTCCCAAACGAATGTCTGTGACTGTAATGTGAAATTTGTTAATGTTATAATAGGTCACAAGTATTTTTATTGCAATTTAAGTTAAGAATAAAATTTATATTGTAACTTATTTTACAATAGTCTCATTTCACGATAATATCAGTTTATAAAATGTCAAATAAAATGACATAAAGAGAGGTACAAAAGTTAAGAAAGAAAAGGAGTTTTTGGCAGGAACTGAAGGGGACGTTGTACTGTGCAGTTTTATTTTCTAAATTGTGTAAAATTAAAATGAGCAATAGTTGTAGGATATTGATAATTTTTGAGTGTAATTATATTTTATAAGAAATGTGAACTGTATAGGCAAATGTAGCTATTCGAGTTTTCACAAGAACCCCGTTGAATGGCGTCCGTTGAAAAACTACAATGTAGTTGAGCAATACAAAGACTTATACATTAGAATTGGCTGTATGAACTAAGATTTCCTTGCCTGCCATTGTTTGTGACGTATACTATTACTAGAAAGAAAAACAAAACGCAATTTTGAAGTTTGATTTGAACGTATGCAAGCAAAGAGATGTCGGATGAGTTTCTTGGGATTATCTATTGTTTTGCTTTGTATTTTTGGCAGTATACATTTACTTTAATGTAACTGTTACTGTATTGCTTAAATCTCTCTCTGTGTTATTTGTTGTTGAAATTTGTGTTCAATCAATGTGAGTGAAGTGGTAGTGATAACGTCAACGGTCAAGCTCAGCTGGTCCCGTCGAGCGGTAAAAATCTTACGAGTTTTTCTTTAGCAAAAAGGAAGCACTTACGTGCTCCATTTCATCAAGGTATGCGCCGTTACGATTTCTTAATAACATGCTTGCTTTTCTAAAACACCTAAACAGGGTTAAATATTTTATTTAATAACATTTGAATTGTTTCTTGGGTATTATAACACGTCTGATAACATTACTCGCGTTTATATTTATATGATAAAAATTTCGTCAACTATGGAGAAATTTTGACTTATCTGTATTTACCATTAAAACTGGCCGTGATCCAGATACGCGTGTTGTTATTGCGCGGGAACTTGCGTTATTTTTAGGCGGCGTATATAAAATTCGTAAGACGTTTTGAGATGCGCCTTTGGTCGCGTTAATAGAAAGTACGTTTTCAGCCAAACATGTTGTTAGTTGAGAAGTTTTGACGTGTTGAAAGAGTGAATTTGAAAATGAGTGAAACCAAGGATGAAATGGAAGGAATTCCTCCAGCACCAGCTTCGTCAGCATCCTCAGACAACAATTCACCTACTAGTACAACCACAATACAAAAAACTGAAGTAACCAGGCCATCATCATTGCCAAAACCATCAGGACTGAAGCCACCTACTAAGATAGGCAGACTGTGCTCCAACTCCGCACCTAAGCCTGCAGTACCCATCTCACCAAGAACTGGTAAGTTATTTATAATAAATATTATAAATTTTAAAGCTAAACTTTCAATGCAATGTGTATGTAAAGTACTGCTCACATTGCATTTTTGTTTAATATCTTAATAAAGATATCAGTGTTTAATCTTAAGATATAAGTGTAAAAACACAAACTGCACTTGACAAGTAGAGATTGTTCATATACTTGTTATATCTCATCTACTTTATTTTTATTTCTCATTCACAATTCAGAATATACATAAGTTTGTTAAATGTACTTAGATTATAATAATGATATAGTAAACCATCTTCAGTGTAGTTTGTTTGCTTGTTGCAATAATTATATGACAGAGTTTCAATAATTGAATTTCATTGGATCAATCAAAGTCGTATTCTTCTAATCTGTAATAAATTGAAGGGGAACACAAGGTTACTGGGGCAATACTAATTCATTGTTAACATTTTCATATCCTGCTTAGTATTTCCTTGTTTCAGTACACTTGATAAAGCCTTGTAAAAAGGCTAAGTTTTTGGTTACTATGTTTTCCTCAATCCTTATTATTAGCTTATCTAAATCTCCTTATTGTATATTTAGGAAATGTTGTCTTATATGTAACTTTAGAACAGTATAGTAAATCACCAAAAGTAATAGATTTCTGTTTTTGAAACCCAGAAACAATGAATCAATTATTATTATATCTTGGTGCTATTAACTTTTCTATACAATATCTTCTCACTTTATATAATTTATCACTATTTTTTCGATCATTGCATGTGATCACCTGGACTAGGTTTTGTCTTAGATTCCTCATATAAAAAACTATAATAAATATTCTTATCAATAATTCTAGTGATAACATTTTTTACATAATTTACTCCTGTTCAATTTTTATTGCAGTGTAGTATATTTTTTACCTTAATGTTTGATATACAGCCAACAAAATGATTTTAAATCATTTAGTTTGTTAAACTTTATAAATTAATCTTACATATATACATCTTCATTTTTGTAAGTACCTACTCAAATGTGATGAAATCTGGTTCATATCTTAGGCCGTATCATAGGCACAAATATGAACAAATGTAGCTTCATATTTATACATTTGTATGGATGTATTTATTTACATTTCCAAATTGAAAGACTAAAGCTTTCCCCATCACTTAGTTCACATAACATTTAGACTCACATTCTGAAGATGTCCCTTTTGCTAAAATCTTAAATATCTAGTGTGCATCTCGGTTGATCAAAGCATTATAATAGATTCATTAAAAAGTCAAATCAGTGGGTGCAGTATAGATATGAGGCACTTTTAATTAATATTTGAGATATAACGTGAATTTTGGTTGCTTATAAAAAGATATATAATAACCACACCTTAGCCTTCTAACTATATTAAAAAAGTTCAGAACTGTTCATAATAAATAGAAGTGTCCATAACTATTGCCCACCCAGTACATGAAGAATCCTTTACAATTATTATTTTTTCAAAATATCAGCCCTTAACATCGCCAACTGCTTGGACATCTTGCTAGAGGAACAGACTTTATAGCCACTACACTTTTCTAAGGCAGTTTGGACAGTTCTACATATTAGTAGTCTCAATGAGCGGGTTTCCTCGCTATGTTTCCTTCATAAGTTTGGCAATTATAAGAGTATGAACAATGCACATATTAGGTCAGAAAAAATAGTATAAGTAGAGCATGCATGAAATTAATGAATGAAATGTGTTTATTGTTCACCATAAACTTAAACCTAAACAATTATAATCATTCTTGTTGGCCAGGATTTGAACCTATATAATTTTAATGAAATATGAGTCTGATGGCCACTAAATTACTCTGGCTTTTTAGACTAATACATTGTTTTTTGAAGATTAAACAATTAAATTACACCACAAAATGCAACAA
Source organism: Dendrolimus houi (assembly GCA_039645545.1). NCBI lineage: Eukaryota > Metazoa > Arthropoda > Insecta > Lepidoptera > Lasiocampidae > Dendrolimus > Dendrolimus houi. Next base: position 8,603,414 of record CM077127.1, on the reverse strand, counting down.
TTAGTTTGCAGATAAGGTGACAAAACATCACATTTGTTTACCCGGCCCACTAAGTATTGCGTTAGGTCATCATCGCTTATTATATCGATGAGGCGCACGGGCGGCGTGACCTCAACACGACTCTCACATTTTATTGGATTACAGAGGAGATTCAACGAAAATATACGACCTTGAGAATTTGAAGCGAAACCTGTTCCTAACTACTTATTATCTTTCATTAAGCGGATCTGATTGACCCCTTACTACGCATAGATGGCGTTGTTTCTCTATGTCTAGTAGGGCTGTCTTAAGTATACTAGGCGCCGCGCCGGGGTGCCAAATTCTAACAAATCACCGAAAATAAAATTAGCATTTAATATCTGTTTTATTTCAAGTTTCCATTTTGGCAAAAACGGAACCATTCGTCATGTCCGTCCGTCTATATTTGTTTGTCACAGTCATTGTTGTGAGAAACTACTGGGTTTGTACAGTATGGATGGGATCTGGCAGGAAGATGTAGGCTATATGATGCTACACATTAATTAAGAATTATTTTTTCAAATGTATACCTATACATAGTCGTGTGGGGTGCCGTTAATTACTTTTTTAATTAAGTTAACCGACTTGCGCTCTGTGGGTCTGAATGCACGGGCGCCGCGCACCTCAGCACCCCCGGATAAAAACGGTTCTGATGTCTGACATCTATTATACTCTGCTCTTGCAGAGGTGGGACTTCCTACTGAATCAGCTCCGTATGATAGTCAACGTTATTAATTGCCAGTCCATTGGCGCGTATGTCCCGTGTTCTTAAAACGGCCGCATCATAATCGTAATATAAATCAGACGTGTCTTGATATACCGATAGCCGCAAGGTGATGCATAGTGAAGTGAAACTTCTATATAGACGCATTAGGATTTTTTCTGTCACAAAAAAGCGTTACGGCCGCGTGGAGGGGGGTAGAAGGTATATCTCGTGGTGAGAGGCGGCATAATTTTAGAGTAGACTATGGACTATGCATGTATATTTGGTTCCGGATCGAATTCAGTTTGTTTGTTTGATAAAATAAAATATGTTTAAATAAAAGATGCATTAATTAAAATTTACCCAACCTAATCAAATCATAATTTGCAGTAAACCTACGAAAAGTCGAAATGTGTGCTGGGTGGGACACATGGTAGAAGTGAAACTTCAACGGACAAGTGTAAAAACGAATGGGAATACATAAGTGGAAAAAAGAAACGCAACCAAATTTTAACTTGAAGTTTTACGGGCAGAATGTTAATGTACTTGTCGAATTTGAAAACCTTTTCCACTTGTTCGTTGAAATTTCACTTCTACTATGTCTCCCAGCACAAATTTCCATTTTTCGCAGGATTTTATAGTAGTGTTAGTTTCACACTTGGCAGATTCGTGTTATATTTAAATCTGAGTGGTTACATTTAATTTACAGTGGTACATTTGGTTAATTTACAGTGAATAAATACAAATTTGTAATATGTATTAAGTATAGCAATTAAACATAATAATTTAACTTATAAACCATGGTAGTCCAAATCCGACGTATAAATTACTTACTACAACGTATTTATTAAGAAGCTGAAATTGAAATGGAACCCCTTAATGCAGGCGGCTCCAATAAACGTGTTTGATTTGAATTAATTAATTATACAATTTTCGGAAGGAATGAACCGGTTATTAAACGCTCGTAAAATACTGTACAATTTTTTTTATCGAGGAAATATAAGCGTTGCAAATAAAAGTGAGTATTGTTCGTTTGGTTTGTTGTTTTTTTGTGTGTATTTAAATAATGCCGAGTTTCACTTGAAACTGTGTCCGATTGCCGATTTGCGTTGGCCGCGTATCGACGATTGTCGTGGCATCGGCAGCAACAATCACATTTTCACTTCCATTCGCATGAATAAGCCGATTTAAATATCTGCACGCACGCCCAATGTAACAGTTTATTTACCACAAAGGGTCGTATAGGTTCAGTGGCTTAAGTATGCACTTCTCATTCCAATAACGTGAGTTCGAATCCAGGTTCAAAATACGGACGATTTAGATAGCTTGTTGTGGTAGAACCGTGCTGGAATCTTGATTATAGTTCTTAGAGCTGGCCCGCGCGGTGTGATACCACGCTCACACAGAATGTCGCCGTAAAACGGGTAGCTTTGAGCCAACCGTGTTACGTATGATGTGTGAGAGTTCTGATGGCCCTTTCCCCTCATTCCATCTCCCAATTCCATTCCCCTTATCTTACCGATTTTATTTCATCTCTATTATCTTATCGCCTTATCCTATTCCTCCTATCCCATGCTAAAGGCTGGCAACGCGTTGGCTTCATTCCTGGTGTTGCAAACGTCTACAGGCGACGGTAACCGCCTTCCATTAGCTGGGCCTTCTGCCTGTTTGCCAGCATCGCAACATAAAATAAAGCTTTTCTGGGATAGTGTGAGAACGTCGTCGTTCGCCGACCGCTGTCCACTGCTGGACATAGGCCTCCCCAAGTTTACGCCCCCTATCATGTGGCCCAATTTTTCTATTACTATCTCGTCAAAATCGTCGGACAATATCGTCTCAATCGTAGTTTTGCCTGATTTTGGTATTCTACTAATTCCAACGGCGGGCTCCTGGCACGCCAACTCTATTTTCATAAATATTTGTAACCGAAAACTCGCGAAATAAATGTTTAAAATTTTTGGTAGCTTGTCAATATTTATTTCGACTAAAGCCATTTCTGTTAATGGTAATACGATTTTTTTTTTAATTATTCTACCGCGATATCGATAAGATATTGTGGATTTAGTATAATATATTGAAAGAGTAAAATCGGGCCCCAGGTAAACTATTTTCCGAGCTCAGCTTCAAAATTTCTGCGTATGATATTATAATTTATTGGACATTAAACGTGAAAAAGATTGGTTATTATAAAATATCTTTACCAAAGAGTCTAGTAGACTTTTTTTTGAGGCAGAAGGAAATACGTGTCATACACTACCGGGTCCTTTACTGGGATTAGACCAAAGCAATGAGAGTTATCCACTGAAGGTAGCGCAGATAACAAAGTCAATTGCCGGCTTGTGTGCAGACTCAGGAAGGTACCCCTATTAAAGAGGTAACCCATGGGCTAATACTCCACTAAAACCCCCTTCCTCCCATGTGCCCCGCGCTCATGGTAGGGAAAGCGTGAGACTTAGAACGTAATTACGCCTACGCTGATCCTGCGCATCAGTGCTTGAAAATGCCCTGGGAGAGGCAAACTCACTTCATCAACAGGAGTTTGATCCTCCGCTCCCCAGATGCTGAAGGACCCAAAGAGTCTAGTAGACTTCTGCAACGCGGGGGTACGTAAAATGTCAATTAACTTATGGACCAATTAAAATTTAATATGAAATATACAATAGAGAAATTGGCTTTTACATAACAATGATCGTAAACAATGCTCACAAGTTATTACATTTATTTATAAGTAAGTCATTACGTAACGCGAATTAGAGTTAAATAGTTAAACGAGAAAGTCAACCGTGGCTATTTAAGTTTAATAAACCATTATCGGACTCCGAGTGTGACAGATACGCAATATAAACAGTTCTTGACCTTGGTCTTAATCTTAACTAAGCAAACGTTTTTATAAAATTCATACAAAACAAGATAATCGAATTTTCGCAATAGGGAAGTTAGAGTAAACGAACGAAATTACTAAAACTTACATAAATAAAACTGATGCACGATTATGCAAATAAGACTTATATAACTATTACTAATTGTTTATTAATGTTAAGGTCAGCAAGTATAAAATTTCAATGTTAAAATTGCAAGATGGGAATATTATCAATCTTATTCAACAGACATACTTAGATAACACACCTGACATTTTTCTCGTCTTTTGTTTTTAAATATGGCATCGAGCAATATTTGGATCTATCAAGTATTCATTAATATTTCTTCTAGAATAATCTTAAAGCAAAAACGCGCCAAACAAGGGCTGGCCGCACATTAATTTCTGTGGCAACCCAGAAAAGTATAATTTCACTAATAAGTTAACACTCCACTAAATGCACAATTTTTGCTTGAAAACAAGCATTGTCTGTTTTACACAAAATCTATACGTTTTTGAAATATTTTTAGCCTACTTCAAAAAGGAGGAGGTTCTCAATTCGTCTGTATGTTTTTTTATGTTCTTTATTTGTTTGCTCCGTCAATTGCGGCCCGATTTTCAATTTTTTTCTATTAATTGAAAGGTATACCGAATTGGTCCCTTAGTCACCGTGTCAGGATCTGAGGAGTACATCCCAGGGAAATCGAGAGTAACCCACCCTTATTAAAGAACGCCGAGCGCCTGCTTACATTCTTCGAAAAAAAACTTGTATAAGCGTAAAAAGTAGTGTTGTTTTTATGAATTACTAGAATTCATAAAAACAAGACCACTTTTCCGCCATGAATGTGACATTCTCATTATAGTCAACGCATTATGAACTGAGGCTTCGGGTCATAAATTATATTTATCAGTCTGTCTCGCTCACACTTACAGGCCTTATGGTGAGGTGTATTGATGTGCGTAAGAATTGTAGAGGTGCATATCGATAACGGGATAGGTACGATCGATATACTAAATTATGTTAAGTTATAGGAATAATTTTTCGCGAAAACAAAAGTTTTTAATTTGTAAGATAAATGTTTGTTTCGACGTAATCATAGAGAAACTCTATAGATCGTAATGTGGCCCTGAAAAGGGCCGTTTTTATGTTTTCTAGGGATATTTCTTAGTTCTTCAAAAATCCTCAGCAATACAATCAATAAAAATATTATATTTATAGAAAAACAACAACCCTTACTCGTAACGACCAATCAGGAGTCAGAGTGCTAATGAAGGTCACGATGACGCATCGACCCCGCGTGCGCGCGTAGCTAAGCATCGATAACGGGTTGCATTGCGTGCATATTCTTACTATCAGTGACATTTATTGCCCAACGACTCTGTTTAAAATGCGTCGACTATACTATTTTTAAAGCCGTCTATCCGTTCTCGTATAACGATAAAAAATATAAACAGTATATGAACCAGTTTATTAATAAGCGAGCGTTCAATGTTTATTGTTTTTGCGATAGCCCACAATGCTAGTCATTGATAAAAAAAAAATACTTCTGTTATGTAGCTGCCAGTACCGGTTCTTGATCTTACCAACTGTTTCAGTAATTGCAGTACCTTTAAAAACACCGTTAATTTTGCTTAAGCAGTAGCAAATGATAACGATCACATGGTCACACTCACTTTTTATGAACGTTATTTATTTTATTATTCAATTAGAATGGAGTTTATAAGCATTTGAGATGATTTCAGTACTCGTTGGTATTTGAATATTCGAATTCATACTCCGACTACTTTAGTATACTATCTTGAGCGCTAAAAGCACTTATTAATCGATGGTTGGAGAAAGAAAAAAAGAAATGGTATCAGTGGATATCCGTAAGTCGTTGCGAGTCTCGCACTACGCTTACCACCAGATATGTGCTATGCAACGTTGCTATGGCTGCGTTTGATATCCACCAATCATATTCATTGTACACATAGCAGTGGTGGAAACTGATTCAACTAAGCTACGTATTTAAAATGGAAGGATGCGAGCTATTGATGAGTGCCTTCCCTATTGTCGATACGTCGCATATTGGGCTGCGCATTTTCCTCGCACAGCTACCTTGCAGCGGGGCATTTTCATTGCACATCTTACTCGCTCCGCTACATAGCTTAGCATCAGTGGAAATGGTCACTTAGTTTCGGAGCTCAGCTTTTACTTTTTCGCAGCATATCTCTCTCTGGTGGCAAGACACCCTTAATCGATGGTCCTGTAATATATATAACATAAAATATTTACAATATATATTTTTACTTTCCATAACGTGAACAAATGTACTGATGTACTTTATATTCTGTTAAAAATTATATAGGTTTAGCAACACACGGATTGGAAATTTACGCGAGCATAGCTGATAGAATCGATTTTTATGAAAATTTGAGTTTGTGTACTAGTAAGAAAAGGAAATGACCAAAGAATATTTTCTATACTCAAATACATAGGACGGTTTATGCAACCACGACATGAGCCACGAGCAAATTCTAGTAAATTGATATCTTATTAAAAATGAAACCTACATACGTCTCAATAGTAATGATTGAACTGTAAGCAATTTCTTATGTTAAACATGTCAAGGATAGTTTCATCACACCAATACATAGAACTTTATATAGTACCAGCGTGAGTTTAAAATAGCTTTTTCGTGTTTCGTTTGGAGGATTCAATTCGTCTTCCATTGTTCTTGCAATTCACTTTCTCCAGTGCGTGACGTGTTACTGACTGATGAATCAGCTAAGGCTTGACGTAGACTGTCGCTTATGATCAGTCCAATAGTGATCAAATTAACGAAAAAATACTAAATAATTAAAATGAACAACTTGGCGGTAAACTAAATAAAACTAATACTTATTTGTATTATTAACAATACTTATATTCATTGTCACTTGACATCTTTGTCTTCCATGATCACGGCTACTGAAAATTGGCCGAAACGTCGTAATAATAAAAATCAAATAAATTACCGCGCTTAAAACCGTTAAAACGTAGTTTTATTATGTATACTAGTCGCGAAAACTTAAGAAAATAATACTTTACGTATTTTTGTAAGAAGATATCAAATGCGTGTACTAAATATACATGTATAATATTAGTTCATAAATATCCAACTTCTAGATTTCCCTCACTCTAACCCGTCCTTTTCAGAGAAAATCCACGTCATTGGAATTAGATTAGTCTAAAGTCTGTAACTAAGTCTGTGTAATGTTTTCTCGCTAACAGTACTGTGTCGAATTAGGTAAAATTCGTTTTAGCCTGTTTTGTAGGAAGTTAAATAAATGACCGTACTATATACCTGATGGTAATTGCCCATCGATGCTCAAGAATCAACTGAGAATTCAAACCGCTAATTAACAGACTTCTTACAGACTTTTGAGACATCGAGAAATGACAAGGGCTTCGGGAAACTGAATCCAGTGTGTAGGTCTATTACTCCGAAGTAGCTCGACCATTGTTTTCACACCTGTTCCCAACTTAAAATTATACATATACTGATAGTTAATAATTAAATAGTTAACCAATGCCATACTATTTTATTGGCGGCCTATGTGGTCCAGCGTTAGCTCACTTAGTTCACTGTAACGCAGAGTACCTGGGATTCCCGGTAGGATGGGTAACTGACGAAATTTCCGTTATTTCCTCTGGGGCATCAGCTTTAGGCTACTCCAGAGACTACCGTTCTATATTGCCTTATTTTAGGAAATGCACAGTTAAAATGATGCTGTTTGTATTTCTTTGTAAGGAACAAACACAGCTTTGAGAATTAACCAATTATTGTGAGGTTTGTTGTTTTTTGCTATATGTATACTTTCGATAAGGGAAATGAGTATAGAATACTTTATGTCCCAGAAAATGCGATATTTACCGCTGGATAAGATCAAAATTGAGGGATCCTAAGTTTATTCGAGCAAATCCGGGTGCAGAGAGCTTTATTTTTAAATAAATTTAAAGTTAAAATACTCAGTCCCCAGTATCATGGTTTAAAAAAAAGTGTTTCAATAAAATGTGTTGAGAAATGTCGAGTATTATCTCTTATCGCATCGTTTCATCAGAAGTGTAGAGTATCGTGTATTTTCGTCGTTATTATCTTAGACACGTTCCGAACATAACATTTGATCTCGATTATGTGCAATAAATTCGCAACATAGTAGTTTCCCGTCTCCTAAATTTCGAATCCATAACATAAATCCACGTAGTGAATTATAAAATATTATTCTACTTTCCAAGTTGTCAATTTCATATTATTTCTAAATTATTAACAAACACTCTACGTGCCATAACAATCGTTACAAAAAATATTTTTATGTATATAATACTCGAAAGTGATTAGGAAACGTGTTTTGAACAAATCTATTTAAGTATTTTAGAAATTTGAAGGCTAAATATACATAAGTTTATAGTACAAAGCTTAATTAATATTATCACTTGTTTTTTGAAGGCAAAATTAATCATGTTGTTTAAAAGGCGTGTAGATAACTCAGAGGGGTAATAGCGCAAAAAGATATAATATTCTGTAGAAAATTGCGTTCTTGTGAATTACACTAATACTGGTACGTCGATATATTTAGGTAGATTAATGCAGGCTTCCTATCTATTCATGTATGTTCTAGCTGATTAAAATTTGACAAACTCCATACGAGTAATGACAATTTTCTACTAATGCCAAGGTAAAAGAATCTATGGTAAGATATAAATAACTCACCGCGTAGTTATAACAGAGCACAAAAATAAGTATTTAATGTTTTTGAAATATAATAAGCGTTTCGATTATCTGTAGATGTTTAATATGGCAAATTGAATTTATCTGTTTTTATTTCATTTAGGGTAAATTGACAGGGTACCTACCATTGTTGGTACCTACCCTGTCAATTTATTCAAAATACATATTAAGAAATCTTCATATTTTTATTTTTTAGCCTTACAATAATATTATTGTTATTATTGTATTGCTATAAAATAAAAACGATATGAAGATTTTTTAATGTTTTGAATAAATTAATAGGGTCCCAATTATTGAGGGGGTTGCCAACAATGGTATAATTTACTCTATATCGTAAATATTCCAAGTGCCTTTGAATTTTACTGTATTCATCCCAAAGGAATCACGTAAAATTTCCTATATATGGATCTCTTCCAACATCAGCTTAATTGATAACTGAACTGTCGAGATATCAAGTTTCTTAGGAGAGTCGCTGAAGCTTAAGTTATTCGGTTGATAATCAACCGAAATTCCAAAAACTAAGCCGTCCGGCAATGGTAGTTTATTCAACAGCCGGCTAAAAAAACTGCTTTTGGCTTTTTGGTTAACGGGTGCATGACTCGCCAACGGTAAACTTATCAGTTGACGGGTTTGGTTTTATTCGACAACAATTACCCAATTGGCGAAGTGGTTGTCAACTTAGCCATGGCCACTTTTTGACAAATCTCTAATTAGCTCCATCCATCTCTACCGCTAGCAGTGGTTTCTTAAATAATTTTCGATATAAAGAATAAAGGATTTGTGTAGAAAATTCGAGCAACCTTTCTAAGCTCCGTTTACATTTTCTAAGTAATAATTTTCGTGATGTCGTATCAATCAATTCACTTGACCGAAGTGACGTTGCAGTGTTAGTCTGCTGTTTGTGTTATTGTGCCATCGCAAAGTGCGTGGTTAAAATACATTTCATTCTATTGTAAAAGTTTACTCCATAATTGGTCAATCGAGTAACAGATTGGATATATTGTTTTACAATCTATCTAATAAATTGAAAATCTGTCCGTGTTAAATTTTGCCTCCCAGTTGAACTTTAATTACCCTGCGATTAATCCAGCGATAGAGGTTTATATCATAAAAAATTTCGACAATTTTTTTTGTCATTCATCTTAGACTTTAACCAAGATGTGGAAAATAAACCACCGTTTTTATTTTTACATCATGTTCAGTCTCCAACTACGTTCAGCATCTTATAATATGAGACCATTAACACGGTATATCATCCGTCACAACGTCTAGCCAGTATTACTTTATAGCATATTTCATAGGTCAGTCTTATGCGAAGACAACATAGCCGGTGAACTCATATCACCCTCTTAATAATATGTCTGAAGGAAACTACGTAGGCCATCCGTATATATTTTTTTCACGTGTTCTTATGACGAAGTTGTTTTTTAACACAACACTCTCATCAGATTGCTTATAATAAGGTTGTATTTTAATCTTAATACTATTTTGAATGTGATCATTTTAGGACTATCTGTTTTAATAAAGTTATGACAATAAAAAAAGCTTCATATATTCTGTAATTCTATTGAAAGGTAAAGAACTGAAACAGAATATAAACGTCCCACGACTCTTTCCTTCCCCATTTCGGAAACAGACATCATATTTTTCACGCTTGTCCAAAGCAGATTGGCGGATTTCACGCATCGATAATTTTTGCCAAGATGTTTTCTTAACTGTGAGTGAATACCTACGCGGTAATTGTACACATTATGCGTATTAGGCTAGGAAAACTGCCTAAGCAGTGTATATTCTACTGATAGGATTTAAACCTACATCACGGAATCTAGAAATTGCTGCCTTATTTACAACTGGGGCTCTTTAAACGTTGTAAGTAACCCAAAATACACTAGCTCCAATTATTCGGAATAAACATAACTACCCAAATTCTACCCGATTCAGCGGGCAATTAATTAATTTAACAACAATTCAATTGAATTGTATAATTTAATTAACAAGTCAATGACAGATTCGATTATGCATTAAAATGAATGTATGTATTGACTAACATTCGAGCCTCGAGCATTTAGTATTAAATTGAAAATGTACTGAATCCTACTCCAAGTTGCTGGCCTTGATCGCTAACATTCTATTTATTGTTGTCGCAAAACGTTTACCAATGGCTTTTCATAAATGTCAATGTTATTTAACAGTACTCTGCTCTTTTGTCTGTTTATTAATTCAGATTGTTATTTTAAATTAACTGTTATCCGCAAATTACTTGTTATTTAATTGAATTGTTCATAAGTATCAAATGGCTTTATGTAACTAAATTATGTACGTATACAATTTAATACAATGTCCAATATATAAAGTTTACAGTTACAAAGATTTTAATTATTAATATTTTGACCGGTTAGTTCTGCTCCGTCTTCAAGTTTATTAGCTTTCGGGCTTGAAATGATAATACGATGATATTAAAATGTATTTTCGAATCCACGACAGTCTTAGAGTTGCATAACATTTCAATGGGGTAGTTGACAACCATATCACCTGAGACGCTTTTATTGTTTTACGAAACCTCACAGCTCCTTGATTTTGTATGAGATTATCCGATGAGACGTCATTATCGTAATGAGGCTTGTTAATTAAACGTCTATCAATTATAATAAAATATTTTTATCATGATAATTTTTATTTTATTTATTTACTACCTATGCCCGCGACTTCGCCCGCGTGGATTTTTTTCGCGGAACTCTAAAAAGATAAGTAGCCTAAGTTACTCCTTATAACATCAGCTATCTGCCAGTGAGAGTCCCGTCAAAATCGGTCCATCTGTTTCAGAGATTAGCCGGAACATTCTGACAGACAAAATTTAAAAATTGATTTATTGATATACGTACCATATATTCATATACATTTAATAAAAAGCTGTTATTTTGAAATTACAAACAGATACTTCAATTTTATTTACCTGTATAGATTTGCCTGTCCCTGATGAACGAGTTATATCAGGATTTATATACTTTTTATTGTTTTGTTTCTCCATTATTTTCACAGGACTTTTATCCTGATAGTTTAAAAAAATAAAATAGTACGTCATGTCTTTATTATAACTATAATAATATTTTTCTTTACTTTTGTGTGTCTGTCTCATTGAATATGCACTGTTTGCTAGAACTCTATTAATTCATCAAAAGTCATTCTGTAACATACTTCTGTATAAAACTTTTAAAAAAACGAGAACTTGAGATATAAATAGAATAAGAAATATAAAGAAAAACAATTTTTAGCTGGACGTGTTGCTGGGGAGTTTCTTGCCCCTTCTTCTCCTTAACAGCAATAACACGTTGCGAAGCGGTGTACATAGACTGGGAAGTAAAATTAAATTTTAACCTATATGTATGACCTTCAAAAAGTGTTCTCCAGTGGAACTAATTTTGAAAAAAAACTTTTAAATTTGAATTTGTAAACTTTGGGTTATCATATACCCAATATCTGCAAGATTATCATCTTAATTCAGTTTCCTTATATTCTAGAATACGAGCTTTAGATCCACATTTTCTGCAAATCATTTGGCTATCGACTATCAATCCTTTGACGGGGGTTACTGATTCACTCCCATTTTATATCAGTCCATTAATCTATACTAGCATTCTATAACTATCTGACTATCTTTCTGAGAAGCTAGTAAAGCGTATCTGTGGTTCTTCCAGTCTTTGACAGCACATCCCGTTGGAATTCTTAAATTTCTCAGAATAAATTTAACCTATTTGATATTCATCTTAGATACTTAGGGAACATCTCTTCCAGATTTTATGAAAATTGTTTTAAGGAAGTGCAAAAGTAACAAATTGATAAGTAGTTGTAATAGTTATCTAATTTGTTACTTAGTTTGCCAATTGACATTCCATCACAGAAATTGATCCTTATATGCTACTCTATCTACCGGTGTAATAATATACGTGCTATTTTTTTCAAAATCAGATATTCGGTTCTTAACTAGAGTAATTAATTTTTCAAAGTTTAATGATATTTTTTAATGATCTTTTGCCATATTTAAAAATTCACTTAGGAATCATTATGTTAGTCTTACGCAATAATGTATGTGCTAGTTTACAATACTTTAGACTGTAATCTGCTGTCTATGTATATAATTTTTATTTTATTTTCTTTTTCTTTGTTTCATAATAATTATAGATAATTTAAGAATTTCCTTTGAGTCAAGTTGCCTGGAAGAGATCGCTTTTAGCGATAAGGCCGCCTTTTGTTTTACCAAGTAACTATTGTCTTGTTGTGTTGTCTATGTCTATGATACTACCTTAGTTTTCGTCAAAATTAGCCTCGAGACTCCTTGAAATCTTTTTCGCTATTTCATATAGTTTAGGCCTAAGTCCTGCTGTAGACAGGGACTGGCTGAAGAAGTATAGAGTAGGATTTAGCCCTGAAGGCTCACTTGAAAAATTCACCTGTATCTATATATTTATCTATATATATAAAAATTCCCTGTCACAGTGTTTGACCGCGATGACCTCCGAAACTACTCAACTGATTTAGATGTATTTTTCATTTTGCTATTTTGCTGTATTTGTTCCAACTTAGGACATACGACAGGTAACATTTTAATTTATAATAAAAAAAAATGCTATTTTTTTTGAAACCGAAAGGTCGGTAAGTATGAGTTCTACTGTCAACTAAGTTACATCAGCATCAAATAGATGGCGCCATACTTTAAGTCCCACCCTTAATATGATTAATAGTATGCGAATCTTAGTCAATATAAATGTAATGGATATAAATAAAAATGAGTCGTATAAATGTATGTACGCGCATAACTTGAGAACGACTTTACCAATTTTGGTGACATTTTTTGTGTGTTTGAGTGCATCCCCGGATGGTTTGGAGCCGGTAGGAGGCACTAGAATCGAGTCCTAGATTTTTAATTTTTCAGGGCTGCTGGGACAACAATATATATATATATATATATATATCTACTATATATATATATATATATATATATATATATATATATATATATATATATATATATATATATTGGGTGTGTGTGTGTATGTGTATGTATGTAGATATAAAAATTAGAAGAAAAATAACAAATTTTCCTGTGTTATTCTTATGAGAAATCGAAAAGTATGATGCTGACATACTTACTATTAGTATTAAGGGCTCATATTTACAAGGACTATTTTGGCACCTAACAGAAACTTTTGAGCATGACTCCGAATTTTTTTTTCTTAGTCGTCTTAATATATAATAGGTTGGGGAAAAAGTCTTTTCGCATATAGTATGTATGAACTTGTAATAAGATCTCTTTGACTATACCATTTGTATCTGGCTGGTTTTGGTATCATTAAAAAGTTTTAATTTTAAAGAAGACAATTCCAAATTCAAATTAGGAAAATGTGTGATTTTCATTTGTTTTTCTTATTGTTAAAATGAGTGAATTTAATGAAGAAATTCGATACATTTTAAAATTTTACGACATAAAAGGTAAAAATGCAACAAAAGCCGCGAAAAAAATTTGTGATGTTTATGGACCTAATGCAGTATCTGTGAGAGTAGCGCAAATTTGGTTTAAGCGTTTTCAATCCGGAAATTTTGATATCAAAGATGCACGTCGCTCTAGTCGCCCTGTTACGGACAAAATTGATGCCATTTTTGAAAAAGTGGAGCAAGATCGGCGTATTAGTAGTTACGATGTAGCTGGAGAACTGGGAATTGACCACAAAACGGTTTTGGCGCATTTGAAAAAAGCTGGGTACACAAAAAAGCTCGATATTTGGGTGCCTCATGAGCTCACTGAAAGAAACCTAATGAACCGTGTACTCATTTGCGATTCTTTATTACGACGTAATGAAACCGAACAATTTTAAGCTGATAACTGGTTGATGAAAAGTGGATCACGTACGACAAGAACGTGCGAAAAAGATCGTGGTCAAAGGCCGATCAGGCTTCACAGACTGTGGCGAAACCCGGGTTAACTCTCAACAAGGTGATGCTGTGTGTATGGTGGGATTGAAAGGGCATTATTCATTGTGAGCTGTTACCGCCAGGCAGGACCAACGATTTTAAACTGTACTGCGAAAAACTGATGAGATTAAAGCAAAAAGTTGAGAGAAAGCGGCCGAAATTAATCAACAGAAGGGGTGTGGTTTTTCACCATCATAACGCTAGATCTCACACATCTTTAGCCACTCAGCAAAAATTACGAGTTTGGCTGGGAGGTGTTAATGCATCCGCCGTATAGTCCTGACCTTGCACCTTCAGATTTTCACCTGTTTCGGTCTCTGCAGAATTCCTTAGGCAGTGTCAGGTTAACATCACGAGAGGACTGCCAAAACCACTTGTCGCAGTTTTTTGATCAGAAGCCCCAAAATTTTTATAGCAATGGGATCACGTCCCTACCTACAAGATGCCAAAAAGTTATCCAACAAAATGGCAGCTACATACTTTAGTCAAATGTAAATAAACTTTATAAAAAAAACCTTTTGAATTTTTATATAAATTCGAAGAAACTTTTTCCCCAACCTAATATATATATATATATATATATATATATATATATATATATATATCTTTCGTCTCCTTGCACTCATTAATTATTTCTTGTGAAGGCTTCCTTCATAGATTGGCAGATAAGAACTATACACTGATAAATTATACACTATCACCACAAACTTGTCCTAGAAGTCTATCGGTTACTTACAAACTAATGACGAATTAATAAATACAGTTGATTGTTATGCACGGCCATAACCGCACAATTAGAGTTGCACGTTGTGATCACGCGCAGCATACAATAATACATTTGCTGACTTGCCTTGCACAGTTTATTGTTCCCATTACTGCCAACATATACATAATGTAATATAGAAAAACTTTTCTCCATGTTTGTGAATATAACAATTTTCATGTTTTATGTGTAAAATTTTTAGTAAAGAGCTCGGTTGAGGCGATGAATATCTATGCCTTGTCCTTTAGTTTCGAACCCTAATAAAGCATGTACTCAATAACTTTAAGACTTGCTATGTCTATCATCACAGGTGTATCACTAAACCTGTGATATAACTAAAAGTTATAAGAGAACAGTACATAAATAGAAATAACGCTACGAAATTTATAGAAAACACTTCTCTAAATATTAATTCGTAACTGGACTGTAAATATTGTAATAATAAAAGCTATACGTGAATAAATTAGACGAATTTAATATGGATAGAAAAAAAAATATTAGTAAAACACAAGAACATCGGTCATAAGCCTTATTATAATACTATTTCCATTTCTTTATTTTCTCGATGACAGTTCTAATTTGATAGTTGTAGTGTTGTGACCAAATAAGTAATGATATCGATCGCATATATTTATTATGTTTTGAACAGACAAATACAACAAAAACATTTAAATATATTTTTCAAGCTGGTAACACTCAATGGACCACCGCCATGTTGTTTGTTTTAATCTGTCACTCGCAACAAGACGGTCGTGCTATATAGTCACTACATTTCTGTTCGCTGAGTTTTTTCACATTGTCCATACGTTACGTTGTGTATTTTGTGTTCCTCCGTATTGATTGCTGCCCAGCTGTCAAATATAAAAATACCTGAAGGTTCTGTTCTGAAAAGGCAGGCGAGAGAACTGGTGATCAAGGTTCGTAATTACTTTGAAGCAGAGTATCAAAATGGTGGCCCGCTATTACCACTGTTGCAAGTGCGAGAGCGTGTTGCGGCCGCATTAAGAATTAATGGACCTACTGTTTCAAAAATTACTACCGAAGCTTACGGTACAAGCGGCATGCAGGAAAATAAACTTCGTACGCCGAAGAAAAAACGCCAACCACGTCGTGTGACATCGGTTGACAACTTCGATGCTGACGCTATTCGCCGTCATATATATGACGAAGAAACAACAAGTTTTCTAAGTGTTGGAATTTCTTTGCACTATTACTTGTGCAAAGAAATTCCAACACTTAAAAAACTTGTTGTTTCTTTACGTGAATATAGTTTGTTCCATGTCCAAAAATCATCATTAAGCTTGGTTTTGAAAGAAATAGAATTTTCTTATAAAAATCGGACAAACGTAAAATATTGATGGAGCGTCACGACGTTGCTATGGCTCGCTGCGAATTTTTGAGCGAAACCAAAAAGATATCAGTTATTGGTCAAATGTTACTTTCACTAACGAGACTTGGTTAAATGTAAACCACACAGTATCTAAGAACTGGACTGACGACACCGCCGCTTCCACTAGTTCAATGCCAATGGGAAAAGCTGAACGCCTTATCATATGCCATGCAGGGTCTACGAAAGGATTCATGTCAGATGTTTTACTGACCTTTAAATCCAAGAAAACAGTGGACTACCACGAAGAAATGAACGCGGAGATTTACGAAGGATGGTTTAAAGAAATGGTGCAATCTCTGGAAGAACCGTCGATAATAATAATTATTATGGACAACGCTACATATCATTCCAGACAAATTGATAAAATGCAGACGCAGGCCAATAAAAAACAAGAGATAATTGACTGGGTCCAACGTCATGGCGAAAATGTTGATAATACTTTATTAAAAGTACAATTAGTGAATATTTTAAAATCGAAAAAAAGCCTCCCTAAAAGATATATTACCGACGAAATAGCTGCCGAATGTGGTCATATTGGGTTCTTCGACTTCCGCCGTATCATTGCCAGTACAATGCTATAGAACTAATATGGGCACAAATCAAAGGACACGCCGCTCGAAACAATACCCATCCCCCTTTTACGGCAAACAAGATGTTAGATTTATTAAAAAATGCATGTGCGGAAGTAACCGCCGAACACTGGGAAAAAATTGTGAGAAGAACCCAAAACATTATAGCGTTGGATTGGGAAATTCATGTGGTATTCGATAATATAGAAGTACAGGAACTTATAATAAATGTCGGTGGGAGCTCATCGAGTGACAGTGACGATTCATCAGATTTTGATTGAAATAAATAAATAAAGAATCAACATAATATAATTACATCTTGTAATGAAATTTAATATTAGTTAATAAATTTGTACAAAATTATCCGGCAATAGTGTCTTACACTTTGTAAAAAAATATCGAGTCTGTTATCGTGTTACGTTTATCGATAGCTCCATCCCTATCAGTTTCTCCGGCTCTGCTATGACCTTGTACGTGCGTAAGCGTCATATTTTAATCAAATAATGTATACATAATGTAAAAAAGGCGCTCGTTCAAGTTTCCACAGGAGCTATCATCGAGAAAATAAAGAAATGGAAATAGTATAATCAACCACATTAAAAAGTATTTGTTGGAGATTTCAACATAATTATTTTCTTTAAATACCTAAATTTCTTTTACTTTTTTACATGTTAGCGTTTACGATGATGAATGCTATTATTTTTCTAAAATACCTTAAACAAAAGTTGGTTTGAACAATAACTAACTGTTGATTAGTTTTTGAAATATGGGGTGAAATTTTCGACTAAAAGATTTTTTATAGTTCCGTGGTGTAATGACGAAAACAGACGATGTTTGACTCCTCTATGATGAATTTCATAGAGGAGTCAAACATCGTCTGTTTTCGTAGTTTGCAGAATGCCAAGCACTTACCCAATTTAGTTATTATTAATCATCATGTCTGTCCGTGGCGACGTAACAACTTTCATAATGTGTTGTACCCTGTAATCAGCAATTCTATTGTGTCTTTATTTTTATACTTAAAAATTAATCAATGATAAGGCAGTTTTAACCAAACACGACAGGCACAATAGCCTCGTGACAGTGACACCAATTAACTCAACATTGCCTAACAAGTTCTTATAGTGAATAATGTACATTAGAAAACCCAATGTGGAGAATCATTTCTCTTATTCACTGCGGTATTATTCGGAATCAAACATATTACGCGAATTAACACCGAATTAAGTTCTAGTTCTACACTAGCTATAATTGTATGTATTGGTGTTAATATACGAATATACGATTAAATTAATAATAAACAACGCTTTGTTTGAAATATGTAATATTATCACCAATAACATTGTTTCGAATCCTTGCATAGAAGTTTTTCTAACCTAATACTACATAATTTTAACAATAGATATACACCTATTGTTAAAATTAGTGTCTGCTAACGGTGAAATATAACGCCGTGAGGAAGTCTGCTCATTATGGATACTGGCCAATTCGTCTTGTACGAGCGTAGCTGGTATTGTGTACCATCCGTTTTTCTACTCTGGTCTAAATAGTTTAAATTAAAAACTGAAAACGTCATCGAAGATTTAAAAGCAGGATCTACCCTGCCTTAGCTTGACGCTTACGTGATAATGGAACCAATCAAATGGCTATTACAAAAAATAAAATTACTACATAAAAAATAAAAATTGATACTGTAACACCGCAGCCAGACGAAACCGATTTACTAATCACAATAATAAAAGTTACGTTTTTTTGATTGAGGGCTTTTATATGAGTCGGCGGAGTTGCTCCAAGAGCGGCTATCAGTCATAAC
The DNA here is from genome assembly GCA_039645545.1 of Dendrolimus houi. Lineage (NCBI taxonomy): Eukaryota > Metazoa > Arthropoda > Insecta > Lepidoptera > Lasiocampidae > Dendrolimus > Dendrolimus houi. The sequence goes on along the minus strand of CM077127.1, from coordinate 8,584,583 downwards.
TGTAGATTAAAATATGTATACTTTCATTTAAACGATGTTCCGACGTCTTACGCTACGGCCGTGACTATATAAAATGCACTCTACGTTATCAGTGTAACAGAAAATGATGATAAACTTAAAATTATAAAGAAACGTGTCAAGTCGTGAATACGTGCATGTTGTTTATTTATTTATAAATTATCGTAACAGATCTCACAAATATTTGGAGATGCTCAATATTTTTCACAAATTGAACCAGATTTGTGAAGAGATCTCTGACTTGAGTATTATGGATTACCTCTCAGGGAGAACGCACAGAAAGTGCAATTCATTGCTATTTCTTTATATTATAGAAGTCTTCTTTATTCTTGCGGACGCTTTCCGCTATTTGAGGCCTGGGTGTAACTTTTTAAGTGTGCGGATGACAGACTGGCTACTCTAGCAAGCCTAATTCCTCCAGGAAATCTCCCAGTTTTTGGCGTCGCTGAAGGCCTCCCGAAGGTTATATATGGCATATTATAAACTAGTTCAATTACTCCGTTCTGTAGCATGCCACACCCCTGCATTCCATAGGACCATAGGTCGTTAGGCTGATTCTTTTGCGTTTACAAAAGTTACATTGATGCTTTGAATTTAATTACTAAGATATTGTAATAAAGATTCATCGACAAAAATAATTATTATTTGTTTCTTTTTCACGATTTTAGCTATCGGATTTACGTGAAATTTAGTAGATATATACTTTCGATAAGGGGTATCAATATAGGACGCTTTAATCACTAATTCTAAATTATAAGAGTAATTATACAAATGAAAAAACGAAATATCTCTGTAGAAGAAGTAAAATATTTTTTATGAGTTTTCCTTATTTCGCCACATGTTATTTCAGTTATAACAGCTAAAGTACCCTCATAAATATTCTTTGCTGTTTACATATAATAATCTTTAAGCAATATATCTTAAAAATAATACGGCAACAAGTATTATTAAATGCAACTTTATAGGCAGGTTACTAAAGTTCATCAACGAAAATCGTGACGTTGGCTGGTCTCAGCTATTCAAGGTTGTTTGCTGTTGCATTATTAATATCCGCTTGTGATATCATTCTTAGACCTACACAAAATTCAACAAGCATTAGCAGACAGGTATATAAAAAGCCACAATGTTAGTTTAATGGTTACATGTCCAATACAAGAAATTAGACAGCCGCAGAATGATGTGTTACATACTTTAAATGAATACCACACTTAACGAACCCACTTTCCCTTCTTCATTGTGAATATGCTCCATTAAGCACAATTAACTATAATATTTTAATGTCACCTTTCATTTTATATTTCTAAATCTTTTTTTATTAAAACTTTAATGTTTACGTCGCACGTGTAAATTTTTTATGAAACAGTTCTGCCCATTTTCCTATTATTTAAGTAAACTTTATGAAGTATTTATTTACTCTAATTAATCATTTCTCAGCTATGTCCCATGTATCTAAACATGTTTGAATATGATAGTATTGTTACATACCGTCAAAGATAGCCGCATAGCCTATTGTAAGCGCAGCTTATTGTCCTCCCGGATTAGGAAATCCTTTGTGTTTTGAATTTGTAACATGCTATTGTTTTTCTACTTGTTTTATAACCATCATTAGCGTCGAACTCATCCCTATTGTTATTGTTTTCGACTTTGTGGACGTTCGCAGGTGTGCAAATTAATATTTCTTAGAAACTCAGTGTGCGCCTCCAATTTCTTTGTACTGTGTAGTTAGTATAAGACGATGCCGGAACGGAGGGGCGGGGGCAGTCAAGCGCCGACTACGAGGCGAGTAAGACGTTTGTAGTACTCTCGATTAGCGATATAGACGACGGACTTTCCGCGTGTCGAATTACATCGAATCGTGCAGTGTGAACTGGTTGAATCCAGTTTTATTTGTATTTGTTTATACGTGTTTGTACAGTTCTAATAAATTCTATAGTAGTTCCAACGGCATTTTTAATTCGAGTCATGTAGCTCGTAACAGTATTAACTAACTTTTTTGTTACAAGTTTACCTACGTGTATAAATTAAAGTAACATTCAAGACCCTATCCTATCCAATTATGATGATGTTATTTATATCGATAATATATTATATAGAGGATTCAGTTGAGCTACAACTACGATACGGGCGTGACGTGTGTACTTTCGGAAATCTAATAGTGACGGACTTTGCGCGTTTTATTGAACTACGACCTTCTGCATTGTTTGGATTTGTTGTGTTCGGTTATATTTGTACCTGTGTTATACGTGTTTGTATGGTTTTAATAAACTATAATAATTCTAACGAAATTTTAATTCGAGTCCCGCTAACTCGTAAAAGTTCTTTCTCGGTTCGGAATCTACGTTACTTTTTCGGTATTTAAACTACATATTATGTACAAAATTACAGCAAAATCGATCCAGTACCACAGTAGTTCTTCCGTGAAAGCTTAACAGATAGGCAGACCGAGTTACTATCGCATTTTTTATAGATGATGAATTTTTATATCTATAAATTTGAGAAATTATTGGTCTCCCATACAAACGGTCAACTCGTTCTAGTTTTATTTTTACGATAAAAAGTAGTAACCTGTGTCAAGTCTCGTCTATCATCTGTAAACTAGAAAAATAATGAAGTTGACGAAAATGGCCAATCATAAAAAAATAAAACCTATCCTACTTACTGGGATAACCTTTAAACTAAATCTATCCTCATCCCATTATCCGGGATGAAAAGTATCCCTTATCCATGCTCGGGATTAAAATTACATATATACTGAATTTCAGCCAAAACGGTCGAATAATTTTTCCTTAAAAGCATAACAAACAGAGACAAATACATTTTTATCCCGAAAAATGGGATAGTTTTTCCATGAAAGCGTAACAGACAGACTGACAGTTACTTTCGCATTTATAATATTAATATTAGTAACTAATAAGAAGCAATTGATCTGATGGCCAATAAACTAATGTGTTATTATTACTATTTGCCTTTAATCTTAATCGTATCCGTAGTTAAATTATCTAAATTAGTTTTATCAATTACACCACACGGGGCATGGTTGGTCAAGGTATTTTAACTTGTGTAATTCAATTCCGCGTATACGTACATCCTGATGTTTCGCCGCGTAGTAGGTTTTGCCGGTGATCCGATATTCCTGTAACTTGAGTATGTTGAAATCATTACTGGAAAGTGTTTTGGTCTGTTGGAGTTCGCCGACGACGCGCTGGCACAGGTGTGGAAAACAGTGTTTTTGTCATATCGAGTTTAGGTGCGCGTTTTGTTAACGCTAATTGTTATTTTTTATTTAATTCATGAAATAAAGGCCCATAACTTTGTATATATATATATTTTACAGATTTACATATATACGCATTAAGACTATCGAACACTTACTTGATGTAATGATGTGGTATTTTAACCGTAATGTAGAAAGACTATTCCTTGGCATCGAATTCTGGCGCTAAGAAAATATTTTTTTCCGCCGGAAATAGGAAGGCAAAGGATTTAAAGTTAGTATTTACAAGGAATACTTAGTATACACCGATTCCGGCTACTACGTCCGCTGTGTTTTCTGAGTATTGGTGCTCTAGTTTTGGAGTCGTTCGTATGAACTATAAAGCTTGCTGTCACATAGCCTACTTTCCGTACAAGTTTTCTGGAATCGGTATCCCACTGAGACTATTCTTTTTTGGTATACTGTATGTTAAATTTTCGCGGGCAAAGGCGTTAGAAAGGTCTAGTGCTTAATATATCATATTTATTTTTATTATATTTTCTGAACGTGTCATATGCTATTAGCTTAAAAATATATGTACATATAATTATACTCCACAAGCCTCAGTAGTTATGCAAGTAACTTCTGACTGTCAGTTGCAGACAGTTATTGATAATCAAATCGAGTAATCTAGACATCTAAATGTAAATAAGAATAGTGAAAAACATAGCAAAATAAATAAAACATTTCACCTAGAATTAGCATATGCTGACGATAGAATACCTTGTAAACTAAATTATAATGTAAAATTAGATTTAAAACGGAAATATGTATTTTTTTTAGATTGTATCGTCAATATCGGTTAATTTGAATAACACCCGATTACATAAGCATAATAATATCGCAACGAATTATTAGATATACGTACATACATATAAAATATTTTACAATATATTTTAATTTTATTCAAAAGAACTACCGCTAAAATATCTTACTATCACTCTACTTTTAAAATACTATGATAAAAATAATATTGATTACTCTTTCACTAAATTACGACGCTTCAAAGTTCTGTAATATAATAAAAGGCATCTCATTTGATTTATCTGCTAACTCTTCTATGGTATAAACTTCAGATATATTTTTTTCATTAAAAGGAGTAGAATGCGGCACAATCTTTTCGGACCGCTTCCAAAGTAGTGTTCAGTTCAGTTCAAAAGTTAACAGAACTCTGTCATTGCAGCAAAAACTCGTGTTTACTCAATTTATTCCATCTTTCTATATACATATATATGTACGCATTACGCCTACATTTATGTGTTTTAAAGTAAATCGTCAATCTTTTTTTATTAAAAATTAATTTCGTTTCGCCGAATATAATATTGATAAACGTGATTTTTAACACAAACTTGTTCTGATTAGGGTTATTCGATTAAAAATTAAAATCCTAGTTAAAATTCCGGGGGGTTTTAATACATTTTAAATTAATTATTTTTATTTGCATAGGCTTTGTTGTTTTCATTTGCAAAGGTTAATGATTTACGTATATCACATTTTCTAGGAAAATAATGAGCAGTAGGAGTCGCGCAGCGACTGCTGGAGCCCACGAAAACCATTCGGTGTTCCTCTAATCAGCTTAGACGCCGGGAACGTCTGATACAGGCCCGACTCCTGCCGCAGATGGCGAAAAAGGTGTTGAAAGCGTCGCTATGCTCTCACCTCTTTCCTAAGACATAGTGGGGACTTAGGCAGCCATAAGTCTTCCCCAGTGACCCATTCCAGGAGGACTTGGTGTGCCCTAGTACCAGGAATACACCAATTGACGGTTTGCGTCTTGACGCAAATATTTTTGTTTCATTAATTATTTATTTAATATAATAGGTATATGTTTACGAGGATGACATCATCACTCAGTTACAAAACCTCTGAAAAAAAAATATAGATAATAACATATCTAAGTCGGGCCTCGTGGGGTCTTCCCAAGACGCGGAGGGACGCTAGTAGTAAATTGTCTGATATGGGACCGCTAGCATCTGTTTTAATTAGAAAGGACCAACTCACCGGGGGATGTTTTTATGGTCAATATATTGATTAATGGCCGGTTCTTATTATATCTTACCGAAATTTTGACATAAGTTCCGTACAAGTAATGTCAAAATTTAACCGATGGTAGGGCAAGCGAATGAATAGTAAGATAGAGGAAGAGGCCATAAATGGCGTTCACTTGTAGATTATTGACTTTAATACTAAATGTATGCATATGTGTATTTTTTACCTAAATTATAGATATTCTGTATAGCTTAAATAAAGAAGTAAACTTCCGCCCACATTCCGGACAAAAACATAATTAAAATAATTAATTACTAGACACAAACGGATTATTTCGAAGATATGGCAACCCTGGTTCTGTCGCATTTATACTTCCAACGAACCATAAACAATCGAAGCATGATAAAGTAGTAAAACCATTATAAATCGATCAAGTCGCTTAGTAATGCTATCTTTAATACCCGATTAGTCTTCGTTAGATAGTGTTCAACTGAATAATTATAATATCAATTATCGAATGGTTCATAAGATTTTCCATAGTCAGATTTCTTATTATTTAGTATTTAGTTAATTTATCGGATTTGAATATAAATTTTAATTAAATTTATTCGTTTGTAGTATCATTTATTACATTTGATGTGATTGTGGATATCATATGATTGACTTCTTTCACAGAAATTGTTTTTATAATAATAGATAGAGGAGGCGTAAATACCAAGACACGCTAACTACAATAAATTCGAAATCATAAACATAAATGTTTGGATAATCATAACCAATTATCATCAGCTTATAAATGCACTTTCACTGCTATGCACTGGACTTCTCATTTTATAGGAAAGGTCCGCACTTGTTCAAAAGTGTTTGCATGTTTCACTTATCCGTAATCCCGCTTTGCACGTTTTTTTAACAAACTTCTCTCTTGCTCTGAATAATTAATAATTGATAATAAGAAAAAAGTACATACATAAAGAAATTCAGTATTACTCAGAGTACCATTTATAGTGTGTTATACTTTCAACAGGACATAAATTAAGCCTGGCCGTGTAAGGAGCACGAAACGTACGTGCCTTCCGTTGTAAACTCGCCATATGACTCGGGGATTGTTTAGATTCCAATATATCGGTCATCGCTCCGTTATAATCTTGTAATGATGCAATTAATGCGTATCGTGTAGTACATTAATATATCCGTAAATAGAAATACGCGATGCAAAAAAACTATACTGCATACAAAAATTGAATCAGCGTAGTTTAGATGTTTTACGTAGATAGTGTCAAAACAGTTCAAGTTCTACATACGGAATGAAATGTTAATTTATGCCACTTTTTAAATGAATCGTTCTGTGATGGGAAACCGTAAAATTATGTGTGTTTGTGTATATGTATGTTAAGTATATATAACACTGTACCAGGATGTGCCATCGTCTCGGAAACCAGAGAAAGACACTTCAGTTTTGCGCATCTTCCACTATCACCCTCCAAGGATACTTAGAGTGACCAGCATACCGGCAATCAACTGCCTATTGAGGTCCTAATTATACATATTACTAGCTGATACCCGCCCTCTTCGCGTGCCGTAAAATCAGTTCTTAGCTGACCTCTACTTGGCGAAAGGAAGGTCCATACCAAATTTCAAGTCTATAGGTATTATAGTTCCTGAGATATCGTGATGAGTCACTATATACGTGGATTTCAATTATATATATATATATATATATATATATATATATATATATATATATATATATATATATATATATATTATAAATTTTTAGAATTTATATTTTACATCAAATTTTTTTCAGTACCTACAGCTAAAATTATTTTAAAGGTTTACACGAACTTCTACATTACTTAACGGGAGGGATAAGAAACAAATATTTACATACAGAAGTTAAATAATATATACTTAAATGTCAAACATAAGTGGCATAAGAGCAAATACACAAACACTGTATATACTTACGAGTATGTGTCACGCAAGGCGCCGTCAGTGTGTCACTTAATAGTATATTCTGGCAAAGTGCGTGAGAACTTATCATAAATGAAATATTTCGTAATAGGAAAGTTTAGCTAGGTCCGAACGGCTAGTTAGGAACTCCCGTAAGCTGTTTTGTGTAGCTAGAAACCTCCAAAAAATAATGAATGCTATTATTTTGGGGGTTTCTGCTCGGTCAGTTGAATGCTCAACAGAAAATATCCTTACTCGAAATATCTTGTTCAAACCGATTTTCGTTGAAAGCGTTTATAATGTCTACACAACTTTAAATTGTCATCATTTTTCAAAACCCAGATATCTAAAGTGAAACCACCCGTTTCCTTCTGTTATTTTCCTCAAGTTTCATCATTAGATTTATTTATTGTTCTAATTTCACAATATATTGCATAGCGATTCATAAGAGACATACATTACTCTCACATTTCGTCACATTTTAGTGCCAATAATCAACGAGTAAAATTACTATTACATATGTGGACCGAGAGACAGAATAACATGACAAAATGATAATATTTTTTTGCTATTTATCCATTGAACCCTTAAAAGTGTACTCGCAATAAATTAAAGTAGGTCGAGCGCACTCTAGGGAAGTCCTAGAAGCTGAGTGGTCATCTCAAAAGCCTTATTGGCTATTCAAGGAGGTAGGCCGACTGACTATGTGTTGAGGCTGCTAGCGTCTTGTCGGTAGCGAACCAACCATAGTTAAAGTAATTTTAGCTTATATTCTCTGGGCATAAAGACGGATTCGGCTTAATCGTGAGAAGAGAATCCTCTGACTCAGCGAAATGTCGCGAATGTCGGCGCCCTCGGGAATAGAAAATATTTTAACCCATAAACAAATATTATGAAGATAAAATGCTAGCATGAAAATATCGGGAAAAGTAGGTTATCTCGAGGCGTTGTTTTTGGTATTGATTTTAAACAAAAATGTCGCTAGCTATTTATAACAAAACATTTTGTTGCTCATTCGGATGGAATGCAAATAAACTTTGACGCACCTTAGTGAAAGGAAGCTCGAACTTTATTGTATCCATTTATTGCATAAGCTTTCTGACCGCTCTAATATATAGTTATTTATTACTTCTATCCGGGCGAAGCTCACTTTGCGATTCCAAATTAGTTATTGTTAGATCACACTAATTAAGTGAAAGGCGTGAGAAAATTGTTTGCAGTATTGTCACATTTATCACCGATATTTCTAGGCAGGTGTAATTTATACTTTGACCGCAAAGTAGTTCTGAAATGTGATAAGCATAATAAAAATGAGAAGTTTTCAGTTGATCTGACCTCGCATAATTGCTTTCTTTGACCTGTTAGAAATCGTGTCTCGCTCAGCCATGACAATGCCTCTGGTCACGTCATCTCGTTGGATGTTCAATGCTTTCATGTACCATTAATTGGTCATGTCCAGTAACACTCGATTTGGTCGTGATAATACGCCGCATTATACTGACATCAACTAAACCATCCCACATTATTGTAATACACATATTTTGGCAGTCTCCATGCATCTATACTTTATTTGCCCAGACCATCTCAACATTTCTTTTTCAACTCTTGATGTTAGGTGATTATTCAATACGGCGCTGCCAACGCTGGCAGCGCCCCTGGTATTGTAAGCGTCCATAGGCGGCGGTGACCACTTTCCACCAGGGATGGGCTGTTGGCCAGCTTTAGGTAATAAAAAAAATATACGGTGTTCCTGTCGTTGACTGAAAGAAGTTGTCGTGAAAGATACGGCAATCATAATAAACAATTGCCAACAAGACAGTAAATACTCACTATTCAGGCATGTATCAACGTATATATATGACTTGTAGTTCTTATCTCCGGCTAGTGATACACCACGTTATCTTATCATATTTGTAGAAAAGACAACCAAATCCTTTGTCTCTTCTATTTTACTGTCGTTTAAGTGAAGTCAAATATGGCGATTAAAATGTATGTCAATATTATTTTTATGAACAGTCAAGTAAATTTTGCATAAATATTTTAATTTGTAAAATTCCTTTAACGTCCATTGATATTTTCTAAATAATATAGTTATAAAGGTCTCATAGATTATTATAATTCAAATATTATGGCGTTATGCTTTGCTTATATTCATATTTGTATTTGACGGGATAAACGGTATGTTTACCAAACGTTATATAAATCTGTTCATCCGCAAAATAACTCATACCAAATATTTGTTTATTGAAAACATGGTAATACATAAAATATGTCGTATGATTATAAGTATCATATGTTTTGTCGTGGAGAGAGACTTAACTATCAATCAGTAAAATTCAATTTTCGTGTATGTATATTTATTTAAAAATACCCAATATAAACACAGTGTAATAGTTTCTTGAATTATAAATCTGATATGACACTACATATTTGTTTGTTTCTTTTTTATTAGTCCAAGTAAAAGAAAGTAAACATGTAACTAAGTAAGACTCCGCCCGCGCCGCCTAACTGCGTCTAAACATCCTCCAATTTGACGTGAAACAGGAGAAGTAATGTCATTAATTTGGGACAGGACGTAGCCGCCCCAGGCGAGGGTGGCTTGCGTACTCCGGGAAAACAAAAGACTGTAGCCTTGTCGAGCTTGGGTCGGCGCGAGCTTGAGGGCGGAGGCGCGGTGTCGCCGCCGCCGCCGCCGGTCGCCAGTGCACATTCGGATTGCGAGTCAATCGCGCGTTTCAACACATGAACCGCACATCTGCAACACGCAACATCACTACTACTCAGCAGTATCTCAATCGCTTCTAAACCAATCTATTCATTCAAGAAAGAAGCATTCGAGAATTTTTTTGGAGAAAAAGTTGAACTCGCGTAAATCGAAAATGCCTGTCGAAACCAAAATAAGCTTTTCCGGTAAGAAAATTCATACATTGTTTAAGTTTTCCCCAAAATAGAAGTAGACCTTATTTACAAAAGGAAATGAGCATTTAGTGTTTTATATTTATTTATAGTAATTTTATTACCTATAAACTGTAATAGTGAATTTAGTATAGGCAGTATTTATTTACCTTATCTACCTACATGATTCAAGGATAACAAAATATAACATTTATTATATTTTGGTGGTCTTCAACTTTAAGTATATTAAACCTAATACTATTCAAATATTAATCATAATCATAACACATAATTTTCAACACTACACTAATACAATAAAAGAAACTTAAAAAAATAAATTTCTGATAAAATAGGAATGAAGTCATTGAAATTAAATTGAAGGATGTAGAATTATCTCTGCTAACAATAAAGTCATATCAAGTGACCACAAAGACCTTTCTTCCACTTAAGATGTATATAAATAATACAAAGAATTATCTGAATTTACTTACATGTCTGTATATTAATGTAATGTGCATCGGTGGCATATTGACACATTTACAATATTTGCATAGATCGTGCACTCAATTTCAGCATGATAAATAAATGTATTTACACAGATACGATCGCTAACAAGTTAACATACAGTGTTAATGAGACGAAGATGCTAAGTGCTCCAGATACGTCTTACGATTAATACCTTCTATAGCTGCTACCTTCGTTATCACCACGAATTTAACTAACGTAAACAAATTTTCTTATCTTTGAGAGGCTATGGCCCCAAAGCTCTCAATTTTGATTGTGCCAATGTCACAATAAAGAAATAAAATGATGAGTACGTATTATTATAAAACATTTAAAAAGAAAGAAAAATTAAGTCGTTGAATTTCAAGTACGCTTTCTGTAATGTAATGTATATAATATAGACAAAAAAGACAATGTTTTAATACCTATACCTACTATAGATAAATGTTACGAGTTATTAAAAGAACGTGATAACGTAATATACTTGTTTTGTTGTTGTCAAATAGAGTAAGGAAAAAGTTAACTTTGATAGATTAAGGAAGCTTCTGGGTAAAATACAGTAATGGGGTGTCACAGTGTTTAACATTGTTACCCCCATTACAATAACCACAACAATACTCTTTATTCTACACCAACATAAGAAAAGTAATACACTTTATTGTCTTAACTGTAAGGTAGTACAATGGCCGGCCTTATTGCTTAGAGCAATCTCTTCCATGCAACCTTTGGATGGACAAGAATTTATTAAAAATTGTTGGCGTGCAGTATAATAATATACTATAAATTATAATCATTAAATGTAATATGCAATAATATACTGTTAAGTATTATTATAATAATATAATGGATAGGTATAGCTATAAAAATATACACGTACTTATACACGTGTTATATACTTTACACAACAAATACACACATTTTGTTGTATTTGTTGTTGCACATTTTCAATGTTTAACATTGAAAAAATATGTAATCAATTGATTCCTTGGTTAAACTGCACTCACGTATTATTAAATCACATTTCTATACGGCACCAAGTGTCCGTAGAACTTTGATAAAAGTTGTAGACCTCGCAAAGATACATTGTCTTGATTTCCTATTGATAAAACTGACAATACCCACGTCTTTAAAGCAATAATTATTATTGCTTGGTTTGGAATTCGAAAGTCCGTTTTATTCTTTTATTTAAAGGAGTTAGAGATAAATTCAAAGCTTATTGTAATTAAAACTTTCTAGATATTTGTATTAATTTCCAATATGTAACCCGCTAAAATTGTTGCTCTTTCTGGGATAGCGTGTTCTACTCTTTATTAAAAGTAATATACCAAATATAATAACAATTGGCTTATTCTTAAGGCCGTGAAGAAAAAACTCTCTTTCACATGTTTGTTACTATGGATGTTTTTAAGATTGTTTCAATAACACTATTTAATTGTTTATTTCTTTTTGTACTTTAGTTAGATCCCTTATAATAAAACGATATGGTTGTGGTTTTTCGGTTTCAGAAACCAAACAAGTGGCAAATTTCGATTGTTGCACCACCGCAAGCATATATTTAATGGTTAATGATATAATGACTGTCTTATGATCTCATTACTTAATACTTGGACACAGTTTTGTTTTTGAATATATAGATCAATAAATAATATTATAAGAATTGTACTATGAATGAGATCATGAATACCACTTTATTGACTTTTTCCGCGCCTCTAAATCTGGTGTAACTAATAAGGAATAAAAGTATGCTAATTTATTCAACATCACACTTGGTCTTGCAACCAACTTTTAGATTCCTGTTTTATTAAAAGATCTCTATCGTATTTTAACAATAACGATCTGCCTTATAAAGGCAAGCAAACATTGTGTATTAGTCCTAAAAGGAGTTATGAACTTACAACAGTATATAAGATGTTGTTTATGGTTAATGTAGTTTATTGTGTCTCAGACGGTCTTTGCTCAGACTTTCTCTAAAGCACCTTATTTAAATAGACTTATTCATAACAGATGCAAGTATATATTCATATCCCGCTAAATATAAGCTCAGTCAAATATAATTATCCAATAATTTGTGTAAATTATATTACCGTAATGAACACTCCATAATAATCTTTCTTTCTATCATTAACTATAGTTCAGACCCCGATACGTAATCGATAATTCTTATGAAATGAACTGCAATTCGAATAACTGTCTAATTTATTGTGTTACTCGGTTAGCATAGTTTCATTTGTCAATTATGTATGTAGTCAGATTATGTAACATCGGTCTGGTTATTTTCGTATAAATACCGCTACCCATGTTAAGGCGTGTCCGGTCACCCGTTTACCACCCCTTGAAATATACCCTTGAGTTCCGTAGACTTCATAGAATTATTCCTAAAAAAAACGAATTATCAAAAACCTCTACTATATAATTACAACGTGCGTAAAACATTTCTACCCTCATACTCCTAATAACAGATTTCTTCCTTGCTTATTATGATTAACACTACTTTGTGCTTAAAAAATATAAGTGTAAAATGACTAACAGGCTATTTTTAGTTGATTATTCTATCAATGCTGGTGGTCTTTATTCGTCTAAGCCTTCATTTTATTATGAGATGTTTACCATGACCGCTGGTACATTGCATGCACTGTTAATCGTGTAATTTTCTGCCATTGCAATGCTTAAAGCATCTAACCTTGTTTGGCTCAAATACATGTCATACTACATCGCAAACCATAACTGCATCTTGCCCTTGATGAAGCCTTTTTAAATGATATATGCACTCAGAATAATTATGGAGGAACTTTATAACGACACCAGAAACGATAATTTACAGCCTCATGAAAAATTTATTGCGTCGCATGTTAAAAACTTATCAGTCGACACGCTCGCTTTTGTTAGGCAAATTCAACGTTAAACGTGCGGATAGAAAACGTTCAGTTTCGCCATGTCTATATGTAGTTGACTAGTTGTCAGTAAAAATAGTTGTGTAATAATTTTGTTTCTTTATAGTTTTCTATGTTTGGTTGATTGCGTGACACACGTAATGTTCGTCGCAAAGCGATGTAGGCATATCACCTAACAATTCAGCCAATACGGCTACTATTAACCATTTAAAACATTAAGTGACTGTTGTCATAAAATATCCAGCGTCGCTCGGTTCTAAAATTTGAAGGCCAAAGTTAATTAACTACTTTATTCTCCATGTAAACAAATTAAGTGTTCAATTATTTGATTACTACGTTTGCATCTGTAACCCCTTTACCCATAAGTAGTTTGTCGTTCTAGTGCCAAAATGACCTAACAACTTCCTTACCTCTTATCCTTATCGGAGATGTGCTGTTCGCGTTCAAATTGCTCAATTACGCAAGCCAGTATTGTTGTTGGTCAATCGTAGCGAATCTGCAGAAACAGGTGCGACCTACAGGCACTTTACGTGACTTCCTTACGACATGATTCGTCAAAGAATCATCTTCTGTTATGTTCGCTAGGTAAAGAGGTATTGAAACATTTTACAATCTTATTATTAGTTATTATTGCCAGTATTTGATGCAATACTTTATAGGCGTAGTTAAATATTTATTAAACGATACACTACCTTGAACCACGGCTTTGATTTCTTACACGATTCTTCTCGAGCGTATCAGACCGAACCAAACATATAGGTAATCAATCGTCAAACGGTGACTTGTCTTACATATTTAGTTTTTGCTTTTTGTTATGAAATTGAGATAATAAGACTTTAGTGGTAAATCGCTTGTCATTTTGGTGTTAGATACCTTATAAACTTATAAGTTACACCCTTATGTTGGAATAAAACAAATGTCTTTTGGAAACACAAACGCCCGTATCATTGGATAACAGGATTTCGTCTCACGGGACGTTTACGATTATTCTATATCCCCCTATTCAAAATAGCCTTGATACTATGTTTCGCCTTGTTGTCATTTTCCCCTTTACAAGACAATCTTGTTATGTCCATTATAACAACCGGACATATCTTATAGATCTGGTGCGTTGATCTGCACGTGTGTATAGTAGTGTACATGCTAGAATAGCTGAGTCACTATTGAAAATTAGTTTAATAACAACATCAATCACTTAATCGTTTTTTGTGCCCGGCGTCTATTTTACGATAATGACTTTTTGTCTCTTTCTTCTAATCTTTGGAATGAGTTTTAATTAACTTAAGAACATTATTAAAGTTTGGAAGGTACTGCGGGTTTTCATATACAATTTGCTTAACATTCTGTCCATGGGTTACATCAGTCAATAATCAAAACATGCATTTTCCTTTATTCTTCTGTTTACTACTATCATTTTAATAATATGCTAGAAAGGAATTTCCAATCCATGTGAGACACGAGTTTGCTAGCAACAACCTAAGTAAATACTTCTGTTAAATAAAATACTGCAAAACAAGTTTTTGCGCAAAACAGACACGCGACCGGTTGAGATCACAATAATATATGAAAATTATTTACGTCGTCATTCTTTGTGTCGTCATAACAATGAATAGCAAAATTTTTCCGAGGGGCCCCTTGAAATAACTTACTTTTCCGTATTTTTTTGTTTCGGTTTAGATAATTTACTTACTTGACTTAAATATAATCAAATTTTTAACAATCACTGAATCTGGAGTCTTGCCAAATACAGCTTTGTGAAAGATATTTTTTAATATACAATGGTACATCTATATAGTTGGTCGAAGACGTTTGGTATATTTATAGCTGTCTGCATAGGCGCCTTCTAGTCTAGACGAACATTATCGACGCAACCCGCCAATTCATACCCAATGCACCCCTTTACTGAGACCAGGTCTAATCATCCCTTGTTTTCACGTTCTATTATGTACTAGGAAAGGTTAATAAACTTTCAAGTAGATTCTCTTTATTTATTTACTTAATTGCGCATATAGTTAGTTTCAACATAGTACTAATTAAACAGCTTGTTTAGCCGAGCGATAACTTTTATAACATCAATGTAATTCGCTTTATCTATCTATGTTATTAATGCATTCTCTGCCCTCATAAACCAATTTCTTATCTAGGGATTTAGTAGCCCGTAGGAAATTAGAAAAATAGTTAATTGTTATTAATGAAACTACGATCTGCGTAATTTTATCGATCATAGATAAAAGTGTGATGACTGAAGCACTTGGTACAAAAAACTTTATACCAAGAACTGATGATTTATACAGACGTATTAATTGGCCATTGAAAGATTTTTGAAATGTGAATATAGCGTACAAAAAGTGCGTTATACAATGATTTTTCAGTATCTAAATAAATAACAATTCTTGAGAGAAAACTTGTTTCCATGTTAAATGTTTACTGTTTATATATACGGCAGCGTAAATGCGCCGGCATAATTCCCGAATGCGATGCAGAGGCGTTAGTTCTGTCCTTAAAATATTCCTATCTGCAAGATCATTTACCGCACACGCTTGTTTTTGCATTTACAGTTTTAAGAGTTTGCGAGATTTAGTTAATCAATTTCGAATAATGTATACTAATACATGATATATTAAACGTTTGACGGAAATAGATTTGTCATTATACCTATCAATAGCTTGTGCCTTTATCGGATACGCATTGTACTATTTACGTGTATATAAATAGCTGATAAGTTTCCACAATAAAATAAATTTATTATTTATATTTAGTTGATTACCACTTTAGGCATTTCTTGTAATTTATGTTGTTATAAACATACCGACCCGTAGTTCTATTTACGTATCTAATCTTAATATTTAGTAAATTGATATAATATTAATACTTAGAAAAAATTGTTGTGTTGAATTGTGTTAGAAAAATATTTGGTCAATAGACTAATTTATTTGATTTTTTTAAATATTTTATGTATATAATTAATAAATTTGCAGACAAACACATTATTATATTCTCAAGCTAAGCAAGTTATGCTTGTTTTATGAGTAATATACAAAGCATAATAATACCGAGCCGGTCCCTAACAACTAGACGAGAGAAAATAAGGGTTAGTTCGTTTGCAAAGTGTACTCTACTGGGATCGGAGCAGAGTTCCAATTCTGCTATTTCAATATCTTGACTTCGTGAAGATTTTCAAAGTACGATTCCATTGCGATAGTGTCAAAAATTCGTATATCACTAAATCCATCACAATATCTTTTTGATACAGCGCAGCGGAATAATAGTAGAAAAAAAATGGTATCTCCATTAGCAGTTTATCGCTTATAAATACTACTCTGTCAAAAAAGTACCGGGAAAAGATCAATAAATAATATACAAAATGTTAGTTATTCACTAAAATTTGTTTTATCACCTTGAAAGTGTGCTCCTTCAGAAACATTTACACCAACGAATAATCCAAACATCAAAACATTTTTTAAACGCTTTTTCCGAAATTGAGTTTAGTTTTCGTCGCGAATTCTCCTTTATGTCTTCTACCGAATGAAAAGGGGCGCCACGAAGTGGTAATTTGAGTTTAGGAAAAAGAAAAAAGTCGGCTGGAGCCATATCTGGTGAATGGTGGTTGCTCGATAATATTTGTTGAGTTTTTGATCAAAAATTCGTTCACAATGATGGCCTTGTGCGAAGGCGCCTTTAACTCCGCGCCAAAATGAAAAATAATTGTGCCAATCTAACAATAAAAAAAAAACAAATAATTGAATTTGGAACCATAGAGAAATCATCCATTCCGGATACTTTTTTGACAGAATGTATTTACAAAGATAAAGTGGCGTGCCATTGTGTCCATTCAGGCCGTCATTTATGTAATCTTTAATCCTTAATTAACAGCATCTCTTTTAATGATTCATTTTATTATTCCTTGTTATTATTTGTTTATCGTGGAGGCGGTTACATTCAAGTAAGGTTGTGTAAATTGATTTATTGACAGAACACTTACGTCAGCCGGCGTTAGTTCGAGAAGCGAGACGTAGGCACTCAAGTTCAAGGCAACTTAGGAAATTACAACACGTTTACTTTAAAAATGACAAGAAACGTAAAAACCCTGTAATCTGTTTATTGCATACATAAATTAATTTGGCTACTGAAATTTTATAGATTTACTCATCAATTATTTCCCCCTTAGTTGAGACATCATGTAAACAACAGCATCGCCGACAATTTTTATATGTACACAGTTGTTATTGAAGGCCCCTTCAGTTCATTTATCCATACCAAGAGTATGAGGCAACATCGCTGATTCACCGTGTTTAACCTGCGGACTTGTTGCAAACGACACGAACAGTTTAACAACTAAAGGGCTTGTCCCAGAATCCTTTCGTGATAAGATAACGCTTATATTCTACACAGTTGATGTCATCTTTTCTAATAATAATTTTCAACTTTGATGAGCAGACATTGTTTTGATTTGTTACCAAAACAGTATTAATTAGCATTGGTATGTTAATAAGAACTATATTAATGTCTACTTCAAATATAATTATTTTTACGTCTTAAATTTGCAATATTTACGAATTGGCTTTTGTTAACAAAACAACAAGATCACTCTTAATTGTGTAATAAAATCGTTATAATTACTAATGTTAATGAAACTTCACCATATTCGGTATACATTTATTCAAGACGTTGAAAGCGCAATGTTTTTGCATTTATCACTTTGATAACTCTCTTGCTGGTATATCAGCAACTGTTTCTCACGAAAGAACACAGAATACACTGCACCTTAACACTAGTTTTGCTTACTCCTCAAGCTCATCTTGTTTTAATTCTTTTTCTCTTCAAAATGTAGCAGATGGGTTGAACAATTAGATATTAGTTTAATTTCGACAATAATATTTTTTTGTATTAATTATTTTGAATATCTTTTGTCTTAAGGCACGATTTCACCAAATTCGTGTTCAACACATTTATTCACGAACATTTTATGTACATATTCAGCAATGCGTGTATTGAGCTGCAGATACATTTTCGCCTATGGCCACCAGCAATACTGTGCGCAACATTTATAAGCATATTGTGCGCGAATATGTTCTCCTTGTGAGCGCTCTGCTAGTTTAATCGTTAAAATAGCCGGACAGAGATACGTATTAGAATTTCTAAAATACTAAACTCCAATGAATTTCCATATTTTAATAATTTTCCTTATCCTCGATATCTCAGTGATGTTATAATTGAAAATCACAACAACTCTTGGGATGCAACACACTTTTCATTAGTTTTTCACACGCTTTTCAGTATTAGATAAGTTTCAACCACTTATATAACTTATACAGATTTGGCGTTAGGCCAGAACATAATGCAATAATGTTGAATTAATTTAGCTTATAATGCTCGCGAACAAATTAATGCTTTCACTCCGGCAGCTGAAGCAAAAATGTGCGCGTGGGCGTGTACACTGTCATGAATCTGCCGCTCCAACGAGTACACGAACAAAAGTTCGTGGCTGTGCGCGAACATCGCAATAGAGTAAACGCCCATTTTGTTCTGGCGCGACTTCACCAAGAGTAACATTTTTGTCGCATACTGTGCATTACAGTGCCGCATACGAATGGAATCTTGCCTTTATATCTCGACAATGTCCAACAGAAACAGTTTTTATTATTCAGTTGAAATATTTTCCGTAAACTGGAATTTGTAAAGCCATACGCTATAAGTTACCGGTAAGACGCAATATTTTAAACTTCTTTATGACTCCTAGCAATATAAAATGTATTTTTCATAAGCGTCAGGAGTTCGCCTAAAGATCAATAAATTTGTGTTAACCTCGCAATTTTGAATGACGGTTCAAGCATTATTCAAACGGTGACCCTCGAATAATAAGTATTATTTGACATTTTGAGATCCCGAACCTGATTTTAATATCTGCTTTTGTTTCGGTTTTTCGAATATGATTTTTTTATTGAAATCATTTTACATTCAAATACTTCAGTCTGCATTTATCAAGATATTTTTAAATAACTTTGTTAGTGATTCTGTTTTCAATTTATCAATTTCCTTTTATGCTGGGTCTGCATCTGCGTCGTACGTAAAGCGTTAAAAAATAATGCCGTTAAGGCATAGTCACATTAGTGTATATACATACGATATCTATCCATATTTAACGTCATTTACAACGTCGCCTCTTAAATAACGCATTAAACTCATCTCCATATCTGCGTAAAACGGCATATATTAGGTTGGGGAAAAGTTTCTTCGCAATTTATATAAAAATTCAAAAGGTTTTTTTTTATAAAGTTTATTTACATTTGACTAAAGTATGTAAGGTGCCATTTTGTTGGAGATAACTTTTTGCCATCTTGTAGGTAGGGACGTGATCCCATTGCTATAAAAATTTTGGGGCTTCTGATGAAAAAACTGCGACAAGTGGTTTTGTCAGTCCTTTCGTGATGTTAACCTGACACTGTCTAAGGATTTCTGCAGAGACCGAAACAGGTGAAAATCTGAAGGTGCAAGGTCAGGACTTCGGTTTTTTTTCTTTTTGTTTTGTTTCAGACGGGGAAATGCATTTCGCACATACCGGGTGCTTTGCTAGGGATTAGACCGTTGTTGATCATGGAGGCTTTCCACTGAGGCAATCCAAACAATAATCAACCGGCTTGTGTGGAGACTCGACTAATCAATACTCCACTAAAACCACCCTCCTCCCATGTGCCCCGCGCGTATGAGTAGGAAAGGCATGAGATACAGAAAGTAGTTACGCCCACACCGATCCTAGCGCACAAGTGCTTGAGAGTACCCCGGGAGAAGCAAACTCACTTCGTCAACAGGGGTGAAGACTCCTCTGCTCTCTAGATGCTAGAGGGCCCCTGCAGCGGTATTTCAGGGGAGAAATCGTGCGCATACCTGCGCCTCCGGGCTCCCAACTGACGTCGGCGCCCGCGAGACGCATGCGCACTTCCATTTCTCTCCCCATCTCGTTCCGCGGCCTCCTTTTGAGACATTACAGTCCCGCAGAAATTGGCCGCGCCCACCCACCAATCGTCGCTGTGCAGCATGGCTTACAACAGATCGCTCAGCGAATCGATCGGTCCTACTAGTGTCTCGAGTTCAAACCTCTGGGGTGCCCATGCTGCGCACTCGACTAGCGTGTGTAACGCCGTGTCCAGTGCGCCACACTGGCAGCATTGGGGTGAAGGCAAGCAGCCCGCAATCTGACACAGATACTTATCGAAGCAACCGTGCCCGGTAAGTATCTGTGTCATTCTGAAGGTCAGGGTCCCGCGTTTCCGCGAGAGCCATGGCAACAGCTGCGGTCGAACCGCTTCCACCGTGTCAATGCCAGCAACAGGGTTTTCCAACTCTATTGACCAAGATTGGATCATGGCCGTGGTTTCCCGCGTCCTGATCACCTGAAGTTCGGTCTGGCCATAGACCAGGCCACGGGCGAGGGCATCCTGTCGGGAGCGCCGCACTTTGGCAATCACGTCCGCCTGGAGAGGCCAGGGCGGATCGCCCGCCAAGAGTGTCGACGCCGTCCACGAGACTGTACGGTATCCTCGGATGGTCCTCACCGCCAGGACCCGTTGTGCGCGGCACAACAAAGTCCTATTGTGGCGGTGAAGTGCAGTGGACCATACGGGTGCACCGTACAGGGCCATACTCCTAAAGATGCCCGGACTATACGGCGGATGCATTAACACCTCCCAGCCAAACTCGTGATTTTTGCTGAGTGGCTAAAGATGTGTGAGGTATAGCGTTATCATAGTGAAAAACCACACCCCTTCTATTGATTAACTTCGGCCGCTTTCTCATCAGTTGTTCGCAGTACAGTTCAGAATCGATGGTCCTGCCTGGCGGTAACAGCTCATAATGAATAATGCCCTTCCAATCCCACCATACACATAGCATCACCTTCTTGCGAGTTAACCCGGGTTTCGCCACTGTCTGTGAAGCCTGACCGGCCTTTGACCACGATCTTTTTCGCACGTTCTTGTCGTACGTGATCCACTTTTCATCACCAGTTATCAGGTTCTTCAAAAATGGTTCGGTTTCATTACGTCGTAATAAAGAATCACAAATGATTACACGGTTCATTAGGTTTCTTTTAGTGAGCTCATGAGGCACCCAAATATCGAGCTTTTTTGTGTACCCAGCTTTTTTCAAATGCGCGAAAACCGTTTTGTGGTTAATTCCCAGTTCTCCAGCTACATCGTAACTACTAATATGCCGATCTTGCTCCACTTTTTCAAAAATGGCATAAATTTTGTCCGTAACAGGGCGACCAGAGCGACGTGCATCTTTGATATCAACATTTCCGGATTGAAAACGCTTAAACCAAATTTGCTCTACTCTCACAGATACTGCATTAGGTCCATAAACATCACAATTTTTTTTCGCGGCTTGTTTTGCATTTTTACCTTTTTTGTAGTAAAATTTTAAAATGTATCGAATTTCTTCTTTAGATTCACTCATTTTAACAATAAGAAAATCAAATGAAAATCACACATTTTCCTAGTATGAATTTGGAATTGTCTTCTTTAAAATTAAAACTTTTTAATGATACCAAAACCAGCCAGATACAAATGGTATAGCCAAAGAGATCTTATTACAAGTTCATATATACTATATGCGAAAAGACTTTTTCCCCAACCTATTATATGTAATATTATCCCAGATGATGCCGCACCTATCACATTATGTAGATATTTCGAATTTCACAATGTAGTATTATTGCTTTAGTTTGCTTCATTACATTACCATTCTTACATTTCATGTTCCATAAGCATTTAATTTTCAACAGCAATTCAAGAGCCGCTACTTTCTATCAAAATTGTTTCGAATTGAAAGTTACAAGCCCGATCTCTATGAATAAATTGGTTTTGGCATCTTACCCATCATACTGGATTAATTATAATGACTTATCACAATAATATTTCGCAATTTAGATACCAGATACGTCGATGCAATACTGATTACCGTGCAATATTGTTGTGCTGAGCGTGCCTTGATTTATAAATATGTTATTTATACAACATGTCCCCTAAAATTCTGTCATATGCATTACATATTGACACTGATTGCATTTTTTTTTTTAAATATGATAGCTCTTTCTCTACTCCCATATGTAAAACAGATAGAGATACTACGTGCGCCTTAATATTAAAATAACAAGCACCGAATTAAATATCTGTTCTTTCGTCTAAAAAAATATTTTTTGAATGAAAAAATATTGTGTAAATTATGACGTGTATGGCATATGTGGGACACTCTTTTTGTGAAAATAAAAAAATGTTCTATGGGTAAATATTTTTTTATTAAATCTTTTCAAAGTTCTCTCCTCCTCTATAGAGGCTGGTGGAGAGTAGTGGAGAGTACTTTACTTTGTATGCAAAGTTTTCTGAACCAGTTTTCGAAACTTTTTTCTAGTCCGCCGCAGACACCTTGTTTACAACTTGCTCGAACGCTGACAGCGCATCTCCGGCGACGAAAATTGTATCCCTTTGAGCTCATTTTTTTATTTTCGGGAATAAAAAGAAGTCACACGGTGCTAGGTCAGGTCTGTAAGGAGGGTGACCCAGGAGTTTGACCGGCGTGCTGTCCAGGAAGTCCCTCGTTTTGAGCGCGGTATGGGCGGGCGCGTTGTCGTGGTGGAGCAGTAAGTAGCCCACGGAGCTCTGTGTTTAGTCGCTTGTTGCTCACAACAGAGAAAACTTCTGCCAAGCATTTGGTAGTATACCATTCGGCGTTGATGCTTCTTTGGTTCCGTAAAGGAATTGACACCAAGTAGCCAGTCAAATTGAAAAAACTCGCGATCAAAATCTTCCCCCCCGCTTCTAGATCGTTTCACTTTGGTAGGCGTTGATTCGTTTTGAAACACCCAAATCGACGAATGGCGCTTCGTTTATGTGTCGTATTGATAAATCCAGGACTCATCACCTGTAATGATGGCGTAAACACGCCGAGACGAGCATGCTTCAAATTTGTTTATATCACGGCACCATTCCACCCGGGCTTGCTTCTGAGCATCGGTGAGAATATGCGGCACCCAGCGTGAAACTATCCTCCTCCCGCAAAGATGTACGTGTAGAAGCTCGTGAAGGCTTCCCGATCCAATCTGCAGTACGTGCTGACTTTCTTGATACGTAACTCGCCTATTGTCTTGAATTAAATTTTTCACTGCTAGCACATTTTCTTCTGTAACAGCCGTCAAATGGCGACCACTGCTTTCTTCATACCCCAAAGTTAGTCGATCACGATTGAATTCCTTTTACCAACGATACACAGTTGCCTTAGAAGGGCATTCATCCATGAATGCCATTTGAAGTCTATCGTACGATTCGTCCGGTTTCAGACAACACTTGAAATCGTAAAAAATCATAGCGCAAAAATGTTCCCGGCGCAAAACCATTTTTCAATGAGACACGATAATTTAAATTAGCTCGCAATGTGGAGGGATATTTTGAAATTGGAACATACGTATTTTTAGTTATAAATAATCATATTTTCAAAATAGATTATAACTGGTCAGTCTCATACATAAAAACTTTTTTCGCAATACTTTCTGAGTGGCCTGGTATGAGTGCATTTATCAAGACATACGCAAAGGTTGAGCTAAAGATTTCTTAGAAAAACGGACCAAGAATACTTAACAAACCGTGTTTTGTAAATTCCAGCAATTTGAGAGTAACATTTGAAGTTCCTTTTGTTTGGCTACTTCATTTAGATCTTATACAACATGTATGCTATAAGATCTACATAACAGTCGAATGGGGTGCATCCTTAAGGACTGTTATGATATTACTCTTCGCTAACAAATCTGCTTTTCTAAGCAAATTTACTAATGAAAAATATACTTGTGTGGTTTGTGATTCTTATTATGATTGATTCCTAAAATATTTTATCTTCAAATCGACCTAATTCGATACGATAGTAAATCTGTTACAGATTTGATTGAAAACCTTACACAGATGATATTATGTCACAGATATCGATCATGTTTTCAAATACATTAGTATGATCATTAACATTGTAATCAATAAAACAATGGTCTATAAATCTTGTAACTCCCAATAAGTATCGGTCATAAATAAAAGTTCTATTAGTGCCATGACTTATGATCTGTTCTTTTGGATAACTGTCAAGAACTTTTTAATTCTCCATTTTGGTTAAAAATGACAAAATTACCATCGATGTTGTTTCGTATTCTTTTTTTATATTTCGGAGGATATATAAATAAATTAGTTTCAAGTTTGTTTGCGAGGTTTTATAAGGTTTGAACATCTTTGTCTTGCATTTTGATGACTCGTAACGTTATTTTCATTTCCTCAAGTGTTTTAGTATAATTATTTGTGTAGGTACATATTCCGTAATGCTGTGGTTCTAATTAAGGAAAATGTTCACTTTCTAATAAGGTAATAAAATTATAAAAAATATTACGATTGATGATCAATGAAGTCTTCTCTAGTCCCGTTGTTATTGTTTTTGAACTAAAGAACTAATCAGACGAGGAATAGCGGCGCTAGTCTTTGCCAACTCGGTCAGGTTATTTTTGTTCAACCTTTACCGTGTAATTCGTGTTAGGACATTTTCTTGTTACGTATTTAATTGGGCATAACTAAATATCCTGTTTAAATCTAGATTGTAACGGTTATAGGTAATTTTAATTTTGATATATCCGACCACTATTTATGTGTCATTCTGTTATCATGGCACCACTGATAACTTGGCAAAACGCCCCATTCAAATGAAAAATAAAATAAAAATCACGTCCGATAATAGTTAAAACATAATAATTATTTTTGTATAGTTTACAAATGATAATATCAGCCCACAAAGGTCCCGTTCTCAGAAATGCATGTCGGCTGAATATTCCCCCCATTTCAGGGTTAATACTTACGGTATAGCCGTCAGGCTTGTCAAATTGCATTAGCTGATTGCACACATATGTTTCACGGAGTGATGTTAACAATATGCAATCTATAAAAACTACCTAAACATACATGCACTCATCCAGTATTCGAACCAACGCTACTTATAAAGGACACTGAGCTACCACGGCAATTTTGTTGACTTTAGTTGAACTTTAATACGCGTAGTCTTCAGTTACCGTTTTATTTATAAACAAAGCACTTCTTAGATAAGATGAACGAAGAAGTTATATAATTTATTATGTACTATGTAGAAAGCAAAGGAACTTTGAGACCAGTTTCCAATGTTCATGCTGAATTACACACATATACTTTTAACATTTCTACTTAATTGCTGTAAAATTTTTAACGAAGTTTTCTGGAACTTTGCATTAGCTTAACAGTGTAATTGCCATTGATAATAGCAATTGCCTGCAAAATTGGGTTGTTGCATCAATTGTTCACGTAGCATACGAGCCGGCTGCAATATTGCCCTTAATTGAAGTATTAGTACACTCAACGAATGAAGTGTAATACTCTTTTAATGTAGTTGTTAATACAGGCCGAAAGCCAATGTATTGTTCAGAAACAATATATAAAATAATATTGTTAAGAGTTTGCGGGACTCGAATTAAAATGCCGTGAGAATTATTATAGAGTTTATTAGAACTATACAAGCACGTATAACACAGGTACAAATATAACCGAACACAACAAATCCAAACGTAATACAGAAGGTCGTAATTCAATAAAACGCGCTAAGTCCGTCAATATTAGATTCCCGAATGTACAAACGTCACGCCTAGATCGTAGTTATAGCTCAACTATCAATCGTTTTATACTTCACAAATGCAAATGTGCCCGCCCGGCAACGTCGACATAATTCTTAGAATTACCTTGTATTTATAATCTGCAACACCTGGCAAATGATGCAGCCTGCAAGCGACCGTAAACGAGTACAATAGAACAATAGGCTGTTCTCCACAATAAGACGAAACGTATACCAATAAATAAGTAAACAAAAAGAAGACGATCACAAAAGGATTACAATTAGTTCAACTGGCGACAGGTAATAAAATGTGCTTTTACAGATCTGTACGTGGAATTTGTTTTTGTCGGAGCCTAAGTTGTAACAATATTAATATAACTAAAATGTAACAATATTTATCTTTTAGCCATCTTTTTTCTAGAAACAGGCATACAAAAACACAAAATGATAATTATGCATTATCTATCTATCTGTATACTTATATACCTAGCGCCAGTACTAGCGGTTCCAGCAGACGTTGTCCTGTACTGAAAAAATAAAAATCAAGAACCCGAATCCAGCGCCACCGGGTCTAATTGTGAATCTAAACTATCCCGGGGGCCGGGACCTACTCAAACACTTATGTTTTTTACACCTTGGGTTACATTATTTAAGTTTTAGTAGGGATCCCTAATTTTTTTCTAGTAATAAATATAGCCTATATTAATCTGGGATAATGTAGCATTACAAGGGTGTAAGAATTTTTGAAATCGATCCAGTAGTTTTTGAGTTTATTCGTTACAAACATACAAAAATATTTCCTCTTTATAATATTTGTATTGATATGTATGTAACAACATATAATATTTAGGTCCTAAATAGTGTTTTCTGATTAAGGCGATTAATTTCAGTGGTGAATTTATTATACGCAAATGGAATACATTTAATAGATTTGTTGAGTAATTTTTGATGGTTGCAGAATATTTAATTACATTTTTAAGGTTTAGTAGCTAGATAACGTATACAGTAAAAATTTGTCACCATTCCCTCTTTTCGTTTTGCGTCAAAGCATCCACATCACTGATTTGCCTAAACGCTAATAAAAAGCCGAACAAAAATAACGTATAAAGTAATATATTCGCTTATCTTCCATCTTTACATTCAGTATTTACAATTGCGCAAACGACTTGAACTTGACCAGAAAAAGGTGTCATTATAGTTTCTTTGGATACGGTTTGCTGCCACGTATCTCGTGTTAATAAGAATTATAAACAAACTCACTTCATATGGCAGTTACATCATGTGTAATATTTGTTCAGAATCAAGGCATCTATATCTACTAAAGTACATATAAATCTGTATCTGAGAAGCATTTCACTGTAACTTATAATAAAGGTTGCTACAAAATACCTTGAATCTATTCCTGTAAATACACATTAGGAGTTACAGTAAAATGCTTATCAGATACAGAAATGTGAAAGTGGCCTTGTTTGAATGGTTGTATGTTTGTTTGTTACCTTGGCTCGTTCTTTACGGCTTTGGGAACACGCTGATTATTATAAAATTGGATGTATTTTACTTTTAATATTGGGGTTGATAGTAAAATATTTTTTATTCCGGAAAGTAAAGATATTTTCCACAGGCTCCAGATTAGCAAGTCTATACGAGTGATGTTAGCTAATTATCATCAAAGTTTTCTATGTTATTTTGTGTACTTTCTTATAAAGTAGGAAGTAGTTACATTCATACATACTATAGTTTAAATTTTATTCAGAAAATGAGACTATTTCGGAAAGTAATCCGATATTTATGCGGGAAAAACAAATATAGATCAAAAATGCCACTACTGGTCGCAACGAGGAGATTAATGAAATGGAGAAGCATAACGGGAACAGGCAGTTTATCCACCACGCATATCCAAGGTGTAATGGCAGATATCATAGCATCTTCCTTAAGATGTTTTCTTTTACCGCACGTGATAAATGTAACAATAAATTATTTACTTTTGAATAAATTTGCGTTATGAATTAACCTTGATCCATAAAACGGGAGTATTCGTTTACGTACATAGTATAGAAGTATAGACCTACGATATTCAGCCCCCGCTTGTTTGAAATTATGACCAGTGTGGAGCAGTATTGGCGTGGGACCATGCGTCTTTTTATTGCATGACACCTACCGTGGCCTATTATGAACATTTATAATGTGCCTACTATCAGAAAGGTTATCTTTTTATTATGAAAATAAACAAACAGTATATTTTTGCTATATACACTTTTGTTCTTAAAAGTCAATACCGGTTCAGTTGTTACACTGAAGTGGTTATTTGTCGCTGCCACCTGATTGTTATCGTCGTACTTTACATATTCAATACATTTGACAAACGTCTCCTTACCATTACAATAGATGTCCGTCATTTGACCGACAATCGTGAAAAATGCTCGCCTCTTTATGGCAATATCTTTAATCTTTAAATTCTTGAAATTGCAAAGAAAACTTGATATTTATTTAGGTAAGATTTCATCGTTAATTTAAATATAATTGTTTCTTGGCCTCGATCTCTTAAGTGACTAAATCATTCGTCTCATTCTAATGACAGAGGTTCGTATCCGGACTGGGAAGTATGCACCGCTTAGACATTTAGCTTACCATAAGTATTATTGCAATTTCTACCTGATGAGTATAAAGGAAAAAATCTTGAGGAAACCTGCACATCGAGATTACTGCTGTATTAAATCCGATAATCTGGCTTCGAGAAGCGTGTAGGGTATGGCATGTGTACTCTTTAAATGGGAGGACGAAGCCCAACAGTGGGATGTTTATGGCTTGATATCATTATTTTATTATTAAAATCATCTCAATTTATCTACTTTGAAAAATAAGTTACAAGATGATTCTAAGGGTAACACAAATCAGTTCAGTAACCCACGCACAGTTCTGTCTTGTTCAATAGCAGGAATCCAATAGTATCACATTCACGTATGTACCTATGTTATGTGTGGGGTTTCTGTTATTCAGAGAATGGCAATTTTGAAGTGGTTATTGGTGTACCTTATAAATAATAAATTTATTTTAATTACTTTAAAATAAACTTATTTCACCTAATATAATGAAATTTTACTGTGACTGACAGAATCAGCGCCAGTAGCGTTGAAACTAAAATGCCAAAAAATGGAATAAAATGTAATGAAATATGTGATGATTTCACAGTATGTTTTATAGTATAGACAATTAGACAGCCAATCATATAATTATTTTCAACTAATACTGCCAGCTGTGAAGAAAATAAATGGAGTGTGTAATTTGCGGTCAATCAAAGAGTTAATTAATTCATCTATTGCGACCACACGGCAGTCCTCCATTTTCATAGCACGACAGTAACAATTACATAGGCACAAAATCCAATTAAGTTGATTACAACTTTTATATTTTAATTAAGAATTATTTGCTCTTTGTCTAATGCCATTAGTAAGTGATGCAATCATTAAATTGGCACATTATAAAGTAGTTACCTTGCATTAAAGTACTTCATCGTATACTATTTTTTTTTGAGTTTTTTAGGCAGTTCCTTTTACTGTGAATTTTAGCCTGACGGCCCAATTCAAAGAGCAGCGGGGGGACGCTTGGATTAACATTAAACGTGAATCATTAATTATATTCTATAAAACCAATTTACTATAAATAAAATATTATATTAAGTAATAAGTAATCGTACAATATTTATACAACCATCGTCACTCCTAATCAGCAATATCTAAAATATAAATTTTAGTACATTTGCAGGTTTATCTCGATAATTATTAAAAATCCTTATATGCAAATGAATGCTCAGTGAATTAATTACGTCAAGCACTTTGCATGGTGTAGTTCGGCTTTTGTCATCATATACCTACTAATATAGGGTTTGTGATGAGTCTTTTCAAACTATTGAATTATGATGTAAGAGCCCACGCGCGGCGACAAGGTCGACCTGCTGCGCAGTTGTCGTAGATGATTAATCAGGCTTCGGACGATCAGAACCGGACATACGCTAGAAGTTGCCGGTTGCCTCGCACGTGTGTTTTTAATATCTATCCGATTTTTTAACATTCCGCACATCAAGACGTGAGTGCCATAATTTGAACTAAAGAAAAATAACAACTAACTTGTCATTACATAAAAGTTATTACTGACTCACCTAAAATATAATATCTGCCACAACTACTTAAAATGGATTTCAATTAACTTGTTAATATACTTTGAATTACATAACCAAATGTTATCTAAAGGGTCTGGAAGAAATTGCTTTTAATGATAATAATATTGTCTATTGTTTTGTGTACCAAAACTTCGTAACATATAAAAATATGAATTTGAATATAAGTCAATTCAAAATCTTACAGATTACTTATAGAAAGTCATAGTCTGCCACCGCTACCAAAACAATTTTAGTTACTGAAAGGAGAAGTTATTATTACTGAAAAGAGTTATTATTAGTATGGTTTGGCAGCTGTAATTAAGCCTAGTGTTTACATAAACTGATATTACAGAAGTACAAATCCTCTCAGAAGCTCTGTCATATTTAAATTGCAAACATTATTTGATGTCATAAAACGTACGTTCAGATATATATTGTATTTTCACATAAATTTTACTCAGCCATTTGTATCAACATTTCTGTGTTGATTGTTTCTTGGCATGTTTTTCTCCATTTTTTGCTTTAAGTGTTTTTGTTATTTTGTTGTCTTAGACGGCGGTTCCTCGGACACGTTGAGGAAATTAAGCGACGATTCTTCGAGAAAACATTTATCAGGTGAGTTTGACTGTTACTTATAACCAAGCACATAGCATTATCTCAGTTTCTTTGCATTGCATGTGCACTGCAAGCATGTTATGTGCTTATTTTATAGTTGCATTACCAGATGCACCTGCTATATCAAATATATCATACCACCATACCATTAGTTATAACTATATTTCTATTGTTTCGTTTTCACCTGTTCATATTTATCACTCTTCATTACGTGGAGCAGATTTAATAGAAGCTGACGAGGAAGAGATCTCTTCGACTGTTCTGGACAAACCGCGGTCACATCGCCGCAAGTCTTCCAGTAAGTTAGATCATGCTTTTTCAAGAAATCTGAGGTTGGGGATGTTAATTATAATTATTAATGTTGTCATGTTAATAAACCATTGCAGAGGTGACGGTCTTTAATTTCACAATTAGCCACTTAAAGTAACTACCATCACATTAATAAAGTTAGTGCCGGACCAGGATTCAATTTTTTTATACATCGGTGATATTAACTTGTGGATAATTTTACTTTCTGGGCAGTTAGATGATTGTTTTCAATGTCTTGTTTAGAAAGTAAAACTACTCATCCAAATTAATGCATTACATAGAATGGATATTTTAATCTTGTATAACATTGTTAATCCCAATAAGTTTAATTTATTATACCCACAATAAGTAACAAATAAAACTGGATTATATAATCACTTGAAAAAGATAACCAATACGGTGAATCAATTAATATAACACAATTTACAGTTAAGTAAGTATTTGCTATTTTATTCAATGATATATGTATTCGATTAAACACAAGTCACATTATGACCTTATGACTACATGTTGTGGAATTCAGATTGTGATCAATCGAGCATCTAAAGTTGAAATGCGTCAATCAATTATAGGATACAATGCAGCGATTGCATGTCAACAGACCAGAGGCGATCGCCCACAACCAATTAGACACATTGTCTTTACAATCAATTCGTAATTGTTATGTATTGTTCCAACAATCTTATTTGTACTTGTCTTACAACCATAAGAAACATGGACTAATGGAATAATTCCATAATTTGACAGCAAATTAAAGTTACAAAAAACGAAAATGTTGCTACATTTTGTATCCGTTTTGGTCTGCTGCATTGATAATCCTATGTACATAATACAAAGGATATATTATGTTTGAACTCGACAAAGAATAACTTGCATGGATAATTAACCTGATCATTAATCTACTTCTAAGCATTAACAGCATCGGTTCCTAGTTTAAAAAAATGTGACAAACAACAAATTTCATAACGAAGTTTTAGAAAGTTTTTATTTTTTAAATCTTAAGACCCCCATTCCTCAAAGATGCACATTGGAACATTTTTATTGCATTTTCACTATCTCAATATCACTGTACTTAAATCCTAATGCACCACGGAGGTAGATCGTTAGTGGCTAATGTGTGTGTGTGTCGCTTTGTGTGTCATCGCAGCCACCAGCACCTACAGCATGACCACGATGATGGAAGCACTCTGGGAGAAACACCCTCGACGCCTCAGCGAGGCTGGCCTAAGGCGGTCCTCAGGTAATTCCCACATCACATTACTACTCAAAAATATTTTGTTATAAACTTTATTACAACAAGAATGTTCAGTTTACGTCATCGTTCTTATGGTAGCATAAATATTTTTGGGTAAATTCATTTTTGATGGTAGTGGATGAAGTCTTTTTTCCTCATGCACTTTTCACGCTGACTATCTCGTTTGCGCCGCCTGCACATTTGTGATTGTTCCGCTTCTTATGGTGTTTGCTTCGCTCTTACGTTTGGGTGAAAGCATGATTTGTAATTTTCGGTGCATTCATTACTCTAGTGACAGTCAGCGGCTTTGCAGTCAAATGCAGTTTGTTCCGATTTACGAAAGAAGCGAAAGTTTACGGTATGCAAACGAGTTTGGAAATGGTACCTTGGTGGCCGATGCACTTGCATACCATCAAAATATTCATGTCATGTGCATGCGTGCATTATAAGTGCGTTCAGCGTAAGCGACGCATCTATTCGGTCCATATCTAAATAACTGTAAATTTCAGACTTGGTCACGATGGAAGACAAACTTTCATGAAATGTTTTCTTTTATAGTCTTGCATCATCTATCAAAGAGTGCTCTTTTATGTAGGAATTAATCTTTATTGCACGAGATGCTTTAAATAATAATGTTCCTTTTTATTATAATTCCAGATCACAGTGTTATACTGACTGAAGACACCGACAGTTTTATTATTGGTGAACGTGTATGGGTGGGTGGTACAAAACCCGGACAGATCGCATATATCGGAGAAACACAGTTCGCCCCTGGAGAGTGGGCGGGTATCGTCCTTGATGAGCCAATCGGTAAGTATTTAATGTTACCGACATACATTTCCTTGTACCTATTGCATATTATTTTTTTCGCCGGAAAGTCAATGAAATATAAAATACACTTTCTTTGCAGGCAAGAACGACGGTTCGGTAGCCGGTACAAGGTACTTCCAATGTCCAGAAAAACGCGGTGTGTTTTCTCGGTTGACTCGTCTTACCCGCGTGCCGCTGGTTACACACGCTCCACACGACTCTTCCCCTGTTTCCGATGCGGGCAGTGTGTTCGAACGTCCGCCTTCTGGCTCTGCCAGGCCCAGGCGTGCTCTATCACCTAATGGAAGTGTGCGCAGCATCGTCAGCAGTAAGATGAGTTCGTATCTTTTATCTATCATATTACACAGATTTTATAAGTAATAATGTTTACTAAAATATAATATCAAACCTACAGATGCTTCGATATCGACAACAACGAACGGAGAAATCCGTATGGGCGATCGTGTTATAGTGTCCAGCAGTCGAGGCAGCAAAGCTGGTATACTGCGTTATGTTGGTGCTACTGATTTCGCCCCTGGCGTGTGGGCAGGCGTCGAACTCGACGACCCACTTGGAAAAAACGACGGTTCAGTTGATGGAAAGAGGTATTTTATTGGAAGCTGCAACAGCTTCAGAATTTTTCAACGTCTAAGATCATATCAATTGAGTTATGATTTCGATTCAACTTTCAGGTATTTCGAGTGCCCGCCACGCTTCGGCCTGTTCGCTCCGATCTCAAAGGTGTCTCGGTCACCGTCCAATCGCAAACCAGGCGCGTGCGCCATCCATAGCAATGGGCGGGCGACACCTCTTCGCCGCTCCAATTCTAGAGAGTCACTCACATCCCTGGGGACGTCGATCGCGTCGTCTCGCGCGGGGGTGAGGCTCGGTGTGACGTCGCTGGGCGCTCAGGTAGGCTAGCCCCGCGCGCGCTCGGCAGAGCCCCGCTCGCCGCACTCGCCACCGCCGCCGCCTCGTGCTCGGCCCCACCGCAGCGCACCCAGCTTACTCGACAAGACGCTGCTCGTGAAGCACGTCAACCATGATCGCTGCGCCATTATCGCCTTACCACAACCGAGGGTTTACTATGATATCGTTTTCCGTCCGAACTCGAATTCGAAATGCAAAGATCTCACTCCGCGACGATGGGCAAGTGAGACATTGCCAAAGTCTTGGCGATGTTCAGAAAGTGTTCTCAGTTTTGAGACGAAGTCTTCGGATAGATCGAAGCGAAGCGAATCGAGCGGTAGCAGCGCCAGTGGCGCTGGCACAGTGTCGTTGTCGGGACGGGTCCCACGGGGCGGTGGCGGTGAGGTGGTGCGGTGGGCGGGGCGGCCGGCCGCCGTGACGAGGGCCAGCCGCGGGGTCGCCGCAGCTACTGACATTTTTGTGGACATGCCGCCGCCGCGCACGCATTTTTCGGGCTTTGGGAAAAGCTACCATTTCTCTTGCGTGTCGCCATTCCAGTTCACGTATCCTTATGTCGTGTACATTTAAAGCCTATTGGTGCATTCATCATTTTAGTTGATCCTAAAAAATACGTGTTGGTTTAATATTTTTCTTTTTTATTCATATACATGGACTGAGCATCATATTGATACCATAAAAATTTAAGAAACTCAATACGTCCACTTTACCCAAATTTGAATAAATTATGACTGGTCTGTGTGACATGCAAATGCAATTGGTATACTTGTAGAAAGCTTTTCGTTTGCATGATAATCGATTTTAATATTATATTTTGATCTGTAGCTGGCACCCCTTGGTTTGGTCCTTGTATTTATTGTTTTTTTAGTAGATATACCTTTTACTTTGGTGATTTTATTAGACTTTCTGTCATTATTTTATTAATTTTAAAGGGTATCATCTACTCGCTTAGTTCCTTTATTTTATCAAAGACTGCAACTGTCATATCCGAACATATTTCGACTGTGATATTATTTTTAGGATCTACCAGGACTGTGTAACGTAGTGAAGTGTTTTTGGTAACTAATCAATATTTTGCCTTTGTAAGCCTACTAACACAACATGCCTGTAATTTTTAAAATTTTGACATGTTTTGCAAGTTTTTGTTAATATTTCTATTCATTTAAAATCTTGAATATGAGACCAAAGATTAAACTTGTATTTCAAAAACAACCCTTTCTGTAATGACTTTTCTAAATTATATGGGCAAGGAAAACAAGGCCTATGAGTTGTACAATATAAATAAATCGCTAGTTTTAAATTTTCTACACAATCTGTGTTTTCTTTGAATATTTGTCAATCTATACCTACTTTATTAATATCGCATATATCATAATTTAATAGACTTGAAGTGATCTATGTATATCTGTATTTTATATATTTAAATATAGTGTTTGTATTTTATAACACTTTTTAGTATATTATGTATTTAAACGTTTATCCTTAGTAATTTTAACTTGTAGTTAGTTTTTAGCTTTTTTTTTTATTTTTTTGGCTGTGTGGTAGTTGGTATGTCTGAGTTACACACCAGCTATCGTAAATTAAAGGATTTTCAAAATAATGAAAATCTTTTGTGGTGTACTTATCTCATTTTGTAGTTTTGAATCTCTTTTTCTAAGTATTTTAATTATTATTTTAAATTAAACTGTCTTGAAAACTTGACTGTCTTGAAAGTACGCTTGATTGAACATTAACAAGATCAAGATTACTTAAGTTATGATTCTAATTTCGCGATTCTGTATTATTTTGAATATAAACAAACGAATTACAGTTACACTACAAGCTATCTGTAAAATTCGTTTTGGATGCAGTTGAGAAAACTGCACTGAACGTTCAGTTTCCGCAGTTCCCAGTATTTACTAGCAGTATTTAGAGCTGCGTTTAAGCAGTTAGTTTGCATTCCAAATGTTGATCTTCTGCATTAGAATTTTTCAAGTGGGCTTTCAGTGCTCAAACGTAAACTATACGAAATAGCAATAAATACTCAGAGGAGTATAGTCGTGGTAGCGTAATGGCTAGCGCACGCGCCCAATCTCAAAGGGCGCGGGTTCGATCCTGGCCGGAACGCGCATGCACCACTTAGTCAGTTTTCTGATCTAATGTGTATATTGTTACAATTACCACGTCCTAACAACGGTGAAGGAAAACAGCGTGATGAAACCTGCACATCGAGATGACCGATGTGTCAAACCTGCCAAGCCGCCTTGGACAAGCGTGGCGGATATACTGTCCGCGTTCCCCCTATAATGGGAGGCCCGAGCCCAGCAATGGGACATTTATGGACTGATATTATTATATTATTACTCAAAGGAGTCTCGAGACCGATTTTGATGGAAACTAAAGTGATCATTAGATTTTTAAAGTCTGCCTATTTTGAAAATTACCCTATTTAGGAGTAGAAACGGGTGATTTTGAAAAAGTAAAATAACTTTTTGTATTATTACACCAGTGGATAGAGTAGCTTATAAGGATCAATTTCTGTAAACTAAGGGATCGGGATATATTTTTTTCGAAATCAGCCGATTCGTTTCCTGATTAAGGTGTTTCTTTTTTCAAAAATCTAATGACACTACTTTAGTTTCATCAAAAACGGCCTCGTGACTTCTTTGAGTATTCTTCGCTATTTCGTATTAGCATTTGGCCCTGAAGGCCCACTTGAAATTTTTTTTCTGTATATTTGAATATTGATCTTCTGAGTATATTATGTAAATTAGAATACAGTTTTCAATACAGTATTTTTCACAGCACGGTACACCAGTTTTATACATAGTTTGCAATAACTTGTGTTGTTTTCCCTCATGTTTGTTGCGCATACGCATTGTCACTAACGGCACGGCGGCAGCGTATTGGTGGTCCACGCGCCTCATCCACCCCGGTTTCGGCGAAGAACGCACTCCAGGTACAGTACCCCACTATCGCCGCTCGGTAAACTCATACTTGTCACAATTTAACTGCTCATTCCATACATTAAACATATTATTTTTACAAAAAAATGTATAATGAGCAGTTAATTTTTTACCAATACGTGAGCCACAATTCAATAAACTATACCGTTTTCATTGCATTTTAAGCTCATCGTCGCACATTTTAGAAGTAGTACAAGAGTTCTGCAATTTTCTCTGAATAAATATTGTGCATAATTACATAGTTCCTTATGCAATAATTGTCAACTTTTGTTACTAAAACTAATTGTAAAGGAGAATATTATTTAATATTAAATTCGATACTTATATGAAGATTATTTTGAAAAGTGGTGTAAGTTTTTTGTAATGTTAAATATTTCGAGAATGCAATGAAAATTAAAAGTTGTGCTTACGTACTACGACTATCAAAGTTCTGCCAGCCGGCGATATCGGGGCTTCCCTTATTAAATCAGTTGAACGATTTATTCATTAAGTTTTTTACTAATTTAGAACAACGAATGTTTATGTTTTGTTTTTTTGTCGTTTTTGCAATTGGATCTGTAATACTTATGAACTAACTTTAATAAAATGTTGGTGTCTATTTGAGGAACTGCAAATATCGATCAAAGACAATATAATGTCAATATGCTATGCACTTTAAAGTACAAATACAGTTATTTTAATACCTAATCATGTTCCCACAATACGCCAGATAAGCTCAAGTGTATTTTGTAATAGTTGAACTGTATGAATAAGAAATCATGCTTTTGACGACACGATTTTATATAATTATTAGTAATTAATTTTATCTGAGTACCGAACCCTCTCAATTTTGAATAAAGATTACAAAAAATAGACTGATTAAATACAAATTGTGTCAAACTTTTGGTTAATTTATATATCAAATCTGTGGAAAATTATTAAAAGTTGTATAAAATCACATCGTAACAAAGCAACTGCAAGCTTCATCAGAGCCAAAACTGTGATATTGTTTCATTATTTTATTTATATAATTTATTTATTTAAAAAATCATTGATCATAACTTTTTTGCGTGCGTTTTGATCAGTTTTATATTGTTTTAAAGTAAATCATACATTATTTTATATTATAAACTGACCAGTGCCTGTAAGTTGAGAATGATATTCATTATGATTAAGTACTCACTCCCTTTGCATTCCTTTGTGCTAAGGAATTTTCTTATATAATTTTTAACTAGTAAATAAAATCTTTACTATTAGTATAACATAATTTTAGAGTAGACGCTAATACTTCGTATTAAGAGTACGTTTGGTGTTAATATTAATAAAAACACGTTAATGGACGTCGTTGTACTGTATATTAATATCCTTTCCCTCTACTCCTTCTTTGAAGTTGTTAATAAAGTATTGAGATTAATTATTGAGTGGTTTTATTGCACTAATGATGCTGTATGTAAGCTTGTGGACGCATGCTCACTGCTGTTGAATATGAAATTACTTGGTGCTTGCAATTATCCCTGTGTTAGGCGACTGGGGAATAAAGGCCGTTATTTTAAATTATAAATGATCATCGCGTATAGCTTGCCTGTATTGATTAAATATTTTATGAAACAAGTCTATGATACACGCAATGGCTTATAAAATGTTTTATAAAACTCGTAGATTGTCCACGTAAATCTGTGATTCAATGTTTTGTAAGTACCCTGTGATCTTCATATAAAATTTAATTAAGAGGTGATAAAAACTATAAATTAGCAAGGAAGCTTCCCTCAAATTACTGCACAAATATAGTGGTTGCGGGCGTACGCTATGTAAATATATTGCTCTCCAAGGAGTCTTACTGAACCGAAATCTTATTTTAGTAAGAGATACCATAAAAATGACAAATAAATTTTGCTCCAACTGCGTTGGGATTCCCTCGAAGGAATTAATGTGGGGCTCAATTAGGGCACGGCAGTCGTGACTTTCCTTTTATATTGTCCTCGATGTAGGTGTAAGAGAAACTAAAAGAAATTTACGTAGATATACAATGACATCTTTTATAATTAAACATAATAAAGACAATTTACCTTAAAACTATCGAGCGTGGGTTTTCAATTATTTTTTTTGGCAGACACGCACATTGTATATCCCCAAATTAAGCAAGTTTCGCTTGTGTGATGGGTAACATACAATGGACTACTTTGAGGTCGATCCTAGACACCCAGACCATAGTATATAACGGAGAAAATTCGTATCCGAAATTTACCATGCCAGAGATCGAACTGGGAGCCTCTGAGTTGCAGTGACGTAGGCAGACAAAGACAAATTTTAAGATTAATCAAATTTCTAATTTATTTAAAGTCTCTTTATTTGATGTCTTCTTGAATTGAATATAGCTATGTCAATTGGACACAATTTAAAACTATCTCATATTATGTCGTTAGCAGAATGTGTTACAACAAATTACAGTTCTTTACGAGTTTGATACGATTAACCTATTTAATTAATTACATCAGAATAATTTATGAGGTCTAACGCCCACCCTCGTTTTTGGTAATAACCTTGATTCGGCCTTCACAATTAGCGGTCTAGGTCATGCTATGGTAACTACGAACATACAATAAAGATCAAAGATAGGGTTGAAAAGCAAGAATGGTTTCATAGTTAAACAAACTTAGCCTTGACCATAAGTAGTAACCTTTTATAATAAAATACTACATACAATAATGAAATAGTAGATGAAGCTGAGAAAAATGTAGTAGGTATCTATAATAAATAAAATGAGGCTTTTCCCGCGTGAAGTCTGAATCCGTTTTTCGTGAAAACTATAACTTCCTAACACATATATTTAAGACCGTTATAGAGAGTATATAAGTAATTATATACTACATTTCATGATAATCTGCCAAGTGCCATGGTCAGAATGAACGAACTAACAAACACATAAAAACATTCATCATTCAGTCCGCATACAATGAAGGCTCCCATAGAGGTGACAAATGTGCACTGTTTGTCATTTGGTGGCGTGGATTTCCAGTAATAAAACAATAGTCTGCTATACAAATACAAACCCTCAAAAACGAATTAACCGTTCTTATTTAAGCCAATTTTCGTTAAAAGTATATGTTATTCTCTATAAACTTGATTTTTTGAGACTTCCTACTTCATAATGATAAAGTGTTTTTACGAATTTATAGCCGGTTATAATTTAATCTTTCAACCTAAGATAAGTTTTTATATTAACAGTGATTTACTTATCACTCTTTCCGATCAATTTTACTTTTATGTAATCGCCATGTCCGGCGGTCCTTGAAATAAAAGTGACTGTGACATACCAGTAATTTATCTTAGGAACTACTAAGTATACATGAATGAAAATGGACAGGAAGGTGTAGTCTACTTAGCGCTACAAAGTTATGTTGTGAAATCGTGAAAAAAGTAAAGACTAACCTCTGTTATGCGTGTAACTAAAGGTTTTTTTTTTCAATGTACGTTATTAAGGAGGTTTTTAAGATCCGACTAATGAGTCGGATCTTAAAAATATAATGATGTTGCTTAATAACTTTTTAATGAAATCAATATGTGGCGTAATATTAGCACCCAGTCGCGATAATTGTGTTCCCGTTTAACTCGTAAATTATGAAGTGGAAAATTGAAAATATAGGTAATCTAGCTCAAGCAATACTTGCAATGAAAATGATGTTGAACAATATCCGTTGAATAGTTTTTAAGATATGAGCTATTTTCAATTAATTCCTTTTTTATAGTTCCGTTAAATAATAAAATCAGTCGACATATGGCAGCTCTACTAAACTCTTCGTTGTCCACGGACTGGCAAGCACTTACCTACTCGTAATTAAAATATATATGTACACTGATATTATGTAACAAAGGACAAATATACTAAAAATAGGCAGAATAGGGGTTTCGCTCGTCTTCCTATCAAAATTTTATCAGAGCGAAAGATTAACCGAGCATCAAGTAAACATAGCTGCCGAAACGGATGGAATTTACTTAAAAACTAAATAAATTGCCTGAAGCGTAAAGGATAAGAAACTTATTTCTAGTAAACCCGATTCGCTTAAACGCATGTGAAAGAACATGTTTCTTCAGTTTGTACACTTTAGATACTTAATCTTAAACATGCCGGCGGGGTGGGTATAAGACTATTTTCATTCATTGAAAAAAAGCAGCCTGCATAACTATTGTTTTTTAAACATTCGAGAATGTATGCTTCAGTCTATGATAAGCAATTACGGCTACGATTTATTTTGGTACTAAACATTTCCAGTTATTAGCTAAAGCATTTGTTCTTTCTGTATAAAGTTTTCTTTACATAGTTTAAAACAAAATCGCTTATGCGTCTGTGTCTGTATATCCACTAACTCCTAAACCATGTAACTGATTTTTATTTCATCATCAGTTCGATAACTTTCAAAGGTTTTTATATATACTAGCTTTTGCCCGCGGCTTTGCTCGCAATATATAAAAACCTTATTAAGTTTTTATGTAAGTAAGTAAAATAGAGCTACTTACTAGGGTTTGACTGTAGTAAAACTAGTATGCTATAAAAAGACTTTTTTATTTTGGAGATTTAATAAAATAAAATTCCCTGTATTCAACATACATTTTAGTAACATGTAGTTTCATAAAATATTAATAGATGTTGGACGCATTTTGTCTCTCTACGCAAAGGTGAAATGTTATACCAGATTTAAATTATGGTTATTTATTTCATGATCAAATAGATATAAGTATTATAAATATAATTATACACTTAATGCTAAGTCGTTCAATAAGGTTTAAATCGATATTTTGTCGCGCCACCCGCATCGCTAGTTCGCTACGTCCTGTTGGATATGAGTACCTACTGTCTATTGAAGTAAATGCTGCAGACAGCTGCATAATTTGTTAGTGTTACTTTTTTGCAGTATAAATATATAATTCAGGAGCTTAAAGTAATACATTTTAGCGTATGAGATTGTAATATCTCGTACATAAGCTTTGATTTTTAAAAACATCAATATGTAGATATAACATCGATAGGCATAAATTAACCGCAACCTTTTGGAATCGTGATCTAAAATGTTTCTTTAACCCGTAGCAGATAGTGTCAAAAGTGTACCGAACCTGTCGGTTGAAAATTAAACGATACTTGAATACTAATCATCTCTATTGCAATTCTAGATTTGGTAATATGAATTATTATTATTAATTATATCTTTATGTAGTTATACTTCTGATATGTATATATTTGTGTAGTTCTGAATGTTTTCTTTCTTCATTATTTGCTGTGTTAACAGATAGAACGTGCTAAGGAAAGCTTTATCTAAATATTTACGAATTTCTGAATAATTTAAAAGTAATTACATACTCATACGTGGTTTCTGAACATCTGTCTGCTACATTAATGCATAAATATTGGAAAGCGTATTTTATTGATCTGCAATGCTATTTTTGCGTATGTACTCTGATGAAACGGTTTGCTGCAATTTCCTTTACCTGTCACCTGTCTGTTCCATATAATTCCAGTCGAGCGGAGAATATTACTTTACGTACCTACCCATGTTTCTCAACCTGTCAATTTTCAAGAACAGGCTATTTGGATATTTTTATTAGCAGATTATTAAAATAATAATTGTGGAATACATAATATATAACGATTATGTCCGCATTCTAAAACAACATTCAGTTTTAAATTAAAGTCGAGAACAGAATACATAACACTAAAATGTCGCACTGGTCTGTAAATAATACTAGGTACTCGTGTAAGCCATGTATATGTACGTACATTCCTAATCGTAACACCTACTCGGAATTTTCATTTCTGTCTGTTCTTTTCTTAAAACTCGATACAAGATTGATTGTTGTCCGGGAATGCGAGCCTAAGTCATAA
This sequence comes from Dendrolimus houi, assembly GCA_039645545.1. Classification (NCBI taxonomy): domain Eukaryota; kingdom Metazoa; phylum Arthropoda; class Insecta; order Lepidoptera; family Lasiocampidae; genus Dendrolimus; species Dendrolimus houi. Next base: position 8,541,573 of record CM077127.1, on the reverse strand, counting down.
TTCAATTTAGTATTTTTCATTTTTTATATTAAAATTATGTTTACAAAAATTATATAAATGATTAATTTGTTAGTGTAACTCATTATAATTTAATCAAATGGAGAACTACACTGGGCAGACAGATATTAGATACCTAGTGTTTCTTTATGGATTGTTTAAAACATTGGTCGGTCTATACTCTATACCATATTCATCTTAGCATGAGACAAAGTGTAAACAAAGAAAACAGCATTTGTCATTTAATTAATGTAAGGTGCCTACTACTGTGTTATTTATTTGTTAAACAAAAGGAAAACAAACAAATAACTGAAAACATAACACAAGGAAAAACTTAACAAAACCGCACTATCACATCAACAAGCTGACCGATAGTAAAGATGGCGGGTATAACCCGACCGATGATAAAAGACACCTTAAAATGTGAAATATTCGCATTAACTGTACTCTATAATTCAATAATATTAAAAAACGTGCTGAGTTTGAGAACCATTATTTTTTTAGATTTTTTAGTGTGTATTGTTTCCAATTTATAATTTATTTAAATTAAAAAAAAATAGATATAAATTGTAAGATTGTTCTAATTCAAAAGAATGAACTAACTACGGCATACATAGTAATAATTGTTATTTAAAGTTTTGCTAATGTATTCTTTCTTAGTTTCTCAAATTAATATTTTTACAAAATTAAAAGTAACTTATGAAGAATCTATTTATGATTTGTTTACAACTTGTCTCACCGTTCCCTGAATACGGTATAGTTAAAATATTATTCAAATTTACGTACAAAAAAATGAATGCCTAAATCAGGAATTTCTAATTAATTCTATAATTTAACCAATATTGTAATCTTGTTTTTATACATATTATATGTAATTTAATTATTTTGTATCTTATAATTATAAAAGTCTAGAAAATGAATGGTAATTTTTAGACAGGTATCACACCACGTTTGATGTTAAACAAGGCCGTTCATAACATTATTATGTACACAGAAATGCTTTTGTTACTCTGGTTTCACTTTGGTATAATATGTTTTACGTTCCCCGACGGCTGAGGGGCGGACCTGGGGGCCTCTCCACAATATCAAAGAAGAAAGAAGACTCTAATGCAGAAGAACAAGAGAAGTTTCGTTTGTATTAAGTTATTTTATATTTATACTAATTTTATAATTTATACAAACCTGGGCATAAAGCATTTCAAATGCGTTGTTTTCTTTTCAGAAATTGATATACACTTACACACGCCATACGCTAGGCTAGCTGACTACAGCAGCCAAATTGCGGCAACCAGAATACTGAGCAACCTATACTATTTTAGCGTTCTAGTAGTTTGCAAAGAAATTCTTGGTTGCCTACTATATGAACTTCAATGAGCTATCATCATACATCTGAACGGTTGCCGCAACCAGGTTGCCTAGGGCGCGGCCTGCGTTATTGTTTTTTTAAATAGTTTTTTAATAGTTTACTTTATAATAATATTGTTAACTTAGTGATAATATGTATGTTTAGTTACTTATTGACAACAGTATTAAATATACATACAACCAAATTATATTTATAGCTTTATTAAAATGGTACATATCATTTTAGTTCCGGTTTAGAATATTGTAAATGTATTGTTATTTTGCATATAGATAAATAGATAACTAAGTTTCATGTATTATTTTTAAATATAAACATATTATGCTGGTGTATTGAGGAACATGTAATTAACAAAAATGTATAAATTGTAAGATTTTGTGCTTTTGACCTCGTTATACTTTACGTAATTTTAAATGTATTTAATCTCTGAATAACAGGAACTTCTGAGAGAGAAGCAACAACATCTGGAGCGGCTGATGCGTGAACGAGAGCTTGAAAGATCTGAAGTGGCCAAAATATCACTGCAAGCAGACAGAGCTGAAAGTGCCTTAGCCCAGCTAAAGAAAGTAGCTGCTCAGGTAAATACGAGTATAATTATCATCATCAATCAACGGGTTGTCTGGAAGAGATCGCTTTTTAGCGATAAGACCGCCCTTTGTACACAATTAGAATAATACTAGTTCGTAAGTTTTCTGTAGTGGTGTACAATAAAGTGTTATCTATCTATTAATTTACTGTTATTTATAGAATCCATCCATACGGTTGAAGGCAATTTTTAAATATTTTATTAGGTACCAGCTGTTACCCGCAACTTCCTCCGCCTGGAATTTAATTTGATTCCGATGCGGCGGCGGCGGCGGCGTACGCGTGGGATTCCTTTTTTTTCTCTAAAATAAAAATAGCCTAAGTTACTCTTTATAACATCAGCTATCTGCCAGTGAAAGACCCGTCGAAATCGATCCAGCCGTTTTAGAGATTAGCCGGAACAAACGGACAGACAAAATTTTAAAAATTGTTTTTTGGTATAAATAAGATATATACTTTCATATGCATTTAGTAAAAAGTTGTTATTTTGACATTACAAACGGACACTTGCAATTTTTTAAATAGATATTTTGCATATACGATACATAAGGCTTAGGCGTATAACTGCTTATTTAAAAAACACAGTTGGCTATGTATTTTTGCGTAAATCAAGATGTTTTTAAAGTAAGATGGGCAAACTAGCAGACCCACCTCCGCCGATGGACATCGTCGTTTATAACATTATTAGACTTTCGCCATAAACATGTTACCCATTTTGAGACATTAGTTATAATATAGCCTCGGTGTCACTAATGTTACTGCTCACCTGTACTTCCCGGGACACAGTGAAACTATTTAGCGATAAAATAAGCATAAGTGGTACCTACGCATACGGGCCTTTCGCCCTACCACCAGAATATACACTGTCTGGAATCTTAAATTCATAATTTTGAACAAAGTCGAACTATCTAGCCCAAATGTAAGTACTGGTGTAAGTACTATTTAAAGGGATAATGTTCCGTACGATACTTAGTCATATTTTACAACAGTACTAGGTTGTAAATCAAGGTATATAGATAATATAAGTTAAAAAAAATATAGAAATTAAGAATCTCCTTTTTTTAAATCGTTTAATAAACATGAATTCAAGACGCGCATAGCGGGTAGCCCGACGTTAGAATAAATAAATAAAAACTATTTGTGATTAAACTTTGATCATTCCGTTGCTTGGAATTCGTAAACACATGAAATGTCGTGATGTGTTTTAAAAAACGTGACTTTATTTTTGTCTACTCCTTAATAGGCACATGCCAGTTCAAAACTGAATACTGTTTCAAATTCCATTTTTCTGATAAGTGACTTCCGTAACTGACTGTACCTAAATAATCTTTACTGTCTTTGATCCATGATCTGACTTACTTACTGTAAATTTTGTTTAAAGCTAGATCGTTTTCCAACCAAACCGGGCTTACCGTATCTATCGGCTTTGTAAGATCAAAGCTGACCTACTTTCGTCTAAGCATCTTAACCTAAATATTTCAATACACACGCTGCTTACTTGCCGCATAATTTCTTTGTTGGAAAACGAAAATAGATGCGATTGCATACCATTAATTGACAATAGAAATAATATTGCTTTTAGGCTCTGTTTGCTTACTAATAATATCAAACTCGTTTAGGTAGTCGTCTCTTGCAGCTCAGGAAAACTGTCTAATTTTTGTGCCAGGATTCAAACCTATATTATGTATTTGAATGAGCCAATTAGCAACTTTTTAATATATGCATTTGCAAAACTAAAGATGCACGACCAACTAATTGTATAAAGTGATTACCGTAGCCCATGGATATCTGCAACTTTAAGGACCTTTTTTTCAATCATTAGTTAAAAAATATCAGTCGAAATTATAATCTGAGTGAATTCTAAAGTAAAATCAGTCAGCTATTTTATTCACGCAACTGACATTTTTCATTTTTGCATGTTATATTTTATTCTATGAATAAATATTTTTTATCTGGTTATTGAAAAAGCGGCTCTAACAATTAGATTCGTCAAAACTTAAAAAAAATATCTAATAACGCTCTTTACGGAGGGCCCTATATTATAAAGCTCTGGGGAAAAGGGTGTTCAGTCAACAATTTACCCACCTACAATAAGGTGCTCACGTCATACAGTGACCGTGTAATAAACATCCAGGATTTTGGTAGCAAAGAAGTTTAAGTCCATAATAGTTATTATAGCAAAATTAATTTTCAGACTAATACAGAAAATGGCAAACTCAAGGCAGAGCTGGACAAGATTAACAAACTACTCGAAGATGAGAAACAGAAGGTGGAAGATCTTATGTTCAGGAACGAAGAGGAGAATATTAATAGAGAAGATTATAATGTAAGTGATGAATTATATTTTAAAAATTTAATAATGCATGATTTAGTGGGACTAAATTCTGATAGTTGCACTTGTTGTTTCAGAAATACAAAGAAGCTATGGAGGTAAGTAATATGTAATATATAATTATTTAAAAAGCAGAATAATATAATCTGTTTATGATAATAAATTATACTGGGCTAAGTTCACTACAGAATGCAGTAAATGTATACAACAAATTCTTTGCTTTAATAAAGAGTGCATTGTATGCTCGAGTTTATATTTGATCTTACTTGTTGGAATTCTGCAAGAAATTAAAACAATTATAAACAGAAGTAGAAGGCGGTGGTCTGCGACAAATGCCATAGGCTGCGTCCGACGTGACGTTCTATGCGACCGACAGATGTTTATCATAAAAATAAATTATAGTAGTTCCTCCCGTTTGTGCGCCGCGTCAGGCGTTTGAGAAAGACCACTAGTTCATTTTCATAATGAGCATTCGTCAATCGTGTCACACCGTACGCAGCCTACGGCGTATGTGTCACCACCGACCAAAAAACTTAATAAATTGTAGTTAATAAACTCAATCGGTCTTATTCATGTCTATGAATAAGATATTCGGTGTTAAACTTACTCTTAACTGTCTAGTTAGAGTAAGTTTAACACCGAATATCTTTTATATTCTTATATGTATCTGATAATGTCTTCTATTCATATCTTTCCTACAGCAAGAGAAAGCTGTTCGTGAGCAGCGCATCCGGGACCTTGAAGCGGAGGCGGCATTGCAAGCAGTACGTGCCGAAACTACAGCTGCAGCCCTGCGGGCGATGGAGGAACAGCGCAGTGCTGAAGCATCTGCGGTTGCTGAACAACACAAGGAAGAACTCACGGCTGCCCACAGTATGTCAACCCTTATTTATTTTTGTCAAGTCCTAAATCATTTGATTTATTTGATGAAAGTCAAGCAATTGAAAATGATTAAATAAGTTATATTTTTTAAAATCTTTGGTGTTAAATAAGGTGTATCTGTCCATCCATAAGATAACTGCCACCAGGTTGCCTTATTATTTAACTAAAAATACAGACAAAGTATATAAAATCTGACCTCAAAACATATTTAGATAAAATACGAATTTTATTTTATTTGTATTTTCAGCTTTATCATCGGAATTGCAAAAGCTTTTAGACGAAGCATACGCTCTTCTTAGAGAAAAAGAAAATGAAAAGGATTCACTCGGTAAAAGTATGTCTGAAGAGCTCACGAAAGTCAAAATGGAATCAGAAAAGGCACTGAACGAAGCCAAAATGAAAATGGCTATCGCACAGACAGAATACGAGACACAAGTGTCTGTGCTAACGGCGAAATTGCAATTAATTGAATCCAAACTGGAGACAGAAAAGCAGAGCTTAGAAAGATCCAACAAAGAAAATAGTCAAACAATTGCAGATTTGAACACAAAAATAACTCAGTTACAAGCTACAGTCGACGACAAAACGTTAGAATTGAACAAAGGTAAGCATACATTTTTTTGGTTATAAATGATTAGATTTTGTTTAAATTAAATATGTAATTACAATAAATTCTTTAATACTATTTTTCAGTAATCAGTATAAGCAAAGAGCATGAAGTAAATCTTAATAAAGAAGTTACAAAACTTAAAATGGAACTGAGTGCTAAATTGTTAGACTTGGAGCAATTGGAAGACTCTAAAAAGAAACAAGAAGCAACCTTCAAATCACTGCAAGATGAAATCTCTCGAGTTAGGGAGGAATATACTACTAAAGTTAATGAATATGAAAGTATATTAAATGAAACGTCTCTAGAAAATGAAAAGAATATGACAGAAATTGTTGAATTGAAACAAAGTCTAACCGCAAAAGTCAAAGAATACGAGAAGTTGCTTTCAGATTCCAGCTCAAGTACAAGTGCCACAGAAAAACTAATAAGCGAATATAAGCAAACTATCCACGAGAGAGACAAGGATATTATAAAACTTAAAGATGATTTTGAAGAGGCTACAGCCAATTTTAACATAAAACATAGTAAAATAGCCGAGGAACACAAAAAAGAGATAGAAGATCGTAATACTAAAATAGAAGAACTATTAAAAGAAATCGAGAGCCACAAACACACGTTGGATCAGAATAAAATTGATTTTGATACTCTTAATTCACAGTTTATTTCGAACGCTGATGAACTAAAAGCTCTAAAAGAAGAAAATATGAGACTTAAACAAACCATTGCTGAATTAACTGAAGGTAATAATGATCTTAAATCTAAAGTGTCAGCAATGGAACTAGAAATAGGAGAATATAAACGTCAACTTGAAGGTGCCTATGAAAAATGTGAAGAATTACAAAAGGCTAAAGAAAACGTGGAAACAGAATATTTGAACCTGACAGGGCAAACTTCAGATTCAAACGAACAGTTTAACAAATTGTCACATCACCTTAAAGAAACAGAAAAGGAATTACAGAACTTCAAAGATAAGCATAGAGAAGCTGTAAACAATTGTGCACGAATAGAACAAGAATTAAAACAAAAAATAATTAAATTACACGAAGACTTTTCATTAGAACGCACCCAGTTAGTGCAGTCTGTGAATGAGAATATTGAAAAGTTAAAGGAGGCAGAAATAAAACTTAAAGAAATAGAAACGCACGTAACCGACAGAAATAATCATTTAAAAGATATTCAATGTAGTAATGATAATCTTTTAGATGAAAATACAATTTTGAAGAAAGAAATAGAAGCTCTAAAAATAAAAGAACAGGAACAATGTAATGAACACATTTCAATACAAAAGAAATTGGAGATTGATATAGATAGATACAAAGAAGAGATATCATTATTAAAAGAAGAAGGCGCTTCGTCTGAAGTAAAACTCATAGAGAAAGTGGATCAATTAACAGAGGCCCAAAACGATTTAAATAACAAACTTGAGGAAGCTAGAAAACATGAAGGCTCCTTACAAAAGGTACTAGATGAAATGACAGCTCAGCTCAATAACCAAAAACTGCAACATGAGAAGGAGGTCATTCAAGTCCAAAATCAGTTAACAGCCTTAACCGAGGAAGCTAATCAGTTGAAAATCGAGAAAAATACACTTAAAGAGACCCTTGAAGAAAAACAGCACAGTTTAAAAAATTTATCATTAAAATTAGAAATGCTAGAAGTTGACTTGAAATCTAATTTAGAAATGGTTGCTGAGAAAGATCGCCAAATTGCACAAACAAATGAAGAGCTTAGTAAAGTCATAGAACTCAAAAAACTATTAGAAGAGAAATTCAATAATGCTCAGTTAGAAATTTCTACAGTCAAGCAACAATATGAAAATCTTATAGCCAATTCTTTCGCTGAAGAATCACTACTTAATGAACAGTTAAGTCAGGTGGAGAATTTGAGGAAGGAAATAGGCGTCTTAATCCAAGACAAGACAACACTAGAAACGAAATGCAATGAAACTTTGAACGAATTGGATAAATTAAAAGAAGACCATGTTTTAACTTTAAATAAACTTAATGAAAATATTGGTATTAATATCGAAATTAAGAAAACTTTAGAAGAAAAAGAAAAATTATTACAATCACAATCTGAGTTGACAAAGACTGAATCAAATAAAGTTAAAGACTTGGAAGAAGAACTTCTTCATATAAAACACGAGTTGACTAACAAAACTACTGTTATTCAAGAGAAAGAAACAGAACTCTATAAACTGCAAGAATCTTTACAAGCAGGTTCAAGTGAAAGCTTACTAGTGGTTACACAAATCCAATCACAATATGACGAACTAACAGAAAGGTATAAAAAGGAAGTAGAATCTCTAAACAATAGTGTTAAAAGCTTACAAAATCAAATTACAGAAAAGGAAAAAGAAGTGCACGAAGCAAAGGAATTAAAAGAAAAAGTTGACGAATTACAAAAACTAATCGCCAAATCTGACGAAGATGTAAAACAATTAACTAATATTAACGAAGCACAGAAACAAAATTATGAAGATTTGAATAAGCAACTTCAAGCACAGTTTGATGAATATAAGAAAGAAAGTAAGCATACTAAACATGAATTGAACACTAAATTAAATCGATATGAGAAGGAACTGGAAGATTCTAAAGAAAAACTCAAGATAGAAATAGAAAAACATACTCAAATACAGCAAACATTGTCTGATGCAGAGAAGAAAATATTGGAGTTGTCACAAAAATTAGATTTGATAGAAATTCAACAAAGTACCGATGTTGAAAAGGATAGCAAATTAGAGAAATTAACTATGGAATTACAAGCTGCCAAACATTGCCTAGCGGAGAGTGTGTCAAACAACGAAACAATCGTTAGTAAACTTAAATCTGACGTTGACAATAAAATCAGAGATTTGACTGAGAAAGATGATTTAATACAGCGATTACAAGAAGAAGTTATGGTAAGATACGTTTTAATTCCTGCGATGTTAAATCGTTACTTCTAATTCACAGAGTGAGCGAGCGCGTTACGATAGCGGCCAGCGAATTCCTGAGCAGACTTATAACATTGGCTAAAATAAAAAAATTGTTACTTTAAATTTAATGTTACAAGTTTTCATGGTTAGCCAATAAAACTCAAATATATTTCATAATTTTGAAAATATTAACTCGTACATACGAGTTAATCATCAAACCAACATTGGTTTGATGTGTTTTATATTTTTGGGGGTTTTAAACATACCACTAAAATATGATATGGGACAATAATCCAATATTTTTATTAACTCCTGTATATTTTGTACGAGTAGATTATCACAATGTGTAGGTTCTACTCGTATATTACTTGGTAGAGCCGTGCAGGAATCATTATCTAGGGCCCGCTCGACCGCTGTGATTCACGCTCTCACAGAAAATTGGAGTGAAATGGTGCCTTGAGCTAATCGTGTTTCATGTGACAAGTGAGAGTTCCGATTGCGCAATTCCCCCTCCCGCTATCCCATCACCGTATACTAATCCCATATATCATCCCCTCTATCCTATTTCTCCTGGCTGATTACTCTTTCTCATCCCCCTATCCCCTCTTTATCCCATCCTAACTGCTAGTAACGCGTTGCCTTCAGCCCTTGTGTTGCAAACGCCTATAGGCAACGGTAGCCACATCCGCTGGGCTTTCTGCCTATTTACCAACTTCTCAATATAAAAAAAACACGACTGTTTGATAAAAAATTGTATTATTTATCAAGGGTCAATTGGTAATCTTTTATCCATGCAGGAACAGAGAAAGAATACATTTTCCTGCGGCCGGGCGGCCTGTCGTAAGAGGCGACTAAAACCCACAGCCAGGTGGTAGGATATTTGCTCGACTGGATGGCGACCACCCCTGGTCTAGAGTATGCCGCCATAACAACCTTGTGTTGTGTTCCGGCATTAGTGACCAGGTTCCAGTGTCCTTTGAGAGAGCAGTAGCGTATTTGTGCACCTTTGGTGTTGCAAATGTCCATAGGCGACGGTAACCACTTTCCATCAAGAGGGCCTTCTGCCTGTCTGCTGAACTCCTACAATGAAAAAAAAATAAAAACATCTATAATATAATAATATAACATTGCGTATATACGCAATGTTCAGAATGTTATATTTCTATTTTTGTTTTTCTGAACATATGTTCAGAATGATATTATATACATAAAAGCGTTTTAAAAAAAAATAACTGTAATAGACCATAAATATAAACGACGGAGAACACAATGCAATTTTCTATAGATGTTTTGTCTTTGGGGTTCACGTAAAAACTACTGGGCCGAGTTCGATGCGATATTCACTGATCGACAGCTAATTCTTAAACTTAAAATCTGCGCTACGTTTTATCCCGGGAATTATTTGAAATTGACAGTCTGAAAAAATATTTCAATTCAATGCGATTTTTCACTGATAGCTTTTATGTGATAAAATGTGTGATGCTTTTATCCCGGGAATGGTTAGAATTTGTTCGGGTGCATAAAAATTAGCTTATTCCGATAAAAGAGTATCGGAATAAGCTAACTAACCAAAACGATAGGTTACATTCTTTTTGAAATGCTGCGATACGTGGTGTTTCGGGAATTTGAAGTCGAGCGTGGACGAAATCGCGTGCATATCGTAGTCGCTATTATATTATTTTACAATTTATAAGTGGTGTATTTTCAGAATCAAAAAGCCAAAATAGAAATAACAGAAAGAGAGAAGCTTTTATTACAAAAAGAAATAGCGACGATACCGAGAGAAATCAAAGACAAGAATGACAATAACGCTATGGGTGTAATGGGAGAGGGAGATAATGTCACACAAAAGTAAGATTTTTTTATTTTTATGTCATATTGATGTTTTCTACATAGCTTTGCATATTACAATATCCTTCGGTAATCTTCGCATTTTGTGGCATATAAAATTTTCCTATGTTCCTTCAATGGTCTGTAAAGCATTTGATATAACTAATTTCTTGATAATTAGTTTCTTAAATACTAAACAACAACGCACACATTATCTGCATCAAAGCACAATATAATATCTAAACCTTATTCCAATAATATTTAATCCGCCAAAATATGAATGTGACAGATTTTTTTATAACTGATGTACAGGAAACAGTCAGACGACCCACCTGATGGAAAGCGGTTACAGTCGCCTATGGACATTGAACAATTTGTTTTTGTTGTATTTTAACCTGTATATAGCTTTTATCTCATCATTAAAAATTAACACTTACGGATATTCCGTTTCCGTAAATGTTTTAGATTTATATATTTAAATATTAAATTAACGACTGGTTAACTAAACCAAAACTATTCTAATTCCGGAAAGTCAATAACAAATGAAATTCCTATAAAAAGAATAGTCCATCAATGTATATTTCTTTATCTTCTCTTAAATGTTACTGCCTATTATAATTTGTGTATCTATCCAATGTCAAGTTTCCAGCAATTAAACTTACTAAACTATTTATTAGATTGCAGAATAATCTCCAAGCCAAATTGTAGGTCTTTGACAAACAAACAAAGCACAGACACATTTTACTAAACAATTAACATTTTCAACACAAATCCACGATTTTTCGTTAAGATCAATCAATCTCTTACAGCTATTGTTCAACCTTTAACCAATATTATACACTTTTTGAAAATAAAACTGCGCAGCAGAAGACTCCCCTAAAAAAGTTCTTAATAATTTTCAGATCTGTGGAGGAAAAAGAAATGTTGGACGGTCAAGTGAGCTTCCTGAACTCTGTGATTGTGGACATGCAACGCAAGAACGAGCAGCTCCTGGCCAGGGTTCAAGCCCTGGAGGGCGGAGCCATCATCAACGAGCCACCACTTTTGTAAATATTTATAATACATTCTTATTAAACCCGGCTCAGACTTGTAAGTTTTGCTCACATAAGCCTCTAAGACTAAGCGGACTCAGCTGTGAAACAATGAATCTGATATTGAGAATCGTAACATGCGCTTCGTTGTAGGCGCTTAAGAGAGTAAAACTTAAAGGTGTATATCCAGACTAATACCTGCTATGGAACCCAATTCAACCTTTAAAATACAATTGTTGTTTTAATTCTTAACATTTTTATTGAAAGCTGTTCAGCCGTTTCGGAGTGATTCAATTTACAAACTTTCATATACAAACTCTAAAAACGTCACTTATGCTTAGCGAATCGTAAAATTAATATTACCACTTAAATTTTGGCTTTTATTTTGAAAAAAGAAATACTATCTATTGATGTAGATTTGCAATTATCATAGCAGACTTAGAAAATCCAAGTAATGCAAAGTGGCTGTGGTCTTTTCATGTAACTACTTGAACAACATGAAGATATATTTTGGGAAGGTTTTAAGATGCTGCTTATAAGGCCAAAATTTATAGTTCGGTCCAAATGTCGCTTAGAATAAAAAGGCGGTAAAAGCTCGAAATATTGTTTTGTGCATAGTAATGGCAAGAAGGCCCGCGCGGTGGCTCCTCGATTATTCTGCGATATTTGTGACGTGTTCGACGCACACGACACGGAGGACTGTCCGAAGCAGGCGGCCGACGCGGACGCGCCGCCGCTCCCCAACACGCCGAAACGCGCGCCGCCGCCTCCGAGGCCCTACTGCGACATTTGCGAAGGTACGTTCAGCATAACACAGCCTTTACACGAGTTCTGGAGGGAAGGGCAATGTCTCAGCAAACATAGTGGCTTCCTATCCGACTTTGCCGAATCCTAATGTACTCTCCGCTACATACTGTTCAATCCAAAGACTCCCACATATCTTAAAAAACGATTTAGGTTTCTCGAAAATTGTGATAAAAAATTAAAAGACCATCAAAAAACTTGCGTTTAAATATACTTCACATAAGTGTGAATAAGAAGAAGAAGAAGAAGATATAAAGTGTGCGCAATTTATCCACTCATTAACAATCTACTTAAAGAACACTTTCTCAGTTTACGATCTGAATGTCGTTACTATCTCTATTCTATGTACTTATATTAATACATGTATATTAAATTATGTGTATGTAATTATTATTTACATTGTCTATTTTTATTAATCCTTACTATATATAATTCTTCTGTACGTGTGTTGACAGTGTACTCCTAAACGGCTGGACCGATTTGAATGAATTTTTTTGTGTGTTCAAGTGGATTCGAGGATGGTTTAGATTCACAATTAGAACCGGTAGGTGGCGCTGAGATTGGGTTCTAGAATCCTCCTAGTCACCTGGAGCGATTTTGGTGATTTTGTTTTTGTGTGTTTGAGTGGGTTCCCGGATGTTTAGATTCACAATTAGAACCGGTAGGTGGGGCTGAGATTGGGTTCTTAATCACCTGGAGCGATTTTGGTGATTTTGTTTTTGTGTGTTTGAGTGGGTTCCCGGATGTTTAGATTCACAATTAGAACCGGTAGGTGGGGCTGAGATTGGGTTCTTAATCACCTGGAGCGATTTTGGTGATTTTGTTTTTGTGTTTGAGTGGGTTCCCGGAGGTTTAGATTCACAATTAGAACCGGTAGGTGGCGCTGAGATTGGGTTCTAGAATCCTCCTAATCACCTGGAGCGATTTTGTTTTTGTGTGTTTGAGTGGGTTCCCGGATGGTTTAGATTTACAATTAGAATCGGTAAGTGGGGCTGAGATCGGGTTCTAGAATCCATCTAATCACCTGGAGCGATTTTGTTTTTGTGTGTTTGAGTGGGTTCCCGGATGGTTTAGATTTACAATTAGAATCGGTAAGTGGGGCTGAGATCGGGTTCTAGAATCCATCTAATCACCTGGAGCGATTTTGTTTTTTGTGTGTTTGAGTGGGTTCCCGGATGGTTTAGATTTACAATTAGAATCGGTAATGGGGCTGAGATCGGGTTCTAGAATCCATCTAATCACCTGGAGCGATTTTGTTTTTGTGTGTTTGAGTGGGTTCCCGGATGGTTTAGATTTACAATTAGAATCGGTAACTGGGGCTGAGATCGGGTTCTAGAATCCTCCTAATCACCTGGACCGATTTTGGTGATTTTGTTTTTGTGTCATGAAACATAGTCTTTTAGGCATTCAGAAAATAAGCGAGACGAAGTTCGCCGGGTCAACTAGTATTTTATATAATAAATTATTCTATGTATTTATGCTATAAATACTTATTATTAGTATAATTAGTTTCTACACGCAAAATAATGCATATTTGTTCTGTGCAAATATCTTTTACATCCAAAGGTTGTCTGGAAGAAATCGCTCATAGCGATAAGACCGCCAATTGTCCTCCTTTTGTTACGTCTTTATACTTTTTGTTGTTTTATTTCTAAGTTATATGCACTGTAAAATAAAGTAGATAATAAATAAATAATAGTGTAGAACGTACCCTCTAGCCTGGTAGACCGACGATCTGCTGGATGAGTAAAGTGAAGGACCGGATTATGTCTCAAGCTTGGAGAGGCCTATATCCAGCAGTGGATCCTAAGAATGTCTGAAGGTTATTAGTAATAGATGTACCAAAAATCGCGCGAAGCGAAGAACAGATAGTAGGAAAGCGAAATATGGACTCCAAAGCGGACACACCGAATACCATCGACCATTAACGCTAAGAGGATAATATTGATCATTCTAGTATTCATTTAATGTTTAAACAATTATATTTTTCCTGTTGTCTGTCTGTTAATAGGTTGTCATTGATTAATAAGTTAAATGCTGTTATTCTTTGCCAATTGGGTACAGATTTTCCCATCCCGTCTTTTACTTTACTTACCCCTTTTGTTGAGAATTTTTTTGGGCACAATTATGTGATAGCTTTTACCCATTTCAGTAACTTTTCTCTAATTATGTGCACTGTCTATTATCGTTTTAGTGTTTTTACAGTTGCTTCATCAATTCTTGATTATCAAATATTCAAAAGATACCTATAGTCTCAACTATGAACTGATTCATGAAATTTGGCACATATGTATGTCTTATTAAAACTATGTTTTAACGGTTTTAAGTGCGTTATTTTAAAAGCGTGATCACGGATTGTCAATGAGACTTGACAGATATCCAAGTCTCATTGACAATCTGTGATCACGCAAATAAAATACCGCGCTTAAAACCGTTAAAAACGTATACGTTTTGTTATGTGTACTAGTCGCGAGAATTTATGAAAATACTAAATATGTATGTCCTTAGACGCTGAGGATAAATTATAAGGATAATTATGGTAGTTATTCATTTATACAGTGGTTAAAATAAAGTTATCAGTATTAAAATCTTTACAGTATTATTTCAGTAAAAAAATATTCATGACATTTAATATTGTTTTTTCAGTGTTTGGACATGCAACAGAAAACTGTGATGAAGAAGAAACTTTTTAAAATGGTTATTTATTGATTGCCTAGATTGAAATGTTTCTGTTATTGTTGTTAATCGTTTTAGCTGTGTATTAATTTATTATTGTTTACCATTAATGGTATCACTTTGTTTATTAGATTAAAATATCTAGAAAAAATATTTGTAAATAAGTATCACTTATTTTATTTATAAGTTATCAGATTGCATGTTATTTTATCCACAATCAGGTGAAAGGTCTAATCAATTTTTCATTTGCATTATCTGGTTATAATGCTCATTGAGAAATATTTTGATTTTCTTTTTATTGCACAAATCATTTTCCATCACAATCATGATTTAACTGACATCTTAATTGTTACTCAATATAATAATCTTATTAAACACCAAAATACTGTTTTATAAGCAATAAAGTTAATTGGATAAATGTGTTGTTTTATTTTGCAATGTCACCTTTACCCTAGGCCCAACCGTGTAGGCCAACTGGTTTAATATTTTTCCATATTGCCATAAAAATTACCCAGTTTTGGTAGGCTAACATGAGGCCAATACTCAGAGGGCCTTTTAACACCTAAAAACAATGTGTATGCATAGATACACATGTAAAGAGTCAAATAGTGCATTAATTTATTGTTTAAACAGTAATTAAAATTATTTCTATCTTAAGATAAGATATTATTAACAACTTTTCCATTATATCTAAATGGTAGGATTTATGATGATATGTTGCTCGGGCAGCAGCAAAATATCAGATTCAACTGCCAAAACATTATTACGATAAGTAATAACTCCTAAAGTATGCAGTAATCTTGTTTACAAATTGTATGTTTAAAACAATAACTATGTGGAATTAAAAGATAATCTTGCTTTTTGATGATGAGTACACAGACACTAAAAAGCCATACCTACTCAAGATGTCTTCACTTATAATTTATGTTGAAACTAAAAGATTCAACATAAACCGTACATAACATACCTTTATATTACAAGTATGTTCCAACACAATTTTACTGTGCATATGTAGGTTCAACTGTTTTGATTCATGTTGGAACAGCCCAATATTAAATGCTTCTTATAATGACATGCTGATTCTGTAATTATTTAAAATATTTGAGAGTTATAAAAATCAAAGACAACTTTTACATAAAAAATAATTAACTTAAAATTTAAATGGAGCTAGAATCATGATCTGAGACAGAATGTTTGTAATTCAAAACTCCTAAATAGTGCTGCACTAACATATATTCTCATTGCATTGTATAGTTTTCTCTTATCACAGATGACATTAATATAATAGGAGATCTCTAATTAAGAGGTTGTCAAAGAAACAATATTATAAAAATGTAACTTATTATATTCTTTGAGTATAGTAATTTTCAATTTCTTAAAATTTCTAATTACAAGTTAGTCTAAACCTTCTTTCTTCTCTTTTATGGCTTCCTGTAACAAATTAAAATTTTCATTATTAAAAAATGTATAGAGAATCATATTTGCCTGAAAATCTGCATAAGTAGTGATTTTATGCAGGTTTTAAACCCACATAATTGAAATGAGATGTGTCCTAGCTACATAATTACTATTTCATACAAATAATAACACTATAGTTCTGAAAAATGATCTAAAACTGTGTATATGTTAATATGAGAATAATGCTTACCTTAAATCTCTCTTCAAAAAGTGACAACTCGGATGTAAGATCAGTGATGGCATTCATGAATGCTTCCTGTGGAGTATAGTCAGATGTAGTCTGGATACGCAGCACAAACTTGTGTTCCAATGGATGAGGCAATTTATATCCAGCAAAAAGTACTTTTGGATCTTTTAACAATTGACTGAAAAAAAGACATCTTAATAAACAATTAAAACATGGGCTGCACTTTGACAGAGAGTGGCATGTATACCCTCAAAATCAGAATACTAAGGGTATTCTGAGTTTGAGGGTATACATAAGCCTTTTATATAGCCTCTAGACCTGTTATTTGGGGCAGGAAACAAGTTTTGAATGAATAATGGGAAAAACAAAAATATGTTAGATAAACAAGGTTATGTCACTTTTGTTAATAACAAAGTGTGATGTGTTAGGTGATAAGTGTAAGGAATATACTTACACTTAATATATAAACACTGTTTTTGAGTTTAGTAAACCAGTTTTGAAACAGTTTATTATTATTTTTTAAGTATGAAAATAGTTTTTTTGCTTACATATTGTGACAATGGTTACAAATTGGTTGTGACACTCTCTGACCACTGCATGGCACACTCACTTGGCTTACGGGCTTTAGTTGAAAGTTGCGACCAGTGACTAGAACGGTGAATTAGTTTAGGTTGGGTTAGACTTTAAACCAAAGCACACGAGCCGAGCGAGCGAAGTGAGCATACAGCGGCAGTGGTTGGCGAGTGCCAGAACAAACTATCACCATTGGCACAAGATAACAAAATGAATAGAACAATAAAAAATTCATATCTCAAGAACTACATGTTTCCAGACATAGAGGGTTGCAGAAGGGAGAAGTACTCCTTCCCCCACTCCTTAAAATTCAGTGACCACTAATCTAAAGTTTAACCAAAACATGAATTAGTAAGTTGATAATAAATTTCCTGGGTGGGATATAGTTATAGGGTGCATTTTTTTATTATGAACAGAGCCAAACTTTTTTAATATAGGTGACAAGGCTAAGGCGCCAGAGCCTTTGTGGTTATTTCTTTTTTTAACAATCACCCAAAATTCACTTTATATCTTAAATAATAAAGAAATGCGTCCTATAACTATACCGCACCTGCAAATATATTTTATAACACAGTGCCAGCTTTATCTATAGTGAACGGGGTGTAATGCACCCGGGCGCGGGGTCTTAGGTGTCTCCAGAAGGTTAATTAATAGCACCCATACATCATATAACTAGAGCCGGGGCTGGTTAAATAACATTTTATTGACATAATTACTAGACACAACAATAAACTCACTGTCTGATCATATTCCCAAGTGTGTGATCTTCTTTATTGACTGTAAATATTGCAGCATTAGTTACTTTAGTGTCTTCCTCTTTTTGTACCCTAGAAAAGCGAATATTTGTTACTATAATTCACAAGGAGAATAGTTTGTTTACTAACGACAAAGTACAAAGTAAAATGACATACTTCTTTTCTCCGTCATAAAGAAGAAATGATTCGAATGTGGGAGGAGCATTCATTCTTGCAGTAGTTTAATGCAGTTTTAAGAGTAGATCACAGTTGAGTAGATTATTACAAAAATAGAACTTTATCTCCAAAAACAAATAAATATATAGGTTCAAAACAAAATAAAATGGAAGGCAATTCACAATTTCACACTTATTTGACAAATGACATTGACGGCACAGGCACCACAATAGAGGAAAGCGTATTTTTTTTAAGTCAGCAACATTATAAGTAATTTCTTTGCGCAATTTAATCCGTAATCAACAATGTAGGTAAGTACTAAAATGGTTTAATAATTCAATAACAAATCTGCATTTCATAATGTTTAAGACACAGAGTTTTATGTTCTCAAGACTCAACACAAAAAAGAATTTCTTGTATTTGTACGTGGCAACACCAATCTTTATTTAGTCATTTATGGGAATTTTTAGCGGGAACTGAAAGGAGATGCTGTGCTGTGCAGTTTTATTTTCTAAAAATGTGTAAAATTACTCTAAAATGAACAATAGTTGTAGGATATTGATAGTTTTTGAGTAGTAATTATGTGTTTTGTGAGAAATGTGAACTGTATAGTCAAGTGTGGCCTTTTGAGTTGTCACAAGAACTCCCTTGACTGGCACCAGCTGATAACCTACAGTTCAGATGTGCTACACATAATATAAGTTCTTTTTAAACATGTTTCGGACTGAAAGACATAGCTTCTATGGTCATGAATAAATTAAATTAAAAAAAAAAATTGTCATTTATGTTGCTTAGATCTCTCCTACACTTTTTCAGACTAGATAAATATTCTTTGAATTGACCCAAAAAACGTACAATATCCCTTTTCTATAGCCTAACGTTTTTATTATTTAAAACATTTTTTTTGTAACCAATCATCGAAAAAATCCGTCATAAATTATTTGGTTAATTTGAGATTTAAAAATATGTTATTAGACGCTGACTGAAAGAAGTTTTGAGATTTTCTATAAAACAACAAGAACGGAATGGTGGCGCCACTGGCGCCAGCTGTGGTTTCAGTTTGTCAGCGCTTGTAGAGGGCCTTTTTTTATACGCAGGGGGAATACCTTTCGTACCATGCTGAGTCCCTCTCGGCTGTGGGGGTGGGACCGGACCGCGGCGATAAGCGCCGCGCAGCGTGTGCGAAGATTGGGTGGAACCAACTACTCCGCTAAACCTAAACCTGCATCACATACCCGGCGTTTGTGTGGAAGAACATGAGCTGACGAGCGAAACTACAGCCATTGTTCAACCGTGCAACAAGCTTAGGTCACCCCGGGATGCAGAGTGACCCACTTCATTAACAGTGGTTGGACCCGTCGCATTCCAACGATGCGTGGACCCCTGCGGTGGAATTATGGGAGATTTTGCGCAACCTGTGTCTCCGGAAGCCAAAATGACGCTTGCGTAGCTCTCTCCCTTACTCTCCCAGCGCCTTCCTTGCGGGACATTAGTGCCTCGCAAATGGAAGAAACCGCTGACCAGTGATCGTCGTTGTGGAGCATTGCCTCAACCAGCCCCCTCAGCGAATCGATCGGCCCTACGATGGCCTCGAGCTCGAAATTCTGAAGTTGCCATGCAGCGCATTCGACCAGCGTGTGGAACACAGTGTCTAGCGCGCCGCACTCGCGGCACTGAGGGTAACGCAGACACCACACAATCTGATGCACAGATACTTATCGAAGCACTTGTACCCGGTAAGTATCTGCGTCGTCCTCAAAGTTAAAGTCCCACGTTTCCGTGCGACCCATTGCAGTAGGTAGGGACGAACCGCTTCCACTGTATCAGTACCGACCTTAGGAGAGTCTAAATCTCTCTGCCAAGTTTCGATCATGGTCGCGGCTTCCCGCGTCCTGATCGCCTCGATCTCTGCCCGGCAGTAAACCAGGCCCCTAGCTCTGGTATACTGTCGGAAGAAATCTTGGCAAGCAAGTCCTCCTGGAGTTCCCAGGGCGATCTCCTGTAAAGTGTCGCCACCGTCCATGACACTATAGACGGCACCTAGACACACTGCCATCTTGCTGCGTCTCCTACTCAGAGAACATTATAATATTAATGTACTCTGTGACTCTGCGCTACTATTCTGTGAATCTATTCTATTGTCATGTGTGCTATTTCTATGTTTAAACTATAGAGGGTAGAGGTAAAAAGAACCATCTCGTATGGGAGAATAGTTGAAGAAGTGTCCAGTTGTAAGCTGTAAATAACAGTCCAAAAACCGTCCAGAATAGCGCTGGTAGTAGTAGTAGACAAAGGGCATGTATGATATGAATGTAACTGTTGTAGACGAATTGAAGTATGCTAAGTTAAAAAATTAATATCTTTGGCGATTAGAGTAGTTGGTGATAGTACACTATTAAAAACGTAAACTATTTATGTAGTACAAAATAATTTAGTAAATATAACCTTAGGACTTGTTATATGAAAACGTGAAGAGTGATTTAATTTCGTGAACTTTGAATAATAGTGATTTTTTTCATATTTAATTTTATAAAACTAAAGTAGTTTATAATAAATACTCTATAATACTACTCTAACTTTTAGCGCTTTATTTAAAATTCACCCTGATGCTAATTTAATGTATTTCAATGGACACGTCTTCATATACAGAGATGGTTCTCCTTCTAACGTTGTCGATCTACCCATGTGCGGGTGCACCTCACCGCCGACACCCGCCAGCGGTGGGGTGCCACGCTACCGCCACGAAAGTGCGACAGCGGTGCGGTCACGCCTAGTCTACAGTTTGGCGGCGCGGCGGCAATGTCGTGTACACTAGCCCTTACGAGTTATGTTTTATTGCGCTATTGCTATCGCTTAGTAAGTCCACTTTTTATCTTAAAATCCTAACTGAAAACATTCTTTATAAAAAAGAATAAATGAAACTAAAAGTACAGCAGAAAACACCGTTTATTTTATAATTATGAGAGAATTTCAGATTGATAACCTACGTACAGAATAATGACTATAAAACCAATCTAACTTCAATCTTACAATGTGTGTATGTGTATTTGTCCAGAACTTCAATGTAATAATTATTAATAATAAACAGGTAATTGAATATTAAGTATATATTTTAACATTTGTTTATTATTCAGCGTTACATAATTGTGAGATAATATGAAGTATGTAATTATAAATTTCGGAACAGAAATTTCAATCAGAACTTGAGATTATTAAACAATCACAAAACATGTTTTTCTAAATTAAAACAAATCTTATATAAATAAACAATCAATAAACTCTAGAAATAATGTTTCACATCATTCAACAGCAAGCAACATCGAAAATTTAATAAGAACAAAGCACAAATTGTGGAAATTTGAAGAATTACGTACATTTAACTACAAATTGAAGTCTAGCGACTCTACTTGTAAACAATATACAGATGTAGAACATTACAGTACCTTTGGGGTTTAATTAGACTCGTCAAAGTCAGAGAAAGCAGATAAGAGGAAGATACGCAATAGACCTTGCATACAACAATCTTCGCACTATATATGCGAAACATTTCTCCAATTAGAATATACCTATTTCTACTGAAGGTATTATTGCTGTATTTTCATTTGGCGACATTGTAGACACCATTTTGTTCAATAATACAGATATAACTTTACACAAGCTTAGCAAATGTTTTATTTCCAATACGACGTCAATAATTATAGAAGATTTAATTTAATTTGAAAATAACGTTTGAATCGTACATAATTTCGACAAAGCCGTAAAGGCCTCTTCAGGTTCCCTGCAGAAGGCTGCGGCAGAACTGATTCTGTATGAAAAGCCATCCATTGCGCAATCATCTATTATTACTTTCGAGCGCCCATAATTTCGTACGGACTAAACTGAGACTGAATATTCCTATCTTACTTTTAATTTCAATGTTCGTTGTTCCATTATGATTGATTAACTGGGTATAATTTTAATTAATTTTGGAATAATTATTAAATTGATACTTGAAAACTTTTAACAGAGCTACAGATTCGAATCCTCTTTAATGACTATTAAATACCGTTATTAAGGTTACATGGTTACGTAGATTTTAACATTGAAGATTATGATTTTGATAATTTTCTTCATTCAAATATAATGAACAGAAAATTGTAGACTAAGCTTAATAAACAGCACTGCTTTACTGGATTACTTTAACACTTACTAGCTATCGTTTGTTAATGTAATAAAATGCTATAAGAATTGACACATAAGTATATAAACTATACTAATTGTGTACTTATACAAAATTAGCAATCCAATCAACAATATGCATACTATTGATTATGAAAATACGATACTTTATTATGATTAATATTGAGATTTATTAGAACGCACGTGCCACAACTGACGCGGCGGCGCCTCGGGCGCAGCGCGTCGGTGCGATCGCAATATTCGCGGCTCCTGCGGCCGAAACTTGAACACGAGATCCTCACTTATAAATATGTACACTAGTAACAGAAGATACAATTGCAATATTACGATATTAGAATAATAGAGATCATCAAAAGCTGACTAGAAGTTCGGTTTGACCTACTCTAAATAAAGTTATATTACAAATAACAGCTTCGGTGCGAAGGGTTTTTCGACGAGCGAACCCTTCCGTCCTCCTCACGTCCACGACGGGCCATACCGCAGCGGGGGCCCTCACTTGTGCGAATGTACCCGGCGGGTGAGGTCGGGCGACACCCGCCGCACAGAGGATCACTACCATTAACTTTAAATTGGTGTCAGGTACGCGGCCTCCCCTCGAGAGACCATTTTAATATACTTAGACTAGGGATGACCAGAGATGCGACTAGCTGTGTCAGCGCGATGATGCGTTGCAGTGCAAGCTGGCTCGCGCACCGAACGGCGCCGTCAACGGGAGCATGAACTTTGCACTGACTGCCATGAATTCATTGAAGCTACCGAGAGAAAAGGTATTACCTAATTTCTCTACTCTTACGAAGGCATCTAGATGAAATCCTACTTCTTAAGGATAAAAATCTAATTATCTATAAGTATAAATGTTAAAATTAACATTGCTTCGTGTTCTTACATACTCGGTTGTATATAACTAGGTCAATGAGTAGGAGACGAATGAGGCTATGGGCACGCCAAGCCGCCTCTCAGGTTTCTTAGTGCCGTTTTATTCTCCCGCGACTCACTGCGCGACAATATGTCTTTCCACACTACATACTCCTTCGTAATATTATTAATTATCTTATAAGAAATGCTAAATATAATATTGGTGCTTAAGTGTTCCGAGTGATTTTCACTACGATAATGTTACAAACAAAATACTGCTCGATATCTATGTATAATATATTGCTGAAGACATGGTATTCAAATTTATTAAAAAGTATATCCTAGCTAAAACGGCTACATTATATATTACTGTACAACGAATAGCATCTTAAAGATATTAAATTAAAATGACACTCTCTAAACAGAAATTTGATCAAAGCCAAAAAATTGTATGACCCGTTTAAACTATGTATTTAATATTGAAAATTTTTAATCTTAATTTTTTATTTAAAGTTACATTCACAATAACAATTCATTATTATCATAAAGTTAACTAAACAACAACTGCATCTACTATCACACATTTGAAAGTTTAAAACAATTTTACAATTGTAATCGAACTTCGTTATCGCTACGGCGGCGCACGCGCCGGTGCGATATGCGAGCACGGCGGCCACTGGGGGCCGGGTGCCAAGGGGCCGCCGGGGCCAGGGGCCGTCGACGCCAAGGGCCACGGCCGCGATGGCCCACTCAATAACCACAGACGTTCACGTATACCGTCAAATCTGCAAAATACACTGATCGATTCATCGCACTTAACAGTACTTCTATATCTCGTCAAATACTGTTTTATCGCGAAATTTTAGTAATGTTATATAATCTTAATTACCATTTAAATAAGGTAGATTAAAATTCAAAATGTTTGTAATTTACAGATTTGATAGTAGGTATTATAAGAGATAATAGTCGCAATATCTCATCGTATCCATAATGCGACACGTTTATCATCTACATTTTAAGGTAGAATCTATAATGACTGCTGCCATTTGTTAGCTCAAAATACTGTTCCCAACAGGGATATATAAACACGTTACTGTTAACTGATTATCTCAATAAAATCGATGGCAAAAACAATAATGAAATTCCATGCACTTGATAAATCAGTTTCAGCTATATGGGCAAGTTTATTTGTAAAATGACTTTCCTTTAATACATACGGGTTGAACTGTTTTAAATTTCATTTTTACTAATCTACACTCTTACATGAATACATAAGTATAATAAAATATGTTAAATTATAATTTTTGAACAGTTTTGAAAGTTTGAGTACTCTATTTTCATATTCTTTAACCTGATCTGATGGTTGAAAAACGTAACATGACGTAAGTAATGCGTGTGTTTGATTAGATGTGAATGTATGCACGTATCGACTAACTTTTATTGGTTGATTATTGCATTCTATTTTCACTTAACATATACTATAATATTATACAAATAAAGTTATATAACGATATCTGATCTATAAGGTTTAAACACCAGAACAAATAATCGCAATGTTTTATTTTGAATTCAGCATATGTCGACTTGCATTATCGCTCGCGTGGCTATATAGAGCATTAATGATGGGTTTCTATAAACACCTACCAACGTGTATAATAAATACCTCAGATACTGAAAAAAGTTTGAACATTACAGGCGAACTAACGACAAATGAGACGTATTTATATGGCTTAGTGATAATTTGCTCGGCTGCAGCATGTCGTTTGTTGCCATGCGGTATGTAGGCACCGGAATGTATGCATTTTGTTCTTACTGCTTTGCGGTCCTGTCAAATGGAAAACAATTGTATAATTATTTACATCATATTACATAAAATAATTTCTACCTGTTATTTTCACTATAACTAGCAGATTTTATTAATTTACTGGCTACCTTAATTGATAAATTTATGTAGTAAGATCACTTTCTACCAAGTTCAATACTTTATCTATAAATTTGTTATAATTAGGTACTACAGTAGTTTCATCTATGTAGATCTTGTACTTTTAATTACGTATCGATATATTTTTATCAATCTACTCTAAAGATCATTTTTCATAAAATGTAGTGCTTGTAAATAATATCAAAATACATAAACCTACTTACATATAAAAATACTATCCCTTAAGTATATTTTTAAAAAGGTGCATAAATATAAAATGTGCTTCTATAATGTATCATTCCGATGATATTATGCATCATTCCATTGTAATGATATTTGTACTAATATGCGTCGTGAATATATCGATAATTTTTTATAAAAAAATTCAAACCGAATAAGCAAAGTAACAAAGTATTATAGGATATTAATAAAAAATTGTAAATATTTTAGTATTTTAAATTAGAGCAATAGTCATTCAAGGGAGGCTTCATAAATTATTATTTTATTGTAGTAGACTTATAGAAGTTAAAATAATTTTTTCAACACATGTGCACAAAAAATCCGTTTACAAAGCCTGTATACATTGTTCAAAAGTTAAAAATTACGCACCATACAACGGAATGTGCAGTATAATAGGTACTTTCACGTTAGTACCTATTTCCGCATACTCCGTTGTATACTGCGGTGCGTATCCTTTATGGTATTTTTTATTTTTATAAAGAAATACATAAGAATTCCACCAAAGAGTTTCACGTAACTAGAGTAAATAAGCTGAATGATCGAACCTCCGTGGAAGAGCTTTTTATCATACATTTGTCTTGCTTTAATACTAAAGGGAAAATGAGACGAAAGCTGTGGTTCTAATTTTCACCACGTGCACGTGACGCCACTTGCAAATACGCACCATTTTCATATTAGAAACTTCAGATTGTTGATATTTAATTTATGAACAAAATAATAATATGAGTTCAAGGTAGAAATTCGATATCACTTAATATGGACTTTTCTCGCAAATGTGTTGAAATATTTTTTACTAAATGCATATAAATAATAATTTATCAGACATCCAGTTGTAACCCAATCGTAGCGAATTATCAGCGATATTATGCCTAGGAGCAAAGTTTTCTTAGAACGATTTATATTTGTTCTAAGAAAACGTCAAATCGTCAATGTTTACGCATGCAAATTTCAAATCCCAATCAAACTAAATTTACCAGTGTATAAACCTGGGCCCAATGTGTGTTTTTGATCCGATTCAAAAATGAACTATCTAATCGATCTCGGACATGAGTATATGATCTAACTATGGATGCTGTTTTCTATGAAGCCCATTAAGGATGCGCGTCAAACCTGCCCCTTTGAACCTTTTAGAAGAACGTGTTATACACGTAGCCAGTCGCAATGAGGCCGAGCACGAGCAGGCACAGCATAATCATTATCTTCTTCTGCACATTGGACAAACACAACACACAATTAGTGGGTAGAAGTGGCCGGCGAGTGGTTAGGCCTCTGGTCCGGTCTACGCACCGAGGCCTTCCACTCGCGGTCATCGGGGGGTGGGTGTTTACCTTTGAGCATTCGGTGTGGTGATATCGCACCGCTCACAGGGAGCTCCACACGTAGCCGACGATCACAAGGCCCAGTATCAGCAGGCACACTAGGATCATTATCTTCTTCTGCATACGGGGATCGTCGTATCGTTGGCGATCGTTGCCAATGGTGAGCATGTAACATTACGCTTTAGACATACTCTTGGCCCCGGCGCTGCGCTTTGGACCTTTACGGTTTGCAATCTTACACATAGCATTTTAATGTCAACAACACAGCATCAATACTATCAAAGTTTCGCTTCAACAGCTAGGTGGGTGCGTCATTTGCCATATACTAAACAGACGTTGCAGGATTGTAAATAAAAAAAGGTCATAATTCAAATAAAATAAATAAATGTAATCTTCAAATTATAAACATATTTACAACATGAGTAAAGTTTACAGATTATTTATAATAATAATAATAACAGTTTGATAAAGCTCCCAGATGTTCGGAAACTTGGGTCCAAATTCTAGAACAATACTCATGCTTACAAAACCAACGGTTGGGTTCAAAACTTTTACCGATTCTTCTCAAAAGACAATGTGTAGTTTTACACAACTTATAATTCCGATTCGCAGTTTTCGTTTGCACAGAAAAGTACATACCGGTTTCCGATGTGTAAATAGTCTATATTGAACTTTATTCGCAAGCGGAAATGGTAGTGTTGCTTACTCTGCATTCTTAGTTCTGTTCCGCTTACACGATTCGTAAGTTTTTCGCGCTACTAAGATCGATCTACTGCGCAGGTACGTCGGGAGGATTCATTAGTTGTGTAAATCTGTACATGAGTAATGTTCTAGATTATAGACCTTCTACTACATCCACATTTATGTTCTTTGGTCGTTCCTCTATCGCTGTGTTGCACGTTCAGGCATACATACATATTAAAGTATGGAAGATTGACACAAACTACTATTGTTATTGTATTGTAGTCTAATAAAACTAACAAAATCCAACAAGTCTGAAGTCAATGATCGACCATACTAACACATTTGTAATAGCAGGGCTTGAGGCTGAAGCCTATTTAAATTTTTCATATCAATTACCGCGCCAATGCAAAGCCACGACGACTGAATAGACCAAAGTAATATGATTCGGATGCAGACTAGGAATTATTTACATACTACTTTTAATGAAACAAAATTATTAAATTAATTAAGTAATTGAGAAAGTTAAAAACAAGGAAAATAATTATAAATTAACTCACAGTCTTATAATTAAACCGACGTATGCATGACAATAGATTATTTCAATATAGGCTTTGAGCTGTTTTTGATTATTCAAACAACATCGAATATCTTAATCACAGTAAGAGAAGTGATATTAATTTTATAATTTATTTTCTCAGACGAACACCTAACTCCTAGGTAGACCTATCTCCGAACTCGCAGCGTGAAGCCGTTTAAAGGAAGCTGATCGCACCACAGTACCCTACGAGAACTTACAATTAATATTATAAATCGAATTAGTAAGGACAAAAGTAGAATAGTTTCCAGTGGATACATTACTATTACCCACGCAGACACAAACCACGTGTATAATACATAAATTTACGCACACAAGTTTAAAAAAATGCTTCAGTTCATATGACGCTTTTGTTCACGTAGGCTCCGTCTAAACTTTTTTTCGTCTGAGTTTATCTTTATATCGACGTGGCAGAACATATATCGTTTATCTAATAACCATTCATTTGAGCTTTCCCGCGTCGACATGCATAAATAATTATTTGCACCTATTTGATGACTATATTAGGTATTAAATATAAAATGCTATCTATTAAATGCAAATTACTTTTCAAGAAAATGGGATTTGAACGGCTGGAACAGACATCTCAAAAATAATATTAATAACTAATATTAATGTGAATCTATACATATAATAAAAATCAGCTGTTGTTATTTATACCAGAACTATAATAAAAAAATAACAAGATAAAAAGATATTTTTAATTAAGTATAGGGTTAAAATTTATTTAATTTCATAATATATTTATCATGGAAGAATCTGGTAATCGAAAAATTTCTTTAGTTATAATCAATACATTGATAACTTATACATAGAATTTAGATAAATATAAAATTATATTATGTGTAATACGACCCAAACGATTTCTCTAATTTAATTCTGTTTTAAACAAAATAAATTACTGTCATGTTGCGAAAATAACAATCACTGATTTAAAATATTGGTATAAAACATTAGGATCCTGACTCACTGGTAAGAAACACAAGAAAAAGAAGCCTGTGAACACATAAAGTGTATGTGTGTTATAAATAACATTCATATATTAAACAAATGTGAATGTTATTAATGATTGTTTGTAATTCTATGTTTTTTCTTTCCTCTTTATAGGCTTAAATATATGAACAGTTTTTCACAAAAACTTGTACACGAGGACGTTATAGCGCTGAGATGATTTTTATCTTAGATAACACCTGCTATAAAGTCAAATTCAAGCGAGGAAAGCCGCGGAAAAATGTCTAGTAAGTATTTATAAACAAATAATACATAGTTTTAAACGTATAAAAATGTTATACGTGTGCATTGATTGATTGTTAGCACCTTTTCGTAGCCCAGTGACACAGGTCTTAAATGCTTTAAAAACTAACATGTTACAGTATATGAAAACTATCATAAATACTGATCAGTATTTCACGAACTGAAACGAAAGAGAACAAGTTGCAACCTAAAATAACATTCAAGGTTAACAAAAGAATATTGTACCTATAAACACAGTTTAACTATCATGCAGTTGATAAAAATAATTCAATGTATGATATAAACCGCAATTTAAAAAATATAGAGATCCATTCAAAACATGCTTTAATACATTTTACCAAACCAGTCAACAGATATGGTACAGAAAAATAGAAATCGGCGGGATAATATAAGCTATCAAAAACAAATTAAATTTCGTTATTTCAACATCAAAGTTCTATAAAAACACCCACTTTCTATACATAAATAAAAAAAAAAAATTGATGTGGTGAATCCAGTTTTCCCATGCCTCAATTATCTTTTTAACTCTTTATGGGTCAGCTGATCAATGTGACTCAAAAGACCGAACTTTTAATCGTACGTCATTAAAATTTTTAAGATATGAATCACGAAATACTATGAGCAGCAATTGTTTTTTATAGAACTTCTCAAAAATTGACACTCTTATCTAGCAGATAATGGCTGTGTAAAAGATTTTTCTTACAAAATCATTTATCTATAGAAACTTATTGATTTAGTTTCATATTCTATTTATAATATACCTGTGAATTTTTCAAGTGAACCTGAAGGCTTGATTTTGTATATTGATTATTCCATTTCCTATAGTTTACGAAATAGGCAAAATCACTCAAAGCAGTCTCAGGGCCGATTTTGACGAGAACTAAAGTGGTATCATTAGATTTTTCAAAAACCAATTACCCTTGTCAGGAAACGAATCGCCTAATTTGGAAAAATACCACGTATTATCACACCAAATCATAGTGTAGCTTGTAAGTATCAATTTCTGTGAAGGAATGTCAAAGGACAAATCAAGGAAATTTGGACTTTCTATTTCTATTTCTTTCTATTTAAGTTAATAAACACTATGTACTACATCGCTGCCAGAGGGAAGCGTGTCTGATTCTGTTTTGTTTAATGGTCCAATGGTGTTTTTTTTTTATATCAAAATGGAAGCGTTGTGGCGCGCCCTGTAATTGCAGGATTAACGGGCTATTACGGAGCTTTATTTTTACTAGGCGAGTGTCATTCCTAGTATTCTTCCACTGTACAGAAACATAGACATTTATTTATATCCTTAAGTAGTTGAATCATAGAATAGATACCCATACTACCATTTTTGGGTATAAAGATGGCGCCCAACATCAAAATAGACTGTACAATAGATAAACTGTGTAATATTATTAGAAATGAATAAATTAACATTCCGTTACAAACAATTGTTGCTTTATATCAACAATACAATATCTTAACATTATATATATATCGTTTGTGCGTTGTTCTGCAATATGTCATAGACAATTTAACCGGCTTTTTTAAATAATATTTAATTAATTACGAGAAATCCGTGCTATAATTTACATAGAATTCGACAACATAAAACATACCATAATAATTTTTGTCTTAACGAAATATCATTGCTAGTATGATAATATTTGTGTACTTGTGCCCTAATTCAAGATTGTGATGCATATAAACTAGTATATTATTAAGTGTGTATATACAGACAATTATAGCGAACTAGTATATTATTAATTAATCTAAAGCACAATCTTTGTTATTGCACTTTACACAATATTGTCTTCAAAAACTCTAATATTAGATTTATATGTATGTATAATATAATATTATAAACAGTAGGATTATCGAATTGCTTCGCTTTTAAATCAAATCATGTTATATCAAGGTAACATGAAGTTATTAGAGGTATACATTTTTCTAATATTAACCAGAAAGTAAATATTACTTGCAATATTATTATATAATATAAATCCCCCAAAGAATTTTATTTCATACACTAAGGAAATTTATTTTTTTTTAATAAATGGCAACATATTTTCGATTTTTTAAACATTAGGTTTGCTTTTGACCCCGGCTTCAATTAATTAATGCTAACCGATAGTTGTAGTAAGTCTTTATAGTAATTCTTGTAGTATATTTTTCGTAGCATAACTTTGCATATCGCTAAACACTGTAGAACCGTGCCAACTATACCGGTGTAAACTTAAATATATATCATTATATCATAACAAAATCAAATAAACGTTTGCTGTATTTATAAACAAAATGCAAGCAACGCTACATTTCAATAATCACCGTGATAATCAAGAATGCAGATTTGAAATCTACATAATATTTGTATAGCAAAGAATATCAATGTTGTGTACATATATTTGATATAACAGGGTTGTCTCTCATACAGTGTCCGTACATGGTGTGAGAAGGGGCCGATGGTGACGTCACACCTCCGCTCGTCCCGCGCTGACTTAACGCAGCGCAACTATTAGCACTATTATTAATACAACCAGCGTAACGGACAGGCATATTATGATGAAGATTTTTTTCTGCAATGATAAAGGAAAAAGAAAAAGAAAATAAAATCGCTGAAATAGTTAACTTTGATGCATTCGGATAAATATATTAATTTAAATTCAATAAAAACTGTTAGTATTATTAGACAAATCAATTACTCTTTTAATTGGGAAACTATTAATTGAACTAATTAGTTGATGGTGGATACTAAAATTAATTTACTATTTTATACAAATGCAATTATGTATGTCGAAGCATTAAAAAGACACTTCTCTATACATCTTATAATAAATAAAAGGACGTGATAACCAATAAACAGCGTAGTGCTTAGAATTAGAGCTTAAACTTATTAAGAAGCCTGGTGCAACCAAAATTGTAAAAAGTAATAAAAATTATTATGAACATACCATCACCATCAGCCGTGCTACATACAAACCCCAAGCGCTTGAAACATTTAGTTTTTCACAAGACATTTTGCTTTGTGTGTCCTAAATTTTTATAGTCCTTTTGTATCAATCAACTTTTAAGTATTAATATAAAATTGTCTAAAAACATCTTGTGAATAAACAGTCACAAACATAAACAAAACAACAACATTCAGTGTTTTTAAATTATAACAAGAGTCGATTCTTTACAAATTTCGAAATTTTCTACCTTTAAGCGCCCAGTAAACGTTCAAATTGTTTGTCAAATTTATTTGATTGTATGTAGATTTGTTTGATGCGTTTATCAAGCAACCTACGTGTTTGAAGGAAAATTGGATTGACGCTGTATTGGCAAGTTGACCTTCAATAAGAAGAGCGGCGATATTACGGACAAAGAATTTATGTTGAATTTTATACATTTTTATTTCAACCGTTCTCTGCTCTATCGTCTCTTATTTATTTTTTCTTAATACTTTAATCCGTATAATACTTTATCCATAATTATGTACACGCAACATATGCGTTCGATAAGAAACGTCACATCACTATAAGGAACAAATCTATACCACGGAAAACTGACAAATATGTTTGAACGTGTACGCTATTGTTTGGTGAAGACGTGAAGTTTGAGAAACAAATTTGTCAAACGTATTTGAACTTTTAAAAGGCCATTTTCCAAAGGAATTTTGTTTTATTTAAACAGATACTTTGTATGTACATCATAAGTCAGAATTGTTTGTTACACGAACAACTAAATTTTAAGTCTATATTGGTATGGTCGGTCGCTTATATTAACGTTTGTATATAACCAACTGCATTGTTTCATACACACTACAATGTATATCAAGTGGTAAGAATCTGACGTTGACGATACTCTGCCATTTACGACACGCTGCTTTGTATAGACCAAACTATTAGCACTCAAAGACGTTTTATATTGTCTTTATTAGCACTATTAATATTAATAATACAAGCAGTGTAACAGATAGGCATATTATGATGAAGATCTTTTTCTGCAATAATAAAAGAAAAACAAAATAAAAATAAATAATTATTACGAAAAATAGTTTTCTAAAGTGTTGAAATAGTTTAGTAAACACTATATTGTGTATAATAAATATTGCCCTTTAGCGGTGATGCTAACGAAAGCACTTGACATATTATTGAGTTTAGTCATAAGACAAGTTAAGATTCCTATGCTGAAGTCGCTTATAGTTTCATTTAGGTGTCTGTAACGACGACATATAGGTGAATATTTCATTCAGGGCCAAATCCTAAATTATATGAAATAGCGAAAAATAGTCTAAGGAGTCTCGAGGTCAATTTTGACGAAAACTAAAGTGGTATCATTAGATAATTGGAAAACTATGTTAATCTACCCCAATTAATCAAATCAATCAATGCGTAAACATCGCATGCGTTCAAATGAGGTGCGGTCAAATGACTGGCGCAATTTGATGTTAAATTAATATATGGAAAATAGAATATTTTGTTTAAATTCATCCCTTTTCCTCCGTTTGCCATTTGATATTCCTTCACAGAAATTGATCCTTAGAAGCTACACTATAGTTGAGTAGCAGCCCGAGGGTAAATCTATAGTTAACCGGTGCACGAACTTTAAGTAGCGGGGTAGTGGAATGGGGAAAGGGGAGGCATACTTACCCCTACTAGAACCCCTATGGTCCGGAGATATTCAGTTTTTTTAATAAACATAACCTCACTTATTTTTTACTAATATTGCACTTACAGAGTTAAACAATCCTTTTGAAGTAAAAAGAAAGCCAGTAATCAGCAGAAAAAGAATAAATAAAACAGTGCATATCGTCAAAAAATGCAGAAAAAACAACAGAGCACATTCACATACACTACAAGCGTAACCATGAAAATGTTCAAAATAGCTGCCAATAAAGACGAAATTATAAATCGTGTGTATAAAATAAATAGTAAATGGTTACCAGTCGGTTCTGGCACTCAACACACAACTCCGGACCCTAGGAGTTGCAGAAAGGGTAAGTATACCTTCCCCCCTACCCACTACTTAAAATTCGTGCACCGGATAGCTAAGTAGCAGCCCAAAGGTCTAATGATACCACTTTAGTTTTCATCAACATTGGTCTCGAGACTTCTTTGAATATTTTTCGCTATTTCGTATACTTTACGATTTGGCCCTGAAGGCCCCCTTGAAAAACCACCTGTATATATACATAATATCACGCCTGTTTCCATTGAGGTTGCGTTCCACAGAGACCATGAATGTCGAGAACAACATGCACAGCATTAAAAGTTTTGGTTCAATACAAAATAATTAATTTGTCGATTATGACTCAACAATTAAAAACGCCCAATCGGAAAGCTATCTCTAATTAATGAAATATGTCAGATTTACTCAATATTTTCGCGGCTAGTATTCATAATAAAACTACGTTTTAACGGTTTTATGCGCAGTAATTTATTTAATTTTTATTATTCCGACGTTTCAGCCACTTTTCAGTAACCGTGATCTCGGAAGACAAAGATGTTAAGTGTCAATGAGTATTTTTACTGAACGACTGATCATGGCTACTGAAAAGTGGCCGAAACGTCGGAATAATAAAAATCAAGTAAATTACCGCGCTTAAATCGCTAAAACGTAGTTTTATTGAGACTTACTCTAGTTCAAAAAAGCTTCAATAATTGCAGGTATGTCGGGCTACTGTACATAATCTAAAATATATTAAGCATTGCGAGTTAGCTAAATAAAAATTTATTAAATTCAAAAGGCCAGGAAACCTTTTTTAAATATTAACTAGAGTTTTCTTTTTCAAACTGGTGTTTGATTAGGTCATGGACCTTGTTATTATCGGATTGACAAAAATGATATCACCTGTTGGCGTGAATCAAAAGGAACTCTATTGCCATTACCGTGCCAGCTAGCAAGAATTCAACATTATTATCACTGCACTGGATATACAACGATCGCTCAGAATTCATACACTTCTTACTTCATGTTAAAAAGGAATTGCATGCAAAATAGGTATCAATTGAAAAATACTCATGCTGTTACTTGAGTCTTGCGACATGCTATTGACACGATGCTATTGTGTTTGCGAAGCCTTAGACGTGAATATGAAAAAAGTGACGCTGGAGTAAACCTTATTATTATTATTAATATAGATAGAAATAACAAGTTATTAGAGAACTTTGGAGAGATGAGAGCACCACAGTACCACATTGTGTTTTAGATGAGCTGTCTTACATTCATTCACTTTATGAAGCATTGGATGACACATATCATTTTTATTTATTTCTCAATCTATTTATCGATATATAACTTGTAAGGAGTAATTATTTTCTTTTTAACACGAGAATCCCATTCTCGTGTTAAAAAGAAAGCGGTATACCTACTAAGAATATTGTCATTCGCCCAGTAAAAAACGTATATCTAAAGATTATAGATATTACAAGACCAGAAATAGATATTTTTTCAGAACAAATCGGTATAAAATAGAAGTCTAAATAAATTTCCACATATACCGTACACATAAATAACGATGACTCGACATTAGTTGACACTAGTGACATCTAGGGAATATGTTAAAGTACTAAGATATTTATTCTCACTACTATTCTTCTTCCATACTTTTATCAATATTATCGTTTGTATTAAATTTAATCAAATAGTCTGATAATATTTTTTTAGGTTTTTAATACTGCTATACACACAATTTAAAGAACAACCCAGATTTAAACTTAAAATTAGCAAAGGAATAACTATTTAAGAAGCACCATCCAACACCTAATAAAATAAATAGATCGTAGAGACAGTTGTTATATTTGTGTGATATACATTTCGACGAGGCAACGCTCGTCATTTGGATTACCTTCCGCGCCTTGCACTGGTATATGCGGGCTTTATTAATCTCGGTGCGTCCCGTCTCCACGTAGTCTGTGGTCTGCGTCACGTGGTACTCGATGCGGTCTACCAGCTCACCCTGGTGCGCTAACGCCGCGCCGCTGGGGGGAGGGGCAAAGCTAACCGCCGATTGGTTCATACCGTTACGAATCCCGAGATATACAAGAAAGTGGGTTACACCAACCGAATGAAGACAACCCGAGTTGAATGTCGATTGTTAAGAGGAGAAAATTCACCGCATACAACATTATCAGCCACAAAAATGTTAAAAAATATAAAGTTTAAAAAGATCAGCACAGACGTAATACATGTATTATACAATATATAATAATGAGTGTTAACTTTGTAATAGCATTTGTTAAGTTTTATAAATTTATTACACATATAGTTAGTTGTTATATAATAACGCGTTGGGTTAAAAAGACAGTTCTTATGAGTTTATATTAGTTATTATATAACAAGAGGTAATCATAATACAGAAGGCAAATTACGCACACACCAAGTTGTAAATAAGTGACACATACAAGTAATATCAGGTTAGTATAAAAAGCCCATTTTAACTCAGTGTTAGTTGGAGCGACATAAACAGTTAGTAAAACGACAGTTAAAGCGAACTCGTGTTAAACACACAACCATCAAAAATAAACAAACAAAGAAACAAAGTGTGAACCAATCACCGATCATCAACGTAAACAAATGCATGGGTATGAACAAATCAAAAGTCATTCAACATAATAACGATAACAGGAACCGGAAGTAGGCAGGGCAGCGGATTTCGGACGAGGACAAACAAAAACGAAAAAAAAAAACATAATTAGTAACGCATGAATTGACACTGGAATGATGACTTACCCGTCGAGCTTTGCTCTGATATTTTAGGGCCTTCTTTGTGTCTTGTGTTGCAGTTTGGACATAGTCCACGGCGTGTTCAACATGATACTCAATGCGGTCGATCATTTCACCCTGCATCCACATGACCATGTTAGGTTTCAAACTTATACCCTTCAGTAAACTCACGACCATTTACATTCAAAATGTTTTTTTAAATTATTTACCAAGTCATATGATAATATCTAATGGTAGAAATAGAGATAATTGATAATCTACTAAGTTAGTTAATTGTATATCGTGAGAAGGTACTGTGAGACTACTGGCCGCCCATTTACCATATGCGATTGCTTACCCTTTTCATACCCATCTCTTCAAACCTTTTTATATCTTTCCACAAATTTCTTGAAATTCGACTATTAGTTAGCAACATCAGGTAGTTTATAACTTTGTGTTGCAGATGACTGACTATAGTTAACGATAACCATTTACAATCAGGTGAATTAACCGGCCTTTCTTAATGCCAAAAAATTACATTCACGGTTATATATGTCACCTCTGAATTTAGAACTATTTAGTGTTTCAAACAACTGTATTTATTTTAATAATTTCAGTCACCTTTGTACTATTTACCTCCTTTATTTTTAGAGAGGTTATACAATCGGCATACATTAGCGTTTTTTAACGACTTGTATACCATCATGGACATCATAATGATCGGAAGTGGCAGTAAGGTTGCGTCAGGATTCCAATGACATGATATAATCGAATCTAACAACGAACCCCTCTAATATTTCATGTTGCCATATGCCAGGGCCTCGGGGACCTAGACTCTTCCGATAATCCTGACAAAAGCATCTTTCCCAACAGAAAGAGAATTATTCCCTTTCTATATCACTACTGTTTTTACCACACGGCGAGATTATGGGTACATATCACGCCTGTCCAATATAATTGGAAATTATTTGCAATTTATGAAGTAATTTCTCCTAGGACAATAGAAGATTGTTGCAAGTATTAAAAATGTCACAGGTCATTACTACTTTGTGACACTGACTAACAACATCAGCACTTTGGGATGAATGGATAAAATTAATAAAAAATATTTGACCTGGCTTTCGACGAGCATCGCCATGTCCATAAACATGTCGTGCAACTCGCGAATAGATGTCTCCAATTTGATGATATCCGCATGTCGCGCTTCGATGTCTGCCAGAGTTTGCTTCGCTTGTTGTGTCTCCATTATTATCTGAAATTGTCAAATTGCGAGTGATGAAAAACCAGATCTGTTGTAAACTATAATGATAATACAAATCTTTGGTAGCAAATCGAACTATTTTACGATTTTTGAATATTACTATCTATTCTTAATACCAAAAATTAAATTATTCTAGAAATCTGTTCTATGAGATTAGTAGCTGAAGTAACAAAAACCGTACGATAGGTTACCAGTATTTCACTCCATGGCTACAAAATACAATGAGTTCTTAGAACATTCTCAATTCTTCTGCCAATCGATGTCCACTGATGGACATAGGCCTGTACAAGTCTGCGATACTTATCCCAGTCATCATTTTTCATCCAAAACTTAATAATAT
Organism: Dendrolimus houi; assembly: GCA_039645545.1. Taxonomy (NCBI): domain Eukaryota; kingdom Metazoa; phylum Arthropoda; class Insecta; order Lepidoptera; family Lasiocampidae; genus Dendrolimus; species Dendrolimus houi. The sequence continues at coordinate 8,503,098 of CM077127.1, read as the reverse complement.
TTACGAACGTAAATAAACAAATTAAGCTTAAAAGTGTATGAATGCAACTGAATTTGTGTTTGTACATAATATACGGGAGAGAGTGAGTGTTAATACACATTTTGGTAATATATGTAGTATACATGCATGTGTGTATATATTACAATTAATCTAAAGATGCAAAAGATATTGATAGTTTTTAATTATCTATAAAAATCTAATTGTATCGATTGAAACTAATAGTATTCTCGGTTCCTTTACGTAATTGAATGAAGTTGACCTTCTGTTTGTTCATAATTTAACGTTTTGGATCATTTCATGATTTTTTTCTTTGAAAGCGTATTTTTGAATGGGTATATACATATACACATATATATATATATATATATATATATATATATATATATATATATATATATATATATATATTGTATAAATAATAATTATATATACATTATATATTGTATAAATGTATAGTTCCAAAAAGAAATATTAGAGCAATATAAGTTGTCACTTAAAAATCTGTATAGCCCCGTTGTTAATACATCATTTTTTTTGCATAAAGACAAATCAGAAATTTAGAGCTACTTATAATTTTGGCTTAACGTGCAATATGCTGAGCACTTCCACTTCAATGACATGCATTTTTTCTCAACCTTCCCAAATTGCAAGACAATATTTAAGGATGTTTTGCTAGAGTACAATTTTTATATTAATTATATATACATACATATATTATTTTACTGTATTTTTTAAACCTATTGATCAGCAACGAACTTTAGTATATCCATTCACGCAAAAATGAAACAAGAGTGTCAATATGAGCCTTAAAAGTGAACGTTGCATCTAGCACGATACGAAGACACTTAATTGACTCAGACCTTTCGAGCAACGAGCAATTATAGTTTAATCCTGAGTTTCTTCAGGAATTTACAACCATGGTGATTATTGGTGGAAGAAGAAGTTTGTATTCCGCAGAAAAGATTGATTATTTTGTTTTACTGACGCAACGTGCTAAATATTGGATTTTAGCCTATTACAAACCTTACAAAGACCATCTTGAGCATCGGCAAATAAGTTACACCAACTGTTTTCCTTAAATAAAAGAGTAATATCATGCGAAAGAGATGTTTTTTTATCACTATATCAGATAAGAAAAAGCGTGGGCCCAAATATACTCCCTTGAAGAACGCATAGAGTAAGTACGCTCATCACTAAGCCAATAGTCAATTTTTTGCTGACTGGACTCTTATCATGAAAGTAAGTAAGTATATAACAGTTTTACAGGAAGAACCTTTAAACACCAATTTATTTAATCTCATTGTAAGTCAACTAAATGTTCTTATAGGAAATAAAGTTCTTTAGACCTAGAAGTTGTGCCAAATGCTTAAGCGAGGTTTAAAATGACTATCAGGCATTATTTCTTTTCATAAATACTGGACAAATTGTTAGAAAATAGTTCAAAAACACCGTTACTAGAAGATTTTCCAGAATGAAAATCATATTATTTTATAAAGAGTAGGTTCTCTTCTTCTTTGTTTGAGATTATGGCTCCAAAGCTCTTAGGGTTGATTTCGAAGTTTCTAAGAATAGACGTATTTATTAGTAGTCACTCCATGATTTTAGACAAGGTTGGTTAAAAATCGCAAGAAAATTATTTATGTCAGTAGAAGGTTCTGAATATAAAATACATACATCTACCCGTTTTATTTCCTCTAATGTTATCTATAATATTCCTTAGTTGTTTTTTATGTTTTTTTATTACTTCTTTATTGTATCTTTTCCTTACTATAATTATTAAAAAAATGTGTTGTCGTCAAAGGAATTTTTAGCATCTGACGCGAAAACCACACTTCAAACCCGTCATTTCTGTGTAGTCCAAGTATTCGAACAGTACAAAAATATACAGACAACAAGCGACAGCACGAAACGCCTTTTTCTCCTTTAAAATCTGTCGATATTTCATTTTTCTCGAAACAGGTCAATGCAGTTTTGACCAATGATATAGTCAACTTATGAAAATTCATAAGAGACTTCTAATAACTAAATAACTAATAATTCGTTTAAAAGTATATTGTAAAATTGTCTGGAACGCTGTGTTGAATATGGCGCATTGAATATGGTTGAAGACTGTAAATCTCAAATAAAGAAGAAATAAAATGCGACTGAGTTATAATTAAACTGAGTTATAATCATTTTATAAGTGAGTCGAGTAATAAAAGTATTTTCTGTCTTTAGTCATCCTTAAAATACATATATTTTCACAATGTTATCAGTACAAATATATTTCGCAGGTTTTCCGTTATTGACTTTCGTTACAAAATTAATTTTAAATTTCTATGTCAGAGTTACATGACTGTTGTTACTATTTACAGAATGCCTGAATGCTTGCCGAGGTTGTTAGAGTTTAGATATCGATATCTGTGATTGTTATCGTGAGGTACTGGCAATTTTATTTGAATAATCTATAATATTACAAAATTCTAAACATGCAGTGTCTGTACATGAAGCTATTAAAAAAACCCAACTGGAACAGACTACATGAACTACGAGAACACGATGCATTTTTTTTTAGATTTCTTGTCTGTTGCTTGGTTTATCTGTTTGTTCGGAATTCACGTAAAAACTATTGGGCCAATTTCGCTGCGATTTTCGCTGATCGACAGCTACTTTTTATCCTGGGAATTCCGCAGGAATTTTCCTGAAAATTATTTAAAATGGACAAATTGAAAAAATATCGAATTCCAATGCGTTTTTTTTAACTGATCAATAGGACATTTTATTACATTAAAGGCATTAAAACGATAGCTTACTATCTTTTTAAATACTGCGATACTTTGTGTACCGGGAATCCCGCGGGAATTTTCCCGGGTATGGTACAAATTAGTTAGATTGCATAGTATTAGCTAATTTCGATACGATTTCATTAGAACGATAGCTTAAATCCTTTTTTAAGTGATGCGATACTTTATATTTTGAGAATACCGCGGAAATTTTCCCGAGTGTTTAAAACTGGGTATTATACATAAAAACTAGCTGATTCGGATCCTATTGATAATAAAACAATATAATCGGGGACTTTTTATATTCCGCAAGAATTCCTAGCTTCGAAACCACGTGACATTAGGACTTGCTTGATATGATATTTTTTATATATATATATATATATTAGAGATGTTTAGTAGATTTAGATATGTATGCCTTTAGTAACATTACCTATCCCGGGTTTTTACGGGAAACTTCGGAATTCATATTTTTTCATACTAAACTAGCATCGTTTAATGTATTATATACAACGGAAGATACTTACCCCCTGAGTGAATACAGCCGGGTTCCCCTGTTCGAGCATCTCTTCAAGCTCGTCATCGGTGGTGGCTCGGCCTGTGATCTCGAGCTGCCTCTGTATCCTGCTTTTGCACCTATCCCTGTAGTCGGTCTGGGTGCGGTTGTATTCAGTCATCACCTCGACGAACTTGCGCGACAAAGTGGAGTGTTGTGTCTTTCTTATCCTGAGATCGGCGGATGATTTGTTCGAATGCTCCTCTTGTTCGATGTTCTGCTCTATGTCTGTGAAATTAAGAGATATCGCATATTTTAATGACTAAGGTTCGAGTTCAAATCCCGATAAAGGATTTACAGTGGTTGACAAGGAGCTGATCCCCTTACCCCCCTGGCTCTACCACGTCAAGCAATGGAGTTGCATAATGCATTTCCAATTTGCAAACAAAAGTTCAAAAATTATTTGATTGGTTTCAGGCGCTGGCGTCAAAATTAAAGTTATGACCGATGTGTGTGACACTTTAAAAGTCATATGGTTATTACATCGTCACGTTAATTGACTTTATTACTTACAGAGTAAAGGGATAAGAATATTGTCACAATAATAATAGTAAAAATGGGCCTTATTAATAATTTAACTGCAAAACTATTAATCATTAAAAGTTATTCACTTTGCGCTTTTATTTATCAATTATGGTATTTGTCAGTATATCAGTTATGGTATTTGGATTCAGGATCAAAAATCTTAACCACAAGTATCTATCTACACATGGGATTATTTTGTTGAATTTGCAATGTTAACAACTGAATAAAATACATATTTAAGCAGAGATAGGCAAATAATTCCACAACTTACGTTTTAATTTTCCTCTAACTTTGTTGGCAGTTTTCTTAACATCGGCCATGAGATCTTCTAATTCGTGCTTTGTTTCTGAAAATGAGTGACAGGTACATTTTTATTAATAGGTAAACAATAAATTTTATAATGTTTCACATAAAAAGACTTGTGGTGTCAATTAAGGCCCAATGGGTATATAATAAGTATTCTGGTGGACCGTTTCGCAAATGAACGTAATATAAATTAAGATTTTCACTAGATACTAGTTTATTTATCATTAGTTCCTAAGAACTAATGATAAATAAACTAGTAAATTCGTATTAAGTTAGCTTCGTAATAAGTTAGCTTAGCCATGATAATCTTTTCTGTATAGTTAAAAATTTAGATGTTTTGCCAGCATTACCTATTGAATAAAGTAATCCGTTATCGTTTTCTTCTAATTGTAATTATAACTCAACGCAATAAACGACGTGAACTGTAAAAGTGACTGGTGTATTAAATAATACACCAGTGTACCAGCACTGGTATATAAATAATACACCAGTGCTGGCGGGATATGTCGATAGATTTCCATCGACATATCCCGCCAGCGCCTCCTACAGGCTTCCACAGAGAGCCCTGTCGGAGACCCGCTACAGTTCTTTATATTCCTGGTCTTACTGGATGAGTTTAGTCTCCTCTCCAAGCTTTTAAAATTAACATCAAAGCCCCCGATTTAAGCAGTCAATCGCGAGATAAATCAAAAGCTATATAAACAATTCGAGTTCCTAATTAATTTTAATGACATTAATTAAATTGAGTATTACTAATCCTATGCTAAAGACGAGTACGTGATAATCGACTTTCTGTTCATTGATCGATTGTTATATTCGTAAACCCTTAGAATTATACGCCACTGGAATAAAGAACATATATATTAGGTTGGGGAAAAAGTTTCTTCGCATTTTATATAAAAATTCAAAAGGTTTTTTTATAAAGTTTATTTACATTTGACTAAAGTATGTAGGTGCCATTTTGTTGGATAACTTTTTGCCATCTTGTAGGTAGGGACGTGATCCCATTGCTATAAAAATTTTGGGGCTTCTGATCAGAAAACTGCAACAAGTGGTTTTGGCAGTCCTCTCGTGATGTTAACCTGACACTGCCTAAGGAATTCTGCAGAGACCGAAACAGGTGAAAATCTGAAGGTGCAAGGTCAGGTCTATACGGCGGATGCATTAACATCTCCCAGCCAAACTCTCGTAATTTTTCCTGAGTGGCTAAAGTGTGTGAGGTCTAGCGTTATCATGGTGAAAAACTACACCCCTTCTATTGATTAATTCCGGCCGCTTTCTCTCAACTTTTTGCTTTAATCTCATCAGTTGTTCGCAGTACAGTTCATCGATGGTCCTGCCTGGCGGTAACAGCTCATAATGAATAATGCCCTTCCAATCCCACCATACACACAGCATCACCTTCTTGCGAGTTAACCCGGGTTTCGCCACAGTCTGTGAAGCCTGACCGGCCTTTGACCACGATCTTTTTCGCACGTTCTTGTCGTACGTGATCCACTTTTCATCGCCAGTTAGCAGCTTCTTCAAAAATGGTTCGGTTTCATTACGCCGTAATAAAGAATCACAAATGAGTACACGGTTCATTAGGTTTCTTTCAGTGAGCTTATGAGGCACCCAAATATCGAGCTTTTTTGTGTACCCAGCTTTTTTCAAATACGCCAAAACCGTTTTGTGGTCAATTCCCAGTTCTCCAGCTACATCGTAACTACTAATATGCAGATCTTGCTCCACTTTTTCAAAAACGGCATCAATTTTGTCCGTAACAGGGCGACCAGAGCGACGTGCATCTTTGATATCAAAATTTCCGGATTGAAAACGCTTAAACCAAATTTGCGCTACTCTCACAGATACTGCATTAGGTCCATAAACATCACAATTTTTTTCGCGGCTTGTGTTGCATTTTTACCTTTTTTGTAGTAAAATTTTAAAATGTATCGAATTTCTTCATTAGATTCACTCATTTTAACAATAAGAAAAACAAATGAAAATCACACATTTCCCTAATTTGAATTTGGAATTGTCTTCTTTAAAACTAAAACATTTTAATGATCCCAAAACCAGCCAGATACAAATGGTATAGCCAAAGAGATCTTATTACAAGTTCATACATACTATATGCGAAAAGACTTTTTCCCCAACCTATTATATCGCCTTAAGTATTGTCTCGCTTGATTTAATTAATGAACACAGGAGGTTTAAAATATAGCCCTAACATGAAGTCAAGAGTCGCTTAAAAATAATCCTCAAGAGTTGCTTTAAAATGTACTCCGCAGTAGTTCCCTATGACTGTTAACTAAATGCATTAATAAACAGTTCAAATCAAGTTACACGCAATTCTTCCTGTTGACATCGGTTCAAGTTCTGGTGGCAAAGTTTTATAGATTAAGTAGGTTTTCTCTACTTAATGAACATGAAGATGAACACCGTTCAGCAAATAGTTAAACTTACAACAATTGATGTCAATGTGTGTGTCGATGGAAAAAGTTTGCCGTTATATTTAGAGCCTGGTCCTAAGCATCTTTACAAAATACTATTGGAAACTACTTACTATTAGAAGTAATCAACGAAATAGGTATTGAGAGTGGTCTTGTAACAAAGTACTTAAAGATCTTTAACAAGTTTTGTTAGAAAACTCCAAATAATACTCGTGCTCGTGTTACATGCTGAGGAGCCTGAGAAACATTACGTAATCCATTTTCAAAATCAAGGCCGAATCGATATCTTGTTTAGAGAGAAATTACTTCCTAAATTACGATTATGTGAACTAATTGAAGCCTTCAACAACACATTTCTGATTTCCTATAAGGCATGAAGAACAACAAAGCGCGGACATAAATAGAAAAGAGTTAAAACAGTCTATCTCGCTAGTTTAATGTTGTAAAGCAAAATACATAGCATTTTTGTTAAGCCAGCTCAGTGGTTCAAATATCAACACACACCCAACCAATATCAACATACGTTCTGTGTCATTTACACAAACTAAATATAAAGCCTGTGTAACGCAAAAGTGCAAATAAATTGCCGATAGCTGTCCTATTGCAGCGTAGCTTTTGTGAATAACTGGTAGAATTGTGGAGGATTTTAATATGGATTTCGCCCTGGAGTTAATAAACAACCCCTACATAATATCTAGAGTATTAAACTTTTTACCGACGCTTTTGCTGTTCGACCGGTCGAGGCATGTTCGTACTCTACTTATAAACTTTGTTATAGTATTTCTTTTTTAAATTAGGGCGTTAGCTATGGCAACACACAGCAATAAATGTTTGAGGGGTTCGAGGGCAAATACATACGTTTCATACCCATAAAAAAGAAATGTTCAACATGCTGTAAGTAATAATAAGAAAATATGACTTCATTTAATATAGTTTTTCACGATACGCTGTCGCGATCGGTTCAAAAGTGGGCTATCAAATGTTAACTAATTATAAGACATTTTGTATAATACCTATGAAGCTTTATCGCTGAACAAAAAAAATACAGAAATTATATTGGAAGTCATTTCGATTACTTTTGGGAAATTATTACTTTAATCAGATTGAGTCTTACAAACCGGAAACAACCCACACAAATTAACAAAATTGAGTAAGTACACAAAAACTGTGTTTTATGTATGTACTAAAAATCCTCGAGCTAACTTCTCTTTAATATTAATTATCTAAAGTATTTTTAGAAAACCGTTTTCCCTTATTATCTTACAGCCTTCTTAATCTTATCTGAAAACAGACATCCTTTTGGTAATTCCGGTTTACATAACTACGATCAATTAATTGGTTCTCTACACAGCGCAGCTTGTCTTGCAAGACAGAATTTCACAGTCTAGATTGCCGAGGCAAGGCAATATGGCCATTGGCCTGGCTAACGGAAAAATTTGACTCTACCCTCCGTGCATATTTGTTTCTCTGCGAAATTCCGTAAAATATCTTCCTAAAAAGCTATTACGTTTTTAATATTTTACAAAAATCCTTTACGGAATAGAAATTACATTACATTTATTATCAACTTATAATGAAGAAGAATTTTTCCGTTCATTCCATTGGAAATAGAATTCATCGAAATAATTGCCCGACTCGGTCCCCGGCGACAATGTCACAAAAACCTTTAGAAAAAAATTCATTCCTATTTGGGTTGATCCTCTGCCTTCTATTGTTGCAGTAGAAAATTTAATGATTGCTCATGTTGTAACCGATTTCACGGTTAGAAATGGTTTTAAAAATATATAAAACAATATTGATCTCATACTTCATTCTAAGCCATTTTTATTATAACAGCAGTTTACTGTAATAAATTTCTGCCCGTGAGAAAAAAACGTTCGTAAAAGCTTAGTAGTAATTCTATACAAACTCGATTCTTACTGAATCAACAAGTCATGATGTCCTAAAGTAAATCGATTTTATTCCTTAAATACATTTAATGAATAAAATCGATTTATTCATACCTCTTAAGAACATTAATAAATGCTATAAGGTAATAGAAAGAACAGTAATATTTATTTCAACACGTTTTTCGAAATTTAAAAATTACGTACCACTTAATGGAACGTGTGGAAAATAGGTACTTAGGTGAAAAAAGAAAAAAATGTATAAGAATTCCACCAAGGAGTTTCACACTACTAAAATAAATAAGCTGAATAATCGAACCTCCTTGAAAGCGCTTTTGATGAATACATTATAGAGTACCTATTATACCGCACGTTCCATTATGTGTTGCGTAATTTTTAACTTTCGAACAATGTATATAGGATTCGTAGATGCATTTTTAAAGGAAAAGTGTTGAAAATAATTATTACTTTCAATGTTAATAATCTGTAATACTCTCTCTATACCTTCTATGTAAATATTTGAAATTAAAGCTATTATATATCTTTACAGTGGTCAACTTTCAATTTGAAAGATTTCGTATTAAGAAATGTTGATTAATTTTTGAAGCTTAAGAACTTCAAAAATTAATCAACAACAAGAAAATCAAGTTTAACGTCGCAATATCTATTTCAAAGAGCTGTTTATTTGATAAATTAATGTTTTATTTATAAGAAATTTTTGACATTCTCATGCCCTGATCCATCTGGGATAATGTTAGTGCTGTTGACTTTAGCCGAATGCTTCTTATTTATAGCACCAAAAAATAACGCGTTAACGATTTGCTATATTAATGTATATACATACGTTGTCTATCAATGTTTATTGTCATTAATAATTAATAACAATATCGCATTACAAATCATGCATTAAATTAAATCCATCGCTACGTCTGCGTGACACGGTCACTAATACTAACCTTATCCCAGATGTAGCAGAGGCATCAGATAATTTCCTCAGAATGAGACTTAAAACTAATGGAATAGGACAAAGAAAATAACATGACGTTCTGTCCTTGACTTGTGCCAATAAATAAATAGACGAACATCCCTAGAGAAATTCCGAAGCTTGGTCGCACAAAATATCTTCTAGTGAAGATTTACGCAACGCCCATTTTTCACGTACCAGATTCTAGTGACACGTTCCATATCAATTTTTAACAATTTTCAGTATGACTACTTATCCATCCATGTGACATATTTTACAATAAATTTTAAAACAATCTCCACCACAAAAATGAAAGAGCGGTAAATATGTTGCCATCCTCTAATTTTTGATATATCATGATAATTACAATTACTATTTAAATAATGAATAATACGCTACTTGACTACGGAACTCTAAAAACATTTAATGAAAAATAGTGAATATATTTTTAGACGTTACCACCGACTCGAAGTTCAAATGTTAGGAGGTGGGAGGTAATACATTTTTCATGCCGAAGTGAATGTTTCCCCATCCATTTATGTAAATAAAAGTCTTGTTCTATTGTAAAGATTTTTCAAAACCTGACAAACGATACCCCACCTATCATGACTATGTAGAGGAAACTATACCATTATTGGCATCCTATTAATTTTAGAAAACATTAAGAAATATTAATATTTTCGTTTCAATTTGTAGACATAAAATGATAATCATAATATTATTGTATGGCTACAAAATGAAAGTATTAAGATTTCTTAATATCTCGAATAAATGGATTGGTTGTCAATAATTAGGTCGGCTGCCACAATATTGTATAGTTTACCATATATTTAAAACTTCCACCCCCAATTTTTATATCATTCACGATTTCACTACACCGTGTACACTGTATGTACGTATATACATATATATATAATAACACCGTTCCACCAAGATTCCTCTTTATACACCTAGTGGTTTCGGAGAAAAATGTTTGTGGCATAAAAAGACAGACGATCAGACATGAGAATTCTAAAAAAGGGCTCAGTCTCAGCCAAAATGATTACATAACCCTAAAAAGGAGTTTTGATATAGAACAAACGCGTGTATAAAATATTCTCGTTACTTGTTCGATAATAGTGACAGTTTGAATGACTTATTTCAGAGTATTTAGGTCGGGTCAACTGCTAATCGCGACTATTCGTGACGCTCCTGCCGACGCCACGATTATCGAGGGTGCTCCTATCAAAAACCACTTAATAGCCCCTTCATCTATGTTTGTGATAATAAGGTGTATAAATTTTACTTACCATTCAGTTTTTTAATATAACAAGACAATCTAATTATAAATAGCTGTGAGCGACGTGGCGACCCGTCGTTGTGAGAAAAACAATCGTCATGCTAGTATTAGGGAATCAATCAAATCGAATAAATTTTGTTGAAAGACACAGAGCTGAAAGGAAGCGATGGCATCCAATAACATTGAATGATTCAAGTTTTTTTATATGGATCACTGGTTGATTCCTCCAAATTGAAAGGCAGAAATGAACCGTCTGATATTATTTGCTGTAATCTTTATTGTTGAAGTTCTTTTATTGACGAACAATACAGTCTTATCTAGCTATCATTTAAATTAAAAATGATATCGAGAGGTGAAAGGCTATTTGGTTAAAGCAATATTATAAAAACCATGTAGGTATTCTGTTTAATATTAAGCATATTTAAAACATACGAAATTATAAAGAACCTGAATTCCTATTTTTCTTATTAAAATATAGAACATGTTTTTTGAAAGATTATTTTTTCATAATAAGAATTTTGAATATGCCCTGAAAGGTTGTCAAAATGTCGTTTAGAGCAAAATTATTCCCTTGGTTAATACTATAACGAAACCCATAAACTATACGAATACTAAGCCAACGTTAATTTTACAACTTGGTAGTGTTCTAAAAGTAAAATTTATCTGTGTAACTATTACGGCAAAAACCGTTAAACTAATTTTGTTAGCGACACCGCGTGCAAAGCTCTAGTTCAAATAAGTAGAACAGTTTAGTCTGGTCAAATAAAGATCTTCCGAAACTTCCAACCATCAGTATGTAAGCGTTAAATTCCGGTTGCTTTCAGAGCATTCGCTTTGCAGCCACTTTGCTACTTTCTTTCCCGTTACGCGCGGTCTTCTGCAATCTTAATTATGAGACTACTGACACACACAACATCCCTCTCGATATCAAGCCAGCATTTCTTTTTCCAACCCCTTTGAGGTGGTATGGCAAGACATTTATTGCCGCTTTCAGTAAACCTTCCTTAACTTAATCAACACAGTAGGCGACACTCTCGATTTTATCTGCTATATCACGGACATGAAGGCTGTTGCGGATGCCGTAGTTTCTATCGCGTAACGCGTTTTACTTCACGTGACTCATACCTATTCACCGCAACATACTCATCTCCGCAAAACTCAAGCACGTTTCAATGTCAAAAAAAAAACCTGTGCAAAGCCTTAGTTTAAATATATATTGAATCTAAACAAAACGTCTTTAGCTTTTCTACAGAGAAAAGTTAATTCTAGTTAAAGAGCTTTTGAAGCTACCACATAAATGAATCACGCAGGCGGATGATTGAACTGGAGGCGTATAAATGAAAAAAAGAAGAAAACAAAATAGTTGTGGGTGTTGACATTTGCAATGGTGTTTAACAATCTAATTTTAGCAATACTTTTGAAACGAGAAGACAATAATAATATTAGACTCCTTAGAAATGTGATAAGACAGCGTTCCAAGTATTCCCGTGAAAGGCATACAGACTAACTCCTACGTGTCTGGGTAAATGCCACTAACTTTACCCTTATTATTTGCTGTGTGGGGGTATATTGCGATCCAACTTAACTGCCCACGCTTAACAACGTCAATACCCATAAATTTTCCAAGAGTACTTTATCAGTCGTACGGCGATATGAGCGAGCTATTTTTAGAAATTTCGTATATTTTCATAACAAACATTTTAAAGTATGAAAGGTGTTTTAACTTATTTGAGTAGCCAACATCTGTAAAACTATACGGTACTCTATTAATCTAGATCAGTTTTCTCAAAATAAAATGTCTCAGTATCATAGAGTAATTAACGCTAACAATCGTTGAAATTCATAACCATAACCATTAACACTAATATCAATTCTTATTATTACAATGTACGTGTGGGAAATACTTACTTTCATCCGACTGGGGCGCTGATAGTATGGCACTGTGCTTCTTCTTCACTTCTTCGACGTTGGCCTGGATCTTGTCTATCATCTCTCGTATCTCTTCCACCTGCGCAAATACATAGCTAGTTATTTCCTAATACTTTGTATATTGAGCAGTAGCAGGCTAGTATTTCAATTTAGATAGATCCGCTTCCCTATTGTCTGTGTCTATACACAGGCAATAGGAAGCCAGGGAAGCGGACCGTCAAATCATTAGAGATACTTTTCATAAATTTACAGAATGTCATAGCCTCGTTTTATAAAAGCGTACCTACTTATAACATCATAAGTAGGAACAAGTAAATGTCAAATAGAATTATTTCTATCATTATATTTTAAAAGGTAGATGATAAAATGTTATTTTAACGCCTGTTCTTTACATACTTACACAGTTTTTAGAATTTATTGTAACATGTGTCCGCATCCGTATTGTTCTATTTTATCTGCCACAGTAAGCCAATGTTGGCACGTGATCGTGACGTGAGAAAATGATAGACTTGATTGTTCAGCAAAATAAAAATATATAAAAACAAAAGTTACTGTAAATTATAGGAAAATAAAAAAAAATATCGTTTCAACTGATTACTTCGAGTCAGACAAAAAGACCATACGTGTTCCTAATTACCTTTAGGTATCGAAACCCGAAAAAATATCGAAAAATATATCAATCAAACTTCTAAAAGTTAGCCATTTGTTTCCAAGTTCCATTTAAGTTATATCGTTCCTTTGCACTGGAGTGCATGCAGTACACAGTTTATCTCTACATCAGATTTAAGAGTGTCTGTGAGTCTAGCCGTTGTGGCGGCGGCATGTGTTGGCTGGGAGCCAACGAAACCAGCCTGACCTAGCTTCAACCAGCATTACAGTTTATCGAAAAAAATGTACAGAGTAAAACCTTGTTCTTGATCTAGTGTAAAGCAGACCCAGATTTCCAACAAAGACACATAATCCTTAGCGTTTCTCGGGTATACCGTTGATCTTTTTTTGCACAGTATACTGAAACTATAACTACAACATTAGGTCCTTCTACTCGACATCGCTCGAGTAAACTACGGGTCGGTCCTAGCTAACCTAAATTAGGTTCGAGTACTCTCGCAATTATGGATTTTAAAAATAATCCTACGGTCGTCACATATTCTTAAAAAGGCTATTCGGCTCGAACATAAAAATGGATTACCTATTTTCAAATAGATCAAATGAAAGTACAATATATTTTAATTATATATTTATATACCAAATTTCATGAGGTTGATTTATTCCCAAGACTGTGAGCATAAATGAACCAAACGTATAAATAAGCATGCAAATATAGAAGAAGCATTGGACTGAAACAATCATGTTGAAGTGTTAATAGAAATGCACATTAAATTCCAATATCAATTGGAAAAACTCAAGCAAATACTATAAAACTGGCATATTGCAAACACAGTATTAGGTAAATAGTTTATACCTTGGTCTACATGGCAATACCGGTGCATTTGCATTTATCAACACTACCCTGTAGTTGTGAGTTAACAGAGCAATTTTCAATGTAATTGACTGACTGTAGGTATGTTTTATTTAATTGATTTTCACGTTAAACAGAAATATATGAAACTAGCTTCTGCCCGCGACTTCGTCCGCGTGGGATAGTTACTTTAACCCACGAGTTTGTTTACATAGAAGGTATAAATGCGCGCGCAGTACTAAATCATTATTTTGCTGTGATGTTATTTTAAAACTGCGATATCTCTAAGATATTCATTGAAATCGAATGATGTAAATGGCAATTTTGTTTTAAAGTAAATACTTGTGATAAATAACGTATTTATTTGGATAAGGATTAATATTATGTTTTTAAAAACACCTTCGCAAGTAATGCATTATTTTAGAACAAATTTGGTTAGCATATTAACCGTTTACGCAGCGCACGCAGCCAAGCTCTCAAAAGGAATGAACATATTTTTGTGGAGAACAAAAACATCAAGTATATTAATTAATAACACGCTGCTTGAAGGATGTTTAGAAGGAATGAGGGTCTGACCACTATTATTTATCACAATATGTTGGATTTTATTGACCAGTATTTTTTATAGAATGCAAGAAGTGAGTCATATCTTTCGTTATAAATGATCGGATAATTTTTCAACCAAACCAACGCACGCATCTAGGACACAACAACAATCGGATCAATTGAAATGACAAATTACAGCGGTGGAGAAAGAATTTAAAGTTTTATAAGTATACTAGCTGTGCCCGCGACGTCGTCCGCCTGGAATTTGTTTTCAAAACGCTCCGATTTTGAAACATTCTTCATTGGTGCTCCGCTCCTATTGGTCTCAGCGTGACGATATATTATAGCCTATAGCCTTCCTCGATAAATTGGCTATCTAACACTGAAATAATTTTTCAAATCAGACCAGTAGTTCCTGAGAACTCTTCAGCTTTATATATTAGTATAAGATTTTAGCGCAGACAAGACAGACTGGTGATATTTGACTCTTAACTATAAAGCTAATTTAAAACTATGTATATACTATATTGACATTTATGCAGCTAGAGATAAATGGCTTTCTTTACCCGACAGAACGTGGGCGCTTTTGAGACGGTATTCGACATTAAAGGTATCTCTGATAAAAACATTCTACGTAACAAATTGTTAGCCTACGTTTTGATGAGTTTATATAAATTAAAATAATATTTCTTTCACAAGAATTATACATAAATATTTAGAAGTCTGGCAGTTCACGTACAATGAATGAACTGACAAACGTTTACTCTATTCATTATTTGCCAAAATCATTCACGAAATTGAATTGTCTGTTTCTCAATTCTTAGACTCAAACTCAAACTTTTAGAATTTTATGTATCCCATCTGTCTCAAACTTTGTCTCGAATAATTTTGGAAACGGCTCAACGGATTTAATGAAAATTTTAAGGATTAAATCAAGACTGTTATCTTAAACTTCTTTATATGTTTCATTCCGATATGTTGCAGGGTTCGGAGGACATGGATATAAATATTAGTACACCGCGAACGGAGTCACGGGCGCTGCCGGATTATTAAATTTAAATGAGTAGTGTTTACAACTTTTAATATGAAAATCAAATACTTCTCGTTGAGGAAACGTCTTAAAAATCATAATTTAATAAAACATCGTCCATCGCTCACCTTAAGGAATACGGTATTGAAATGAGTCATGGGAAAAACATTTTTTAATTTGTACAACAATCTTATCGATTCAGCATTGTTTTGTATGCTAAACCTACTGATGCAATCGTTTTTATTAAAATGGAAATACTGTTTTGCAATGTAATCTGTACTGTGTTTTTAAGTTCGCTTGTTAATTCTCTACACGTTGTTGGAAAGGAACCATTGATCAATGATATACTTGGTATAGATATCGTTCGTTAACGGGGATGAACGTAGGTTATTCTTCCACCCCGGATAATGAATAGTTTCGGCGAGGTGCAAAATCAAAGATTACGCTATTGAATCCGCGCGGAAAGGTTTTGGGACATTGCAATGGTTTAGGAAATTGCAAGTAATGGGGATTTTAATAGTAAATGAAAATGTGGTGGGCGTATTTCCTATTTAAATAATGGTTTAAACATTATAGTGATAACAATGTAGTTTTCAATTGATAACTTTAATCTAGTGCTCGACTATACACGTTCGTCTTAACCAACTGTGATAACTGAATGTGTTCAATATCATTGGAGAATTTCAAGTATTTCGGAGTACAATTTTTCAACAATCTCTCGTCTTTCATATTCACTCGATAGCCAATGAGATAGTAATAATTATTATAAATGTTAAAATGTAATAAAAGAGAACGGATACGCTTTCATACATTCTTGGGCCCAGATTGTAAAAAGATGAGAGTGGTTTTAAGGTTTTTTTTTATTAAATTTATATTTTTTTTATAATTGTTGTAGATTTAGTTATATATATATACGAGATTAATAAAAATGAATCGTAGAAATGTATGTACGCGCATAACTTGAGAATGACTTTACCAATTTTGATGAAATTTTTGTGTATATTTGGGTGAGTCCCCGGATGATTTAAATTCACAATTGGAACCAGTAGGTGGCGCTGGGATCGGGTTCTAGAATCTTCCTAATCTCCTGGACCGATTTTGATGATTTTTTTGTGTGTTTGAGTGGGTCCCCGGATGGTTTAGATTCACAATTTGGACCGATAGGTGGCGCTGGGATCGGGTCTTAGATTTTTATTTTTTAAGGGGACAACGTCTGTCAGGGCCTCTAATTTTGAATAAATTAATCGTGTAGTGTAAGTGTTTTCATATTATTGATTGTCAGAATTAATTCTTAGAAATCAATTATAGTAATCAATAACTTATTTTATTTGTAACGTTATAATTAAGATTTCTCGTCTTCCAGATATGACATATCTGAACATTCACATTTCTTTAGCCCAATAGTCCCCGTGTTCTTTCAGCTGTTGTTAAAGTATTACACAACTGCGTAACTCCTTTGAAATCTAAATCTTAACAAATAAAATAGTGTATAGGCGTGCACTACAACAAAAGGGGTCGATTATACCGTAGTAAAAGCGGCCGATGAGATTGTACTAATCGGGCACGTTGCTAGGCCGAAGTGAAGTTCATGGCCGGGATGGTATTGGGTCGATATGAGACTGTCGCACTCGTATCGCACGGCACTTCTCACAGTGAGTCATCAATTAATCAGATTACAGCGATAACAGCTATCGCCTGGCCGACCGCCGATAACGGCCCAAACGCGAACAATGTTGGTAAACGTTTACGCCATGCGCTAGTATATGATATGTAACTTAATATCCTTAACAATGGATATTCCAATTACATTCCTTACACGAGTTGAAAAGTACAAAAATAATATCAGACAATAAATATCGAAATAGCAAGCTGAAGCTACAACAGTATTTTAAGAGAAACGCGTGATACACAAACCTTGGACCATTAAGCCCAAAGGCAATTTGGATATGAGGTTTTAATCAATACTGCAACGCTTAACTTTAAAACAACATAGTATGTACATATTGTAAAATTAACACTAGTACTGTAATAACTGCCGATTAATTTCTTCTTTCATAAACAGAGAAATCATCTATACGATATAAAATTACATTTTTAGAATCCGTTAGTCCGAATTACACACAATGAATTCTTAAATTAATAAATAAATAAAAATTAGAAATTTTAAGTTTTGATCAAAAATAGTTTCTTCCATTATAAAATTTTTAGACTCGACACAAAGAACACAATTATTAAAGTCATTAGATTCATGGATGACGGGTTGTACACAAACAATGCTCCAATCTTAAAAGCTTTAACAAAGTTTGATGATTAAGGGGATGCTTTGAAGGCATAGCTTCAAACATTACATCTTTAAATGAGGTGCCTAACGACTGAAGGAACTTAAGGCCCTCGGGCTGTTTCCGTTATGAATGCCCTCGGTGCTCACTATTCACTTGCTTCCACAGGATTTTATTATAGCGCTTATACGTTAGCGATCGCTTCGTGGCTCTGTAGATAATTTGATTTAATATTTAAATTTATACATTTTGAAAATAGCTGAGCTCGATCTGATGCTAAATTTGAAAACTATTATAAAAGTAGCACTTACTCTACTACTTAAAAAGTACTTTACTCAGCGGGTACTTTTTAATTTTCCAGTATAAGTATCCTATTCACTTTGAGGGCTTAGTCTCAAACGCCTTTCTTCGTTCGTTTTGATCGCACCTTACAAGAGGATTCGACGAAAGACGTTTAGGAGTAGGCCCTCTCAGAACTCGAAAGAAGTATAGAAAATGAGAAAAATATCAGGTATTGTGCAAGGAAGAAACTTTTACGACTTTGGAGGCGATCTCGCCACCGTAATGAATTTTCAACATCTACACAATGTTAGTGTCCTCGCAGACTACAAAGTTTCAATCGGCCGATAGCATAGTCGAGTTGAGCTGCTCGTGCGCACATTTTTTTTTTTTTGGCCAGGGGGAAATCCTTTTGAGGACTAAGCCGCGACAGGCGCAGAAGCCTGGGGGGATGTTCGCGACCCGTGTGAGTGTGGGATTCGCCAGATCGGGGGTGGCACTAGCGTGCCCAGTCAGAACTGGTGCCACGCTACTGCCACTCCCCATTTAGGGATACCTACTAAAACCCCTGGGTGTTCCGTCCTGCGCCTTATGCCAGGGCTACGGGTATTTGGGCTTCCCGTCTCCGCGTGCCCTGGCAGGCGTGGGCCCCCCTCACTGGGCCTCTTCCAATGCCGGGGGATTACCCCCCCAGCGACGTCATGGTCAAATCCGGCGTTTGTAACGCGTCCCACGGGAGGAGAGATAAGCGCGCGCGGAACACTCGCGCTCTCATCTCGACGGCATGTGCGAGTGAGTGAGAACCCCTATACCCCAAGGCGCCCCACCCGCGCCGTCCGCTTACGGTGGCCGAAAGTCGAAGTCCGCCCTCCGGCGTCGGCGCGTCCTCCTTTGGCGGGAGCGGAGCAAGGACGTACGCTCACACTACCGCTCCGCCTGCTCCTTCGCAAACATAACGTGCTCGCAGAAGGAGGAGACGGCGTCCCATCCGGTGCGGCTCCCGACCATAGTGCCTACCACGGTCGGGAGCGAGGTGTCAGATCTAGTGTGGGCGACGAGCTCCCGCCACTGCTCGGTCCAGGCTGAACAATCCTGAGGTGTGTGCAACGCCGTGTCCTCGTCGCCCGTGTCACAATGGTGGCACCCTGACGTGGGGCTCGTGCGCATACTAGTCCAACAAAAATGTTGGATTGATGAACGTGAGTGCGCAAATCAGCCAACCAACAGTCGTTCGATTGATTACATACGCTAGAGTTGGTGAAGAAACCCGCGTGGAATATTGCCCAGAAATATTATTATGGCTTTATACTTCATACAAAGGAGAGATGGATGAAGAAGAGAGATCGAGAGTATTAGGTACATCCCATCTACAGTAATAGATTATTGCATGGGAGGTTTTACACGATTTATTTTAAATTACTAGATTTCCCGAAAAAAGTATTTTACTAATAATAGTAAACTGGTTATGCTCATTCGATAACGAATGAGCATAACCAGTTTCAATGAAAATAAGCTAATTCCAATTAGGAACAACTGCTTCACAGGCTTTTTCTCATAGTTTTTTATTCTGATTAACATAAGAGTTAATTAACGCGGAGTGAACTGAAGCTATCGGCCGAGTCGGCCGATGAAACAATCGGCAACCCGTTCTATACCTTTCTGTTCTGATAAATATAGCTGTATCATGGATACATTGACGGACATAACGATTGTATAGAGTAAACGGTGTAGTAACAAACATGATTATATGATGATACTATAATAATTCTTTAGCTAAAATATAAGACAGATCAAAGTAACGATTTTAGATGAAAACCATATATTTTATAGGCCGCTCATTGGGGGATTGATGTCATGATATATTGCATGACGTAATGTGCACTACCCCCAACATATCTGTGACATGAGCCATGCGTCGCGACAGCAGCCGACGGCACATTGCCACACATACAAAGTATGTATGTACATAACATACAAAATAATAACATGTAAATGAATTGCAAGAATATAATGAACACAGAGCACAGCCTGAATATTTATGACACTCCCGAGTCCTGTTGCGGGTTTTATGAAAACGCATGCGAATTTCGTAACCACGAATGTGAGTAAGTTGTTTTCTTCTCACCTTTGTGAGATACGGGAAATGTTTAAATATACTCAGCTAGTAGTAAGTGTCCATCGCCTTATAACGCTTTACGCGTAATACTCGTACGTGACTCATTTCCTAAAACGGAAAACATGTCGACCAAAAAATTCTAACAATGTCGCCATGATTACATAAATGAAGCATTCGACTTGAGCTAGTGTTCTACACTAGATATTATTACTAATGAGTCTCCCTTGTAGATACTACAATTTATTCAAATATGCAAACTTTGTAGTATGTAAGTCGCTTAATAATAATACGATTACCGAATTAAGAAGTAAAATGCCAAACTTCCCTATTACACATACAGGTATGTCGTTAATTTCAATCCTTAGATAGATACATAGAAACACTTGGTTGTACACCATTACAAAAATCTGTGTACAAAGGGCGGTCTTAATCTACTTATCAGTTAACAGTTATTTCTTTTTAACCAAAAAGCTATTCATCAAAATTCCGCCTACATGTCGAACACAAACATATATTAACGAAAAACTCCGAACGGCTGCATTATTTACAAACTTTAAAAAAAAATATTATTGCAGGAGTTCAGCAGACAGGCAGACGGCTCACTAGATGGAAAGCAGTCACCATCGGCTATGGACATTTGCAACACCAAAGGTGCTACAAATGCGCTGCTGCTCTCTTAAGGGAGACTGGAACCTGGTCACTAATGCCGGAACGCAACTCAAGGTTGTTATGGCGACATACTTTAGACCAGGGGTGGTAGCCATCCAGTTGGGCAAATGCCCTACCACCTACCTGGCTGTGGGTTGTTCGGTCGCCTCTTAGGACAGGCCGCCCGACCACAGGAAATTGTATTCTTTCTCCGTTCCTATACATGTCAAGATTTTACTTCAAATATTGCTGGTATGGGGTTTTTCACCTGCGTTTGCTTTTACCAAACTAAATCGCCGATTAACATGAGACCTAACTGTAATGCGAGGTTAACCTTATAGCCGGTTCCTATATCTTACACACCGTTCATTTGCCTTAGTATCGGTTAAAATTTGGCATAAGCCCCGTACATCTAAAGTCAAAATTCAACCGATGGTAGGGCAAGTGAATAAATAGTAAGGTAATATAGGAACCGGCCATTAATCGAAAAGGTACTTCAACTCAACCTCCCCACAGAGTCACCTAAACGAAGGTTCAATAAGATATAGACATTAAACAATTCAATAAACACGTTTCCCACAACTTGTCTAAATGTCTTCACATTATACGTTAACGTTGATTATAGTAATGTATTAAAAGCCTTCGTGAAGGTATAACGTGGGACTTTGTGAGGAATTATCCACATGTGACTACTGCAATTCATTAGCAATTAGTTCCAGACAAACCATTAGCGAACCACAATGGGCATTGTTAAACCATTACTCCAATTGATGCAACGGTTGGACGTTATGTTGGTCTATAAAAATAAAAACATCGAAGAAAAATGCTAAAAGCCACGGAGAATTGTCCTCGCGCAAATCTTCCGATTTGTTTTCTTAAATGTAAAATACTCACTCAGTATATTCTAATAAACACTAACACTACCAATCTAATTCATACTAGCCTGTGAAAATAATGATGCTCTTCTATATAGACGTTTCAAACACTTAATTATTTGTGTCTAAATTTTTATAGTATACAATACATTCTATTTATATATCGAACCAGGATATGCCCACGACTTCGTCCACGCTTGTCTTGAAATTTCTGCGGGATTCCCGGGACACGAAGTATTGAAGCATTTAAAAAAAGAATGTAAGCTATCGTTTTAGTGGAAACTATAGGAATAAGCTAATTTTTATGCATCCGAATGACTTCAAACCGGTCCCGGCGCCAAAATCCCCGGGATAAAAAATATCACACATTTTATTTACATTAAATTTGTTATCGATCAGTAAAAAAATCACATTGGAATTAGATATTTTTTAACCGGGCCATTTTAAATCATTCCCAGAAAAATTCCCGCGGGATTCCCAGAATAAAAAGTAGCGCAGAGTTCGAGTCTAATAATTGGCTGTCTATCAGCGAAAACCGCATCGAAATCGGCCCAATACGAGTTAAGTGAATTCCGAACAAACAGACAAGAAATCTAGAAGAAAATGCATCGTGTTCTCCATCGTTTATAGTCTATTCCAGTTTTTTTTAATAGCTTGAAGTTACAGACACAGCATGTTTAGAATATTATAATTTTATAGATAATCGTTTTTTTTTCAGTAGTAATTTATATTTATGACATAATTACATCAGCAGCTTCTGTTAATAAAGTGACTCTAGACAAAGAAAACAAATACCAAATTACATATTTTCCTAATAAGCAGCACAATATTTTTACAACTCGTAATTGTACTACATAGATACTACAACACCGAGGATGGCAGATCGTATAATGTATCCTTATCAAAACTGTTCGCGAACTCGACCCTAAACCATATCTGAAATTTAAATCACAAGTATACAATATACAGAAACTGAAATACCGTGCGAATATTACGCAGCTGAAATACCGTGTTTGTTTTATTATAATATAAATTCGTATCTTCATAGAGCTGGTAATACACGGTTTAGCCGAATTGGTTCTCTTTGGTTGAAAGACACCGAACTGAAAGTCAGTACTCAATGACATCGAATGACTTATTTTTATGTTAACATAGGTCAATTTGGTTGCTCCATCTCAATTGAAAGATAAAAACGAACCGTGTAGGCATTACCTTAAATTAAAAATTCTAATAAAACTACATTTTAACGGTTTTAAGCGTGGTATTTTATTCGAATATTATTTTTATTACGACCAAATTTCACTAGCCGTGATCACGGAGAACAAAGATGTCAAGTGTCAATGAGTAATGCTAAAGTTATTATTTTGCCTACCCCCAACTTGTTCAATTTCTTAGTTTTCCGTGATCACGGCTGCTGAAAAGCGGCGGAATATTCGGAATAATAATCAAATAAAATACCGCATTATTACTAGTCAGTAGTTACAGTTTTAATGCAAAGATTCAATAAAACAGACGCAATAACAGCTGCGATGCGGCCTCTAATCCTCAACATCGAGCTGCTTAATGTGAAGCCTTTAAACACCATGCAAACTAAGCCTTTAATACATTATTGCAATGTCAGCGCAATTAAAGTTTGCAATTACTGTACAAACTATTCGAGCCGAGTCGAGTTTTCAGCCTATGCTACCTATTTGTCTTAATTTTGGATTAAAAAATAAAAATTACACACTAACAACTTTTTATTTATCATAATAGGTAGGGGAAAAAGTCTTTTCGCATATAGCATGTATGAACTTGTAATAAGATCTCTTTGGCTTATACCATTTGTATCTGGCTGCTTTTTGGTATCATTAAAAAGTTTTAATTTTAAAGAAGACAATTCCAAATTCAAATTAGGAAAATGTGTGATTTTCATTTGTTTTTCTTATTGTTAAAATGAGTGAATCTTTTCATTTTAAAATTTTACTACAAAAAAGGTAAAAATGCAACAAAGCCGCGAAAAAATTTGTGATGTTTGTGGACCTAATGCAGTATCTGTGAGAGTAGCGCAAATTTGGTTTAAACGTTTTCAATCCGGAAATTTTGATATCAAAGATGCACGTCGCTCTGGTCGCCCTGTTACGGACAAAATTGATGCCATTTTTGAAAAAGTGGAGCAAAACGGTTTTGACGCATTTGAAAAAAGCTGGGTACACAAAAAAGCTCGATATTTGGGTGCCTCATAATCTCACTGAAAGAAACCTAATGAACCGTGTATTCATTTGTGATTCTTTATTACGACGTAATGAAACCGAACCATTTTTGAAGAAGCTGATAGCTGGTGATGAAAAGTGGATCACGTACGACAAGAAAGTGCGAAAAAGATCGTGGTCAAAGGCCGGTCAGGTTTCACAGACTGTGGCGAAACCCGGGTTGACTCGCAACAAGGTGATGCTGTGTTTATGGTGGGATTGGAAGGGCATTATTCATTATGAGCTGTTACCGCCAGGCAGGACCATCGATTTTGAACTGTACTGCGAACAACTGATGAGATTAAAGCAAAAAGTTGAGAGAAAGCGGCCGGAATTAATCAACAGAACGGGTGTGGTTTTTCACCATGATAACGCTAGACCCCACACATCTTTAGCCACTCAGCAAAAATTACGAGAGTTTGGCTAGGAGGTGTTAATGCATCCGCCGTATAGTCCTGACCTTGCACCTTCAGATTTTCATCTGTTTCGGTCTCTGCAGAATTCCTTAGGCAGTGTCAGGTTAACATCACGAGAGGACTGCCAAAACCACTTGTCGCAGTTTTTTGTTCCGAAGCCCCAAAATTTTTATAGCAATGGGATCACGTCCCTACCTACAAGATGGCAAAAAGTTATCCAACGAAATGGCACCTACATACTTTAGTCAAATGTAAATAAACTTTATAAAAAAACCTTTTGAATTTTTATATAAAATGCGAAGAAACTTTTTCCCCAACCTAATATTTCATCCTTCTTATGACTTTTTTAAAGCAGTTCAACAAATAATTTTGTTCTAGTAACTGGGTTTACCATAAATAAATCAGCAAAGGTTCGCAATAACAAAACAGAATTGTTGAGAAAAATTCACCGCATCCGACGGAATTTGTTTTATGCCCAAGTTTCCGCTGTTAAAGATTGTACGCAGCGGGAAAACTTTAAATCGTTTTCTGTTGTCATTGTCGTAAAACTTTATATATCTTGGGGGCAAGAGAATGTCTGTAATATTTCGAAGACCTAATTACGAGATTTGAATAATAATGTGAATAAAAGAAAGAAATTTATTATAAGAAGTGGCAACTGAATGAATGAAATTGAATTAGACATAGATAAAAATGTGTATATGGGATAAAAGAAATCAGAATAAACACAATTCCAATATTGTTAAAAGCGCACCATATCTGAGGTGCTTTTATGCAATAAACAAATTATATGTACACTAGAGTTTACTAGTGCGTGCCTCTTGTTTAAAAAGCGCGCGCTAATACAGGTTTCATTGTACTACATTCTTACGTTATCGCAAACTATGCCATCTCCCGGCATGAGAAGTATTTATGTTCATTTTCGGTATTATAACTATATTTGAACTAATTTACAGCAAAACCGATCCAATACTCCAGTTTTTCCATGAAAGCCTAACAGATAGACAGATCGAGTTACTATAGCATTTTTTATACATGATGAATTTTTATATCTATAAACTTGAGAAATTATTGGTCTTCCATACAAACTTTCATCCTCTATTTCAACCCATTCTAGTTTTATTTATCTATCTGAAAACTAAATAACATAAATGACAAAAATGATCAAAATAACTGAAATGGCCGAAATGACGAAAATGGAAAATCACAAAAAAACCTATCCTACTTTCTGGGATAACCTTTATATCTATCCCATTATCCGGGTTGAAAAGTAGCCGTTGTCCACCCTCGGTATTAAAATTACATATACCGAATTTCAGCTGAATTGGTCCAGTAGTTTTTCCGTAAAAACATAACAAAAAGAGAGACAAATATACTTTTATCCCGGCAACTATCCCATTTTTCGAGATAAAAAGTATTCTATGTTCATGCTCGGCATCGAAAATATATATACTGAGTTTGAGCCAAATCGGTCCCGTAGTTTTTGCGTGAAAACGGAACGGAACAGACAGACAAGAGTTACTTTCGCATTTATAATAAATATTAATATGTATTTGTACAAGCTAGTGGTATATTGTTCACATAAAAATAATCTTCAACCAAGTTCAAATTGCTCAATGAAAATTTTATATAAAGTTATACAAAACATGCTTTCAACCTCCCATCACTGAAATGCATTACAATTAAAAATTACAATAATTTTAGTATATACATAATTCACAAGTGTCGCATAAGTTAATATAATACAATGGACATATTTAGGCGCACGCACTATATTTCATCTAATTGTGTTGCACGCAGTAAAAACGCTGCCATAATCAAGATTTGCAAACAGTGTCTATCACCTATTAATAATAGGGTTGGCGGGCTCTTGTTCATATCGTATTTTTAGTTACAGACAAATATTAACAATACTGAGAGAAAATGTTAATTATAGAAGCAACATTATTACCTCATTGTTTGCTTAAGACAATAGAACTAATAGTTTTTGGTAGAGATAATAACGTGTCTTAGTCGAAATTAACTAGGTGAAAATCCATCAACAAATACTTTGGTTCGCGGAAATTTAATAAAGCTATTTACTAATTGAAGGGTGTATAATTGTATGATACCGTAGTATTCGGATTTGGCCCTTCGCTTAGCGGACCCTGCCTTTCTGCCCAATTACTCTCAGTTCCGTGACCGACATCCTTCGGATTTATCAAAGGAAGCTTTACAATAAAAAGCTTTTCAAGTAGAATGATAGTCATGTCATCATTTTCCATAAATTTTACAATGACATTAAGCGTAACGTGATTTCTTTTTAACATTGTTCAGGGTTTTTCAGCGACATTAATCTCGCAGTTATTATCTACTTAGCGGTCCGCCCCGGCTTCGCACGGGTATCTAAAAAGAACTTTTTTGTTGAGTTTAATTACCTACTAAGCGAATTCAAAATATTTCCCCTCTAGTACGGCTCGTGCCCCAGTGACGCCTACATCGCATAAAGTGCTGCCTAGCTAGCCGAGCAGGGTGAGCGGCGACCAAGCAACTTTTTTCTAATACTTACATTTTTAAACTCGTGATATCTTTCGAATGGAATGTCCGAATTTAATAATTCAAAAAGTTATATAAAGGTATTGAAGCAGTCTTGAATATGAAGTAATTTATTTTAATAAGGATGAATACCAAGATACAAATAAAGAGCCTTTTCTAGCGGCGGCATTTCAATTAAATTTATAAAATAAAAGAACACTTATTGTGGCATAACTATTAATTATAGTTAGACATATGCTGTCGCGACACTTTTTGTAAATAATGATGTGTTCTGCAGTCTTAGTACATTATTTTATTCTATCATCAATAGTTTTCGCAGCGCACGCAATTTTAGGTAATTTTTTTACACCTTGGGTTACATTATTGGAGTTTTAGTAAGGATACCTAATTTTTTGAAAATATAATGTAGCCTATGACACCCGGGGATAGTGTAGCTTGCCAACAGTGAAAGAATTTTTCAAATCGGTTGAGTAGTTTCGGAGCCTCTTCAATGCAAACAAACAAACAAACAATCAAAATTTTCGTCTGTATAATAGTAATATTATAACTTCAAAAATCCGTTTCATTTTCAAAACTGTTCAATACCAACATTCATCATCAAATTCTAACGTCTGGAGTATCCCTCTCAGGTCCGCTTTCCTTATCCATTACACACGGCCTTCGGTATTCGTTACTATGAAATCATTAGCAAACATAACAACCATCACAACGTTAATCCAATATTTCTTGAACCCACCCCTATCGAGACATAGCGGAGGAGGCATAGCTTATCATTTGTTGCCCACATAACGTGCCGACTTACGTAAAACGTGGCCTTTCCAACATCCCCTATGTTGGATAATTAATTTTGTAGTAACTGCTATTCCCACGAGTGTGGAGCCTGTCGCGGATGTGGGAGTTCCCGACACGTGACTTACACACACTCACCGCGACAAATACATCTCCGTGTTAAACAGTTCATAGTTCATACATTCCAATAATCGTTATATATTTATAATTATAAATTAAAAAATGAGATTTATGAGATCTTGCAATATTAATCGTTTTAATAACAGAACCCAAAAACGTGATTGTATGGGATAGGGAAATCCCGTAGAAAAGCCCAAGTAATTATTTTATAGATGTGAGATAAATAAAGAAGTTATTTCAAAACTTTCACAAATAAATCCTAAATGCAACCATGATGCCAAATCTCAGCAAAGTAATTTGATTCCGCGCAAGCTTCAATTGTTTTAATTAAGTTTATGAATGATTCATGTGACTACAGTGTCATCAGTTAATTGATCCTTTTATATCCTGTTGCGGCATGGAAATATAATGATGAAAAACTACGAAATTCAAACGTCTTTATGTAAATCATAGTAAAACATTGTCAAAGACATTTGCGTCTTAATGCAAAGGCAATAATTCGAATCTGACTGTGTTAGTATGCACCGCTTATGGAGATTTTTTAATGCAATGTGTAAATTGTTATTATTATCTTGTGTTGACGATGAACGAAAACATGCGAGGTAATCTGTAAACGCTTGCTAAAAGCGGGTTGGCACTTGGCAGGTATGCCAACCGCTACCCCAAACGCGGAGGCCAAATTCCAACAGTGGAGCGCTTATGGGTTAATATTATTATTGGAGTATGGACGATATACTGCAGCAATACGAAAAAACAAGATATAAATTCAAACTCTATGAAAAGAAATGTTACACGGCTCTGATGCCTAAGGTCAAATTTCTGATTCCCAAAGTTTATTTTATAAATACTTGTTTGTTAATTAATACTTAATGTTAACCCTGACTTTATTAGTTAAATAAAAAGCTTCAGTATTTTTACCTTACTTTTTCGGTGTTACACATCGCTATAATTCAGTCTAGCAATAAATTCGGAGCAAAAAAATAAGAAAAGGCTTTCAAATTTCATAGTAAATATTACATAGCCAGACATAATAAACGTAAACTCGAAACTTATTAGATGTAACGAAAATAAATTATTTATTAATACCATGGCGTCATCGATATATAACTTATGTTTTAAGCAATACTACAATTATAAGCAAGGAGATCTGCTTATGTTTTTGTCGTTAGATATGAAAATATGAAGTTTTTGAAGTGATTTTATCATAAATTCGATTGCAGATAATTTGGACTTACAACAATTAATTTTAGTTGCAAGCTGGAAATGTTTGATGTTTGCATGAGGACAGATAATGAGGTAGTGTGAGACTCGTAGAGGCTGCCAGAATACACAATAAAACAACCCCAGTATTCCTTCTATCACTTCAAGTCAGGGTCGTTGAACAACAGCTTAGCATCCGCCGCGGCATGGCACGGGCTTACAGGTAGAAATACAAACGATAACATAGATGTTTTTAATGAGCTGTGTTGATTTTGTTTTACTCGCAGGCAAGGCCTTACATATTGTCGGGAGGGATCGGCCCTCCCAGCGAACTTCCTCTTTTTTATAGAGTGAGAAAGACGGATGCAGAACACGTGCTGGCCCCTGTCTGTGTAGCCTTGGTGCAAATAACGACTGATGTTGTGCCCGAAGGGCTGTCACTTGCGTTCACGGTCTCCCCTTTCTTCTCATTCGAATTGAACCAGTTGAAATAAATTGTGTCGACCAATATTAATTAATGGTACATACGCGATGAAGAATATCTAGAGACTAGCTAGTTAAACAAAGGCCAACTTGGTCATATCAATTAATTGAAGAAATTAAATTGACCAAGTCAAGGCATTAGTGCTCATAAAAATAAAACAAACTAGCAAACATCTGTAACTGAATTATTAAAAAAAATATTCGTGCATTTTTAGGATTCCGTAGCCATTTTGCTAAAATCTGAACGCCTATACAATCCTCACGATGAACGGACGGTCTATTTTACTCAAAAAATATTGAGTTTAGAAATGAAAGGTGAAGAAATTCGGCAGGAAAGAGTTATTATCTTATATCTACACATCAGAAGAATGGAATCGCGAAAAATCGAAAAATTAGGTTTCTATAGCCAACTGAAAAAGCAAAGCAGGGGGGGGGGGACGTTCGCTACCTTTACGTAATATTGTGCGTGGAATGACACGTACTTGGCTATTTTCATTTATCATACAATTAATCATCACATACTAATAGATAAAAAAAAATTGAGTTTTTGATTGTTTAATATGGCCTTAGGAATGAATCGATTTTTATAAATCGTGTACCTCGATGTCTTTTATCCATACGAGGACAGGCACAGCACAGTTTTTATCTTGGAAAGCCAAATAATTTCCGTAAGATACGAACGCCAAGTTTAGGTGAGTAAACCTAAGCTATTTTCCTAGATTTTAGAACACGTCATTCGTCATAATTATATTATTTTACCTCGTGATGAAACCTGCATATGCAGGTAATCGATGTGTCAAGCCTGCCAAGCCGCCTTGGACAAACATGGCGAGTATACTGTCCATTGATATGATGATGATGATGATATTGATATAATGAGAGATCCGAGCTCAACATTGAGACATTGACGGGTTGTTATTATATATTATTTTACATATTTTGGATATAGCGTCTTCGGCTCTTTTTAAAAAATCCATAAGTGATTAAAAAAGTTGGCAAAACTTACCTCACTGAAGAACTCATCCATAAAGCCACCTTCGACGGCAACGTTGACGTCGTCAGGCCCGACATCGTCATCGTCGCTCTGCGCCTGCAAGAGATACAAAAACATGAATAAGTCAACATCAATATCTAATCTGTAAGATAATATGTACATAGATATAATTATGTATCCCGCGAGACATCAAGATAAATTGAGGGATAGCAATGAAATGCGCGACATGAAAATGTTTACAAAAGATTTCGTGTTATCCGCTTCAGCGATCAAAGAAAAGCATTTTATCAAACTTTTCTTTCATAATTCGAGACGCAAAAGCATCGAGGGTCGACATCAGCTGGCCAGGCGCACGTAAAGCAAAATAGATTCCACTTAGTTGAGGCGAGCTAGCCATTATTCAATTTATACGAACTCGGAGACGTCCGCGTGTTCAGAAATGCCTGTTGCCCTTATAGTTCACCGGATGTGTTAGGGGATACGGATGTAAGTGCTCGATAATCTTAAACGTATTACAGGATATATTTAAGTAGATATCTATGTACAGAGTATTAACTGTACATACTAGCACTCTGTACATATGTTAGTATTAACTAACCCTAATAAATCAATGTTTATAAGTCTAAAAGCCAAGTTGAAATATACTAGACAAAAAATCGAGCTACCCAAAATAGGGTTTACAAGGCCAAACAAAATGTGATGTCTCTTTTATTCTTTATGTCTTTATGGACTTTACCCCAGAGTATATAATTAGGAGCTTTATTTGAATTGATACTATTATTAAAGCAGTTAACTAACCTTTGCAGGTAATTACTAAATATGGACGAGGAGTTTTTGGAGTACAAATTAGCTGTAGCCACGTCGGCTATGCAAAAATAGATAGAGACAGGGAGAGAGTAAAAACAACATGGTAGACAATGCCCTTTGAATTTACGACGCAGAATGTAATTGTCCATAATATATAAAAGGGCCTTTTCCTTGTCTACACAGTCATAGTGATTTAACTTAATGGCGTAGTGGATATAAAAGGAATGATTGTTTGCATGACCCACCCATCTTGAAGCTTAAAAGTTTGCTTTAACCAAGTTTAACGGCTCGCTGAAAATAGAGCGTTCTCGTAATATAATTTTAATCAACAAACATGTAACTGTTATAGCAGAGAAGTCAATCCAATTAAAATTCTATTTATATTTCATTGATATGGCAATGTTTATGTGGTATATATTGTACATTTACGCATTTATACGACGATTAATCCATTTTCTGTATATTAAATTCTAAACAGTTAATATAATACGAGTCTATAGGAGTACCGCTGCTAGACTCTAACCTTCCTATTTTAGAGAAACGGACTGTATATGATTTGCTCTTGTGCAATGTCAACTGCTGTGTTAACATATCTCGATGTACAGATTTCCTCCCGATATTTTACTGGTAAGCACATGGTAATTATAACAATATCCATAGAGTAGGTCAGAAAATCTATTCTAGCGCAAGCAGTGGATACTTCTAGGGTTTGAATTCATGTTACCTTTGAGAAGTAAACCCATGTAATTTCAGAAAATATGGACCAGAATTGCATCATGAAAAGGATAAGATTGGCCTTTCAAAACCAGAACTGTATTGATGAAGAACCAGCATAGCAATAAATTCAGTGGAATGGTCTGCCCGATTTTGGGTTAACCAACATTTGCTTGGATTAAAGTGATGGCTAGAACCGTGTTGTTCCATGAGTCGGACTCAATTAAAACATAGAAGTATTGTGTTAGCTTTAGTGACTACTTATCTAACTGCTATCTCCGAGCAGTGGATTACAGTGCATAAGTATTTGAACCTTAATAAACAAAACAACAATAAACTGACTTGCTAATGCGGCGCAGTTTTGTGTATTTCGCTTTCGAAACAATAAATATTTTTTCAGGCGTAAAAGCTTTGATATCATAACATGCAATACTATACTGAAGGTCAAAAATACTACATATTATGTGTAGTGTTTTTGCACATGTGTGCTTTTGTGCCGATATCAGAATAAAACTTCACTAACACTAACTCTTCGGGCAACCGAATAAGACAAAATGGGTCTCCGAGGCGTGTTTCACTTGTTACCAGGCAGGGCGATAATTCCAGGGCGACGAGGTCAAGGTCACGTCTCGCCCAGACAAAGGACTATACGATTATAGTACCAAAGCTTTACCAAGCGTCTAATTTAGTAACAGTATCATGAATTTATAAACCACCAGTTTAATCTCATTAATCTTTTTCATTGGGTCCAAAAAAATACTCGCCAGGCGCATTTCGGACTACACACGGTGATTAGTTTTATAGTGTAGTGTAGATGAAACATGCATGGTTTTTGTCATTTGGCCACGGATGCCTGAAGGTCTAGAAAAGTGTATAACCGAAAATGAAAAATACCTCTAATCTACAGTATTCACTTTTTTGACGACTTTTTAACCCTTCAATTACAAATACGTATACGGTGTTTCATAAATAAAACATTTTTAGTAATTTCATTACACCGTTGTAATCATAAAAACATCTAGGTAACCTCGAAATTATACAAATATCAATCTCAAGTAGAATCAGTCTCATGAAAAAAGCCTCGGTGCAAAACATGGAACTAATTAAACTGATCAGCTCAGCCACATTGTAATATCGTTTTTATCAAGTGTTTTAAAGTACATGTTACATTATATTATTATTATATGTACTAATAATATTAAATCGGAATCTTTCTATAATTATTTAATATTTCTATCATTCTGTTGCACAGCCGTCTGCTGCCTGCGGCACTTTTTTCATGAGAAAGTCTAATATAGTTGTGAAGTTACACAGACAAACGAACTAATAGACAGACCGTTGTTTTCGTTGGCTACAGAAATATAAGAAATAGCAAAAAAGATACAATATAGACAGTAAAAAGCCTATGTCCTACTAAAATGAGTTTAAATTTAGAACGACTTAAAAATCATATAACTGGCTGGAAAAATGTATAAATCAAACGAACCAGCGATAGTTAATTAAGCCCGCACACGTTGAGAACTGTTTTCGTGTTTTGCAGTGTGGCGGCCGCCGGCGAATTGTGGAATAACGTCACGTATTTCAATCGAACCCTAATCTGATAACGTCAGACGTATTGGCATCCTGACGCAAACCATTTCATCATACAAATCAATTTACAACTGTTTTATGCTACCACTTTTGTTACAATTTAACAATCCTAAAAAGGTAATATTAAAAAAATATATAAGTAACTATATTTAAAAAAGAATAGCCAAATAAGATGCAGAAGGCTGTACAGTATATAGTTTTCATTTTTTTATTAAATCAGTCCTTTGTTAACAGTAGCAGAAATAAAGTTTGGCACCGACTATGTCATATTTATTGATGCATGCAAAGTGGTACATTTGACATCAATTAAAAGCAAATTACAAACAGTAACGTAATCAAAGCACATAATGTAAACGATGTGCACATCTCGACATAAGGATAATTTGCTTGAATGTTTAATTAGTTAATTGTGTGTGTTCTCGTTTAATAATTCGACGTGGTTTCATTAAACAAGCGAGGCAAAGGGGTAAACCGCGAGCGTAACCCGGACGGTAGCAAAAATCCTGGGCTAGCAGTTAAACCCAAAAGTGCTTCAATGAGAAATTTCATTCAAAGGGCAACGCGGCGATTTTCACTGCAATTCCAGAAAGAAGACTGCGATAATAGGGTATAGTACTCTACATTTTTTTGAGTGCACATTTTTGCAGTTATATTATTTTTGATATATTTTATTATGTATTTGGGTCTTCGTTCATCTTCGTTCTTCAGTAGCATTTTTGCTCAGCCAATTGGTAAGTAAAAATGTACAGAATTTTTTATTTATTTATTCATCCATTCATGTAAAATGTTATTACAATCTTTAGGTGCTCTTACACGGGCAATGTTTTGAGCAGTTATTGCTTGGTAATAGTAAAGGATCAATCTGGAGCAATTAAGTGAAGCAATTGCAATAAAATGCGGCAATTTTTTCGGGAATATTACTTTTGATTGCTCCATATATTCTACATTTCTCACCGTCGCCATATGCGTTGCCGAACAATTTTATTTCTATCTCGTTTGTACGTATAACTACGTCTCGTTTTCGCGGGAGGAACAGGTCGGCGGCGGGGAGCTGCCAATTTTTTGAGTTGCTCCATATTGCATGATATTGTGTGGCCGTATCTCAGCAACATCTTGCTACATTTTGCCATCGCCTTAAATTGCTTGATGTAGTCGTAACGTCATAATTGACGAGAATTGACCGGGATTGAGAAGTTATAGTTGCTCGTGTAAGAGCACCTTAATAACTAAAGCGATAATGTAAGCACCTTATTCTTAGCCTATTGTTTAATGATATACATATTTCAATGCACTTTCTGTTAATTTCCATAAGTGACACGTGAAGGTATCTAAATCTGCATTCTCTTCACAAATCTCGTTCAATATTCGAAGAGCCCGCTAGTTAAAGGTGCTTTGTAGAAGAAGCGCATTTTTATTGGCACTTAAATACTGTTATGTGATATGTGATAGTTGGTTTCTCAGTTAGTTGGCAGAACTTTCGACGAAAACTGGTTTGAACGGGGTATGTTGAGTAGTTTTTCAGACCCCTACGTCCCTAGTCCTACGAATTATTGTTATTCGTTATTTCAGGGTACCATAGATAAATGAAAAACAATTACAAGTTTCTCACCTTTCCGGCGCTTTTACTGTGTGTGCGCATTTGGTCAACTTTTTTCAAAATAATATTATTAGTGGGATCTTTTTTTGGGTCGAAAAATATAAAGCACGCTACAGAAATCAATTTAAACATTAGGTATATTAGCCAAGAAAATGTCTTCTTTTACACATAAAACCTACAGTTTAAGTCATTGAAAATTGGAAGTAATATTAAGCGCTAGAAAAGATTCCTATTATAATTTTGGAAAGTATCCGTTGAAATTATATGAGTACCCACACAGCCCACACTAGAGAGCTATGCTGTAATATTTGTTTCATACATATATTTTAGAAAAAATAAAATGCCTTTGCCATGTAATATATAATATAAAAAATGTAATGCCAATGGCATGTTACTAAAGAAAAGTATACTTGAGTAGTATTGAAGAAGACTACAAATAGTGCGCAACCTTGTAATTGAAATCAGAAACTACAATTAAAATACTTTATTTCACTGCTAGAGTACAGCAAACAGGCTGACGGCCGTAATGGAAAGTGGTTAATAACGTTTGCAACAAGAGAGGTGCTACCAGTGTGTCGCAGGCGTCGAAGGGGGCCTGGAACTTGGCTAATAATTTCGACTCAGGGTTGTTATGGCGGTGTGTCAAGTGTGGTAGCCATCCAGGCAAGCAAATGCGCTACCATCTGGCCTGGTTAATAAAGTTAAATATTAGTCTATATTTGTTTGGAATATTTTCATGGCTAGTTTTATCTCTATAAATCTAAATACATAAAAAGCTGTGAAATCATAAAATATACGTACAGAAATTGAAACAGAGCTAATTTAATATTATCAAAACAAGCTGTAAATT
This sequence comes from Dendrolimus houi, assembly GCA_039645545.1. Taxonomy (NCBI): domain Eukaryota; kingdom Metazoa; phylum Arthropoda; class Insecta; order Lepidoptera; family Lasiocampidae; genus Dendrolimus; species Dendrolimus houi. The sequence continues at coordinate 8,466,898 of CM077127.1, read as the reverse complement.
GACTTTAACAAGTGTATATGTTTATAGTCAAAGTTCGATATACAGTCTGATCCCGGAATGACTGGTTTATCTTAGGTTTGGCCAAGGCCTTTCGACAAAACCTGAAATAAAATCCTATTTCGGTTTTTGATTAAAGTATTTTTAGTCAAACCTAGAAGTACCTAACTTTTTAGTCAAACGTCGAATGTAAAAAATCTGTTTCGGGCTTTGCTTAGTCGATCCTAGAAGCGCCTAAGGCAGACTCGGTCAAACTTCGATACGTATTGCACTTGTTACATGTTTAATGACTGTATTAGTCTCTCCTAGGTTAGACAAAAATTCGTTAGTCAAAGGCAGAAAAACGTAATTTATTTGGACTTTGACTAAGACTTTATGTCAGACCTAAGGTTTGACTAGTCAAACCTAGGAGCTTCAATGTTTGACTATAATATATATACGTTATCCCAATCTGAAACTCAAACCAACTGAATAATATATAACATTATCCGTGAGCTGTTCGTTGTGTCCAGATTAAAAGATGTAATAGAAAGTCGGATGCAATTATTCAGGGAATGAAAGAAAAATAACAAGACAGAAACAATGGTTGATACTGGGGAGAAAAAACTGGAATCTGGGTCAATGCGAGGCGGGCATCCCTAAATCTTGGCACATAATTACGGAGCCGTGGGAGCGTGGCGCGCCATCCAGTAGATCGCTTGTCACCTCTTGTAACTTTTGACCCGGCCTATTTGTGGCCGACTGAGACTCGCGACATTGATAAATATTAAATACTCATGGAAAGCATGTATGGGTTTATATTATCTACCCATCTACAGGGATGGTATATCAATTGCATCTCACTGACCTTGTTGCCTGGAAGGACTACACCAAAATAAAGTAATTCATTATTATTTTGGGCACATATCCCGAAACAACTGAAGGTTGCCCGTTCGTCTTGGCAACAATGTATTAGAAAAAACGACCCCGTCCCTGAAGCCTTACTCTCAAACGCCTTTCATCATTCGTTTTCGTCCAATCAGTCCGAAAGAGTCAATGAAATTTTAGATAGATAGAAAAAAGAACAAAAATTTCTTTAGAATTACATTAATATAGTCTATATAACACAAAAATAAATGAAACATACAATGGAAAATGTACTTAAATATAACAAAATTGTGTGTGGTGCAGTTCACACGCAGTAGAAGTGAAACTTCAGAGAATATACTCACAGTTAATTCTTTCCTAACTTGTTAAGTATCACTTTCAATTTTTCACTGTTTTAGTCTAAAAAATATTATTAGTATAATTTCGGTCCAAATTGGACTTATGTTTAATCATCAGCCTTATTACGTTTCTAATCTGTGCTGCACAATGTAAAACTTGAATCTCATTATCTCGCAGGATTAGTCCTATAGATTTATGTGTTTATCTCTTTTTAGTGTCGCTTTTCCGTTTCATCGAGTTTCAAATCACAACGATTCACTTCAAAAAACGAACAAAAAAGTTCTAAAACGAAAACGAACGACGAAAGACGTTTGAGAATAAGCCCTCTGTACCGTCTTCCGCCCTGTCGCGTCACTAGTAAAATTATCCCATTATATGTATATCTTAAAACTATGAATTTAATAAGCACTAGCCCAGCTACAGCCAGGATTAATTGCTGGACAGAAAAAAAAACGTTATTGAAAGTACATTATTATGTACCTTCAACAACTGCGAAAATAATAAGGTAAATTTTACAAAATATAATCTGTCCATTCTCAAAGCCTTTAAGAAGGAACAAACAAACATCCAAAGGAAGTCACTTTGCCTTTATATTAGAATGGAAGACTCGCCTTCATATTATGTTGTATTCTCCACAAGTTACCTCAGAAAAATTTTGTAGTCTGCTAATATTACACAACATCAGAAGAGATGATAAATCTTGCGAGCTGTCTGCCTACTCAAACAAGCACAGCTAAAGGTTAGCACTAGCTGATTTGCCTAAAAGCTTCAGAAAGTTCTCGATGTACCAAGGAAAGTGTTACTGGATAGAAAAGCGTACTGCGATTTTATATTAGCAGAGGAGACGACTGAAGGTAGACATAATGAAAAATAGCCAACGTTACACATGGACATTCGCAACTCCAACATTTATCATCTTATGCACGTGATTAAAATATAGCTATTATATACAAAATTAGTTAACAATCAGTTAGCATGAAATAATAACAGTTTAATTTCTAGTCTTATTTCAATATTTGAGTTTGTATATGTATCTCTTCGTCGCGTCGGTCTGTTGCAAATTGAAGAATAGCTTATGTTTATTAAATTCTTCATTTTAATTAAACAAATATTTAAAAAAGATTAGAGCTAATACTTCAATTATCATATATATGTATTATTCATAGAATAAAATACAAAAAATTTCTTTGTATTATTTATAACTTAGTTAAGGCTACATTAAAAAATAGTCATTACAGTTGTATGAGTAAAATTGTTCAATTAATTCACTTTTACATTCAATTAGGATGGCAACACAAGTGGTGTCGCCATCGCTTTACTACGTTCGAAGAAATGTCGTGACTTACTTTTTAAACAACCTAATCATAGCTGAGAACGAAATCCTCGCAAGGAAATTTTCTAAAAATCTATAATATTCGAGGACTAAATGGCAAACAGAACCGTTGTGTGATATGTGATATGTGATAGGTATGATAGCTCAAGGAAATTAGAATCACTATTCGCGATTGGCTGGTTGATTAAAAGAACTCGTCCCTAAGCACCATGAAAGCAGCCGTATGTCAACGTTAAGACTTAAATATTAATAAATGTCTTTGATATTCGATACCATTTCATTATATTTGTATGTATAAATTCTAAAAGTGGGGCACCCAGGCTGTATGTATTATCGCCCACATTGAACCGCCCCGTTTTAAGTGCGGCGACGTATAAACATTAATACCGCTGTGTTGAAATAAATTTTGAGGCTGAAAAAAGTTGCAAGGGATTTTTAGGAACCCATCGGAGACGGGGTTAGGGATCATGCTTTCACGTCAATAAGTTACGATCGCATTTGCGTTAAATATAGTACATAAGCCTGAGGAGGCTCAAAACTAAAACGCGGAATGAGAATATTAAATCAGACGCCAGAAATTCGCTAGATTAGATAAAAAGTTCTAAGTAAAAGAAAAATATAAGCTTATACTTAGAGTCCAGGAACATAATTATATTGTATTAGCTAAGTTGTATTTCAATTTAATATGAAATAGAAAAGAATTTTTGTGGTTAATCTTTGGTTTCAATGAATTAATAGGACATGTACCTAGGCGAAGTATATTATTAAAACAAAATCTTATTTATTATTCAATGACTCCATTTCATGCCATAGTAATAATATATTTAGGGAAACCATCGCACACCTGTACGACCAAATTGGCCTATTAATACGAAAGCACCGAAATTGGTTTTGTATTTGTTTACGATCTGTTTTCCTGATAACACGTTCAAACAAGGAGTTATTGTGAAGGTTGGATTTATTTAATGAACACCATGTATATTTAATAGACGGCATATTAACAAATAAACACTTTTAAGGTAAAACAATTTTAATACTATAATACTGTTACAATTGGGCCAACTGCATATTTGTAAACAAAGCACATTTTTTTACCCGCCGTCGGTGTTTGAGATAATAACATTGTAGTTCTTTTATGATTGTCTTCTTTTGTTTACTTATTTATTGGTTATCATTGAGAGCAGCCTACTGTACTCGTTTATGGCCGTTTGCAGGTATAATTAGGCAGGTGTGCAGATTACGAATTCTAAGAAATTCGATCTACGCGGGCGGGCAGCCATATTGTATCGGTGCAGTATATAGCAATGGCCCAATGGGGAGATCGGCAGTCTAGCGATGGTCACCAGCAAGACAAGACGTGTGTACATTCGATAAGCTATATAGTGATGGACTTTGCGCGTGTTATTTAACGGCATTTTAATTTGAGTCCCGCACTCGTAACAATACTAAATGGGGATGAACCTAAGAATCAAAATTATTCAACTTTAAAAAAAAACTTTGTTATTATACACAAAGCTATTAAAAAATCACAATATCTAAATGTATACAAAAACATGTACAATTTTTATAATTTACACATTAGGAACAATCTAAAAATTATGTATAGTGCAATAAAGGAACTAAAACTTAGCAGTTATCAGAAATACATTAATATTTTTAAACTCTAGTTATAGGCTAGATTTGATCAACAAAATTACAAACCAACTACAGAACCTTTGCAAATTGCTTGGAGTAATAACGCCCCAATGCACAATTTGAGGTTGCTGAATCGACAAAGTTTGCAGTGTTTGAACGTGTTGTGTGACCTATTTCATAGGCCGCCAAATGGCACAAATCAAAATCCGCGGCTGCACGCATCCAGTGTGTTTACGGGTGGGTGGCTGGAAATAAACCTTGACGGGGGACAGCCTTACCAATGCCACTGTACGCTTATTTACGATCACTAAACTCTGGTTTTACAAGGATTATTCCCATCAGTGATGTCTTGCGGCAATTTTCTCACCTAGAAACAACGATTAGAAAATGTTTTCTCTTAAGCTATATAAATCCGTAGATTATCGACGTGTTTCGAATCCAAGGTCCGATATTATGCTTGATTACGTACGCATGACTCGCAGGGCTCGTTTTATGCATGCTATAAAAATCCTGCGCTATAGGTACAAGTTCTATTTCAAGGCGAGAAATCTAATGGGCAGCTTTGAATGGTCTTAATTTTTCAATGAACTGTATTATCTAATCTATTTCATTCAATTCTACTCTTGATTTCTTTGGTGTTGTTTTTTTTTATTTATTTATTTTAGATCGCTATTTAACAACTTAGGTCATCAACGACCACGATTATACAGTAATTATACACAGTAGGTTATCATTCTGTCTAAACTGGTGTTGTTTATTGTTTACTGAATACACAAAATGTTTCATATACGCTATGTTACGCCAGTACGATCCGTTTTATCCAAAGTTGGAAGTTACGTGAGAAACAAATGTATCGACAATGTATGTGTCTTTTAACGATTAAACGGGTAGGCATAGGTACAATAATGTTTGCTGGACGTGATAAAGGATGATATGCGTACATTTATATTCACAACAACGAAAAAACTGAAGACCGGTGTGGAGAAGGAAAACCAGGAAAGCAGACCCTGGGCTCTGAAGACGACGCTTAGGTTGCAACGAGGACTTAAGTCTATGATGATAATGCCCAAATCGATCATTATCTTTACTCTATACTAATATTATAAAGAGGAAAGATTTATGTTTGTAACTCAAAAACATAACTGTAATATACTCAAAAACTACTGGACCGATTTCAAAAATTCTTTCACCATTAGAATGTTACATTATCCCTGAGTAACATAGGCTATATTTATTAGAGCCGGTAGGTGGTGCTGGAATTGGGTTGTACATTTTTTATTTTTTCAGGGTATGACAACGTCTGCCGAGACCGCTAGTATTTGATATATTCATTCAATAAATCATAAAAGGTAAGGATTTGTAATTACAAACCTGAATTAATTAAACTCCGGTGAAGTTTTAATTGAATTTCAAGCTTAGGCCAAATTTCGGATAATGTGCGTTATTTACAACGTTAAATTATACGCGGTAATATAACTAATATACTACAGAAAAAGCAGACATTGTTGAATCGATGCTAGCCTATAATAAAAACTTCATAGCTATGACGTAACGGCGTACCCCGACCAATAAAAATGCTGAGCTAAAATGCAAACAAGCGTGCAAGCGACGACAATAGGAGTATATCCAGTGTGCATTGACTGTAGCCAGAACAAGGCGACGAACACTGCGGCAGGCCTTATATAACCACCCTCACAACACCTCTACCACCGCAACCCGTCTAGAGAATATACTTCCGAAAGCGCCCGCAACTCTACGATTACGTATGGCGACCTCCCATTCCCTCAACAGATATAATTATAAAGAAAACCACATTTATAACAATATGCGCAACTTTATACCCAACGTATGTAACAGCTTTGTCTGTCAAGTCTATCATCAAAACTCTACTAAAATAAATTCAAAGAAACTAATTATTCTTATCATTCAGTTACTTTTAATGATTGAACAGCATTGTCTCCGTATACAAATATGATACAGGCTTGTTTGTATATTTCTTTGTTCCGTCTTAACGGCCTTGAGAATTGGCCAATTATAATTAAGTTTTCTATCTTACAATTAAAAAGTTACTGAACATACTTTTTACGATTTCGTAATCTATCCCGCCTGCGCTTGTTTATTCGATCCATCAGTTATATGTGGGACAATAACGGCTTAACTTTTAATCTGTTTGCTATTTTACCTACATCATTATATAGCGGCATATAGAATAAACCTTCCTACTATATTTCATTTATATAATTTAAGAGATTTTCAGAAAAATGGCTGCTATATAGAAAGACAGATGGACATAACTAATTCAGAGTTTCGTTTATCGCAAAACGTATAAGTAATCATAAAAAGCTTTTAATATCGACGCCTCATAAAAAATATCCCTTTAATCCGTGCAACAGAAACTGAAGTTTATCATTTTCTATTATTATTATTTACAGACGAAATGAATATCTAAAATACAAGGCAAAGTTCACGTGCTCCAAGTATAGATGGGCAATCCACCCACCCGGGTTTAAACCCAGGTGGGTTTAAACCGGGTGTTTACACCCGATTTCCACCCAAATTTCGGGTGTAAGTGATTTTGTACATAAATGACATTTAGTTTTTATTATTATTCTTTTATTGAATTATACATAATTAGGTGAAATAAAATAATGCAAGAAAAATCTTTTTTCTGGTACTAATCGAAAACAAATACTTAACAATCAATCACTATAGGATTCTCCATTATCATTGTTACAGACGACAAAATGTAAAGACTGTCTGGCTTCTCCTGACGTTGAAGGAAATGAAAAGACAAAAGAAATGAGTCTTCGGAAAATTAGTGGCGAAGGAATTTAAGTATGTTAAGCCATGTGTGCGCACCAAATGCTATGAACAAATCTTAAAGTATTTACAGGAAGCTAAGGTTTATCATGTAAACAACTTACAAATGAAGAATATGACAACTAACACGCTTACGCTCGAGTCTTCAACGCTAAATACACACTAAAACATAAAAATAAGCCCTTCAAAATTTGAAATATAGAAAATGTGATTTTTGAAATTTCGTTTTTATCTCGTACCATTTTATTTTACCCTCCATGATCTAACTAATGTTGCCTACAAAGAAATGAATGAAAATCACTTTTAAAACATATTTTTTAACATCACTAATTTAATTTCATCAAATCAAACAGACAGCCAATTTTCTGGGTGTTTATGGGTGCTTGCGGGTATTTATCGGGTTTTTATCAAAGCACTGGGTTTAAACCCGGTGGATTGCCCATCTATACCTCTAAGCAATAAAATCCCAGATAAAAATACGGACATTCCATCTGTGTAGCGGTAAATAAATAAGACGATATGTAAGGATATCGCGTCACCCTATCGGAACGAAATCCGGACTAGTTTATCACCTGGGACAAATGAGCCGGGAAGGGACCACCGACGGCCGTTACTCGTCTTCTGAATCCTTAAAACTTATTCGACCCTCATAAAAGGTCGCCTACTACATATGGGAACATTGAATCAATGATCACAATTCGGTCCAGCGGCACGAAATCTTTGCATATATGAAATCAGACGGTGTGTGAAATTCGATGAATCAATAAAATAATTTTCACACTTCAGCAAATATTTTTTTGCGATATAGCCCCCACTTTAGGGTTCTTTAGTTCTAAAAACGGAAATTTTATACCATATATGTATATATGTCACAACCCTTTTACTGGCGAAAACAATTTGCTCTTTACAGATATAAAAGATGTCTTTTACTATGTATAGAATGGTTTACTGAAATCTATACATCCCTATTATAAAATTATAAATGCGAAAGTAACTCTGTCTGTCGTGTCTGTCTGTTCTGTTTTCACGGAAAAACTAATGGACCGATTTGGCTGAAACTCAGTATATACATGTGTATTTTTTTCGATGCCGAGAATGAACATAAGATACTTTTTATCCGGAAAAATGGGATAGTTTTCGTGATAAAAATATATTCGTCTGTTTGTTTGTTATGCTTTTACGGTAAAAGTACTGGACCGATTTGGCTGAAAATCGGTATATATGTAATTTTAATACCGAGGGTGGACAAGGGATACTTTTTATCCCAGATAATGGGATAGATTTATGTAAAGGTTATCCCAAAAAGTAGGATAGGTGTTTTGTGATATGCCATTTTCGTTATTTTGGTCATTTGGGTCATCTTTGTCCTTTTTCCTTTTTGTCGTTTTTGTCTTTTGGTCCTTTTTGGTCTTCTCGTCCTTTTTGCTCTTTTTGTCATTTTTGTCCTTTTGCTCTTTTTGTCATTTCTGTCCTTTTTTGATCTTTTTGTCCTTTTTAATCTTTTTGATTTTTTGTCCTTTATTGCTCGTTTTGTTATTTTTGTAGTTTTCATAGACGGGGGATAGATAAATAAAACTAGGACGGTTTGAAATAGAGGTGAAAGTTTGGATGAGACCAATCATTTCTCAAGTTTATACATATAAAAATTCTTCATCTATAAAAAATGCGATAGTAGCTCGATATGTCTTTCTGTTAAGTTTTCAGGAAAACTACTGGGAATACTGGACGGGTATTATTGTAATTTTCTTTAAATGTAGTTTTAATGCCGAAAATGGACATATATACTAATGCCAGGAGATCGAATAGTTTGCGATATAAAATTAAGTGAATTTTCCGGGTGCAAATAGCAGTAACATAAAAATTTTGTACAATGTAACCTGTATTAACGCCTGCTTTTCAAACATGAAGCACTGACTAGAGGTTAAATTCTAGTATTATATAATTGCTTGGTCTCACTCACTGTCATATAAACGCACAACAACTCCTGGGGGCTAGGATCACGAAAATTTGCATGTGGGTTCTTTCTATACTGTGAGGCACTAAGAAAAGATTTTTGAAAATTCAAATGAAATTTTGTATGAAAATTTTTAAAGTTAGAAGCACACAATTTTATATACCTGCTTCTGGTTAGAAATAAATGTATAAGTGTATTGGAGTTTTTGGGAATTCGAAACCTAAGAGGGTAAAAAAGGGGATAAAAGTTTGCTCAAACTATGACTATCTTTAATCTACGCGAACGAAGCTGCGGGCAACAGCACGTCACGAATATGTAGTGGAACACTTACAAGCCAATAGATGGCGCTGTGCAATAATTGAGGTCGCAAACGTTTTCCGAAACATATAAAGAATATATACACATTTTCAACAATAACAGACGGGCCTAGGCCTGCGAGGAACAACACTAGCCTCGCTGGAAGATCTTCCTTTAAAACGGAGGAGCATTCCATCTCGCTCCTCCACCCTATACGGGACATCCCTAAAAATATAACTAATTATTAGAAGTGACAGCCATACATACATGTAATTGAAAGTTGAAAAAAACTCAACGCATATAAATGTGGGTAACATCTGGTACGTCTTGAAAAATCATAACATTATAATTATGTAACTATACTAATCATTTTTATGTAAGTAACTTAGCAGGTGGGAATAGTGTATATGACGTTATATAGTCAAAAAAGGTTGAAACGTGTCATAAATATGGAGCATTTCAATTCGATAATAATTATGGTTTCGTGGCCAAACTGCAAAAAGCCTCCACTGGGCGTGGACAGACACGCGATTTGCCGATTTTTTTAGGTTCAAACAACAAGGGAGCATTATAGTGGATGGCGTGGAGTAGAGATAATTTAAACGATTACAATGTAACAAGCGTGCCTTGTTCTCGCATTCAACCCGCGTTACACACGAATCCGTCGCCAAGATAATCCGGACAGGCGTACCTACAGTGTGCCTATTTACAGTAAATTAGGAACACATTCATATTTACGTGGAAACACTTATACTATTGCGTATCGTGAATCACCGAATTATCTACTATAATACAAACATTCAGGAAGAAGTAAAACACAGATCGTCGCCCCCAAGAAACGGAACATTAATCCTTTAATGTGTCACGAGTTTTATTCAGAAAACTTAGAATACTCAATTTGCTACGCGTGGGTCATTTTATTCAAAACGGAGACGGGGTCATTTTGGGCCAAAGAAATGTAATGAGTTGATGTATGCCTTAATGCGTTATATTTTTCTACTACAAAATAGAAACCATCAGCCTAAATTCTATCTAGAAGATGAGAAATCTTAAAAATAAGGTCACAAATAAAATAAAATATCTATTAACATAATCGAATGTGAATGATGTTCTACAAATAATAATGTGAAAACACTTACACCACACGATTTATTTATTTAAAATAACCAAACCTACAATTATTATAAAAAAACAATAATGTTACGAGCGCGGGACTCCAATTAAAATGTCGTTTGGAATTACTATAGAATTTATTAGAACTATACTAACACGTATAACACAGGTACAAATATAACTGGACACAACCAGTTAAAACGTAATACACGATTCAATAACACACACAAAGTCCGTCACTATTGAGATTATCGAATGTACACATGTCTTCTCTCGCTCGTGACCATCGCTTGACTCATTCCCCCCCTCCGTTCGGGCATTGTTTTATACTAAACTATACAATATGTCTCGACACAATACTCGACCGCGTAAACAAGGATTTCCAAGAATCACACCTGGCTAAAGACTACCATAAAATATTACAACACACAATAGGCTGTTTTTCTAATTACAAATTTTAAACACAAGGTAAACAAAAAGAAGTCCAAATGCCGAAAAGGTAATAAACTGCAGGTGTGCATTGGTCTTTGTTGGTCGTAAAAATAATAAAAAGAAATCTTAAAATCACTCTCATCTTTTTACAATCTGGGCCCAAGAATGTATGAAAGCGCATGCATATCCTTATCTTGTACGGAAATATAAGTTAATTAGGATATGCCCGCGACTTCGTCCACGCTTAACTTGAAATTCCCGCGGGATTCCCGAGACAATAATTTTTGTATTTTTTAACACTGCGGTAATCCGCAGCAGTTAAAAAAACAATGTAACTTATCGTTTTAGTGAAAACTGTGTCGGAATAAGCGAAGTTTTATGCACCCGAACAAACCGTTCCCGGGAAAAATCCCGCGGGTTTTCGGGATTAAAAAATCACACATTTTATTACATTAAATATCGATCAGCAAAAAATTACATTGGAATTCGATTTCTTCTTTATCTGGTCATTTTAAATAATTCCCAGAAAAATTCTCGCGGGATTCCTAGGATCAAAAGTAGCGCAGATTTTAAGTCTAAGAATTTGATGTCGATCAGCGAAAACCGCATCGAAATCGGCCCAGTAGTTTTTACTTGAATCCCGAACAAACAAACAAACAAACCGACAAACATAAACAGACAAGAAATCCATAGTTTATTCCAGTTTTTTTTTTTTAAATAGCTTCAATGTACAGACACGGCATATTTAGAATTTTATAATATTATAGATATATAGGAGATATTTTTTAGAGAACACGGTTCATAAAAATGGCCAGGACTTTTGGAGGGCTTGCATGGGCCATGGAAAGGCCAACACGTAGAGGTCCCTTCACAAATTTAATGTAAATGTGGCGTGACACTGACCGGCCATTATCTCTGTCTATACCATATAATAATGGACCCAAGGACAAGCCCCGGCCAGTGTAGGACTATGTGGAAAATGAAAACAAAAAGTACCGGGCTATTGAACTGCTAGTGGTACTAGGGGTCTGGGAATATGGGGACTATGGCGTCTACCCGTCGCAATGTTCGGGGAACATGGAAAGGAGATATTTATTATTATGCTTGATAATAGTATGACATTGGCTTTGAATGTTCACAAATGTTTATTTTTAAACCTGTTTACCAATATAAGCATTCACTACCACAATTTCTATTGCACAAATACAGGGTAATAATACTCACAAAAAACAAAATAGAAAATGGGGCGTAGCTGTCGTGGTGTTTATTTATTATTCGCAATATTAAGTTCCGTCACGTAGAAGTTTCTATTAAGTATCTCAAGTGGCCTCAGAGAATATTACCGTTAATTTGTATTTTATGTACGAGCTTAGAAATTAGAGACTTTGTTGGAATAGTTAAACGTTCTATAGTATGGTAGTAACAAAATTTTTGCCACTATTAATAGTGAAAAAATCTTAAGGTTTTTTAAAATAAAACTAATAATAAATAGTGGACGTCTAACTATCACCTTTTTAAATGGCCTACTTAATAACTACATAACCCAATCGCACAGTTTCCTCACCAATAAATATGTATTAAACTTCTACGCAAAACTTAAAGACGTCTATGAAGTTTGTACAATTCATTGCGCAGAACACAATTATAAGGTTCATGCTGTGGTACGGAGAGGGAGAGTGTTGCGCTCTCGCTCGTCCGCTATCCGGACTCACATGGCATCTCTTTCGCGCTTCCCACTGTCTGATCTGCGCAAAATCAGACCTACCATCTGTTGAGGCGCATATAAATTTTGCGCGTACCTCCAGGGCCGTCTTAACCATATTGGGTGCCGGGGTCATCTTACAAGTCAGTAACATTTCAATAGGCGATGTTTTTTTTGGGATAATAATCTGAGGGGATTATGTGCATTTATATTATTTTTTTCTAAACGGCTACGTAAAACTAAACTAAAACCTAAAACCCTAGTAAAAATTAAACACTTCCATGTACCTTGCCATGGGCAACGTGCTGCACTGGAATAATGAACTCGTGACATGTGACTGCATCGATCCATAGTAAATCGTGTCCATGGCGTAATCCCGAATGGCTTTTCAGGGTTTTACAATTTATGCCGTCAGCATTAAGGTGATTCATCTGTGTCGATTAAAACGATCGCTGAATAAAGGGGCGTTTTTATCTGCCATTCTTTTTATCCCGGTTAAATTTGTTACCCTCTATGTTTTTATTATCGACTTTTATACAAACGAATAATGTGGTTTGGTAGGTAATATCTTTAGTAATGTAATATAAAATATTGTAATTTTATATTTTTACAAACCAAACCAAGTGGAAATATTACATATATGCGACTTTTACAAAATTCATTGAAATAATTACCACAAGATCTTTCTCTGCGGGTTCCTGGATTAAACTTTTTTTCACTTTTAAAGATAAAATTAGCTTAAGTACCTACTAAAATTGGTTCATATCTAAAATAAAAAAGAAACAAATTAAAACCTTGGGAATTTGAAACTATTCCATTAAAACCTCACAGTCCTAGTGTTCTAAGATATTCTAGAATCTAGAATATGTTCCTCATATTCATCTAGAATCCAGATGAATATGAGGAACATATCCTCTTCCTCTCCCAAGGACAATTTATTGGGAAAGTTAATGGAAAGATTAAAAGACAAATGAAGCATACGTGTGTGGTTATTAGTATTACATTGTATATTACAATAATTCTTTAATATATAAAATGGAATAAATTTAGGTTCAAGCATTTTAATCGTATTACTAAATTATTATCTTAAAAGAAACATCAACTAACACGTGTCCAGGGGGACATCGATTGCGACGTCAAGGCACGAATCGTAGGAGCGTGAGGTAATTGATGTCATTTTCGACCCCAAAACCCCGGTTAAGCTGAAAGAACATGTCTAATAATCCTAGATAAATCGCTAAATATATACTATTGTATGGCAGTGAATCATGCCTGTGTTTGAGCGACGTAAGTAGACGTAGGATCTAAGTTTTAAGGAGATGAAATAATTATATGGAGTCACGTCGACAAACCGCGCCTGAAACTCCCCTATTACCGGTTGCTTTCATATCTATATCATTGTAGACAAACTGCAGGAGAGTCGCCTGCGCTGGTCTGGCCATACCGTCATTACAACTCTGCAAGGTTGCGGACTCCCTGTAAAAGCAGTAAACGAAGAAGAAAAAATATAAAAATGTAGGTACCCCACGATGCATGGACAAGGGCTACGAATGCGATTTTTTTGGTGTAATGACGCTCCCTAGAATGACAATGAAACTGATTATATGTAAACAAGCATAGTTTGTCACAGTTAATATTTTAGATAGTAACTCATGTCTAAACAGCGGCATGAAAGAACAAATTAATAGAATCCATTAGGAACGAAAAGAAGAATAATAGTCTTTGTGATACCTAATATTAAATGATGATGACATGAATAATATAATAATAATGAATAAAGAATGTTTAATTTAATGTACAGTATTTAAATATCTAGTAACCCAAAATACATCAAAATCTGTATGATATGGAGATTCAAGACATTAATCATGTCTACACGCATGCATTTCATTCAATCGTCTCTCAACCAATACTATCGCAAAAACGAAAGCAACAATCGCAGTTTTTCTCTTTTATAACGAAACTAATTAATTTCTTACGAGAAATCGCAATTTAATTCTTTGTCAAGTATTAATTTACTGAATTTCACTGTTAAAGTTTCTTATCAATTATTCTGAATATTTGCCCCATATAGTCCAGTCAAATAAGATCGGAAATCAAAATTTTTAATAATTGTTTATACCAAAGTAAGAAAGAATAACCCAACCTATTTGAATGAACATATCATAAAATAGAGAGAGTAAGAGAATTATGCTTCTCCTATAATGCCTTTACACTCTTGTGAGAAGGCATTATAGGAGATTCGAGTAAGAACTCGAACATCGTAATGTCAGAGCTTGCGCAACACTCATCGTCGAGCATTCATGAGTAAGCAAGTAAGTAATAGTCCTCTCTTTTAATTTGAGAATTAATAAAACAGCGTAGATTTGATTTGATTTTATACCTGTGTAAATTCACACCTACCGATATATACCCGGTATTTTTTTTCAATGGTAACATTTAATAAATTTTACGAGGAATATGGCAAAAAAATAATAATTCATTAACTATAAAATAATAGTGTTTCTAGAATTTAAGATTAATTTTTTAAGCAATTAAAAAAATTCGCATACTTTTCTATTATCTACGATTTTTTAATAATTACGCTCATCCCTTAAACTTAAAATCTCCCTCCCTAACTCGGTTAATTTTGACTGGAGAAAAAAGTCATACAATCTTTTTTATGTAAAATTTTAAGCTCTACAAATTTTTAGTATTTTTTGTCTAACTTTTACCGTTTTAGAGTAAGAACATAAATAAAATTTTAAAAAAATTTGCCCTTGCCGGGGGTTGCAGACACGAAAACCTTTACACATTGTTTTTGTATCATTAAAAGTGCATTATATCAAAAATGCAAAGTTGAGTGCCAAAATATGCATAAATATCAATAAGATATGAAATCATAAATCAAAGATTTCATATCTTATTTGACTGGACTAATAGCTGAACGTTTGTTTATTTCAATGATAGCCAAAGTAGTATTTAGGCACTGAATCTATCCCTTCAACGTTAACCACAACCACAAGCTGTAGAGCTAATCACTAATTTAACAAAATTCAATATTAGATATTGCAAGTTTTTTACGACAAAAAATACTGGAGATCGCTAGTTTAGTTATTCATTACAGCTCGGTTCGACCAGTCAAAAATAACACCTTGTACTTACTTACATACTTTACTAACGCTTGTATTGAGGACAGAATTGTGCAACAGAAGTTGTAACGTTACAAAATATAAAATACGAATAACACTGAAGTTTTAATTTCAGTTCAGGAAAGCTCGAAACGTATCCATTACAATCTTGCCAAGTGTTTATAGTGGAACGAGGCTTGATTTATGTTTGGATGGAAGTCCGTTCATTCCGTCCAAACTGGAGCTCACAGGAAATGCACAAGTGACATGCCTCTTGATATATTAAATACGGGCATTCCCAGTATCACTTCTCTTGAGAATTAATCACGATCCAATGACATTCCAGGTAGCAAAATATGTTAGAGCTTTCTACGCGCCTTCGTTCGTGTAAATTTTAAATGCGAACGGGCAAAAGGAACTGACCAAGATATTTTTCGAAATAAAACGTGCTTGCTATCAAAACATATACAAGGTAACACTTTATTAATTTTTCAAATCGAAAAATAATGGCTTATAACAATTCCAAAACCCCTGTTGTTATGAAAATAAGGTTACATACAAACTTTGTATAAGTTCAACTATTTCGGATAACAGCTCGTCTAGAGTTGCCTTAAACAAATTTTTACGCATTTGAAATTATTTTGAAAAATGAATTTAGGGTATTCGGAACGCTTTGTATATAAAATTTCATAATAGTAGATTCGTTCAGCGTCGCTTATGAAAATTTTCAATCCACATCCACTTAGTTTTCTGTATAAAAAGGACGCTATGGTTATCCCCGTTATCGAAAGTTGGTATTCTATATACACACACACACACACACACACACACACACACACACACACACACAATAATTATTTTTAAAGGCCTGCCTGTCTGTTTATACAATAGAATTAAATCTGTCTGCGAATGGAAAATAAATGTCAAAAGTGTATATAGAAGAAAACGAACTGAACGGATGTTAAGGAGAATTTTAGGGATTAGATTCATTAGAACATCAATTTTATTTTAAACACTCCTGTATGGAATTCCGCCCTTTGTGCATAATTAATGTTAGTAGTTTTAGTCTCAAAGTTCATTATTGTATTAGTGTACAATAAAGTGTTATCTATCTTGTTTCATTTCTATATCTGGCAGGGATCAGAAGATAAGAATATAAATTCGGAGTCATATAATAATAAGATAATTTATTTCTCGAAAAAAAGAAAATTAGTTCAATATTTAACAGTTCATTTAAATACAGAAAATATCAATTTAAAACCTCTAACCAACATCACCGTGTAATCAGTTTTTATTGTCAGAAGCTGTTAATAAAGAACGGTGCCAATAGTAAATCACCTAAAAAACCTGTGACAATAAATTTTAAATAGGATAATTCAGCATAGTCACTTCCCGTTCTATCGATCACGTGCGACTCGCAGACTGGAGGTTCTATTTTGGCTTATCGCCAGTAGCATTAGCACAGATATTCCTGGCTCTGAATCTGCAGTACAACGACCTATTAGGCTACTTTAAGCATATATTACTTAGAGCATATTGGCGATAAAAGGAATAAAAGTAATGTATACAGTCTGCATTTTTCTTTAACGGCGAAGAAAGATCACACATTTTGCAATTTTGCTACGAAGCTCTTAAGACCGCGTGTAACCAAAAATATCTCATATCCACATAAGACATGCGGTTCAAACTAATTTTAGGTGAAAATTTTACCATTAATTAAGAAAAATAGTGCTAACAACGATGAAGGAAAACGTCGCGATGCAACCTGCGCATCGAGATAACCGATGTGTCTAATCTGCCAAGCCGCCTTGAACAAGCGTGGCGGGTATACTGTCCGTTCCTCTATAATGAGATGCCCAGCAGTGGCACATTTATGGGTTGTTATTATTATAAGAAAAATATATCATCATAGTTACTTATTAAAGGGGGCTGAAAATTTAATTTATATAGTGCTGATAATTTCCAAGTAACATGGTTATGGCATAAAGATGGACGGACATGATAATATGGTAAAGGTGCTGTTTTTGTCTTTTGGTTACAAAGGCGCACACAAATAATGTTTCACTACATTTTATAATTCAATACAACTGAATATAAAGAACACACCACTAGTCATGAGTCGTGAAGTTCACGGGTTCGCTTTTATCTTAGTTCCTATCTTTTACATCGTGCTTAAATTTTATATTCTCAAAGCATATTATTCTGATACAATCACCATTTTGATAAGAATGGAATCTTTAATATAAGTATTAACATTTTCTTACGTTATTCAGTTCTGCAGAAATTAAACTTTTTTAATAATACTGATATTACACATAATTTGATTGAAAGACGCAGAACTGAAAGGAAATGACGATATTTAATTACTCCATTTGAAGTTTACATGGATCACTTTGGTTACTTCGTCCAAATTGATACAGAGAATAGATCCGCCTAAATTAATAAATTAGAAAAAATATTGAGACGAAAATTGTATTATTTGACAAACTTGAATCTATCAATACAACAGTACCTGTGTCGGTCACATCGTTCGCACGAGACTTACGGTCTAATTCATATAAGAATAGAATAGAATATACTTTATTGCATAACATTAAGATACAATTCAAGAAGTTAGGTTTAAGGTTAGAGTAAGTTTGTAAGCTTCTTTAAGAGCCTTAATAATTTTCTGGACCTCGCGAGCTATCGAAATTAAATACACACGAATGTTTAAGATAATATAGCTGTTTCAATCTCTAATTTTTTATATCCGCTTCAAAAACCTTTGCACACAAACTTTTAAGACGAGACAAAATTCTAAAACGAGTAATTTACGATTTGGCGTCACATAAATACCTGTTTTCACTTAAGCCGCGTACTCATCTGCGAGCCGTAACTATAACCGAGCGGATACAAACATGCTCTAATGTGTACGTCGACAATGATTTTCGCTTTGTCGATTCGTTGCGAGCGCGTCGCGTGTCGCTTACCTCTAGCTCGCGAGCCACGTACACATTGTGATTTTTGGTTACAGTAACTGCAACGGTTACGGCTCGCAGGTGAGTACACGGTTTTAAATTTTAGCATTCATATTGAAATGACAGACAGACAATTCATTTTTATTTATTGGTACAGATTTAACTTTGTTAGATGAAAGGAAGCCCGTTAAAGAAACTCCATTCATAAAGACGTCTAGTGAGATAGTTTCTAAAAATAGTCACGACTCACGACGCACGTGAGTCAGCTGGTTGCAGTGCATGTGACGTTGCCTCAGTCACCACAATAGCGTTCGCGCTGCAGCCTTAATCTCTCGCTGGCAATGTTGACTTTTAACAAGAAAACTTTCCAACTAAAAAAAAGCATTAGAAACAGCACAAAATTTTATTACTGTTTTGTGTTTTCTACACTTGGTATTTTACCGTTTTAGGTTTCCTTGCGTCCTGATTTTTTCTGCAATTAAGATAATATAGAATTGTCCAGCGCAGGCGGTGAATTAAATCGTCCGGTATTTTTACAATGTTACCGAAAGTTTCCAAAAAAACCAAAGAAAGTTATAATCACATTATCCCACAATCTATGCATTTTTTGGTACACTTTACTGAGAAACTATTTCAATTTATTTCTAGATGTGTTATCTATCATAAAAACATTATTTTATACACAAAAAAATAGAAGATATAACAATTTCATTAATGTCATACTGACCAGGCACAATTGCACATTTTGACAAACTGTCGTTCCAACAAAAAACTCAACACCTTTGTAATTTTTTATTCGCTACTTCTTTACTTCAAAAACTTCGCTAGCCCTCCTAAAGCACCGTTTTTTGCTAGTTAAATAATTATGAAAACTAAGGTTTTAAGATTTTAAGTAAAATATTTTCAGTCTTGTTTTTCATTTTAAGCAAATATTTCGATCGCTTTTTAGTAACTGTCATCAACAGCCTAAAAAGTTTGACAGTGTTTAAGAGATGAAAACCTGAAAAAATAATATTTTTATGAATAAAAACTATAGTTAATATGCTTATATTTTTACGCATTACAACAAGTATTTATATAACGTCATTTACCTACTGTATCGTATTATAATATATATTTAGCAGTACCACTCAAATGCACGATGCATGTATGAGGATGATATTTAATAGATGTAGATTATACAACGACATAATTATTAATTACTTCTAATTTAATTTTCGAAAAATATCTCTGGGATTTAGTTCTATTAATCTGGTAACCCAACTCCCATATATACAACTATTTCGTTTGAAGAGGAAATAACATATCGTTAGCTTTACGAGTTTAGAAACTCCAAGCTCAAAGATACAAGTTAAGAGCAAATGGGTTCCAAACACAGATAAAAGTTCTTTATCACATTCCGCCCCACGAATAAGATCATCGAAGTATATTCTTCTCGTGTGGAATGTTTGAGTTCATATAGGCTGCGTAAAGTTTGACATGATTTATGTTTTGAGTACCTACGACGGAAACTAAAAGGATGAATGGTGGTTTGCGCTGCGACATTATTACTCTATGGACAAAACACCAATATCTCGCCTGAACATTCAATATAAGCATAGTTGCTATATAAAACGCCATACAAACAGTTTATATAAATAAAGATTTAAAAAAAAACTTAAATGTCCAACAGCCGAAGAACGGATGGTGTATACCCGCAACGATTATATAAATCTGATTGTAGGGTTTCACATACCGGTAAATTCGATAAAATGAAATCTTTATTTGTATGAAACCTGGATAAAAGGTCTTAAACTTAAATATGATGATGGGCACATGTTTCGCCATTTTCTGGCATACTAATTTTTCTTAAAACTTATATAGTAAATATAGTATTTTTACATATTGTTACGACCTACACGCCGACAAAAGTAGATTCACACCTGCATAGGATAAAAGCACACTTCATTACCTTTCCGCATTTGGATTTCTTTTGTTTACTTTGTGTTTAAAATTTTGTAATTAGAAAACAGCCCATTGTGTATTGTAATCTTTTATGGCAGTCATTAGACAGGTGTGTTGAACTGCTTTCTAAGAAATTCGGTCTACGCGATCGGGCAGCCATATTGTATCGGTGCAGTATAAAGCAATGACCCAATGGAGATATCGGCAGTTTAGCGATAGCCACAAGCGAAGCAAGACGTTAGTGACGGACTTTGCGCGTGTGATTGAATCGTGCATTACGTTTGGACTGGTTATGTACAGTTATATTTGTACCTGTGTTATACGTGTTTGTATAGTTCTAATAAATTGTATAATAATTCCAACGGCATTTTAATTCGAGTCCTGCAACTCGTAACAATATCATTACATATGCTGGTTTTCACAAAAGGTTTTTCTTCAGCGTCACTGTTTAGAATTTTAACAACAAGTATATTATTAGACCAGAACTGCACGCTTCTTGATTAAAATTCTGATTTACATCATTTAAACAAGACTATATATAATACAGGTGTCTTTAATTTGGGACACGCAGTCAGATCAAACATAATCCACCATTTTGATGTACAGTAATACATGGCGGGACCTTTATAGGCCAAAATATAGACAGAGTCTAACCTATTCTATATAAAAGGTAATATTTTATTTCTATTTATACCGATCGGCATAGAGTCATTATTCAATTAAGATTTGAATAATCCAGACAGATGTCAGCAAAATCACTTGATTGGTTTCCGATAAGCGAGACGAGAAATTTTATAATCATGATTGGAAACGAATCTAAAACACATACAGATACACCCACTCGTATAGATAGTCTTAATTAAATCGAATACAGACTGACAGACATACTGTCCAATCAACTGAGTTACTTTTCATCACACAAAATGTTGCAACCTCACACATTTTGTACGAGCTATGGAAGGTAGGAGTAAGAAGAACCATCTCATATGGAGAATAGCCGAAGAAGTGTCCACATGTAAGCTGTAAATAACAGTTCAAAATCCGTCCAGAATGGCGCTGGTGTAGACAAAAGGTGTATGAATGTAGACGAATTGAAGTATGCCGAGTTAGAAAATATAATATCTTTGGCGACTAGAGTAGTTGGTGACAGGACACTATTAAAAACGTCAACTGTTTACGTAGTACAAAATCATTTAGTAAGTATACCAGAAAGAAATGTAATGTGAAAACGTGAAGAGTGATTTAATTTCATGAACTTCGAATAATACGCTTAGTGATTTTTTAATATTTAATTTAATAAAATTAAAATACTACTCTAATAACTATTGGCGTTTTTTTTTAATTTACCCTGATGCTAATGTGATGCCACCCTAATTTAATGCATTTCGACGGACACTTCTTCATATACAGGGATGGTTCTCCTTATCTCTACCCTCTATAGTACGAGCGTACAAACTTATGACTTCGTAAGTTTGTCGAAGTAAAAGAAATCAAATAACGCAATCAGTATTGTTTAAACAGTAATTAAATTTCTATAATTATGTGTTAATAGTAAGATAATAAGATATAACTTAAACGCCTGTTCATTTAATTGTAAATGATGTTAGAATATATTGTAACGTGAGTCGGCATCCCTATATATTGGATAAGCTTTATAGTTAGAGTATCACAAATGTTATTCTAACCGTAAATGTACTTTTCAACACATTTGCTCAGAAAATGCATTTACGAAGCCTGTATACTTTGTTCGAAAGTTAAAAATAACGCACCATACAACGAAACGTGCGGTAAAATACGTAATCAGATGAAATAAATATATAAGAATTTCACCAAGGAGTTTCACATTAGAAGAACAAATAATCTAGATAATTGAACCTCCTTGGAAGCGTTTTTGATCATTACATTTGTCTCATTTTAATGTATACAGAAAATGAGACGAAAGCTGTAGTCCTAATTTTTACCACACCCATGTGGCGCCATTTGCAAATGCGCGCCATTTTCATATTAGAAACGTCAAAAATTGTTGCGATTTTCCGACTGATATTTACGTTTGTGTCATTACCTGTTGTATGTATGTACCCTTTTCTCGCAAATGTGTTGAAAAACGTTGTATGACACACGTGCGGTTGTTGGTTTTTACAAACTCGTGACCATGGTAAGCATTATTCATTTATTATTTATTAATACATTCGTCTATTCGTTTGTAACAACCAACTTACCGTACTAGTATCATAAATAACTATTCTATAACTTTTAGTGTTCTGAAATTGAAGTTTCATGTATGTAGTAAATGCAATTTCAAATTCATTTTCGCCACAAAGTAGGATCGATACTTTAAAAGTAAATAGATCCAGAGACGAAATAAATACATATATGCCTAAATGTTGGCACTTTTTAGACGGGAGAAAGCTAATGTACTTCTTTTGTTAATGTGTAATCAGTTATGTACACCCATCCTATCCTAGTTCGGAGAAAGCAGTATTGTTGGACACCAAAAAGCGTGTTCTGACCTATCAATGAAACTACCCCGATGCTTTATTTTATTTTGATTACCACATGCTAGGGCCTTGGGGACTGAAGATACTTCTAATGATCTGAGGCAAAAATGAAATGAAAGAATGTTTAGATTGCCGTGTTGCTGGCGTTTTTCTTGCCGCTTCTCGTTAAACAGCAATAACACGTTACGAAGCGTTCTACATAGAATAGGAAGTAGATAAATTTTCAACTTAAGACGTTTGAAAAATATTCACCAGTGGAACATAGTGTAAATAACAACTAACTTTTGAATTTGAATTTGATGAGGGTAAGCCAATCTTGACTGTCTTAAATAAAGGCGACTGAGCTTCTGAAATAAAAATCAACTTATGCCGAATATATCAGTAAAACATTCAAATTGCGGAAGTCACAAGAAAGAGGTACCAAGATAGAATATAGATTAAGCAAGTTGATGGAATAGGTTACGTACGCCATTATATATGAGTCAATCATCATGTTGTCATCATGGGTTATTTTAAAGGGTAACAGTAAGTCTTGAAAATCTATCATAAACATAACATAGAAAACACACATATTTTTAATTTAAAATATCGAGAATTGCCTTTTTAAGTGTTACCAATATTGTAATTTTATCAAAGGTCGAATAGACTAGAGGATACTAACAAAATTCAATAGCATTATAACAGCCAAGAAATTATATGCAGGAATACAATTGTACTTCCAAAAATAATAACGGAACAATACTGTGTGATTTGTTTGGTGGGCTGACGTTTATGTGAAGTCTGGTGAAGGTCACAGGCCGGATGACGTCCTCGGCCACTGATAACAGTGTTGGCAAACGTTAACTGTACAACTAAAGACTGTGTTCATGAGGTCATAAACGGGAATTAATTTTAATGATTTGTTAATTTTTCTTATTGCATGAGTTCAGCATACAGGCAGACGGCCCATTTGTAAAACCATAGGCCCATTAACACCAAAGGAAATTTGTAACAGCAAAGGTGCTACCGATGTGCTGCCGCTCTCTAAAGGAAGACTGGAGCCTTGCCACTAATGCCGGAACACAACTCAATATTATTTATTATGGTGGCATACTCTGGACCAGGGATGGTAGCCATCCAGACGCCAATACCCCACCTGGCAATTTAATTTTAATCATCTATAACAATACACAAATAGAAGAGAGAAGCAAGATGGGCACTCGGCTTATTGCGGTGGCGGAATTTGATCCGACACAACGCTGATTTTCAGTGCAAACCTCCCTTCAGTGCTATATAAAGCTAAAATTGAACTGGAAGAGATAGATGTTTTTATGTTCTAATTTAACAATTTTCCCTACGACACATACTACTAAGTTATACACAGTCATACTATAATACACAGGCAATGCTGCATGGAAATACCCAATTAAAATATTTTCATATGACCTAACAATATCAATCGTAAGCTAAGTTTTTGCTCAGACATCTGGAAGTTTTCTTGAAATACTATTATAAATATTTCAATGTTATATATTATATTAAGCATTATTGACACTCCAGAAACGTTATTCAAGTTTTTAAAAAATATAACATGTTGAACTTGAAACGTATCTATCTAAATGTGTTAGCATAAGTTCTTTTAAGTTATAAGAGTGGTTGCCTCATCATCCTAATTGTTAAAACAGTAACGAACTGTTTCATTTCATTTCATTGAAGTTGTTATAGCATGACTGCAGTACACCCTCAGCCTTGACATAAAACAAACAGTGGAAACGCAAAACTAACATAAGCAGTAGTCTCTTAAAGTATAATAAAAAAGCTTTTAAAAACAAGTAAAGATGTCACGATTGTACAATGTAGTATTAGCACTTTGCTATATTGTAAAATAAAATTGTGTAATTCTATTCGATTAAGTAATTACAGCCTTATGGAAAAATGCTTACGGAAACTCGCAGTTATGAAAATAGGTTCGCATGAAATATGCATCGAGTTTGACTGGAACTTTGCAGCGCAATATATTTTGCTAATACCTCTTAGAAATAATTTGGTATATATGAGCGTAACGGAATCGTAAACATTTAAAATGCCATCAAATCTTCGAAACAAATTTTATATCAACGTATTGAAAAAATAATGAATTCAATAAATGAACATTTGGCAAGATCATGCTTATTATATAATTATTTGCCCGCGACTATGTCCACGTTGGACAGGTAACAAAACTTAGTTATTTTTAGCTATATATAAAAACAAAGATTATTTTCAGCAGGGTAATGGATTTTTAAGTATGGAAATAAGTGAATCCCGGAAGTTCCCGAAAAGTCGAAATAAGTAATGTTACTACATACACAAATATAATTGTTTTACTGAAGTTTTTATCGATCAGTGAAAATTTCGCATTGGAATCAATTTTTTTCGACCTGGCCACTTAAAACCTTTCCCAACAAAATTCACGTAGGATCTCGGGATATAAAGTACCGCAGATTTTAAGTCTGGAAATTTACTATCGATCAACGAAAACCGCATCGAAATCGGACCAGTAGTTTTTACGTGAATCCCGAACTAACAGACAAACATAAAAATGTAAGAAACAAAGGATACATACATTATTACAATTTTGTAATATTAAAGATATTCATTTACATATTATTATATTATTTCGGTAAGTAAAATAGTAGGCAATTTCTACTTTTTATATATTTTTATAGGCAGGTACTTAATATGAAACTAATTATATTAAACGATATTAAAATAATAAATATTAATATTAAACAATTTTTAATACTAAATTGTTGGTCCCTGATCTGAAGAATGACATTTGCTTTCTGATAGCACCTTTCCGGTGGAAGTCAATAATATTCTGGTTGATTAAGCAACTAACTGAGCGGGAGTCATAATACTGCTGGATTGCTATTGCACTCATTTTCGAAATATTTGTACAAATTATAGAAAACTTCTTTAGTTTGTGAAGTCAAAAGCTTACCGCGACCACGTTTCAACATCGGAAACATTTTTAATTAACAATATTAATATCAAATAACAATTAGTAACAAATAATAACACTGAACAATATATAAAAAGAATGAACCAAAAATAATTATCAAACTAAAACCAAATATTCTGAACTCACAACAATTAGCAATGTATATAATTATTCTTTACTAGACTTCTCTCCGCGGCTAAGCCGCGTGAAAAACCATAGGTAGTAACTAGTAAGCTCTATTATACCTACATTAAAAATTTATTAGGTGTTTTATATACATAAACCTTCAATACTTTAGTTTCTTGTTCAATAAAGCCACAGACTACTAAAGAAACTAAGTCAATGTAGTGTAGACAACTGCACAGCAAAACAAAGAAAAGTCGCAGCCAACCTCACAACGAATTTGTTATTGAATTACAGCGATGGTTGTCTATATCGCAATTGCAGCGCCATCTATTATGTTAATTCGACTATTTTAAAGAAACAACGTCATTTGTCGGGATAAAATGTATCCTAAGTATTAATTCGGGCTATAAGCCAGCACTACGTCGAGTTTCAATCATATACGTTTAGTAGTTTCCAAAAAGGATGCGATTGCAGTGGCATCTTTTTCGCTATTTTTGTCTATCCCACCGAAACGACGTCATTTATCGGGATATAAAGTATCGTAAGTTATGTTAAGTATATAAGATAGCTCTATGCCGAGTTTCATTTAAATCCGTTCAGTAGTTTTCACGTGATGCTCTAACAGACAGACAAAAATTCTAATAATTGTATTTTCTGAATCTGCTGATCCGAATTAGCCCCCCCCGTTTTATTTTCACATTTTTAAACCCATTGTACAAACTCGAACCATTTACTGATTTCTTATAGTATAGAGTTGACTTTCACCCATTGACTTTTGACTGTAATTTTTTTTTCTTCAAAATATTACGTACCTCTTTTTGCTGATTGCGCAAGAAATTTTAAATTTCAAGTTTAGAATTCCTGTAAATATACAAATACTACTACTATAAACGCAAAATCTTCTCAAAGCTAATTTACTACACTTTGTGTACACAATACTGCCTTTTGTTGCTTCCCTCTTACTAAAGTCAAATATATACTAGAAGAAAACTCATTTAATGGATGAACTCGCTTATGTACACACATCAACATTAATTTGTATTTTTACATCTAACTCTTTTGTGTATAATAAAAAACAGAATAAACTTTAGCTAGGCATGCTGCTGTGGAGTCAGTTACAGGTGACTCTCAAATCAGCGATAATGCGCTGTCGAGCGGTACCGAAAGATCAAGCGGGTAATATTCAATATTAACAAATACGATCTTCAAAATAATCTGAAGTAATAAAAGTGGTATAATTTATGCAATCGATAATGGAAACCGTGTAAAAAATTCGTATTCCAATTAAGCATAATTGGCTAAATGTTCGCGTTGTGTGAAGTGACCTCGCAATGAACTTGAAAACTGATGGCCTAGGATCAATGTTAACAGCAGGCAAATAAAATTGATTTCGGATTCATGCAACCAATATCGGCCGAAAGAACGAAAGACCAAAGACGAGCAATGATGTCAAATTTATTAAAAGCGTAACCTATGAAAAAATACATGTTGAACGAAATCACTCGGAAATCAGTTTATAAAACCTTTATGTATCCGCCGGCACCTTCAGATATGTATCCTGAGAAACCTTAAGTAAGAGTTGAGAGTATCTAACCGTAATAAATTTCATTATCATCGATTTAGATTAGATTAGATTTTGGACGCTTAATCATAAAGTAGAAACTCATAAACAGTGAGTTACTTTCCTATGTATATTGATAAGAAAGTTACTTTGTGTTGTTCCTTTAACACAGCCTTGGAAAGGAACCCATTATAATAATGGTTGATATATATATATATATATATATATATATATATATATATATATATATGTGTGTGTGTGTGTGTGTATAGGGGTAATTTTTCAAGTGGGCCTTCAGGGCCAAATCCTAAACTATACCAAAAACAGAAAATTAGCCAAGGCAGATTCATAAGGACGTTTTTCATTCATATTCAGACTAGAGATGCTACTAATATTCGGCTTCTATTCGGTATTTATCGGCGACTTTTTCAACTCAATCAAATGGTAAAAAAAACACATGTCACTCAAACATTTATATATTTTAATGGCAAATTATGATTGTTAAACTACGTTTTTAATAGAGATGCTCCGAATATTCGGCTCGGTTGAGTATTCTGTAGGTACTTACTATTCGACCGAATACCGAGTAGTTAAAAGTGGCCAAATAGCGAGAGAAGCGAATTCGTGGCATCTCTAATTCAGACATTTCTTTACAGAAATTGACCCTTACAAGCTACACTATGGATTGGTGTCATAATAGGCGTTTTTTTTTTTTTCAAAATCAGCCGATTCGCTTCCTGACTACTGTAGTTTTATTTTTCAGAAATCCAATGAAAACACTATTAGTTTTCATCAAAATTGGCCCCGAGAGTCCTTTGAGTATTTTTCCTTATTTCGTATAGTTGAGGATTTGGCCCTGAAAAATTTACCTGTATAGTTTCCAGAGTGCTGATGAACATAGGATACTTTTTACAGCGAAAAATGGGACAGTTTACGTGGGACACGATTTATACGAGAACGATGCCGTGTGGAATGTCGTATATTATTAATTTATGTAAGATATTCCTTAATTTCCTTATACTTACACTAGTACATTTCGGACCCATAAAACGCAAGAAGTTTTGCATTTTCGGGATAAAAAAATATGCTATAGATTTTCTTGCATCCAAAGAACGTGTACCGTTATTTTATTTCAATCGGTTTAGTTCTAGTAATGAAAAGGTAACAAACAGACAGTACTTCCCTATTTATAAACAATGTCGAAAGTGTATAATATGTAAAACAGCTCCCGCAACACGAACTTTGTTGAAAAATCCCCTCATTACAATATCGTGCAAGCTCATAATTATACAGTACAAAAATGACGTCATTTAAACTACGATTAGGTTTATAACCTACTAATTTTCTTGAGCGGTTTTATATCGTAGGAAGATGTGGGTAGATATCTAATTAAATTTATAATACACAGATCGAATTGAATATATAGATTAGTTATGTATCTTCTTTACATAGTATAAAACAAAGTCACTTTTCACGTCTATTCGTTTATCTGTCTGTATATCCGCTAACTCGTTCTAAACCGCAACGGATTGTTAAGCGGGTTTTCACCATCAGTTAGGGTATTTTTCTAGGAAGGTTAGATAATATATACTAGCTTTTGGCCGGGGCTTCACTTGTAATATATAAATAACCTAATTAAGTTTTTATGTAAGTATAATAGGGCTACCTAATAGGGGTTGACTCGCGGAGCCGCGGGGAAAACTCTACTTGATTATATATTGGCAGAATTAGAGTAATCTAACTAACATAAGTATGAAAGTTTTTTGTTTCGAGTTTGTTCCTTCCTTGTTCAGAACATTAAGAATAAATCGATCATCATGTATTTTTTTAAATAATAAATATTCTTCTAATAACAATACAGAATACTTCAGTTCCTGGGAGCTGGAGATACATAACAGCAAAGCAGTGTCAACTATGAATTTTAAAAATTGTGGGAGGAATAACTTTTTGATGATGATTGATGATTTAATTTAATTTAATGATGATTCATTTCTCAGTTTATAGCGAATTATTAATTTGTAAGCTTAACACGGGCCAATGATAAATTTGGAATTGAACTGAATAATTCAATGAGCTTTAGTTTGGAGAACTGTCTATGAAGTTAAAATATGGCTAACACCAGCATATATGTACTAAGCTATATAAATTTCAACATAATATATCTCAAATAGGTTACAGTATTTATTTGAGGAACGAAACGTGGGCCTTTACATGGTCTTGGGTCACAATACTTAAATATATTTATGGCTCCATCCCAGCGGAGCGCCAATTCAATACTACAAGCTTATATTTCGAAAGTATCCTAACAGCCATACAAAACAGACAATCAGGTCAATTACTTTGTTGCCATTGCATAAAAGCCCTGTGAAACATTTATCAATTTTATAAGTACACATAGGCTATTCTGCAGGCTTCTGAATAGGGTTGCCCCAAATCTAGATCTTTGTCCGGCAAGGTGGGGTATTATAACCAGATTGAAATTTCCATGTTTAGATTTAAAAAGAACTAAATAAAAGTGTTAATTCATTTTGCTATTAAAAATACAACATTATAATTTGCAGTTGATTGTTTAACCATATTTTAAAGAAAATCAGTTTGATGGATTATGTGTGATATAGACAACCTGAACTTGCTTAATAGGCATTGTCCATATGATAGTATTACCTAAATTCAATTTGTTTTGATTCAATTGATGAAACATTTGATTTGTATACTTTTATCAAACAGGTTAATTAACAAATAGTTAAGTGAACCACAATATGGTAATAGACATAAATTAATGCATGATGTAACTAATACCATGTAGTATAAATTATAACTTAATACAATTTGAAAATCACAGTCAAATGGAAAAGAGTATTTAAAAAAAATGTGATTAATTAGTGAATTACATTTTTATATTATTTGATCAAATAATTATTGTTCTAATTTGGCTTGACTTCCTTCACAGCTTGTCCTTTGACAAATATCTTCATCAAGAATATCCATTTCTTCCTATACCTCTTTATCTTGTACTGCAATGGACTTGTATAATGGACTGCTTTAAAATGTCACCCATCTCTGTAAAAGTTATCTTTTTGCTGTTTTCTACCCATTCCATATACCATTTCACCATTTGTCCTTGAATAAATGCCTCTATCAACCTTCTTACACATCTATTATGAACTACAATACTTCTGTTTATATGTTCTCCCATTTCTTATATTCTACTGCTTTTACCATTCTTTGGGTAATCTTTCATACTTTTGATTGTATCTCCTGCCCATTTGTCAATTCCTTCACATCTTATCTTTAACTTTAATTGCCTCTCTCAAGAATACCCTGTAATTATGTCTGTATTTCTTTCTTTCTTTGCATTAAACAACTCATATTAATGTTTTAAAACATCCTCCCATATCTATATCTAAACTTAGCTCCTAATGCCATCTCTTGGGTACCGCTTAGTTATCTTATACATCCATTTGCCACTTTTATTTTATACAATATCCTGTCTAATAATACTTTTGATTGTTTGACCACTCTAACTTAGTGAGAGGTTATTATTATATACTTATTTTTTAGTGGAAAGGAAACTTGATTGATATATGTATTAATTTTGTGTTTCATATTTAAGAATATTAATTATTGTATGTTTCCCAAACAAATTAAATAAATAAATATATTTTAATGGAGAATTTTGATCAAACTTATGCAATTTGTCAATTTATAACTTAGCAGACTTATTATATCATGTATGTATTATAAGATATTGATTCAGTAGTGAGAATAATTCAATATACCTCTTTTCTTTCATATAAAAAGATTTGTCCATCCAAAGGTTGTCGGGAAGAAATCGCTAATAGTGATATGACCACCTATTGTTTTGTAAAAAAATATTTCTATTGACTGTATCTTTTAAAACACAATAAAGCACATTCATTCATTCATTGAGAAATATTAAAGGGAATTGTAAGATAAATTATGAGCTAAAATGACAATTTTTTTAAATATTTTATATAATAATCTGTCACTAAAATAACTTAAAAATAATACAGTAAATGAAGTTTAACCAAAGTTGCAAAATCAATTGTATATGGAAGGAATAAAACTGATGGTTCCTGGTTTAATTGTAGCAAAGTTTAGTCTGATTATAAAGGTGTAAAGTATCAATATGGTTTAGCTAAAATATACAAATGGGAAACAATTGTCTTTCCATACATCCCTACTGGATCCAAGAACAAGGGGTAGCCCAAGAATTGATCACTTGATTTTGCAAGGGATGATATAAGTGGCAACATTCTCATAAATGGGTAAATAGACAAGACCATACAAAGTAGACAAGAGATGGAGAACAAAGACCTCTTCTAATGCATTTAAAATTTACCACAAAGATGATGATAATGAAAGCAGGGTAGATTTTTCTTCTTTGCCTTTTCTCATCATACATTTTGGGTCATAACAAAAATTTTCTTTCTCTCATTTTTTTATTCTAGTCCACATCATTTTATTTGTTTACTGTTACACTCATAATCTTCCAAGTCTACAAGTATACCCACTCTTTAGTCACATAATTTTCATCCCTACACATTATATGCTTATAGTAATTTCTTACATGTCAAATCCTGGATCAATGGTCAGGCATACAAACCCATAATTAGAACTCTTTTTTGTATAGCAGCTAAGCATGGTCTCTTCTGTGTTCAGAACAGACCATGCTTAGTTGTTATACAATATAAAAGAATAAACAAGCAGGAGTTTTGTGTCACAGAGATTTATATGCTTCATTGTATAGTGACACATAAGAGTTGTATCAGGAAATTTTAAATATACACCTATCAACACACACACATTTTTAACTTTTTAAGGAGTGATACCAATGTGAGTGGAGAAATAATGTAAAAAAAGCAGATACAAGGATTTTTTTCATCAACAATCATAGGCCCTGTCTGACCTGAACTTACTTACATCTTCCATTCACTATATTAATAAAATTAAAAAATAAAACAACTTTAATCTTGATTAAATAGGGATTCTCTACCCTACTAAACTAAAATAATTACCTATGATCTTTATCTTCCTTTATGACCTACACTAATAAAACACAGGAAATTTAATTTTTACAATGACTCATACTAGGTACATAAGCAGTGTAGATATTGAGAAGTCATATTCCTAAGATAACATTTTAATCAGACAAGTAATCATAAAAATTGTATTAAGTTTTTCAATAATAAAACAGTGAAAATATTAACATGTTGCTTGTAATTCTCAGGACATTAAGCCAAAGGGTATTTGAGCGAAAGAGCAGGGTTTTCTCTCTATTGTGAGGTTATCCAAGTGTGAAATTTCTTACAAGGTTGGTGACCACAGAATTGCCTAATATAGGTAAAGTAGGTTCTTGACTCGACAGCGGAAGACAACAAATTGTCTCGCTTCAATGACAGCTATCATTCAATGATCTCAAACCAGGGGTGGGGCGATAAGAAGTCCTAACGAAATAGACGTCTGAAAAGTAGTTTTCTCATCAGACGGAATGTGTGTGTACCTACGGGTGACAATATTGTATATGGTTAAGTGAAGCGTTATTTCAATGCTATTCCTGCATAAATTCGAGGTCACAAGTAGACCTTTGGTTATAGTGGCGCTAAGATACCAAGGCGAAAGAAACTCACCGCCTGGAGCGCCGCAAACCTGTCCTTCGTCATCCTTAACAGAGAATCACACACCGAATAAACGTTTTATCTTGTTACACAATCCCATTCACAGATATTTTCCTAACAAACGTCACTAAACTAAAGGACACGAACACTACGTTCACTTTACTCAAAAAATCGATAGACATGAAAATGAGCAAAGCTCCGCTGTCGGCTGTCTCATTTCAGTCATTTCTGAAGGTATTTTGCAAAGTTGTAGATGGCGCACTAATACGCATATGACGTCAGAGAATTCGTCGGTAAAACAGCAGTGAAGATTTTCAAATTATTTTTGACACAAGTTCATTGATTTACTTTTAAAATATATTACTTGCAAATTCGGTTAATTAAAAAACAATAAGAAATTTAAAGATAATAATGTATTTTGAATTTAAATATAACATTTAATACTGAGAACAAGTTTAATATTATTTACTATAATTTTTTTAATACTGCTATTTGACTACGAAGTTATTGGGCTGTCACTGTCAAAGAATTCTTCCGTTTGTACTTGGAGTTTTGTCTTCCGTTTAGTCAAGTGACGCCATTGTGAGCCATAACGACTTTTCTTTCCAACGAGTTAAATCTCTATTTACTTATACAATCTCGGTAATTTGTTCATTTATTTTAGTTCAATCTGTCACAACTGTGCGGAGCTTCATTTTGTAATATATATTTAAAAAAATCTTTGTGTAATTAAGGAGAAATCTGTGTTTGTGTTCGGTATCATAGAGCTAAATTCCTGTGAGGTGAGGGTTGTTGAGCGCCATTCAGTGAAAACATAAAACAAATTTAAATTATCAGCAACCGGCTTATTGCGTTCGTAATGTAGTAGTTGTAACTCAAAATTTATGTTATTTTGTAGGAATCAAAAAATTACTCGATCAGTAGGTAAATTTGTTACTTGAATTCATCTTCCCGTTTCTATTCTTATAATAATTTATATTTTCAGGGTAAAAGAACCAGAAGTAAACATGGGAGATGATATGCCAACATTTAAATGCGTTCTTGTCGGAGACGGTGGTACTGGCAAAACGACTTTTGTAAAGAGACATTTAACTGGAGAGTTTGAGAAAAGATACGTCGCAACATTAGGTGTCGAAGTGCATCCGTTGGTTTTCCATACAAACCGTGGAGCTATCAGATTTAACGTGTGGGATACTGCTGGTCAGGAAAAGTTCGGAGGCTTAAGAGATGGCTATTATATTCAAGGACAATGCGCTATTATCATGTTCGACGTAACATCTCGCGTCACCTACAAAAATGTACCAAACTGGCACAGAGATTTAGTACGGGTTTGTGAAGGCATTCCAATTGTACTGTGTGGAAATAAAGTGGATATCAAAGATAGAAAGGTTAAAGCTAAATCAATTGTGTTCCACAGAAAAAAGAATCTTCAGGTTAGTTGCTTTATTCTATTTTCCTGTCATATTCGGAATAATTATTTTGTAAATTATATTTTTTTATTTTCTTTACAGTACTACGATATCTCTGCCAAATCAAATTACAACTTTGAAAAGCCTTTCCTATGGTTAGCTAGGAAATTGATTGGTGATGGTAATCTAGAATTTGTTGCCATGCCAGCTCTGCTGCCTCCAGAAGTCACGATGGATCCTCAATGGCAAAACCAGATAGAGAAGGATCTTAAAGAAGCCCAGGACACAGCATTGCCTGAAGAAGATGAAGACTTATAAAAGAAAAACCTAGTTAATTTAAATTTGCCGTGTCCTCTAAAGTGTTTTAGAGGTTCAAGTTAATGTTTTTACAATATGACATTAAATTTCATTCCACTAGGTTCCAGATATTGAACTATTGTGAAATTAACTTCTTGTTCATAACATTATCAGCTAAGTTTTTAGCTTTTGTTTGATCAGTAAAGAGTTGTTCAAATCAATATGCTTTAATTAATTTATGTCGAATGCTTTTTTAAATCTGTAGTACATATAATTTTGTATTAAATATATTTAATGATTAATGTTATGGTATCATTAATTTCGGATTTAATGTCTTTCTACTGTTGATGTGAGCCAATAGTATTACCGAGTTATAAATAAATTCTTTTAATGGCTAATTCACCTATTCCTATAGAACTCCTTTAAATTCTTCAGTCATTAGTTATTGCAACTTTTTACTTATTGAAATAATGGGTTACATGTAAATAACTAATTGCGTAAAGATTGACTACAATCTTGCACTGTAAACTTGTGGTGATAATAATTTTTCAATAAATAATACTAAATTAATTTGTCTTTTATTGTATTGAATTATTTATAAATTTCTTCATGTCTAATTCAATATATAACTATAATACACCTGTAAATGGTTCAAGTTTATACATTGTGTTTAAAAATGTGAAAAAATCGAGGGGGATAATTCGGAACAGGAGATTTCGAAATTACTATTTTTAGAACTTTTGTCTGTCTGTTAGAGCGTCACGTGAAAACTAAAGACCGTATTTAAAGGAAACACGATTAAGAGCTAGCTTATATTCAGAGTCGTAACTTAGGGTACTTTTTATCCCGATAAATGACGTTTCCGTATAATAAACGGATTCGCGTTTTTTCAATTCACTAAGGCTGATCGCATACGGTCGATTTCCTGATCAGGAATTCCGTGAGACTACCGCAAACGTCCGGTTATTTGTATTCGGAATTTTATACGGCCAATACGTTTCCAGACGCTGTCGTGAATGTACGTTATCATGGACGACGACGAATTGATTGCCATTGCATTTTTACTGGCGCTAAACAAGAAGAAGAGGAATCGTCATTATTGGGTGCACCTGTCGAATACTCGGAGATTATCAGAGTCAATTCTATCTCAAAAGAGTAAAATTACGCGCACACCCAGAAGAATTCTTCAAATATTACAGGAAGTCAATGAAACCCTATGCTGTGCTTCATAACACGCACACGAAAAAATAAAAACGAACGAGTCGAGCTTGATAGATGACTACTCGGCACAGCACTAGCACGGTCCTGAATGCGAATTTCCGTTCTTGTGCGGTGATGAGCTAAAATTAGGATTGCCAACCATACTTTATAATAACGTATCCTACTTTATTTTTGGTAAATATACCTTATACTTTTGCATAAAAATTAAGTATATGATAATACTCTATTTCCAATATTTACTCTGATGCGTAAAATGAAAGACTTATATGGATAATTACTGAACTATTATCGATCCAACTTTCACTGAAAGAGTTTATTTAGTAAAGAATCTAAAATGGCGAGAAGAAAAGAACAGGACATCTATAAATTTAATAAAAAAAACGAATTGTTTGTTTATTTAAATTTAAATTGAGAATGTAAAGATGTCTCCCAAAAATTTAAGGATAGTGAGAAGTTGTTAGTGTGTGCTAGAAGCACACAAAAATAGTGTCTCCGAGAGAAGAAATAAATAAAATTTTGAAAAATACTTTTGTTCTTGAAAATACTTTATTATTTCCCTACTTAAAGAATGTGATACATTGTTTTTCTCAAAAATAGTTGGCAACCCTAGCCAAAGTTTACGCGAGCTTCTGCGTTCGAGATGATGTCATTAGGTTTTTTTACGTTCTTACGACCCGAACGCAAGGCGAAAGTTTCGAACCGAACGTTAGGTTTTTTACCGTTCGGAAAAAATAAGAACGTATGTGCCTTGTTGAACATTTTGTATTATAAACCGCGCTTAGAAGGTTTGCCGATGACTACTTACTATGTATTAATGTATATACTTATCTAAAGTGTATATAATAATAAATTTATTGCAACAACTATTTATGTAACCGTTTTTTTGTCAATCCTACTGACCATCGACGCGTGACATCATGAGGCTATCGGCAAACCTTCTGCGCACGGGTAGTAAGCAGAGCATTCACGTTTCCAAATACAAATTTCTGATCAGGAAACCGAGCGTATGCAGCCAGCGTAACAAATACCTATGTTGTCATAAACAACACTTATTCATTGTATTACTTCAAATCAGGTTGGCTGCGACTCACCTCTATGTTTCACTGCGCAGTTCTGTAACTTGTGTAGACTATCTGACGTTCTGTTCCTATTCAAAGGTTTAAATTATAGAAGAACAGAACGTGTACTAAAATGTTTAATAAATCCCCTAAGGTTATTTATAAAATATATATTAATAAATTCTATTAAAAAAATATGTTAAGTTACATGAAATATATTTCTTTGAATGTAAAAATTATCATCAAAATCTAAAGAAGTCTTAACTAAAACCGTGAAACAAAACGTTCGGGAGGATACAAATTTATGACCAATCCCTTTTTTTGTGAGATTTTATAACCAGGAAACGAAGATTTTCGATTGGTCGATGGATTTTTTAAAATCTGGATAGATAACCGTTTTAGGATTGCGATCGAATATAGAATGCTGCTGTAAATTAACTTAGTTTCTTTGTTATTGAAGTGAACTTAGTAACAAGAAACAATAAAGTTTTAGGTAAAACAAATAAATTTGTACATAGGTAACATAGAGCTACTATCTAGGGGTTTTCACGCGGCGTAGCCATAGGGAAAGCTAGTTCA
The DNA here is from genome assembly GCA_039645545.1 of Dendrolimus houi. Lineage (NCBI taxonomy): Eukaryota > Metazoa > Arthropoda > Insecta > Lepidoptera > Lasiocampidae > Dendrolimus > Dendrolimus houi. Next base: position 8,429,048 of record CM077127.1, on the reverse strand, counting down.
ATATACCTATAAATAATAACTAGAATGTGCCCGCGACTTCGTCTACGCTTGACTTGAAATTCCCGGGACGCAAAATACCGCAGCATTTGAAAAATAATGTAAGGTATCGTTTGTGAAAACTGTGTCGAAATAAGCTAATTTTTATGCATCCCAACAACTACAAACCGCTCCCGGTGTAAATAAAAAATACATTTTGTTACATAAAATTTGCTATCGGAGAGTGAAAATCACATTGGAATTTGAATTTTTTTAATCTGGCCATTTTAAATAATTCCTAGAAAACTTCTCGTGGAATTCCACGGATAAAAAATAGCGCAAATTTTAAGTCTAAGAATTTGCTGTCGATCAGCGAAAACTGCATCAAAATCGGCCCAGTAGTTTTTACGTGAATCCCGCACAAACGGACAAGAAATAAAAAAAAAATTACATCGTGGTCTCCACAAAGATATTATAATATACTTCTTCTTTTATAATATCTTTGGTTCTCCATCGTTTATATTATTACAGTCTGTTTCAGTTGTTTTATTTTAAATAGCTTCAATGTTTATACACAGCATGTTTAGAATTTTATAATATTATAGATATGGCGGGTAGAGGTAAGGAAAACCGTCTCATGTGGGTGGAAAGTTGAAAAAGTGTCCAGCTATAGACAGTAAATAATAGTTCAAAAGCCCTCCGAAATAGCGTTAGCGTAGGCAAATGGTATGGTATGAAGGTAGCAGTTGGTAACGGATTGAAGTATGCCGAGTTACAAAATTTAATATTTTTAATGACTAGAGCAGTTAGTGATAGTACGCTATTAAAAACGTCAGCTATTTACGTAGTACAAAATAAGTTAGTAAATATTATAAATCTCAAAGAATTCTTATTATGTGAAAACGTGAAGAGTGATTTAATTTTGATGATTTTCAATAATACCATTAGTGATTTTTTAATATTTAATTTTATAAAACTAATATACTTTTTAATACTACTTTATTAACTTTTGGCGCTTTCTTTATAATCCACCCTGGTGCTAATGTAGCGCCACCTTAATTTAATGCAATTCGATGGACACTTCTCCACTTCATAATACTTCATATACAGAGATGGTTCTCCTTACCTTTGCACTCCATAATTATAGAAAACCCTTGTAGTTAGTAATAGAAAGTTCATGTGAGTATGTGTACTATATAACCAGAAAATAATTCCTGTTATATAGCAAGAATAATACTGGTCGGTATTAGACGGAAAACCAAATTGAATGAAGTTTTTATCGACCACTGGTTGATTTATCCAAATTCTAAAAAAAATGATTAGTCTAATACCGTCACATGTTTTACAGCCGAGCTGCACCCTCAGGCTTAGCAATATGGCGTTGGTTGGAGACGATTCGGAGCATGCTTCATACAATCTATATTGTGTTTTGTCGCCCACAGCAAGGACTTTGTCAGGCCATTAAAGTATTACTTATGAACAAATAATGATCACGGATAATAAATAAAATTGGCGTTTAAATGTGCCTCTTCTGAGTCGGGGCATATTCATTTTTTGTAAACAGATATAGCCACCACGATATTACAAGGCGGATTGGTGGGTTTCGCATATCTCGATGTGCTGTTTTATCACGTTTATATCTTCGTCCTTAGCGCGTGGTAATTGTAACAATATGCACATTAGTCAGAAAAACATCCTGGGCGGTACTTCTGGACAGAATTGTAACGAGACGTGGCAAACACACCACAACAAGACGAGACAACGCTTTCCCACCAAGGCAGTGCGATTATGAAATTTAACCAATCATCTAGACTAGATGACCCAAAATATAGGTAACTCTCTTGTAACATCAATACAGAAAACTTAGAAAGTATATAGCGCTATTATAATTGTGTACAAAGGGCGATCTTTCAGTATAGTAGTTTTGATACATTTAGCAGTGAATATGTATTCACTGCCAAATGAAAACCTACTCCATTGAGGTATGTGCCACTGGTACTTTTCCAGCTGTTACCAACTGAAGAAACTTGCACATTAAGAATTCCTTTGTGTGAAATCTGCCAATCTCAACTTTTACAACTGGAAAAGTCAGTCTAATCAAATGTATCCTGTGAGTCTAGTAGTAGGCTGTTTCAAGAGCTGGAATAGAGCTGCATGGAAAATCCTAGCTTCATAATAAAACAAATAATTTTAATGCAATAATTTTATTTTTAAGATTTTTACATATTTTAAATGCGTATAATAATGAATTACTACCCTAATACTTAAAATTAACAACTAAAACAGATTTACTTCTTGGCGGCCGCCTTTTCTCTGGCCTTCTTTCCTTCCAATAGCTTGAGTCTATCTTCTTCAGACAAGTTTTTGTCGATTTTCGTGATGACTCCAGTTCCTAATGTTAAGTCTCCTAAACGCAGTGTGAACCTCTGTCCAGTCTCGCACACCATGGGTTTCAACATTCGTAAATGTAAACTGTCAAAATTAATATAAAATATTTCTTAAATAAATTGATATGTGTAGCATTATGTACATATTTTTTGCAAGGTTATATTGTTATTAATTTCAGAGCTGTATACATAAATAACTACTTTTTAGAATAGGTACATAATTATATTTAATTTGATAAATTCAAAGAAGTTGCCCTAATAATGATATTGCACTTGCACATTTTACATAATTACCTACGAAAGTAGGCAATTCCGTAAAACTTGGATGAACATAGAAGTATGTATGAGAGCTAGAGCACTAGAGCTTTCCTTGTGGTATCACTTACACAATTAAAGGTTTTGTTCACTACAAAAGCTGGGTTTTAGGTGTAAATTAATCTTTATGTTAAACACTTTTCCACCCAAATATGAGAGTACTTAACTGTCCAAAGTTTATATCAAGTATGAGCAATACTAGTATTAATTAAATATAATTTTTAAAAACGGTTATCAACAATCATACTAAAAAGAATTTATAGATCTTGAATATAAAACAATTAAATATTTTGTTTAGAATATAAATCTAATTAAATTTCTTAACAATAAAAACTATCACAGAAAATGCGATAGTTTTCATGGCATAGAGGGTCCAAGTTTACATGTAACTTGAAGAACTGATTCTAATAAAATGTAGTATATATGCAGTTTCTACAAAAGAAGACAGACATTAAAATCTTATCCTGAAATTTAGATAGTTGTCACACGAAAATATACATGAAGCCAAGTATAGAAAATATATCTGTATATGAAAACTTACGTAGCATCTTCACCCGGCATAACCATCTCCTTATCAGGAATAGTAACTTGCGTGGCACAGTCCCAAGTCATGGAGAACATTTGGAGCTGAATGAACGATGTGAACGGTTTAGACCTTCCACCTTCTTCTTTGCTCAAGATATAAACAGCAGCTTCAACATTGTCATGTGCTTTAACAGTTCCTGGTTTTGCCATAACCATGCCTCGTCTGATTTGTTCTCTTTTCACGGCACGAACAAGAGCGCCCAGCTGATCACCGGCCTGGGCTTCTTCTAGAGTCTTGTGGAACATCTCTACGCCTGTCACTGTCGTCTTCATCACCTTGCCATGTCCAACTATTTCACACTCTGTTCCCTTTTTCAGTACACCTGAAATGTTGAAGAGTAAATTAATTAATTATAAGGAAATCAATCTAAAATTCTATCATAATCATAATTATTGATATGTAGTAAGTTCATTACGATGAGACATGTGTACCCCACCTATAAATCCTATATTAATATTATAAACAAGAAAGTTTGTAAGGATAGATGTTTGCTACAATTTAATGGAAAGCAACTGAGCAGATTTTGATGAAACTTATATATTTATATTTACATAATATGTGCAAATTATATTACTATATTCTATATTAATACATGAAGCAAAAATTTTTACCCCTTACGAAAATTGCGCGGACGGAGGAATATGAAATTTCGCACACTTATAGTTTATATAGAGGAGGACTGCAGAATGCTAATATTTTTTTAAATTATGCATAAAAAAAACATTAAATATATAAAAAAACATTACACACACTACCATGTATTTGACACACACATGCATATATAGTCTTTTGTTTATTGTTAAAGTCAAATTAACAGTGTAGCCTTGGCGAAATCTGTGATTATAGAAGTATAGTCTTTGACAACAGAACCTTAAAATGTTCAACCTTATAATTTAAATTAATTATGGTCGTATTTCGACCACTGGGCGACCACTAGTGTTATATTAATTCTAATATTATTTACACAGGCGTTAAAATAACATTTCATGATCTTACTTCTAAAGTGTCATGGTAGAAATAACTGTTTAATAAAAAATAATATATACTAACTAATGGGCTATATGATTCCTTTTACTTATACAAACTTCATATGACCTCATAAGTTTTTAGGCTTATAGAAAATTTATGAAACTAAGTTTTATTACATAATAAAAAGTATTTCAGTTAATTTAACTGTGTGCTTTCCTGACGCCGGGTGTAGCTCAGTGCTACCAATGTGGATCAATGTAGAGACTTTTATCAAGGGCTAGATTACGCAAGTGAAACCCAGTACTAACTGAAAAAATATAAACTACAATATATAAAAATATATTCGAGTTCATACAAAATTAATGCGCACCTCTGTGCAAACGTCCAGTCACAACAGTCCCTCGTCCAGGAATGGAGTGCACAGATTCAACAGGCAAAAGGAAGGGCTTGTCCAGCTCCCGGATTGGTGTTGGGATGAACGAGTCCACTTCTTTCAATAGCTGTGTTATTGCATCAGCACCGATGTCCGAGCTCTTGCCTTCTAGAGCGCATAATGCTGACCCTGAAAATAATCATTAACAAAAAAACGAATATAGATAATTACCTATTATACTAAACCTCTTTATATCTCATACAATTTTTAAGAAAAACTAATGTGTCAGTAATCAATTGCTCACTAAACACATTTTGAACAAAGATCAGATAAAAAGCAATTCAAACAATAGTGCATCTATGAAAATGTTAATTAAAAGTAATTGAAGCAAAAGGAGTGTGGCAAGACAGCAAGTGGAACAACACTATCTCTGCTAACTCAGGAAACAGCCATGATGATGTGTAATAATTATTTAATCTTCATGTAACTAAAGTGTCTTCACCTTAATAGGGAATATAATTAAAGTGTTAGTGGACACATTATTAGTATAAATAATTTCAGTTCCTTCAGGTTATATAAATTACTAGATATATGCCCGAGACTTCGTCCACTATTGTTTTGAAATTCCCGGGACATAAAGTAACGCAGCATTTAAGAAAAGAATGTAAGCTATCATTTTAGTGGAAACTGTGTTGAAATAAGCTAATTTTTATGCAAATGAACAATTTTTAATCTCGCTATTTTAAATCATTCCCAGAAAAATTCTCGCGGGATTCCCAGGATAAAAAGTAGCGCAGTGTTTTAGTCCAATAATTTGTCATGGATAAGCGAAAACTGCATCGAAATAGGCCCAGTTTTTACGTGAATTCTGAACAAACAGCCAAGAAAACTAAAAAAAATTGCATTGTGTTCTCCAGCCTTTATATAGTTTAGGCCAGTTGTTTTTTTTAAATAGCTTTAATGTACAGACACGGCATGTATAAAATTCTAAATTTTATATTATAGATTTATTTAATCTCTTTAGATTTATGTTAGTGTCTAAAAATACTGTATGTAAAACAAATTACCTTTAACAACCGGCACTTTATCTCCATCATAGCCCATCTCTGTCATTAGCTCTCTGATCTCCATTTCCACCAGCTCCACCATTTCTTGATCAGCAGCATCAACTTTGTTAATGAACACTACTACATGTTGAATACCAATCTGCTTGGCAAGGATCAAATGTTCGCGAGTTTGCGGCATCACACCGTCTGTTGCCGCCACTACAAGTATGGCACCATCCATTTGTGCTGTGCCTGTGATCATATTCTGAAAAGAAAAAAGTTACTACATTAACTATGCTCCAATATTTTATTTGGGTTTGTTTGAGCAGATAAGTTCTTATTTAATAGCAATTTCACCTGATGTTATAGCATTTGCCCATAACTTTGTACACATTGGACAGGTAACAAAGATTACAGTTATTTTGCTAAATATAAAATCAAAGGTTATTTTCAGCAGAGTAATTAATTATTTAATATGAAAATAATGAATCCCAGAAATTCCCGAAAAAAGTCGCGATAAGTAATATTATTAAAGGTATACACAACTACAATTGTTTTACTAAAGATTTTATTGATCACTGAAAATTTCGCATCCGAATAATTTTTTTTTTCGACTTGGCCACTTTGAACATTTAAGATTCTCGGGATATAAAGTACCGCAGATTTTAGGTCCGGGAATTTACTGGCAATAAGCGAAAACCGCATCGAAATCGGCCCTGTAGTTTTTACGTGAATCCCGAACAAACAAAAATGTAAGATACAAAAGAGTATACTTTTATAATATTATAGATAAGCTACGGTGAAACATGATTCCAATAACTTAAGAAATACCTATTCACTTGTGATATCAATCACAGATAGTAAGAATCTCGAAATAATCTAAAACCTGTTGTTATATTCTAATCATCATCATTATATGATTTAAGAAAGCTAGGCCTTGTCGGTGGAGCTTGCTCCAATCTCATCTATTCTCAGCCAGCAGTTTCACTTCATATTGTTAGTGCATTTTAATGTAATACTCATAAACAGTTCATATTCAGGATTATAAAGAACAATAGACCAAATGGGCTATCTAAATCACTTACAAAAAAATTAACACTGTCAACTTTCCAGGTAGTTTTTTTTTGTTTGTTCCTAGAAATTTTTTAACTTTCCAGAATAAGAGTGTTCTCTGTTCATTCTCTTTATTGAAAGGACTTCTAAACCAAACTTTATGATAATTAGTTAACTTTGAAGGCTATAACATAGAAAGAACTGAACAAAGTAGCTTCATGTATATTAAGAAAGTGATAAAACCGCTATTTTAACCTTATTCTAAGCTGTATTTCTGTTTATATATTTTGTTATTTCATTAGTATTCAATATATTATTATATATATAATCTATTTTATAACTACAACCACCAAGGGCCAGTTTCCTTTATTTTACTATTCATTCACTTGCCTTATGGAGCTTATGTCAAATTTTAACCAATAGTAAGGCAAATTAATGGTCAGTAAAATATTGGAACTGGACTCAAATCTGCTTATTATATGTATCATAGTTGTTATACTAAATATATGCATGTCATTACCTTGATGTAATCAGCATGTCCTGGACAATCAGTGTGACCATAATGTCTTTGTTCAGTTTGGTATTCTACATGAGCAACATTTATTGTTATCCCTCTGGCTTTCTCCTCCGGAGCATTGTCAATGTCTGCATAACCTTTTGACTGGGCTAAGTTGAGATCTGATAATACTGTAATCCAAAATTAGTACTTTTTTAACATTAAGTATAAATGGCCAAGAAATGAATAATTACCTAGTCTTGCCATAAATATTTTAACAAAGAAATCATTTTTTTTCTACCGCAAATAACATTTATAAGTTTTACAGTGTGTTAGTTTAAGACATAAATATAAAACAATTTAAAATATAAAAAGTTTATTCGAAGGGGTCTCCATTGGTTGCAATACAGTCCTTTAAACGTTGAGGCCAGTTATCAATAGAAGCACACACTCTTTCCATGGGAAAATTCTTCACTGCCAATTGTATGGATTGTTTTAGGGACTCCAAATTATCATGGAGTTTAGAGCAAGCCGTACTCTCTTAAACTGATCATAAATCATAAATCAGCGGATTAAGATCGGGACTTGACGACGGCCAGTCTTCAGGTCTGATGAAGTCCAAAATGTTTGTTTCCATCCAAGACTGCATGGACCGAGCTTTATGACCCGGCGCCGAGTCTTGCTGGAAGGACCATTCTTGGTTATTGAACATGGTGTTGTTAAGGGGCTTAACTACCTTCTCAAGAATGGTATCTTGATACACTTGTGCCGATGTTTGATATCTTTTTCACAAAAATATGGCTCAGTCACTCCTTCATAGCTAACACCCCACCAAACCATCACTGCAGATGGATAATGCCCAGGTTGCACTGTCGACTAATTGAGAAGCTTCCTTAGAGATTTGAGCATAAATACGGTCATTTTGTTTGTTAAAATGTTGCTCAATTGTAAAAAAATTCTCATCCGTAAACAAAATTTTTCTGTGACCTCCCTTTGTGTACTGCTTCAGTAGTTGTTTCAATTTTACCACTCTATTCTTTTTTAAATTATGAGTTAAGAAATGCCCAGTGCGTCTCTTATAGGCTGTAAGTCCTAAGCCATCTTTTAAAATATGCGACATGATTCTAGGTATATCTTCATCTCCCGAGATAAAATCTTTTTCTTTCAGACAGGATTTCTTCTAATTCTTTCTCTTACTGCTTTGACCACCTTTTTCATACGAACACTACGTGGACGGCCAGATCTTTTTCTGTCACAAACAGAGGTCTCATTTTACCTATTAATCAAACATTTGATTAATACCAAGCATATGGAGAGTTTTAAAAATTGCATTTGGCTCCATACCTACTTTGTGTAATGTAATGCAATCACAGCAATTCGGTTCTCTTTATCGCCCCACTCCATTTTGATATCACAAAATGTTGTACAATGTGTTGGCGCCAAAATGAGAAAACACAATGAACAAACATATAAAAATGATAGATTCCAAATTCAAATGTAATATTTTGTTTCTTTTTAATTGTAACAGTATTTATGGCCAGACTAAGTACTATATTGTGTGGTCTCAAATTTAGCACTATATTCTTGTGTTGTAGGTAATAAACAACATTTAACTTTGAAGCCAATCCCAAGCACTCCTGGATTAGAGTTTATAATAAAAAATTAGTTTATGTTTACTTAGCTGGGAACATTTTCTAATGGAATAATGCTTAGAGCACTAGGCAATAAAGGGTAACATCAGTTTTCAATTAAAACTATATAATTATAATAAGTAAGTTGGAAATATAAAGTTTTGGGATTTGATTGGAGACTCATGTCTTCGAAAATTATTTTAAATTTGAACAGTAGTATATATCATCTCAAGTGTTGATTGGCATAAAGTTATTCTAACATACAAGCCTTAATCATTGACAGAAAGTACAAAATAATTAAGGCATTTAAATTCAACAAATTTTTCTGAATAACTTATCATAATTAAGTAAAATTGTGTATTTGCTAAGTAATCAGTAGTTAACTTTTTAACAAATCTCACATTTTCTGGTTTTCTTTTTTTAGCTTGATTTTGTACATCAACACTATTTTTATTTTGTCAAATTACATGTATTATAACATCTTACTTTTTTATGTTTGTGTAAAACAACAAATAAATTTATTACCTTTGGTAATGGCAGCAGTGAGGGTTGTTTTCCCATGGTCAACATGTCCAATAGTTCCCACATTGCAATGAGGTTTTGTACGTTCAAATACTTGTTTTTCTGCATAATTTCTCCTGAGTACAATACTAACAGGAGTTAGCCCTGGCAATATATTTGCATTTCTTATGTGGGAATAATGGATTTGCTTCAATATTATTTTAAGTGCTGTGAAAAAGTCATCATTATGCATGAATATGAAATGTCAATATTTAATACCTACTTTAGAAAATAGCTGTGTGTATAATGTGTCCTTTGTCAGGACACAATTTATGTTTTATATTTTAAATTAGAAATAGAAATAAGATTTCAAATTTAACTACTTAACCTATACTAGAAATATGAATATATTCCCTATTCCCAAATGTGTTTTTTTAGATCATTCAGTTCTATGTTGTGTGAATAGATATCTTCTAGGTAAACATGATAATTATAATCACCATGAGATACAGTAGTGAAAAAGAAACAATGCAACTCAAATTCTATATATTCTAAGATAATGGTGAGGCATAGTCTCTCATTACCTGCATCAATATATAACTACATATTAGATTAACTTATAACAAGAGATATGAAAGATAATATCTACTCAATCAATATATGTGTAGTGATTGAGTAGGAAAGCAGACCCAAATAGCAGAAGAGAGAGAGCAGAGCAATAGCAGAAATAAATAAATTAATGCCACATCTTCTTAATGTTGCATACAAAAATAAATATAATTTTCAAAATTAGCTGACCTGATGAACAAAGAAATGTACAACTGAACATACATTTTTTCTACAACTTCATTCTGAAACTAAGACTATGGTAAAAACTGGTTGTATATTTATTGTACTGGGCAGTCAAGTATGATATTGAAAAAAAAAAACAAGTGATAGTCAGTAAGAACAGCATATGTACAATATGCTAGGTTGGGTAGAAGTTCTCGACTCAATTTTTACAGGTATGACTTGATTATTGCAACTAGAGGTCAATATTAGATATACTGACAGAAATGATCAGATTAGACTGACGGCTATGGCTCAAATTATTGATAGTAGTTACTATACTACCCTCAACAGCCTAACACCTACTAATTAAAATAATTAGTAAAGTTCTATTCTTTTGCAAGAGTATAAAAACAAAATCAATAATCTAACCTCAAAATAAATTGGCTTTAGGATATTATTTCAGTCAGTTTTAAAAATACTAATGAAAAAGAGATGTTCCAAACAACAAGTAAATTACTCCAAAGTGTTGATAAATAAATTTAAAGACAGCCAAGATAGCTTGTGCTGAAGACACTTTTACATAATCTCTGATAACCAAATATGCGGTATTCGTTGTGAATATGAAGGTGCATAAAAATCATGCGTTTTTCACCGTCTCTTCATTTAGGTCATGTTTGCTTACCAGAATATTGAGATAAATGAATTGTATATTGTGATAACAATAAAGTATAGAGTGCCTCACCTGGGTTAACCAAACTTTTAGCAAAAGATATAGTAGCCATTGCTAAAAACAGACCACACCTGATGGTGCTGTAGCAATATGAAACGTTTTCAAAAGTTCCCTTCTGCAAGGATTCGACCTGTTTTGTTATCTGATATTAAATTTTTTATCATGCAGGATTTCTTTAATTTTCCATTTGACCACAAACCAGCCAGGCCAGCCACTAACACTAACCATATAAATTTTATATAAAATAGGCTTCTCTATCATAAAATATTGAAATATTATTTACCCACCCCGTTAGATGGCACTATAAAAGGTATAGTATTGTTATATACACTGGTGGTACTTCACATGGCTATTTATATTTGCGTATTTGGCAAACAATTACCACGTGTGGACAGTATAATTGACAAAGTATTGGGCATATATTCCTATTTGACAAACAAGGCCAATACCAAATACACATTACTATGCACTTGTCGGTTTCTCGACATACGTCAAATAGGCAAATCCGTAAATAAACCATCCACACAATGGCCATATTCAGAAGCTTACGCGCCGTTGACCTATACAGACGTGCAGTATTATGAGCGTGAACTGAAACAATAATTAATTAATTTAATAAATTAATTCTTATAATGGGACTCCAGAATGAATCTCGTAAAAATAAAGGGCGTGTCAATGAAGGGCTATGCACAATTTACGTCACACGGACTTAATGCTTTTTTGACCTCCCCCGTCATTGTCACAGCTGGTCACTTCAGTGTAACTCCTCCCTCCCTAGTGTGACATTACATATGCATGCAATTTTACATCAAGAAATTATGAAATTAAAACAATAGTTCCATAATTACTTTTATTTCCATTAATTAATTAATTATTTTTTAATCATTTAAACAGTACACTTATTATATAATTGGTTGGGGAAAAGTCTTTTCGCATATAGTATGTATGAACTTGTAATAAGATCTCTTTGGCTATGCCATTTGTATCTGGCTGGTTTTGGTATCATTAAAAAGTTTTAATTTTAAAGAAGACAATTCCGTATTCAAATTAGCAAAATTTGTGATTTTCATTTGTTTTACTTTTTGTTAAAATGAGTGAATATAATGAAGAAATTCGATACATTTTAAAATTTTACTACAAAAAAGGTAAAAATGCAACACAAGCCGCGAAAAAAATTTGTGATGATTACGGACCTAATGCAGTATCTGTGAGAGTAGCGCAAATTTGGTTTAAGCGTTTTCAATTCGGAAATTTTGATATCAAAGTTGCACGTCGCTCTGGTCGCCCTGTTACGGACAAAATTGATACCATTTTCGAAAAAGTGGAGCAAGATCGGTATATTAGTAGTTACGATGTAGCTGGAGAACTGGGAATTGACCACAAAACGGTTTTGGCGCATTTGAAAAAAGCTGGGTACACTGAAATAAACCTATTGAACCGTGTACTCATTTGTGATTCTTTATTACGACGGAATGAAAACGAACCATTTTTGAAGAAGCTGATAACTGGTGATGAAAAGTGGATCACGTACGACAAGAACGTGCGAAAAAGATTGTGGTCAAAGGCCGCTCAGGCTTTTGCCTGAGACTGTGGCGAAACCCGGGTTAACTCGCAATAAGGTGATGCTGTGTGTATGGTGGGATTGGAAGAGCATTATTCATTATGAGCTGTTATCGCCAGGCAGGACCATCGATTCTGAACTGTACTGCGTACAACTGATGAGATTAAAGCAAAAAGTTGAGAGAAAGCGGCCGGAATTAATCAACAGAAGGGGTGTGGTTTTTCACCACGATAACGCTAGACCTCACACATCTTTAGCCGCTAAGCAAAAATTACGAGAGTTTGGCTGGGAGGTGTTAATACATCCGCCGTATAGTCCTGACCTTGCACCTTCAGATTTTCACCTGTTTCAGTCTCTGCAGAATTCCTTAGGCAGTGTCAGGGTAACATCACGAGAGGACTGCCAAAACCACTTGTTGCAGTTTTTTGATCAGAAGCCCCAAAATTTTTATAGCAATGGGATCACGTTCCTACCTACAAGATGGCAAAAAGTTATACAAGAAAATGGCACCTACATACTTTAGTCAAATGTAAATAAACTTTATAAAAAAAACCTTTTCAATTTTTATATAAAATGCGAAGAAACTTTCCTCAACCTAATAGATAGAGTTGGAAACATTTTTTCGTTAATAGTCCAAATTTCGTGATTTAAAGCTTAAATACATGTATTAGAATTGAAAAGTGACGCCACGAAAGTTAGGACTCTCCCACCCTTTGTCACACAATGTCACACTTGGGCTACGTTCCATTGGAGACTCACAAGGACCACGTTCACGACCGCGATTTTTCCCGTTCCACTTGCTTGCGTTGCAATCGTAAACACAAGTGGAACGGTCTCCCGCCTCTTGATGGCTCTTGACATGGGTCGTCGTGAGCGTTGTGTGATCGAAAATGATGACGTCATTAGTGACGTTTTCTCCACGACCACAACGACCGCGGTCACCTTGTGGAACGGCTAACGGAGCATTTTGGGCATTGTGAGCTCCTGATGGAACGCGCTGTATGTCAACCCCCTTCCCTCCTTAACATGTGACGTAAATTTATGATGGCCCCTGACACATGGAATGATATCAAAGAAAATTTAGGGATTACTTGCACTATCAAAGATTTAAAAAAGAAGAAGGAATCTTTAATGAAGGAAGGAAACTATAAGACTAAAGTTAAGAAATCAGAAATATCATGATCTGGTGCTGTCAAGTGAATATATTGCCTTTTGCTTCCAAATGTTTGTATGTTATTTGGCTGCTATGTGTGGATGATCTTATTTGCCTATATTTGCATGTTTGTCTGTACGTCATATATTTTGTCAAATACAACAAACACCCAATAGCGAACACAAATAGCCATGTCAAGTGCCACCTTGCCACTAGATGGCGCTACAATCGATAATTCTACAAATTCCACTGGATGGTACTTATAAATTATAATTATAACTTGATCTAAATCTACTCTAAATTGGAATAAAAAGAAAGACAGAATAAAATTATAGTTTAATTTAAAAAACTTGTATAAAATTAAAATTTTGTTCACATAATAACTTCATGTCTTCATGTAAAAGAGTGTAAGATTCACGAAATATGACCATCATTTGTTGTTTCATTAATGCTCTTAAGATCTCGTCAGCGCATGGTAGTTATTCAACAATATTTTACAGCGCTATCTTAAGTTAAGTTCACTAAATGGAAACTACTTATAATTTTTGATTTCCCTTCTCCCTCTTGATGGCACTAATGTCCATAGTTTTTTGTTTTCCATTATGTAAGGGAAATTCACTTGGAAGCCACTAACCAGAGACCACATAGATTTGACATTTGTTTTTTTTGCAGTACTCTGGTCTAGTAGAGTTGAATTCGATTATCAGTAGCTTCGCGAACATATTTTAGTCGATTACTCTATATAAATGTTGCGTGAAATCAGTCCAAATCCCTATTATTAATATTATTAATGCGAAAGTAACTCTGTCTGTTACGTTTTCACGGGAAAACTACTGAACCGATTTGGCTGAAACTCAGTATACATATAGTTTCGATGCTGAGGATAAACATAAGATACTTTTTATCCCAAAAATGAGATAGTTTGCGGGATAAAAATTTATTTTTCTTTTTTTATGCTTTTACGAAATAACTATTGGACTGATTTGGGTGAAATTTGGTATATATGTAATTTTAATATCGAGGATGGATGGAGAAGGGATACTTTTCATCCCAGATAATGGGATAGATTTATGTAAATGTTATCGCAGAAAGTAGGATAGGTTGTTTTTTATCATTATCATAGTTTTGGTTATTTTGTTTGGCCATTTTGGTAATTTTGGTCGTTTTGGTCATAAATATTTAATACTATGTAACCTGTATTAACACGCACTAGAGGTTGACCCGCGGCACGGCCGCGGGGTAAATTGTAGTATTAAATAATATGTACTATTTTATAATTATTATAATGTAAAGGAACAAGAATTAATAATAATTATTTTATATATTATTATTTCGGAATGAATATAAGGATAGTTTCAAAATATTTAGCGCGCTATTCGAACTAACTTCGAATCACGCATTAAAGATGCAATGCCTTGATTAATTGTCAAATAAGTGAAATCCAATGTTAGAGACCTCCTGCAAGGCTTGTAACTGAGCTCAATTTTCTCTCCCATCACATTCTTCACAACCAGTAACTTACTCTATCTGAACTTGCGCCTATCGTCGCAGAAAGTAAAACTTATTTTTAGTTATTTCATTTTGTAATGATAAAGTCATTCCTCTCAATAATTGGCCAATAATAACTTTCTCTTTTTACACGTTACAGAATGCTAAGTAGTGTTAATTATTTTTGAAATTCGTACAAAGGGGGCTTGTTAACATTATGAAAGGGTTTTCAGGTAGTACTTTTATAGCGCTAAAAAATTACGTAGTGAAATAACGAAAAAAATAATGGGAGAGGCCACCACGTCATACATGTAACTTGGGGTTGAAATTTTCTTTTAATGAAAAAAGTTTAATAGTTTCGTGGGACATCGGTAGTCAGACCTTGAAAAAACATAAGGATGTTTTATTTAAGGTAATCGATGGCGAGATACTCGTTCCCTAAATCAAGAAACCCATGCACTTATCTCTCTATATTTTAAACTTTAAGATTGAAGTTTCTGAAAAAATCAAGCTTCAATAATTAGTTTACCTAAAATTATTATGAACTATATCCACTGAGTAGTTTCTGAAATTTATTATTTTCTATTTTTTCAATGTCGGCGTACCAGATATTCTAGAACACAGATCAGTTATACTAGAAATTCTAGAACCGAATGGGTTGGAACGTGACGATGGCAAGGGACCGGACGGAACTATGTGGCGCACAAGACTCTGCGTACCATACGCTGGTCGAATGCGCAGCATCGGCACCGCAGAGATTTGAACTCGAGACCCTCGTAGGTCCGATCGATTCGCTGGGCAGTTTGGTCCAAGCCATGCTGCATAGTGACGATCATTGGGAGGGTGCGGCCAAATTTTGCGAGGCAGTAATGTCTCATAAGGAGGCCGCGGAACGAGAAAGGGAGAGAGGTGCGCATGCGTCCCGTGGGTACCGACGTCAGTAGGGGCCCCGGAGTCGCAGGTATGCGCAAAATCTCCTCCCGTAATACCGCTGCAGGAGCTCTCCAGCATCTAGGGAGCGGAGGAGTCATCCCCCTGTTTAGAGTCTGTCCTGTTTCCGGGGCATTCTCAAGCACTGATGCGCAGGATCAGCGTGGGCGTAATTATGTTCCAAGTCTCACGTTCTTCCTACCATAAGCGCGGGGCACATGGGAGGAGGGTGGTTTAAGTGGAGTATTGGCCCATGAGTGATCTCTCCACATAGAGGGAGGTACCTTGCTGAGCCTCCACACATGCCGGCGCTTGACTCTGGTGGCTGCGCTATCTTCAGTGGCTTACCTCTCATCGCTTTGGTCTAATCCTGGCAAAGGACCCGGTAGTGTGCAAAGTCCCGGATGTGACTTGTGTTGACACATTGGTACCGTCACCATAGATATTTTTTTTAATTTAGTTTATATTTCAATGCACAGACTACATTGAATATATAAAGATTTCAATGTTTAATCATATTATTTTCGATTGGAAGTTTAAATGTCCGTTCTGTAGCCAAATAATAAAACAGAAGAAATTTGTCGCCGCTACCGTGTCCTTTATTGCGCTTACTGCCAAGCACTTACCCGATTTAATCAATATTTACAAATGCTCTTTTCTGTAGAGTGTAGACAATCGAACCCACTTTATTCTATGTATTTATATATCTTATCATTCAGTTATAATTTATCGAGCCCTAAAAACATAGATTAATTTCTCTTCTCAGTGTTACAGGCCGACAGATACTAGAGCGAGACCACAAGTTCTTTTTATTTTTAACTTTAAGTATCGGAACCCTAAAAATATTAAAATTTCGCCAAGTGCGTATGAGTTCACGTAGAATGTAGCATTCCGTAGAACTGACCTGCAGTTTCCCTTGTTTTGACTTCATATAGAAGTTATTACCTAGTTACTAAACAAATTTTTTCAGAACTTTCAAGGACATTTTTCAAACATTAATTGCGTACGATTTCAAACTTTGGAAGCAATGAAACCCTTTCTTTTACTACGCCATTGTGTAGCGGCATATAACATACAAGTTGAACCATTATTAATTTTTAAGAAAAAGACTACAGACTACAACATAATACCTACTCTAAAATGGCCGATGACATACAAAGATAGACGGACAGACATAACGATTTTATAAGGC
This sequence comes from Dendrolimus houi, assembly GCA_039645545.1. Lineage (NCBI taxonomy): Eukaryota > Metazoa > Arthropoda > Insecta > Lepidoptera > Lasiocampidae > Dendrolimus > Dendrolimus houi. Next base: position 8,411,890 of record CM077127.1, on the reverse strand, counting down.
TACCGTTTTTGCTTTATTGGCTACTATATAGAGTTTACCCCGCGGCTCTACCGCGGGTCAAACTCTAGTGTGAACCTCTTGTTTAAAGAGCAGGCGTTAATACAGGTTAGTATATTGTATTATATTTTTATGTCGGTGCTATTTTCCGTAGGAAGATTTACTTCATTTTATATCGCAAACTATCCCATCTCCCGGCATGAAAAGTATCTAAGTCCATTTTCGGTACCTATTCAGACAGACAGATCGAGTTACTATCGCATTTTTTTTTATAGATTATGAATTTTTATATCTATAAACTTGAGAAATGATTGGTCTCTCATACAAACTTTAATCCCCTATTTCAACCCGTTCTAGTTTTATTTATATATCCCCGTCTATCTTTCTGTAAACTATACAAACGACTAAAACTACCACAGCTACCAAAACTACCAAAGTTATCAAACTACCAACCAAAACTACAGAAACTACCAAAATTACCACCACTTCCAAAACTACCACAACTACTGAAACTACTGAAACTACTAGCCAAAACTACGAAAACTACCAAATTACCACTACTACTGAAACTACCACAACTACCAACCAAAACTACCACAACTACCAAAACTACCAACTAAAACTACCAAAACTACCTAAAGGACCAAATTGACCAAAATAAACAAAATGACGAAAATGGCAAACCTTAAATAAAAAACCTATCACATTTTCAGGGATAACCTTTACATAAATCTATCCCATTATTCGGGATGAAAAGTATCCCTTGTCGACCCTCAGTATAAAATTTACATATATACCGAAATTCAGATAAATCGGTCCAGTAGTTTTCCGTACAAGCATAACAAACAGAAAGACAAATATATTTTTATCTTGGAAAATATCCCATTTTTCGAGATAAAACGTATCCTATGTTTTCCTCGACATCGATAATATATATATACTGAGATTCAGCCAAATTGGTCTAGCAGTTTTTCCGTGAAAACGGAACAGACAGACAGACAGACAGAGTTACTTTCGTATTTATAATATTAATAGGGATGTGTTTAAAAAAAAAATAGTTTAAGATTAGTTAAGAGTAAGTTTGAACGCTTCTTTATGGTTCTTAAAGAAGCTTATTCAAACTTACTCTAAGTAAGTCAATATGAATATGACAATTAGTATTCATCAAAATAAACCCAATGTTTTTGTATATTTCCCCAGACAAGAAAATACATACACAAATAAATTGTTACAAAACATAGTAGATATTGTAAAAATTCAAAATTAAAATTGCGTCACCAGTGAAAGTTGCCCGAACCGATATGGATAATTAATATACCACCAACATTAAAGTACAGTAGTATCGCGTAGAATCCACAAATGCCGTTAAAGAGGCGTACACTATACAGCGGTCAGCATTTTTTTATTGCTGGTACACTTTTAGCTGTCTAGCTCCCTTCCGCAGAACGTCTGATTAACGTGCGACAAGGAACTTCGTTTCAAAAATATACAACATCATCATTGTCACCAATGTTTATATTTATAAAATATGGAAACAAATAGTTATAGGAATTAAGTAATTATAAGTGAAATGCAAAAACATAAATCTTCACAAACTAACTTTTACAAACGTTTTTGTAATAGCACTTTCTCATCCGTGCTGCCATTGAATTTGGTTCTTTAGATTCATAGATGGGTAAACTTTATCGATGTCATTTCTAAATGTTTGTATAATAAAACATAGAAACGAATAATAAGTAGCAATTAAGTAATTATAAGTGAAATGCAAAAAAGAAATTAGTTTTTACAAACGTTTTTGTATTAACACTTTCCCAATCGTGCTGCCATTGAATTTGCTTCATTAGATTTATTATTGGCAACTAAGTAAGCTTCATCGTTGCCATTTTCTAAATCTTTTTTAACCTTATTTGTAGTTTTACGTGCGTTTCTTTCAGCACCTTCGTTCAAAGTTCCAACATGCACATTAGGCGGCGAATGGTTTGGAGTATCTTCATCGAAATCAGAACTATCAGTAGCATATTCAATATTGTACTTTCTCTTCATTTTTCTTTCAATTCTCCTCAATTGCTCCTTATCTATTTTCTTTGGTGTAACAATTTTTCCTTTGTATCTGGCAATGAAACTATATTTTGTAAGTCTATTGGACAAAGGGAGTCGAGTAGCGTCCTCAGCTTGGGTCATTGCGGTCTCTATACGTTTCCTATATATATTATTTAGTGTCAGAAGTTTTGTTTCCATATTTTTTTTGTTGGATAAATATGGTTTCAAATTCTCTGGAGTTATCCATGCGCGTGTTGCTTCATGGGCATCAAAGAACACTACATTGTAGTGCGTCTAGAAAAAAGTTACATATTAGACTATGAGTTTAAACTTTATCCTAGTCATTTAGTTTCTTAGGGTTATTGCGATTGTTTTAGTTGGCGACAAAATTTATACCTGTTCTTAATAGTATAAGACAAATGCACAGAAGACGCTTTTTCTACAAAAACAGAATTGCAGCATTTTATAGCTAATCCGGAAAGGTCTTAATGTTTAGCACAGACTGTCACATTCACGTGACTGAACATCAGTGTTTCTATAGTTAATATATTTAGCTAATATCATGGAAAAAGAATCTAATTCCGTATTATATTGTTACAGATTCGAGCATAACATCGGTTAGGGAGGAGAACCAAGCAAAACCTGTATATGACACAATCTGTAATCATATCATATACTATATATATAATAAAACTGTAGAGGTCGAATTTCTGTACAATGAAAAAAAATGCTAAAAACCGAGTCAGGGGATGTAAGAAGTGAAATAGAACAGATTTAGATTTTTTCAAATTTTGTTGTTTCTTTGTTTGTCTGTCTGTTTGTACCGGCTAATCTCCGAAACGACTGGACCGATTTAAATGAAATTTTGTATGGTAGAAGCTTATATCCCTGGTCAACATATAGGATACTTTTGAAACCCGAAAAATTAAAGAGTTCCCGTGGGATAGTTAAAAAAACTTTCCACGCGGACGAAGTCGCTAGCAGAAGCTAGTCTGTAATATTTTGATACAACTTATAACACAACGACTGCTTCGTCTGACATTATGGAATCAACTAAATGCTCAAAATCGATTCATTACATTACAGGCGAATGCTCGTCAGTCAGGGAGGCAGTATTGTAACTTATTGCTTAAAATCAAATCATACATGTTACATTACAGGCGAATGCTCGCGGTGAGGGAGCACCTTGAGGCCGAGAGTAGACACAAAATGTCTACTCTTGGACTACAGGTGAGTATGGCGATTTAACGACGGTAACCTTATTCATAGTAGATGGTAACCTATTTATTTATATTTTTCTTTAAAGAATTATAGTCAAGTTGGTGAAGTCCGTCAGTGGGGGTACTCCATACACCTTTCATTACTTCCGTGTTTGAATAGTTATGACGACAACAAATCAGTCAGTGAATTTAAGACTCCATTGAATTCTGTCTTCGAATTGTAGTTGGCGTTAAATTCCGTTTAAAAAGTTAGTAAACGAGCGGTATATGAACTTACCCCATTGACGGATTTCGCCACCTTGACTATATATGTAGAATAAAACATATATAACTAATATTAATAGTTTCGGTTTGGTTACAGTTCAGTTTTCTTTAATGTATAATTCCCCTGCTATACCTGGGTTAGTGTCAGTGACTGTGTTCAAATGCTACTTATAGCGTTAAAAAATAATGTCGTTAATAATTAGCTAAAGAAGTGTATACACATTACTTATCTGTCAATCTTTAACGTTATTAATGTTTTCGCATCTTAAATAACGCATTAAACCCTTGGCTACATCTGCGTGACAGTCACTAAAACTAAAAAAGTGCTTTATTCATATTCTAAATGTATATTTAAAATAGTTTTTATAAGTTGGTACCGGTATATCCGAGAACCCGTCTAGCCAGTAGTACCGTTCGGTGTCGGGACAGTCGTCGATCATGGCCGGCCACCAGGGCCAGCCCCTCAGACGCCCCCAAACCACAGACCCAGCGGAGTATTCCGCGTGAATGAAATCCTCTTCCTCGCGAATGGTTATTGGAGTTTCAGGCACTGAACAATTGGCTGCAGGTTTATCTGTTAATAGCATATTTTTGATGCTATAATAATAACGGTACTGGTACACGGTGAGCGTGGGGACACACATGCCACTATAACTTTAAGATAAGCATGTGTTTCGTAAAATGACTGACATAGTAAGGTACATACTATACAGACAGATCGACAGAACGATTTTATAAGGGTTCTGTTTTTTGCCAAAATTACCACAAATCCCTAATAAATCGTTCATAAAATCGAGTAATCATTGTATATTCTATTAGCCTGTTTTTCTAGAAATCTACAACTTGGGTGTATCGTGTGAAATAGGTAGGTACTTTGTAGGTAAGCGTGTTCCATCATAAAACATATTTCCGCACGAAATCGGACGAGCTAATGGTCATACTCAAACCTATACTATAAAAAAAAATATTCTCTCAAGCTAAGCGAGTTACGATTGCGAAATGGGCTATATGTAACGGACACTTTGTAACTAGGGCCGATCTCACACGCCCAGACCAAAGTAAAAAACAAAGTTCCCTTAAGCAATGTACAAGTAGTTAATTACATTTGAATTATGGGTAATAAACAATAGACAACTAAACGTAAACAACAAAACGTTCGTTTACGTTTAGTTAATTTACCATGCTGTGAGTCAAACCACGATCTCTGCGTTCCAGTGAGCTACGCTACCGGAGACTTAGACCACGCCAATATAAAAACTGGAATATGGATTAAAACGAATTTTACTTACCACCATTCATATGGCAGTACCACTTAGCTGGTAGCTCATGTCTGTCCAAGACGTGCGCCACGTACCGCCACTTGTCGCAATCGTCGCAGCGCACCCACAGCCCTGAGCTTCGCCGCTTTTGCAGCCATAAGAGGCGCTGGCGATGAGACAGCCCTGGCACTGGTTGGCTCAAAGTGTCCTTGTAACTTACGCTGATTTATATTCAAATTTACAACTATTTAATTTACTTTAAACAAGTTATCAAATAAATGAGTAAATTCATGATAAAAGAATACTATATACTTCTTCCATGGTAAATTATTGTTTAAAGGTGATAAACATCTAAACATTTGAAGGGATTTATTTTAACTGTCAGATTTTTATTAACATAAATTATAAAAGAAAAAATTAAAACATTATTATGGCTGTAAGTAAATATATTCAGAACCTATCTAAAATAAAACTAATAGATATAAATTAAAACAAACAAAAAACCTAACAAATATTACGAACTAAGGTCGGTCCAGCCCGACCAACCTGATGTCATAGTTCAATGTAGTGTTATGTAGTATGTGTCCAGATTTGAGTGCCTAAAGCGGCCGATTTCGCAGATTTGTATGACGAACATGACAATTATCAAAAACAGTGGAACTTAATGTCATGTCTACAACTACCAGTAGATATATCAAGACTCGTGGCAAAGTCAAAGTAAACCTAAATCTAGATTTGAGGGCCTAAAGAGGTCGTTATCGCTGATTCATATGATGAGCATGACAAGTATCAACATAAATTGGAACTTATGCTATGTTTTAAAACTACCAGTATATCTAGGCATATGTCACTAAACGATTCTCCAAAGTCGACCGCTTTAGGGCCTCTGTATTGCACTAATTAGTGAAAATTCTGTTAACCGCACATTGGCTTCAGAATATTTTGAAAGGACTAACAGCTGAAATGTTATCATATTTAACATCCTAGTTTATCGTGTATATTTAGGGGTGGGCGGGGGTGGCCGTCAGGGCGCAGGGGCCAATAGGGCACTGCGCGCTCCGGCTTAATTGTTGATGTATTATAAGTATTTATAAGCTATATTACTTTGAAGTTTCATTGAAATCCGATCAGTAGTTTTTGGGTGGGATAAACGTGCGTATGATAAACATACATCCATACATCCTCACAAATTTTCACGTTCGTAACATTGCAAATGCATGGCTCGCCCGGGGCGCCTAGATGGTTAAGGCCGATCGTCTATGTATGATGTTTTTTACTAATAAGTGGAAGCTTGTCATCAGCATTTTTAAATATTGCTTTTACTATAATTTGTATAGTATTTGTAAGCCTTCCTAAAATAAGTTAAAAAAAGGATATATTTTTTGTACATAGACTACCCATTGCAAGCATAGGTTTTCTGCCTTATTCACTGAATACTGGTATTATCACAGGCAACTATTTATTATGATGCGGGGTTTCTTATGATGGAGTTTAATGCAGCAACAGAAAAACAAAGAATCCAAAATGGCAGTTTTACGCAAAATTCGTCGATCGAGTTTTCTGTGTGCAGTAGGTAACATTATATTATTATATTGATTTATACTTATGCAAAGAAGAAAACATTACCTGCTCTTCTGAGACGCTGACATTTCAATCAATGCTGTGTTTTCAGAAAATGTTACACCACGGTTCACCCTCTGGGATAGCTTTTCAGGCAATGGCGTCATTGTCTTATTTTCCTTAAGAAATTAAAATTTGTAGGTAGATTTGGTTAATCGTTTGTAACGTTGCATTGTGGAAGATATCAATCGTCATTTTTAACAATGTCTCATTGGTTTTGTACTTATATTTGGTAGGTAGGTATATTAATAGGTTAAAAAATATCGATGTGTTAATAAAGAAACCATATTTAAAAATGAATAAATTGAATGTGAACCTAGATATTCTTTGTAAAAGAATAATGTACCAATTGTTGTTGAGCCTCTTCATTAGGTTCCTGAGCTTTTTCTGTTGGCAAACTAGCTTGATCAGACATTTTTAAAGTGAAATAGGTACTCTTAAATGTTTGCTATAGAACTTTGTAATGTAATTGAGGTAATTGACTTCGCGCCAATAATTGTGAATTTGTGAATAAACTTTTTTCTTCTTTTTAAAAATAGCTTCACAATGTCATATGTGTAATCTACTAGCCAGTGTCATGTTCACAGATCACATAGGTCGCGTTCCTTGAGTATCTCATAACGCCAATAATACTGCGTCTGCCGTTCCACATGGCGACCACGGTCGTTATGGTCGTGGCGAAAACGTTATTGGTAACGTTGTGTGATTGAAAATAATGACGTCATTGGTGACGTCATTATTTTCAATCACACAACGACCCATGTCAAAAGCTGGGTCGAAGTGGGCGTTGACCACAAACCATAAATTCTCTCTTTCGCTTGACATTTAAAAGTCGCGATTTTCAAATCAACCAATGACATTTGTGTATTTCGTCATTACTGATATCAACGCTCCATAATCCATTTCACTAGAGTTTATGATTGTAACGCCCGCAAGCAAATGGAACGGGAAAAGTCGCGGTCAAGACCGTGGTTGTTGTGAGTCTTCTGTGGAAGGTAGTTACAGTATAGGTATATGTCAAGTTTATTAGTGAATAGGGAAAGTTTATAATTTATTTTTATTAGAAATCTTCAAATAAATAGAAACCAGGGTCCATCCAGTTAATCATCCAATTTATGAACAGCCCCTCAGCGAAATACAAGGTGCCTGATGCAAAACGAGGCTACTGAGTTCTTGTGGTATATATTTCGTAACATAACTCTAAATAAATTATTAAACATATTTAACGAAAATGATACATTTTTGAAAATAAAACCACATAGCAAAACAAATCATTTTGACCCGATCAAAAATTCTAGAATAGTGCCCTTTCTTCTCAAATTATCTGGGTGGCTAGATAGATGCTGCTATCATTGGCAAAACTATTGCCAAAAGCTTTGAATCCACTGCCATCAAAAACTAGAAATGTCTACCTTTACCGGAAAAGAAAATCTTGAGCAATAGGAAAATCGCGTAGTATAATTAATACCAAGTTACTGTTTTCACAAATTATGTCAAATTCATTTTTATTCAAATTATAAATTATGTAAGTACGATAATAGTAATCACTTAAATAGTAAATTAATAAGTATTGAAACAACTATAACATTCGCAAAAGTCATCGTAAAACAAAAGTCATGTCAATTACTTTAAAAATTAAATGCAAATTAAAAACAAAATATTTTTATAGATATAATCAAAAATTATTAAAATTGAATGATATTTTGTGTAAGGATTGATTATATTTTAATAACATTTTTAACCACATTTTTATAAATAAAAGAAAGCGGAAATGCGCGTCTAAAAATTTGGTCCTTGACTGGTTGCCGGCTGGTCAGGCTCAGGTCGCCATTTTTGTGGCGAGCTAGAAAGATCTTTAGGCTCTAAAGTTTTCGTCGTTAACGACGAAAGGGAGTAAATTTACTCCCTTTATTGCGCAGAAAGTTTTAAATCACTTATTTACCGCTAGGTAAAGCATAATAAGTGACAGAAAAAGAGTAATTTTTGTTTTTGTTGTATTATAAACATGGCTTTCTAAAATGTCGGCCTTGTACGTAATATCGTTATCTCCTTGCGGAGTGTCCCGCTCAGCTTATTCTGCGGATGTTAGAGGAATCGAGGATGGACAAGAAATCTATAAACCGATCAACTCAATCGCAGTCGAGGGCTAACGCCGTCGACTGTAAGAAAAATTCGGGTGAGTACTAGAAGGTCAGCGATGATTTGTCTCTTCCTTGCTCACTATCAATAATCAACATTCAATGAAGTTTTGTTTTAATCAATCGTTAAGTGATCTAATGTTAGTGTTAATGTTGTTGAATATCCCTAAATAAACATGTCTAAGAGGTGTAAAATAGAATGCCTGTATCAATCTGTGTTGTAGGTAGGTATGTTGTGCGTAGATAATGGAGTTGCTGCTTAGATATCCGGTGCATGAATATTTAGTAATGGGTGGGTGTAGTGGGAAGTGGGGAGGTATACTTACCCTTTCTGCAACCCATGTGGTCCAGAGTTCTTAAAATATTAATTGTCATGTCCACCAGAACATAAAATTGAATTTTTAAAAGGCATACTGTAAAAGAGGTTTAGAATCAAAGTTAGTTATGTTCCTTTGAAATTCAGTATCAAAGGGTAGCTAAGTCCATATTTACCAACGGAGAATGCGTCATTTGAAACAAAACAGTAATGGTTACCCACCCATTCATTTACTGTGCATGTGTTCTTCGCTTTTTATGCAATTTTAATAATATTTAGCAAGAATTCAAGCAAAACTTATTGTAATTGCACAAGATGGATAGCAACGCAAGAAAGAACAGCACAGCTACAAAAATGGAAAGTAAATACTAATAATGGGTATCCATGAGAACTTGTTTTATCTACTTGATGTATATTTTTTGTGTACCGTTTACACAATGTAATAGAGACCTATACTAATTTTGATTAATATTAAAGTGTGAAAGTAAGTCTGTCCGAATGTCTGTCTATTAAGATTTCATGGAAAAACTACTGGACCAATTTGACTGAAACTTAGTATATATATATATATATATATATGTTTGATACTGTGGATGTAGATGGATACAGGATACTTTTTACCCAGAAAAATGGGATATGGTTTTCAGGATAAAAGTGTATTTTTCTGTTTGTCTGTAATGCTTTTGTGGAAAAACTATTGGACCAAATAGCCTAAATGGTATATATGTAAGTTAAATATCTAGGACAGACATAGAATACTTTTCATCCTGGAAAAGAGATAGATTTATGTAAAGCTTATCCCAGAGAGTAAGATAGGTTTGGTTATTTGTGATGTCATTTACATTATTTTTGAGGCAGGCTTGAGACCAGGCTACTAATTTTTATCACAATAATAAAACTAGAAAGGGTTGAAAATAGAGGATGAAAGTTTGTATGGGAGGCCAATCATTTCTAGTTTATAGATATAAAAATTTATCATCTATAAAAAATGTGATAGTAATTTGGTCTGTCTAGCAGTTAAGCTTTCATTGAAAAACTACTGGAGTACTGGATCGGATTTGCTGTAATTTTGTACATATGTAGTTTTAATACCGAAATTGGGACATAGATAATTTTCATTCTGGAATATGGGAATAGCACTGACATAAAAATGGAATACAATGTAACCTGTACTTATGCTTGTCCTTAAACAAGAGGCATGCTGTAGGGTTTAAGTGCCGGGGAAAACTCAAGTAGATATAAATATATTTCAAAGTTTGTGACCTATGTACTGTTTTATATGTACATATAATTTTATATGAAATATGGTTTATAATTTTTCGCAATTATACATGATTATGAAATAAAAATCATATGAGCCAAAGTATATGGAAAACAGTAAGTAGTAACAAATATGCCCTTTAATTCCTCAGAAGTGACACACAAGCCTTGGCCACGGAACAACAAGAAACGTGAAGGAAATGGAACTACACCCAAAAATGAACCATATCGCAAGAACACTCCTTCCCAAAGGGGCAGAGGTCAAATTGACAGGAGACCACGTCCTCGTGCTCCCACCGGTTTCACTGTGGGTGGAACGCAGAACCCCGGGTAAGTAAAATTGTCTTATTTAAGGAGAAAGGAAAAATCAAATTTTTTAATTTACTAAAAAGGTTTTTCGGGATCTTTAAACTATAACTATCTTCAGACATAGACATGAGATCTTATGAGACTTTTGAGTCATCTCAATACCAAAATAAAGGTTTTGTCAAGTTATTATTGGTTTTCATTTTAAAGTTACTGGAGCTGTGAGTTGCTTTTGAGCTGGTTTTATTAGAAACTGTGCTGTAAGTTTGCTTTTGATTGCATGGTAATATAATATTATGTTACAGGATAGAAGATGAAGATGAGCCAGAAATCGGCTCAGTTTTTGTGCCAGGAAGCAAAAAGCAAAATTTGAATCATTTGCTGAATTTCATGTACCCTTCCCGTGGGGGTCAGGAGCGCAGAGCCCCACAGCCGCATCGCCAACTCCAATACCGTCCATCCTATCGACATGAACGTGATCTCTATTTGAGAGCAAAGTAAGTTGCTTCTTTTTAAGGTTCCAATATTTTGATGGCTGTGGGGGTTTCCAGAGAATTTTGTTGCAGCCCCTCCTCTCCCCCTCTGCTGCAGATCCTTTGATGTGTAAAATTGCAAAACCTTTTAAATAAGAACATGTTATAATTATAGAAATATGCATAATTGGTTGGTTGGTTTTTATTCTACTTTCTGTTTGTTTGTCATAATCGAGTCGGAAATTATACCATTATTATAATATATGATACACTTATTTGGGGTAGCAATCTAGTATATGAGATATTACAACTGAATCTATATATTCACCATCCCAGCCACAAAGTTGTAAATTTGACTATAAGTCAAATTTGCTTGCCTGCTTGTGATAGTGTAACAAGATTTGCTGCAAAATTAAAAAGTTCTTAATTATAGTGAATATTTATCATTCATAAAATGAAATTACGATGTCTTTCCTAGTTTTATGATTTTAAATAAAAGAGATTTTTGATTTTTCAGTTGTCAATTTGTGGTAAAGGAAGATGGGGATTATAAGGTGAATCTGTTGGACCCAGATGCGCCAATCAAGTGGGAGCAAATTGAAGAAATTGTAAGTTTAAATGAATAGTGACAAAGATTAAAAATTTAAAAGATTACTTACATATAATACGGCAATATAAAAAAAAAACTATTTCTAAATTTTGTGTAAAATGGCCTACTGAAAATACAAATATAGTATTTATGGTTGAATTTACTGACCAAAATTTGTGCAAGTACAAATGTTATCTTGGATCTTGGTCTTTTGGTCAAGTTTTCAGTGTCACAGATGTTATACCGATGAGTCTGGAAAGGGTAAATAAATGCAAGTGTGCATTTATTTTTCTTGTGCACTCTAGGATTGGAAGAGTTGTTCCTACTTAAACATTAACAAAAAACTTCAAAATATTTACAACTCTTATCTGTATGAGGATAGTGTTTAAATTATTAAATTTGTTATAAAAAATATTTAAATGGAAATAAAACTAATTATGGAATTTCTTGATGTAAAATTGCATAACATGTGATGTCACACTACAGAAGGTGGAGTCTCGTGAATGTGACTAGCTGTGACAAGGACAGGAGAGGGCCAAAAAAATAATAAAATTCGTGTGTCGTAATTTGTGGCCTCGAAGGCACTTTTTGACTATTATTTCATTGTAGGTGGTAAGAAGCAATGGTCGTTCGGAGTGCCCTATCTGCCTGGGCGCGCCGGTCGCGGGGCGCGTGGGCCACTGCGGCCACGTGTACTGCTGGCCGTGCGTGCTGCACTACGCGCACGCGCACGACAAGCAGCCGCCGCCGTGCCCCGTTTGCGCCACGCCCCTGCACGTCGACGACATGAAACCTGCACTCATGATGCAGTGGGAGATCACCGCCGAGGAGGTATGCTTACTTTTTTACCCACTTTGATGTCTCTGTTGGGGGTTGTCCGTGTAGTATCTGGGCGATCCTCCTTGTTGGTGGGTGATTGTCCAATGCACATTGTTGTTCGCAACCAGGTTTTTTTAAATTAGTGGTAGATTATTCATCTTTGACTACATTGAATTGATTAGCGCTCATTATTCTTATTTCATCCATGCAGGAATGGAGAAAGAATACAATTTCTTGCGGCCGGGCAGCCTGTCGTAAGAGGCGACAAAACAGCCCACAGCCAGAGCGTATTTATCCGACTGGATGGCTACCAGCACTGGTCTAGAGTATGCCGCCATAACAACCTTGAGTTGTGTTCCGGGCATTAGTGACCAGGTTCCAGTCTCCTTTAAGAGAGCAGCAGCGCATTTGTAGCACCTTTAGTGTTGCAAATGTCCATAGGCGATGGTAACCGCTAAACATCAAGTAGGCCATCTGCCTGTCTGCTGAACTCATGAAATAAAGATAAAAAATAAAAATTTGAAATGCAAGGATTCATAATTAGACTAGATTAGATTAGATAATACTTTATTGCTCACCAAAATAAACAATTACAAAAACAAAATGCATAGTTACAATAGATCTTGGCAAAACAACAGGCGGTCTTATTGCTAAAATCGTCTCTTCCAGGCAACCTAGCTTAAAAGAAATTCTTAACTAATCTGGCGATGTATGTGGAGCAAAAAAAAAGAAAATATAACCCAGAGACATGAGAGTGGGGGGGAGTTGTCCAAGATGGCAACATTTGGTGTGGGATACTTTATGGACAGCTTCTTCTCGGACTTAGTTATATGGCATTGGTATATCACAGATTATTAATATCACCAGTAGTTTGTTTATTTCTATTGATACCAATCCCTCATATATATCTCTGCTTATCTATTTCTGTTGATGAAGGAGTGGTTTATTATGTTGGTCTATTTCTGCTTGTTTATGCCTTTGGGAATGGATTGGTTATTATTACATTTGATATATGGATAATTATTTTGACAACAGAGATGATCACAGGATACTTTATTGTCATAAAATGAGATGAAGCCAATTGTAATGTGAAATTTAATGTATGCATATATATTCTTTCATAAACATTATATATTTATTTCCATGCTGAATAACTTTGATGATCACAGAATACTTTATATGTGTTAGAACATTTGGGTTCTTATTCAAAATAACCATGTGATAAGTTCTAGTTAATAAGTTGTTTTTTATATAATTTAGTGACTTATAACTGAATGTGTCATCTTAGGTAACAATGCGCTTAGTGCGCCGTTTGCGAGGTTCCACTACCGTGGAGGTAGCGCCGCTTCGTGGTCACGTCACGGAAGAAGGCGCCCCATCGATCATGCCTCTGGATAATATCAAAGATGCACCATACAGCAAACTGTTCAGTGCTAACAAGAAACAGGTAATGATAAATAAGTATTTCTTATGTACAATCGAACCAACTGAATTATGACCCACTTTGCTAATAATTCCTTTAAAACTGTCAAAATAGTGTTACGTGCGAGTGGGGTACGCACTTAGGTTTGGAAGAAAACACCAGTTTTTAAATAAACGCTTTTATTGATTTACACAGCCGCACGTAATACCTCTCCACAGGGTTGCCCCTATACGCACAACTAACGATGCACTGTTCCGACGATAAGATGTCTCACTCACAATACCGTCGCCGATATTGCGTAGACACACCTTCTGCTGCTGCAGTGTTCACTACAGAATTTACTGCGCGTAGCTCGCCTCTGGACCTCCTTTTAAACTACGCGAAACTTCTTCACTAAACTGTCCACTACACTTTTCATTAAATTCACCTCTAAATTCATCACTGCCTTCTATTAAACTCTTCTTCCAACTCTTTCGTATCACACTTGTCGCTTCAGTGTCTTGAACTGAACTCAACTCTATACTGCCCGGTAGGCGCGCCTTACGCTGCTTATATACCCGGAAGAATTTTCTGGAACCCATAATTTCGTTTATACATCTATCCCTTTCTAACATCTATCTATCTCTGTCTTTTCCTTCCCGAACTTTCTATTCTAGAACTTTCGATTATCGTCTATCCCTTTCCAACATGTATCTGTCCTTGTCTTTTCTTTCCAGAATGCTCTTCCTTTTTCTAAAATTCTTGAGACCGGCTTACGCTGGCGGAAAGTTCTACCTACGGTCGCCACATTAGTAAGGTTTATCGTGTGTGTTGTACCTAGGACGTTTTAAACATTAATAAAAATGCGTCAGTAGGCTCAGACAACTACGCAATTTTAAACCTTGTTATCATTGTACTAGATATGTTTTAGGTAAAACAGTAATGATTTGAAATAATTTGAATCTCGAATTGAAATATGTCTTATAATTCTAACTCTTTTCATTATAGAAAAAGTATTATAATTTTAAAAATAAAATGTCATTCTGAAACTATATCAGAAGTGAAGTAAAGTCAATGAGAAAAAAATTAGAACTCAATATCTAAGAATTAAATACTTATTTAAATTGTATAATGACTAGTCTCACAGAACAAAGAGGAAGGCTATGGCATTCGAGAAATATCACGAGTGTTAAATATAAGTCGGAACACAGTGAGAACATGGATCAGACGGCAAGCTGAAGAGGGCATTCTTGAAGATAGACGAAAACATGATCGTGGCGTTCGTCGAATAACAAACCAACAAAGCACAGATATGCAACACCATTATGAAGAACATCCTTTTTCTCATATCCAATATTTCGCGGCACGTCACGTCCTCTGTTTACAAACCATAAGAAATAATTTACACCGTATTGGACTGCATTACCGACATTATGCTCAGAAAGTACACTTAATGAATGCACACAAAACTGCAAGATTAAATTTTGCACGTAATTATTTAGACTTTGACAGGACTAATACCATATTTTCAGATGAAAAATCATTTAGGTCTTCTCAACATTGTCGCTTAACTTTGTGGCGTTATAACAATACGTGACACACAGAGGATCACATAGTGCCTAATCAATTATATGGTCGAATTTCAGCTAACATGTGGGCCCGGATGGGTACCGGAGGTATCGGTGAACTTGTCCAAATTTTTCCTCGTCAAAACGGATGAAACTATGTCGATTTGTTGGAAGAATCAACATTACCGACAGTGCGAATAGTGTGCCCACTTGAAGAAGTGCCTATATTCTCCTACGATCACGACAATTATCGAGTACATACCGCCAGAATCGTCTCGAATTGGTTTACCCAGTATGAATGAAGATGAGATTACTCTCATTACATGGCCGTCTAGGTCACCAGACCTCAACCCAATAGAAAATTTATGGGGTTTGATGGTTCAAATGTGGGATATCAGAGACGAGAGGACAAAGGAAGCTATTGAGCAGCACTATAATGAAATTTGAAATTACATGAGGGGAACCGTCATCTGCAATCGTCCAATCGGGTCGATGCGTAGTCGACTATTAGACGTCATTGAAAACAATGGTGCTTATGCCCGGTTTTAGGCTTAAGTAGGGTAGAGTGGGTGCCATTTCTAACTTTGAAATAAAACCAATTAATAAAATTAACAAAAACAGTTGTTATTTTTAAATTCTTCCACATTAATGTTTTATTTTCTTGTGTATTTCTGCTACCTAACATATAAAGATAACCCTAATATCAAAGGTTGCTTATACAAAGATTTGGCCTGTGTCACCTTTGGCTTGTTGATTTATGGCCGGTTTCGATATCTTACTATTCACTCCCCTGCCTTACCATAGGTTGAATTTTGACATTACTTGTATAGAGATTACGTCAAATATTAACCGCTAGTAAGGCAAATAAACGGTTGGTAAGATATAGGAACCAGCCCTTAATCCAATATACTTAATGTCAGAAATAGTAATAGCACGTAATAGCAATTGTCAGATGTTACACATGAGTATAGTCGAGTCTCTCCGATCTGTTTAATACAACATAGTCAGTAACTGTCAATGTCTAATAAAATAATAACAAGTTTGTTACCAAGGAAATGCATATTCAGGCGAATTTCAACCTAATTGTATTTCACAACTGTAGAAAAGTGACCTTATGGTGGGTCATGATTTAGTTGGCTCGATTGTACTTTAACAATTTTATCTGAAATTAGCAGTGTCAAGTGTTAAGAAACCGATTCTGTTTACAGTATATTTCATGCACTAAATTTTGGCAGAAACTAGTTGTTTGCAACATATTTAAAATTTGTTGTATGCACAAACAATTTCAAGACATTCAAGTAAAATTATCCTGAAAGTTCTCATCAAAAAGTTCATTTTTGAGGTTTTAACTTAAGATTTTCTTTGCTATATTTTTTCACTGTAATACGAAAGACATAATCTAGTAATTATTTTGTCAAGTTTTAATCTATTGAAAATTACCAACTTTTGTACACAAGGAATTGCTAAATTATAGAAACATCTAAAAACTTGAAAGTTAATTTGCACTTGAAGTATATGAATGTTTTAATATTTCTAGGTGCAAGATATAATGTTGAGAGAGAGAAAAGAAATCGAAAAGCAAATACTAGAAGAGATCGACACAACTGAAATAGTTTTCTTAGAGCAAGCTTTGGAAATGCTCAAACAGAAAGACCAAAACTTGACTATGCAATATGAAACACCTAAAGTAGAATATGACGAGAATACCATAGAAGAAACTCCAATTGTCTATGAGAAGCAAGCAATTTGTGTGAATAAACTTGATTGGTTTGATGTCACCGATGAAGGTGCAGCTGCAGTAGATGTGGTACAAACTCAAATTGAAAATCTAGAACTTTCTAACTTGAATCCAGAAGCACCAGTTTTTAGTCACACCAATATAGCTGCCATTGAATTTCCATTGACTGAGTGTTTGCCACCAGAACCTAATGTAGATGATGAGGTTGTATCTGTAACAGACATTGACAAACAGAATCAAGCTAAATACTTCTATTTTTATCAAGGTATGTCAGTAATTTTGAAACTGTACCGAAACAAACTTATCAAATTATGTAAAAATTAGTTCATTTAAGGTCTTAGAAGTTCAAACATTGCAAAGTAAACATAGGAAAATACAAACCTTAAATGGTTTGTACTTTCATGGAGTAGACATTGTGCTATAATGAAATTTTAGTGATTTGCATAGGATGTTGCTTCAAAGTGTGTTCAATCAATCTTATAGAATATTGTATGTTTTTTATGTTTGTTCATGAATTAAATTGTAGATAAATAAGTGTGCCTGATGCAAATGATAGTAAGTCCCCCATAGTCATCATCTGTGCAGGAACTGAGAAAGAATACAATTTCCTGTGGCCGGGCGGCTTGTCGTAAGAGGCGACAAAACAACCCACAGCCAGGTGGTAGGGCGTTTCCCCAACTGGATGGCTACCACCCCTGGTGTAAAGTATGTCGCCATAAGAACCTTGAATTGTGTTCCGGCATTAGTGACCAGGTTCCAGGCTCCCTTGAGAGAGCAGCAGCGCATTTGTAGCGCCTTTGGTGTTGCAAATGTCCATAGACGACGGTAACCGCTTTCCATCAAGTGGGCCGTCTGCCTGTCTGCTGAATTCCTGCTATAAAATAAAAAAAGACATTGTAAGACTAAGGGAACCAATATGTTGTTTTTATAACAAATCTTTTTGTGCTAATTCTGTATAGGCGAATATTGTAGCACTGTAGATAATGGTTAAACGGAGTTGATTCCTTAGCTTGTATAGGCATGGCAATAAAGAGTAAGTGTTGCATATAGTGTACATGTGCTAAGCGACCGAGGAATGTGGATGAAATGAATGCAGTTCTCCAATTTCAAATCCTAGCAAATGACTTTTTTTTAAACAAGCCTATCAAATTAAGTGTCTTGCTAGGTGTTCAATCACAACATCTAATTCATATTAAAACTATAATTTTGAATTCATGCTAATGCTTGGTTGTGTTCAAAAGTAACTAGATGGCGTTACACGTTTTGAAATTTGCATAATCAACTTATTCTCATACATTTAAAATTTTTGATCCTACCTGCATGACAGTTCTATAATATAGACTTTGTTCTGCCACAGCTTTGTGTTACAAGTTTTATTTTAAATTGTAAATCCTTTGTTTAGTTTGCAAAAATATAATTAATAGTGGAAATTAAACGAGCTTTTTCGAACACTAGACATTTGCCAATATTGTGCTTGTCAAAACGTGATATCAATAACAATTACCTAAAATTAATAGTTCAGTATGATGTAATATTTTGCTTTAAAATTACTTATGAACAACTAGCTAGGCTCCAATTTTTCATAAGCAACTGGTTGTGTGATAAATTGCAGTCGGTGGCACCGTTTCAAGGAACTCGTGGTGGATGGCTCAAAAATAAGCATAAACTATTTTTCTTTTCAGCTGATGACGGTCAACAAGTGTTCCTTAACAGTCTGAATGTGCGTGTCTTGAACGCGTCGTGGGGAGCTCTGGCCGCGGCCCCTCAGACTATACGCGGCCGCGTCCTGCACAGGGATACATTGCCGTTGAGCGAACAGGTCATTATATATCCATCCAAGGGTTATATATATATCTTTCCAGGAACAAGGTGTTGATATCGATAAATGTAATGGAGCTCCTTTGAAAATTGATTACTCTAGTTGTAGCCTCCGAGAAGTCTTCAGAGACTTCAAGAAACTGGTGGACTTCCTAGAGGAACTGGGCTTGATGGAGTAAACCCTCATCCACCCTCGCACGCGAAATAGGCGCAATGTCGTCGAGTTGCGGAAACCCCCAATTTGCAGAAGAAGACTACACTAGTCTTCACTAGTATTTCACTCGTAGATTTGCTGTTTTCCAGTATAAAACTGTCACAGTCCATAGAGAATAATAATGCCGGTAGTTTGATGGTTACATAAAAAACTAGTAACTTTTTCGATATATCAAGTTGTTCTCGTAAGGGGTGAAATGTTAAATATAGAGAGAAAGAGGAGGCTAACACAAGATAAGTAAAACACATGGTCTTGGAAGGTAATGTTTTAAGTAACCAATGTTTGATAAGATAATAAAAAATTGTTACCTCCAGCATGAGTTAAGTATTAATATAGTTATTAGAACATTGTTTGATTTACTTTAACTATTTTTACAGCATCATGTTTTATGGTATTCTATTACGGGGTAATCTAGCTGGCATAAATACTATTTTTGTCCTGCAGAAGTGTGCTATTCTGTCAATATACAACATGGGAGCATGGGATTCCTTGCAAGATAAGTGTAAAGAAATATTTTTAACAGTGGCTTCACAGTAAATATATATATTTTTTTTATTCTTCACAAAGGCTTAGCCACAACTTGGCTATGTCGCCTTAAACGAGCGTTTCACAAGCTCATTGACGGTTAGAAATACTGTCGGTTATCAGTAACTATTTCCCATCCAAGCGTTTTGCTAACGGAACATAGTTATAATAGTAGTACACGCAATGTAATTCAATAAGTTGAGGTATAACTACAAAATAAATATATTTTCAAAAGAAGAGACTTTTGTGATATACGAGTGTCATTAAAAATCAAGATTTCAATCAATCTGCTTTAAAAATACAATTACAGAGCCATTTTATATGAATGTTGCATGAACAAAGCGCAGTAATCTAAACATATAAACTTTTTAAATAATGATTGTTCCAATGTCATTGGATTTGTTGTAAAAAAAAAGAATGTTTTCATAAGAAACAGTGTTGTCACTTCAGAAATTTTTTGCTAGTTAAGGGGATTTCTGATTTTCGGTCGCAATTTTTTTTAATAAGGCTAAAAACAACGATTTTCATGGTACCAGAGTTAAATGACGGAAAGTTGTCCGATTTTTTGTTTTAGGGAACTTTTTGTAATTCGACCGTTTCACACAGATGTAGCAATGGATTTAATGTGTTATTTGCGATGTTGTAATTTATTGTTAATGATGTTAAATATTGACAGTTAGTACGTACTAATACGTTAACTATTAATAATGTTTCAGTGTTATTTTTAACGCTATATTGAAGACGCATTAGGTCACAATCGATAACTATAACGTTATCGCAGATGAAGCTCAAGAATAACAAAAAACTGTAGTCTAATTAATGACTTTGGAATCTTTGACCTTATTATTAGAAAGGTGGCATTAACCATATAAGTTTTTGCTGTGTTGGCAACAACTGAGAACTGAGAACTTTGTTGTTTTAAATATTTGTCAACGAAAATTACGAACATTACGAAAATGACCAAACTGACAAAAATCACATCACAAAAAAACAAAATCTATCCTACTTTCTGGGATAAACTTTACATAAATCTATCCCAAACTCTATCTCTTTTCCGGAATGAAAAGTATCCTATGTCTCGCCTAGATATTGAACTTACATATATATCAAGTTTCAGCCAAATCGGTTCAATAGTTTTCCGTGAAAGCATTACAGGCAAACAGAAAATACACTTTTATCCCGGAAACGATCCCATTTTTCGGGATAAAAGTATGTTATGTTCTCCTCGGCATCAGTAAAAGTATATAGTTATATTGAGTTTCAACCAAATCGGTCTAGTAGTTTTTCCGTGAAAGGGTAACAGACAGACAGACAAACAAAGCTACTTTCGCATTTATAAGATTAATAGAGATGAATAGTAAAGCAATACTCGAATTGGAATTAGAACTGTTTAAGATAGAAATAGTAAATTTGAAAGATATAAATAGAATTAAATCCCAAGTCAAAAGAAGAAGTAAAAAAATTGAGTTTAATTTAATTTAAAATCATGTATTAATAACGACAAAAAAACCGGCAGCCCAAATAAAACCGGCAACCAGCCGAAATGGGGTGGTAATAAAATTCCTACGAATACTAGTGTTGACAACCAGCGGTTACTATATAGAAACACTTCATCTGTCGTTTTCATACAAAAAGTCTACCGATCGCTTAGAAAATCCCTCCCATCGGTAGTTGGTACTTTCATGAGTAACTAGCTACGGACAGTTCATTATAGAAACATCAGTAGTTACCAGGCGTTAATATTCTAACCGTCGGTATCAAAAATGAATCGTTTTTGCAATATTGAAACCGGGCATAAATCAGAGATAATTTAAAGATAAGATATTTAATTAACTCAATACTAGATGATATGACTATGAAATGAGTACACGAACGCGAGCCGCGGTGTCGTTGCGTGAACTCAATTAATATGATTACCAAAATATACTCGTGACTTTCAATAATGGTAATTATGACTACGTATTTATATTTCAGACACAAATGTTTTTTTGTTAATGAATTAATATAATAATAATAATTATTATTATGTAAGATTCCATTTTGAAATATAATTTTTCATTTATTCATAAATAAAATCTCTTAAAATTGCCTTAACCAGTGGTTGCTTTACTGTTCGTTAGGCATGGTTGACTAAGCTATATAATTGTCTTGGAAAATTACAATTTAATTTGCTTGCATACCTTCAACTTATCACAGTATTATTGATGAAGTATTTCTGGTCTTTTGGTTTATGTGGTTGCTTTGGATTAGGAACAACCTAAATCAAGCAATAGTTATGCAGGATGGGAAAACAGGACGGGTTCCAGTCCAGTTTCAGAGTGCCACTTAGTCAGCTACCTCGTTGCAACTGACATCACTGTAACCTTTAATTCGTTGAAGGGTTTTGGTACTGTATTGCCCTACCCCTACACTTGAGCTGTGTTATTCATAAAATTCAATTTGTAATTTCTACATTTTCAGACTCGTAAGCACATGCCGTATACAGCACATCTGCCTCTTTATTGTGCATTTGATGTCGTGGAATTAGATTTACAACCACCTTATGTGACAACCGCAGCCCTACACAACTTTAAAGGTAAAAAAACATTGAATAGTTAAACTTGTTTTTTAAACTTATGTATATGAACAAGAATTCGTAGACAGAGAAACCTATAGACACCGCTATAGCCTGTCGCAGAAAGGGACAAAAAGAATACGTCACTATATTTAGGGTTACCTTTGAGGAAAAATAATTGTGATAATTATTTATTATTAGACCTGACAAATCGATTTTCATAGATAGGTAATCGCATGCTATGTGGAGGAGAAGACATGCTGCGTAACTCAAATTAATTGCGATGAGGGCAGGTGAGTGGCGATGTATAATGTGGTTCTAAATAACTGCCGTTTCTCATGTGTTAGTAGGTTCTGACTTTGTGGATAAATAATAACACATATTTATTTTCAATTAGCTTTTATTCAGTTTACATGTTATTGTCCTTTAAATAAAACAAGCTTTGTATGAATATTTCTAACTTTATGGGTAGGTTCAAATCCTATTGTTGCGTGATGTATACGCAGTTCAAAATAGTGCATGGAAATTGTCAAAATGTCTACTGCAAATTTTTGATGACGGTTTTGGTGTCCAATCTGTTCGTCCTGTAGCTACAATCCAATTCCGACGTAAGTTATCAGGTTCAGCAAAACTGCAACAAGTCATTACATTTTTCAGATATATCATTAATACACAATGCAGAATGCATATTAATATTTCCTATAATAGTGGGATTAATTTATAGAAAAGTTGGCCACACTAAAGTTTTTAGGTTAAAATTTATAATTGTTATTTTTGTGCTTTTTAACGATGAATTTATGTCTAGAGTACATTATACACAATATATGAACATTATAAAATGTTATTGAATGCCTAGTAACTGATACACAGTAGTGTACTTACGAATGAAAAGACAATCCTGGCATTTATTTTCGTTCCGCTGTCACTTCTACACCTTTTAATGCTACACCGCACCATGTTTTTATAAAAAAAGGTTGAAGTAGTAAGTCTAAATTGTTCAAAACAAAATATAATATGAATTACTTAACATAAACTATGTAAAAACTGTATTTTATAGGACGACGATAGATATCTGCACTTCAGCTGTCAACTTTGTTTAGCAAACCTGTGCTAAACCGTGGCACACTCGTGAAACAAAAAATAGAACTGTTCTATCTCATTTCTCTATACAACATCGGCATAAGTTGCTCTCTTTCTTGTGTAAATGCGACATAAGATATCAATTTGTCTATAGGTTTCTCTGTTTATGTAAGAATTGGATATTTGACACTCATTACAATAAATTTCATACACAATAAAGTAAATAAATTCTTAGTGAAAAATCATTATTGTTATTTTATACTTTTTAGATTTTGAAGTCGGTTTTTTTTAATAAAGTTGTTTTTTATTTGTTACTTTTTAGTGTGTAGCTATGGGTAGATCTACGAAAGGTGCCGCGCGCCTTAAAAATTATAGGTCCCAAGAAACGGGAATAGAAAATTTTCATAAAAAAATGTTCATAAAATGAAAACTACTGGGCCAAACTATGTTCAATTTTCATGGGACCAAATGGCAACTATTCCACATCAAACTAAAGAAGAATCACATAATAAGTAAACGTAATTGGTATAATAGGTTGGCGAAAAAGTCTTTTCGCATATAGTATGTATGAACTTATAATAAGATCTCTTTGGCTATACCATTTGTATCTGGCTGGTTTTAGTATCATTAAAAAGTTTTAATTTTAAAGAACACAATTCTAAATTCAAATTAGGAAAATGTGTGATTTTCATTTGTTTTTCTTATTGTTAAATGAGTGAATCTAATGAAGAAATTCGATACATTTTAAAATTTTACTACAAAAAAGGTAAAAATGCAACACAAGCCGCGAAAAAATTTGTGATGTTTATGGACCTAATGCAGTATCTGTGAGAGAAGCGCAAATTTGGTTTAAGCGTTTACAATCCGGAAATTTTGATATCAAAGACGCACGTCGCTCTGGTAGCCCTGTTACGGACAAAATTGATGCCATTTTTGAAAAAGTGGAGCAAGATCGGCATATTAGTAGTTACGATGTAGCTGGAGAACTGGGAATTGACCACAAAACGGTTTTGGCGCATTTGAAAAAAGCTAGGTACACAAAAAAGCTCGATATTTAGGTGCCTCATGAGCTCACTGAAAGAAACCTAATGAACCGTGTACTCATTTGTGATTCTTTATTACGACGTAATGAAACCAAACCATTTTTGAAGAAGCTGATAATTGGTGATGAAAAGTGGATCACGTACGACAAAAACGTGCGAAAAAGATCGTGGTCAAAGGCCGGTCAGGCTTCACAGACTGGCGAAAGCCGGGTTAACTCGCAACAAGGTGATGCTGTGTGTATGGTGGGATTGGAATGGGATTATTCATTATGAGCTGTTACCGCCATGCAGGACCATCGACTCTGAACTGTACTGCGAACAACTGATGAGATTAAAGTATAAAGTTGAGAGAAAGCGGCCGGAATTAATCAACAGAAGGGGTGTGGTTTTTCACCATGATAACGCTAGACCTCACACATCTTTAGCCACTCAGCAAAAATTACGAGAGTTTGGCTGGGAGGTGTTAATGCATCCGCCGTATAGTCTTGGCCTTGCACTTTCAGATTTTCACCTGTTTCGGTCTCTGCAGAATTCCTTAGGCAATGTCAGGTTAACATCACGAGAGGACTGCCAAAACCACTTGTCGCAGTTTTTTGATCAGAAGCCCCAAAATTTTTATAGCAATAGGATCACGTCCCTACCTACAAAGATGGCAACAAGTTATTCAACAAAATGGCATCTACATACTTTAGTCAAATGTAAATAAACTTTATAAAAAAACCTTTTGAATTTTTATATAAAATGCGAAGAAACTTTTTCCCAACCTAATACATACGTAAAAAAAATACCAATCAAGTTGAGAACCTCATCTTTTTTGAAGTCGGTTAAAAAAGAGCGTGCGTTTAAATACCTTACTATCGTCTCAATTTCAAAATTTCGTCAAAGAAATAATTTTAATTACTGTTTAAATACCTAATAATAGTTAATAAACTATATGACTCAGAATTATGATGTCACAACCCAGTGACAACACCCATATCAAATCAAGGAGTCCGTGAAGTTGTTTATGACGATTAAAAGTATCTGTTGATTTGTCTGTCAAGTAATCCATTTTTTTAAATAAAATGTGTCATTTACCCAACGGACTTTTGTTTCAGATGAATTGGACCGGCGAGCGCGGACCCGCGCCCGCCAGGAGCGCGACGAGCGTCGTCGCGAGCGCGCCTACCGCCGTGCCGTCGAGGGGCCTCCCAAGCCGGACTTCTCCTCTGAACTGCTCTTCCCCCCAGCGGCCACTGTATTCCCCAACTCGCCTCCGGATTCTGGTCAACTATTGTCCTATGAACAACCAAGTCCATCGACAAGTGTTGGGTCACCTCCACCTTCTGGACCTTCTTTTGCAAAGGTAATGTTTAGATAAGAATTAATAAGCATACTCACTAATGGCTGGTTCCTATATGTTACCGACGATTCATTTGTCTTCCTATCGGTTAAAATTTGACTTTACTTTTATGGAGCTTATGTCAAAATTCAACTGATGGTAGGGCACAAACAACAGGTTAGATCACAGAGCAGAGAATCCCCCCACCCTCGCCATGCGGCCCCTAATAGAGGGAGCATGGCAATACTTTCCATACAAACTGAATCTGCCAATGGGCGTCACCGTTTCTACACTCACCTATTGTCTTAGATCAGCCATCTGGTCCTTAAATTGCTGCGGATCATGTCGATATTTCTTTCATGACAAGAAATTGTTTTAGGCCTCCTCCTCCATTGCTCGTAACTTGTTTACACTTGCTCGATTATTAGGTAATAAAATGTATATTATTATTAGGTGTAAAATAAAGGAAATCAATATAGTTGATTAACAAATTTACTATATTCATCAATATTTTATATAATCACGGAAATGAAAGTGTTTCAACAGCAAATGGTACAATTATATAACTTTCACTGAGGGTTTCATATTTGTGCCGCTTAGGTGATTTTGCTGTTTCCACCGAAGAGCTGGCTGATGTAGACGTGTTTGATGAATAGGATGTGGTCAATGTGTCCACCCAGGTCGCTTTCCATACCACAGACTTGCACCATTGTTAGGAAATTAGTCATTCCATGAGGAGGTCTTACCATCGTTACATGCAATACCGTTTGTGAATTTCATTATTATCTGTTGACAACTTAATCTGAAAGATAATAATTTTTCCAATGTCGGCAAATAATTTATACTTTTCTATGTCCACAAGGTAATTTTATCCGTGCAGGAACGGAGAAAGAATACAATTTCCTGCGGCCGGGCGGCCTGTCGTAAGAGGCGACTAAACAAACCACAGCCAGGTGGTAAGGTATTTGTTCGACTGGATGGCGACCACCCCTGGTCTAGAATATGCCGCTATAACAACCTTATGTTGTGTTCCGGCATCAGTGACCAGGTTCCAGTCTCCTTTAAGAGAGCAGCAGCGCATTTGTAGCACCTTTGGTGTTGCAAATGTCTATAGGCGACGGTAACGACTTTCAATCAAGTGGGCCGTCTGCCTGTCTGCTGAACTCCTGCAATAAAAAATTAATTACAAAAATATCTATTCACATCTGATTAAAAAGTGGGTAGACTTTTAATGTTGAATCATTTTTAAGTAAGGATCCTTAGTAAACCTAAAAAGAACAGTTTATGTAACAAAACTTAATATCATAATTAGTTACTTCTTACTTGGATTTCATACTTTATGAAATAATATATGCAATAAATAATAAATTCAAACTTCTAAATCAAAAATTCATTGGTATGGTATTTCATGGATACGTGGATAAATAAATTGTGGCCTAGGGACCTGTGAAGTGCTGAATATCCAAAATAGACTTAACTTAAAGGTCTAGAAACCAAGCCATAAAATAAAATAAAAAATGTGGCTTACACTCGGTTGAGGTTTTGTGTTCCATAATAACCTTGAGTCGCATTTTTGATGAGCCAAAACTTGCTCTTAGGTACTTACTTGCGATATTATACTCCAGAATTTTGTTTAGTCACGTTTTTACTTTGATTAGTATACCAAATCACTGCACAACTAGGCATAACTCTCACTTTTTTGATGATGTTTTGCCTGCGACGTGCTAGTCGAGTCTGGCGGCCGCTTGCGCTCAGAAGTGCGATTATCGCACCAGCTTTTATTACTGCCGTCCCTGTAGGGGCGCGGCGATATACGCGTGACGATTATCTTAAATCTGTGGGTTAGATCAACATATGATATAAATACATCTACAATTGACAATAATAACATACTAGGGTATTTTTCGAACTCAAAGAACTGTATTGTGCTGAGCTAGTATATGGTTTAAGCTCATGTGGTGTCAAATTAGTTTTAAACTATATAGGAAACTAAAATATAATTTTGTGATTAAAATTATATATTAGGTTGGGGAAGTTAGGAAAAGTTTCTTCGCATTTTATATAAAAATTCAAAAGGTTTTTTTATAAAGTTTATTTACATTTGACTAAAGCATGTAGGTGCCATTTTGTTGTATAACTTTTTGCCATCTTGTAAGTAGGGATGTGATCCCATTGCCATAAAAATTTTGGGGCTTGCGATCAAAAAACTGCGACAAGTAGTTTTGGCAGTCCTCTCGTGATGTTAACCTGACATTGCCTAAGGAATTCTGCAGAGACCGAAACAGGTGAAAATCTGAAGGTGCAAGGTCAGGACTATACGGCGGATGCATTAACACCTCCCAGCCAAACTATCGTAATTTTTACTGAGTGGCTAAAGATGTGTGAGGTCTAACGTTATCGTGGTGAAAAACCACACCCCTTCTGTTGATTAATTCCGGCCGCTTTCTCTCAACTTTTTGCTTTAATCTCATCAGTTGTTCGCAGTACAGTTCAGAATCGATGGTCCTGCCTGGCGGTAACAGCTCATAATGAATAATGCCCTACCAATCCCACCATACACACAGCATCACCTTGTTGCGAGTTAACCCGGGTTTCACCACAGTCTGTGAAGCCTGACCGGCCTTTGACCACGATCTTTTTCGCACGTTCTTGTCGTACGTGTTCCACTTTTCATCACCAGTTATCAGCTTCTTCAAAAATGGTTTGGTTTCATTACGTCGTAATAAAGAATCACAAATAAGTACACGGTTCATTAGGTTTCTTTCAGTGAGCTCATGAGGCACCCAAATATTGAGCTTTTTTGTGTATCCAGCTTTTTTCAAATGCGCTAAAACCGGTTTGTGGTCAATTCCCAGTTCTGCAGCTACATCGTAACTACTAATATGCCGATCTTGCTCCACTTTTTCAAAAATGGCATCAGTTTTGTCCGTAACAGGGCTACCAGAGCGACGTGCGTCTTTGATATCAAAATTTCCGGATTGTAAACGCTTAAACCAAATTTGCGCTTCTCTCACAGATACTGCATTAGGTCCATAAATATCACAAATTTTTTCGCGGCTTGTGTTGCATTTTTACCTTTTTTGTAGTAAAATTTTAAAAAAATGTATCATTAGATTTCATTTTCAATTAGATGAGTTTTTCATTTTAACAATAAGAAAAACAAATGAATATCACACATTTTCCTAATTTGAATTTGGAATTGCCTTCTTTAAAATTAAAACTTTTTAATGATACCAAAACCAGCCAGATACAAATGGTATAGCCAAAGAGATCTTATTACAAGTTCATACATCATACTATATGCGAAAAGACTTTTTCCCCAACCTATTATATAATTTTTATCACAAAATTATATTGTATTTTTTAATAAGGAAAAGATATGAACATATAAAATATATTGAAAAATGGAACATATCTTTATAATAAGAATAAAGAATAAAAACTGGTGGTTATCAAGAAGTCGCGTCTAGTTAGTATACTCTAACAATTTATTATAAGGAAATCGGTTAATTTTGTTATAGATGGCAAGTACGAGTGGCACCTGGCGCGTACGCAAAGTGACAGAGCCCACGCCGCCGCCGCCTCCCGCCGAGGGAGAGGGCTCCGCCCCTCGCACTTTGAGCCTCAGTGAAGCCATCGAAGCGGCACTGCTCGCCGCGCCCTCGCCCTCGCCCTCGCCCTCTGCCAAGAAAAACAAAAAGTCCAAGCACAAGGTTCTGTTTGCCACCGGTGTGCAACATGCCACATGAACTACACCGTCCAATTGATGGCCGGTTCTTATGTCTTATCTTATTCATTCACTTCCTATATCTTACCAACTGTTCATTTGCCTTACAATCAGTTAAAATTTGTCATAAGCTCTATACAAGTAATGTCAAAATTCAAGCAATGGTAGGGCAATTGGTTGAAAGTAAGATATAGGAACCGGCCAAAAGAGAATGGACAAAGGCTAATTTACATATTCGTAAGGCACTGTATGGAGCGACGGCTGATATACTTGCATCGGTAGGCTTATTGCCAGTTCCTATATCTTACTATTCATTCACTTGCCATTGGTTGAATTTTAACATTACTTATATGGAGCTTCCAATTTTTACTGATAGGAAGGCAAACGAACTGTCAGTAAGATTAGGAACAGGGCAATAATGTAAAACTATAGGGGAGAGGACATTCAAATCAACTGACATACTTTTTATGAACTCACAGAATGTCGTATACCTCACAGATTTTATACGAGCATATCTACTTATGACGTCATAAGAAGTCGCACGTAAAAGGAGTCAAATAGTGGATTAATTATTATTGTTTGAAAGTAATTAAAATAATGTCTATCATGATATTTTAAGTTAATAAGATATTATTTTAATGCCTGTTCTTTTATATCTAAAAATTATAGAATTTATTTTAACAAGTTTCTGCATCCCTATTGGCTTTCTTTTTTAATAATTATTGAGGAGGATAAAAATTACATGGCATTTATTTGTATAAATATTTTTAGCAGCGCTACCTTTATGGTCTTTAGATGTTAAACTAAGTATGTTTATCATCCTTTCTCTGTCATGTAGGTCTTTTAGTGTCGGTATAAAATAAATATTGTAGCTAAAGATGGCCTTAACACGCCAACAAATGAATTTTTAAATCTAAAAGTATGTACAAATAGACTCGAATGATAGTCTATTAAAGTGGCCTGTTGCACATGTTTTATTTTCAGTGAGTGATGTGCAGTTTGTAACTTTTTAACAGATTATACTCGATGTTGTATTTTGCCCCTACAGGTCAACATTGACCTGCAATACATTTAGGATTTATATACTTCAAACCGAGTAGCCAAGTAACTAATTGTCATGAGCACAATAATGTAACGATTTTCAATATTTAAAAGCAGAAAATCGAAAAAAAATCATTTCATAAAACAGTTTGCACGGTCATTTTCCTTGGACATACAAAAAACGTCACGTTATGGAGCAGAATACTAGGAATAATAAGTCCACAGTACTTGTGTTGTCTTGATGGTTAATTTCACATTGTTCATTAGATGTCGCTAGAACTCATCATAATTTTGTATACGTAACATTTGTGAAAATGTATTGACTGTGCTAATAATTTTTATATATAAAAATTAAAAGGAAATTAACTACTACTAAGACATTAAATTTTTGACAGATTTGGTTTAAAATTGGCTTTATATGGTAAAACTAAAAAAAAGCAAGGGAAAGGCCTGTGGCGACATCTAGTCGTGTAAGATTTAGAAGCTTTTCGGAGTTACGAATATAATTGAACGATTGTCAGTCCTAGTATTCTTCAAAGTTCCAGGAAGATCCAGTCAAATGTTTATAACGCCTTACGGTGTCGTGTGCAAAAGAGATGGCGTGCGAGTCCGGATAGTGGATGAGCGAGAGTGCAACAATTCCCTCCACTCTGAATGTGAACTTCTATGTTCTGGACAGCGACGTGTACGAACTTCACACACGCATTTAAGTGTTCCTCGTAGTATACCTTGCAAGTAAATGTATGTGTAAATTAGCCTTAAACTTGCTTGTTACAAACATGCAACTTATTAACATCCTCCGCTTGTTGAATTTTATTAACATATTTCGGAAATCATAATTATGCATTTTGCATGCATCTTCATTTCATCTTATTTAATTTAACATAATACAATAAATGTTGAAGTTCTGGAACTCTTAAGTAGCTTCATATGTAACTAGCTATATAATTGTAACTGGTGTCACTTTTTTATTGAAAAAGAAATATAGGTGTTGATGGCTATTATGTATGTTTATATCATTATTAGAAAAATATTAACTAATAGAGAACAGGGATATTTACGTTTGTTTTTAAAGTTTTATATATATATGAGTAAAGTCTAATATATATTTGTAGTGTTTCATTAATTAATGGATTAAAGCTTGTACCACAAATATTTTGCCGAAATAAACAATTAATGAAGAATTTTCGTTTCATTTCTGTAATACTTATCACCAGGGCCTGGATTAATATGTAAACACATATTGTTATTTGATATAGTTTAACTTATATTTTCATTTATATTACATAAAGTATGATATTTAGATGGAGAAAATTCAATTTTTATTTATGTATTTCGTATAAATCCATATTTAAAAAAAAATTACAAAAGCAATTATTGCTTATTATCATACCAGATATAGTGTATCATCTATGAAATAGAAGTACCAGATAAAGGCACTCGAAAATTCATAACAATAAATAATAATTTGAAGATTATACAAAATATTGAACTTTTTTTGGATTAAAAGGAACCTTTATAGAAGTGATTAAGCAAACATCAAGCTACGTGCTGGAAAAAATTAAGGATTTGTGTGCGGAATATTAGACGACAACCTAGAAATGCCCTACTCACTTGCAGAGTTCGTAAGTTTAAGTATGTTCCAATCACGTCCTATTATGTTGCCCATCCAGCCAATACAAAGCATTATTTTTTCTAAACAAATTGAGTTTTAATTTTGGAAATTTTAAAAAGACGCAATTTTATACTGCAATTCAAGCATTATTGAAATTGAAACTAAATAAAATTGTAGAAACTCTTAGATTTTTGCCAATAAATAGTGTTTTTACAATATTTATGTTTTTTATTACTGCATATTTCCCCATATATATTTCATACATAACCAAACTTGTGAAGAAACAGTTCAAGAGGCGAAGTATGCATGGCGTAACATACTACAAGTGTGGAGGTTGATCTGTGTACAGAGAAACTGTCTACGTGTGTAGACAGGGAGTTTTTGGCGGGAACTGAAAGGAGAAGTTGTGCTGTGCAGTTTTATTTTCTAAAAATGTGTAAAATTACTCTAAAATGAACAATAGTTGTAGGATATTGATAGTTTTTGAGTAGTAATTATGTGTTTTTGTGAGAAATGTGAACTGTATAGTTAAATGTGGCCTTTTGAGTTGTCACAAGAACTCTGTTGAATGGCTTCAGTTGATAACCTATAGCTCAGCTAAGCTATATATAGGCTTAAGAAAATGAAGAAACTATATTATAATCTAAGATCTGGCTTAAAAGCCTAGCTGCCAAACCGTAAACCTAAATAAATAAATAATAATCTACGTGTGTAATGTACTGTTGGCAATAGCTTTAACTTTCATTTTACAAATTAAAAAATAAATCATTGATTTGTTTCTGTCAAAGTCATTTTCTGCACGCGTTTGTCAGGTTTTTAATTGTGTATTTGTTGCATTTTTGGGTCTATTTTGGATTTTAATAATTATGGAACCCTCGGAATAAACAGAGGAACAGGATATTGTTGTAGAGAAGTTGTAAATTTACAATAAAAATTATGAGTATACCAAGAAAAGATTATATATTTAAGCCATTTAAGGTTACGAAAGTGAAATGCCGAGGGTTTGGGAGACCTAGGCCTCGTAGTGGACATAGAATCGCCTGCGACGACGTGAATATCTATTGTTTTGGTGGCTACAATCCTTCTTTACCTCTAACTAACATACCTAGGGATAATCCCACATGGAGTCCGGAGAGACCACTATTTAAGGAACTATGGAGTTTTTCGATTGCTAGTCGTAAATGGAAACAACATAATGTTGTGGAAAATATGCCTGAAGAGTTGGCATCAAATGCAATGTGTATGAATGGTCGATATTTGATGGTAAGTAGCATACTAATAAAAACATTTTATATAATGGTAATGGTAATCCAAGAAGTGCTCATAGAAGGCTAGGGGGTGGCTGCGCTTTGACACAGAGTGGCATGAGATTAAGGGCAATTTGAGTTTAGGGTAACATACGCCTTATATATAGCCACTAGACCTGTCACTTGGGTTAGGAAACAAGTTTTTAGGGCCCACAAACAAGTTTTGAATGAATAATGTGAAAAACTAAAATATGTTCAATAAACAACGTTATGTCACTTTTGTTGATAACAAAGTGTGATTTGTGTTTAGGAATACACTTATGCTTAATATATAAATAATGAAACTGTTCTCGAGTTTAGTAAACAAGTTTTGAATTAGTATGTTGATTTTTAAATACAAAATTATTTTTTTTGCTCATATATTGCAACAATGGTTACAAATCAGTTGTGATGCTCACTGACTGCTACCATGGCACACTCTCTTGGCTTTAGTTGAAAGTAGCGACCAGTGACTTAGGTTATGTTAGACTTTAAACTAAAGCATCAGCCAGAACAGACTGGTCACCATTGTTGCAATATAATGAAATGAACGAATTAAAAAAATTTATATGTGAAGAACATGTCTACACACATGTCTCCTAGACATGGAGGTTGCAGAAGGGAGAAGTACTCTCTCCCCCCGCTCGTCTCTGCCCCTTTATGTCAAAAAATATTCTAAGAGGTGGATGCTTGCCAGCCAGGATTTGATCTCATATAATTCTAAGGAGATATACAGGGTTCTAAGCTTTCCCTGTCCTAAGCTGAGACTACCATATACTATGAGTAATGACGATTCTACACTGAAAGCTTAATTTAAAAAAAAATATTTTGATGTTCATACAGAAATCAAAAATAGATTATTCATTTTTGGAAAGTACACCCCTAGCACAATGTGCAAACATATGTACCTGTACACCTTATGCACATGCCAGTGCCTAATAGTGTGTGTGTGCATAATCAACTAGGGTAGTGGTACACTTCCTCGCTCTGCTCTATTATGACCTTTTTTGCTTTTGGAAATTTAGAATAGTAGATACCAAAGATTATTAATATCAATGGAATGTCAATATTGTCAATTTTTAGTTACTAATCAAATGTCAATCAATATTGATAATCATTTACAGTCAATCAGCCTTCCCAATTAGTGTGGATCAGAGCTGACTAATTTAATACTTTATCGATTGTAATGATTATATGACATGACTCAATGACAATGTAGTATGTAACCACCTCAATGTGCCTACTATTTTCTTAACCCCAAATAACCTCACAGCTGTTTGCCAGGGTTGTGTGACCAATTTTTTAATAAAATCTTTGAATAATATTTTCTTAAGTTTTCATGACTTGTATACATAATAAAACCAGTTTTATTAAAAATCTTTGAACCTCCATATCTTAAAATCTTTTGGGTCTTTTTAGAAAACTGTAAGAACAAAAGTAATTCAGAATTATATGTACTTATACATATTTTTGGCTTAATACATGGCAAGCTTATAACCTTGTATAAGTGCTAAGATATAGACAAGTGTGTTTGACTTAATTAAAGCTATCATAATTTTGCAAAATGGTAGTTTAAATGTTTTGAGAATATACAAAATTGCTGAGATTATTGTTTTATTTCCTAGATATTTGGTGGTACAGGTGCACCATTCGGGAATAGGTGTAGCAATGATGTAATAGTTTGGAGAACATGTCCTGGTGATGCTAAACTGCAAATATTGGATGCAGTGGGAACAAGACCTCCTGGGCAATATGGTCAAGCAATATTGTGCCACGATGGATGCTTTTATACTATTGGTGGTACTAATGGCTTTGCTTATAATTGTGATATTTATAGGTGAGTTAATCATCTCTATTTTTAGCTAGATACACTATGATTGGAAACAGTAGACATATTATTAGAAATATGTGAAAAATAGATTAGTCATATCAGTTGAGAGTTTCAATACTTCAATCTAAATTTAGGATGGTTTTATTTCTTAGCAAGCTGAGCAAATGTATGTTGAATTTATGACTGAGACTTAGATGTACTTTAGAATACCTGAACATAAGGTGGGTCTATGCTAATCAACTTCTGTATGGGCTCCTCGATGAATTCATTCTACAAGAAAAAAGTGGAAGATGGATTATGCAGAGGCTTAATACTATGACAAAAAACAACTAATAATGTAATGAAAATCCAGTTATTTTTAAGGCTATGAAGAAACATTAATCAAACTGACTGAAACCAAACCCCCAAAAATACAGTAAAAATATATATTAGTATGAATTGTATACTTTAATTCTATATTTGATAAAATTGATAGATTATAAACTAAACTATATTTAAAGTTATAATGAGAGTATAATTATTAATTGTCTTAGTTTTGAAATGTAACAGACCAAGATTTTAAAATGTGCTCCAACAAATTTCTAGCCCAATCATAGGTTAGGTCTATAATTTGTACTGCAAAGAAGAAAAATCCTAATATTATTTTGTCTCAATAAACAAACACCTAAATATGTACTACCATACCATATCATTGTACAGATCTGAAAAACCATAGATTACAATGGAGAAAAATTATGGAACACAAAATTATAATAATAGCCTACACAAACCTATGGAGTACCTTATAGTATAAAAAATATAACATCCCAACTTTCTAATTTATCAGCCATTTTAATAAAGACTGGTAACTTAACATTAAGTGGTTGTATGAGAATAACTTAATTAGACTTACATCTGATTGCAGGCTTGATCTTCGAACAATGGTCTGGATACCATTATATGTAGGTACCGGCCAAGAGGGTGAACCCATAGGCAGGTATAGACATGAAGTTGCTAGAGTTGGTGACAAACTGTACATTATTGGTGGTGGCACAGGTGAATGGGCATTTGAGCTGATGGAAATCCCAATGTATGATCTACGAACTAATACATGGAATATATTAATACCTAAAGCAGATGATAGTACGAGTGATACACTTTCACCTTTGCCAAGAAAGTGTCACAGTGCTGTACAAATAGACACACCAGAAGGTGTGCAAATTTTCATTGCTGGTGGTTCAGATGGACAGTCAGTGTTTGATGATATTTGGAGATTGAGCATACCTGAGTTACAGTGGCGCCGTATGCAAAAGACAGTGTTACCGCATCCTTTGTATTTTCATTCATCAACAGTGACTTCTTATGGTTGTATGTATATGTTTGGCGGTATTGAACCAAAAGATGACATGACAAGTAGGAATAACATTCTGTATAAAGTTTGGCTGTGTATACCTAAGTTAAGTGAGATATGTTGGGAAGCTTTAACACATTTACATCCTAATCTGGAGAATCTTAATAAAGAAACTCTACTCAATTTGGGTATACCCATACATTTTCTAAATAGATTGAATTCTTAGTCAAATAATGAAGTATATTTAATAGTTGCTTTAAGCAATAAAAGCATTTACATTGTGTATTCAATTGTGATTTTGTAACAAATAATGGCATCTCAATGTATTTTTGTTGACAAATATAAATAATTAATTGGGTGTATTTTGTGCGGTGTTTGATTTTATTATCAACTATAACTTTTAAGCGATCTCGCTCACGTATAGATGGGATCTATGTTGAGTGGATCCTATTTTATTAGAGATACAAAATATCTTATATTCATTTCCGTTATGGGATGTACCAATATAATGTACTAAACTTTATGGCTGTCGGTTTACTACCCAGACTATGCAGAAATAACTAACACAAAAATTGGTATTATACAAACATCCAAATAAAAGAGTTTATTTTACTTTTATATATTAGTATTAAATAATAGAAATAATACTAAATACTTTTATATATTAGTTAATTGAAAAACGTCTCTTTATATTGCGGTGCGCTGAATTTTATTTTTTTGGTACTGCATGGCTGTGCAAAAGACGGGTTTTAATACAAAATAAATTACAGAGTATCATTTCCTTGCTAATCTAGAGAACATATGGGACAGGTACTGTAATGTCATAGCCATTAATTAGCGACAACTGGGACAAAATTACGTTGGTTAAGATAAATAATTTTTTTAACAAAAAAAGAAACCGACTTCAAGAGTAACTAAAAAGCAAAAAAATGTTTTCTACAACATCTTGAAGTTTGCGCGAAGTAAAACTTAAAAATGACTATATGTTATTGTTTTTATATTTTACTTTGACTTCAAGATTTTGAGAAGATTTATTTTTGCTGTTTAGATACTCTTGAAGTCGGTTTTATGTTTCACTTTTAAGTTACGTGTGTGTTATCGAGTAGAAATGATTTTTTTAAACTATCCTGAAGTTGTATCTAACAAACACAAAAAGAATGATCAAAATAGGTTCAGAAAGAAATAAGTTATGGCTGAATATATATAAAAAATATATTATAAAATTATAAATCCTATAAAACATGAGGCATTGAGGATCTCTTCGTTTTTTGAAGTCAGTTAAAAATATAAATATCATTTAAAATAAAAACCAATCAGGTTTATGCTCAAGCAAAATCGATTTTCTCGTGCTGGGATATTATACCTCGCGGCCTGCAGTTGTGGTTTCGAATCTGTTTTTCAAGGATATGCGAGGTGGTTGTGGCCGCAACAAGTGCGTCGGCGTAGGGCGTGCGTCAGGACGCTGTTGTCGTGGCGGCGGTTTCGCGCCAATTCGCGCCCGCAGTGATGGGAAGCACGGCCCGCGGGCGGGACACGCTCGCCTCACCCGCCACCGCTCGTGATCCGAATGTAGATAGACGTTAATACATAGTTTCCTATACGAAAGTTTAAAAAAATGTTTAAATACATAATGACGTATTTATTTTATTGAATTTAATTATATTTGCACCCTAAAAGTGTATAATTATGTCCTGAATCCAAGATCTGTCTACGTAGTAGACCTTCGAAGTGTAAAGTTTCAATTAATGGCTATGCGGTCAGTGATGATGGAGCTTGTCCACAACGATAAGACTCGTGTACTCGAAGGTGTATAAACTGTTCGGATATGTCTGAGGAATATCAGCTGGTGTCCTCGACGCCAGCGTCGGCACCACACCGCTCGCCTACACCAGAACTTCACGCATTGTACACGACTTTGGAGATTCTCGTGGCCTTGGTGGCTGTTGTGGGGAATGCTATGGTGATTTATGTGTTCCATCGCGATAGAAGGTTGCGTCGTCGCACGAACTACTACATAGTGTCTTTGGCTGTTGCGGATTTTTTGGTTGGACTTCTTGGGATACCGTTTGCGATACTCGCCTCAGTGGGTTTGCCGAAGAATCTACATGCTTGCCTTTTCACCGTTTCCCTGCTGGTAATGTTGTGTACCATTAGCATTTTTTGCCTGGTGGCTGTATCCGTGGACCGCTACTGGGCAATCCTACACCCGATGTGCTACTCGCGGAATGTGCGCACCAGAACAGCTATTGGTAAGTGATAAAAATCTTTAGCTATATTTCAATTCACAGTTAATTTACCCAGATTCTTTATGCATACTTTACGATTGTATAAATTTTTAAACGTTGTTAGGTGCTCTATCATTATTGCACAAATGAATTAGCTATATTTTTATTATCTCCTATATAATGATCTATACTATAATAGAAGACAATGGTAACATATCCTTTTACGTAGTTTATAAGTAATAAATGTATAATAATTATAATCTGTTTCAATGTGTGTTGATAGTTCATATTAGAGTCACTATTTTATGAACGCACCTTTTTTGCGATTTGTTGACCAGTTACCAATCTGCGGTGAATCGTGTTATGATTTTGGCACTTTCCCGAAAGTGAAATCGTCGTTGAATCGCATTGTTCTCATTAGACTTTAAATTCTGCTTGTAAAGATAACATCACGAACGATTGCATGCAAAAATAGTATCGCAAGTAATAAATACGTAATGTGGTTAACACGTGCTGAAAGGTCTAATATGTATATTAATCAGACAGAATAGACGTTTCCAAAATGCAACTGAGTATTCAGAAGTAACAGAACAACGATTAAATATACATGAACTTTTTTAGAGTATTCGAGATGAAAACTGAATGTTGTATTTATAAACAATATTTACGGAATAAAATAAATGAACGGGATAAAAATAAATAATAAAATAGACAGAAAACAGTAAGGACCCGGAATATCTTGGTTTTGTGTCCCAGTTATTAAATCAAATTAAAAATATTTGATTTCAAAATAGAAATTTACGAATTGCTTATTAAAAGCATTTAAAACTTTTAATTTAAAATTATAGTTTGACAATAATAATCGCGCATTATTAAAAAAAAAATAGTTTACACATTATTTGCATTACACCTACCCTTTTTTACGAAGGGAAATTCGTTTACGAACTTGTTACTATATGAGGACCACGATGGGGTCATGCGGGTTTCGCCAGTTTGGGGTCCAATTTTGCTATTTAATATCTTGGCGTTGTGAAGATATTCAAAGTATGATTCCACTGCGATAGTCGCAAAAATTCGTACTCGTATTCTACTTCTATTTATTATTCTTCACAATATCTTCTCGATATCATCGCAGCAGAATAATAGTAGATTTTTTAAAAATCACCATTAGCAGAAACGGCGTTTCCCGAAATGAATATATTGAAAAGCTACCACAAATGTAAACATTTATTTCGCGAATTTGCGCTTATAAATATTTATAAAGAAAAATTGGTGTGCTACGGGCACGCCATTTGAATTAACAGTATACCGAATTCAGGCAAATCTACGAATAAGACGATAGTGTCCGGCGATTTTGACGAGATAGTAATAGCAGAATTGGGCCCTTGGTCCTAAATTGGTGGAGGTAGCTTTTACCCATACAATACCCACTAAAACTCCTTGTGTTCCTTCCTTCGCTTATAGGCCCTGAGTATACAAACCTTATCCCATCCCTCCCGTCCACTCCCCTCTATGGTAACCTAAAAGTTGGCAACGTAATTTATACATTTTGATTAGGGGTAAGAACTGAGGTAAATTGCTATTATCAATGCAGATATTCTATTATATCATAGAAGTTATATGTAATTGTAATGACGTTCAATTGCGGTTAAGGTGTTGTGTTTATTTTTAAGTATTATTTATTTCTAACGCTATAA
This sequence comes from Dendrolimus houi, assembly GCA_039645545.1. NCBI lineage: Eukaryota > Metazoa > Arthropoda > Insecta > Lepidoptera > Lasiocampidae > Dendrolimus > Dendrolimus houi. The sequence continues at coordinate 8,371,574 of CM077127.1, read as the reverse complement.
ATCATCTGAAGACTACATTTAAAACCCTCTGTTTACAGAATTCCACACGACTATTACAAAGTGATTGAACATTCAAATTATGAACAAAGAAATTCAAATACCCCATAACGTCAGAAAGGATAAATCTAAAGTTCTAAAAATCTAGAGTTTTCTCCGCGGCTACGCTATGAGTCCATCTTTGGAAGTAGCTCTATTTTACTTACATAAAAAACCTTCAGTGAAAAATTATCTAACCGATGGTGAAAACTGCTTAAAAAAACATTCCGTGGTTTAGAAGGAGTTACTCATATAGTATACTCGCGATGTCTACTTCCCGCACTACTTTGCTCCTTGCTGCCGTGGAAGTGTTATAATGTAAACAAGGGTTAAGAAAACATTACAGAAATTCACTATGAAAGTTAGGATCTAAAGTTTATTTGGTAATGTGTTGCTATCTCAAGCAAATTTCGGTTAAGTTGTTATTATCCATTTCTATTTATTAATTGGGATTATTCAACCAAAATGGTCGGTATAAAAATAAATTTTATTATTTAAAGTGACTGAATACCATTGTTGCCTTTCAGTTCTGTGCTGATCAATCATGTTAATTCAATTTGGTTGATTTTTCTAATATCAGCATTAGTTTAGGGAGCATTATATTCTAGAAATACATACTGTAAGAGGTTAAGATTTTCTTAACTGGCAAATGTCGATTAAGCCGTTGAACTGATATTAGACGACTCATCCGAATTGAATAAATTTTGTTGAAAGGCATAGAATTGAAATGACTCGACGGTATTCAATGATATGACTTAAATTTATCCAAATTGTAAAACAGAAAATTACCGTTTAATATCGGATTTATTCTCCTAGACTCGAATTTCTAAGCTAAGTGACTACTACTTGCTAGAGTCTGTTACATGTTTATGTCATCCTGCTCGGTAGTTGTCTTTTTTATATATGGTTTTGCACGATATCCTGTATTTATTTAGCGTCAAGTATTATGAATATTCAATATTTATAATAAAATTTAAAACAATTAGGTATCAGGCAAAATCTGGACCAATTTGGAAGCATCAGCCAATTTGCAGGACTTTGATTCTCTCTAGTGAGGGAGTTTGAGTTGCAACTGAAAAAGGAACATCTCACTAAACAGTGGATATTTTCAAAACAAACACACAATTCATGTTTAAATAATTGTAAATAATAATAATCAGTTTTGACAAAAATTATATTAGGTTGGGGAAAAAGTTTCTTCGCATTTTATATAAAAATTCAAAAGGTTTTTTTATAAAGTTTATTTACATTTGACTAAAGTATGTAGATGCCATTTTGTTGGATAACTTTTTGCCATCTTGTAGGTAGGGACGTGATCCCATTGCCATAAAAATTTTGGGGTTACTGATCAAAAAACTGCGACAAGTGGTTTTGGCAGTCCTCACGTGATGTTAACCTGACTCTGCGTAAGGAATCCTGCAGAGACCGAAACAGGTGAAAATCTGAAGGTGCAAAGTCAGGACTTTACGGCGGATGCATTAACACCTCCCAGCCAAACTCTCGTAATTTTTGCTGAGTGGCTAAAGATGTGTGAGGTCTAGCGTTATCATGGTGAAAAACCACATCCCTTCTGTTGATTAATTCCGGCCGCTTTCTCTCAACTTTTTGCTTTAATCTCATCAGTTGTTCGCAGTACAGTTCAGAATCGATGGTCCTGCCTGGCGGTAACAGCCCATAATGAATAATGCCCTTCCAATCCCACCATACACACAGCATCACCTTGTTACGAGTTAACCCGGGTTTCGCACAGTCTGTGAAGCCTGACCGGCCTTTGACCACGATCTTTTTCGCATGTTCTTGTCGTACGTGATCCACTTTTCATCACCAGTTATCAGCTTTTTCAAAAATGGTTCGGTTTCATTACGTCGTAATAAAGAATTACAAATGAGTACACGGTTCATTAGATTTCTTTCCGTGAGCTCATGAGGCACCCAAATATCGAGCTTTTTTGTGTATCCAGCTTTTTCAAATGCGCCAAAACCGGTTTGTGGTCAATTCCCAGTTCTACAGCTACATCGTAACTACTAATATGCCGATCTTGCTCCACTTTTTCAAAAATGGCATAAATTTTGTCCGTAACAGGGCTACCAGAGCGACGTGCGTCTTTGATCTTTGACGCTTAAACCAAATTTGCGCTACTCTCACAGATACTGCATTAGGTCCATAAACATCACAATTTTTTTTCGCGACTTGTGTTGCATTTTTACCTTTCTTGTAGTAAAATTATAAAATGTATCGAATTTCTTCATTAGATTCACTCATTTAACAATAAGAAAAACAAATGAAAATCACACATTTTCCTAATTTGAATATGGAATTATCTTTTTTAAAATTAAAACTTTTTAATGATACCAAAACCAGCCAGATACAAATGGTATAGCCAAAGAGATCTTATTACAAGTTCATACATATTATATGCGAAAATACTTTTTCCCCAATCTATTACTGAAATTACTGAAAATAAAACTAAACAGCAAAATACCACCTTTCCAGTTCCACCAAAAACTGCTAAATGTAAGATGCTATTCATTCATGTTAGGTTACAACTAACAAAACACATACTGACGTAGTTCTTGTGAAAATTGTGAATCATAGCGTTGACGAACCATGTGGATATGATCAATGTTTGTAAAATTATACTGAAATTAATCTTTTGGTATACGATATTTGTACACAAAATACGCGATTTATTTGTAAAAGTTTAAAACGCTTTAATCATTGATGGATCAAAGTGGTATAATCTTAAATAAAAGCAATCGCATCCTTTAATTCTTTCCTATCAATGCCGAGATACAAAAAGGCTGATCCTCTGCGCTCTGATTGGCAGCATCGATTTGTTGTAGCATTGGTATCTACAATTTATTTCAAACGTTTCTTGATTTCTGAAGCGACGGAGCTTAATATTGTATTTTCCACTTATTGCACTCAGACAGCTGATTTTCACTTCAAGAAATTCGGATTGAATTGGAAATTACATTTTTTGCCAAAGTGCTGAGTCGGTTATTTGCGCTTGAGATAATAACTACACAAAATATCTCAAACTACCTTTTTATATGGATGAGCTTTTTTTGAACCGGGTTTTTTTTGCAATTTTTGTACTTCAGATGTATTAATTATTAAGGAAAACTGCCGGGAATAGAATCTGCGATCTCTGCGTTCTTGTAAACTAGTTTAACCGAACATTGCGGTCTCAGAGGCCATCAATTTTTTTAAATAAATCGTTAGACAAACACACACACTGTATATCCCCAAATTAAGCAAGTTACGCTTGTGTTATGGGTAATATACAACGGACCACACTGGGGTCGATCCCAGACACCCAGAGCATAGTAAATAACGGAGAAAATATGTTTCCGAAATTTATTATACCAGGAATCGAACCCGGAGCCTCTGCGGTGCAGTGAGGTAAGCCGGCAAAGGCTTAGCCCGCTCAACCACAGAGGGCGTCAAATTAGATGTAACATACCTGATTGATACACAGGCGAATATACTTGTGACATGGGAATTCTGTGAGGAATTACTACCTAGATAAACAGTCATCCATAAATCTTGGATAATCTAGAAGTAATACAATGGTGTATTTAAAAATACACCATTTTAAATACTTTGTGACTTTTTATATTTTTTAAATCGAAATAGCAGACTTAACATGTTAAATGCAGGTTGCGAGATCGCGAATGCCTCAAGACAGACTAGGTCTGAATTTATTCACTCCTCTTTTGACAACATTTTGTTTATTTCACCAATACAATCGTGAAGTGGGTTATATTTGATTTTATATCATTGTTACGAGTCGCGAGACTCGAATTAAAAGGCCGTTAGAGTTACTATAGAGTTTATTAGAACTATACAAACACGTATAACACAGGTACAAATATAACTGAACACAACATGTCTAAACGTCATGCAGAAGGTCGTAACTCAATAAAACGCGCAAAGTCCGTCACTTATTAGATTCCCGATTGTAGTACACACGTCTCGCTTCGCTCGTGGTTCTCGCTCGACTGACTCCCCCCTCCATCAGGTCATCGTTTTATACTGCACAAAAGCAATGTCCCCGTATCTTAGTCGACTTAATCCGCCACACCTGGCTAATGACTCGGCCGTAAACTACCATAAAACAGTACAATAAAACAACGGGCTGTTTTCTAATCACAAATTTTAAACACAAAGTAAACAAAAGAAGACGATCATAAAAGAGTTACAATTAGTTTAAATGCCGGCAGGTAATAAATGTGCTTTGTTTCAGATATGCAGGTGGATTTTGTTTTTGTCGGGAACTGAGTTGTAACGTTATTAACAGTAATATTAAACGTAATATAATATAAATGCGCCAGGTTTTCAATTTTTTTTAATATTTTTTATTGGACGAGTTCAGCAGACAGGCAGACGGCCCACCGGATAGAAAGCTGCTACCATCACCCATAGACATTTCTAATATTATGTGTCGTGAATGATATGATGCGTTTGACAAGGATTTTTCCATTATCATAACTAAATAATGTAGATCAATATTAGAGGTTAAATGTGGTACATAAATACTTTTAAAAATATTTTTTTTCTTGTTAAGTTTATAACTATACCTTCGCGAATCGTCCATCAATAGAATACTACTTGGGCCGATGTTTAAATTACCAGATAAAAGTTATTTATCGAATAAAGTATAACATGGGAAAATAGAAAAATATCAGTTGTATGAAGAATAAAGCAGTTGAATGGTTTCACTTTTGAATTCACTCAAATTATAATTTATTTGACTGATAACTTTTATGCAATGATTGAAAAATCGGCCCTTAAAATATTTTTTTTAAAAATTAATGCAAGTTGTACTAAAATTTTGAACGTTCTAATTCTAAACTCAATTTAAAATGTAACTACATAATAATATATCACGTGCATATGCTTTGCTTTTCGTCTAGTACAACATTATGCCACAAAATAATTAAGCTTGTATTTATTTTCTTGTTATCTGTTAAATTCACCAGTTTATAAATCATAATTTATTAGGCCATTCATCTTCTCCGTAACGACTTGTATTGAAACAATATGCCTATTAGCCACGAGGCGCTACAATAAACGATGCAAACATACATTTTTCTGTTTATTTATGAAACATGAAGTATGGGGGTATGCTTTTCGGCGTTTGGAATGTCTTCAAAAACACTCCGGATTTAAGTGTATCGTGACATATATGTCTGCGTCATCCTCTAGGAATGATTTATTATTGTACAATAATGTATTTCCAAACTGTCTGAAAATTTAAAAGGTTCCGTAGGTTATACGTAATTTATATTTATTGGTACTTTTCTTATACCTACTATTTTAGTAAGGTTAGGAGATCTGCTTTCAACATTAAGTTAACACTGTTTTCCACCCAGGGCCTGTAGACTAACACTAGCGCTAAACGAATAGAATAAAAATGTTTGAGAATGACATAGTATTTATAACGTAACGATATGTCATAGAGAGTCATTCCCATAGAATGTCTATAGAAATTCTATAGGATTCAACTAACACTGACGAGTTGTTGATTCAACTGAGATAAGAATAAAAAAAAGTCGATTGCAACTGTCATTTTAGTCCAGGTAATTAAAAATCAGAATATACAGAGGTAGATCTTGCTCAGAAGCCTCTTATAGAAAAAGTCTTATTGTAAGACTAGAATTTTCCCCGCGGTTACGCCGCGTGAAAAACTCTATGTAGCTCTATGTTACTCACATATGTTATTTCAATTATTTAACTAAAAACTAAATTAGGTTTTTGTAGTGATAACTTCTTATGGGAGGGTAAACCGCTTCGTTACGTAACGCGATACGGCGCCAGTTTGTCTGGCTTCCCTTTTTCTCACGCATATGGCAGCGGTAGGCAGGCTTCTCCTCTTTTACTATCACCTACGCGCTATATACATAAAATTTAAGTAATAACCTAAGCTTTTCTCAAGTTAAACAATTTCAATATTAAATAGTTCAACTTAGATTAGTTTAAGTTATCACTTCTCTCGGGCGCCCCGGGACGCACACGTTTTTATTATATATATTAGATCTAAAACTTTTCTGTTTCTTGTTCAATTCACTACACTAACAAAGAAACTAAGTCCATATAGTCTAAACAGCTGCCCAGCAAAACATATACATAAGTCGAAGCCAACCTGATTTGAAGTAATACAACGAATGACCTGGTATTTATAATAACGTAGGTATTTGTTAGTAAATTGAAGAAACGCGATTACAGCGCCATCTATTTAGCTAATCCGTCTATTCTGTGGAAACGACATCATTTATCGGAATAGAAAGTATCCTAAGCGTTGATCTGGGATATAAGCCATCTCTCTGTCGAGTTTCGTTCATATATGATCTTTAGTTTTCAAAAAGGATGCGATCGCAGCGCCATCTTTTTCAATATTACGTCTATCCCGCGGAAACGACGTCATTTATCGGGATAAAAAGTATCCTAAGTTATGCCCCGGGATATGAGCTTGCTCTGTGTCGAGTTTCATTTAAATCCATTCAATAGGTTTCTCGTGACGCTGTAACAGACAGACAGACCGACAAAAATTCTAAAAATTACATTTTCGGAATTTACTGGTCTGAATTATCCCCCCTGATTTTTGTCACATTTCTAAACGCATTACAAAAATTTGAACCATTTATTAGTATAGATAGATAGATTAAAGAGTGCGCACCTTTCACAACTGCTATTGTTCTTCCGATAGCTTGACATCAACTAGGTATCTACCAGTAAACACTCACATCTTCTAATATTTCAATTACTTCAAAATTTTATACATGCCATTAGTCGTGGTAGCGGATAGCGCACGCGTCCTAATTTCTAAATACGCGGATGCGAATCCTGGCCGGAGCGCATGCACCAATTAGGCGTTTTCTGGCCTGATATGAATATTATTACAATTACCATGTGCTGACGATGAAGTAAATCTTGATGAAACCTGCATATTGAGATAACCGAAGTGTCAAACTTTTCAAGCTGCCTTGAACAAGCGTGGTGGCTATACTGTCCATTCCCCAATAGTGGGAGGTCCGAACCCAGCGGTGATTTTTTTAAAGGTTATGAGTAGAACTTTGTAAATGTACGTTTTCATTCCGCTTTTTTTGGAAGCTATTGGAACAAGGGGATATTTTCAGTAAGTAATGTGAAAAAGCGAATGAATAGTTGATTGGCGCGTTCTTTTATGTTTTTCAAATTGGTAATAGGGTAGTGAACAGTTATTGGCCGGTTTCTATAACTTTCCGACCGTTCATTTGCCTTATTATCGACTTAAATTTGACATAAGCTCCATACAAATAATGTCAAAATTCAACCGATGGTAAGGCATGTGAATGAACATTACGATACGAACCGGCCATTACTTGTTTTACTATCGGTTGAATTTTGACATTACTTGTATGGAGCTTATTATTTATATCATGATAGCATGGTATGTATGTAATGGTATGACGATAGGATGGTATTTTAAGCCCCGCCCTTTTATATGAACATTGTTTCAGAATTTATTGTGTAATCATGTGTGTCAGTAATGTGTCAACTAGCCCATTGTAATCAAAATTCTTTCTGGGAAGAGCGGCACAAGGGGCAAGTGAACCCATTTTAGGTTAAACAAAAACACAATTTTCAAGATTTATTTCTTTAGGTAACTGTCACACTGAGATTCAGAGTAAAGAATTAGTTAGAGTTTTATTAGTTCGTAATAAATATTAAGACTTGATGTTAAACTGGTAAAAAAGTGTGCGCTTTAGATATCTGGTACATGAATTAATGATGATTTGAGTTTAGGGGTCTACTTATGACTCATTTATAACCACTAAACCTATTATTAGGGGTATGGAAACTAGTTTTTAGGGTCCAAAAACAAGTTTTGAATTAATTAGTGCAAATTTGAAAATCATGATTAGGTAAATTAATGGTGTTTTGAGTTTAGAGATATATTTACGACTTATTTATAGCAACTAAAACTATTATTAAAGTCGCGATCAGTGACCAGAACAGTGAGTTAGGTTAGCTTCAGACCAAAGTGCACGAGCCAAGCAAGCAAGTGAGCGTGCCGCGGCTGCAGCCAGCGAGTGCCAGAATACAAAATACATTTGTACTGATACGGCTCAGCATTTGAAAATGTAAGTTTTCAGAATTTTTGTCGCGCTACCACTCACGCCTCAAACGTCAGAGGAAGGACGGAACGAAGCTTATGCTACAACAGTACAATAATGCCTCTACGGGTATTCATATGATAAAGAGGGTCATCATGATATTTCTATAATACGACTGCTAGTAAAATGAGGTGACCGAGGCCGAACACTTTTTATTAATAGATGTATAGGTTTGCGTTTGACCACTGTCTCATCTGATGATGAGTGATGACGCGGTCTACGATGGAGCACGCTTACCTATAAGATACCTATTCACTCGTGACTTAGACTTCAAGATTGTATTTGTCAGGAAAAACAGACTCTGGAAAATTATTCCACTCTTCGCCAGTGCGCACCAGGAAAGATGAAGCGAAATGCTTGGTTCTGACTGATGATGTTTTCAGCATGTAACGGTGGAGCAAACCGGTGCATCTGGTTGTCCCATGGTAAAATGGGGATGGAAAAATCAGCTCGTGCAATTCTAGGGAAAACTCCTCAAAATTTGTGTGTGGTCACATCCGATTCATAACAAACATTTCCGAACTAGAAGTATTGAACGAGACAAATGAGGGAATGGCTCTCATTGCACCACCGGCCAAATTGCTTTAAATGTACTGCCGCAGTATCTCCTTGCCTCATTTGAAATGGTACATTCTACTGGTTCAGTAGAAAATGTCATGTTACTCATACAAACTCGTTTTATAATCATGTCCTACACAACACTAAATATAATTCCATTAAATGCAACACTTGTAGTAGTAAACGTGATGTTTAAAAAAACTACACAGATACAACATCACCCTACTACTAGTTCTCTCCAAAAACTTTCCTTTATGTTAGTGGTGTTCTAATAAATTTGTGAAACAAAACTTACTGCCGACAACTACAAACTCTGGTAATATAAGTGGGCGTTCACCGTAATATATTATTAGTTACAGCAACTTCCCTTTCCTTAATCGCTACCGACTAAAGAATCTCATTATACAAACAATCACATAGACTTTGATCGGTGTTACTGTTAGTTTTAGATTATAATAAAAATAGCTAAAGAAGGTTGCATTTGGTAATATTAATTGTAGAATTGTAAGTAAAAACCTTTGTAAAACGATATGTAATTGCGTTTTGGTGTTTAAAGACCACTAGTGCTTATAATCTGGCTTCGCTTGTATAAACTTCGAATCTTGCGGAATCTGCGCCCTTTCTGGAAGTATCCTACGATCATCATCATCCTTATTGAAAGTACAATACATATACCTATACCAAATTTCAAAATATAGATCTCTTTTCAAAACCATTAAAATAACAATAAACAAACACATATAATTTTATTTGATAGAAAAAGATTATGACGTTATAATTCCAATTACGCCAATAGTTTTTTAATGATTGTTTGGATTAAATAAAATTATTCGGAACAATATGATTCTAGCAAGGAATTTAACACAAGGTCGGTAAAATTAAAAAGAGAACCGTGGGAGCTTAATTAACGCAAAGGGCGAGGTTCGAATCTTCGCCGGTAAGTGTGCCCTACTTAGGCAGTTTTTTGACATAATGTATTTTTACAATTATTACAACTACCACGAACTAATGGCGAAGGAAAACATCGTGATGAAACGTGCATATCAAGATAACCGATGTGTTAAACCTGTTCATCCGTCTTGGAGAAGCGTGGCGGGTATACTGTCCATTCTCCTATAAATGGGACGCCCGAACCCAGCAGTGACACTTTTATATTATATAAAAAATTGGATAATACTGTGCCCGCGACTTAGTTTTTTTGGTGGAACCCTAAAAAAGTAGCCTCAGTTAATATAACATCAGCTAGTGAAAGTCCCGCCAAAATCGGTCCAGCCGTTTCAGAGTTTAGCCAAAACATTCAGACAGGCAGATAGACAAAAAAAGAAATAATATAAGTACCGTATATACTTTCATATGCGTTTAGTAAAAAAGCTGCTATTTTGATATTACGAACAGAGATTCCAATTTTATTTATCTGTATAGATAAAAATTATATAATAATTGTTATTATAATTCTGTAAATATGTAGACAAAGTGTTTTAGTATTTATGTTCAAATCGGGATCATTCTAGTGAACTAATCGTTCAAAAACATTACGACCTGCCAATGCTAATGGCCCTACTCCATATGGGATCATGTTAGTGTTAATGACTGTGGCGAAATTAGTGTATGTTATATATCGTACGTTATCTGTCAGTGTTTTACGTCGTTAACAATTAATAACAACATCACATCACAAATAACGCATTAAACCCATCTCTATATTTGCGTGAAACTAAAACTAATGTCCCAGATGGAGCAGGAATAGAAGATGAAGACGGTAATCCAGGCAATGCCACAGATTACAATTACAATATGAAATATCTTCATCCTGCCACGCCTCCTTATCTACGAATATAACGTATTAAGCCAGTAACTGTTGCTCAAGGATCGCATACGGTCGTAATATAACCCGTACAATGCTCAGGAAATTGTCCATCTGAATATCTTACAGGAAGCGGGCATGTCATCATGCGGAGGCGAATATTGCTCAGAGCTCAATGTCCAGACACAGGGTATTATGTCGGCCAGTATTTCTATGATGAAATGCGGTTCGTATTAAAATATTGAAAAACTTAAAGAATGAAGTTCTGTGAAAATGTTTTAAGCCATAGAAAATTGAAAGAAAAAGTTTATTTGATTAAGAAGTGACAATACAAAGACAAGTTTAGATGTGGCTATGCCGGAATCATTACCGTGATTGCTGCTTTTAGGACTAGCTCGATTGGTGTGATACCACGTTCTCACAGAATATTGTCGTGAAATGGTTAGCCTTCAGCTAAGAGTGTTTCGTGCGATGAGTGAGTTCCGACGACCCACTTCCTCTTCCCCCATTCCATTCCTATCTATGTTATATCCCATTCTTCCTTTCTGTTGGATTATTCACAAACGTCGGAAAAGTTTCCGTAAAAGAACGAAAAGCTCCTAAACGAATCAATTTGCCATCCCACGGAACATGAAACGCTATTAAATCCTGTCGGAAACATATTCTTGAATGTGTTCGTTTCACGTAACGTTCTTACACGGAAACGTTTCCGACGTTTGTGAATAATCCTACTGATCTTATATCGCTTCATAATGGCTGGCAATATTTTGGCTACACACCTGGGGCCCAATTCTGCCATTACTATCTCGTCAAAATCGCTGGACACTCGTTTCAATCTTAGGTTTTCTTGATTTCGGTATTCAATTAATTGCAATGGCGTGCCCTTGGTACGCCACTCTACCTTTATAAATATTTATAAGCAAAAACTCGCGAAATAAATGTTTAAAATTTTTGGTAGCTTTTCAATATTCATTCCGCCTTTTTATATTAATGGTAATACTAATTTTTTTCAACCATTATTCCGCCACGACGATATCGATAAGATATTATGGATTTAGTAGAATACGAATTTTTGACACCATTGCAATGGAATCGTACTTTGAATATCTTCGCAACACCAAAATATAGAAATAGCAAAATTGGACCCAAGGTGTTACAAACGTCTGTAGGTAACGGTAACCACGTTCCAGAACGTGGGCCGTCTGCCGGTATGCGAGCTTCCTAATACGAAACACAAACACTTCACATGTTTCTACAGCTATATTTAAGACTAGCTTCTGCCCGCGACTTCGTCTGCGTGGAATAGTTACTTTGGGCTAATGCTAACTTTAACCCGCGACTTTGTTTACGTAGAAGGTTCCCCACGCCCTTCCCCCTCATGACTGCCCGCCGGCCTTGCACATCATAAATGCGCACACAGTACTTAATCATTATTTTGCTGCGATGTTATTTTAAAACTGTGATATCTCCTAAGATATTTATTCATTGAAATCCAATGATGTAAATGGCAATTTTGTTTTAAATTAAATACTTGTGATGAATAACGTATTTATTTGGACAAGAATTAATATCATATTTATAAAAACACCTTCGCAAATAATACATTATTTTAGAACAAATTTGGTTAGTATAAAAAAGGTTATAGTGAGCCAACCTTAAAAGATGGACATATGCTGTCGCGGACTTTTTTAGAACTTTTAAAGGAGAATAATTCTGTCACACATGATTTTTGCGAAACTTTAACCGTTTACAAAAAACGAATTCTCTCAAAAGGAAAAAAACCCCCGATGTTGAAACGTTCTTAATTGGTGCTCCGCTCCTATTGGTCTTAGCGTGCTGATATATAGCCTATAGCCTTCCTCGATAAATGGGCTATCTAACACTGAAAGATTTTTTCAAATCAGACCAGTAGTTCCTGAGATTAGCGCGTTCAAGCAAACAAACAAACTCTTCAGCTTTACATATTAGTGTTACGAGCTACAGGACTCGAAATAAAATGCCGTTGGAACTACTATAGAATTTATTAGAACTGTACAAACATGTATAAAACAAATACAAATAACACTGGCTGCAACCAGTTCACACTGCACTATTCAATACAATTCGAACGCACAAAGCCCGTTGTTTATATCGCTAATCGAGAGTACTAGAAAACGTCTTACTCGCTTCGTAGTCCTCGCTTAACTGCCCTCCCCTTCATTCGGGCCTCGTCTTATACTAACTACACAGTACAAAGGAATTGAAGGCGCACACAAGGCTTCTAAGAATTACTAATTTGCACACCTGCGAACGTCCACAAAGTCGAATACAATAACAATAGGGATTATAGTTCGACGCTAATGATGGTTATAAAACAAGTAAAAAGACAATAGCATGTTTTTCTTAACTACAAATTCAAAAGACAAAGGATTCGTCGATTATTAGAAAACGACAATAAGCTGCGCTTACAATAGGCTGTGCGGCTTATCTTTGACGGTATGTAACATTAGTATAAGATGTTGTACGCCTCATTTCTGACAAATAAGATTAGCAACTCAGTATAGAGCTGTGCTGGAATTTCTTCCAGCTTAGCGTTGATATTCAGTGCCAACCCCGCCTCATTAATTAATTATTTAACCCATCTTGGATACATTTTAACGCTGTGAATAAGACGCATTCAAATAATATTTAACGATATACATAGATACAAACTAATCGCAATTTACAAACTGCAGTAAATTGCGAACCTATCCGTCCTTACAAATATTTCTATCCATTACTACTTGAGCTGCTGATATTAGAGGAAGCAACAAACGTAATTCATGTAAACATAACATTGAATCATTCAATGTCATTGAATGTTATAGTTTCCTTTCAGTTTTGCGCTTTTTAAACAAATTGATTCAATTTAGCTGAACTATGTAACATCAGCGTTATGTACCTACTGGTTACTTGTTCTAATTTGTGGTAGGTAGTTTAAGCGCTTAGGCGTCTGTGTATGATACCATTGATGTGGTTACGAATCCTGACTGGGGAACAGGTACCGTATAATATTAAAATTATAACACGTTGACGGTAAAGGAAAGTATTGTGGGATCTAGATAACCGATATATGAGACGCGTCGATCCGTTTTGTATAAAAATATGCATCGTCTGGTCCTCTGAAATTGGTACGCACAAGGACAGCAGTGGGACGCTTATGGATTAATATAATATTGCGATGATGTTTTGCGTATTTAGGTAATACTTTAATACAATAAATATATCTTTATTGTATTTCAAGGATAATTCTGTTTATTTTGCTCATAGAAGGTGGTTAGTGATTATTTTTTTAACCTGCAATTGACTGTTCATATTAAATGTACTACGTAAATTTTACTAGAAATCATAGAGTTCATTGACCTTCTGTGTACACCCTCATCGACCAAAACAATTCATAGGGCGCGTCTCATTCATTTCATTCCCCCTTTTCAGTACACGAGCTGGGGCGCCAGTCTGGCGCCATCCAGTCTGGTGCGGCGCCAAACGACCCCTCATCCAGAGCGACGTCAGTAGTGCGTCGGGAACCGTCCGTATCGTTGCACTAGAATGCTCCGCTCGCCCTTTGTTTATTTATTATTGATCAACGTTATCGATGTGAGTGCTAGAGTGGGCGGCGGACATGGTGGACACGGAGGCCAAGGAGAATATGGCGGACACGGCGGACATGGTGGACACGGAACCTCAGGACACGTCAGCGCACACCACGCCCATTACTCGTACCATCCACCTATCCATATATCTTACACCTGCCGCTTTTGCTCGGGACCGGCATATTTCCCAACCTACCATGGATTACCACCCACCTACGTATACAGATACAGAGAATCTGGAAACAGATATGGAGATATTCTAACTGGACTTGCTTTATATAATTTAGGAAGAACCCAAAGTGAAAATTGGCAATACAGGCATTACTACTATCCAAAACCGGACGAGAAATGTTCCCTGCAAGTTATCGATCATTCTCATTTCGAAGAAATAATTATTCCGTGTTTTATGATATCTTCATTTATACCTTCCGCTGGGGATGTTCCAGACTTTTACAAAGACCCAAATTTGGTTGATATATCATCATCTCGGATTGACGTCAGACCGTATCTACAGAACAATGGAACTCCGTTAAAGGTGAACAGGGAGCAACAATGTGTTTTATGGCATAATATTACAACATATCAAAGCAGAGATCATGTACCGTGTGCACTGTTGAAGCAGTATGCTGAAACGATGAAACCTTCAGGAGTACCTGTATACATTTGGCTTCCTACCTTGGTGTTTGCTGTACTAGGTATATCGCTCTGCTGTCAGTTATGTAAATTTAAGAAAAAGAATTCGTATTTCAAAGAAGACGCACCGCTCAGCCAAACTGCTATAGTCGGTTGTCGTACAAATTATGATTAATTTAAATGTAGACAATGTTTAGAAATTTAAGCAATGCTTCTAGTCGTCCCTGTGTTATTGGCGGGTTTTAATGATAATTATGTTACTAAAGTTTTAGTAGATATTAAAATCATTCACGCACAATTTACATAGATTTTAAATTGTAATTAAATATTAACAATTAAATTAAATAAAACTTATAATTTAAGTTAGCGTGTGTTTGTGTAATTAGTATTTGTCGTAAAAGCTGCTAATATAGGTACTGTTTATGGTGTCAAAATATAAAATAATGTTTTAAATTTAGCATATAATAATAATTATATTTTAGCTTCCCCATTGTTGTAGTAAATGTTACGATATTTATTTATAATTATTTTGATTATGTAAAGTATGTCTGTTACGACATATTTTAATAAAGCTATTTTTATGTTTGCGAATACATGTGGCATTAAGGTGTTTTAATATATTTTGTTTAATTTTAACTTTATTATATCAATAAGATTTGGATTTCATTGTTTGTTATTTTCGCGGAAAATTATTAAATAAATATACATTACAAATCAGAGTATATTCTTTAAATTATATATTAGATTCATTTTTTTATATTTAAAGAAGCGTTTTCAGTAGTAAAAGTACCTATAGTACCTATTTTTGATTTGGTGAACAATAAAGTGTTGTCTATGTCTATGTCTGTACCTACCTACTCTTCTAATACGGTTGGACTGTAATTAGATTTTCAAATACCACATGTGCCTATGACAATATTACTAATTATGAGGCAAAAATTTGACAGATAGAAAAATTAAAAATATTAATATTCCATATTTGAAAACAATGTTTAATTAATATTTCAAACACTATGATTACTTTTTATACCAAAAAATATAAATGAATGAAAATGAATTTATTTATTTAAAAATGGAATCTTACAGATTATTTATAGAAAGTCATGAGTCAACCAACGCTTTCAAAACAATTTATATACTGTCGAAGCGGCGCAACAAACTCCCCAGCAATATATCTTTACATCATAATTATTATTATTCGTCTTTTTTTAATGTAAATACAAGGTTTAACAAAGTAATTTATACGATGATTATTGAAAGAGCGTGGTTGGTGGCGATCGCATTATACTCATTCAGTGCGGTCGTCTAAAGAATTTTTCGTCCTATAATAAGACATAAGATAAGCCTTCTCGCATAAACGTAACTTTAGAAATTTTTTAAATTTGTTCATTGAAAGCTCTTGAACGTTTTCTGGGATCTTGTTGAAGAGCATTATACTTTACCCCACGAAAATATTGTAAACTTTATGGAGCCTGCATGTCGGAGTTTTTATTTTATTTTTAGGTTCCTATAGACCAGGGCATGAAGTCTTTGAAAATGGTAAAAAGTGAAAAAAATAATAGGTTCAAAACCATTAGAAAAGGAAGAGAATATTAAAAAATGAAAAGAAAAATAATTTATGGGCAATCTGAGATCGGGAAATGGAAGGGGGTGACTTTTTAAGGGTAAAAACGGTTTATTTCGATATCCGGCAAAACTACAAGTCCTATGGAAAAAAGTTAAATGACAAAGTTGTAGGTAATGCAAAGATCTATTTATACTTTTTCACATAACCTCAAAATTGATGTGAAAAATTCAAATAAGCAAGTTTTTGGTTTTTTATTTTTACCTTTTACAAAAAAAAAATTCACGAAATTTGGTGAATACTTACCTTTTTATGTCCCAAACAAATTGTATTTTTTTAATTTTTTTTTTACATTATTTTGACTGAATATCGAAAAACCACCCTAATTTTCAATCGAAAATTCTCGCGTCAAAATTTCAACTTTGTTCGTTGAAATCTCTACTTTTTGATGGTGTAAAAAATACATTAATATGGTAAATGTTCTCAGAAAATGCAAAGAAATAACAGGTAGTAAGGCCCAGACCCTACTAACCCTACTAACCACGTTGAATAGCAATGCTTAACCTCTGAGCAAAATAAACGCCAGCCTTTTGGTTGCGTCTACTAAACGTTCGGCGACATCTCGATAAAGTTTTAGTGTTAGGACCCCACAGACTCAGAGTTTCCACCCCAAACGCCGCAAATGTGTAACTATTTCCGATGGCGGCGTATTTGCGGCGCTTGAGGGCCTCCTGTTCGGCTGCAGCGGAAACGGCGGTAGAGGACGTACTTAAAAGATGGGACGCCGCCAGCGTTTCAACACAAGTAGCATCCCACACTAAGGGGCGGTCCATCTTCCAAGGTACTAACGTCATCCCATCCGGTCTCCTGCCATCGTCGCGGCACAAGCCGTTTGGTCCCAGAACGGCAGGTACCCCGGCGGTGACAAGAGCCCAGTGGATAACGTCGTTTAGTGCCGCGTGACGAGAAATTCTACCAGCGCTTCTGCGGGGGCGGGTGGGTAATAATGTGGGTTTATTATGAATGTGTGAGTAGGTACGAAATACTTTTCCACTAATACGTATTTCCCCGAAAGGACAGTCTGGGACACAACAATGAGTAATTCCCTCACTATCTGTTTAATTAACTACGCTTCGATACATTGATTTCCAATAAACGTAATCTGTGAGATAAGTTTTGAAATCAATTGGTTTATATGGATTGAGAAAACACTGTTTTTACTAAAATTATTATTATAATAATTTATTTGAAGTTTATAATATATTTTTTTCGGGATAAATTTATCAACCGGAATCCTTTCACATTTCTATCGGATATAATTTGGAGAGTGTGTATTGGAGCATTTCAATCTTATCCCGTTATCTTTCTTTCATCATTTGACAACGAGACGTACTGGCATGCGGCAAAGATGTATAGTGGACATGGACATTTGTTCGTCTAGGTGGTAACCTAGATGAACAAAGCGTTTCGCGCCTACCTTTGAATTGAACTCACTACCGGAGTCCGTTTTCCCCAAACCTACAATTTGGGTGTCTTCAAGTCCCGTGTGAATAGGTACCTACTAGGTAAGCGTGCTCCATCTTAGACCATATCTATACTCGAGATCGGGTGCAGTAATGGTCAAACGCAAACTTATACTGTAATATTGTCCGTGCAGAGACGGAATAAAAATACAATTTCCTGCGCGGCCTCTCGTAAGAGGCGACAAAACAACTCACAGCCAGGTGGCAGGGTATTTGCCCGTCTGGATGGCTACCACCACTGGTCTAGAGTATGCCGCCATAACAACCTTGAGTTGTGTTCCGGCATTAGTGGCCAATTTCCAGTCTCCCTTTCTAGAGTGGCAGCACATTGGAAGCACCTTTGGTGTTACAAATGTCCATAGGCGATTGTAACCGCTTTCCATTAGATAGGCCGTCTGTCTGTCTGCTGAACTCATGCAATAAAAAATTCCAAATAAATATACAAATAATACTACTAATAATACTAATTTACCTATATAAAGTTTATATGAGGTCAATTTTTGCTTGTAGGCTGTAGTTTGGAGTTCACAAAAAACTGAAAAAAGGGAGTTTTATAGAGCTCCCCTCTCCTAGCTTCACCCTCAGCCCTCAGTACTTTTAGTATGTTGTTCATAACACCTTCCCCTACAGTTGTGCCAAAATTGGCTTCCACACGAAATATTTGTGCTTCGTTGCTTAAACTAATAAGATTATAGCCGTTTTTGGAGCTCCGTAGTCAGTTGACAGAAACGGACTCCCTATAACTTTGTCACGTTCGTCCGTATGTTTAATAAATGTCACAGCTGTTTTACTCGTAGACTAATGATGTTTGTTGTGTCCTACAAGTCGCTATACAATGTTGTTGTGATCTAACTAAAAAGTAATATATAGGTGGATCACCATACATTGAACTGAAGATTGAAAATAATTTAGTACTATAAGCGAGTGGGACCGTGTTGAATGTCATGAATTTATGACTGGTAAGCTATTTTGTATCAAAGTGAGTGTCTTCATTATACAGATGGCCATCCAGCACTTTTATCATTGCCAACAATAAAACTTAATGACTAGGGACTGTGAGTTATGTAATTCATGCTGAAATGTAAGATATATCGACACTAGGTATGTACGACTTATGGCCCGTTCCTATATTTTACTATTCATTCAATTGCCTTACCATCGGTTGAATTTTAAAGTTACTTGTATGGAGTTTATATAAAAATTTAATCGATATTAAGGTAAATGCACGGTTGGTAAGATTCAGGAACGGGCAATTAATTTCCTTTCATTTTGTTCAAAATATAGGTTTATTTAAAAAAATATTTTAATTTTTTTATTGCAGGAGTTCAGCAGACAGGTAGACGGCCCACTTGATGGAAAGTGGTTACCGTCGCCTATGGGCATTTGCAACACCGAAGGTGCTACAAATTCGCTGCTGCTCTGTTAAAGGAGACTGGAACCAAAATACCCAAAATTAATTAAATATTCCAGACAGTTAACGTGTTAAAAATAAAATTGGTTTTTATCTTTATTGCAAGTAATAATAATAATAAATTATGGCACACGTTCGCCAAAGTGTGACATTGTGTGACAGGGGGTCCTCATTTTTGTGACGTCACATTTCTAAATCTGATATATTTAAGCTTTAAAACACGAAATTTTAACTATTAACGAAAAGTTTTAAGTATTTCCAACTCTATCATATAGATAGAGTTGGAAATACTTACTGTTTAAATTATTAAAAAATAATGTTAAAAAGTAATTAATTACGGAACTTGTATTTTAATTTAATGATTTCTTGGTGCAAAGATGTGATGTCACATTAGGGAGGGAAGAGTCTCACGAATGTATTATGATCAGCTGTGACAAGGATGGAGGAGGAATCAAATAATCGTAAAATTCGTGTGACGTAACTTTTGGATGGCCCCGAATTAGATATAAACTCCTAAATAATCTTTTGAAATTGGATCCTTCCCTAATCCTGTTCGTTAATTCGGGATTTACGTTTCTTGCTAACAGTGTTCAGGGAACTCTTTTATGGTCGACTGGGGTGTACTTGTAATGCAATACCGGGAGTGCCTCTGCCAATCACGTCGAACTGTTGTGCGATTTCTGGATTTATTTTTAGAGGTTCTTCTCAATTTCTATATAATTAAGGCTAACTTTGTACAACATAAAAATTATATCTTTTGCGAAAAGCGAAGTTTATTATTATGACTTGAATTCCGCACAAATATTCAGTAAAGCTCGTTGTATAGTCAATCAAGGTGGCGAAGTCCATTAGTGGGGGAACTCCATACATCTCTCATTATTTCCGTGTTTGAATAGTTGCGACGACAACAAATTAGCCAGTGAAGCACCATTGAATTCTGTCTTCGAATTATAGTTGGCGTTGTTAAATTCCGTTTAAAAAGTTAATAAACGAGCGTTGTATGAATTTACCCCATTGACGGACTTCGCCACCTTGACTATACATAACTTTTTAATATCAATCAAATAATTTATTAAATTCTATAGTAAATAAAACACGTATCACCTTTCGATTTAACTGATAACAACCATCCCGCTTATAACAAGTGGCTCTAATCAAAATACATTGTTCCGAGCTACAGGACTCGAATTAAAAATGCCGTTGGAACTACTATAGAATTTATTAGAACTGTACAAACACGTATAAAACAAATACAAATAAAACTGGATGCAACCAGTTCACACTGCACGATTCAATGCAATTCGACACGCGCAAAGTCCGTCGTCTATATCGCAAATCGAGAGTACTACAAACGTCTTACTCAACTCGCGTTTGACTGCCCACCCCTCTATTCGGGCATTGTCTTATATCAACTTCACAGTACAAAAAAATTGGCCGCGCGCTCTGAGTTTCCGAGAAATAGTAACTTGCACACCTGCGAACGGCTAACGAAGTCGAAAACAATAACAATAAGGATTGGTTCGACGCTAATGATGGTCATAAAACAAGTAGAAAAACAATAGCATGTTTTTCTTAATTACAATTGAAAACACAAAAGAATTCCTAAATCCGGGAAGACAATAAACTGCGCTTACGACAGGCAGCTGTACGTTTATCTTTGACGGCATGTAACAATATACTTATTTTGACCTGAAAATATTATTTATTATTAAACTGGTTTTATTGATCTGTTCTAGAAATTCGGATAGTTTTCAAGGTAAAATTGCTTTTAAACATTAAATGAAACTCAAAATAAACATTTTCTTGAACCTGACGTAGAAACGCTGCTACGACGTGGGGTGTAGAAAAATAAAAATTTCATCTAAAGAGATTTTTGTAAAGTAGGTACATAAGTAGTTTATAACTAGATCTTTCGGCTAGGAATTCGTATCACAATGAATATAATAATAATAAATAATGGGCAGAAAAAACACACATTGTATATCCCCAAGCTAAGCAAGTTTCTTGTGTTATGGGTAATATACAATTAACTACTCAGGGGCTTATGCCAGACACCCAGACCAGAGAAAATAACGGAAAGGTTGTTTACGAAATTTACCATGCTAGGAACCTGGAGCCTCTGTGTGCAGTGAGCTGGGCCGGTCAATGTTAGCATTATAACGTTCATTTTCTTAATAATTTCCATTGAAGTACAACTCAAATTAGACTAATATAATATATTATATATTTAATATCATAATTTTAAAAACACTTTTACCAAGTAAGTACATACATGATCTTGAATCAATGGCGGAAGAATAAAATATGTGGGTTTTGCTTTCACTGGATAGATTGTTTAAATTAACAAGCACTTGAAAAATTTTATTTACCTTAAATCTAGCGAAATGCAGATTATCTTCATTACAATTTATGCACAATTATGTTATTTCTTAGTGCAGTACTAAAGGAATTTATTAGTTTAATTTTAACGCTTGATATAAATATTTATGTAGACTAACTTTCTTGTTGAGTAAGTAGTAAGTTTACGTTTTTTATTTTATCAGTTATTAGGATTTCATGATTCATTCAACAGTTGAGAGTTTCCACACAAAAGCACATTTATGGTTTATATCTAACGCGATAATGTGCCCTATTGTTCTATTTTTTGCAATATAAATTCAAAAAAGTGGAACAGTAGAGCATAACGTCACTGTCCGTGTTGAAACCAAAGAGTTGAATGTGATCTGCTAATTGAATGATGCGTTAGCTAGACATGTTCAAAACCTAATGATTTCGTTTCGGATTGGCGTCGATAAATAGCGAAGCGGACAGTCAAGTCAACTGAGATACTTCTTATAAACTTACAGTACTTCGCAGCCTCATAGATTTTATAGGATCGTACAATGACGTCATAAGTAAGTATAAAAGTAAAAGAAGACAAAGAGCCCATTCTTTATTTCTTTAAAAGTAATTGAAATGACTTCTATTATGATATTTTAAAAGTTAGGTGAGGCGATAAGACGTTATTTTAACTAATGTTTTTTTATAATATGTAAGTTTTTTGAATTTATTGATGACATGTGTACGCATCCCTTTGACCAGTATTCATAGTCAAGGCGTTTTTTCGATGCTCATACACCGGCAGCGTGGGTGATAGCGCATTCGTAAGCGTCAATGATGTTCTATAACAGAAATTAATATGCTTCATATGTGATATTGCGTCATTTATCGTGCAATATACCGCCGTCGATGGGCTGTTTGTTGTACAAGCACCAATTAACTGTTATCCATTGTCCAGAGTCATGTTCTTGAAGCCGACAACTGATATATATTAATAATTTCATAAAAGTTTGCACACTATTAGAAATTTTCACGTGACTAGGCCTGTTGAGACTTGAAGAAAAATTTCTCACAATTTAATTTATAACAAAGTATTTTAAAAGATTACAATCGAGATATTGTAATACTTGCAACAACTCAGAAGGGTTTATGGTAATAAAAGAACAGCAACTGGTCACAATACTTATAATCAGAGAACCTTACGGATTAAGCACATTTCATCTACTCACTCTAGACATTCGATAAACATTTTTAGAACACCTCGCCATCCCTCCAACAATTTTACAGTAGGTATAAAAAATTTGGCAAATTGGCACAACCGACAGCGGATTGAAGTCATTGATAAACTATTTTAATTAAAAGGGTTATGAATGACAAGAATTTAATACATTATTCTTTGGAAATTTTAGATAATATTTTGTATCAGATATTGTATTTAAAGTTTTATATGTAATAACAATAAATCAAACAGTAAAAAAATCTATCGCATCTGCCAACATGAAAATAAAATGTGGAATACCGTCTATATACATTTGAGAGATTTTGAATTGTAATCTACACAATTACCACATCATATTAGGGATAAATATTGTTACATAAAATTATGGTAAATTATAGACACCTACTCTATACAAAACAGGCGCTAATCACAGAATAAATAAAAATATAACATTATTATTCAATTAAGGAAATGACCGATTGTAGCTGAAAAATAAGAGGGTACATAAAATTAATTAACCTTAAAAGGAAACATGACAACAAACTATGCAACTAAATAAATGTAACAATATTCATTGTAAAATACTGGAAAAGTCATTAAATATACTTGTAATCAATGACATTTTATTTATAGACGCGTTATAATTACCTATAATACTTCGTTACACTAATATAGCAAAATTACACCCACATCCCAATATACATGTCTAGATAAACAGTAAGCGATGAAAGGAAAGAACGTAAACGTTATTATCCGACCATTTTCTTCTTATGTCCCTGCTCCGTCTGGGTTAGTGTTATTATTTGTAACTGTGGCCAAATGCGTCTTGTTTATAGTAATAAAAACGACACCGTTAATGTGTATGTAGTGTATATACATACGTTATGTGTCAATGTTTAATGTCATTAACAATATCGTATCATAAGTACCTATCACTACATCTGCATGAAACGGTCACTAACACTTATATTATCCCAGATGAAGCAGTAGCTAAGTGACAGTGTGACGGTTAATGGTATCAAGACTCTATTTTAGTCATATAAACAGTGAGGATAAAATTATTGGTTTTAATTCGTAGAAATATTTTTACCAAAACCATGTTTAATATATTTAGGAACTGCATTCGTCCATTGTCTATAAATAGAGGAAAGAATTGTGTCTACGAATTTGAAGGTAGTCAATGTAATCTGGGCAATTCCCTGATCTTGCTATCATAGACTACGATAAAACGTATTTCTACATTTGAAAACATCTTGGCACATAGTTC
The DNA here is from genome assembly GCA_039645545.1 of Dendrolimus houi. Taxonomy (NCBI): domain Eukaryota; kingdom Metazoa; phylum Arthropoda; class Insecta; order Lepidoptera; family Lasiocampidae; genus Dendrolimus; species Dendrolimus houi. Next base: position 8,347,467 of record CM077127.1, on the reverse strand, counting down.
ACTGTATGTATCAATGTTTATTCAGCTGTCATGTAATAGTTTACTTAATGTGTAATGTCTGTTTGTTTGTATGATTGAATTTAATTTATCGGTGCTCTGTAAATTTTAGATTCTTACGCACGTTTTATTACTGAGTGTTGACTAATTTATCTACTATTTAAAATATATTACATTTGGTTAATCATTTTCGTAATTTTTTATTGATAACTTCTAATGACGTTAAAATTGTTGGATGAAACTTCAGACCAATAAATGTGTAGACGGAGTCTATCATCAAATGAAGTGAAGCATGTTTTACAAACTTATTGTAAACTGATGTGGTATATGTATGTATATACACCTGGTTTGCGTCTGTGTGGATAATAAGGTATCCATTGGAAACTATTCCATCTTTATCCATACTAATTCGATTATTTATTACTAAGTTCTCGTAACACGGCGCGATCGGCTTCCTATTCCAAAATCGGTTTGTTTTAGCTGGCTTCATTCTAATGTCTCTGTCTACTTATTTTGTTATGCTAAGGATGATACATGAAAATATGCTTTATGCACCCAGAAAATATTGCAAAGTAATAAAACAACTTCTTTGTTGGCCTATGCCTTCCTAAGAAAATTAGTTGGATTCGGCGCATTTTGTCCTTTCTAGAAAACATTGCATTTTAGCAGCATACGCCATCGATCTCACCTTTATAACAATAACATAGCTTTAATCATTCTTCTCTTCTAGATGTCACCACGTATCCATATATTTTATTTATAAAATCGCTTGACACAAACGTTCCCCTAACGATTTTCCAATAAGTGTGCCCTTTGAGATCACGTAAATTTTCATTATGTTCAGCTAAATTTTTAACGACTTTATTTTTGTTAATAGAAGTAACGTCATTCTTGTAACCTTTAAAATTGACCCCTAATAAATATGCCATGGAGGTCATTCTAGAATTTTCTAATCGTAGAAAAAAGGTAACGAGTATTAAGATAGGATACGACACGAATGTCCTTCGCATTTCTAATTAGCTAGCCTCTAAGGCAATTAACATAAATCTGAGATAAAACGGACACGAAAAGGTTTCGCATTCGGTAACTAGATAATACAGCTTATTTGTGTTATGGAAATGTGCTAGAGGACAATGGTTTATTTGAATAAATTTGAAATTGAAAAATCTTAATACTTCCGTTGTATCTGGATCGGTTTTTAATTAGGGATAAAATTTCTACTTTATTTTGCCGCCCTATACTACATATGTACCAAGATATCAACTGCAATCACTAGAATGAGCGATTCTCTTGGTCTTAATGACCAAGAGAATAAATGGATAGAATGAATGAAAGAATACAGTTGTCTGTGAGATTAGGAATACATTATATTTAAATTGATTTGCTAGTCACTTAACCACACCAACCCATCAACTATTTGTATATTAGAGGGTTTCAAGTCAATTTGCGATTAAGTATATGTATGTCATTTTGGCGATGTATGACGTAGGTCACTGAAGTCATTTATAGGTTACTGAAGCCGGTCTAGTACAAATTATAATATAATGTTGTCACCGACATAAATACGTAAAGCTTTGGTCAAACAGCGGATGGGGCGGGACGGCGACGCGACGCTAGCGAGATGGCGTCGCGGTGTGAATGTCGCACTGCGGACGTGATGATCCCGCTAGCATCGCGTCGGCCGACCTATCACACTTTGCGTGATTTCTTGACCATTTCCAAAGATATTTAAAGTGATTTTTTTTTAGGATCTTTATGATATGAAGCTCAATGAAATGAAAAATCGACACTAAAAACAGGTATAAACACATAAGTCTATAGGACTAGGCCTGCGAGAGAATGAGATAGAATATATTATATTTAATAATTTAAACATTATGCTCATACAGATAGACTTGGAAATGTTTTGAAGTTTTTCGTTAATATTTCAAATTTCGTGTTTTAAAACTTTAATATATTATAATGATATAATATATGAAATATGTCGTCACGAAATTTAGAATCCCTTCCACCTCTTGTCAAACTTTGTTTCACTTCTACTGCGTGTGAACTGCACATACACACACACAATTTTTTTGTAAAATAATGCAACACTAGCGTCACGTTGAATGCAATGTACTCCCGTCGAGCTTTCTGTTTGACTAATAAAATGAATATCCATAAAACACAACTAAATCATCACGCCCGCGCCGCGCTAGCGCCCCGCCTGCCGCACTCCTGTTGCATTCCGGCCGGACGCAACCGCTAGTCAAACGCCGAGCGCGACGTCTCTATGACATATTATTCTATATTAACTAATATTTTACAACTCTTCAAGTCCCGCCAGCATCGCGTTACCGAGCGGCCCCGTCCGCTGTTTGACCAAAGCTTAATTGCTACACGTTACATGCCATTGAACAGACTCAAATTCATCGTAAGATCGGATTAAGAAGTGGTGAAAGATATTTTGAGGAAAAGCGTTGAAAAAGTTTTCATTAATGATGCGGCTTCATCTGCGATAAAGTTAAACATTTAGACCGTGGCCAAATGAGTCTTATTTAAAGCGTTAAAAAATAATGCCACATTAGTGTATATGCATACTATTACATATGTTATCTGTCAATATTTAAGGTCATTAACAATGACGCATCTCAAATAACGCATTAAACCCACCGCCATATCTGCGTGAAACGGCCCATATCTGTAACATTTTCGCAAATGAAGTTCCACCATAACAAATTGAAGTGTGATATTTTATATATCATGGGTGGCAGCCCGAAAAAGCGCTATTCCCTTAATAGTTTAGACTCTCAACATAAATACATAATTTTTCGTTAAAAACAGTCAATTGTCCACTTTTAACTGGTTTGGAAATAACATCGCATAACAAACCACGCTCAGAGCTCTAAGTTCTCAAAGAGTCCAAAGCAGATTTATTTTCATAGTAAAACCATAAAACTAAATACTAAAACACTATGTTTATCTAATCCTTACTCAGATTGTGGGTTATTTATTGAACATTAGATTTTTGATAAAGAGTGACATGTTTTCACTAACTATATGAAGATAATAATATAATATTTACGTAGTACTTAGGTATATACATGTCATTACAATATTTTGGGATTTATTGAGCTTTAGATAACTGAATCAAAACATGGGTAGTTTCAGGATATACCGCTTATTCCAGTGCGGGAGGTGGATGAAATGAAGCGGTACAAGATTGCACGTTAGAATAAAAGAAAATAAGTTTAGGACTTTGATTATAAAACCGAAACTAGAATGTGCTCGCGACTTCGTCGTCCACGCTTGACTTGAAATTCCCGCGGGATTCCCGGGACACAAAGAAAATAATTTAAAAAGAATGGAAACTATCGTTTTAGTGAAAACTGTGTCGGAATAAGTTAATTTTTATGCATTAGATCTGTATGCCAATATGAACTATAAGCCACTCCCGGGAAAATTCCCGCAGAATTGCCTGGATAAAAAGTACCGCAGATATTAAGTCTAAGGGTTTTCAGTCGATCAGCGAAAACAGCATCGAAATCGGCCCAGTAGTTTTTGCGTGAATCCCGAACAAACAGACAAATCGACAAAATAAAAATAGCATCGTGTTCTCCATCGTTTATATAATGTATTCCAATTTTTTTTTTAAGTTTCAATGTACAGATATGGCATATTTAGAATTTTATAACATTACTAGCTGTCCTGGCAGACGTCTTGTGTCCTGCCCTGAAAAAATAAAATCTGGAACCTGATTGCAGTGCCACCTATTGATCCAACTGTAGATTTCGACCATCGAGGAACCTACTCAAATAAACACAAAAAAAATTTCGTCATCATCCTGGAACCCGATTCGAACGCCACCTACCGGGTCCAATTGTGAATCTAAACCATTCTCGAATCCACCTGAACACACAAAAAAATTTAATCGAAATCGGTCCAATCGTTTTGTAGGTGTTCAGTCACATACACACGCATAGAAGAATTATGTATATAAAGATAGATGAAGGAAAGGAACTTAATTCTCTGTAGAGAAAATTCCCTACGAGTGAGATTGATGCCTTCATTTAAATCTACATCTATGGAGATATTATGTATTATTTGTGTCCATGTCCTCCTACTTCATGTGTTATTTATTGATCGATGATCTAAAAGCAAAAAGTTTTGATTGCATAAAAGAGATTATTTTAAGCAACAAGCCCGCACTTGGTATTTTGTTTATTTTGTTACATTGCACTAAAGAGCATTATTTTCTATTCTGTATATTTTATAGATACATGGAACCCGATATTACGTTAACCAGCATATAAAATGAAACCGCATGTTGAATCTGTTTAGAAAAATTGAAGTGCGTGGCAAAATAAAATTTCTCAAATAAGAATAAAATGTGCCAAATTGCACGAGAAATATATTAATAACATCGAACCAAATGTGTCGGCATTTTATGTGTTCACATAAAGGGAGCCCACCGTAGATGGTTATGATAGATTAGTGAATGGACGATAAAATTTAGTCTTTAGTGGCGCCGGCTGCTAAAAGGTACGACCTATATATAGTTAAAGCACAGTATTAGTCAGAATCATGCGGTGCAAGACAAGGTGTGTGTATTATAAGAAGTATTATATAATGATTGAAATGTCTAGGAGACTCTTTATTTAGTATGAAAATGAGTAACAATATTTCAAAATTCATATAAAATATGTTTTTTGAACGTTTCTGTTGTTGTTCGTGAATCTTGTAAAAATGTTATTTGATTGAAGAGATTTGATTTTCATTCAGTTTTTTTAGATGCGCCAATATAAATATATAATAGCAGCCCATAAATGTCCCACTGCTGGGTTCGGGCCTCCCACTATAGAGGAACATATAGTGGGAGGCAATATAAATAATAAGGCAGGAAATCTAATAATATTGAGCCCGTATTTATTTGACCAGAGGTTCGTGTTACAAATATACGTGTGGAAAAATGCAATAAATCACTGCTACAATGACTTTATTGGTTACGTTTCGTTTTTATACGTATACTTTCCGCGAAGTAATATAGAGAGGTGAAGGTCGTTTTTTGTACAGTTTATGGGTATCTTGGCTGTAAATGTAATGCCTGTAAATAGACACATCTCTGATATATAACAAACACTTAACGTTCTTTGCTTAGAGAAATCTATGAACCTATGTACCTATATGAAAGAAATTTCCAAATGTGACAAACAAATTAGGAATAAAATATATACAAAAATTGCATGCCGTAGTTTCAGAAATGAGGTTGGCACATAGTATTTTGCAGTGCCGACATGAGGTCCGACACGGCACTGACTTTCAATACTCAACTCCTAAATCACATATATATTTACGAGCTAGGAATTATTCTATTACGTTGATATGAGATAGATCAACCACATTGAATCAATTTAGTCGAAAGACTCCGAACTGATAGAACATGACGGTACTCAATGACAGTAATTGTAAATAGTAGATGATTCAATTTTATGATTATATCGATCACTTTGATTCATTGAAATTGAAATACAGATATTAATAGTCTAATATTGGTTTTATGCTGAAATTACATCGTTAATTTTTAGTTTTCAATTTGGATGAAACAACCAAAGTGATCCCTGTAAACATGAAATTGAGTCATTCACACAGATTCACACAGGTATAAGAAAATTCACAAAAGTAGAAGATATAGCAGAAATTAAAACGCTTAAATGGAGATGGACTGGGCATAGGACAAGAGAAAGCACTATAAAACTGACAAAGATGGTAACGGAGTGGATACCACGAGATAGGAAAAGAAGACGAGGGAGATAGTACAAAAGATGCGATGAAGATATTATGAAAATTGCAGGTCCCTTATGGCCAAGACTAACGAGGGACAGGGATACATGGAAAGAGCTGGAAAGGACTATATATGAAAGAGATACGCTAATCTTTAAGAAATAAATACTTAGGAAACTTAATCGTAATCATTTGTTATTAACAATAAAGGCTATTTTGATTTGATTTGATTTTGATAGTTTAATTTCTAAATGGCCTTATGTGTATATGTCAACGGTTTTAGTTATTTTATATGAGTATTAGTTTACGCACGGGGGCTCATAAACAGCGCAGGCGTTTGGTGGAACAGGAAACAAGTTTATTGCACGTAATTCGACTAATGAAATTCAATTAAATGGCTACTAGTAATTAATTTATATGGTCGAATGCGTACTTATTGTTTGTCATTCAGACATTTTATTTATCTACATGATTTACTTTTAAGTTCTGTACAGCAAACAGCAATACAGACACACAGATGGACAGACTAATGAAGGTTATTTATTGTCAAAAATAAACATACACGACAATTAAAGATAACGTTACATTGAAATCCATTGAACCATTTCGGAGTTCTTTTTAGACAAATATTTATACAGAGTGACAGACCAACATTCCCACTTGATTAGGTGTTATAAAAATTGCTTGAAGACGAAAGTCTTCGTGGAGACAGCATGTTGGGAGTTTTTATTTTATCTAATTTTATCTATAAGAGACTTACAGATAATATTAGAAATGAGGATATCTTTAAGAGAACCGAAGTTACCGACATAGCTTGCAAAATTAGCAAGCTGAAGCGGCAGTGGGCTAGCAACATTTGTCGCGGGACCGATGGCCGATGGAGCAGACGAGTCCTGGAGTGGAGACCGCTCCTCGGCAGCCGTAGTGTATGTCGCCCTCCAGCCTAATGGACCGACGATCTGCGCAAGGTCACCAGTGGAGACTGGATGAGAACAGCGGTAGACCGGAATTCGTGGCGCAAACTTGAGGAGGCCTACGTCCAGCAGTAGACAAAAGTTGTCGATACATTGTAGAGATAGCAGTTTTCAATTACTTAAATAGGGAAACGGACAGTCCAGTCAAACCAACTGAGATACTTTTTATCTTTTTACAAAATGTCGGAGCCTCATAGATAGTCATAAGTAGGTACTACTAAAAGGACGCAAATAATGATGGTTTGAAAACTGTTTTTTTTTTGGTTCCATATTTTACAGGTATTAAATTAAATAAAAAAATATCATGATATTTTAAAAGTTAGATATTATTTTAACGCTTCTTATTTTATTCTGGGGTTTCATCTGCGTTAGTGTTAAAGATTTAGACCATTGCCGAGTGCGTCTTATTTAAAGCGTTGAAAATAACGCTGTTAACGCACAGCCACATTAGTGTACTATACGTTATCTGCCAATATTTAAAGTCATTATCAACGTCGCATCTCAAATAACGCCTTAAACCCATCGACATAACTGCGTGAAACGGCCTAAATCTTTAAAATTATCCCCGATGAAGCCCAACTTTTATATATAAATGATGTTACAATTTATTGTAACACGTGTCCGCTCCTCTACTATATGACATTTATTTTGAAATCACAGATATTTTAATTTTATTTATTGCTATAGATAACAATATGTGCTACGTAAGTGTCCTTGTAAGTTGGTAGCATTATTACACAACTACGTCGCTACGAGGCGTAGAACTTTGGAGCACATATAAGATTTTTAAGATAAGTTCGTTTAACAAAAAAATATAGAAAAGTTTTACGTCACAACTTGTATGATACATATTTACGAAAGTAACGTTGTGTACACAGTAAGATATTTATAAGATTTATTATGATCTTGTAAGCCTGTAAGACCATGGGCCATAACAATGGCTCTGACTTTTGGAGGGTTTGCATGGGCCCATGGGAAAGTCAACACTTAAAGGCCCCTTGACGAATTTAATCTAAATGTGGCGTGACACTGACCGGTGATTATCCCTGTCTTCACCATATAAAAAAGTACCCAAGGACAAGCCCCGGCCAGTGTAGGATTGTTATTATAGGAAATGAGAGTAAAAGGTACCGGGCTATTCGGATGAACTGCTAATGGAACTAGGGATCTGGGACTATGAGGACTATGGCGTCTATCCGTAGCAATTTTCGGGGAATATAGATAAAATGGGCAGACGGTGACTTGCCACTCCCTGCATGGGCCCCTAAAAATGCCATACAAGATTGGCAAGGGGCAACGTGGGTGTGAGTGACTAAGAGGTGTGGAGAGGTGACCTGCAGGTTCACCGAAGCTCCTTTCAACGTTAGGCGATTTATCACTTCCACCCCTGGAGCTGGAGTCTTAGCTCTAGCGATCTCCACTCCGTGCCGGCTGGCTAAGACAAGCAAGGAGATGGGGCCTTGCTTTGGCCCCCGGAGTCAGGTCTGAGGTGTCGCTCCTCACCTAAGGCTCCGTCACAAAGCCCCCTTCGTGTTTATTATGATTATTTTTATGAAAAGAAAACCTCTGCTATTATAAGAAGTCAAGTTATCGCTTATCGGTTATTAGTATTTTGTGTAATTAATTTATTTCATGTACACATGCATGTCAGATTTAACCACGTTAAGATTATATTAGGAAGCAAAGCTTAGTATATGTCTTATATAAAAAAAATGTATTATTAGTAATCACAATCAAAATATATATATTACTATATCACTCAGGAATAATGTAGATTTCTACTGGTGAAAGAATTTTTAAAATCGGATCAGTAGTTCAAGAGAGTACTTCCTACACACTAACTCACAACTTTTACCTCTTTAGAATATGGTATAGATATAGGCAGATAAGATCCGACCAACCGTTTAGTAAAAAAAAATACAAAAAAAGTTACTAACATTTATGCTGAGTAGCTAACCTCAATTGTTGAAAATGCAGCGTAAAATATTTTAAATGTAATTAAACAACAAATGTGTGAATTGTATTTTATATTTTTATATTGTCCCTTTCCAGGCAAGCAAATTCTTTTTTTTAATTTATCCAGTAGTACGGATAAGATGATGATATCTGTTTGAAAAACTTAAAAAATTAGGGAGATAGATAACATCTTATTGCACACCAAAAAATGTACAAAAAAATACATAATTACAATACCAATAGAAGCGGGCTTATCGCTTAAAGGGATCTCTTCCAGGCAACCTAAATTACAGGAAATTCTTAGCTATCTGGCGATGTATGCAGATAAGGAAAATATGTAACAATATTTAACCAGCCACACTGTTCTGATCTCAGTTCAATTTTTTAATTAATAAACATTTGACACAACACTAGAAAACGTGACTCGGTTACCAATACAACGGCGAAGAAACGAGCTGGCGAAGATTGATTACATGATTCTATAATGTTATTCTAATTAATTTGTAGTTTACTTTTAATTTTGACCTTTACAGTCTTTTGAAAGCTCAAGAAGTAATTAACAATGTTTGATTGAGTTTCATAATTAGTTTGATGTTACTAAAATACCTCGTGTCATGATTTAACGCCTTATTCATAACAAGTATATGACTTTTTAAGCTCATTTAAATGTTTTATAGAATACGGTTATTCATAATCCCTATTAGAAAAATATAAGAATTGTAAAAGAGTAGTGAGAAGATACTAGCTACACACGCTTCTTGACATGGTAGAGCTATTCTAGACTCATTATCTAGATATTCTTCTTAAGAGAAGAATTAGGTCCGGCTCGATCAGTGTGATACCAAGCTCTCATAGAAAGCGGCATGAAACAGTTAGCCTTAAGTTAACCTTGTTTCGCGCTATACCATATTTCTCCTTCCCTTTATTTCATTCCTCTATCCCATTCTTCTTGTCTGATCCTTCTACCTCAGCTCTCCTATCCCATCCTTCCTATTCCATTCTTCCTATCCTATCCTTCCTATCCCATCCTTCCTATCCTACCTTTCCTATCTTATCCTCTCTATATCATCCTAAAGGCTAGCAACTGTCGGTGTTACAAATGTGTCTAGACGACTGAAACCACTTTCCATTAGATCAGCCATCTGCCTGTTTGCCAGCTTCGCAATCAAATACCCACATATGTCCAGGCCGGAATAGTCAGGCCGTACTCGTTGCTCTGACAAAGGACGAAGAAAGGAACACCGAGGGGTTTTAGTGGGTATCCCCGACTTTGGAGCTCACAGCATTTTCTCGGAGGTGCTATTAACACCCTAACGTAGCGAATGCTCAACGCGCTTCCCCCGCTGTGGTAAGTACTCAGATTCCCTTCGTTAAAAAAAGTCTGTTCCACGGAAAGAAAATATAGAAAGGAACAATGGGAAAACGTAGAACGAGGAGACCAATAAAAATGTTGGTTGATGACGTAACAGAAGCAGCAGGCAAATTAGATGATCTTAAACAAAAATACGATTCAATTCTGGAGACGAAGGAGAAGGCATTTACCCGAAGAGGGGTCTACAATCAAGATTGAATTTGTAATGTACTACAAATGGAACAATAGCGGCGGTAACAAGACTGATTTATTCGTTATTGGATGAAATACAATCTACCTGCAATTTATATACCATACGTGACATATATTACATTTCCCCCCTTTATAAATAGAAAATAATAACAAAAATTGTGATCCATTACAAAAAACGTACTAAATATAATTTAAGATATACAAAAATTAAATAACTAGACATCCTTTAAAAATTTGATTCTACTGCATTCCTCTAACAGTGTAGGGCCTTACTTATGATAATCTGGTTAAGAAAGAATTAGCCATCACTTAAATAAGAGATTCTTATTACTAAAATATTGATAAATAATAGTGAAATTAAGCAATACTATGCACTATGTCAATACATATCACAATTAAAGAAGTTCTTTTATAAAACATGATGAGAGAGAAATGATAACAGTTTCTTTTTAATGTATGTATGCATTACACAATGAATAACTAAAATAATTCTAAATTAACTACTAATATGTATTAACAGCCTATTAACACCGCTTACACGATTCTAACATCTAATAAGTCGAACTAACCACTAACAATCTATCAGTATATGAAAAACATTTTGGAGATAAAAGGCTTAATTATTATTTAAAAAAGGTACAAATATCTCATGCATTGAAAACTTAGTTAGTTAACAATGGTTTACAAGTGATTTAAAATTTTTCATCTTTACGCTATCAATTTAAAATTGGAAAAACGATAATGTTATATGTATTACTAGGATATGCCCGCGCCTTCGTCCACGCTTGACTTGAAATTCCCGCGGGATTCCCGGGACACAGCATATAAAAAAGAAACTTAGTTATCATTTTAGTGAAAACTGAGTCGGAATAAGATAATTATTACGCACCCTAACAAAGTTATCAGAATTAGCTATTTCGATCCAGTAGTTTTTACGTGAATCCCGGACAAACATACTAACAGATAAGAAATCTAAAAAATAGCATTGTATTCTCCGTCGCTTATATAGTCTATTTCAGTTGTTATTTTTAAATAGCTTCAATGTACAGACGCGGCATGTTTAGAATTTTATAATATTATAGATAAGAACTTTATCGAACAATCTCAACCACTGCTCTTCTACACGACGTCGTTTACGAACATTGCTTTGACTTGAAAATCGTCTGAAGGACGTTATCATTTAAAGAATATGAATTTTGTTAAAGTTGGTACGTTTTGTGTGATGTAATATTCAAACATTAATTTTGTTTACGTGTTTGAATCAGGAATATTATTTACATCAATAATATTCCATGGAGGAACAATAAAGAATAGGTTCACCATACTTTCGATTGTAATATATGTAAATATAACACGAACGTAACACATAATTATTTGGTTTTAACACAGTATCTAGTTTGTAAAAGTATACATGTTTACTTATATATTGTGTGCATTAGAATACATCAGTCGCAAATAAACTTCGATCACAGTAAACCGTGTTTTCCTCCGCTTTAGATTTCTCTTTGTAAGTTCGGAAGATATAACTTGCACTGGAAAATACATAGGTATCTAAATTGAAATTAAATATATTTTAAAGTAGGTATTATTTCCTGACCTGTTGAAATTATCAGTGTTTGAATTTCAACAGTTATCTTAGACAGCTTGTATAATTTTTTGTTAATCTTAAGTTACGACATTTTTTCGTTAGATCCAACAGCTGTAAAATACAAGAGCATTGAAAATTCACTCATATTAGGATTTCAATCACGTCCAAATGACTTGTGGCGTAATCTTGTCATGTAGAAAATAATCACTCCTGGATTGCTTCTGCTTTGAGTTTAAAGGTACTCTTACAGGGACATTTTTTTGAGCAATTATTGCTTGGCAACAGTAATGGATCAATTTCGAGCAATTAAGTGGAGCAATTGCAATAAAATACGGCAATTGTTTTGGGGAATATTGCTTCTATTTGCTTCACATTAATTATGATGATATTTAAATGTATGTACATATATATTTATATATAAACAATTATATATTTTTGTAGATATGGATTTGTATGTTATGTATATTAAGTATATATATTTATTACTGGAATGTAAGAAATTGTACTATGTATTATGTATACCACCATCATCATTATATTCTCAATTCATTCCTGGGGTTGTCTGGACGAGATCGCTTTTTAGCGATAAGACCGCCCTTTGTGCATAATGAGACATAGTTTTAGTCTGTAAGTTCTTTTTTTTGATTGGTGCACAAAAAAGAGTAATTGATTGATTGATTAATATTCCACATTTCTCAACGTCGCCGTATGAGTTGCCGAATATCCAATCCAAGGTTTGGAATTTTTTAGGTAATTTTCTTTCTATCTCGTTTCGCAGTCGTGGCGTCATGGTTGACGAGATTTCACCGGGATTGAGCAATTTCAGTTGCTCTTGTAAGAGCACCTTAACTTTCGTTTTATTAATGCTTAACGACAAATATTTTCAGTTCTTTGATAGCCGATGTGTAGACTGTATCGTAAACTGGGACGTAAACATTTAAAACCGATTCCCAACTGTGATATAAATATAAACTTGATTAACCCACTAATTTTAAGACATACCCAAATGTTTATTTAGGGTAGGTAATAAAAGAGCAGCTGTCGGTGTACATCATCGTTTTCTTTCTGAGTTCAATGAAATGATGCTTGTTTTTAAATTTAGACAAAATATTAATCTTTGGTGTTAGATTTAAAGTTATTCGGACAGTTACAAATATCAAGGATTTTTAAGATTATGATACTTAGCGGTAAAATGGACTCTTCACTCCAGTGTAATTCTTAACATATAACTGTGATTCGCACACGGTCACCTGTCTGTTTCTATAATAGGCATAAATATATAACTTGATATAATAAACAAAAATTACACAATGACTTGAGAACTTCCTCTTTTTTTGAAGTCGGTAAAAATACGGCGGTTGCCCGCGCAAGTAACCCTGTTCAAGACCTTTTTGTAACCAGCCTGGGACTTGTCGACTGTATATACCAGCATACACTAAAACCTCAGTGTTGCTCCTTTCGCCATAGAGTAGCGTTACGATAATAAAAGCATTGCCCTTGTTTTTGTAAACGCAGGGAAATGTGTTTTCTTATGACACACATTCGAGCCCAGGATACGGGGAAGGCCAAATGGAGCGCCTAGTGCCGCCTGCATCGAATGCATGTGGAACTCTCGTACCTGATGGCCCCCGTACCTTTTCCAATGAAGGGAGAGGCCGACGAACTACCCACTAAACCTACCTGCGTCCCGAAGAGAGAAAACATAGTAAGAACGCCACAGGATCTAGGACAGAGTTACTGCACTGTGATGTTTGCCACGTGTGCCAGATCGGTACAAATCCAGAGAAGCAGGGATGTATTACACCACTAGGTAAAGCAGAGGTGAAAAAGCATTGCCCATGTCACAACTGCTGATTTATTAAGCTCACCCATAACATCAAGCATACAATCGTAAGAAAAAGACAACAACATTAGTTTTTAAGTATTTTATGTACTCTATTATAACCCAGTGTGAACTTTGGTGTTTGGAATTCAATGATTATGGACATCTTCAGTAGTGAATGCTAAAGGCCTGAAGCGACCGCGTTTGAAGATTGCTTCAGGCTTGTTCCTATATCTTACTATTTATTCACTTGCCTTGGTTGAATTTTGCCATTAATTGTATGGGGAGCTTATTCAAATTCTAACCGACTGCAAATGAACGGTCAGTAAAATACAGGAACCGGCCTTTAGTGAAATTGACACTTGTCTATTGGTAGTTGTAGGACTGCCTAAACTTCCGCTTTATTTTGGTACTTGATAGGGTCAGTACGTCATACGAATCTGCAAAATCGGCCGCTTTAGTTAAACATTGTGTTCTACTAATTACTAATAAATTATTAAATAGTTTTGGTTAAATTTATTAACAGGCATTCCCAGATGAAATAACTTTCATTTATATTTAAACTTTGTGACTGCGAATGTAAATAATGCTTACAATGTTGAATGCAAAAGCGGTATAATAATAACATTTAGGTCTTTAGGCCATTGTCACTCTCTGATGTCTGAAAAGACTTCCAAGATCATATAAAGTGGCCGCTTTTATTTTGTAAATGTGCAAATCTGAATATTGCGTTCCTTTTAATTTACATTTAGGCTATTGAAATGTTACATTTTTTAGGCCTTAGCGTGGGTTTTTCAGAGGACGCAATTTATTTTTTTTGATGTATAAGTATATGTATATGTATATATATTTTACTTATTCTATTATAAGCTTACGTTCAAGTTTGTGGGGTCACCACCCTTGTCCCCCGTCCGCCATCTTGGAAAAAGGGGTACAAAAGGTTTTCGCGCTGTATCTCGTAAGCTAGCATCCCTACAGAAAAAATTACAAGACACTATTTGTAGCAATTTAAATTGTCTACAACTTTATTCTTATTATTTTTTATCGTAAAATGAAAAATAAAAAAGTTATAAATAAAAATAACTGAATTTTTTTGAACAAAGGGTCGATAATAAATTAATAATAACATAGGGATGTTAAGAAAATGATAAATTATATGAATAAAAAATGTATAACAGAAAACTAAGCCTAATGGTCCGTTTTCATCGTATTCTTACGAGTATTCTGTAAAACCCAGATAAATTAACGAAATTAAACAAATTTGTAGTGGAAATTATCCTTAAAGTTTGTAGTGGAAATCCTCTATAAGATTGCTATGTTGTCATTTTATTGTAAAATGACAATAAAAAGTTGTAACGCCCAAAAGAAAATTTGTTCAAAAAAAGAGAACCAATTTTATGATAAAAAAATTAAGGATAAAGGTCAACTTCTAGTTTAAGAGATACAAGAAAACTCGCTTTTTCCAAGATGGCGGCCAGGGGACAAACCCATAAAGATAAATTAACGAAATTAAACAAATTTGTAGTGGAAATTATCCTTAAAGTTTGTAGGGGCGAAATCGCCCTGTATTGGGCCACCTCTATAAGATTGCTCAGTGACACCTATATTGTTGTCATTTTATTGTAACTTGTCTCAAATGACAATGGAGAAACGCAGGCTCACTCGAAAAGGTTGTCCCAAAGTTGTTATAACTTAGATTTATGTGCCAAAGGCAAAAGAAAATTTGTTCAAAAATTTCCCAATTAGTTTTGTTTATAACGTATGTTTTTATTTTCAAGTACCGATTTATATGATAGACATCTCTAGCTACGATTGCTTTAGCTGCAAAAAATTAAGGATAAAGTCGTCCGAGAAGAGACAATTTAATTTCATGATACAAATGAGTTCAACCTTGTATTTTTTGTGAAAATTCTGTTTGTGACTAAAGGTGGTTGCTAGTTTGAGAGAATGAGATACAACTTAAGAGTTTTTAAAACTCTTGTTGTGAACAGGTGCCCTTTTAAGGCCGCGGTTCCTCATGCATCCCGTCACAGCACAGCATGCTTGTCTTTGTAGTCTCTGAAGTTTGGCCGTGCAGGTCGTAAGCTTAGTCCTTGTCCACCAAACCACAGAGCCATATGTTAGCATGGGTTAGCCATAGAAAGAGTTTGGGATGAAGTCCCCAACGCTTACCGATCATCCTACGGCATTGCCATAAGGTTACACTAGAAGTGTTGACTTTGTTGTCAACATGGCTGCTCTAGTTTAACTTGTTGTCTAGGGTTATCCCAAGATATTTAACCTCATTTGATATTTGAAGTGTAGTTCCAAAGAGGGTCGGTAGTCTATAATTACCTAATACTCTCTTGTTTGTAAAGAGAACAACCTGCGTTTTCTGTGGGTTGGCAGACAGTTCATGCTCCCTACACCACTTCTCCACTACACGCAGTGATGCCTGTAGCCTATCACACACCATGCTGGCATTATTACCTACATTTAGTATAGTGATGTCATCAGCGTAGCCAACTGTGTAAAAGTGTTGACTGTTTAGTTTGGAAATGAGATCGTTCACAACCAAGTTCCATAGAAGTGGGGAAAGTATTCCTCCTTGAGGACAGCCTCGAACCACATGGGCGCCTTTCGTGTCTTCCCCTACCTTTATAAATCTGTTACTTAACATGCTGATTATCCAGTCGATAAGTAGGGTTTCCACTCCATGTCTTCGGAGTGCTATATCGATGCTGGTGAAATTGGTTTTGTCAAAGGCCCCCTCTATGTCTATGAAGCAGCCCAGACAGACCAGCTTATTTTGGAGAGCAGACTCAACTTTGCCTACCACCTGATGAAGCGCAGACTCGGTAGATCTGCCAGGGCAGTAAGCATGTTGGTGTTTGTGGTAGGGCAGATTGCGTAACGCATTGTCCCTAAGATGTCTGTCGCATAGTCTCTCCAAGGTTTTAAGGAGAAACGACGACAGACTTATGGGTCTAAACGACTTCGGATTAGTGTAATCACTCTTACCTTGCTTGGGTATGAAAATAACCCTGACTTCACGCCAGGCAAGGGGAATGTATTTATGTGCCAAGCATGCTTGAAAGATGCATGCTAGGATGGGAATCAATTTTTCCCCGCCCCATTGTAGTAGTGCCGGGAAAATGTTATCGTTTCCTGCTGACTTAAAAGGCTGGAAGCTTTCAACCGCCCATTTCACCTTGCTGAAGGTGACGATCTTACAGGCAGTTTGCCAGCAGTGTTCTGTAACTGAAGAGTTGATTTCCACACTTCTAGGAGTTTGTTCTATTTGACACCCCGGGAAGTGTGTTTGCAGTAGTACCGTATTCGATTCCCCCTGGCTTAGGGTCATTGTACCATCGCCCCTGCGTAGGTTGCCAACAGCACAAGGGCCCTGTTTGGCCAGTAACTTCCTAACACGGTTCGCTTGTGGTGTGGAGTTAATGCTTTCGCAAAATTTTCTCCATGAATTTGATTTCCAGTATCTGATACGCTTTTTATATCGAGACTTGGCTTCCTTATAGGTATCCCAATCTCTATCCGTACCTGTGTTCATTGCTTTGTTAAAGGCTCTTCTAACCTTTACGCGCAGTTTTTCAAGTTCTTTGCCCCACCAGCCGTTATTGTCAGCCTTAGCACGAGGTACCTTTAGGGACAGGCCTTGTGGTAGCAGTTTATTATGGTAGTGTTCAGAGTGTCTACCTGCTGTTCAATCAGTGCCGTACTTATAAGCCTAGCAGTTGATGGTTGTTTGTTCAGGTCATGCGCTAGTTGCTTATAGCGTGACCGATCGGTTTTCTTTGGGCACCTCCTAGGTGGCTCCGAAGTGCTAATGATCGGAACACGATGCTTCTTCCGACACGTGCCACCCCGTTATCTGCCATAAAGGTCGATTATAGTACTGCATCTAAATGTAACTGCCATTTGTAACTTTTCAATGGCCTTTTTTTTAAATTTAAAATACATTACAAAGTTTAAAATACACAAACTGGTCAAGTGTGAACCGGTCTACCCATAGTGACGTTCACCGTGCTTTTGCCATTTGGCCACAGCAACGGCAAAATACACCTATTAAGGTATATCCACAGTCGTGCACTTTCGCCTTCATCTTGCCTCTACAACTTTAAATTCATGCGTCTAGTTAAGTGTACACTTATGGATATAATTACTTTTCAAGGGACGTTAACTAAAAATGAGTTTTAATGTCTCTAATATTATAAAATTGTAGACTTGTTTCTTAGATTTTCTTGTGCTTGTTCGGGATTCACGCAAAAGCTACTGGGTCGATTTCGATGCGGGTTTCGTTGATCGTCAACAAATTCCCGGACTTAAAATCTGCTGTACTTTTGATCTCACGAATCCCAGGGAATTTTATTGAAAGCGGCTTAAATTGGCCAGGTCGAAAAAACCATTATTCCGATGCAATACTTATAATATAGTAAACAACTGTGATCTTTGCTACCCATCCGACATGGACGAAGTCGCGGGAAAATCATAGTATTTTATATTATAATATATAGTATAGATTAAAATTCAGTGCAGCATCGATAATCCGCACGGGCGCCTGGTTAAAGCCGAACGTCCACCGCGAACTAAAATATGATAAAACTCAGCTCAGTTGGGAAATTGTAGCCCGTCCACCGAAAAGTAAGCTAAAACTACATCATTGATGTCCAATTTGTACTAGTTTGTTGAGGTAATCTAATGTAATGGAAGAACAAGAGAAGAACTATGACGAGAGTTCAGAGGAGGATTACATTCGTCATCGGAAAAGAAGATTGGTTATTGCTCTATTCATCAAGACATTTCTTTTCATATTGCTTAACGTATTCAATAAAAAAACACTGTACTCTGTGTGTTTCACTGTACACAAAACACAACTTTAGCCAAAGGCGCCAGAGGGGTAAGGTAAGGATGAGAGGCGCTTAGCTTATTTCGTGTAGTTTCGGATCGGCCTACACAACTAATTGTTTGACTTAGTTTGGCCATTTAACCTAGCTTAGGTGGTATAGTTTGCGGTGGACTCACATATATGAAAAACTGGCTTAGCTATGCGAGCTCAGTTTAAGTAAATTAGTATAGCTCGCGGTGGACTTCGGCTTAACACTACTTTGAAACGGGAGGAAATAAAGGAGGTATTACAGACTTTTCAAGAAGGATTAACGTTTTGTTTTTTTATTACTTTATGTCAAGTGTGCAGATTACATGTAATTCCCAACACGTACATTTGTATGTACATATTAACTTCTGTCTTGTTTGTCTGACTTGTCTTTAATTACTTTTCGATAATTTTTGAAAGACACAGGTTAAACACATGTTTCATGATGATTACAATATTGCAGACCATAATCAGAACGACTTGATAATCCGCACAGGGCCTTGTTTTTGTCTGTCCAGATTATCGAGGCTCTTGTGTAATTAGTTACATGCAGAAGAATTGCCGACGATCACCCCTTCCGCTTCCAAGAACAGGAATAGGCGCTAATCTAATTAAAAATCTTATCGACAAACCGTATAATAGATGAATTTAGCATAAAATAAATGTAACGACGCGATGAGATGCCTTTACATATATCAGTCATACATATACCACACCAATTTTTCGCACCATTGTAAAACAGATTTAGGTCATAGCTAAGATTAACGAACCGAATGACATAAGTACTCTGCTTTATGACAACAATATGGGATTCAGTTATGTCCATTCCAAATTTTACTTGTTTTCTAGATAAATATTATCTGGGAACTACGTAAATAGTGAACAAGCTTGATAAAAGGTATATTGATAGACTATCCATTTGGTTTTTATGGAATGATTTTTACAAAGCGCGGTGTTTCTCCTATGAACGGAGATTATTACGCGGTTACGAAAGCGGCGCGTCATAATATGGCGGACGCTGCTCGCATCACTACTAAAGCATTTGCCCTGGAGGAGGAATATTCTTTTTCCATGACATTTACCTTAAATTTGCTCAGAAAACACTATTTGTCCACAAATAGCTGTCTGATTGACAGAATATAAGCATTTTTTCATTTAGGTTGCCTGGAAGAGATCGCTTTGAGCGATAAGGCCGCCTGTGGTATTGCCTAGAAAAATATTGTAAATATGGTCTGTTTTTGTAATTGTATATTTTGGTGTGAAATAAAGTGTTATCTCTCTCTCTCTCTCTCTTACCTTCTCAACTTGCTTAGTAAGTAAATAAAAAAAAATGTTTATTTTGTAACCTGCCATGGTTGTAAATATAACGTACGTAATGTAAATAAACTTAATTGACCGCTTGCGCATAAAGATTCCGCACAGGCGATAAACGTCATTTTTATAACGTTATGTTTTTTCAAGATTTAACTGACTGCAACGCCAACAAGATTGTTATTGAAAAAAAAATTAACCTTAGCTACAAATATGGCGGCCAAAACTGAACTTTACTTTTTTCTAAATTTCACTACATAATTTTGTAACGCTAAATTGACTATCTATCACATTTCATCTATATACTTATATCAAATAGTTTCTGACAATAATTCACTACACTTGACTATTTCATAAAGGTCCTGTTTGCGCGAAAATGGCTATGAAGCACTAAAAAGAGTTAAGAATATCTATTTATATTATATTATAAAAGTCTAAACATACCGTGTCTGTACATTAAGCTATTTAAAAAAAAACAACTGGAATAGACTATATAAATGATGGAGAACACGATGCATTTATTTTTAGATTTTTCGTCTGTTTGTTCGGGATTCATGTAAAAACCACTAGGCCCATTTCGATGCGATTGTCGCTGATCGACAGAAAATTCCCAGACTTAAAATCTACGCTATTTTTATCCTGGGAATCCCGTGGGAATTATTCTGGGAAATATTTAAAATGGCCAGGTAAAAAAATTGAATTTCAATGTGATTTTTCACTGATAGATAGCAAATTTTATCTAAAATATGTGATATTTCTTATTCTGGGTATCCCTCGGGAATTTTCCCAGGAGTGGTTTAAAGTTTTTCGGATGCATCGTTTAGCATTAGTTTATTCCGACACAATTTGCACTAAAACAATAGCTTACATTCGTTCTTTAAATTCTGCGATACATTGTGACGCGGGAATGCCGCGGGAATTTCAAGTCAAGCGTAGACGAAGTCGCGAGCATATTTTAGCTGAAAATAAAAGTGCTAAAGGGTATAAGAATTTCATAAAGTGTCTGTCAGAATTTTTTATCACTTTTTTCAACGCCACTGCCTATCGCTGATCTTGGCACTTAACTGTGTCATCAAAGGGATGATTAACGACTCTGCATGACGCCTTCAAGCTGATACTTTAGTATGAAGGTCAAGGGAGGCCGATAGCGAGTGACAAGTTCCACGTTAAGTGATCTGTGATATATTGCTGAAAGGAATTGAGGGAAATTCCAATGATCGGAAGACTTGTTCGAATATCGATGAAAAATATTGAACTTGCTCTTTAAAATATATTTTAAACAGACTTAACTTAGCCGATATTTAATTAATTAATTCATAACTCTTTGTAAGGTGTTAAATCAGGGTTGCTTTCTGAGCGGCCGTTTCGAAACACGGGGTTCGCTTTCCCATTATAATTACATATTTTCCTAATTATCACAAACGAAACACGTGGCGTTTATACGTAGAATAGTATATGAAATTGCAAAAATATTTAAAATGAATAACTAAGGAGTGAAATCAAAAAGTCAAGTAAAACGTATCCCACTCTAACTTTTGAACTAAGTATTGAAAATTCTGAAGAAATTCAATATGGTAGAAACACTTTAAAAGAAAATCAATGAGAAAGTCGCATAATAAAAATAGTGGAAGTTCTTTGCCTCTACGGAACTCTTGGACTGCGATGTAGTTGTCCCATTGTCTGGTATACTGCTTGCAATTGCAGATTATAACGAATCCGACGTAAAAATATATAAGAGACTAAATAAATAAAAAAACAAGAAAATTGCAATGTTCTTAAGACTAAGATTGTTGACGTTCTAACTACTACCCACGACGGGTTGCGACGTCGTCAAGCCAAGTGAGAATACGTGTAGCTTTTTCATATTATATTATAATGAAAATATTTTTGCTTCTGAATATCTTAGAAGTTTCATTCTTATAAGTCATATTAGAGAAATATACCCAGGTTTAGATTACGTACGGTTATTTAATAAAATAGGAAAAGTGCGGGGCAGTTTATAAATTTTGAAAACTTCAATAGAGGTTACAAACGATTACTGTTGTTGTCATTTGGCTGCAGAACCATAAAAAGCATTTAATAGTATCTTTTTAGATAAACCAATTTTCGTTGAAAGTATTACAATAGTACATGTGTTTGTTTGCCGATTATTTATTTATATATGAGTAATATAGATGTGCACGCTTATTCATGGCGTCTTTATTTACTTTCAGTAGGTAGTGATTGTAAGAATAAACTATCAAAATTTTCAGTGGTATGCGCTGCAAAATTTTTGTTTCGAACTATGCATACTCTTAACACTCGTACTTTACAGATTGAAACTGTGTGAAAATTGACTTTTTAGAATTCTGGAACACTCAACGGATATTCTTCACATGGCGAAAGAAATACTAGTTTTAAAACAGCAAATCTTATGCTTATGCTTTATTAACAAGGCAAGTAACTCAGAATTTCCTTCTCTCATAAAATGCGATTATTGTCTTATTGTATTATCTTCCCTGACACTGTCCGCTTGCGTGAGCGGACTTGTTAAACGATTCACTACTTTACCTAAAATTACAAAATTACAAGCAATATGACACGAAACATTGTTATTACAGGTTTGTCCAATCAACGGGCATGAGGCAGCTAAAAAACTCATAGTCATGATTAAAATTAATGATTTTGTATCTAACAAATGCGAATGCTTTGTGTATAGATTTGTTTATATTATGTACATTTTTAATTATCATGAAAAGACAATACAGACGTTCAAATATGATTAATATTAACAGTAGCGGTCCTGGGATTACCGACAGCTATTGTACGTGTATTATGTATTTGTAGGTAAAGAGTTTTTTATTAAGAGAATAAACCTTAACATAAAAGCAAATGGCACACCTCACAGAAAGAGGTTATCGACAAAATTATTAGATGCGCTGAAAATATAATCGGCCCAATTTATTTTTTTAGTTAATCAGTATAAGGAACGTAATAGAATTTTTCCTTAGTTTTACGTTTGACATACCTTCACAGTAACTGATCCTTACCAGCTACACTATGGGTTGCTGTATTAATACAGAATGTGTTTTTTTTTAATCAATTCAATTCCAAGCTAGGGTAATTGATTTTTCAAAATTGACTCGATGGTTAGGTCCACCTTGTTCGCTAACTATATTCTTGATTTTAAAATCTAAGTTAATTATAGAATTTATTAAGGTCGTGATTAAATGGAACCACCGACTTTGGAATCATACGCGATTGCGTTAACCACGAAGCTACTATGAATAATAAAATCTTATAATTATACAAAATAAACAGTACCAAATAAACAGTAATCTACCTGAAGGGATACTTGTGATCATTTGAGATCAACAGTAAATAATTAAACTGTCCGAGGTTAAAGGACAGTGAATTCCAGGCATTTTTAATTATCAACGACTGTTAGGAACCCAAAGTAATTCACCATACCGCACCAACTACTAATAGTATGTATATAAAGTACATGAACTTTACTAAACGTAAATTCTAATTTATATTGGAATTCCCTTGATTATTGGAAAACTAGTCCATCCGTAGGAAGCATTTTGATTAGCGGTCTATCCCAATTTTGATCCTTAATCTACAGGATTTAGGTATTAACATATACAGTGTATCATTTGAAGTTGTTTTGCAGCATAGTGTCATACACAACAATAATTCTTTAAGAAACCTTTCTAGTTCTACGACCTTGTCCTTTAGAGGTCGTAGAGGTCATATAACGCGACATGAACTGCGCAATTGTATGTTGTTTACTATCTTCTAGTGTTACTCGGATTTAATAAGGGACGTTGGAATTTAATCAAGCGGATTATGACTTGTTACTCTTAATTGAATGTATTGACATTATGATTAGCGAATTACTGTTGTAACTTGAATACTAATGAATTCAAGACATTGTAAGTTTCATCGTTAAAAGCCTTTGGCTACTATCTCCTTGTTTGTCTTAGATTTTAATAATCTATACATGACACTTGTTACCTTAGATCATATAAACGTCTAGATAACGCATCAATTGCACAAAAACGGCCCAAAAAAATTGCACTAAACTTGGTGCACTCGCTCCCCACGCCTGTTAGTGTCGTTTCGACTACTTTGTTGGTTAGAGCTCTCGCAAAAAAAATCATTATGCCGTCCTGCGCTATTAAAATGTGTCGGAACGATTTAAAAAGAGGAAAGGATAAGGAGAACATATCATTTCATCGGAACACTTAACACTTTTCTCATGATTTCTTTGTAAAAACATGAAATTTAATTTCGATATTTCAAAGGTTATCGAGTTGATTGATGTTGTCAGGTGAAAAGTGCGACTTATTTTTCAATATTTGGGGAATTTTGTTAAGATTTTTTAATGAAATATGAATAATAAAAAAATCTATAGAAAACAGACTTACATTTATGGAAATAAGTGTATAATAATTTTTAAATATATTTTTTGTATAGTTTCATTTTATGTTATCTAAAACATGTTATGAATTTATGGAGATATGTTGTACTGACATTTTTTAGTACATTATTGTCATAATTAAGACATTAATTTTGTATATATTCTGATAGCTTCATCTCCATGAATTCCCAATAAAGAAATAATTTAATATATTATTATTAGTTTTAAATTTTAGTTTATAAAATAGTCAAACCGAACACGACGACAATATGAATGTTTTTCTTTTAATAATAGTCCTTTTGAAGTGGTTTAGTTGCTCTTAAGTCCCTGCACTAAACTATTCCGTGTACCTACTCCGTAGTTCCTACTACTAATATAAATTTGGATTACACATAACACACCCAGTATGAACCCATGGAATCGTTCCAAGTCCACTATTACAAATGATTTCACTGATTTTTAGCGCAGGAGAATCTTTGGGGTATAACTAGTCATCTTATAACCTTCGTGAACATGTTGTGTAACACGAAAATAATTGTCTATTATGAATAGTTTTTTTAGAATTATTACATTAGTATTGGTAATTAAAGGACTTATAAATATGTACTAATATATGTACAGACATTTTATTGCGAATTAAAATTACTACATATTATAAAATGTATTATGAATTCATTTGTGCTTGTATTTTTTTATGGTTCGTTCCAAGACACGACAACTTTTGTTGATAATACTTTAATTATAAAAAAAATTAAAACCTCTGAGTAATATTTAATTATAAAACACAGCGATTAAATAATAACGATCATTTAAACTTTTCAGTTACATAAAAAAATATTTAATTATAATAAAATGGGGTAATATTTTTTAGCTGATATCCCGAAAACACGCACACATTGCTACTTTTACGAGAGTGAATATAGCAACGCTTCGCCTTTTTGATGCCGTTTTTGGCGGTGTTGTTTGTTAGCAATGCTCTCTCTAGACATGTTATATCTCAATGCTTCTTACATTACGGCCACTCTCCTTTCCCTCGTAGTGTGATATTATATAGCTGATTTTCTTAAAAGCCCTGTTGCTGCAAGAACGAAAGAGGGGTGCAAACGAAACAACTTTTCATTGGTATTTATTGATCAAAAAATTATATTTATTTATTTATTTTAGTAAGGCTCAGAGACAAATAACGATATAAATTAACAACATAAATAAAAGTATTGCTAATTACAAGCCTTAGCATATAGACTTGCTCAGGTTAATTGATGAAGATGTGTGTGTGTGTGTGTATGTGTGTGTGTCAGTGTGTGTGGTTGATGATAGAGATTGAAAAATTATAAAATTGTAAAGTGAAATTAAAACATTGAAAAGAGAATTTGAATTTGAATACATATTGAGCCATTATAACTTTATTATATATAACCGAATACAATGCAAGAAAACTTAACTTATTCGTATTATATTCTACTCATAGTCCCTCAATACTATAAGTAGAATACTGAGCCCAGATCACCGTCTTCTATGGGTAAGGTGTCCAGAAGGCTGGCTACGTTTCCTCGCTGGATCGCCATACTGATCCGTTGGCCGAGGTAAGCACCAGCCCTCTGATCACCTGAAGAGTCAATGAGTCGTTTCGATAAATTTTGGTAGAGGCTCATGGCCTCAGGACCCCACGGTCCAAGCGTCTCGACAGCAAACGGCACAAATATATAACCATCACTGAGGGTTGCATACTTGCACCGCTTGAGTGATTCGGCTGTTTCCGCCTCTGTACCAGCTGATCTAGATGTGTTTGGTAAATGGGATGCGGCCAACGTGTCCACGCAAGTCGCATCCCACACCAAAGGCTTGCCACGTTGCCAGGGAATTAGAGTCATTCCGTCGGGACGCCTACTATCGTCACGTGCAATACCGTTCGACTCTAATAAAGCCGGCACGTTAGCGGTGGCAAGTGCCCTCCGTAAGACCTCATTCAAGGCAGCGTGGCGTGACCATCTGCCGGCATTGCGGCGGCAAGAAAGACCATGGTATCCCGGCCGATTATCTCTGTTCCACAGACGCACGTGTGTGGTGCACATATGCGAGAACCCAAGCGCAGATTTATAGCCAAAGAAAAGGAACTATTATCCATTAATGTACTTATGTTTGGGGAGGGGATAGCTTGGAGCCAGAAACCAGACTCTTTGCGGGAAACGGCAAGGATGCGGGCACGATCTGTAGAGTTAGTGGAATTTAAAAGTTCTGTATTTAACCCTCTACAAATAGGTTCATCCCAGCATCGTTGCGAATTCGGGATCGTGGGAATGTCTTCACCAGGGCATTTAGAGGCGTTTAGAGCTTCATTTAAGAATGATATATTGGCATTATTCCAGTGTTGCATAGTTTTTTTAAATAATAGGCTAGTGCTATAAGCGGATGAAAGAAAGCCGGTAGAGCAACGCT
The DNA here is from genome assembly GCA_039645545.1 of Dendrolimus houi. Lineage (NCBI taxonomy): Eukaryota > Metazoa > Arthropoda > Insecta > Lepidoptera > Lasiocampidae > Dendrolimus > Dendrolimus houi. Next base: position 8,320,784 of record CM077127.1, on the reverse strand, counting down.
AGACATTTTGCGGATGCCTAAACCGCCATACCTAATGGGTAGGGAAGCTTGGATCCAGCAGCTGTCTGAAAATTCAGAATTTAAAATTTTAGTAAGTTCATCTTTAATGCGGTCATCTAGTGGTTTTATAAGATTAGAAAATTTCCAAAGCGGGGCGCATCGTAAGACATATGTTAATTTTGGTACAAACAGACAATGTCGTATAATGTGATATGCAATTTGTGAGTGAATATCGAAAAGTTTAGAGCATGATACATCAAATTTGGCTGATTGCTCAGACAGATAATTTGGAATGGCCTCATCTAGAATAGGGGCTCCAAACAGGCGAAGAGAATCCTTCTCCAGGACCTTAATACCGGGTGCAACAAAATTGAACATATTGCTAATATTGTCGCTTTCGTTTTTAGACAGATTATCGGACAAGAAAATTTCGCATTTTGAGAAATTTAACTTTAATCCTAGTAAATTAAATTTTGAAATCAGACTAAGTAAGTCTTGGAGTACACTTTCTGCATCGCCGCCATCGTCTAGGTACCACACATTGAATTTCAACTTGAGGGATTCGATAACCGGATGGAGGATCGCCAAGCTGAAGATGGCCGGTCCTAGCGGGTCGCCCTGTTGACAGCCCACAGATGATAGAATAAGGTTGCTTTTATACATAAGATTTGTGGGTTTTGAATAGCTTTCACAAAGATAATTTGATATTTCTGGAATATTAGATATTACTTCGTCTAACATGACGGACCTGTCGACAGAGTTAAAGGCATTCTTTAAATCTACTTTTAAAATAACTTCTCCGCATTTATTGTTTATGAATGATCGCAAAGAATGTACGGGTGCTTCACAGCCTCCTTTAGAACCGAAACCTAATTGTAAGGGTTGGAATTTGTTTTTCAATTTTGTGGATATATGGCGGCAACAGACCTTCGAGGCGATTCGTCGTAACGAATTGCCTACGGCGATCGGTCTGACACCGCCATCTTTGTTTTTAAAAGCTATTAAGTTTGCGCCCTATAGAGGCCCCTTATACCGTCGGGAATCTTTCCTGCAAGCATCATGTTTATAATTTGGGTAATGTGTGTGTTGTGGTGGAAGGCCGTCTATTCCAGCAGCTGAGCCAGTTTTAAATGACATTATTGCTGAATAGACGTCTTTAGTTGATGCTTGTAGAAACTCTGTTTGTGAAGAGGGAGGATCTGGCGGAGAAGTCGGTGAAGTAGTCGGAATCCTATGCCTGTTTTTTAGTGCCAAGAGGGTTTCTGCTGAGTCTGGTGCTAGGCTATCATTTGAAAAAAGTAAGCAGGCTGCCCATTTTAAGTCTCCCTCGCCTACTTTATTTTCAATGTTTTTTCATAAATTTACTGAAAATTTATTGCCTAAGAAATGGGACGTATCTAAATTTTCGATTATTGGACGGCAGCAGTTCTGTTTGATAGTTTTAGTCAAAGAATTTTTTTATCATAGCCGGTCGAGTGGAAAACTTGGAATGAGAAAAATAGATAGCTTTACCAATTTGAGGGGAAATTTTCAGTTATGACTTTTTGCCAATATTTTTGTAAGAGTTTCTGCCATCGTGATGCGTGCCCCCCGGGGAATACGTGGAATTAATGGAGTATTATTTTTGAAGTAGGCCAGTCGTTCCCGTAAATCTGTTAATGTGATGGGACACGCAGAAGAATTTGTTTGGGTATTTTGGTGGTGAATTTTTGAAATATGGATATTTAGACCCCTGCTCCCTTTAAAAAAACGTGGGGTAGGGCAATGAGGGCAATGAGAAAGTGTGGTAGAAGTATTTAGTGAAATGGTATGAGTATTGGAGCATGTTTGCGACATAAGTTTCACGTGGTATGTGCACTGTCTAAATGTATTCCTAATCAAAAATTAACCGGGAGATTCGGTGACGTAAACTCAATAGAAATGATTTTATATAATATTAAACTTAAAAGATGTATAAATACTAGGAGGACGTTGTGGAGCAGGCTTGGAGGCGGAGATCGTACCTCTAGGGGGACGTCTTCATGCCGGCCGACACTCGACGCAGCGTAGCCGGCGGTTTGTCTGAAAACTGACTGATGACTGAAAAGGAAAAATAATAATATAAATAATGATGGTATTTGGAAGATATGCAAGACCTGTGGTTCTTGACGCGGAGGCGTCCCGTCAGATAGGTGAGTTTGATGTTCGGTACGGACAGCGGCCGATGGCACGAACCCCGGATGAGTCTGAAAACAAACACACTGATGAGTTGAGGATTCGTGAAGTAGATGAAGGGGGATACTTTTCCTATCTGCGACGGCGAATGACTGTCGTAAAATGTAAATTTAGACTAAATAAAATTGAATAAGATAGGAGACAACAAAAATATACGTCAAGTCACTTTGAATGACGTAACGTTTTTTTTAAACATATTGAGTAGTTTGGAAAAAACTAGTTTTCTTTGAAAAATTCTCTGTTCATTATATTTCTAAAGGTGTTGGGTTTAGTTACAAAGATATCAATGTTCAATTTTAGTTCTAGATCGTTAAATTGTGAGGCGCTGCGGAGAAAGAAAGAATTTTGCCTATAGTTGGTGGATGCAAAGGGTACATACAGCAACTGTCTCTGCCTAACGCCCAATTGTTGAGTGCGTAGTCCAACATTACAAAGAAGTTCAGGACAGTCGATAAAGCCACTAGTTATATTAAGTAGAAAACAAATATTTATCATAACGTATATTTTCATAAATTTTCACGATATGAGACGGTCACCATATCATCTCCATATTATCGATATGAAATCATTTTACTCCTTCAATTTTTATCATTAGAGTCTAAAAAATAACTACTTATTTTTAAAAGAGGGTAAATGATTTGTTTTTTTTTTGTACTACTTTATTTTATTCACAATGAAAGAGCAATGCATCTAAAAAACGATCGCATCTATGGAAAACCCCACTATCGCCCGAAAAATCCTCAAGTACGCGGTCTTTAATTAATAATTCATCCGTGCAGGAACGGCCTGTCGTAAGAGGCGACAAAACAACCCACAGCCAGGTGGTAGGACATTTGCTCGACCGGATGGCTACCATCCCTGGTCTAGAGTATCCCGCCACAACAACTTTGAGTTGTGTTCCGGCATTAGTGACCAGGTTCTAGTCTCCCTTAGAGAGCAACAGCGCATTTCCATAGGTGATGGTAACCGCTTTCCATCAAGTGGGCCATCTATCTGCTTGTCTGCTGATCTCCTGCAATAAAGAAAACGAGCTGTGTAACATAAAAAAATATTTTTTGACAAAATTGAAAATACCTGTGGATCGTGTATTATTAGAGTTGGACAGATAATATAAAGGTTGTAAACTGTTTAAAATGTGCATAGATTATATAAAATTACTTAAATTTCGAAAGGAATTTAAAACCAAGTGTATTTCAGTAATAGTAGGTATTAATGATTAATATCGTAAAATTGTATGGGATGCTAAAACGTTTCATTCAGTTTACTACCAATGAAAGCGGTTGAGCGGACTATAGTTACAGATGTATATCTACAAGAAAGAAAATTCCTGAACTTGCAAAATGGGCCACCCATATTGGTTTTATTAGATATATCCTTTTTGTTGTTTGTTGTAACGTAACAACCTGAGTTATTTTCATGCTCTGGCTCCATCTGGGATAATGATTTATTTATTGACTTTGACCAAATGCATCTTATTTATACATAGTACATAGAATAGGAAATAAATTTATAAATTTAAATTTTAAGTTCTATGTATGACCTACTAAAAGTATTCTACAGCGGAACGTATTTTCAATAAAAACATTTGAATATAGCATTAAAAATAACGCCGGTCACGAATAGCAATATTAGTGTAGAATTCTCTATCTATCAATATTTGACGTCATTCACAATTAATAAAAATATCGCATCTCGAATTACGCATTAAACCCATCACTAAAACTGCTTGAAACCATTAAAACTATAACATTATTGCAGATGAAGCAGTAGCTTAGAATTTAAAAATATTACAAAGTAATAAGCTTGAAGGCTGTCGTCTATACTTTCCACCCTAGTGCTGGTGCCACTCAGAAATCCACGTCTTAGTTGGTTTTCATATCAACCAAATGGCACAATAAATTGTAAATATCTACATACTACTCCCACAAGTTAATTGTGCACAAGCGTGGATTGTAATCGATCATTCGGTTATTTCGCGTTTCGTTTCGTTTCCGCGGCTGTAAGGTCACTTTTAGTTGCAGACTTAGCTTATTGTAACAAACAAATATACCTACGCGCGGAGTTAGTGTTAACAATTCTTCAGGTTTTGCGTAATATCAATAATCAGAGAATAGCACTTATCGACGATACCCATTTGTGATAAAAATATTTTGACAGATCCATTTATTCAAATTCCAACAATTGGAAGTGTTACATTTGCTCTTGTTTAATTTTCATGAAATGCTTATCATTAAAATATATTTTAATAATATTTGTATACTGTTTTAGTTTTGCTTTGGCATGGTTTCTTAGTTGGAGACAAAAGGGGCCTATGTGCCGATACGCCGACACTACCGCGCCGCTACAGCACCGCGGTGCTATTCCATGAATTTCTATATAAATGCCAATGTTGTCTGCCCTCCGATGGTGTTGCCCTATCGAAAGTGCGGTTGCAGCGTGGTCGCGCTTTATCTGCCAGTCTGGCGGCGCGGTGGTTATCGTGTACCCTAAAGCGGCCACTTTTGGAGAATCGCCTAGTCTTTTGTCAGACTCCTTTCATCCATTTCTATATGTCTAACAAAGCACCTTAACATTCCTTTCTCAACTCTTGTTATTACATTTTCTTTAAAAGTTTTAATTATTATTACGCGCATATTACGCATTTTCATGTTAATTACAGAATTATTTTAAAATATAGAGAGTTAAGTTAATTGTTTTTACGGGAAGACCTCGTAGTGTGGGTTGTTAATTTATTGCCGACAAATTGTGCTAGTTGTACTCCAAAGTGTTCCCATAGAGAGTTGTTAGTGTAATTACTCACGGATTATTATTTGATTAAGAATTTAAACAAATTCTATAATAATGTGTAATTGTAATAGCACGGAAAAAGAATATCATCCATGGTTATTGTGTCTTATTTGAACATTGATGTGTGTTCATTCTTCTCGGTGCTGAGAATAAACTAATTATCATGACTTCTGTTATATTTATATATTTCCTTTCGACTTTAATCCCCGTTGGATTTGTAATATTTTTTACCCGTTTTAATGAGTGAAATGATTAATTTTTTGAATCTTATCGGTTTAAGGTTTTTGTTACCAGGCCAGAATAAAATGTAAAAGAAAAATAAGTTACTAGTTAGGTCATTTTTATTGAAGTATTGATCACATAGTGTAAGTTATTTCTGTTGTTTATGTCGTCGAATTCTTTTTTTGTTAGAATCGAGTTTGGACAAATAAAAATAGGAATCTGAGACTAGGAGGAATGACTTTTAGTAGGGATAGATGAAAAGGGTTTTGTTTGAATCGCAAAAAAATATATTGGTTTTCTGTTATTGTACGAGTGGATTTTATTTTTATTTGTTAAACTGACTCCGCATTTTAACCCGATTTCACTCGTGAACATTTTCGTTAGTTCTAAGCCGTGGTTTGCGCACTCGGGTCCCAAACTCAAAGGCGAGGGTTGGAATCCTGGCCGGAAAGCATGCATCATTTTTTCTAATCTGATGTGCATATTGTTAAAATTATCACGGGCAAACGATGAAGGAAAACGTCTTGATGAAACTTGTACATCGAGATAAACGACGTGTAAAACCGCCACTCCGCCTTGGACAAGCGTGGCGGGTATAATATTTGTTCTTCTACAGATGAGATGCTCAGCTGTGGGATGTTTATAGGCTGCTATTTGTTACAATTTCATTAAGCCCTGACGTGAACATAGATGTATACCAAAATTCATAATGACGGGTTAATTACGTAGACCTGGAAGAAGTATGACTGGTTCGGATAGTATTTTCCTGATATCGCTATAAATCAAGATGTGAGATAAATGCACATATTAAGAATACTAGATATGACAATCACAGTAAAAAATGAAAATTCTTCTTTCATGATTACTGACCGATCCCCGTATCTTACTAATTCCCTTGCCCTACCATCGGTTGAATTGAAATTATTTGTATGGAGCTTGTGTCAAATTTTAACCGATAGTAAGGCAAATGAACGATTAGTAAGACATAGGACCGGCCATTTATCAAACATTTTACGAAACGCCTATATATATGAGTAATATTTGTGTATGATATGAAAGATTGCTATTAAGTTCTCTCAGGCGTAACAACATTTTTGTATTTGTATAATAATAGGTAATTAATTATGCCAAATAATATGGAGTTTTAAAGTCACATATTCTGTCGTGTCTGTGTTTTTCATTCTGTCTGATATCGTATTCCCCTTAATAAAGTTAGGTACATTGGTACTTTAATACTTTAAGTAGCCAAAAAAAATCAGAAACCATCGACGCTCTTATATTTTTTTCATTCGAACTATACATGAGTTTAAGAGTTTGCTGACGGGTTCAAGTCGTTACCGGTTAGATAGTTACCTACCGCAGCGATTTTATACATTTTACACATTATTTTGGAATATTATCACAGTAGGTAAATATAATCTATTTATATTAAAAATGTCTACCATAATATTAGAGAATTTCCCGGTCGCAATTTTAATAAGGAAAATAGAAAGAACGCACACAAGGCTATATTCAAAACAAATATCGAAAATTAATCCGAGCAAACATCCTAACTGGCACGTTCCGTGAATCCCATTACTACACTTCGCTGATAAAATATCATGGCGTATTCGTCCTACTGCTTTTTGTTTGCCAATTACAAAAGTATGTGATGGTATTTACACAAATGGCATGATTAGCAACATATAACACATAACTCTGTGTTACGTTTTGTTTAGAAGATCTCATCTCATATGAAAATTAGCCACGGTGTTCGCCTTACAGAATATTAATACCCATTTAATCCGCAATTTTGTAACCCCATGATTTTATTAAGTAACATGTTACTCTGCCGACTTATATTCGAAAAATATTTGAAACTTTACATTAATTAAACATGAAATTGAAAATTTACTCTGTATGATAAATAACACATAATTCCTTTGTAGATATATTAATTACTAGCTGTGCCCGCGACGTCGTCCGCGTGGAATCTGTTTTCTAAACCCCCTGATTTTGAAACATTCTTCATTGGTGCTCCGCTCCTATTGGTCTTAGGGTGTTGATATAAAGCCTATAGCCTTCCTTGATAAATGGGCTATCTAACACTGAAATAATTTTTCAAATCAGATCAGTAGTTCCTGAGATTAGCGGGTTCAATCAAACAAACAAACAAACTCTTCAGCTTTATATATTAGTATAAGATTGGCAAACAAGGTGCGTGTTTCCCGACCAGGAATCAAAGTTACGTTACTCGAATGCAGGCATTTTAGTTATAAGCTAGCACGGCTTTTCCAAATCGGTCTACATCATAAGTCACATCGTTACTAATGATAACGCAAACTAAACATTAGCAGGTGGTTGCTATATTACCATATTTTATACAAAGAATACAAATATTATAATAGTTAATGCGACGTGCACTTAATTGTATTCCATTTAAGCCTTGAAGAGCGGCACTCAGAAAGCATTATCAACGTTCAGCTTAAAATTCAAGTGATTATTAAATTTATAATATATAAAAAAACAAGTGTATGGCAGAACTGTAAATGGTAGAGTTGGTACCGGTAGATCGACGCACATACAATGATCAAATAGCAGAAGTGTTATAGAAAGATGAGGAAAAAGGCATCTCAAATAAACGTGTATGTATGAAGAGCTTAATGAAAGTCGTCGTCGTCAGCCAACCGTTGTCCACTGCTGGATTTAGGTCCCCCAAATTTGCGACATCTATCCCGGTCCTCCGCTGTTCTCAACTAGCCCCCACCGGCGACCTGCGCAGGTTGTCGGTCCATCGGGCTACGGCTCGGGCTTGGGCTATACGTTTGGCGAGGCGCGGTCTCCACTCCAGGACTCGTCTGCTTTATCGGTCATCGGCCACTTCAGCTTGCTAATTTTGTAAGCTACGTCGGTAACCTTGGTTATTTTACGGATATCCTCATTTCTGATTTTATCCATAAGAGATACTCCCAACATAGTTGGCTCCATAGCCCGCTGAGCGACCTTCAGTTTGTGAACCAACCCCACTGCCAATGACCACGTCTTGGCACCATACGTCATGATGGGTAGGACGCATTGTTGAAAGTGGATGAGGCGAAAGTTGTTTGTCAGAATTGTCGCAAGTGGAAATCCATGTTCTCTGCCTACCCCTATGGGAAACAGATGCGATAACTTGTATTGTATTCAATCTTACATTTGGTCTTGTTAGAGATTCGAATCCTTATGTTTACGTCATATCCATCTCTCTGCCTTTGTATATTAATAACTTTGCTCGGAAACTATTGGGTCTATATGAAGGTTTAGTAGGAATATCTAATTTATATGCCACTATGACAAAAAATATGAAGACTGAAGGTAAGCGCCATGCAAGTGCGTTTTGGACAGAGTTCCGTAGAGGCGACAAATGTACTCTGTTTTGGTCATTTGGCTATCAAACCCTAAAAAGCATGTAAATCAATAATATCTCATATCTGCAATAATACTCATTCAAATTTTAATTTTCGTTGAAGCTCTACTCGCTCATGAAAAATTTTTCAAAAATTTTCGCTGCGTTTAAAAATGTTTACCACAGGAATAGGAGCGGATACCTCGCCATTTATAGTAAAAAGTCATGAAATAACATCGTTTCAAGAACTGACTTAATATATCAAAAAAGTATGTACACTGGGAAATATTCTTTACTGATCTGGCAATTTGAAATAATTTCTAAAAAAATCCCACGGGATTCCCAGGATAAAAAGTAGCGCAGAGTTTAAGTCTAAGAATTTGCTGTCGGTCAGTGAATCCCGCATCGAAATCGGCCTAGTAGTTTTTACGTGAATACCAAACAAACAGACAAGAAATCTAAAAAAATTGTATCGTATTCTCCATCGTTTATGTAGTCTATTCCAGTTGTTTTTTTTAATAGCTTCAATGTACAGAAACGGCATTTTTAAAATTTGATAAAATTATAGATTTATCCAGTAACTTTTCGCAAAAACCAAAATACATTTTGTTATATCAGTTTGACAAATTGGTGTTGCGAAGATAATAATTTAAATAATTTATATGCTTATTTTGACTGTAATAATGAACGCTTGAATTGAAACTAATTGTTATCGACCTTCACTTACCAGATGCCATCGTTTTACGTTTTTCATCTTACTGAAATTGCTAGTAAATTCGTACAATAATTTATTTGACTGACTCATTGACTACATTTCATAATATTCTAACTGGAATACTAAGTAAATGACAAAGAACAATAAAGCTATGTGTCTTCATAAATTTTATTATTTATAAATTGTTTTTGTTCGAGATATATTTTTAAATAAAAACTTTAGTTGTATTCTGTGCTTAGATGGTTAATTTAAATAATTTTGTACTATAATATCTAACCGTAGATGGTCCTTAAGTTGACTAATGCCCGATTCCTATATTATATTACCGACCGTTCGTTGCCTTACTATCGGCAGAAGTACAATTTGACAGAAGCTTCATAAAAGTAATGTCAAAATTCCACCGATGATAAAGCAAGGGAATGAATAGTACGATATAGGAACCCGCCATAAAAGATTTAAACATCATTAAATAATGTAATTGTGTAAATACAAATATCTTGCGTGTGTTGTACCAAAATGATCTTCTAAGGTCAAGTAATATAATATATAAGTAGGTACCTAGATATATTTCGGTGTGTGGTTTTTGACATCCTTTACTTACAAATGTTATGATACTAAAACGATCCATATAAATCACATTCATATACATATTACGCAATTATAAATATGGAAAGTGTTCCTTTTATTTTCACTATCTTGTGAATAAACCGATTATCATGGAATTTGATATGTTTGTACTTTTAATTGTGAGGATAACTATATATGGTCATTATATCTAGAAAGATTACTCGAGCGAAGGTGCAAGAAAAGTTCTGGTTATGTTTTAATTATAATTTCAAACCTTAAAATTAATAAAACCCTAAAAAGGATAGAATAGTCATTGTGACTAAATAGATTAATTTTATTGATTTCATCTCGGGACGTTTAAATTATAACACTCAGTTACATTAATAAATGTATATTATAACTATATTTATAACATTAACAACAGAATTAATGAGTTACCTCATTCACTTAATAAAAATTTCCTCGCAAATGTAATACAAGGGCCACTGTAATGAGGATGCGGTACACACGTGACAAACCTGTGCCCGCACCTGCTGTCATTTGTTCGTTTATAAAGTACAGGACTTTCTCACAATCAATTAAATAATTTGTCATCCCTTCCCTGCTGTACATTATTAATCGGCAGTCAGCATTTTTCGACACATACAAACGCATGCGAGTTGTTGGATCCAGTACTGTGGTCACTTTCCAATCTTTTATGGTATTACTCTCTGGTGGTTTGATATAAGCATCGTCCTCAGGGTTTCTTGGCTTTTCACTCCACAAACTGACATCTACAGTATCCTCCGTCATCTTTCTAGAATTATATTCGAAAATATAGTTCCGTAGAAACGCTTGAGCGATGTAGCAATAGATCGTCACGGTTTCCGTCACCTCGATGTCTTCGATTCTGAGCCAGCATTGGTCGGCGCGGTCGTTCCGGTTCGGCAGCTCAAAAGGTATAGGAAACATATAAGGTTTCATCGTTTTTATTGTTCCTTCACTGCACATCACTTCAGATAAATACAATATGATTCCGATTACGGGTAGCATTTTAAATGTTGTGCGCCGGCGACGACGTCATGTTTGAAACTAACCGATTGTCTGATGGCTTTGTGTCGTTGGTACAAAAAGCGTCGGAGAATACAGTCGGGCTGCCTTCGCAAGAGGTGATTACAGGTTGAAATAGATTATTAGATTGCTATTTACAACTCATTGTTATGAATACTTACAACTTGTTGAGCACGTGATCGAATCAGTTAGCGAGTCAGTTGTCCTAAGATAGATACTTTAATGGTTTATTAATTTTCACATTCATCAATACGGCAGCGGGTTGTGGTCTAGTTTCCGGTGATAATGTCATAAGTAATGAAGGCTGCAATCTTAATTATCTATTCCGCTGTGTAAGTTAGATATTTCCTATCTATAAATTATTTTCTGTGCAGTTAATCGCAGATGTAATATTCCATTTTATCTTATTTCTTTCGGAATAATGATAAGGTATAGAGAGATTTCTGTAATCTTTCATTAAGTTAATTTCTAATTAAGTTTTATAATGACATGTATGTAACTACGTATACTAGATCTCATACGTCCCAAATCTTGCGCGGATAAGGGACTCAGGTTTAGGTTAATTGGGGTAGTTGGGAACGCCTGTACCAGAGTCCTCATTCAAGTCTGTTGCGGCGTTTCTCACCGCATTTGGTCCTCCCTCTATAGGACCCAGCTGAGTACAAACAGGTATTTTATAGATATACTGAACTGACCCATGTGGTACTATCGCGAGACTCACAGTGTGTGTTTTCTTATGAAATAAGTTTTTTTTAATTTATTTCTTTAAATTTGGTATATAGTATAGAATAGAATATACTTTACTGTACAAAAAATCTAATTATCATAATTCAAAAATCTACGTACTATGTGCTAAAAAAAAATATATGTACTATGTCACACCTTTCTTTGGTCTATCTTTAATCTTATATTCACTTGTTTTTCAATTTAACATTCATTTGTGACATTCTTTTCATCCCACCTCATTATCACCTGTCTCAATATTATTCTCATCACAGCTGATTGGAAATTTAAACAATTCTCGGGTCCTTCAATCCTAATGAGCGATCAGCAGCAGAGTTACAATCAAGGTTATAGATGTCTAATCTCTGACGATTTTACTAAGAAAGCGGAAGACTAAGTAAGATATTATACAGATATCTTGATTATTTTTTACCTCCATTTATAGATTAAATCGGGAAAAAGAAATACCGTTCATTTTCCTCAAATACTATGAATAAATTATTATTTTTTTGACTGCCACTATGGAATGTTGGTCTAAACGTTGGTGCACCTAGTTCATTATAACGCAATAGTGCCAGGTTCTATTAGAGGCACAGTAAATTTTGTACACAAACACTCCGTTATTTCCTCTGGTCTGGGGGTCTGGATTCACATGTCATAAGTGTAACTTATTTCGCTTGGGAACATGGAATGTGTTTTTATCTGGTAATTTATGTTTCCGATTTATTAATTCTTACATCGGAATAAACTATTATGACTTATCACGTTTTACCATGTAATTTATATCTCTCACGTAAGTTTAGATTATAGTATAATTATAGATATAGTTCCACTAGGGACTGACACATGTTACAGTAATTTTTAATATTCTATTCATCATTTGGCTACGGAGCCATGGAAGCTGTATAATCTTCGTTTTCAACTTTATAGTTCAAAAGTTAGAAGTGAACGACAACGAATTATTTTTTAAGATTTTGGAAATTCCTCTCCTACTGATTAAATATAAAATTCAACAAAGATGACTTATATCGTGATATTTTAAGATATACGACTATACATTAAAAAAAAAATAACCCTCGGTTACATGTATGGCGACCACCCCTAATCTTTAGTCTACGCCTTTCTGTGTTGGTGTTATAGTTTTATCCATACATACCATACACATAAACAACAAAAGACTACAAATGTTTTTTTTGCATTTAAAAAGGGCTTGTTCATTTGATACCTAAAAAGAAAAGTAAGATAAGTACGTTTCTTTTTTAAAACTTTTATATTTGGACTTCTTTTTCAATATAAAATATCAAACACTAAAGTGATACCGAAAAGGTTCCTTGTTACCTCTACTTCTCGGAAACGTAATAACTAATATATAATAACATAATATTCAGGGCCAGATAATCCTAACTATGTATATAGTACCTAGGTGAATCAAAAAGTTCTTAGAAGTGCATATATATTATTATATGCAATATTCTTCCGCTTAGTGCAACGCATCGCTTTCCTAACTCGACCCCTTCTCTTCTTGATTTGATGATGGTCTCGTCACTTTCTCACGTCTCCAAACATGGCCAGTGCTCGGCGGACGCTTTTTCATATCATGATTTGATCTACCTTTCTTATAATGTACGCCCGCCGAAATTCAAACCCAAAATTATCCTGCAGCGAAATTTTGGTGATATGAATCTGGACGCACTTCTTAAGGAAGCTCGGGAATTCGACTGGTCTGAGGTGGCTAATGCAGCTACCGTTGATGAAAAGTTGCATGTGTTTAATACTGCTTTACTGAGGCTTTATGATTCACATTATTATTTTTATACGGCGTAAAGGTGCATTTTTACGCCGTATAAAAATAAAACATCTGCCAGCTCCGTGGCTCACCGATGACATCAAATCACTGATGCACAAAAAGTCCAAGGCTAAAACCAAATACAAAGTTAAACCTACCGAAGTCAACCGAATGGCGTTCGTAAGTTATCGTAATCGCTGCAATAGAGTGTGTAGGGACGCTCAACGCCGTTACATTCACGAGTCAGTCGAAAGTCAAAGCCCAGCTAAAGTTTGGAAATTTCTACGATCGCTGGGAGTTGGCAAGCAAACAAATAGTCCAATTCCTAAAGAACTCAACATTGACGATTTAAATCGACATTTCTCAGCTACTTCTGACTTTGACGTTGTGTCTAAGTCTAATACTTTAAATGCTCTTTCCGCCTTGCCAACACCCGATTATCCTCCATTCTTATTAAGTCGATTTATTGATAGTGATGTCAAGAGTGCTGTAAAATCCATTACCTCAAACGCCGTCGGTAGCGATGGTATTAGTCGCAACATGATTTTGCCCATACTGGATGTCATCAACCCTATCCTCACCCATATATTTAATGCTTCTGTAGTTTATGATACCTTTCCAGTCACCTGGAAGGAAGCCCAAATTATTCCTCTTCCTAAAAAACCTAATCCTATTTCTTTCTCTCAGTTCCGTCCCATATCTATTCTGCCATTCCTTTCTAAAGTCCTTGAACGCCTAGTCCACCAATAATTAAGTGTTTTTCTTAATCGAAATTCTCTCCTTAATCCCTATCAATCTGGTTTCCGTCCTGGCCACAGCACAACTACTGCCCTCGTGAAAATCACCGATGACATCCGTTATGGTATGGACAATGGTTTATTGACTGTGCTATCGCTACTCAACTTCAGTAATGCTTTTAACAACGTTAACTTCGAAATATAACTTGGTATCCTAAGCTCTCTTAACATATCTCCTACTGTAATCGACTGGTTTAACAGTTACCTGTATGGCCGCCGGCAGCGGGTTCGCGTCGAGGATGATTATTCGTCATGGCGTGAACCCACTGCTGGTGTTCCTCAGGGCGGCGTACTTTCTCCCTTATTGTTCGCTGTTTTTATTAACTCCATCTCTAATCAACTCACTTCAACCTATCACCTCTATGCAGACGATTTACAAATTTATACACAATCACCGGTCACCACCTTGAACAAAGCAGTTTCAACTATAAATATAGATTTCGAACGCATCCTGCAGTGGGGCAAGTCTTTTGGGCTTCATGTGAACCCAGAAAAAACTCAAGTCATCGTCATCGATAGCTCACGGATGCTTAATAAGGTCGACTGGAGTACTATACCTAGCGTAATGTTTGACGGAACAATCATTCCTTTTAGTGATAAGGTAAAAAACCTTGGTGTTATATTTGACAGTGAGCTGTGTTGGCGACCTCATATCACCGAATTAAGCCGGCGGCTATATCTCTCATCCAGATCCCTTAGAAGGTTGAGGAACTCCTTGCCCACTACCACCAAAATTAAGCTAGCAGAGTCCTTATTACTTCCTATCCTTGATTATGCTGACGCCAGCTATCTAAATTTAACTCAAGAACAACTTAATAAACTCGAGCGCCTCCAAAATTTTTGCATAAGGTTCATATTTGGCCTACGCAAGTATGACCATGTCTCTGAATTCCGAAAAAAACTCAAGTGGTTGCCAATTCGATTTCGCCGGAATACTCACATCCTTTCTTTTCTCTATAGTATTTTATTTGTCCCAAGTTCTCCTAATTACCTTAAACAACGTTTTGAATTTATTTCGTGCTCTCATAATTTACGCCCTTCTACTACTTAAATTGAACACTGCGCATAACTCAACTTTTTACAACAATTCTTTTACTGTTAAGGCTATTCAGCTTTGGAATGAGCTTCCTGTTACTATCAGACAAGCAAAATCGCTAGCGATATTTAAAACCATGATCAAAAATACTACCTGTCGTTGGAATATGATACTTAAATTCATTTATAAATATTTATATATTCTGTAGATATGTATTTGTATGGTATGTATATTAAGTATATATCTATGTAATATATAAAATATCTACATATATATATATATATATATATATATATATATATATATATATATATATATATATATATCATTTATGTATTTATTATTAAAATGTAAGTAGTTCGTACTATATGTTACGTATACCACCATCGCCATTATCATCTCAATTCATTCCTGGGGTTGTCTAGAAGAGATCGCTTTTTAGCGATAAGACCGCTCTTTGTACACAACTAGATATAATTTTAGTCTTTAAGTTCATTTTTGTATTGGTGTATAATAAAGTGTTATCTATCTATCTATCTATCTATCTATATATAAATCCTTTTTGGGAAAAGTTCGATGTTCAAATTATCTGTATATTGTCAATCACACAATATTTATATGCCAACTGTCGCTTGTTTTTGTCAGTTCGTTCGCACGTAATAAATTGTTTTGTGCAACGAGTTGCTAAAAACGCAATAATTATGCATAAAAGTGAGTTACGCGCGGTAACTTGAAAAAAATGTCTACGAAAGAAATTTTTCGGAGATTCAGCAGACGTTAGGGGATGATGACCTTATTCCACGGTTGCGTACATGGTGGCTGAATTTAAAAGAGGTACATCAAGCTGTAAAGATGACCCGCGTTCTGGACGGGCTTTAACCTCCATTACGGAAGAAAATGTCAAAAAGGTTGAGAATCTGGTTTTAGAAGACTGTAGAATGACTATAAAACATATAGCTGAGATCCTAAAGATATTTTTTGATAGCGTTCAATCCATTTTAATTGATTCACTAGGGTTCAATAAAGTGTCGGCAAGGTGGGTGCTACGAATGTTAACTGACGAAAACAAAAAGCGACTTTTGGAAATTTCTAAGCGTAATGTCGAAATCTTCCAGCGTGATTCGGATAATTTTTGCCATCGCTTTGTCACCATAGATCCAACGTGGGTCTACCATTTCGATCCTGAAACTAAGAGACCAAGCATGTCTTGGAAACAACCATCCTCTCCATCCATTATGAAATTTCGAGTTGGTCCTATCGCTGGCAAAGTTACGGCCTCAGTGTTTTGGGATAGTGATAAAATCCTTCTTATTGATTACATGCCAAAAGGCCAGACGATTACTGGAGCCTATTCTGCAAATTTAATTCCGAAAGTGCGTCTAGCGATTAAAGAAAAACGTTGTTGAAAACTTCCGTTGGGCGTGTTGTTTCTCCCGATAACGATGATAACGCTCCCGCTCATGGATCGGTGCAATCCGATGTGCTGGCTTCAATCTCCTTGACCACTCATCATATTCTCTGGACTTAGCCCCAAGTGGTTTTCACTTACACCCAAAATTAAAGAAGGAAATCCGTGAAAATAAATTTTACGATAGTAGAGCAGTTTTTCGAGACTCAAGAAAAACGTTATTTTTCGCAAGGAATAAGGAAGTTAGAAACGCGTTATTCTGGATTCATTGCATTAGAATTATGGAATTGGAATTATTATTATTATTATTATTGGATTATGCAGAAAAGTGAAATAATTTTATTTACATTTTTTAGTATTAATTCCAAGAACTTTTTAATTCACCCTCGTAATATGATTTTAAGTACATAATATTTTAAAGAAAATTGTTTAATTTTTACTTTTCGCAAATAATAAGTCAGGATGAGTAAATAATACAACATGGAGAATATAATAATATTAATTATATTAAATAGTAATATAACACTAAATTTATAATAGCGAATGGTTTTGTTAAAGAACAACCTGCGTCCTAGTCAGATACCATTGTAAAATATAAGTAAATATTATTTAGAATAGCCTTCTAAGGCTCCACTGCTATGCCCTGGACCTCCTTATTTATAATATTGGGGAACGGACTGTATAACCGCCACGCTTGTACAAGGCTGATTGGCGGGGTTAACATATCGGGTATCCTGATGTGCAGGTTTTATCACAATGTTTTTTTTCATAGTTATCACGTAATAGTTGTAACAATACGCATATTACGCCAGAAAACTGCGTAAGTGGTGCATGCACTATAGTCACAATTCGAATCCGCTTTTAGTGCGGGAGTGCGTTAACAGCTAAACTACTCGGTTCTTTATGTAAAAAAATGTGTAGAATATAATCCTGTAAAAATATTTAACGTGAAAAACACGTTAGTTTTGTTTAAGTAATTGGTTACGAAAATCCCGGTATTCCTGCGCACGTGTTTCCTGGTAGAACAACAGACCGCGTAAAACGTCAGTAACATCAATTATAATTTTCCTTATCTACTCTAATATAAAAGCAACATCCAATCAACAACAAAGTAGACTCGTTTGTGACAATATTGAGTTTATATATTGTTTTGTAAATGTTAGAGCGAGTCGGCAAACAATTCCCAGAATAGAGACGCACACGCAGCCTCGATACCATTTACTCACACATTCAAAGCTATTACGTTGATTAAAACCACGCTGAATGCGATGGACCAAATGAGTTTGCGCCAGATTTTCGGCGACGTCACCCGCGATGGCCGACAGAAAAGTTCTGTTGTGCTTATATCTAGTTTTATCAACAGTACTATTAGCAGAATGTAAACCTAGAGGTGGAAGTAGAAGTAGTAGCCGTGGAAGCTCCTCCCACTCGTCTTCAGGAAGAAGTTGGGGAAGTTCAAGTAGTTCAAGAGGATCAAGCTTATGGCCATCACTCATCATCAAGTTCTGGATACAAGCCTTCATCCTCAGGAATAAGTTCACATAGTTACCATCCATCTTACTCTGGTATTTCCGGAAGTGGGTCTAGTTATAAACCTTCGCACTCAGGTACAAGTTCTCATAGCTATCCTTCATCGTCATCTGGACTATCTGGAGCAGGGTCGAGTTATAAACCTTCGCATTCAGGTACAAGTTCTTATACAGTTATCCTTCATCGTCATCTGGACTATCTGGAGCAGGATCTAGTTATAAACCTTCGTCTTCAGGAATAAGTTCTCATAATTATCCTCCATCCTTATCAGGAATATCTGGAATAGGATCTAATTATAAACCATCGTCTTCAGGTTCAAGCTCTCATAATTATCCCTCATCGTTTTCTGGAATATCTGGAACAGGATCTAGTAATAAACCATCGTCTTCAGGAATAAATTCTCATAATTACCCTACATCACTAACTGGTCTATCTGGAGCAGGATCTAGTTATAAACCTTCAGGTTCAAGTTCTCATAGCTATCCTCCATCATTGTCTGGAATATCTGGGACAGGATCTAATTATAAACCGTCACCCTCATCGGGTATACACTATTATCCGCCAGCAACAAGTGTCACGTCGAAACCATATTATTCATCTTCAGGAGGAACGTGGTCAAACAATTACAGCCCAGGTTATGGATCGGGCACTCATCACCATGGTGGAATACATACAAATTATTACATACCACCGACCTATTACTCATCTCCACAGCACGTGTATATAACTGAATACCGTAATTCAGGAAGTCGATATAGTGATCTATTAACTGGTCTAACATTGTATAATATGGGTAGATCACATAGTCACTATCATGATCACTATTATCATGATGATTATTATGTAAGAAGATATAATTCTTATAGTAGTAACCAGTCACCTAGCTACGTTCCTCAAGATAGAGCAACGTGCGCATTAAAAATAAAAGAAAACGGAAGAGAAGAGGCTTTATGGATACCGTGCGAAATCGTATCAACATTTACTGACGGCAGTAAGAAAGTAGATACTCCTCAGACCTTTATAAATAGCACTGTTTGCACAACAAACACTACTGTTATACAAAACACTTCTACGCTAAACGCTACTCAAAGTAACACAATTGTACCAGCATCAAACCCATCATCTGTGTCCAACATAACTACCACATCAAATGAGAAATCAGCACAGAATGTATCGTCGTCTTTTGTTCAGTCAACAACGCCTCCAGCAGTAACAATTTTTGGAAACGGAACAGTTACATTCAATAACGGAACTACAATATCTAATTTTACATTATCTCCTAATGTTATTACTATGCCAGCTGTGAAAATATTACCTAATGGAACGCTTATTTCTGGAGGGTCAGTCAACACTTTGTTATCTAGTGCAGTGTTAAGTAACATAGCGTCTAATGTGACATCTATGAACAATGGACTCAATGTTTCAACAACACCTGCTACGACGACAGTCAGTGTATCAAATCCTATGACAACACAATCAAATGTTACAACAGTTAATGTAACTGTGTGTAAGAATATTG
The DNA here is from genome assembly GCA_039645545.1 of Dendrolimus houi. NCBI lineage: Eukaryota > Metazoa > Arthropoda > Insecta > Lepidoptera > Lasiocampidae > Dendrolimus > Dendrolimus houi. The sequence goes on along the minus strand of CM077127.1, from coordinate 8,301,066 downwards.
TGACTGCTAAGGATCCACTAATGGTAAAAGGGCCACCAGTAAGTTCTGGAAATATGGAATGTGCTGTAGAAATTCAGACAAAGGATGGATACTTACGGAATGAAGTAGATTGTAAGGTTCTGATGTCTTATGCTAAAATGCCTGAACCAAAGAAAGAAAACGAGAGAAATGGAATTTTACCTGAGAGACAAAAACTAAAGACTTGGTTGGCGAACCCACCGTGGTGGTTGTCTATGTTGATTGCAGTGTAACGAATAAAGATCTTATTTTTCAATGCCACATTCATAGTTTTAGAATTGTCTAATAAATTTTAAATGGGATTCGTATTATATACTTCTATTTTGGGTGACTTCGAGAAGTAAAGTAAACATTACCACACAAAAATACTAGGAATGACAATCGCCAGTAAAAAACATAAACTCTGAAAAGCACCCAAATCCTACGTGACTAGATGGCGGTACATATAATTTCTAGTATTCTTCGTTTACGTAATTGTTTGCCATTAATTTTATAAGTTACTAAAATGACTTTACCTGTTATAAAAAATAAACTGCAGTCATTGTTTAAGTTAATTGTCAGTTAATTTCTCTGGGTGTGGCAGTAAGCATGTAAACTTAGTGTATTTAATCACCTTTAAGTAACTTTCTTCATTAGTGATTTTGTTGTGCCATATATTTTTTATAAGAATAAATTTTATTTTATAAATTAACTTGTTTTTATTTCATCAATACATTGTTATCTAAAATAAAAATAATTTAATAGTTTCTAAGTAACGTAACGGTCTGTCCACGTTGCTGTCGTCATGAACAACATGACGCGTTCGTTGAGGCGACGGGCAGCGAAACAAAATAAATATAGGGGCGAACTAAAGAGAGGCCATGACTTACAGTGGCAATGACGGCGCAGCGGCGCCGGCGGTGGTAGTTGCAGTCATTGTCCGCTATGAATGAGTACTTAGCATGTATGACCGATTTGCCGCCCCGCTCGTCGCGTCGCCCGTCGCGCCGCTAAAAGTTGCGGCCGGGCTGTAAGCGTTTGACCTATTTAGTTCATTGGAACGCAGGTTCGTTGCCCAGCAGGGTAATTTTAATAAATACACTTTCTGTTATTAATTTAGTCTGTTTTCGTTGTTTAAGAAAAAAACACCCATATGGGAAAAAATACAAAGTGCTTGTCTGGTGATGTAATAATATTATGACAAACTACTAAGTATCTTCCTGAATTTACAAGCTTTGATATTATTCCTAAAAATTATTCATAATCACCTTGTTTTGTTTTTACTAATCTACACACACAACGTAGAAATTATTTATCTGTGGCATGGCATGACTTTGAACAGTGACGCAATGAGGTCAAAAGGCCCTCTTCGCTTATATATATCTGCAGATACTGGCCAAGTACCCGCGAAACATAAATATACAGAAATATAAAAATGTTCACTTGTTTTTAGGTGAATAGTGTTAGGAATCTAAAACAGAAATCATACAAAATTATAACGTAAAGTATCCATCTCGTCTGTGTTTTACAACCGTTTTCCCAAAAACTACTAAGTATGATATGTGAATATAATTTAGCAGGAATGTATTGTATTAGTTTTGATATTGGTATGGTAGTTTTTTTTAATAAGAATCGGCAGACAAACACACATATTGTATATACTCAAATTAAGCAAGTTACGCTTGTGTTATGGGTAATATACTACGGACTACTCTGGGGTTGAATCCAGACACCCAGACCATAGTAAATAACGGAGAAAATTCGTTTCCGAAATTTACCATACCAGGAACCGAAACTGGAGCCTCTGCGTTGCAGTGTAAGTTGGCGAAGACTATTGCTCAACCACAAAGGCTATCAATATTATAACAGAAGTATAAACATTTCATTTTCAGTGTTCCAAAAATAAATGGTATTCCCAATACCTTTTGAACAACATCAGCTGAATACTTTTTGAGATATTGAGTCAGGGCCGTCTTTATCGTATTAGTCGACGGAACGCGAAGTCAGTCTGCGCCTTCTTGTAAGCTGTATTTTTTTATTATAAATATATTATTATTACACCAATAATGACATTTTATATTACGTATGTATTATAAAAAATTTTGCTTATTCTAAATTACGACAATTCTTTAGTAATTGAATTAATTTATTGATATCAGAAATTAATAAATATTATTGTAAAGGTTTTCCCTGATTTATGTAACTTTACATTTGCACGCCAATTTGGCAAGAAGATGTTTACGATTTTAAACTAAAATGTAACATTTTTATAAAATCCATGTTCTTATGCAAATAAATGAATTTGATTCATAATTTTTAAGTTACATTTTTACTAAAGCTATCAAACAAGACTCAGTTGTGCCCCTAGGTCCCGGCTCCTGGGTGGCACGCACTCCTTGCACCTCGGGTTAAATATGGATCTGTGGGGTATTATCGATTAAATTTTTTAACCTCCTTGATTACATACGTAAATAGGTGTTTGTGAAGTAAGAGAGCACTATACAGAATTATTTTTTCAAGTGGGCCTTCAGGGCGAAATCCTAAACTATTTGAAATAGTGAAAATAACACAAGGAGTCCTGGAGCCCATTTTGAAAAAAACTAAAGCGATATCATTAATTTTTGAAAAATCGCTTACTCTAGCCAGGAATCGAATCGGCTGATTTTGGAATAAAAACACGTATTATGACAGCCATCCATAGCGTAGCTTGTAAACATCAATTTCTGTAAAGGAATGTCAAACTAAGAGAAATGTTTAAATTTTAACAAAATGTTTTATTATTTTCCTTACATTAATTAAACATATCTATATTAATTATCCATCTATGGAAATTATGAAATCATTCTATAGTATTTATTAATCAGTAATCATCAATGTAATCATAAATAAGCGTTTTTAGAATTATTGTCTATCAGTCTTTCTAAATGTTTGTATAATCTATTGATAGGCTTTGAAATGGCTTAACGGCTTGCAATGAAATATTTCTTTGAAATATCATGGAGGGTTCAGAAGCAAAATGTCCAAGCGACGCGCGAGTGATGTGTCTGGTATAGCCAGTTAAAATATATAGGTAGTGCAAGTAACCGAGTACACTATTGTATAATATTCGTACCACTTTGGACATGGCAATCTGTATTAAACCTGCTTCTGGATGTCTGGAAGAGTTCGCTCTTTAGTGAAGTCATCTAGACATAGCTCTAATATACAGTAGACAATATCATCTTATACTAATATATAAAGCTGAAGAGTTTGTTTTTTTCCTTGAACGCGCTAATCTCAAGAACTACTGGTCTGATTTGAAAGATTCTTTCAGTGTTAGATAGCCCATTTATCGAGGAAGGCTAAGGCTATCATCACGTTAAGACCAATAGGAGCGGAGTACCAATGAAGAATGTTTCAAAATTGGGGTTTTTTTCCCTTTTGAGAGCTTCCGCTGCGTGCGCTGCGTAAATGGTTAAAGTTTCACAAAAATCATGTGTGACAAAATTGTTTCCCTTTAAAAGTTCAAAAAAAGTCCGCGATAGCATATGTTTTAAGGTTTGCTCACTTTAACCTTTTTTATGCTAACCAAACTTGTTCCAAAATAATGTACTATTTGCGAAGGTGTTTTTATAAACATGATATTAATCCTTATCCAAATAAATAAGTTATTCATCACAAGTATTTAATATAAAACAAAATTGCTATTTACATCATTTGATTTCAATGAATAACTTAGGAGATATCGTAGTTTTAAAATAACATCGCAGCAAAATAATTATTCAGTATTGCGCGCGCATTTATGGTGTGCAAGGCCGGCAGACAGACATGAGGGGGAAGGGCGGTGGGGCACCTCCTACGTAAACAAAGTCGCGGGTTAAAGTTAGCGTTAGCCTAAAGTAACTATTCCATGCGGACGAAGTCGCGTGCAGAAGCTAGTTAAATTATATAATAGTCGGAACAGTCTGTTGCTAAAGCCATATAATTAGCGTACTTGATTTGCATACAATTTGGTTTCTTAAGCTGCAGTACCTATCACAATTTCCGGAATGAAAAGTGTCCTTATATTCATCTCCGGGATCTTAATGTAGTAAATATATACTAAAGTATAAAAGTAAGTGTCTTGATATGTGGTTTTTTCTTCCTGATAGCGTTAAGAATGTATGTAATAATATTATCATTAAGTTTGGTAAATATGTACTTTATTTAACAAATATAGGATATATTCTGGAAAATTTGCTAGATTCCGTCGCAATGCTATAGCAAACTATAATTTTAAACGCCTATATTTGACATGCGAGCAACCTGTTTTCGGACAATGGAAATAATTTCATAGTAGTAAAAAGGCGCAATCATAATTATTATTTGAACAATATTTTGGGAACCGGCTAATTGGTTATTTAACTACATACCTAAATAATACGCAGTGTGCTGTTTATGTTATTCTTTTATATAAGCAGGAATATCTGTTTTCTATGTGTGTATTCTTATCTTAGCAGCTAACTATAAATTAAATCAGGAAAATAAATACTTTTGATTTTTCTCTAATGCTATGAATAAATTACACCGGCCCACAAAAAAGTGGTCTGTTATTTTAACTAGACACGTCTATATTTCAGTTCTTATGTATTTCGATGCACTGAATTCGAATCTGGGGTCAGTTTAGTCCTTAGACCCTCAACATTTTGAGGGTGTATGGACCAAACTGACCCCAAATGGAATTAAATTAATTTCAATTACGTAAACGAACATTCTCCTATATTATTTTTATGTACCTCTATCCGGACGAACATATTCTGTACGGGCTTATTATTTTTTATGTTTTTTGTATCTTGTTTTATATCTTTTGTTTCTCTCTTTTCTTTTATCTTTATTTCTTTTTCAAACTTACAAAAGCTCTTATATCTACTACAAACTTTGCTATAGGTATTTATTTCTTACATTATTGCTATCCACTATATGTATATACTATTATTTACTTTTATTACATTTTACCTCATGTCTATTATAAAATTATTTTATTAAGTACTTGGTGTCTTATGTCCAATGGTTATAATATCCTATACTCTAGTTGTTTATTACATTTCCTAGTTTTACAACTTATTATACTTTATATACGACTTTATGTTTATACATTATCTATATAATTATACTGAATATATATTAAATGTACTTACTATCTATCGGGTCTTATTTCTGTGCACTACTATTTTAACTACCTACTACACTACAAGTACAGTACTTACTCTAAGAAGTTTTCGACATTATTTTTGGACATTAAGTCCATCATATTTTCATATTTTACTTCTATGCGAGGTTTGGACTCTAGATCGTTTTTCTCCCGGTAATACCCAGGGCATCGGAAGATCAGATGTGGTATATCTTCTACCGTATCCTCATCGCAGATGCTCGAGGGATTCTCTTTGCAGCCGACACGGTTCAGGTACTCCGAGAATACCCATGCCCCGTGGGGAGCTAGGTGTGCAGGCCGGTTTAGCCGACCTAAACAGAATCTCTGGTTCCGTTCGTCCACCTTCCCATTTGGAACTACCGTTTGACGAAGGAAAGTGGACACTTGTCGTAAAATAACTTCATATTCCGCTATTTACTCTGGTCTGGGCCTTTGAAAATGGTCCCAGTGTTATTCTGTATATTATATATATTACATATATATTAATTGTCAATGATAATATACATATATATATATATATATATATATATATATATATATATATATATATATATATATATATATTATGTATATTATCATTGACAAAACCACTCACTAATTATTTTACTCGTCTTTGGCTTTCGTTCTTTATCTTTCGTGAAAAGTTAAACAATTTTCTTTTACATAGACTGTATTATCTGGCACTGAATATTATATATCAATAGTTCACTAAAGGTACTAAGTAAAAAAAATATTTTTACTTTTTAGTTGCGCAAATGCTTGAATAGCTTTAGAAATAATACATTATAGGTAAATTAGATTAGAGAAGTTTTTGCCTTTGTAGTAGTATTTGTATATTTACAGGAATTCTAAACTTGAAATTTAAAATTCCTTGTGCGATCAACAAAAAGAGGTTCGTTATTTTGAAGAAAAAAATATATTTACAAACAACAATCAATGGTGAAAGTCAAATAAATAATAATTATTTACATTGCTAATTGTTGTGAGGTCTGATTATTTGGTTTTAATTTGATAATTAATGAATTAATTGATTTTATTTGTGGTTCATTCTTGTTATTTATTTATTGTTCAGTGTTATTATTCGTTGCTAATTATTGTTATTTGATATTAAAGTTGTTAATTAAAATGGTTCCGATGTTGAAACGATGTCGAGGTAAGACTTTGACTTCGAAAACTAAAGAAGTTTTGTATAATTTGTACAAATATTTCGGAAATGAGTGCAATAACAATCCGAGCAATATTAACCGGAATATCATTGACTTCCATCGGAAAGGTGCTATCATAAAGCAAATGTCATTCTTCAGAATAGGGACCAATAATTTATACCAATAAAAATTGTTTTTAATATTAATATTTAATCTAATTGTTTTTTTTTATAGATTTAGTTTTCTTTTCTTTTCATTTTTATTAATTATTATTTTAATATTGTTTAATATTATTAATTTCATATTAAGTACCTGCCTATAAAAATATATAAAAAGTATTAATTTATTTATTTATTTGCTGACCGTACACTAACTACAAACCCAAAAACGTCTCGAAGCTAATTTACCTGTAAGGGCCTGTACAAATCGTACTACCGGCACGCGTATACATGTTTGCCATGTGATTCTTGGGTGTAGACGCTATTCAATAGCTTCAAATTCTGAGGAAATGGAGACATGATCTATCTGATTGTAAGTGTGTTACCACTGCCCATGAACACCTGCCATAATTCATTAACGTTTTAAATTTGTTTACATAATTTTAAAGAGCCCCATAACTGTATTGCTCTAAAAAAATGACGAGACGGAGTTCATTTTACAGAATTGTGTTTTTGGGATTCTAAAATAATTTTCGTATAAAAGTGAGGGCAGTATGAGGGCGGGCATCTTATCGTATTTCTTTTAATATATCTCGATGGAAATAATTTCTATTACTATTAAAACTATAATGATTGCGCAATTTAATTTATTTTATTAGTACATATTTGTAACGGCATAAATTAGTACGCTTGTAAAAACCTATAAAGCTGAGACGTTTCATAAAATTATAAGAAGTATCTCAGTTGATATGACTGTCTGCTGCCATATTATTACGTCCCACGGGGCCCTATGATAAACAATTGAAACAATATGCGTATATTCTGAACTTGCATAAGAGATTATTAGTGAAATGTTAAAACATGACAAATTCTGACTCATCAATTTGACGTCAAAATAAATTATTAATAACATTACCCTGACATGCAGGAGGACATAATCACAGGCGCATTTTTTAATTTGTCTATTATTAAATATTGAATCCATGTAATAAGAATTAAAATATTAAATTTAGTAATTATTCTTAGGTGTATGACGGCATTCTGTTTGTATGTAGTGGGACATTATGAATGTTACTTTAAATTGATGAATTTTGTAATATGTTATTTGTTTGTAATTTTATTTTATGGAGCTAAATTTCCTTAAATTTTGAAATGGACTTATCTTGTAAATTTTCATACCGTTACAGAGAAAAACACGTGAAACTCATTAATATACTGTTTTCGTAAATGTACCATGTTTTAGAAAATAAATAAAAAATAAAAAAGGCATAAGTCTCAATTTCGGATACAAAAAATAATAAATATAAATTACCAGACAAACACATACTCCCAAGCTCTAAACAAGTAACACTTGTGTATGAGTAATATGAATAACACATATAGTAATATATAGAATATATATATATATATATATATATATATATATATATATATATATATATATATATATATATATATATATATATAACCTGAAAATACAGGTTATTTTAGTTTAGAATTGGTCACAAAAATTCCGCTATTCCTGCGCACAGGTTTTCTGGCAAAACAACAGGCCGCATAAAACGTCAGTAACATCAATTGTGGTTTTCCTTATCACCTTTAAAGGAAACAGGATTCAATCAACAACGAAATAGTTGTTGATTGGATGTTATTTCTTCATTTAGAGTGAGTAAACAATAAATACACATAAACTGAGTGTTTGGACGACACCTAGTTTATTTTGTCAATGTTAGAGCGAGACGGTAAAAGGTTCCCAGAATAAAGACGCACCCGTAGCCTTATATAAACAATTTCCTCAAACATTCAAAGCGAATTCGTTGATTAAAACCTTGTTTAATGCGATGGACCAAATGAGTTAGCGCCAAATTTTCGGCGACGTCACTCGCGATGGCCGACAGAAAAGTTCTGTTGTGCCTATATCTAGTTTTATCAATAGTACTATTAGCAGAATGTGAAGCTAAAGGTGGAGGTAGAGGTGGAAGTAGAAGTAGTAGCCGTGGAAGCTCCCCGCATTCTTCTTCGGGAAGAGGCGGGGGATCAAGTTCAAGTAGTTCAAGAGGATCAAGTTATGGCTCTCACTCATCATCAGGTTCCAGTTCTAAATATAAGCCATTATCATCAGGAGTAAGTTCACATGCTTCATTTTTATCAGGAATTAAATTGAAGCGTTCACACTCAGGTAGAAGATCTCACAATTCTCCTCCATCGCTATCTGGAATATCTGGATCCGGAACTAGTTATCAACCTTCATCATCAGGAAGAAGTTTCCATAATTATCCTCCATCGTTATCAAGAATGTCTGGAACAGGATCTATTAATAAACCATCGTCTTTAGGAATAAATGCTCATAATTACCCTACATCACTATCTGGAATATCTGGAGCAGGATCTAGTTATAAACCTTCAGGTTCAAGTTTTCATAGCTATCCTCCATCATTGTCTGGAATATCTAGGACAGGATCTAATTACAAACCGTCACCCTCATCGGGTATACACTATTATCCGCCAGCAATAAGTGTCACGTCGAGGCCATATTATTCATCTTCAGGAGGAATGTGGTCAAACAATTACAACCCAAGTTATGGATCCGACACTCATCACCATGGTGGAATACATACAAATTATTATATACCACCGAACTATTACTCATCTCCACAGCACGTATATGTAACTGAATACCGTAATTCAGAAAGTCGATACAGTGATCTATTAACTGGCCTAACATTGTATAATATGGGTAGATCACATAGTCACTATCATGATCACTATTATCATGATGATTATTATGTAAGAAGATATAATTCTTATAGTAGTAACCAGTCACCTAGCTACGTTCCTCAAGATAGAGCAACGTGCGCATTAAAAATAAAAGAAAACGCAAGAGAAGAGGCTTTATGGATACCGTGCGAAATTGTGTCAACATTTACTGACGGCAGTAAGAAAGTAGATACTCCTCAGAACTTTATAAATAGCACTGTTTGCACAACAAACACTACTGTTATACAAAACACTTCTACGCCAAACGCTACTCAAAGTAACATAATTGTACCAGGATCAAACCCATCATCTGTGTCCAACATAACTACCACATCAAATGAGAAATCAGCACAGAATGTATCGTCGTCTTTTGTTCAGTCAACAACGCCTCCAGCAGTAACAATTTTTGGTAACGGAACAGTTACATTCAATAACGGAACTACAATATCTAATTTTACATTATCTCCTAATGTAACTGCTGTGCCAGATGTGAAAATATTAGCTAGTGGAACGCTTATTTCTGAAGGGTCAGTTAACACTTTGTTATCTAGTGCAGTGTTAAGTAACATAGCGTCTAATGTGACATCTATAAAGAATGGACTCAACGTTTCAACAACACCTGCTACGACGACAGTCAGTGTATCAAAACCTATGACAACACAATCAAATGTTACAACCTTAGACCATTCATTGGTTGAATGGTCTAAGGTTACAACAGTTAATGTAACTGTGTGTAAGAATATTGTGACTGCTAAGGATCCACTAATGGTAAAAGGGCCACCAGTAAGTTCTGGAAATATGGAATGTGCTGTAGAAATTCAGACAAAGGATGGATACTTACGGAATGAAGTAGATTGTAAAGTTCTGATGTCTTATGCTAAAATGCCTGAACTAAAGAAAGAAAACGAGAGAAGTGGTATTTTACCTGAGAGACAAAAACTAAAAACTTGGTTGGCGAACCCACCGTGGTGGTTGTTCATAATGCTTGCAGTGTAACGAATAAAGATATTATTTTAAATGCCGTATACTCATAGTTTTAGACTTTTAAATTGGATTCTTATTATTTACTTCGAACTTACTTTTTTATTTCGTGGGACTTCGAAGTAAAGTAAAAAGTAAACAACAACAATACTAATAATGGCAATCCTTCAATAAAAACATACCTAGGTGAATCAAAAAGTTCTTAGAAGTGCATATATATAAAACCTTTTTAGGAGAAGTTCGATATTCAGATTATAGAGTGTCAATCACATAATATTTATACCAACTATACTTGTTTTTGTCAGTACGTACGCGCGAAATAAATTGTTTTGTGCAACGAGTTTCTAAAATTGTATTGGGACTGGTTGCAGATTGCTGCATAGAATAATTAAGTTAATGTAAAATATATGTTAATAAAATGCTTCAATAAGGGACTGACCGACTGGCTGACTGACTGGTGGATATTTATTATTTTTTAAGGTTTAATTTAATAATAACAATGTATAAAATTTGTTGTCATTGTGGATCTTTGTGTCTGACATATATAAATAATAATTATTATTAAAAACGCAAAATTATGAATAAAAGTGAATTACGTGCGGTGATAAAATATCTCGGCTTGAAAAAAACGTCGACGAAAGTATTTTTTTTGGACATTCAGCATTAGCGGATAATGCTGTACCGTATTCTGCGGTCGCGTACTGGGTGATTGTGTTTAAAAGAGGCAGATCAAGCTGTAAAGATGACCCGCGTTCTAGATGGGCTTCAACCTCTGTTACGGAAGAAAATGTCAATAAAGTTGAGAATCTGGTTTTGGAAGACAGAAGAATAACTAAACTAAAATATAGAGCTAAGATATCTAAAAGATATCTTTTGGTAGCGTTCAATCCATTTTTATTGATTCACTGGGGTTCAGTAAAGTGTCAGCAAGATGGGTGCCACGAATGTTAATCGACGAAAACAAAAAGCGACTTGTGGAAATTTCTAAGCATCATCTCGAAATGTTCCAGCGTGATTTGGATAATTTTTGCCGTCGCCTTGTCACCATGACATGTCACCATTTCGATCCTGAAACTAAAAAACAAAGCATGTCTTGGAAACGGACATCCTCTCCATCCATTAAGAAATTTCGAGTTGTTCCTACCGCTGGCAAAGTTATGGCCTCGGTGTTTTGGGATAGTGAAAGAATCCTTTTTATTGATTATATGCCAAAAGGCCAGACGATTACTGGACCCTATTCTGCAAATTTAATTATGAAAGTGCGTGAAGCAAAATACAAAATTAAAAGAGAAAATTCGTGCAACTAAATTTCACGACAATGATGCGATTATGGCTGCCGTAGAGGAGTTTTTCGAGATTCAAGAAAAACATTGTTTTCGCAAGGACTAAGAATGTTAGAAATGCCTTATTCTAAATGCATTGCACTGAGATAATGTAGAAAAATAAAATATTTTTGTTTAAATATTTGCATTTGTTAATATTGTTTCCAAGAACTTTTAGATTCACCCTCGTAACTCTGAAAAGAACCCAAATTCTATATGATTAAATGGTGCTTCATGTCATTTCTAGTAATCTTCTTTCGCGTAAGGATGTGACGCTACGTAAGGACGCTTACCATCTAAGTAGAATAATAAATTGTAATCTCTCTTTAATGGTTAATTAATTTCTCTGTAAGTAACTTGAGTAAGTATGTAAACTTGAGTTAATGCATTTAATTACCTTTAAGTGTTTTCTTGTGCCATATAATTTTTTATAACAATAAATTTATTTTTAATATATAAATTAAAAGGTTTTATTTCATCAATACGTTATGATTTCGCATAAAAATAATGTAACGGTCTCTGTGAGCAATTACTTTAACGGCCTTGCCACGATTCTGTCGCCATGAGCGCCGCGACGCAATCACAGAGGCGACGGGTGACGGGATAAATTACATATACGGGTCAACTAGGGAACGGACCTTGATTCGCAGCAGCAAAGAAGGCGCGCGGCACGGCAATGGTCGTTGCAGTCACTGTCGCTGCGAAAAAATACTTATAAGCATGTTTACCACTCTGTCGCCCCGCTGTCGCATCGCCCGTCGCTACGCTGAAAGCTGTGGTCGGGCAGTACGCATTTGTCATATTAAGTTCACTAGAACACAGGGTCGCAAGTTCAACGCCCGACAGATTAATTTTCTTAATACACATTCTGTTATTTTGCCTGATTTTCCTTGCGCAAGTATTACCCATATGGGAAAACATACTTACAAAGTACTCGTTTGGTGATTTGTCATAATATTATTATGACAAATTTCTAAGTATCTTTTTGTGATTACAAGCTTTGTTGTTCACTATTTCCGACAATATCTTTCATATTATTTTTAAAAATTCTTCATATATCTTGTTTTGTTTTTATACTATAGATACAACATAGCAATCATTTATTTGTGGCATGACTTTGAACAGTGAACCAGTGAGGTCAGAAGCCCTCCTCGCCTATATAGACAGATATTGGCCAAGATCTTGCAAACATAAATACGTAGAAACAGAAAAATATTTATTTTTTTGGGAACTGTTTTTAAAGAATTTAAAACGGAAACCATATAAAATTAGAACGTCCGTCTTGTTTGTCTATGTAATATTTGGATACAATTTAGCAAGAAAATATTCCATTATACAATGGTGCAGTCAAAAACGTTGTCATATTATACCAAAAGGATGAATATTTCTTTTTCAGTGCTCCAAAGTTGTAGGTCAATGGTATTCCCAATAACATTTGACCTATATATAGAACATTCTAGATTTTTTTAGGTAGTAGAAATTAAATCTACTTTCAACCAAATTGGTTTGACCAAGAATTGCTAAATACTTTTTAAGATACTGGGTCAGGGCCATCTTAATCATATTGGGCGCTGTGATAAGAAAGTCAGCCTGCGCCTCTTTGTTAACAGTAAAAAAATTAAATTCCATTTTTACTAAAGCTAGTTAATTACTTGTAGGTATAAGACAATAAGTTGGGCCTCTAGATCCCTCCACCTGGGTGCCACGCACTCCTTGCACCCCCGGGTAAATACGGCCCTAAAAGGATTATAGATTAAATGTTTTTAATCTCACTGATGCAATAGGCAGTATATAATATATAAAAATAAGTAAGAAGAAAGTACAACCGGGCAGCTTTTCTGGCTGAATTTGTATTGTTATAATTATTTCATCCTTACGGTGGGAGTGTTAAGTTTTTCTCTAACGGACAGAATGAGAAATGTGGATATTCGTAAGTGAACTAAAGTAAGAAGAAGTGGCACACGGCCGATGAAGCACACTAGTTCTGGAGCAGAGACCAAATTCTCCAATCTGGTGGACCGATGAGTTGCGTAAAGTCGTCACCGTAGATGTTGGATAAGGAACGCAGAGGACGAGAATATGTAGCGCAAACTAGGAGAGGCTTACGTCCAGCAGTTGACACCAATTAGTATAATTTTACTGATGAGTATGAAGCGCTAATCCATCTTGAACACGCGTGGCAGGTATACCGGTAGATACCTTAATATGGAGTTCCGAGTCCAGAAATGGTACAGTTATAGGTGTTTAAGATTTATATTTCAGCAGACTGTAACTTGCTTAGCTGGTTTATGCGCGTATGTCTATATAAAATGAAAACTGCACTTCACTTGGACTATATTTTGTATTAATTAAATACCATATAATATTTCACATCAACAGTTCAATAGCAACTGACAATATTATTAGACACATGGTTTTATTATAAAATAATTAGGCTTCCATACAGCCAGTGTCTATGTAGGTTCCCTACAATAGGCTGATATTATATTTTATTGAATACTTGAATATCTAACGGCCCTTTTTTCGGAAATTTGTTTAAGAGTCATATTAAACTGTAGAGATACGCTGTAGCGGTCTTCTTCATATTGAGTTAGAGTAAGTTTGTAGGCTTTATTGTGGTTCTTAAAGAACCTACAAACTTACTAACTCAATATGAATAAGACCGTAAGTATATAGATCTGTAGTAGATATGCAGTAAAATAGTCTTCACAAAATTATCGTTATACATAGAATGCAAATTACTATTATGAACGATGTTCTAGAACCACTACCCGTAATATAAACAATATGCAATACTTTTGTATATGATATTGAATGTATTTATAACTATTCAGTGCCATATACTTACAAAAATATTGCGTTTGTAATGTAATATCAATAACTGTATCTATGTCTATATAGATTTTATATGTATAGTTACGTATATATACATTGTATACTTATATTAGTGATTAATTTGTTTTTAATACTTATATAATTGAACTATCTGTAGGTATGTGATTTCAAAATAAATATTATCATCTAGGTGAAGATTGCTCTTTATGCGATGTCTAATCATAAATTATCGTTTTTAGAATTATGCTTAAATAAATGGCTTAACGGCTTTCAATTAAACATTTATCTAAAATGTCTTGAAGGGTTCAGAAGTAATAAGTTCAATCGCCCCGCGAACGACCTTGTAGGCAAAGATAGTTCAAAATGTAGTGTAAATAATCGCATACACTACTGTATAATATTTATATAACTTTATACATGGTAATCTGTTTTATACCTGCTTCTGAGTGCTTAGCGCGAGTTTTTTACTACTAGATCACGTTCAAGTTAACGCAATTTTGTATGGCACGATGTTCCTTTATGTAAAATTGCGTTAATCTGCCCATGATCGAGTAGTAAAAAAACTCACTCTAAGTCGACTGGTTGTCAGTGAGAGATCGCTCTTCAGCGACCTCCTCTAGGCAAAGGTCCGTATATACTGTAAATAAAATCATTAAATTATACAGGGTTATAAGCTTGTCCTGTACTAAACCGAGGCAACCATATAGTATGAGTAATGACCATTCTACACTGAAAGATTAATTTAAAAAAGAAATAATAGGTTGGGGAAAAAGTCTTCGCATATAGTATGTATGAACTTGTAATAAGATTTCTTTGGCTATACTATTTATATCTGGCTGGTTTTGGTATCATTAAAAAGTTTTAATTTTAAAGAAGACAATTCCAAATTCAAATTAGGAAAATGTGTGATATTCATTTGTTTTTCTTATTGTTAGAATGAGTGAATCTAATGAAGAAATTCGATAAATTTTAAAATTTTACTACAAAAAAGTTAAAAATGCAACACAAGCCGCGAAAAAAAAATTGTGATGTTTATAGACCTAATACAGTATCTGTGAGAGTAGCGCAAATTTGGTTTAAGCGTTTTCAATCCGGAAATTTTGATATCAAAGATGCACGTCGTTCTGGTCGCCCTGTTACGGACAAAATTGATGCCATTTTTGAAAAAGTGGAGCAAGATCGGCATATTAGTAGTTACGATGTAGCTGGAGAACTGGGAATTGACCACAAAACGGTTTTGGCGCATTTGAAAAAAGCTGGGTACACAAAAAAGCCCGATATTTGGGCGCCTCATGAGCTCACTGAAAGAAACCTAATGAACCGTGTACTCATCTGTGATTCTTTATTACGACGTAATGAAACCGAACCATTTTTGAAGAAGCTGATAACTGGTGATGAAAAGTGGATCACGTACGACAAGAACATGCGAAAAAGATCGTGGTTAAAGGCCGGTCAGGCTTCACAGACTGTGGCGAAACCCGGGTTAACTCGTAACAAGGTGATGCTGTGTGTATGGTGGGATTGCAAGGGCATTATTCATTATGGGCTGTTACCGCCAGGCAGGACCATCGATTCTGAACTGTACTGCGAACAACTGATGAGATTAAAGTATAAAGTTGAGAGAAAGCGGCCGGAATTAATCAACAGAAGGGGTGTGGTTTTTCACCATGATAACGCTAGATCTCGCACATTTTTAGCCACTCAGCAAAAATTACGAGAGTTTGGCTGGGAGGTGTTAATGCATCCGCCGTATAGTCCTGACCTTGCACCTTCAGATTTTCACCTGTTTCGGTCTCTGCAGAATTCCTTAGGCAGTGTCAGGTGAACATCACGAGAGGACTGCCAAAACCACTTGTCGCAGTTTTTTGATCAGAAGCCCCAAAATTTTTATAGTATTGGGATCACGTCCCTACCTACCTACAAGATGGCAAAAAGTTAACCAACAAAATGGCACCTACATACTTTAGTCAAATGTAAATTAACTTTATAAAAAACCCTTTTGAATTTTTATATAAAATGCGAAGAATCTTTTTCCCAACCTAATATTTTGGTTATCACTCAAAAATCTAAAATTGATTATTTATTTTTGGAACTTATACACATTGCAGAACGCGCGCACACATGTACATAGTGTGCGTGCACATAATCAACTAGGGCAGTGGTACACTGCTTCGCTCTTCTATATTATGTATGACCTTTTGCCTTTGGAAATTTAGAATATTAGTAGCTACCAAAGCGCTCAAAATGTTTGATTGTTATGGTCAGCAGATTATCGATCTCAATCGAATGTCGATATTGCTAATTTTGAACGTTACTAACCGAATGGTCGATCGATATCGATAAACATTTACACTCAATCAACCTCCCAGATCTGATCGATTTAATACTTTATCGATTGTAATGATTGTATAAAATGACTCGATAGAATGATGTAGTCTGTAACCACCTTAACGCGCCTACTGTTTTCGTGACATCAAATAACCTCAAAGCTGTTTGGTCACACAACCCTTGTGGTTGTGCGACCAATTTTCTAATGAAATCTTTCAACTTCTTTAGAAAACTGTAAGAACAAAAGTTGTTCAGAATTATATGTAATTAGACATATTTTCGGCTTAGTACAGAGCAAGCTTATAACCCTGTATAATAGTCGAAACCGTTTGTTTTTAAGAAAAGCCATATAATAAGCGTACTTCATTTGCATAAAATTTAATTCTGTATGTCGCGTTACGTATCACAATCTTGGAAATATCGGAATGAAAAATATATCCGGGTCATAATATATGTAGTAAAATTCATACTAAAATATAAAAATAAGTGACTTGATATAAGTATATTTGATTATTCGTTCTTTATAGCCTTAAAAAAGCTAAATATAGGATAATCTTTGTTCAGGAAAATGCGTTAAATTCAGCCGGAATGTTATAGCAGTAGCAAACTACAATTTCTAATGCCTATGTTAAACATGCGAGCAATTCTTTTCGGACAGTGATTATAATTTGATAGTAGTAAAAAGGAGCAATAATAAGTTTTATTTTAATATTTTGTGCACCAGTACGTTGGCTATATAAGTGCATATTTAAATATTACGCAGTGTACTCTTAATGTTGTTCTTATATCCTATCAAAGTTATGATTACTTATGAAACAATAGAGCAATCAACGAAGTTGATCTTGAAGTTTGTCTCGCCTCGCTCTCACCATCGCCCTCAGAACACCCTACCAAAGTTTCATCAGAATCTGGTAAATAGTTTAGGAACGCACATTGGGTAAAAATATAAACATTGATTTTTATTCATATAGATTTTAAGGATCCCTAGCTCATTGGTAAGAACATAACCCTTAGGAATTCAGCATATCCGTCCATCTGTCTTTGTATTTCACAGACATTATTCTCGGGCTACTGGTTTTATATGGATGTTTGACAAAAAGATGTTATCTACATATATATGGCGTTACGTATTATGTGTCGTTAGTCAGATCTTCGAAAATCTTGACTCGAATTAAAATAAATGCCGTTGGAATTACTATAGAGTTTATTAGAACTGTACAAACACGTATAAAACAAATACAAATAAAACTGGATACAACCAGTTCACGCTGCACGATTCAATACAATTCGACACGCGCAAAGTCCGTCGTCTAAATCGCTAATCGAGAGTACTACAAACGTCTTACTCGTATCGTAGTCGTCGCTTGACTGCCCATCTCTCCGTTCGGACACCCTTTTATACTCAGCTTAGGACCGTGTAAACAATGATTTCCACGAATTACACCTGCGCCGCCATCGACGTTATTCCCAGAAAACATAATTCTGCACACCTGCAGGATTATGTCTGCGAACGGCCATACACAAGTACAATAACAATAGGCTATTGTCTAAACAAAAGAACTCTGAATAGAGGAAGGGCAATAAACCAGGTTTTATGGCAGCCAGATGTGCATCCCTTGTATTTGGCCCAACTTGTAACACTATTTAGTTTTAATTTCTGTTTATGGTTATTATTTACTTTATGGGAGCCTAATCTAATTTAGCACCGCCTCGCAACATGTTCTTGCTTGAAGAGAAGAAGCGGCGTAAGAAACTCTAATAATTTTATATTATACTAAGATATGCCTGCGACTTTGTCCAAGCTTGACTTAAAATTCCTACGGGATTCGCTAGACACAAAGTACCGAAGCATTTAAAAAAACATTTATAGGTTACATTTTAATGGAAACTGTGTCGCAATAAGCTAATTTTTATGCACCCGGAGAACTTCAAGCTACTGCCGGAAGTATTCCCGGGATAAAAAATATCACACATTTTATTACATAAATTTGCTATCGATCAGCAAAAAAACTCACATTGTAATTTGAATATTTTTTTAATCTGGCCATTTTAAATCACTCCCAGAAAAATTCCCCCGGGATTCCCAGGATAAAAAGTAGCGCAGAGCTTAAGTCTAAGAATTTGCCGTTGATCAACGAAAACCGCATCGAAATCGGCCCCGTAGTTTTTACGTGAGTCCCGAACAAATAGACAAACAGAGAAGTTTAAAAAAAATTGCATCGTGTTTTGGCGCACGCAGAAAGAGCTCACAGTGTATTGCGGTTTGGCAGTTGGTGTTTGCTGGGTTTGGGTCTAAATAATTTCGATGATCAGACCCCAAACACTTGCCAACCATCTTTTCTCTTGAAATTTGGGTAACGCGCGTCGCGCGAATGAAAACCAGCTAAATTAGCGCGCTTAAAACCGCTAAAGCGTAGTTTTATTCATACTATAGAGCCTATTTTTATGGTGTTAACGTTGTTGAACTTGTTTAAAATATGGCGGTTTGTGCATCTAATTAATGTACTTTATTTAGGTAAACAGCCTCAATATAAATATTGCGGCTGTTTATTGTTTATTTGTTATTGTTACTTCTTAAATAAAAAGTGAACGAGCAACTAAATATAGGTATATCTCCGGTATGACAAGGCGCTCTTGTCCACATCATCGTTTGGCTTGTTCTCCAAGTCCTTAAGTCTTTAGTGTCAAAAGATAAGAAGCTCATACATTAATTCCCAAAATACTCAAAGAATTTTTTGTTTATTTATATATTATAAATTAAAAATATTGTTTATAAATATCCGTGCAGTAACCGACAAAGAATACAATTTCCTGCGGCCGGGCGGCCTGTCGTAAGAGGCGACAAAACAAGCCACAGCCAGGTGGGAGGGTGTTTGCCCGACTGGATGGCTACTACCCCTGGTCTAAAGTATTTCGCCATATTGTTATGGCGAAATAACAATATGGCGTATTGAGTTGTATTCCGGCATTAGTGACCAGGTTCCGGTCTCCCTTAAGAGAGCAGCTGCGCATTTGTAGTGCCTTTGGTGTTACAACTGTCCATTGGCGATGTACCCACTTTCCATCAAGTGGGCCGTTTGCCTGTCTGCTGAACTCCTGCAATAAAAAAAGTCGTATAGTACTTAAAAGGAAACTGAGATTGTTCCCAAAGTAATCAAACCATTATTGAAATTAGTTCCGTTGTTTAAAGTAGTTACCGTAACAATATTATTAAATCAATAAAGTTTTATCCTCCTGCATGATATATTAAATGTACACTCAGTTAAAAGTTTCAGTTAAAAGAAAGAAGAAGAAAAAGGTCTCCAACACCTCTTCTATTCTCAGCTAGCTGTTTTTTTTACTTCTTTGTATGACATTACATCTATTTGTATTTCGTCACAAACGCTCTCCCAGGTCTTCCTTTCTTACTGAATTACTTTGAAAATTACAAAGTTAAAAAGCTAGGGAACAATGACCTGCAGCGTCAATTAGTCATTAGGTTTAGTCGTTACTTTTTCTGCTGGATGGTTGTCGTTCCTAGTTTTTTCCATGATCAGTCTGTTTCATCCTCAACCGATTTATTGCTTATCAGCGTGTTCATGGTCAAAAGCGTACAGATAGAATAATAAAGTTTACCCTGTTTAAACCTGACTTAAATTTTTAGTTGTATTAGATACAAAAACGTATGTAACTTAGAATATTGTTAAGTATTTATAAACGATTGATTAAAATAATACGGCCTCTGTGGTTGAGCGGTTTTCTCCGTTATTTATTATGGTCTGGGTGTCTGGGATCGGCCCCAGAGTGGTACGTTGTATATTACCAGTTAGTTAAGTTAGTAGTAATATATAATACCCATACCCGTTGTATATTAAATGCGAGTGTTTGCCTAAATGTGTGAAGTGAATAAAGTAACTGAGTTTTGAATACTTGTTTTTTACCACAACTTTTTAACGTTGGTTTAAGTATAACAGAAACGAGTTTACATTATCGTATATTTGTAACTGTTTTGATTTGTAAATTAAGCTGTAACTATTTATTTTAAGTATGGGTAGACATATTTTAGTTGTAATTGTGTTTAAAGTGATTGTAAATATCAAATAACATATATTATCATTATGATCACAATTATAATAAAAACAAAACATAAATGTTAGGCACACCTATCTGTGATTTTACTGCGATTGTCTTTACATTCTGAACCCGTCCCCTATGTAAGGTATCCTTAGTAAATACACGTAATAAATACCACTACCTGTATCCTGGACTTCATGTCTATACGTATATCTCATATAGGTACGTACCGTAGGTATGTGAACATAATATTAATCTTAATATGCAAAACTGTGAATGTTTTGTTTTATTAGAAAAGTGCAATGTAATTAAACATAAGTGAATCTAATTGAAACCAGATAAAACCTTACTTACACCGTTTATTGAAAGTCAAAGAAACTATTCCACATTGGCATAATTGGCATACACAACTTCTCTAGCTTATGCTAAACAATACTGAATCAACTTTACAGCTTCTTTCTTCTTGAAGGTTTTCACCATACTACTTTAATAGACGGAATGCTACGTTGTAACCTATCATAGGTATTTCAAGGCTTTATCTTCAATTCACTCCCAGGGTGAGTTCGGATTTAGACTATTCAATGATATTTGATGACGATGGTTTAAGCTTTGTAAACTTAGGCTTTACAAAGAGACACAGAAAGAATGGACGTCACCTGCTGTTTAGATTTAGATGAAAGGGTGCTCGCAGCAGGACGAGCTTGGGGTAATAAACAGTGTGAGTAGGAGGTTTCTGTCAGACGCACTGGATGAGGTCACCCAACCTCCAGGAGAGGTCACCGGTCACGAAGCTCCTCTAGGGAATTAGCTTCCCACCAATTTCCTCTCTAGGAGGACGACTTCCGTCACAGTCTGTCCAGGGCAACCGTAGGTTTCGACCCTGGTAGCTGACCTGTGCACTCCTGTAGCTATTGGTTCCATTATTATTTCTACAGTTGAAGATACACTTTAAAAGAAACTTAAACGTGGGGATGTAGACAAATTTCCAACAAGAATATTCCACTCGATCGAAATGTGAAAAAGGGCTGTGTAAGGCGGTTGATGTTTTCAATACGAGTAGCCCCCGTATAGAATGCTAGATTACTTATACGATATTAAGGAGGTAAAGCTGCTCGAATGGACTATATTATATAACAGTCGTTTCCAAAACAGCAACAGCTAAATCGTTAACGACCCGTCAACTAGCTAACGGTGGTTGTGAAAGCTAATATGCACAATAAATAATCTTAACGATAATTTCGTAGTCGACGTTAGTCAGTTTGACGGTCGTAGTAGCCAACCTTAAAGTCTTAAAGTCATTTTTTGGATTAGCTGTCTGCTGGTTTTTCACCAGCTAATAAGTTTTCAATACCCGAATAACTAGGTTTTTTACAAGTGGACAGATTACATAGATTTTATTATCGAATATTCTAGAAAATTGCTTTTTCTATTAATCAAGAGATAGCGCTGTTTCTTTGTGTGTTTCTAGCTGGAATTGCACTTTTGGTTTTTAAACTTTTTGGAAAGTACACAAGATCTAGTATTATCTTTTTGACCTATAACGAAAAACTAATTTGTTATCTTAATTTTTGTTCTTTTCACTACATAATTACATTAAAATGCCGACTACAGTTTCTTAAAATAAATGCGATTTCGATCATATACTTTTTTTTACAACAGATGGCATTACCAGTTATGAAATTTTTAAGTAACAGTGGAGGTTTCGATTGAATAGTCTTAAATTTAGTTTTAGGATTTGACTTAGTGCCAATAATATCGTTAGATAAAATATCTCTCCCTAGCTTTCTCATTTGTGAGAGCGTACGTAGCTCGGCAACATTACTAGTCGGTGCTTCACCTCTTATTAGGACTTCATACACCAATCCATCTTTATGTAATAAGTTATAGGATATGGGTCTCTCCATAATGAATAGTTATTATTAAAATCTTTATGTATTATACTTTATGAGATGTGAGATGCCACCTACTCTTTTTGCCTCACCGGAGCATAGGGCCTTCTCCAAACGTATAAGAAAACTTGTAAGTAAAACGGCACCTCCGCTACTCAAACATGCGAGCCATTCAGGCTGCTATAGAGCAGAGCACCGTCGGAATAGGTGGTCCAAACTTTTCTTAAAACCGTTGGGGAGAAGACATCTTGCAAAGGTGAGGACAGCAGATGCTTATTGGGAGCTTATGTCTCACTCTGAGATCCTGGAGGAGGTGGAACGGTTCTACGGGAAATTGTATTCTTCGCAGGCGGAAAGACCTGTGGTTCAAGGCGCTAATGATTCACGTACACCACTCACGCGCCACTATACGGAAGATATCCCGGAGATCGACATTCGCGAAATTAGGACGGCACTCGGGTAACTTAAAAAAGGGAAGGGCTTCGTGGGACGATGGGATGGGATGATGATATTACAATTGAGCTCCTCAAAGCGGGAAGGATCCCCCTCCCAATCCTGAAGGCTTTAGTGGAGCTTTTTAATTCCGTTATCCTCCAGGGCACAGTGCCAAGGGCGTGGACCGAGAGTGTGGTCGTCTTGTTCTTCAAGAAGAGTGATAAGACCTTCCTGAAGAACTACAGACCCATCTCATTCTTGAGCCACGTCTACAAGTTGTTTTTGAGGGTCGCCACGAATCATCTTGACAGAAGACTTGACAAGTTCCAACCACCGGAACAGGCTGGGTTTCAAAAAGGCTACAGCACCGTAGACCACATCCATATTGGTCGGCAGATTATACTGACACCGAGAATTATAATCAGCCGCTATGTATGGCATTTGTGGACTACGAGAAAGCCTTAGACTCTATCGAAACTTGGGCTGTTCTTGAGTCTTTGCAGAGATGCCGTATCGATTGGCGATACATCGAGGTGTTGAGATGTCTGTAAGATGCCGCAACAATGACCGTTCAGATCCAGGACCGGAGGGCGAAGCCCATGCCACTACTTCGCGGGGTGAGACAGGGGATGTCATATCCCCGAAATTGTTCATTAACGCGATGGAGGATTTCTTCAAAACTCTGGAATAGAATGACCGGGGCATCAGCATTAACGGCGAGTGCATCTCCCTCCTCCGTTTCGCTGACGATATTGTCGTCTTTGCAGAGACGCTGAAAGAATCCTCCCGACGAGTCGGTCTCGGCATGAATTTGGACAAGACGAAAGTTATGTTCAACGAACATATCATGCCGAGACCGGTAAACGTCGATGGTTCCCCTCTTGAGGTTGTGCAGGAATATGTGTAACTTGGACAAAAAATCCAGGTAGGCAGGCACTGCTTCGAGGAGGAAGCCAATAGGAGGACCTAGTTAGGTTGGGCAGCATTCGATAAGCTTCGACAGGTCTTCTAGTTGACTATTTCGCAATGCTTGAAGACGAAAGTCTTCGAGCAATTCTTCCTACTCATCATGACAAACGGTGTCAAGACATGGACGTTGACAGTGGCTGAAAAAAAAACTTTATAGAAATTAAATCAAATCAATCAAATCAAATTTATTTGTACAAAACATGGTTAAGCAGATGGAATATATGTTAGTGTACACATGTTTTGCTCACATAGGAGCATACAAATATTTATAATAAATTTTATTAAACAAAATAATGTTAAATTAATAATATGAAGAAAAAAAATACATTTTACAATTGAGGAATTCGTCCATCGAGTAAAACGTTCTATTTAGGAGCCATTCCTTTAACTGAATTTTAAATTTATTAATCCTAAACTCTTTTATGTACATCGGAATTTTATTATAGATCTGAATGCACATGTTATAGCAGTTTCTGGTAAAGAGGGTTGTTTTTGGAGCCACATTTAATACTAGTCGTTGACTATTTCTAGTATTGTTTGGATAGAAGTCTTTAGCCGTCGTGAAAATCGTAAAATTGTTTTTGACAAATAAGCATATTTCATAAATATACATACATGGTAGTGGTAAAATTTGTAGATCTTTAAAATGAGGCTTACAAGTATCATAAAATCGGATACCTACAATAGCTCGTATGCATTTTTTTTGAGCTATAAATGCTCTGTTTATGCCTGTAGAGTTACCCCAAATAATTATCCCATATCGTAGTACCGAAGCCACATATCCATGATATGCCATTAGTACTGTACTTAATGATGAAATTTTTCTTAACTTTGCCAGGACATACACAAAACTATTAACTTTTTACTAATTTGGTCAACATGCGTTTTCCAATTACAGTACTTATCTATAGTTATACCAAGAAATCTTGTACTATTTGTCTCATTAATTTTAGTTCCTTTATATATTATACTTCTTTCATCTACTTTAGAACCATAAGTTTGAAATTGTACATAGTTAGTTTTAGCCAGATTTACGTGCAAATTATTCATGTCAAACCAGTTGATTACATTGTCAATAGTATTATTAATTTCATCGTCAAAATTATTCTTTTTGTTCTCAGTCAATATAATAGATATGTCATCCGCAAACAATGTGCATTTAAAACTAGTTATGTCATGAAGATCGTTGATATATATCAGGAAAAGTATTGGCCCCAAAACACTTCTTGAGGAACACCATGTGCGTTTTCCATGTATGGAGAAACTTTACTACCGATTAGTTGTTTACTGTCAACATAGGCTATTTCTACACATTGATTACCGTTGCTAAGGTAACTTTTAATCCATTCGTGTGCAGGTTCTCTTATGCCATAGTTTTCCAACTTTTCCAGTAATAACTCATGAGAAACGAAGTCAAAAGCCTTGGACATATCAAAAAATAAAGTAATCGTAGATATTTTTTTGTCCAAATTATACAAAATGTTATGGACAAGGTGAAAAGCTGCGGTTGTAGTAGATTTGCCTTTTTGGAATCCATTCTGTTCCTGTTTAATAACCCTAAACTTATCAAAAAACTGATTCAACTGTCCATGAATCCTTCTCAAAGATTTTCGAAAATATAGAAATTAAAGTAATAGGTCTATAATTACTTAGTTCTGATTTATCACCCTTCTTATATAATGGTTTAACTATTGATGTTTTTAATTGTTCTGGAAATATACCATGTTTAAGTAGTCAAAGCTCAAAAAAATTACGTTTCTTATTTAATACGAAAGTACTAAGAAAAAGAAACTGATAAAACCTCGAAGCAATTTCACAATCTGACTAAATCCACAATGTGTTTGACGGCCTCTGTGGTTGGGCGGGCTAAGCCGTTGCCGGCTTACCTCACTGCAACGCAGAGGCTCCGGGTTCGATTCCTGGTATAGTAAATTTTAAATAAATTTAAAATTTAAATAAATTCTCCGTTATTTACTATGGTCTGGGTGTCTGGGATCGGCCCCAGAATGGTCCGTTGAATATTACCCATAACACAAGCGTAACTTGCTTAATTTGGGGATATACAGTGTGTGTGTTTGTCTGCCGATTTATTTATTTATTATATGTCATATAGAAAGACCGTTTAGAGAGAATACAAAGAATCTTCGGTAATCATTTTAACTATCTTAGACATAAAAGTCCCAATTCTTATTCACGTAGGCTAGATGACGTATCACTACTTTTTGATACAGTTCCCAGCCGTGTTGACTGTTCTGATCTAGTCTCGAAATTAGTATATCATGTACGGTATCTAGCCGTACGCGTCATACATCTTTGTTGAAATGTTGAATGTCCCTTGTCATTCTACCAACTACTTTCAAAATTCCTTACCACTCATATGGCTTACTTATAATACTCAATTTTGTAAAATTGATATATTGCGACCTTCAAATACAAATTTATAAGTAGTATTGTTAATGAATTGATTTGTCAATGAATTGATCTTAACATATCCCGATTTAATTTTTTTATTTACTTTAAAAATTAAATTCACTATAGTGTTATAAAAGATGTAAATATATAATAAAAAAATCTGTTAATGGCCTTATTGTTAGTTGCAAACGATTTCGTATTTTTTTCTATTCGTTGTTGGTTTTCTCAATAAATAAAATAAAAATATGATTTAGAGTGGAAAGTACTTACTATCCGCATATTCATATCCGGGTTCTTAATATAGTAAAATCTCCATACTAAAATAGAAAAGTAAGTGATATGATGTAAGTATGTTCGTTTACTTCTTATTTATAGTCTTAAGAATGCATTTATCATTATAAATTTTAGTAAACATGTATTTTATTTAGCAGATCTAAATATAGGACAGGTCTTTATTCTGGCAAAATGTTTCAGATTCCGCCGGAGTGCTATAGTAGAATATAAATTCAAACGCCTATATATTTAACGCCAGCAATAATTTCCGGCCAACGAAAATAATTTCATACTAATAAAAAGGAGCGATAGTAATTTTTATTTTAATAATATATTGCGAACCGGTTGATTGGCAATTTAACTGCATACTTAAATGATATGCAGTGTACTCTTCATATTGTTCTTATGTCCTATCAAAGTTATGATTACTTATAAAACAATGGAGCAATCAACGAAGTTGATCTTTAAAGTTTTTAAGTAGCCCTAATAAGATATATTATATATAGAGATAATATATATTGTAATGGAGAATGCTCACTTAAAAATAATTTTAGTATTTAGAAATATCTGTTCTGTATGTATCAGTTGCTAACTATCATAGCTTATAATAATTGATTTTCAGAAAAAGCTTATATCATCTTCAAAAATGAACTCCAGTGGAACTTGTTTGAATAAAAACCTTTCAATTTGAATCTCAATTACTACGAAATTTATAATAATGTACTAACTTACTAATCTTTACGACAGCAAATAATATTATAATTCGTGTTAAAGTACATTTTCGGTTGTGAACAGAATAAAAACCCATGTGGTGAATAATAATACTAATGGAGAATTAACGTAGTGAACGTCGGTGCATCCGGCTTTGACGTCAACAAAAAACAGGTTATAAAGTTGCAACAAAACCACATATAGGTTAGGCGTGAGGCATATTCATGCTAACAGTTATTAACAACAGATATTCACAGACAACAGATAACATTTGTTATTTCGAGAACAGAATACCTGTTGTCTCGATAACAGGCACATAACATAACATAACAATAACAAATTCCTATTTACGTCTTTTATTAACTGTTCTATTAATTACTATTTTTCTCTCGTTCTATCTAAGCAAATCGTTAAATTAGCTAAAATAGCTAAAAAGAGATACAACTATTAATTTATTCATATCTGTGTCTCATTTACACTTCAAGAACTTATACGGGCAAGAATGAGACGCACCTAATAATTATAAGGTAACAAAATGTAAAGCATTGAAGATGCGCGCACATTACGGGACGCGGGAGACGCGTCCGGAAACAATGTGCACGCCAAGATTCGGACGCGGCTTTTGTATTGCCAACTTTTCTTAGAGAAAACATGCTATATCAACTCATTAAAGCGTTAGATTGGCGAGAATTTGTAAAAAGCGCTGAAAATAAAGTAATAAGCCTGGATACTTTTGTAGTTTACTTTATTATAAATACTTGTTTTTGAGGATAATAGTCCAATACACGTGGATATATATATACTGTCCACGCCAGTGACTAAAACTAAAATCAAATGAAAAAGTTTAATTTAAAATTTCTCTTATATCCATTCACGATATTTAGTACTTAAATTATATGTGGACCAATTTAGCAAAATTTCACTCAATAACAAATGCTACTCAAACCTGCGACTATCAACCTCGCAGACGTATGCAGATATACATAGACAAAACCTTTTTGTTACGTTAAGATTTCTGCTAGTTAACTTTTAAAGCTTTTCCACGTTCTCGCGAGAATGTCCACGGGATCTTGGAGCTGAGAACGCAAGAAATTTTCGCGAGAATTCTATGCGAGTGTAGTGTGTAGGCTTTACCGTAAGCCGCATAAAGGAACTTCGTTCAAATAAAAACGAAATAACAGTATGTTATTTAATAACAGATAATCAATGCTGTTATTTTTGGATAACAGTAACAGGAGTAACAGATAATTAAATTGACCTGTTATAACTCACCTCTAATATAGGTACTACAAAACTAACGCAACGCACGCGAGGCTGACGTCATACCAGCGGTTTCTCCCGATCTGTATTGCAAGTTTAAAAAAACCAATTCCTAGATTTCATTTTATAAGAATTATTTTTACGGCTGAGTTTGTAGGCATATGTTGTGTAACAGTACAGAGAAGATATTTAACTTTAATTAATCCTAAATAATTAATATTACTTATATTGTATTGAACTAATAATCCCTTAAGGCTATAAGTAGAATATCGAGCCTTCGTGCTGGTACAAGCTCACCGTGTTTTATGGCTGAGGTGTCCAGAAGGTTAGCTACGTTTCCTCGCTGGATCGTCATACTGCCCCATTGTCCAAGATAGGCTCCAGGAAAATCTCAGAGTACTCGAAGAGTTTAGGCGTATTGAGAGCAACTATTTTGGTAGAAATCTTGTTAGAAATATATTGTAATTAAAATTAAATTCTTGAATTAATTTTTATACCACAAATAATTTAATACAATAAAAGAAAACTAAACTTATTTATATTGTATTCCACTCATAGTCCCTTAAGAATATAAGTAGAATACTGAGCCTAGATCACCGTCATCTATGGGTAAGGTACCCAGAAGGCTGGCTACGTTCCTCGTTGGATCGCCATATTGATCCGTTGCTCGAGGTAGGCACCAGCCTTCTGATCACCTGAAGAGTCAATGAGTCGTTCTGATAATTTGTGGTACAGGCTAAATTAAATTAAAAACATAAGATGTTTAGCAACAGAGGTTATCTTAATACTTCTTACTCACTAGCGATAGTTAACATTGTGGTATATTCATGATAAATAAAACAAACAGGTGTTCATTAAGTGGTCTTATTGTTAGCACTTAAGGGTCATTTACACGGAGAGACTTCATCGTACGTTTTGGGGCACAAATCGTATACTATTTTCGTAGGCGATACTCTTTAGACTTTAGATAATAATCACATTGACATTTTTACATTCAACCAAACAACAAAAACTCGCCTACCAGTATGTCATACGATAACCGTAAGGCCTCTTGTTAACGACAACGGACAACGGCCCGGTCTTTATAACGGGCGACGGGCCGACGCGCAGTGTTCAATAGGTTAGTGTGGGTGTTTGTTAACGCGACGGGCACATACCCGTTGCAACGAAACTCAACGGATACGCGGACGTCGCCCCTCGGCGCAACGGCAGTCGGTCCGACGCAGTGGACCACGTCATTTCATAGAAGTATGTTGATGACGATGGATGTGCACACGTTTTTATCTATATTTATATCTATATAGTCATTCGAAAGAAGTTAAAGAACTTTCTTTCGTCTTTCTTTAAATCCTCCATGAGAATGTGGAATACTCCATAAGACTCTCTTTCTAATAAAATAGGATGAACCCATAGTCCCTTCCTTTTTTTTGTAGCTGCTGCTTGTTGTATAAATAGTAGGCTAGAATAAGCTTTTTCTTTGCACTTGACATAACGTACGTGTACTTCTTCGCCCTTCCAGTACAGAACTGATGTCGACAACAACGGACGCGCTCACGTTATATTTAGCGGATCGTGTACAAAGGTAACCGTTTCCCGTTGACAAAAACGGTCGTTAACAAGAGGCCTAAGACAATTATCACCGAGAGTTTTGTTTACACTACGACACAAATCGCATTGCGATATTTGCCTACGATTTCTCGTCTTGTCTAATCTAGAACTTTTATGATATTTTTTTAACTTCAAGCGAGTATCATACAAATCAGTTTGATCCAATTTGAATACGAGACTTACCTTTCGAGCTCGATGATGAGCACGGTATTTTGTATTTTGTTTACACAAAGACGTCAATATTCAATAACCAGGCGATTGTCGCCCTTCCAATTAAAAAATATTATCATGTAAACTAAATATAGGATAATGTTTAGTTTACATGATAATATTTTGAAGTGATAACTTCTTATGGGAGGGTAAATCGCTTCGCTGCGTAACGAGTTACGGCCCCAGTTTGTCTAGCTTCCCTTTCCCTCACGCATACGGCAGCGGTAGGCAGGCTCTTCCTCTCTCATTCTAACCCACGCGCTATATACATAAAATTTAAGTAATAACCTAAGCTTTTCTCAAGTTAAACAATGTTATTATTAAATAGTTCAACTTAGATTAGTTTAAGTTATCACTTCTGTCGGGCGTCCCGAGACGCATACGTTTTTTTTTCTTGATTTTGACAATCGTATCTTGGAGGCAAGAAACTCTCTCCATGTAAATGGCCCTTTAAATAGGTAATGGTCTTGGTTTGTACTATTTGGCTTAATTAGTGTTTGATAAGTGCAGTATTTCTTACACGTTCCTTTGTTAACTGCGTTGTTTTTGCTTTTTAACACATTTTTATTAGCTTCATGTGTCTGTATGTAACAATCTTTCAACTTCTTTTTCACCTACTTCTACACGTCTGATGAATTTGATATTTTACACACGTAACAAAAACCGATGGCCTGATCAGGTTCATCAAGGATGACATTAGAATTCGATACACTTATCCGATCTACGTATACGCAATCTGTATATCTATTTATAAGTTTTTTCACCCTTCTATCTATTATCACTACCCCGGAACGATTCCCTATATTTTTTGTCACATTCCCCATTTTTCTCTAAAAGTCAGTTTATTATAGTTTTCTCCGTGTTTTGCAAGACCCTTATAAAAGAAGTTGGATATCACTTAATCTAATTTCAAAATCAGTGGCGAACAAGAAATCGAGCATGCTTATAGAATATTTGAATAACAATGATAGAGTATAGATACCGTGAAGGAAAACATCGCGATGAAACCTGCACATTGAGATATTAACTGCACATTAAGCTAGATTGACCGATGTGTTAAACCCACCAATCTGCCTTGGACAGATATTTTTTTTTATTGCAGAGTTCAGCAGATAGGCAGATGGCCCACTTGATGGAAAGAATTTACCATCGCTTATAGACTTTTGTAGCACAAAAGTGCTATAAATGCGCTGCTGCTCTCTTAAGGAAGACTAGAATCTGGCCACTGATGCCGGAACACAACTCAAGGTTGTTATGACGGCATACTCTAGACAAAGGGTGGCAGCCATCCAGTCGGGCAAATACCCTCCTACCCAGCTGTGGGTTGTTTTGTCGCCTTTTACAACAGGCCGCCCGGCCACAGGAAATTGTATTCTTTCTCCGTTCCAGCAGGGATGAAATGGCATAGCGAGTATACTTTCCGTTCCCCTATAAATGGGAGACCCGAGCCCAGCAGTGGAACCGTAGTAGTAAAACCGTATCCAAATCAGCTAATTTTTATAAACAAAACCACTCCAAGGAAAATTCCCGCGGGATTCCGCGAGCAAAAAGTGTGGCAGCATTTTAAAAAGTATCACAGGTTCTATTACACAAAATTTGCTATCGGTCAGTAAAAATATTGGATTGGATTTTTTTTTCAGTCTGGCCACTTTAAATCATTTCCAGAAAAAATTCCGCTGGATTCCTGGGATAAAATTGACGCTGATTTTAAGTCTAAACATTTGCTATCGATCAGCGAAAACCGCACCGAAATCGGTCCAGTAATTTTTACGTGAATCCCGAACGAACAGATAAACAAACAATAAATAAATAAAAAAATCATCGTGTTCTCCATCGTTTATATAGTCTAATCCAGTTGTTTTTTTTAAATAGCTTCAATGTACAGACACCGCATATTTAGAATTTTATAATATTATAGATACCTACGTTTATTGCAGTAGACATATTTATTTTACAAAAATAAAACTAAAATTTAAAAGCATTGGCAAAAAACTGGTCCTAGAATTAATCAAATTTTTAAAAAGTATAAATTTAATAATCTGTATTAATATTTATAAGTTATCTGAAAAAAAAAACAAAATTTTTGTTGAATTAATTTGAAATTATAGATGAAATGTGTTTTAAGAAATGGTATCACTGGTTTTATGAGTCATTTCGATGTTCACACAAAGCTAGCCAATGATATTAAAGGGACGGATTAGCATCCAACTTCACTCAGCTCGGTTGACTCAGTTTCAGTTCAATG
The DNA here is from genome assembly GCA_039645545.1 of Dendrolimus houi. Lineage (NCBI taxonomy): Eukaryota > Metazoa > Arthropoda > Insecta > Lepidoptera > Lasiocampidae > Dendrolimus > Dendrolimus houi. The sequence continues at coordinate 8,268,308 of CM077127.1, read as the reverse complement.
CGCAAGAGTGTCAAAACTAGTTATTTGCGTGTTGTATAACGAGAAACAAGTGTCAGTGTAACAAAATGTTTCATTGGCGTGCGTTACTATACGCACTTTTTGTGCTTTCGATACTTGAAATTAAGCCTATTATAGGAAAAAGATCTAGTAGTCACAGTTATCCCAAATCCGGCGGTCTGTCTGGAGGAGGCTCTCACTCATATCCGCGTTCTGGTGGCTTGTCTGGTGGTGGCCATGGATACCCCTCCAATGGAGGACTGTCGGGTGGTGGCAGCCATGGATACCCTTCAAATGGAGGAATGTCAGGTGGCAGCAGAGCACCAAGTTACCCGTCGAATACAGGTTACCCCTCATCGTCAAATAATCACGGATACCCGTCTTCTTCAAATAAACACGGATACCCATCTACGTCAAATAATCACGGATACCCAGGTTCTGGCGGCCTATCAGGTAGCAACAATAGATATCCATCTGGTGGCACCCATACGACCACCGTTCATCATCATTACCACTACAGTCCACCGCAACAAATCAGGTACACCCCCGTAGGTGGAGGAGTTCCAATGACCTATCCAGTTTACCGTGGTACGCCACCGACTTACGTCTATCAGTACAAGGATTCGGGAAGTAAATATGGCACCTTATTGGCCGGCTTAGCCCTCTTGAACCTCGGAACTCTAGCCGGTGCGGCTTATGCATCGAGTCATCGCGGCTCCGGAGGCAGCTCATCTTACAAAGAGCAGCCCGGTGAGATATGTAAGTTTGCCATAAAAAAAGATAACGGTGATTATGAAGAAACTAAAATCAACTGTCAGTTGATAAGTAGTTTCATATACCAGGAGCAAGCGAAAACACAAAGTCCAACGAATACGAACACTACAATTACGACAACGACCGTGACTAACGTGACAGTAGTGAACAATACCGGTGTACCACAACCGGCCCCACCGGTGACGCCTCAGCTTGGTAATATTATTTACTCACTCTTACCTAATGGTACCCTAATACCTCTCAATGGGACAAATACAAATGGTACAGTGAGTACACCAGCTCAGCAAACGCCAAACAATACAATAACATCATCAATGACAGTCTCCACCACTACAACGAATACAACAGTCGTCGACGCATTAAACGTGAAAGGCAAGCCGATTCAAGTTACGCCCGGAATGCAATGCTTTGTGATAAGATTGAGCTCTACAGGAAACATGAGAAAATCAGTACCCTGCGGTTTGTTGATGTCGTACGCAGATCAATCATTAAAAAAGAATTCAGCTGTAAGGAATGTCCCAGTAATAACCGTATTAGCTGTTGTCATGACAGCCTGCTTAGTTTATTAAGGGGTGTTTTGATATTATCATAGATCCATAATTTTTTATACCTATCTATACAAACTTACTTTTTATTTTCCTCATACTCTGTCTTATTGATTTTATGAGCAAGACGGTAATATAAAGTTATTTCAGGATCATAACATCATCAGTTTAGCACGACTCGTAGACAAACAGTATAAATTCTTATTTTAATATTACAGTGTAATTTTTTTTGGCTTTACACACGTATTACGTTATGTCTAATTGCTTTTACCCAGACAGGTTTGTTTAAACATTTTTGATACATATGCACAGCGGTTTAAAGTATGCACCTTATTAACACATTATTTCAGCCACATTTGAACTACACAATCTGTAATTTGAAATATATTTTGCTGTTTGTTATTAGAACACTTACTGTTAAAACAAAATATTCTATTATTGTTAGCAATGAGCCATTACAATACATTTAATCTTGTTTTAATTTTATTTAATGTTTCAACTACTATAGAGACTTTTTTTTATATGGTGTTAATATTGTTATACTTGTTTAATATATGGTACTTTGGGCATCTAAATAATGTACTTTGATTAGGTAAACAGCAGCAATAGTTATTGTTACGTCGTAAGTAAAAAGTGAAAGAGCAGCTAAATATACAATATCTTCGGACGTCATCGTTTGGTTCTTCGTTATCGTTTCACAGTAGAAAGTGGAAACACCACATATGCAGATGAAATGTTTGTCTTCTCGTTTTCGCACCGCTGGATTTCTATATGCTATCTATCTATGACAGTAGGTACTACTAAATGACTTGCGGCGCCAAATAGGTAAAATTTTCTTCGGGATGGATGTCGTTCTTTGTATTTTTTTCATAGCCTGTTTCTTCCTAGTCCGCATTATTGTTTATCAGCGTGCTCATGGTGAAAGGCGTAATATTATAATAACAATAATTTGATAACTTTTTTATGTTTAGCTAATGTTCAGTTTAAAGTCATCACAAAAATGTATGTATGTAATTTGCAATATTGTTAAGTATTTATAAAAGTTTGATTAAAATAATACATATTTTATAGTTTTAATAGATCTGCGAATGACTGCATTATTGTTTATTCGTTTTATTGTGATATTTTTATGATATTGAATGCGAGTGTTTGATCAAATGTGTGAAGTGAATAAAGTAACCGAGTTGTAATCATTTGTTTTTTTATCGCAACTTTTTAACATGGGTCGAAGTAATATAGAAATGTGACTTTATTATCATTGATCATAATAATAATATAAACTTAACATATTTAATAAGAATTTTAAATTTTGTGTAGTTATACTTTCTATGTGATTTCTTTATATACGGAATGGCGGCAGTGACGTTCAAAAGAAAAATTTAGTACGTTTATATGAAGAGGTACCTAAATTACCCTCATGTATGTTTTACCAAAATTTTTACTTTTCTAGTTATTAAGTTTTTTGTGGTTTTTAAGAAATTTTGACCGCATCCGGTCCGCACTGGCTTTAAATATTTTTGATTTTATTTTTTGAGAACTTTTTTTAATGTAACTAATTCCTTATGTATGCACTTTTATATGTAAAATAATCAACATAAATTGCAAAAATTGTACTTGAAAGTAAAAAAAATATTTCAAACGAATCAGATTCGAACTTTCAATCTTAAATTAAAAATTGGAAAACGCAACTTTAGAAACTGCGCAAGAGTCTAAGCTTTCATAATAATACAAAAAAGTTACCTTTAATAGGCTTTTTTGCTTTACCCTGCCTTCAAATGTACTGAAATAGAAATTTGGGAAGTTAAAATTTTTGTAAAAAAAACAAATTTGGATTATTTTGTCTTTCTTTAAAATAATTAATATTAGAAATGGACGATATTCAACAAAATAATTATAATGTTCCAGATAAACTGGACTTTTTATTTTTTTATGAATAACTTTGTTTAGGGCAGACTTCGTGAAAATTTGACATTTTATTGAGTTGCCTTAACCTTCTTTTCCACGAACACAACGACTCAAATAAAGAATATTGCTGTCTCTCACACACGCACGGTTATTGGACCCTGTAAGTAAAGGTACAGACTACTGTGCCTTTACTTTTGTGTTGAATTAAACTTGTATCCTGTTTTTATTAAATGAATTAAAACATAGTTAAATATGAAATAAATAAATAATTTTACAACTGACTATTAAAGCTATGTTCTTCTAAAGAAATTATTCTTATGCACCTAGAAGCTGTATTACTGAAAAGTTTCATCAAAATTCGTTCAGTAGTTTCTGCGCGAAAAAGTAACAAATATCGATACAGCTTCATAAACTCTCATTTGTATGCATGAATGTTGTTTATAATATTAATAGGATATTCCACAATAATTTATTCGTGTCCAAGGCCGAGAAAAAGGTGCAATTCACTAAAGCGAAGTTTTGTATTTTATTTCTACCTGTGTCAAATAACGTATTGTTAGAAATGGATTTAAAGACCATGGGCACACACATTTTTGAAGTCTTGTGTAGGAGCCACAAGGGCTTTCTAGAAATTAATTTAATTGTAACTTGGCACTTACTGACAATAGCGAGCGGACAGCCAAATCAACTGAAATCGTTTTTAATAAGTTACAGAACGTCGTACGAGCTTACATAGGTACTTATGACGTTATAAGTAGGTACAGGTAAATGGAATCAAATAGCACAATGATTATTATTTAAAAAGTAATTCAATTTATTTCTATCATTTTATTTTAAAAGCTATAAGATAAGACGTTATTTTAATGCTTGTTTTTTTATAATATAATATAACAATTGGCAGACAAACACACATATTGTATACTAGCTGATGCCCGCGACTTCGTCCGCGTGGTGCGGTTTTTTAACTATCCCACTGGAACTCTTTAATTTTTCGGGATCGAAAATATCCTATATGTTGACCAGGGATATAAGCTACCACCATACAAAATTTCATTTAAATCGGTCCAGTCGTTTCGGAGATTAGCCGGTACAAATAGAGAAACATAAAATTAAAAAAAAAAACAAAATTAGTTCTGTTTCACTTCTTACATCCCCCTGACTCGGATTTTAGCATTTTTTTTCATTGTACAGAAATTGGACCTCTACAGTTTTATTATATGTATAGATATGCAAATAAAGCACGTTACGCTTGTTATGGGTAATATACCACAGGACTACTCTCATCCCATACACCCAGACCATAATAAATAACGGAGAAAATTCGATTCCGTCTCTCCGTTGCAATGTTCCAACAATACGTATGAAAAGGGAATATGGGCAATCAAAATGCCGTAAGAGAACATCGAGAAAGCAACATATATGTGAGTGTTTGAAAGTTCTGGAGAGTTAAGCTGCATTTTCGATTAGGCTAGTTCTGCTTTCATGCCTTTAACCTAGAAGTGAATATTATTATATAATGTTATTGGAGATTTCCCCTGAAAAACAAATAAAAAACCTTAGGTAGTAGGTCTGTTACTTACATAAAAACTAAATTAGGTTTTTTTATATATATTAGATCTAAAACTTTACTGTTAATTTTTCAATTCACTACAATAACAAAGAAACTAAGTCCCTATAACAGCTGCCCAGCAAAACATAGAGAGGAGTCGAAGCCAACCTGATTTGAAGTACTACAATGAATGACATGTTGTTTAAGACAAAGTAGATATTTGTTAGTGAATTGAACGCGATTGCAGCGCCATCTATTTTGCTAATCCGTCGTTCTAAGGAAACGACTTCATTTTTCGGGATAAAATGTATCCTAAGTTACGCCCCGGATTATAAGATAGTTCTATGTCGATTTTCATTTAAATCGGTTCAATAATTTTCACGTGATGTTCTAACAGACAGACAGACAAAAATTCTAAAACTTGCATTTTTGGAATCTGCTGGTCCGAATTAGCCCCCTAATTTTTTTCACATTTTTAAACGCAATGTACAAATTCGAACCATTTCCAGATTTATTATAGTATAATAATAATAATATTTTTATAAAAGAATAATGTTATCTATTTTTTTATAAAAAATGTCTTTATATAATAGGTTGGGAAAAAGTCTTTTCGCGTATAGTATGTATGAACTTGTAATAAGATCTCTTTGGCTATATACCATTTGTATCTGGCTGGTTTTGGTATCATTAAAAAGTTTTAAGTTTAAAGAAGACAATTCCGAATTCAAATTCGGAAAATGTGTGATTTTCATTTGTTTTTCTTATTGTTAAAATGGGTGAATCTAATGAAGAAATTCGATACATTTTAAAATTTTACTACAAAAAAGGTAAAAATGCAACACAAGCCGCGAAAAAAATTGTGATGTTTATGGACCTAACACAGTATCTGTGAGAGTAGCGCAAATTTGGTATGCGTTTGCAATCCGGAAATTTTGATATCAAAGATGCACGTCGCTCTGGTCGCCCTGTTACGGACAAAACTGATGTCATTTTTGAAAAAGTGGAGCAAGATCGGCATATTAGTAGTTACGATGTAGCTGGAGAAGTGGGAATTGACCACAAAACGGTTTTGGCGTATTTGAAAAAAGCTAAGTACACAAAAAAGCTCGATATTTGGGTGCCTCATGAGCTCACTGAAAGAAACCTAATGAACCGTGTACTCATTTGTGATTCTTTATTATGACGTAATGAAACCGAACCATTTTTGAAGAAGCTGATAACTGGTGATGAAAAGTGGATCACGTACGACAAGAACGTGCGAAAAAGATCGTGGTTAAAGGCCGGTCAGGCTTCACAGACTGTGGCGAAACTGGCGAAATTTTTATATAAAATGCGAAGAAACTTTTTCCCCAACCTAATATTTAAAAAAAAATGTAAAATTTTTGAGAGTAAATAAATACAGTATGTAATAATAGTAGAATCTGTATATATAATATATATGTATATATATATAATAAGATAATGTTAAGAAATTCCGATATAATAGACATTTTGTGATAAAAGACACGTTACAGGTTCATGCGAAATGCAAAGTTTGCTAATTTTAATGTAAAACATCGGTGTGTATTTGAGGAAAATTCTAGTATATGGATACAAGTATTAATAAATATCTAGGTACCTACGTAAAACATATGTATGCTGGCTGTTGGCATAGAATAAACAGCCAGTTAGTTGGTCAACGGAAATGCTGTTTACTACCTAGGCGGATTAAACGTGCGGGTTGTGATACACCAGACCAGTTTGCCATAGACTGTTTGGATGGTATTCTCTCGCGCGTGTACACAACATCACACACCCATGCACACCACCGCCGTTATCGCACCGCCACCGCGCCGCCATCGCGCTGTTATTCTAGGAATTTCTGTGTATATGACAATGTTGTTCGCTCACTCCTACCGTCGCCTTACCACTGACGCCCGCTTGACAGCGATACGCCCACTAGTCTACACAGCGGCGCGATGGCAGTGTCGTGTACACGCGTGCTAAGGATCTAGGCACACGATGCATTACGGCGGCGCAGTGGTGCCACGCCGCACACTCATAGAACTTGTAAAATAGGGGTGTGAAGTTTTACACAACTTATAATTCCGTTCGGCAGTTTTCGTTTGTGCAGAAAAGTGCAGACCTGTTTCCAACATGTAAATAATCTATATTGAACTCTATTCGCAAGCGAAGCGGGTAATGACAGAGTGTTGATTGGTATGCATTCTTAGCTCAGTTCCGCTTACACGATTCGTACACTGTCAGCGCTACTAGAATTGGTCTACTGCGCCGATGCATCGGAAGGAATGATTAGTTGTGTAAAACTGTACTACTACTACTGTAGTGTAACCCGTATCCCGCTTGGGATGCGTTATATCGCAAGTCTTGAAAGCCCACTGATACTTTTTACATTGTGGTCCTTGATTTTGATAAGACTAGTTCCAAACCGGCTTAAATTTATTTTGTTTAATTTCAATCATTGATTGGATGTGTTTTTGGCATTTGTAAAACCTTAACAAAAACCGATGACTCTTAATATAGTATTTATGTATTGTATTGTAAAACGTAGTGGTTATTAGCATTCGTTATTAGCATACCCTCCTTTTTTATTATCATTCCGTACTCGTATTACTAAAAAGGAAGTGGTAATTTGAAGTAAAATATAATGGAAAAGCGGCGGGATCGTTTTATATTATAAAATTAGCTATGCCGATAACGTCCGCGCGCTTTCAACCCTGCAAAATATCAAATTGAATACGAAATATGATAAAATTTCTGTTTGAATACTTTGTATGTAAGTAAAACTACACCATTGTTGGCACCCCAGTACAATGAGTGGTACCATATTAAGTAATTTACTCAAAACATTAAGAATAATATCTACATACTAGGATACGCCCACGAATTCGTCTACGCTTGACTTGGAATGCCCTTGGGATTCCCGAGACACAAAATATTGCAGCATTTAAAAAAGAGGCTAAAGCTATCGTTTTAATGAAAACTGTGTCGGGATAAGCTAATTTTTACGCACCCGAACAACTACAAACCGCTCCTGGGAAAATTCCCGCGGGATTCTCGGCATAAAATATTACAAATTTTATTACATTAAATTTGCTATCAATCAGTAAAAATCACATTGGAATTAGATTTTTTTAATCTGGCCATTTTAGATCATTCCCAGAAAAATTCCCAGGATAGAAAGTGTTCTGCGCCACTTTCTATCCTGGGAATTTATAAAATTTTCAGTCTAAGAATTAGCTGTCGATCAGTGAAAACCACATCGATATCGGCCCCGTAATTTTTATGTGAATCCCGAACAAACAGACAAACGGACAAGAAATCTAAAAAAAAATGCATTGTGTTCTCCATCGTTTATTTATATAGTCTATTCCAGTTGTTTTTTAAACAGTTTCAATGTACAGACATTGTTTAGAATTTTATAATATTATATATAGATATAAGTATAGGTGAATTTCAAGTAGGCCTTCGGGGCTAAATCCTAAACTACGCCAAATAGCGAAAAACACTCGAAAGAGTCTCTGGAATCGAACCCGCTGATTTAAAAAAACAAACCAATCTAAAAAAATAGTTTAGGATCTGGCCTTGAAGGCCCAATTGAAAATTCACCAATATATATATATATATGCAGGTGAATGTAACAGAAAATATATGTGGACAACAAAATACTTTGAAAACAAAAAATTAAACTTCTAATGGAATTAAATTAGCAGCTACTAACCATACACTCGCACACGACTATCTCGTTTGTTTAATATTTTTCTTGTGTATTCACAGATTTTATATACACTATGGCATGTTGATGACTTATTCTGGCTTTATTTGCTATGAAGGATGGCAAAATTGGCTACATCGCGCAATATTGCATACGCCGTTTTCTATCTCTTTCGGATTTTTATATTTCATGCATGAGGAATAGAGATAAAATGATGTTTGAGACCTGTGCAAGCAGTCTGTTTCATTCTTTATCATTGTCAACATCTAAATACGCGGTTTACCGTTTCAAACATAATTTTCTCAAAAAAATTAACAACAATTTCCTTATAGAGAAATAACAAAAGTTACATATTAGGTATATTATTACATACTAGCTGTTGCTCGCGGCTTCGCCCACGTAAATTAAAAATAGTCATAGTTTGAGCAAACTTTCACCTCCTTTTTATCCCCTTAGGGGTTGTATTTCCTAAAACGCCGATACATCTGTACATTGATTTTTAACCAGAAGCAGGTATATAAAAAATCGTGCTTACTTTGAAAAATGCTGGATTCTCATACAAACTTTAATATTCAAACATCCTTTCTTAGTGTGAAAAAACCCGCATGTAAATTTTCATGATCCTAGTCCCGGTAGTTTGGGCTATGCGTTTATGCCAGTCAGTCAATAAGTCAATGAGGCGAAGCAATTATATATGTAGATTAAAGCTGATTTACATTGATCCAGATACTACTGACTTCAAATTCGAAAAAGCCAGTGCTGACTTCATTCTGGCATCGTCATTTGAAGTCAGTCAGCTCCCCATGTCAGTAGTAGTTGGATCAATGTAAATCAACTTTAAATGTATGACAAAATTGACTGCACCGACTGATATACTGCTATGTCATCTTCTATCTCTTTCGCATTCTCAAATTTAATGCATGAGAAATAGAGATAAACTGACGTTTGACACCTGTGCAAGCAGTCGGAATCGTTTTTATTATCGATGTCAATACCTAAATAATTATGAACTTGAACATGCGTTTTACCGTTTTAAAATTTCTCAAAATAATTCAACAACAGCAATTAGCTTATAGAGAAATAAAAACAGTTACATATTAAGTATATTACATCTTAAAGCTGATTTACGTTAATCCAGCTACTAATTAGCCAATACTGACTTCATATTGGCATCGTGTAAATTGATTCGAAGTCAATCCGCTCCCCAAGTCCACTGACTTGTGGAGCGGATTGATTTCAAAATATGCTGGATCAATGTAAATCAGGATTAATATATTCAACTCATTTTGCGTAATTGTCTATTTTTTATTAGGTATAATCTTCCAGTTTGAAATTGAATTTTTGTTTTTATAAGAAGGCAGTCTTGAAAGAATGTCGAAACAATACAAGATGTTTATTAAGACTACGGGCTTATTATTATGCATAGAGCGATTTTTCTAAGAAATTTTATGAGCTTATATTTTTAAATTAGTCTATCAGACCATATCGTTTTTTTATAATAATTATTATAAAAAAACGACACTGTTCAGGTTGGGCTGGATGGACTTTAGCGTAGGTTTAAAAAAAAATTATATATATATATATATATATATATATATATATATATATATATATATATATATATATATATATATATATATATATATATATATATATTTCTATTATAATATAATAACTTATAATTTTTAGCATAGTTTAAAATTTGGATAATGTGAATCCCAAGTAGAATGAAATATGAAATTAAATGATGGACTATTTATTTCTATCTTTCAATTTGGATGAATCTGTACTGGCAAGTAACATCTGTACATACATTGCTGTGTCAGCGGTTTACGCCGACACGTGAATTTTAACACAGCATACAGTATTCATCATTACTCGTTTAGCATCGTACTCGGACAGTTGGGAAAACAGCCTCAGACCCTAGCACAATAAACAATGTAAATCTACAAACTTCTATCATTAACATACTATGTAGGAAAACCTCTACTGAATCAAATAAAGTGATACATTGCATATTTTAAAAAGTGTACTATGAACTAATTACATAATTTTTATACATCATTTTATTAATGAACTAGCACGTGCCAGCGAGATTTCTTTCGCGTTACCGTGACGACCACTTATTTGTTGGAGAACTGCAAAGGCGCGCGGCGGCAGCAAAAGGACGCGACCGAAGCGTCACCTTTTTGCATATATTTGTCTATCCGACGGAATCGACTTCGTTTATCGGGATAAAAAGTATCCTAAGCTATGCCCCGGGATATTAGCTTACTCTGTGTGGAGTTTCATTTAAATCCTTTCAATAGTTTTTACGCGATGCTCTAACATACAGACAATGGTATAAAACGTTATGTTTTTGGAATCTGCTGTTCCGTAATATACAATACCTCTCCTTTCTTTTTTTTAAAATCCATTATAGGTAGAACCTCAACCCCTCTATAAACTTTTTATAGACGATCATCAGTGCAGTGTTCAAAAACGTGATTTTGCTTCTTTTATATTTTAAATATTTAATATATATTCTATAACATCGTTTCTCAACCTGGGGGTCGCGATCCTTGTCGGGGTCGCGTTTGATATTAATGGGGATCGCAGTCTGTTACATAAAATAAGACCTATATACAAATCAAACGTATCAAGAAACTATTAATTAAAATATTATTATATTTCTGTAGTCAGGGGTCGCAAGACTTTACTTAATTTTTTGGTTTATTCGTGGGTCGCGACATAAGCATCGTTGAGAAATAATGTTCTATACAAATAGCAGTATAAATATTTTAATTTCTTAGTTCAATTTAAAATACTGGTTAAGTATAATATGCATGTAGTATGGGAAAATACATAGAGTACTTACACAGCTCTCTTGCGTGTAAGGCAAAGGCCTTACAATGTATGTACATATAAACATAAGGTTGTGTATTATAAATAATGATTATATTTATATGACGCCCATAGACGTGGTTCACGCTTTCAAGACGAGTTTGGGACACAAACCAATGAGACGAATGCATTTAGAAATAACATATTTTTGTTTGACTAATTAGTAATTACATTGGTCAACAGTAACAAAACCACTGTTTGACCAATGTAATTAGTCAGTCAAAATTCCATTCACGTTGACTATCTTTAGATAAAGTATAGTTTGTATCATTCAATTGAGGCGTTATTGGTATCATTCAGGATATTTTTAAATAGGTTGACTCATTGTTAGTAATGTACTGAGGCCAAGTATATCAGCTCGTCTCGGTTTTATAACCCCTACACACGACTTTATTTAACCCGTGCGTCTGACCATTAATAAAATTAAGTCTCAACCTGAAGGATGATTTATTTATTTATCTCATCATCATCATCATCCGGGCTTTAAACTCGGTAGCGTTCGGAGCTTTCTTCGCTCGGACGCCCAGGGTCCGCTTTCCTACTTTTTCTACTGCACTTCGCGCGGTCTTCAACATCCCTCGTTCTGAAACCATTGGTACGCATGTCATCTTTCACAACGTCAAGCCAGCATTTCTTGGGCCTTCCCTTCGACTGGGACCTGGTGGAGGCGGCATGGTTAGACATTTATTCCCCACATAATTATCCGGTCTCTGCAAAATGTGGCCGTACCAGCGTAAGCGACACTCTTGCAGTTTGTCTGCTATGTTACGGACATGAACACACATCCATCCCAACATATTTATCTCCATGACACACAGCTCTTGCTTGTCTCCCTCAAGTACAGGCCACGCTTCATTGCCATACAAAAAGACAGGTCGAATGATGGATTTATAGACCTGTCCTTTTAACTTTACCGGCATTTTGGGGTCACAAATGACATTTGTCACATCACGCCACTTGGCCCAAGTTGCTGACATACGGGCCTTTACGTCATGGTCGATATCCCCGGACGCGCTAAGTACAGACCCCAAGTACTTAAATTGGTCCGTGTGCTCGAGCTTATCTTTTATCTAACTAAGCGCACGGATGTGGGATCTGTAGTGTTGCAGGCCAAATACTCGTCTTCGTCACATTTAGTTTCAGACCGCCATCAGACCCAGCGACCCCTTCCACGCATATCCATGCAGTTTTAACTATTTTTATTCAATTTATTTATAAGAACAACAAACATCTGTGATAACATACAATAAAAATAAACACAGTGAAATCATGTAATAATATAAAAGCCAACGAAATTGTCCACAGGACAATATTTGTAAGATTAAGAATAGAAATACAAGAAGTAAAAGAAAGATATAAAAATTCACAGAATATATTAGAGAAGAAAGATAAATATAAGATTATTTTTAATGACATGAAATGGAGCAAACTTAAGAAAAGTTATTCCAACTCGAGTGGAATATCAAAGTCAGTTAATAAAGGAAAAATGAACCTTTTAAATTTGGCAAGAGAACATGCAATCTAGCCATGTCTCATTTTCCTAATCCTAACTAATATTATAAATGCGAATGTCAGTTTTCGTTGACGTTTTCAGATCTTAACTACACGACCAGATACCCTAAGATATGTTTAGGATCTCAACTATATGTTTTATAGTTATTCTTCTGTCTTCCAAAACCATATTCTCAACCTTTTGAGATTTTTTAACCGACTTTAAAAGGAGGAGGTTCTCAACTTGATTGGTATTTTTTATACACCAATTACGGTGAGATTTATGATCCGATTTACGTGATTCTTGTTTAGTTTGATGCGAATAGGTCCCCTAAAATTTTAACATAGTTTGGCCCAGTAGTTTTCATTTTTTGAACATTTTTTAAGAAAATTTTTGTTTACGTGGACGATGTAATTGTCTTTATGCAAAGACGTTTTGACGATCTTCACTGTCTCACAAGAAGTCTTCGACCAGCGGAGTCGACTATCCATAGCTAGATACTAAAAAGTAACAAGTAAAAAAAAACTTCGTTTAAAAAACCGACTTCAAAAACTAAAAAGTATAAAATAACTTAATAAAAATTTAATTTAATACACCTATTATGCAAACCTAATACCTTTAATATTAATTAAATACTATTATTTGTATGTGCTACCTACTGATAAGTTTGAAGTCAGTTTAGTCGGAAGTAAAATCAGTTTAGAATTGATGTAGATATCGTGTTACGAAGAAGTTGGCTAACAATTTTCGTGACTTAGAGAAATTCACGAAAATTTTTAGCCAACTTCTTCGTATTCCATAGAATTCACTCATGAGATCCTGACATGGTGACAATAGGACCATTTCGGGAGTGTAACCTTTCGATTAAAAGAAAACTGAAAATGAGTCCACAATTGACGGAGATATGAAGAAACGAAAATACAAAAAATACATACAGACGAATTGAAAACTCTTCCTTTTTTAAAGTTATATATCTATTTAGTATATAGTTATATATATATATATCTCCTATTAAAATTTATATTAAATAAAAAGATAATATTTTTTCATAATTCGCTGCATCTTTGTGTATCGGCAAATAGGAGACAAATTTCAGATATAGAGACAAAAAAGAATGTCAAGTCTTTGAGAAAAATACACAATATACACCTATATAGTCAATCACAATATATACCTATTAAAATTACAACGGTTAACTGTCTTCCGTTCCCTCAAAATAATATCTAGACGCACGATAGTTTTGCGTGACTGTTACGATTACTTAAGCATTTGTGCTCTGAGTAATTGTGCTTACATTTTCTTTAAGGCTAGAGGAATAAAAAAAGTAAAATTATAATTATTTTCTGTACTTTCAGGTATAATCTCAGTATGTTGGGTCGCTGGTGCTGGGGTGGGTCTTCTACCCCTCTTCGGATGGCATTCAGCAGAAAGGGCCCCAGGCTGCTACTTCGTTGAAGTGATGGATTACAACTACCTCCTCTTTTTGTATTTTGCTACTATCGTCACGCCGAGCGTGTTACTGGCCGCATTCTACGCTCATATCTATAGAGTTGTTGTTAAACAGGTAATATATTTAATTTATATCTCTATTCGCTATTTTGGACTTAAAAAGACAAGAGAATGATAACTGTAGAGTCTGAACCAACTTGGAAATTGCAGATCTCGTAGCTGAAACCTGAACGATTAGCTTTGAGTTAGTTGTGTTGTGTTAGATGAGTGAAAGTCCCGATGAGTCACTTCCCCCTCCCCCTAGCCCTTCTTCTTATCCCATCCTTCTATTCTAGACCTCCGGCCTGATCCCTTTATATCATCTCCTCTATCTCCTCCAAAAGGTTGGCAACGCGTTGGCTTTGCTGCTGCTGTTCCAAATGTCTATAGATGACACGGTAACCATTTTCTATTGGGCCGTGATCCTGTTTGCCAGCTTCACATTAAAAAAGCATATAAGAAATAAAAGGTCGCTTCCTCTGTTAGCTTTGTCACATGGAACCGATTGGGAGAAGATTGAAGGATGTAAAAGCATATTCGACGCGCAGTCGGCCGTCCAAAATACAGTTAAAATAAGGGAGCGGAGACTGACTTGTGTGAGTTTCAAGCCTGTAGTTGATATAAAATTGTGTATTACAGATAAAAGTGACCTGTTCATGTCTTGGAGATTTTCTAAGACACGGTTTGGGTTGCTAAGCCAATGGATTTAGTTCTTTATTCTCGACAATTTGTAAATTAAGCGATACTATGAATTTGTTTAGAGTGACCTCGCCTAAAAATAGAAATTAGCGGTAGTTTTAAAAAATCGTTTTTTGTTAGCTTACCTCTTTAATTGTTTTGCCTTTAGCTTTTACACTATGAAGTCATAATTTTCTAAAGGTAATATAACTTAACAAATAATTTAAATGAAAATTGGTTTAAACATACTTGTAAAAACCGAATTGCACTGTTCAAATAAACTGAATCAAATTTGTTGAAGGGTGCAGAAATGAAATGAAAAGAAGGAAACGACCACATTTAATGCTGAATGTGCCAATTTAATGTTTACATGAATAACTTTGATGGTTTCATCCAAATTGAAAGACAAAAGTGAATCGATATGAGTTTTATGCATTTTAGGGTTCCGTAGTCAAATTACGTAAACAGTCGTCACTTCTACGGAATCGTTCAATATGCATAGTTGGATATATGGGCATGATATATTGGTGGCCAAATTTTTTAAACTAAATCTATAACATGTTGTTTTACGCAAATTTAATCGCTTTGAGGAAATTTGCTGAGTGTTTCATACATTGTCACTTCGGATGTAAACTGTAATGAGAGTAGAATACATTGTAATAAATAAATTAAATTTAGACGGTATGTGTTATTTAAACGCGGATTGGCGCATAAATTTTAAATTAAATATAGGCTTAAGACCTTGAATATACACTTCTATTTATTTTTGAATCAACACAACTGCACGCTTAAATATTAATATTATAAGTATTTATACTCTGTTTATCAAGAACGATTTAATTTGAAACATTACGAAATGTATTCCTTAGAAAGCTATAATAATACTTTATTTCATTGTAATTAAGCGGATTTACAATGAAGCGTTAGGACACTACTAGTGTCATATCTTCATAGAAAACTGAAGCATAGTTTATGTATGAGCAGCAATTTCTCATTGTTTGTAATGTTGGGGATTTTCTACAAAAGCAACGTCATAGATATTAATTTTTACTGGTCGAGTTTATGCCTGTAGTTACATACGTAGCAATGAGTAATTATTATTTTCAATGACTGCGTTATTAATTAACGACGTATTTCACTTGACTGATAACTAATTGTCCCCATTTATAATCTCCGGTTTTCCCGCCTCCAAGGTAATAAACAAACAAACAAATTCATTTTAAAAGAATGTAGTGTTTTTTGTATATAACATAATTTAGTTATATGTAAATTAATGCTTATTTTTAATGCTCGGAACTCTTGGTGTCTCAGTGGCGGCATCTGCATCTCTTATTGATTGTCCTTGGTTTATTTATATGTTGTCTGGAAAGCATACCGCTACAGCAGTTTTTTTTGACTAAGTAGCATATTATAATAATTATTACATGAAGGGTAAGGAAATCATCGACAAGAAACTTGTATATTAATGTAGTTGATATATAAGAGCAGCCAATCCCACTAGGATAAGCGTAGCGGTTATTCTATAATAATAATAATTATGTTGCCTCAAACTATGCAGCGATATGATTATGGGATGCTATTATTTATTGACATGAAGCTCACACCGGTCAATCTCCACTAAGTCCTTCCAGTAATATTTCGGACAACGGCCTGTCGCTCTGTAGAACGTTTATTTGTATCTTTACATTAAGTTTGAGCCGTTTTTTTTTGCATTTTCAGCTTAGTGAAGTAATGACTGTAGAAGGAGGTGGACGAGGACGAATAACTGGTGGCGGCACCATGTTAAGGGTACTAGGAGCAGCTCAGAAAAGGGAAGTGAAAGCAACTCAAAATCTAGCCATTATAGTTTTTTTCTTTATAATATGCTGGATACCTTTGTACACTATAAACGCTATTAAAGCCTTCATGCCTGAATTGGACATTCCGAATCCTCTTACATACGTCTGCATCATAGTATCTCATCTTAATTCCGCGATCAATCCTTTACTGTATGCATATCATTTGAGAGACTTTAGGGCCGCGTTGAAAGGCTTGATATGCTCAGTGATTGGAAGAGGTGTCGCAATGCCGGCGGCATACAGACCTCCAGCGCCAATAGGAAGACCCGCCTTAGAAAGGTGTAACGCTTTAAGAGAGCGACCAAGATTATATGTTGATTCTCCTGTGTGGCTGAGGCAGAAAGAAGAAGAGAATAATAGCGTAGTAGAAGCAAATAGGGCTGTAGCTACATCCCCGCCTGTCGTGCCAGATGTTGAGCCCTTTCTTAATAGAATCGCAGTTGATGGTTCCAGCGAATGTCATACGCCTGAGTGTAGAGACAGCGAAGCCGGACCGTACCTAATAGATTCTAACCAAGAAAGATGCCAAAGTCCGTACAGAAGGGTAGAGGAATTAATAAGGCGGGTTCGCAGCGTCAGTGGGGAACATAGCTGACATGAGCCATGCCGGGCTATCCCGGCTTATAGTGTCACTTGAAGCTTTTAACTCAATAGACATTCCTATAAATCATGAATGACAATACGAGCTCGTCGATAGCGTGAATAATGATAGTCGTTCCTGGTAAATGTAATTGTATTATGTTGTTGTAGTCGAGAATTTCTAAATTATTAATGTATTTTTTCTAGATTTAAATATTTTGAATGCAGTGCTATATAATGTATGAAAGTATAAGTATGAGATTGAAAGATTAAAATGATTACTGCTGATTGTTGCTTTAAATTAAACGTGAGATTATTAACTTGATATTTTTATTTATAACCTCACCATGGTGAAAGAAAACTGATAATGAAGATAGTCCAGAAAAATCTTAATTTTGAAGAGCCTTTAAATTCTACGCACAACAGAGGGCACTACAGGTCAGTCTCGCCTCGTTATAAATATATAAAAGCACCACTAAAACTATCAATAAATGTTTCATTACTTAAATATGTATTTTATAGACCAAATCGTTATGTATAAAAGTCTTAAGAAGTTTCTTGTCGATTTTATATTTAAACAGAACAGTATCTAATACGTACTAAAGCAATAAGTATTCACAGATGTTACGTACCTAAATATTATGATAAGTCCAAACTAGTGTCAACAATCGAATATATGAGAACTAACCAATAAGAAAATAACATATAGTATCCACTGGGATTACATTTACAAACAAAATTATACTATTCAAGAGAAACTCACTGAATAAAAGATTCAAGAAAATTAATGAAGAAGAAAGAGCTTGGGGTCTTTTTTACAAAGTAAATGAACCAAGAGTAATAGATACTTATCATCACTAGCTAAACTCGGCCACGCTGCGTTGTGCTCAGTCTGATATTATTAGGGAAATACATAAAAGTATTCCTCCAAATGTAGATTTGTGACTTGGACTGCGAGAAAAATTCAAGGTTGAAAATTGGTTTAGATAAAATACTTTGAGTTGTTTTTTAAATATAGGGTATTTTATCCAAGCCAAACTTTTACGTAAACTTTCAATCCCTCTAGTTACACCATAAAAATCATCGTTGTGAACGGGGATACAGTTCTTGGCCGATTTTCATCTCACTAAATGTGTAATTACGGTCAGAGTTTATTGTATTGAAGAAACCGCTTCTTTTAAAACTCTTGACGACATGAAGAGTTGTGACTAGCGCAGTTAATACTTCTCGTAAATACTTACTAATTGCTTAATCGATACCTAAAACAAACCCATTAACCCATCCTATTGTACAAATGGTTTGTACATATCCCAATTAAGGAGTGTTTAAAATAGTTATTTACAGGCCTTTTTCTTGTCACTTCTTTTTTGAGGGCATGCTAATTCTCGAATGTTGTAAGTCCATAATTTTTTGTTACCCCCCCATTTTCAAATTCTGATTAGCACTCATTAGGCTTATATCATGATTTTGCAAGTCTAAGCTCACTTAGCTCTTGAAGAGCATCGCACATTTTGTATGAGGCGACGCGGTATCTGTTTAGGAAAGATAGATTAGACTTTGTTTTTGGATAATTTTGACCTATTAAAAATATCCAAAAAAAATTGTAAAGATTACCAAAATTATTTTATTTTTTATTTTTTGAAGTGATTTAATTTATTTCAGTTTTATGGCAATGTTACGATATTTCCGAAATTTCCTTTAAGGGCACTGCGTGCCCCCACGTGCCCCCACAAAAGAAGCCCTGGTTATTTATATTAATACAAAGAAAGAAAACCTAACCAATATAAGTTACATTGTATTCTACCTAAGACGATTCAGAATAGAAGTCTAGGTCATTGTTATCTAAGGTGCTCAGCAGGCTGGCTATATTACGTCGCTGGTTGCCGTAATTATCCCTTGTCCGAAGTAGGTATTCATTCTAACTTTCTCGAGTCGCTATGTTGTTTGCGAAAGATTTCAAAAAGAGGAGGGTTTCATTTTGGAAGGAGCTTCCAGTTGACAAAGCACTACGATCTCGAGCTTTTAAAATAGGTGTTATTAAATTTATTTGAAGTCGTCAATACTTACTTTGATAATAGTTCTCGTGTTGCAAATATCCTTACGCGACGGTAATCACTTTCCATCAGGTGGATGTTAGCATGTTTCCTTATTTCACAATACAATCAAGTTAATAAAGAATCTGGATTGCATATTTAACTATTTTTTTTAGTTATATTGGTAGAAAATTGTCAAAATCCTTTGAAGTTTATATAAAACCAGATGTGCCTGCGACTTCGTCCGTGTGGATTTTTTTTCGCGGGACCCTAAAAAAAGTAGCCTGAGTTAATATAACATCAGCAGAGACAGAGACAGAAAGTCCCGCCAAAATCGGTCCCATTTCATAGATTAGCCGGAACATCCAGACAGACAAACAGACAGACTTTTTTTTTGTTTTTAATATAATGTACATATAAACTTTCAATGTTCTTTTGACATTACAAACGGACACTTCAATTTTATTTATCTGTATAGATATCTATTTTTTTTAAACTCCTGATGCACACGCTTGTCAGGGTATTATTTAAGTACTTATTTTTTATGTTTTCAAAATACAATTTTGTGGTATTAACATTATAAATATAAATAAATATAAATTATAAATATAAATATTATAGTTTCTTATTCTCTACTTTATATGATACTATATGCTTATACTATGTTCTATTTCTACTACTATTTTTGATATTTCTACTCTCTTATCTTATGTTTCTTATACTACACTTATTTATCTATTTATCTTTTTTTTAAATTCAATGATTGTGGTACTTTTGGCAATGATGCCTCTTGGTGCACTGCTTACATTAATTTATTTACGGACACTATTCCTCCTTTTGTTAATTATTTACTATATTATGCTATGTTTGTAATATATAAACTAAAGTATATAGACAAACAGTAAGTTATACATCTTTATTTCTTTTTATTACTTGTCTATTTTAATGCAGTTAATAGATTATCTAAGTTCTAATAGATATCTATTAGAACTTAGATGATCCTAATTATTTGTAAAAAATTGCCTCCTTA
Organism: Dendrolimus houi; assembly: GCA_039645545.1. Lineage (NCBI taxonomy): Eukaryota > Metazoa > Arthropoda > Insecta > Lepidoptera > Lasiocampidae > Dendrolimus > Dendrolimus houi. The sequence goes on along the minus strand of CM077127.1, from coordinate 8,247,802 downwards.
AAAACTTAAAACAAGATAGTGTTAAGCCGATATTAGACGGATCAATTCTATCTTTCAATTTAGATGAATCAAACAAAGTGTTTCATATAATCAAACTTGAATCACTCAATGTAATAGAATATCGTTGTGTCCTTTCAGTTCTTTGCCATTCAACCAATTTGTTTCAATTAGATTGATTCGTCTAATATCAGAGTTAAAGTAACACGAGTGTCAAGACATTACATAGCTATATTTTAAGTTCGACATGAACAAAATAACATCTACTTAGCTTTTGTCTCCCTCATTCTTATTTTACCTTGCAGTATTTGTCGGCGAGTGTTCTTGAGCATTATATTTTATCGGTACCTGATACTTTCGACATAAAATATAAGCTGTAGTTTTCCTTATAGGTAAACAAGCGACCTTAAGCAAGATAATCGAGTTCTGCTAATTCGGGAAAATACTAGAATGAATAAGTTATAAGTATTACTTACATCATCTTAACTTCTGCAAATACCCTTTAATTATTTCTAAAAATATTTTTTGCTTATGATCTGTTCACCTAACAATTTATAAGGCTTACCTAAAACTATCTAGCCATTCGTAAAATGTAATTGATTGTACGAACGTTTAGAACAAGTGGTATCAATATGAATAGTACTGCAAACAAAAAAAATAGAACAAAGCAGCAACAAAATGTACAACAATAGACGCGAAACTTGAAATATTCGATATGCTTGGATGACCTTACTAACATCATGTGATTCGTTGGCAAACAAACACTAGACTATTTATTTTATAAATCTAAAAAGCGCCATCTAGTCCAAAGGTGTCACAAACATCAGATGATATAAGACTCTATTTCATATAGATGACGTTGTAAGTCATTATTATTCATGTTATGAAATATGAATGAATTTTATGAGTATGAAATCAAATGCAGTGTAGAATTCGACAGAATTTAACCATATTAATAGAGTTTACTTCTTTAGAACTGATTTTCATATAAACTCGCCGGTATGGAAATTTTAAGAGGAGTGAAATTAATACAATAACGCGAAAGCGTTATATTTCCCTGTGCAACTTACCTCGCGTACCTTTCATTTCATACTTAAAGAAACTCTTAGATTTCAGTCGTGTCCTGGAGCTGACACACACTTTTTTATTATTCTATAATTTTGTAAATTATAACTCCTAAGTATGACAAGATATCATAATTTGTAGTGTTAACATTTAAATCTATATTCATAAATTAAAATGTTTCAATTGTGAGATATATTTAAAAAACTGCCAAAACTATTTATAGGAATAAACATTTGAATGTATACTTAATAATTGGAACGCCATCTATGTGACGGTGGGAGAAAGCATTTCCTTTAACTAGCAATTCCAAAGAGTTCACGCTCAGTTCAGGAGATAGCGTTAGTTATCCAAATCAAATATAATAATTTATTGCATAAAACACGGTTATACAATAGGTCTTGTTATTTTATACAGAGCACATGTTTTTTGCCGGTTGGGCGTACAATATATTTTTTTAAATATAATTGTGTAATATAATTTTTCCAATTTAATCTATTATCTATTACCAATCCTAAAAATCGGGCGGAGTCTACTTCACCTATGATATTGTTATCGTATAAAACAGTAACAGATTTAGAGGTGTTATTAGGTCTTTGACTAAATGTATTATTTCTGTTTTACTGATATTTATTTTAAGGTTGTTATTTTTTAACAAATTTATTACCGATAGCATAGTATTATTTATATCGGATTCGTAATTTTTTATATCACTACACGGTATAGTAAATGTGCTGTCATCAGCAAATAAAGTCATAGAATGTGCAGTACATTTTGGCAGGTCATTAATGTATATAGTAAATAAAAGAGGGCCGAGAACACTGCCTTGAGGTACACCATATGTCACGGAACGTTTATTGGACGAACGAATAATTTCAGTTTTTGTTATAGGGTTTGTTTTTGTAATTTGTGTAATTTGTTTATGAAGAATGTATTAATTGGAGTACATTTGCTCTTATTCCATAAGCTTCCAGTTTACGGTTTAAAATATTGTGATCTACATAGTCAAAAGCTTGAGTCATATCAGAAAAGACGGCGGCTATCGGGGTTCTAGTGTCGACGTGAGTGGTAACATTTTTTATGAAGTTATAAATAGCTATGTTAATTGTTTTACCTCTTTGAAATCCCTTTTGTTCAGTACAAAGGATGTGTTTTTTCTCAAGGTATTCATTTAATTGGTTGTAATAATATTTTTCAAAAATTTTGGATATATCGAAATTAAAGCAATAGGCCTATAGTTCTTTAAAAGTTCATTGTTATCTTTCTTAAATAATGGTTTTACTATTGCCAGTTTAAGATATTCTGGGAATTTTCCGGCTTCAATAGTTAAATTTATAATCTAATTGAGATGATGACAAATTAAATCATTAACAGGTTTTATAATTTTCGTCGAAATTCCATCGTGTCCTACGCTATTTGTATTTTTTAATTATTGTATAATGTTTCTCATTTCGCACGGTAGGCTCGGCGCCATAAACATTGATTTCTGTTCAGGATTAATTAATTTGGTCACTTGTGTACCGGATTCTCTTATTGGACTGACTTTATCAATAAAGTAATTGTTGAATACTTTAGCGATTACATCTGGATTTGTAACAAAATACTAACATTAATTATTATTATTCTTTTCTATTGAGGAAAGAATGTGTTTGCTCTTAAACAAAGCAGTTAGATTAGACGGTCTACCAGCTACCTCCAGATATTTCTTAGTGACTTTTAAATTTAAGTCAAGAGATGGCGAAATATACCCCTGGAAGTCGTGAACATTGTTTCTCCCACTCTAACTTTTAAACTATAAGGTGGAAAATTTTGAAAAATATCGGTGATGTCTTCAAAAGGATATAAAGGTATGTGTCTTCAAAAATATTTTCGAAAAATTGTTTTGAATAATATCTGTTCTGTGTAGTAGTTTGTATGATACCTATGGGGTAATTATATCAAATATTATTTTATGGTTCCATATCCAAGTAACGAAAACAGGGGGGATATTTGTCTTTTCGTCGTACGCGGCCTACCAAGTGCTGGGTAAGCGTAAGTTATATGCTATTTAAAATATATAATGAGCAAGAATGCCTAGAAGGCTCGATCGAGTCCACATAATTTTCCTGTTCGTTTAAAAATGTTCGACTATAATTTGAAAAATACTATGTATTTTGCACTAATTAACGGTGAAAACGCTCTAGAAAATTAACACTTTCGTTTGTATTGTATGTTTACGTATAATTTTCTCAACTACATTTTTTTTTACGCAGACTACACAAGGTGTTGAAATTTTATAAGGCTAGTGGCATTACCTTAGTAAAAAAATACTAATATGTTAGTTTTTTATCACCAATATAATGAAAAAATAAATGTAAAAAATTTGAATATTTTATTAATTTATATTACATTTTATTTATTAATTCCAACAACGTATAATCTACTAATACTCGTAGAATACATTTCAACAAAAGTTATTAGTAATTGTAGAATATAAAATTTACGTAAATAATATAAGTATTATTATACATTTAGTGTTAAAATAAATGTTATGTTTCTTTATATATAATACAATTTCAGAATAATTGTACTTGCTCAGTTTGTGCTACTTTTGCCAAAGTTAATTTTTCGGTAAAAAATGCATTTGTTTCAATCTGCCAAAAAATTGTTACTGAAATATCCAAGCATAATTCAAGAAAATACCTACGATAGCTTACTGTGGATTTTTAACTTTATTCCTGGTGTTTGTGATTTTTCTACTGTCAGGAAAAAGATATTTGGTTGGTAAAGAACTTAATAGTCATAACGTAACACAATAAAGACATCTTAACCTGACTAAGGGCCGATTTTTCAATCACCAGATAAAAGTTATTCTATAGAATAAAACACAACACGGGAAAATTAAAAACGACAGTTGCACGCAATTGCAATAAAACAGTTAATTATTTCTCTTTTGAATTCAGTCACGTTATAATTTATTCGACGACTAAGTTTTATCTAGTTAGTTAGTTAGATCTAACAACTGAAAATCAGCCCTCAACCTAACCTCAATCTTAGATTTGTTATTTTGTTTTTTTTTTGTTTTTCTATTTGTCTTTTGAAGAATGGTTGAAGTTTTCACCTATTCTGATATATTGTTTTATAGATAGATAGATAGATAACACTTTATTATACACCAATACAAAAATGAACTTAAAAACTAAATTTATATCTAGTTGTATACAAAGGGCGGTATTATTGCTAAAAAGCGATCTCTTCCAGACAACCCCGGGAATGAATTGAGATGATAATGGCGATGGTGGTATACGTAACATATAGTACGAACTACTTACATTTTAATAATAAATACATAATTGATATATATGTAGATATTTTATATATTACATAGATATATACTTAATATATATACCATACAAATAAATATCTACAGAATACATAAATATTTATAAATGAATTTAACTATCATATTCCAACGACGGGTAGTATTTTTTGATACTGGTTATAAATATCGCTAGCGATTTTGCTTGTCTGATAGTAACAGGAAGCGTGTTCCAAAGCTGTATAGCCTTAACAGTAAAAGAATTGTTGTAAAAAGTTGAGTTATGCGCAGGAGTGTTCAATTTAAGTTTAGTAGAAGGGGTAAATTATGAGAGCAAGAAAGGAATTCAAAACATTTTTTAAGGTAATCAGGAGTACTTGAGACAAATAAAATACTAGAGAGAAAAGAAAGGATGTGAGTATTCCGGCGAAATCGAATTGGCAAACACTTGAGTTTTTTTCGGAATTCAGAGACATGGTTATACTTACGTAGGCCAAATATGAACCTTATGTAAAAATTTTGGAGGCGCTCAAGTTTATTAAGTTGTTCTTGGGTTAAATTTAAATAGCTCGCGTCAGCATAATCAAGGATAGGAACTAATAAGGACTCTGCTAGCTTAATTTTGGTGGTAGTGGGCAAGAAGTTCTTCAACCTTCTAAGGGATTTGGATGAGAGATATAGCCGCCGGCCTAATTCGGTGATATGAGGTCGCCAAGACAGCTCACTGTTAAATATAACGCCAAGGTTTTTACCTTATCACTAAAAGGAATTATTGTCCCATCAAAGATTACACTAGGTATGGTACTCCAGTCGACCTTATTAAGCATCCGTGAGCTACCAAAGACGATGTCTTGAGTTTTTTTAGAGTTCACATGAAGCCCAAAAGACTTGCCCCACTACAGAATGCGTTCAAAATCTATGTTTATGTTTGAAACTGCTTTATCCAAGGCGGTGACCGGTGATTGTGTATAAAATTGTAAATCGTCTGGATAGAGGTGATAGGTTGAAGTGAGTTGATTAGAGATGGAGTTAATAAAAACAGCGAACAATAAAGGAGAAAGCACGCCGCCCTGAGGAATACCAGCAGTGAGTTCACACTATGACGAATAATCATCCTCGACGCGAACTCGCTGCCGGCGGCTATGTTTTATGTTATTCTTCTTGTAATGTTTCTTATGCCAGAAACTTACTGACGCCTCTAAAGCGTTCGAGAGAGCGGTTTACGCTTGTGGATGGGAAAATTTTGATTTGAACGAGAAGAAGATGGTGTTTATCATTTTGCAACAGACTAAAATACCTGTGAAGATTTTAGCAGCTGATATTATTCCAGTCAACATTTATACTTTTGCAACCACAATACAAGCGATGTTCAAGTTTGTAACCGTATTGAAATTTTAAAGAATAACTAAAAATTTATAATAGCTCTTGAAGGTGTTCAAACATTACGTAAGCATTTTTAATGGGGCAACGAATATTTTTTTTCTTATTTGTTCTCAACAAAAATTTGTTTACAAAAAATAATGAAAATGTTTATTAAGCTCATAATTTCTTATCTTTGCTTAAATGTAGAAGAAGAAAGATGTCTGAAACCTGAATTAAGATATACAAAATATAATTATGATAATAAATTGAGAATATATGGTGCATAACTATTAAGCACTTAGGCAGGCTTCAAGGAAAAACTTGTACATTTTGGTGATCTCAATGGTATTGCTTAATTCAAAAAGACTGACGTATTCTACTTGCATCATTAATAATACATTTATTGCACCCGCTAGTTGTTTAATTATCATAGATAATTTACTAGATATAATGGCCTTTGTTCCTGTTATATTTGCTTTTAGTGCAATAACATATTAGGTGTCAGTTATGTGAACAGTAACACCTGTAACATGAATAATGTAAGTAAATATTTGTAACAATTAATTGATTGTCTCTCTTATCCGTATTTATATTGTATTAAAACTAGCGTTTAAAACTTTATTTTACTTACATAAAAACTTAGTTTGGTTTTTCATATATTATATAAACCGTCTGTGAAAATTCATATAATCGATGGTGAAAATCGCTTAAAAATGCGTTGCGTGGTATAGGAGGATTTAGTGGATATACAGACAAACATATGTGTAAAGCGACTTTATTTTATAAGTATATAAAGAAGATAAAGAAGCACGACTAATCTGAGTAAATTAAGAGGACTAAAATATCCTGATCAGAAACAGGAACTTGAGAACATTTATAAAATTCTGGTGTAAAAAGTAAAACATGACTATGAGTCAAACCATAGAGCATCCTTTCCCAAAGTGGGCGCTAACGCCCCCCTGTGGGCGCTGCAGGCCTAAGGGGGGCGGTAAGAGACCCAGAAAAAAAATGGGGGCGTTGTGTAGATGCTTGGGGGGCGATTTGTAATTTCATCTAACTAGGAGGACTCTTAAACACCGACTGAACTCTCGACTCTCGACTACAACTCGTGAACATCAACTAATATTAATTAAGAGATTGCTCAAACAACAAAAAAAAAGAGAAATCGTTTGCATGTTACCAAACGTGTACCAAATGTGGCGACTTGCGGCTGTTCTTGAGTAAATTAGAACCTATATCAACAAACTTATTAAACAGCATCAGATTCATCGTTCACATTAGTTTTTATATAAGAATCGATTATGTTTGTTTTATTTTGAATAAAAGATACTCTGTCTGAATACTATAAAGTTGCGTTTCAATAATCATTTTCATTGGCAGTTGTAGCCCGTAAGAGTCAACTTGAGACCTCAGCGCCGTTGTGTACTACCGTTGTGTGAAAATTTTGATATTGTGCGTATACACCGGTGCGAGTGTACTGTTTTCATGCCCGGTTGGACCAGTGTGTGTGTGTGTACTTCCGGTCAATCGTCCGCTAACAACGCTAAGTAACTTACTTCGATAAAGGAGGTTATATTCTTCAACTAGAGTTTAAAAAGTAGGCGTTAATACAAGTTACATTGTACAAAACTGTTATGTTAGTGTTATTTGCACCCGGAAAATTCACTTAATTTTATATCGCAAACTATCCGTTCTCCTGGCATGAGTATACATGTCCATTTTTGGCATTAAAACTACATTTAAACAAAATTTCAATAAAACCGATCCAGTATTCCCAGTAGTTTTCCGTGAAAACTTAAGAGAAAGACATATCGAGTTACTATCGTATTTTTTTATACACAATGAATTTTTATATCTATAAACTTGAGAAATGATTGGTCTCATCCAAACTTTCATCCTCTATTTCAAACCGCCCTAGTTTTATTTATCTATCCCCCCCGCGTCTATGAAAACTACAAAAAGAAAATGAACAAAAGGCCAAAAAGGACAAAAAGATCAAAAAGGCCAAAAAGAGCAAAAGGGGCAAAAAGTACAAACAGGACAAAATTACAGAAATAACTAAAATAACCAAAATGACGAAAATGGCAAATCACAAAAAAACCATAACCTATCCCACTTTCTGGGATAACCTTTACATAAATCTATCCCATTATCCGAGAAGAAAAATATCCCTTGTCCACCCTCAGTATTAAAATTACATATTTACCGAATCTTTTTTTTATGTTTGCTAGTAGGAAAACTGGCAAACGGAGCACATGGTGATAGGTGGCTACCGTCGCTCATGGACATCTGCAACACTAAGGGAGCCGATGCGTTGCCTGCCTCGTTGAGACTTTAGGTATCTGTTCACGCCCTTTTTGAAGAGCCTCATTTTGTGGCGCTCTGGGAAAACCGCGGGAGTTCATTCCATAACTTGGACATATATGGCATGAAGGAGCATCCGCCACGCATTGTGGAGGACTTCCAAGTGTCTAGGAAGTGTGGATGAACTCCCAATCGCCGGCGAGTGGTGCGATGATATGAATATATAATATATATATATAATAAATGAATGAATATATATGATGAATCTCAGCCAAATCTTACCAATAGTTTTTCCGTAAAAGCATAACAAACAGAGAGACAAATATTTTTTATCCCGGAAACTATCCCATTTTTCGCTGTAATGAATGACATGTGGATAACCTGACAACGTATTTGTTACTGAATTACTGCTATGGTGGTCTACATCGCGATTGCAGCGTCATCTTTTTTACTAAGCCGTCTATTCCACGGAAACCATGTGATTTATTGGGATAAGAAGTAATGTAATGATTGTATGTATAATAATATTCGTAAGTGGTTAGCACATTGTAAGTACTATGGCCTCATTTTAATGACAGTAACTCAAAATGGTTAGTTCTTTTGATTCTTCTCGCGGTAACCCTTGTAATACTACATTAATTTAGGGACCAGAGGGCCTAAAGATGCCATTTTTGGAGAAACGCTTAGCGAATTTGATGTACCTATGTATATTGACAATTGTAAGACATAATTAAAGTGACCGCTTTAGGCCCTCTGCTACAGTGTGTAGGCGAGGTTTAAACATAAAGGTAACTAAAGATTCCGACATTCTCGTTTTTATTACACCATCCTGATTTTGAAAACTAATACTACTTCTCTACTTCTTCGTTTGCCCAGCGACCCTGCTCGGTTCGTGCCTAATAAAATACCTGTCTACACTCTTTCTGTGTGAGGCGACGGCCAATGCATACCTGTATAGGGGCAGCCATTTTTTAACACTTACTGTCAGCGTTTTAGCCAAGACGTATGGCACCGTGCGTTTATCATTTTAACATATTTTATACTAATTGTAATTCCTGGCCGGGCCAAGAACTTATTGTATAATACTGGTCTCAAGAAGTGATCATTCCATGGTGAGTTTGGTGCCGTGCAGTGTTCCTCTGTGTCCTGTAACCTGAACCAAGCCAGGAGAGGGTGGATCTCAGAGTTGGTGAAGCTTTTGCTTTTCTAGTGCAAGGATCAGGTTCATAACTCTCCCAATGCAGTCCATAATTATCGAACCAACATATTATCCGTGGGCTACAGCACTCCACAGGCCCAAAATGGGTCTTGACCTCCGATTTTTTTAATTTTATTGCAGGAGTTCAGCAGACAGGCAGACGGCCCACTTGACGAAAAGCAGTTACCATCGCCTATGAACATTTGCAATACCAAAGGTGCTACAAATGCGCTGCTGTTCTCTTAAGGGAAACTGGAATCTGGTCACTAATGCCGGAACACAACTCAAGGTGGTTATGACGACATACTTCAGACCACGGGTGGTAGCCATCTAGTCGGGCAAAAGCCCTACCACCTGGCTGTGGGTTGTGTTGTCGCCTCTTACGACAAGCCGCCCGGCCGCAGGAAATTGAATTCTTTCTTCGTTCCTGCACGGATAGTAAAACATATCCTGCAATGGCATTAGCAGGCATAAGAGGGCAATTATATATCTTTAAAAAACTAATGATTATATCGGAGACCAATCACTCAGTCACTTTTGGTATGATATTATGTAGTTCTGAAAAATAATATATAAATAAATTACTTAACTACAAATCACCAGTGTCACATTCTTAGTTATTAAGCAATTAAAATAACGACTTCACACTTATACGTTGCCTGTCTAATAATATATGAAACAATTTCCTTACATATAAAGTGGTAACTTGTTAACAAATGCAGCTGTTAATTTAAAGCTTTCAAACACACTACATGATGGGTTTCTTTCAAATGGTAAAACGACTTATGAAAGAAGATACTTGTGTGAATTTGATTTCTCTCCTCAATTTTTTACCAACCATCGCAGGATTTTCTTTCCAAAGCGAAAAATTTGACGGTAAAGAAAACATACAAAGCTATCAATTTATAATTACAAAAAATCGGCTCGAAGAAAGCGTATTTATTAGTCTACGAACAATTAAGGGTCTCGTAGAAGTAAATAAACTTGTCGTTAATGGCCCATATTGCAAATGTTCAGGCTGATTTTAGTTGTAAATATTTTAAAATTTTTAGTATTACACCCCATAAACTAAAAGTGAAAGTTTTATGACTTCGGTTGCAAAAATGTCACCCCATGTATATATATAGACTTAAATAAAAAAGCAATAAGAAACATTTTTATGATTTTTGATGACCTGTCTGCGTAACGACATCCTACATGCCATTGTATGCTAAATATATTTTCGTTCCACATGCATGGCCATCATTAATTGTTATTAATTTTTCGATTTCACTCCAACGTAGTGGTAATGGGATATAAAATACATACACTTTTCTGTCGAATTTCATCAACGACGGTAAGTTTTTGGGTACAAATATTTGTGACATACATACATAGACTGACGGTCAGATGGACAGAACTCTAAAAGTAGACGAGCGACGGTGAGTTGATCCTCTTGTCAGTGATGCACAGAAAATATAGAAGTAAAACACTCCGTCTGCTTGGTTGGTACTTCCAATGATGTTTGGTATATATTATATATACCTATGTTGTTTTTATGACGGAGACGAAAACACAGGACAATTTATATCCTGGAAAATATCTATGATGTAAGATAGATAAACCGATTTTATGAAACTTGGTATTGGCATACACGTAATTTCTATAATGCAAAATATGGTAAGATAGTTTTTATGCCAGAAAAAAAGGATAATTTCTGTAAGGTATGAGCCTGAAGACGTTGATAAATCGTGTATACTTGAATGTTTCACTATTCATGACACATTTATTATAAAATTACAGTGAAATTTTGGATTATCCACACATTTTTGTATTCATATGTCCACATTATTGGGACCATCGTGTACCAAATATACGACGCTGACGGATTTATTGATTCTATTAATAGCTTCTTCAATATTTCTCTATGTATTCTTATATGCAACTGTAGCTGGTGGCTGCTTTATAAGAGGTAAGGAATTTTAAATTGACTATCACAGACATATAGTAGGATAGTTAGTCCTAGGCGTTATCATAATTGTTTAAGGAGAGCCTTTCCTACCAGACTGTGGCTATACTCCAAAACTAAGATAACGTGTTTCCTACAAAATAAACAAAATATTTTAATTAATATAATATATCAGATAATATAAAAGTAACAAGTATACAATATAAACAAATGTGTACGTATAACAGAACTTTAAGTAAATGACTCAGGAGTTAAGTTAGTCAAGTTTTATTGGTTTTATTAATAGAATTTTTGTATGAAGATTGATTATGGGTCTCTCTCAATAATAGAAGCTGAACTTGTAGATAACTGCAATTTACAAAATGTTGCTTATATTCGTTGGGGCACCTCTAACTCGGGGGCTCCATAATGTCATTGATATGCCTGGTAAAGTAGTAGATTTCCATAAAGATTTATTATACAAACATTAACCTGAATTTATACAGGAGAAAGTAATTCCTGTCTGTTTCGATTTCACGGACAATACCAATTTTTATGAAATTTGCTTTATATATAGTAAAAGTGTCAATGACGATGGTGAGTAACATGAAAACAGAATACTTGTTATCCCAGAAAGTGACATATTTCACAGCATATGGTTAAAAGTTTACTCGAGTGATATTATAGAATAGATTGTCTTGAAGTTTGGTATATATAATTATTGTGCTTTATGTAAATCTTAACCCCGTTATGTAACGGGAATTTATATTTAGATTAATTTTATCTGATAAAAAGGAATAGTTTCTAGGGGTCATAAATCCGAAAGATGGACAAATCGTGATAATGAAGAGGTATAGAATCAGCACACTCGAAAGGTCACGCGTCATTTTAAGGTCTTGTGGTTGAAATATACAATGTGGTTAGACAGATCACTTTCGAAATTAGTATACTACAGATCAATTAGCTTTAAGACGTTTTGGCGTTTGTAGTAGTGTACGATCAGCAGATGACTAAAAATTAGCTTGAAGACGTTTTAGCGTTTTTAGTAGTGTATGGTCAGCACATGAATAAATAAAATAATACTTTTTATATATTTATTATTTTTATAGGCAGGTACTTAATATGAAACTGAAATATTAAAATAATAAATATTAATCATAATTCTTAATAATAAATTTCTTCAACTCCAGACATTTCGTACTCAACCTCATCCTCACGTTCATGCAATGAATCAATTGTGTTAATTCTAATTCGTTTTGATATTATATCTAAAGCCTCATCCCTGCCCTGAAATTTCTTCTTCTCTTCAAGAGCATGTTTGTCTGCAAACATTTTTCTGTTCCTCTACAGTTATGCTATTAAATTTTTCCTCAGCTAATGTCATTATAGCATTCATGTTCATGGTGACGTTTTTTTTTATTAAATTACATTTATTTGACCACCTTTCAACATCGGAACCATTTTTAATTTACAACTTTAATATCAAGTAACAACAAATAATAGCGCTGAAACTAAAACCAAATAGTCAGATCAAGTTGTCAGACATCACAACAATTAGTATAATTGTAAATATATATGTTTATAATTATTATTTATTTGATTTTCACCATTGACTTTTGATTGTAAACATATTTTCTTCTTCATAAGTAACGAACCTCTTTTGCTGATTGTACAAGAAAAACTAAATTTCAAGTTTAGAATTTCTATAAATATACAAAGACTACAAACGCAAAAACGCCTCGTTGCTAATATACCTGCACTTATTTAATTTTTTTATAGTATTATACGCTAGGTTATAATAACGTACATACTGCTACAATATTTAATTTATTGTGGGTGCGTGTATATTTTTGAAATACTTTCAAATTCATTGGTTTTATTTTTAGGGAGGATTTAAAAGAACTTCTGTATTATGTTCAACAAAATGATGATTTTGTAAGAGAATCAGGTCGATTTTTGGATAAGCAAATAAAACTACTGCACAAGATCAAGCTAATCATTTTAGCCTGTTACGTTTTCCATTTCGTTGATGCTGTCATAATATACATACCATCAAGAATTATGAAATTAAATGATTTCTCAGTCGCTACTTGTGTTGGTAAGATTATAAAATAATCCAATCTATATAATAACGTCTGTTTAGTGCAAGAACTCACTAACTGCCATATATACAATTATATGGTAGTTATTGAGTCCTTGCAGTAAACTTGTGTTGGTAAGATTATAAAATAATCCAATCTATATAATGTCTGTTTACTGCAAGAACTCACTAACTGCCATATTTACAATTATATGTGCAGTTATTGAGTTCTTCCAGTAAACAGAGGAATGTTAAAAATTTAATCAAAAGTAAACTTAAATAATGGTTGATGTCCGGAACCATAGGTGAAATTTTCGTTAAATTAACGAGATATTGCAACCAGTTTTGGAGAAGTTCCTCCTTGATAGATGTCCTGGTATCCGGGTTTAGGTTTAATATAGTTTTCTGTATCGATCGTGTACTACCTATAATAAATTAAGTCGCAGCTGTGATTTGGATATAACGGGCACCTGGGTGTCTGGTTTTAAGAATAAACTCAATGATCTATATTTTGAATTTTAGTGTGTAACGAGCAGGTTTTCTTAGTAATAGGTTGGGGAAAAAGTCTTTTCGCATATAGTATGTATGAACTTGTAATGAGATCTCTTTGGCTATACCATTTCCATCCGGCTGGTTTTGGTATCAATAAAAAGTTTTAATTCTAAAGAAGACAATTCCAAATTCAAATTAGGAAAATGTGTGATTTTCATTTGTTTTTCTTATTGTTAAAATGAGTGAATCTAATGAAGAAATTCGATACATTTTAAAATTTTACTACAAAAAAGGCAAAAATGCAACACAAGCAGCGAAAAAAAATTGTGATGTTTATGGACCTAATACAGTATCTGTGAGATTAGCGCAAATTTGATTTAAGCGTTTTCAATCCGGAAATTTTGATATCAAAGATGCACGTCGCCCTGGTCGCCCTGTTACGGACAAAATTGATGCCATTTTTGAAAAAGTGGAGCAAGATCGGCATATTAGTAGTTACGATGTAGCTGGAGAACTGGGAATTAACCACAAAACGGTTTTGGCGCATTTGAAAAAAGCTGAGTACACAAAAAAGCTCGATATTTGGGTGCCTCATGAGCTCACTGAAAGAAACCTAATGAACCATATACTCATTTGTGATTCTTTATTACGACTTAATGAAACCGAACTATTTTTGAAGAAGCTGATAACTGGTGATGAAAAGTGGATCACGTACGACAAGAACGTGTGAAAAAGATCGTGGTCAAAGGCCGGTCAGGCTTCACAGACTGTGGTGAAACCCGGGTTAACTCGCAACAAGGTGATGCTGTGTGTATGGTGGGATTGGGAGGACATTATTAATTATGAGCTGTTACCGCCAGGTAAGACCATCGATTCTGAACTGTACTACGAACAACTGATGAGATTAAAGCAAAAAGTTGAGAGAAAGTGATTGGAATTAATCAACAGAAGGGGTGTGGTTTTTCACCATGATAACGCTAGACCTCACACATCTTTAGCCACTCAGCACAAATTACGAGAGTTTGGCTGGGAGGTGTTAATGCATCCGCCGTATAGTCATGACCTTGCACCTTAAGATTTTCACCTGTTTCGGTCTCTGCAGAATTCCTTAGGCAGTGTCAGGTTAACATCACGAGAAGACTGCCAAAACCACTTGTCGCAGTTTTTTGATCAGAAGCCCCAAAATTTTTATAGCAACGGGATCACGTCCCTACCTACAAGATGGCAAAAAGTTATCCAACAAAATGGTACCTACATACTTTAGTCAAATGTAAATAAACTTTATAAAAAAACCATTTGAATTTTTATATAAAATGCGAAGAAACTTTTTCCCCAACCTAACATATTGGGTACATTTTGTATGTTTAAATTACTATTTCTTTTCTCTGTGTTTTTAGTTCTCTGGTCTCTGATAGATATCTTAATTTATTCCTATCTGTGGTGACTTGTTAATAGCTCACTATCACTAATGTGTTATTATTATAATGTGAATAGCTGATAGTCATCTAAAAATGCAAAATAAAAAATAACAAATATTGAATTTATTTTTAACAAGTATGTATATGCACGTGAAAGTGAATTTGTTTCCGATATTGTTTATTTATTTATCTTTACTTCACGGCACTGGGAACGAATAGATCATAGTGAAATAAATATACTTTCACAAATACTTAAAACTATTTCTCTGGTACAAATTTCTGTCTGTGTGTCTGTCTGTATACCTACTAACTCCACCTAAACCACGTTACGGGTTTTTGAGCGGTTTTCACCATAGCAGCTTTCACTGTAGGTTTATATTTATAAATAGGTATATAAAAACAATTTAAGTTTTTATGTTAGGAAAATAGAGTTAACCCCCTAGACTTTGAAAACTCTGTTTACATTATATTTTCTAATGGGCTGAATAAACGTTTTATTTATATTTTAGGATTACAACCACTGACAGTAAGCCCGAATCGAGAAATATGCATGGGAATATTAGCTGCTCAGGAGCTAACTGCCGTACTTGCTGTCAGCAGTTATGATGCAATATTACTATTCCTTTTTTGTCACATTACTGCTACATTTCAACTACTTTATGATGATATGATGGACTTTAACCATCTGGCCGATGAATATGAAGCAAATTCTGAATTAGAATCCGAAGTAGATGCTCGTTTGAAAAATTTAATAATCCGTCACATCCTCACATTGAAAACTGTAAAGAAACTGCAAGAAATCTATAATACTGCAGTCGGAATTGGTTTTGGACTAAATGCGATCTCGATGTGTTTATTCTTTGTTCTGCCAATAGATGTGTGCTTGAATTTTGCTCCACTGATATATCACAGCTTTTTTGTATTTTTTCTTTATTGCTACCAGGGGCAGAGGTTAACAACGGCTTCAGAAAGGTTTGAAATGTCAGTGTACTGTTGTGGATGGGAAAAGATCCAAGTGAAACAGCAGAAGTCAATTTTATTAATGTTAATGAGAGCTCAGAAACCTGTAATAATTTACGCCGCCGGTGTTGTTCCGATACGTCTTTATACTTTTGCATCTACCATGCAATCAATATACAAATTTGTTGCGGTTTTTAAATTATAAAGAACAGTTTTGTATTAGAAAAATTATATTTAAATATATAGAAGTGACACGTAGAAAGTACTGTCTATAATTATTTCTACAAAGAATTAATTTCTAATCATCACCTTACATGAAATTATCTCTATGGGCCTCAGTGTTGAAAAAGTAGCATTACGGTCACTATAGTACAATATCTGTGTAATTATCGTCATCGCATTTTTTAAACCTTGATCCTTGGGTTTCTATTATTATTCTCATATATATTTTTACATTTTTCCTATCAATATTACAAAAAAATATTTAAAAGAAAAATATAAAAAATCTATCTCTGCCGGCAGTGAGGCCTAAGGTCCAAGCTACATGTGGTTAAGGCTCCAAAGATAGGAAGAGTACACAGTGTAAACGATTTATGATTTGGGGAGCGGACTGACTTCAAAACATTCAATCGGGAATATTGAAGTCAGCACTGACTTTGTACCACTGTACTGATTTCAAATCAATTTACACGATGCCAGTGTGAAGTCAGCACTGTCTTCCTTCGAATTTAAAGTCAGTAGCTGGATCAATATTTAGTTTCACAGTGGTAACTTTCACAGTCGTTTGGGGTATCGTACGGAGATCCGTGCAGGAACGGAGAAAGAATACAATTTCCTGCGGCCGGGCGGCCTGTCGTAAGAGGCGACAAAACAACCCACAGCCAGGTGGTAGGGTATTTGCCCGACTGGATGGCGACCACCCCTGGTCTAGAGTATGCCGCCATAACAACTTTGAGTTGTGTTCCGGCATTAGTGACCAGGTTCCAGTCTCCCCTAAGAGAGCAGCAGCGCAATTGTAGCCCCTTTGGTGTTGCAAATGTCCATAGGCGATGGTAACCGCTTTCCATCAAGTGGGCTGTCTGCCTGTCTGCTGAACTCCTGCAATAAAAATTAAATAAAAAAAATCGTGGAAAAACATAAGATGTTATTTAATAACTTAAATAACTTTTTATTTAATTTAGTAGACGGGGAGATCAGCATATAAAGTCTTAAAAATTATATCATCCGCTTAACTTTGACGTACGAAATGCAAAATACATTTCAACGAAAATTCAGTATTCTTCTGGCCACGTTTACCCCAGACAGTGATCTGCCATTTAATCTATAAATTGTAAATTTTACCTTAGGTTGTATTTTGTAATCACGGAAGAAGTATTCTTTTTCCATGTTTATAAGAAATTCATTTATTTAAACAAAAATAAAAAAAGTTCCATCAAACCATTATACCAATAAATAATTTGGCTTAGTTATGGTTTGGATTATATATTTTTCTGTTTCATCGGAACGGCCTAATGATACAGGTATTGGCGTGAAGTAAAATTAAAAGAATCTTATATTATTATCGTTTGAATAATTTATTAATTGTAAATAATATATCTAATTAACTTGAAGAAAAATCTAACCAATACTTTTAGTATTTATTCGGAAATTGAACTAATTAGGTGACGGTTATATTATAAATGGATTTATTTAAATCACTCAAGGAATTCTTTTTGAGGAATCGAAGAAGACTTCAAGAAGATAGCTATGATAGTTTGTTGTGGCTTGTAAACATTATTCCCAATCTGGTTGGCTTTTCTATTGACAGAAAAAAGATTTCTGGTTTGTATCTAAGTTTAATTCTTTTATTTTTTCAAGATAAAATAATACATACATAATACACTAACTATAAACACCCTGATTTAACTGAATTTCATGTAGTCGGTTTCAGTTCATTCTTTCTAGTGGGGACTGCTTCTAAAGGTGTTATCATTTTAAGAACACTGCAGCTTTGTTTAAGTTGCTCCAAGTACATATTAGTTTTTAGTTTTGCGAAATCTCTAACTTATGTAAACATATTTCAATTAACTTCGATTCCATTCTCACCAGTTTCTTCTATTTATTTCAGCACCTTTCTGGATTATTCATATGATACTACTGTTGTATGTTTACGGGGTTGGTTGTATTGTGTACATGTTAAGAGATGCCAAAACCGCCGGTGATTACATAAAAAACTTTGTAAACATATCTCTTTTTTGCCTGATCGCAAATAACAGCTGGTGGTTTTTAACGAAAAGGTATTTATTTAATTAATAATGTTATAATTTATATGGGAATTTTTTTTCTTTACATATACCTCTGCATGCTTTATGTCTTTAACTGGTATCAAATACCTATGTATACTCAAGTTTCAAGAGTAAATTTTAAGTAAAGCGTCAGCTGAATTGTAGATCTTTGACTGACGCCAATCGTAGGAGCACTTGTGGCTCGAAAAGTCACATTACAATAAATATTTAAGATTTTAATAACATAAACACAAAAGCCTTCCTTAAAAGCAATAAATATTTTATAATTATTGTGTTTTTAACCAGTATAGTTTTTTTTTTAATGAAATTGCACAGCCATCACCTTCTAACTATATATGGGAATCTAAAAATGGGAGCAATAACAAAAATAAAACCAAAAAAATATTTCACAGACTTCATTCCATAACATCTTAATGTCGGTGCGAAGTAAACATAAAAATGCTATATTTTTGCAAATTTGTTGTTTTTTATGTTTTTATTTAAAAAATATATTTTTTACTTTTTCGTTGCACAAATACTTGAATAGCTTTAGAAATGATATACCTATATATATTAAGTGCCTTATTATTATACATTGTACTACTGGCAAACGTAATTTCACTCTTCGGTGGAGACGCTCTTCAATAAGGGTTGTTCTCGATTTCCCTGCTTTCCACTCATCAGATCCTGACTCGGTAACGATGGGACCACCTCGGGAGTATACTCGAATAAAATCAAATGGTCCACGATTGACGGACAAATTGCGTAACAAACATAACTTTCGAGGGTTTATCTCGATTTTCTTATGATCCACTAATAAAATTTGACATGGTGATTATAGGACCACATTAGGAGTATACGACTCGATTAAAAAATATTTGAAAATCGGTCTTCAATTGACGGAGAAATCGCGTAACAATTATACAAAAAACATACAGACAAATTGAGAACCTACTCCTTTTCGAATAAATAAATAAATAATATCCTTTTGGAATAAATATATAAATAAATCGTTTTGGGAAATCGGCTAAAAAAAGGAGAAAAAGATTTTCGGTATTATCTTTAACAATATGAAACACTGATAGATTGTGGTTAAGTTACTTTAAACCAGTAGTAGGCAAAACAGTTAATCTTAAAATTTACTTTCTGGAAACTTCAATATATACTATAGAAATAAATCGTTATAACTTTTTCCAGGCCCCTATTAAAAGAAGCCTTAAAGAAAATCAAGGAAAACGATGGATTAGCGCAGGAAAATGTTACTCTTCAAAGTAAACAGAAGAAAATATTGAGGAAAATCAGAATGATGATCCTCACATTCCTAATATTCAATTATATGGATGAGTTTTTTATCTATTTGCCACATCGTGCTGATGTCATCAACGATAATTACTCCATGTCGCCTTGTGTGGGTAAGTTAACATAAAGTTGTTGGTTTTATATAGTGTAGATAGGTACTATTTTAAAGTACTGTATACACGATTAATACAAATGTAATTCATGTTTGTATACATTTTATATTATGTTGTAGTTCATATTTTGCTTTATACTGGTTTAATAATAGAGAGATAAGTCGTGTACACTAGTGTTTTCTCGCTGGAGTAGTTAGTGACAATATTTTTTTATTATTATTTCAGAATAAAGAAACAATCAATACTCGTATAATAAAGTTCTTGACGTTAGACAATTATAATCGGAAAGGTTAAAAAATTCTTAATTAAAAATTTATAAATACAATGTGTATTGTTGCAGTTATTAATAATGTAAATTGCAAACTTTTAATTGATATTTTCGTTTTTTTTCAAGGTTTGGAGCCGCTAACATCCTCACCAAATCGTGAAGTATGTCTTATTGTCCTCGGCTTGCAAGAAATTACTATCGCCACCGTCGTTCTAAACTATCAAGCATTAATGCTCTTTCTTATCGGTCACACAGCAGTCATGTACCAAATGTTGGCTTACGAGATGATATCCTTAAATGATTTCACAAACCTGAAAGATCATCAGTTATTTGTAAAGCAAAAACTGCCTTCTTTGATCTATCGTCATTCATTAACGCTAGATGTGACATATAAATTAAAATCGCTGTACTGCGTTCCGATGGGTGTTAATTTTGGATCAAACGCTGTGTGTATATCATTATTTTTCTATTTGCCTTTTGAAGAATGGTTGCAGTTTATACCTATTCTAATGTATTGTTTTCTAGTATTCTTTTTGTATTGTTTCTTATGTCAAAAATTGATAAATGCATCCGAAACATTTGAAAGGGCGGTTTATAGTTGTGGCTGGGAAAATTTTGATTTGAAAGAAAAAAAGTTGGTGTATGTTATGTTGAGACAGGCTCAGAAACCTCTGGAGATTTTGGCAGCTGATATTATCCCGGTGAATATTTACACATTTGCTACCACCCTACAAGCTATGTTCAAATTTGTTACTGTAGTCAAATTTTGAAGGACAAATTATCTTGTGGCATGAAAGAAAAATGCTAAGAATGATAATCGTCTCGCACAAAATCTAACTCTGAAAAAGCTCCTAGATCTCATATGTCTAGAGGGTTATATTCCATATTCCATGGCCTATTACTATAAGTTCACCGATCACCAACATTCCGAACGGAATCATTCTAAAGTAATGTACACTACACAACTATTTAAAGTACAATGACTATATAAATTAATACAATAAAAGAAAACTTTAGTTAGTTATATTGCATTCTACCCTCAAGACTATAAGTAAAATACTGAGCATTGGTCACCGTCTTCTATGGGTAAGGTGCCCAGAAGGCTGGCTACCTTTCCTCGTTGGATCGCTATACTGATCCGTTGTACAAGGTAGGCACCAGCCGTCTGATCACCTGAAGAGTCCATGAGTCGTTTCAAATTATTTTATTATTACCAACTTGAATTCAATTAAATTGAAATGAAACTTATTAATACTGAATATTTACCCGACTTTGATTTTTTATGAGGTGGTCTAAAAATATTTTTTGGAAGCGTTATTGGAGCGATTTCATTCTTAGTGCTTTTTATTTTCAATGCTTGTATTATATATAGGTAGTTTATTTGCACTAAGAGGTGAAATGCAAAATGGTATAACTATTAATGTTGACTCCAAACATAATGTAATTTGAGCCAACTGCTTGCGTAATAATTTTTTTAGCAAATGAAAACAGGTTGAGTATTAAACTCAAGAGTATTATTATTAACATTAAATTGTGATTATTCCCAGTTTTGGGTATTAAATATATTCCTACATATTTAACAAATATTATATTAGTCATTTGTTTCGTTAGCTTTTACATGTTGATAACGTGAAAAAAAACACCTTTACTTATCAAACTTTTAATGAAAACGAATAGATGAACCATATTTTTTTGTAGCCTTGTAGTAGTATTTTTGTTATGGCTAGCAAAATATAAACGAATTATGATCTCATATTTATAAATACAATCTAAAATGCACATAAAAAAGTATAATGATAGTTTTAGTATAATGACGCACTGCTTGTATTTGTTATTTATATATGTAAACTATTAACATGCGTAGAATTTTAGTAAATAAAAGTCTTTTATAGATATTTTTTTTTATCGTTAACGCAGGAGCGAACGAATTCCAAAATGAATTATGTTCATGTATTCTTACGATTCCGTTTGAAGCAGAGATTGCTAATGACGACAACAACAACAATAAATGATTCAAGTTCAACAGTGTTCCTTACTTTCCATTAGTAGTTTAAGGTTTAAAGCGTTCTTCCATGGTTTAAAAATTCCTTTACAAAAATGGATCCTTATAAGCTACACTATAGGATGGTGTAATAATACAGTTGTGTTTTCAAAATCACTTTGTTCGATTCTGACTAGAGTAATTGATTTTTCAAAAATCTACTGATGCCGCTATAGTTTTCATAAAAATTGGACCCGAGACTCCTTTGAGTATATTCGCTATTTTATAGCTTCGAATATGGCCATAGAGGCCCACTTGAAAATTTCACCTGTATGTACAATGTTTAATATTATACAATTTAGTAAGAAATAAAGAAAGAAGGAAAATATTAAACTAAATACTTAAAAATAAAATACGTTATAGATAAATTAATATAGTAACAAATCGCTGCCAGAGGGAAGCATGCCCAGAAGGCTGGCTGCATTGCCATGCTGTATGGCAATGCTGATTCGTTGCGCGAAATACGAACCAGCCTTCTGATCACGGGTGGTATCAAAGAGTTTCTTACAATTTTCTTTGAAGAAACCCTTCGCCGATGGACCCCACGGAACTAAAGTTTCAACTCCAAACGGTACAAATATGTTTCATAGCATGAATTCATAATAAGTCGTGAGGTTTTAACTATCAATGCCAGCTTAAGATTTTGAATATGACATAAAATATTAAAATACTTTACCTGTCTAAAAAACGTAAAGATATAAGAATAAATGGCATTGCTATCGATGGCACCGGTTAGCAAAGTTGATGCCAAAGGTGTTGGAGTCAGGACTAAAAACGTAGGCGGCGACTGACTACACTGGTCAACAGTGGTTTGGTTGCTCTGGATATTATAATGGCTTCGTATAATTTTACCCCTACAACTATTGAACCGATCAATTATTTTGGAATATTGGATACAGTCATTTTTTCTAATTTGCATTTTCTTATGACCCTAAAGACCAGTAAGTATGAAATAAAACATTAATATTATACCGTAATATCTAATATTTATTGAGAACTACTACTGATTGTTATATTTTATATTTATTTAATATATATAGACGTAAAAAGAGAAGATCTGGTGATCTGTTTTTTACTTCAGAGAGACACCTATAAGATTTTCTTATATATTATTTTTGGGGAAAGTTGCCTTTGTAAAGACCAACAGTAATCTGCCATTATGTAACGGTTCCGTCTACCCTGATATATTTCTACCATCAATGTTAGGTCCTGGTAGAAGTACTCACCCTGTTCCACAGTCAAATTCTCAAGAATATCAGGAAATATAAACCATTTAACTGTGGAGAAAGTGTAACTTTATGTTCATATTCACTCAAAAAATCTTAAGAACCAGAGCCAATTCAGTATTTCCATTAATTTATTCGCAAATTGCGTACTGGAAGTTGTAAAAAGCTGCAGACATATCTAGGGCTGAAGATATATCTACAATTTGAATTTTAATTTTTGTTGACCTGTGTTATTACCTATTTATTATAGGCCTTCAAAACAACCTTGTCTAACACTGTCTGTCTGTCACTGTCACTGTCTGTCACATTCAGAGAGAAACATGCGATTGATGATCAGGGTCACAATTTTGTGGTACAATGAAGTTACGAAATATATTACATTTCATAGTGCTTTCTCTTGAGATACAGAGAATTCTTAAGATATGTCACTTATAGTGCAAATAAAGCATGCAATCCAGTAATTTATTTTGTCCTTAACACACTTTTATGTTTTGCAAGTTCCCTCTAGTTAGGCGTCTGGTCGTATTACTAAGTTGCAAAACATGCTACACCAAAGTCTTAGTATAAATTTACCTATAATTGTGCTTTTGATAGTATTTATATATATTTAAAAATATAATCGTACAAAATCATTCCTGCAATTTTTCTTAATTGACTTTTTGATATTAAAATTTTGTTTCGCACTTTTTTCTCGGTTGACTTTTATTTCGTCGTCAACAATGGTCGATAATTACAGAATGTTTATCTTCGCAGAATGTAGAAGTATGAATGTATTGAATAAAGGCATTTCATCAATGTTTGGTCCTATATCCTCAATCTTAACTTTCACCCCAATTTTAGGACTTTGAATATTATAATTAAAAAAAAATCTTTTCTTGGTATCATTGAAAAATGATATATAAGAATTTATAATTAATTGATGAATAATCATAAGTAGTAAATTTTCAAGCTTAATAAGTATTCGTATGTTATAAGACTTATAAGTAATATACCACGAGCACCACTGGGTTCTAGTGGTATCCAGACCTGGGGAAGTACTGAATAGCATATCACCGACATTTATCATATCTAAAACTTCCGGTTTAAAGTAAAGTATACTAAATACTCTGATTATTTCAAACTTAAATTTATGTAAGTATCACCCACTCGGAAATACTGTCTGAGTACGCGCCAGTGAATGCCCCAAAGAGCATATGTAAGAAGGTCTTTGCCGTTAGTTGAACGTAAAACTTGAACGAGGTAGGGCTTGCAGCGAGTGGAGTCTCGTTTGCTCAATGGTACTTAAACAATAATAAGCGAGATACGTTCTCAGTAAATCTTTTATTTAATATAAAATGAAGTTGATTGTTTGTTGTATATTTTTAATTGTAAATATTAGTGACAATGGCAATGCTTCACTGGAAAGTTTCGCGCCATCCAGCGGTAATGTTCTGTTTGAGGATTCAACCAAAACTTCAGGTATGTTTTATATAATATAATAACATACAAACAAATGTAATAGTGACTTGTTATGTTTGTATGTTGGTTTATTGCCTTCTCACGGCAGTGGAATTTAACAGTATTATGAAATTTTGTTCCCTTCTGTAACGGAGATAAGCATTGCATCCCTTTTTTTGTCCTAGAAGAAGATAGTTAACATGTTATGTACAGTCGCGGACTGAAAATGTTCGTCAACTTAAAGTCGACTTCGCTTGGTCGAGTATAAAAAACAATACTGCCCACATTTTAATAAATTTTACGTTTGTAAAATATAGAAACGTGAAAATAGAAAATTGCAATGTTGAAAATCACAGACACTGAGATTAGCAATTGTTTTACTTATCAGAAACAGAGAATATAAACACTACGCTTAACAGAAATATTAAAATCAATAAAAAGGTTTAAGGTTTACATGTCTAAATAATCTTCTTAGACAAGACAAACAACTATGATCTAAGTAATTTTAAACTTTATTGTGAAATAGTTAAACATACTTTTCTGATGAACAGTCTGTTCTGTGACTTAATTTGAAAAAGTAACATTTGCTCGCGGAACGTTAAATGAATCAATTTGAAAATTGGCAATTTTCATACCACGGCTATACTTAGATGCGAATTGTACACGAATAAAGTTTATTCAGTGTATTATATTATATTATAAATAAAGTTTATATTGATTTTTGTTAAAAAGTTGTAGAATGTTGTTTTTCTTGGGAGATAAATTGACTGAAAATATTGTTTTAGAATTTTTGTCAAGTTTAAATGGTTAATTTGAAGAATTTTCTACTTTAATATGTAACTTTCGGTGGAGTTTAGTTGATCAAAACATTTATACATTATTAAATAGTGCGATTAAGTGTAGAAATGGATTGAGTGAAATTCTAAAGTGATGTAAGGAAAAACAAGCTATATTTATATGCTGCCACAGAATGGGTGTAGTTAAAACGCGTAATTAAATTAGAAGTAGCCACAACGCATAAATAATTGAACGATGAAAATGATTTTAGAGTACAGAGATTTTAGTCTATATATATGATGGAAATTCGTGGTGGTTTTTAGTGTATTTTTAACTTATCTCAGTATACGACATACGATTCCAGTCATAAAAATGTCACCTACTCTCTATATTGTGAACTATTGGCTAGCACTGAAAAAATTAAAGAGGTAGCTTAAAAATATTTTCAACGAAATCTACTTTGATCAAGACTGGTTGACTGTAATTTAGGAAATATATATGTATTGAGATAGTGTAGTACATCAATCTCGTTGGAAATAGAAGATGATTTTTATGATTTTGCAGGCTAATAAATATAGGGAATGCTTCTTTACGATAAGATATGTATAATAAATATTTATATATAATACCGCTCATCTAAATTTATTCATTCTACAGACAAATGTTACCGACCTTGTAAGTTCAACGTAAAACCGAAGCGGTGCTATTATAATTTCAAAATCGAGCCCACTTTGGACGAGGACGGTAAACCAGAAATCACTGTGAACGGACTATCTCCTGGACCACCGATAAATGTCTGCGTTAATGATGTCATTGTGGTAGACGTTACCAATAAGATTCCTGATGAATTTATTGCTATACACTGGCATGGAATAGAACAAAAAGGAACTCCTTATATGGATGGAGTGCCAATGGTGACCCAATGCCCTATAGGCTATGGGACGACATATAAGTATGCTTTTATAGCATCCTCTCCTGGTACATTCTTCTATCATAGTGATTCAGGTTTGTAAAACTTGCCTAATTTAATTATGGCAGACTAAAATGTAATCAAGTCTAAGATCGATTTGTTTTATAATCGTATCACACACAGTTAAATTGGACCTAGTTGTGTCAAAATGTGCCAACTATGTACATTCGATTATTTTTGACAAAATCGGATTACAATTGGGTTGTAATTAATACCTAAATTATAATTTTGTTTGTGCTTTTCATTTTCGAGTTTCGTACATATTATGTTATATGTTATTCACGTATTTATTTAGGCAGTTATTTTAATTGCATATCGTAAGTTTTGACGAAAACAAATTTATAAAGATATTTTAGATATTGCTCATGTCTGTGTTGGTTTTTATATACCTTTTATATTTATAGATTTTGGGCTGTTTTATTACTCTTAGGTGATGTATAATACTTATTGCGACTAGTTTGGTATTAGTAACTCATTGTTGGATAAATTGTGGGTTGTTTTGTTTTAGCAGAATTGGGTCCAATACCGAAAGAAAGATTATTATTTATTTAGTAACATTTAGTGGGGATATTCAATATTTACATATAGACATGGGAAGAGAATACATTTTAGATGCTAAATAAATAATGAATAATGTAATAGAAGTATAGACTCTTTGTTGTACTTTCGCAATTCACTGTTGGACGTATGTTTCCCAAGTTTGCGTCATACACCCGATCCTGCGCTTTCCTCACCCGCAACCTTCCTTATACAGGTCATCAGTCCACAACGCCGGGCGTTTTACGCTACAATTGCTGACGTAGTAGATCTTATTAGAATAATATTTAAATCTTGTAAATATCGCAATCTAGATCAAGGTTTATAATAGTTTATATTAACATAACTAGTCATCTCATTTCGACGAATATCATATCATGATTTTATCTTCGAATATAAAAAGTCTGGCTTAATTCTTTAGTAAAGTAAAATTATTATCGTTGTACATATAGTGGAAACTATACCATTGTTTCCATCTAGAATTGGGTAGGACATGATTTTAAAATGAATTTGTAAGAGCAACATGACATTTTGTACTGAACCAGTACAATGTACCAATTCAATTAAGGCGAGGAGATTTGTATGGTGATCGATCTCGGTCATCTCATTTTACTAGCAGTCGTACATGTTATGTTATCCCTCTTTGTCTTTGTGAGTAGTAGCGGGACAAATTTTTGAAGTAGTACAAATTTAAATTTTGAGCCGTATCAGTACAAATCTATTTTGTACGGGAGAAATGTACTGCCTCACACGTGTACTACTCATCACTATTGCCATCCCTCAATGATTGGCACCTTGTCAAATTATTCCTCATCAATATCATTATACTAGTACAAAATAGAATAACATTTTCTAATGTTTATAATATTACGAAAATAAAGAAAGAAACGAAAATATTTAGAAAGGAAATATTTGTTTCTAAAAACGTGACACTTAACAATAATTAATAATAATAGTTGGAATTATAAAATTCTAAACATGCCCTGTGTGCCCATTAAAGCTATTTAAAAAAAGCACTTGTGATAGACTATATAAACGATGGAGAACACGATGCATTTTTTTTAGATTTCTTGACTGTTTATCTGTTTGTCAGTTTGTCGGTTTGTCTGTTTGTTTGGGATTCACGTAAAAAGTACTGAGCCGATTTCGATGCGGTTTTCGCTGATCGACAGCTAATTCTTAGACTTAAAATCCGCGCTTCTTTTTGTCCTGGGAATCTTTCGGGAATTTTTCTGGGAATTATTTAAAATGGCCAGATTGAAAAAAATCGAAGTCCAATGCAATTTATTCACTGATCGATGGCAAATTTTATGTAATAAAATATGTGATACTTTTTATCCCAAGAATCCCGCGGGAATTTTTCTGGCAATGATTTAAATTGATCAGATTAAAAAAAATCGATTTACATTGTGTTTCTGTCACTGTTCGGTAGCAAATTTTGTTTAATAAAATGTGTGATACTTTTTATCCCAGGAATCCCGCGGAAATTTTCTCGGGAGCGGTTTGTAGTAGTTCGGATGCATAAAACTGTATTTATTTTATTTTCGACACAATTTTCACTAATACGTTAGCTTCTTTTTTATACTTTGCGTTACTTTATGTCCCCGGAATCCAGCGGAAATTTCAAGTCAAGCGTGGACGAAGTCACGTGTATATTCTAGTTCAAGATAAAATTTATGTTTTAATTCTTAATATTTTCATTGAAATCCGTTAAGCGAGACGGATTTATCAGAAAATATGCTTATTCAATCAGTAACAACTAAAATACAACAATGAATAAATGTCAATAATTATTTCTGATTAATTTCAGTATCTCAGCAAAGCGATGGTGTATATGGTTCGCTGATAGTAAATCAACCTCAACCTCTGGAACCACACGCTTCTTTATATGACTTCGATAGAAGTGCAGAGAACACTTTAATAGTCGCAGCTAAATTTTCCAAGCTACTGACTGGAGATCTCGAAGATTTAAAGGATTTAAGACCAACTTCGCTAGCAATAAACGGTGATGAAGAAAGTTTCAAGTATGTATCCATTATTATAATACAGATTGTATACATCTATAGAATAGAAAGTGAAATTTACTTTCTTTGCTCGCTGCTGTCGTATAGGGCCGGTTATTGCACATTTTATGCTATAGGTACTGCGTAAGTTGTACGTTTTTGCTCAAAGTTCAACGACTTCACATTGTTTTGAATTAAATTTAGTTTAAAAGTTCCTGCATCGATTTATTTGTTTCATTTTGTTGTCATTAGTGACATTTTGAAATGAACAAAGAAGCAAAAAGTACTAAGATAATTAAAGATGCACTCGGAGTTTAACCGATTAAAGTGAATTTTAATTCGCGGTATGTAGCAATAATAAAAGATTTTGAAAATTACTTAAGGCGAATTATTAAATTCGGTTTTTATATTAAAGCAATAAGTATGGAAAGTGATAAAAGAAGAAATAACCATCACTAAGTAAAAAAAGTAATTCTAGTAAATTCGAACTCACGAAAATAGTTAATTAATCATTCTTCTCCTATTTTCCCAATAGAAAAAACATCATTAATAAACTAAATAAACATATTGTTGTTTGTTTTAAACAATAATATGTTTCTATTTATTATAATTTATGGACCGAATTATTTAAATAAAAAACAATGTGTGCGTCTCGGGACGGCCGACAGAAGTGATAACTTAAACTAATCTAAGTTGAACTATTTAATATTCTGTCCGAAATACGACTAGCGTTGTGGGTTAGAGTGAGAGAAAGAGGAGGCTGCCTACCGCTGCCGTATACGTGAGAGAAAGGGAAGCCAGACAGACTGGCGTCGGAACACGTTACGTAACGAAGCGGATTACCCTCCCGTAAGAAATCCTCTCTCCAAAAATTAAAACAGAATATAAAAACTAAAGTCATAACAGATGTTACGTATATAAAATAATTATAATGAAATACAGCATAATTTTTCTTGGAACAAAAAAAAGATATTTTTTTTTATAAAGGCATAAGTGTAAAACCTCACACATAATCTCAGAAATTGTTGATTCCTACATCGGACGACGGACAGTCTTCTGGACATCTTATTCGGTGTCATAAGTTCAGCATTCTGCTTATAATCTAAAGGGCTTAAAGATAGAATAAAAAATAACGAATATTATTTTTTTAATCAATTACGTATAACATCAGTTATAGTTTATGATGTCACTAAGAGTAGGAAGCGTGCCCAGAAGGCCGGCTGCATAACTACGCTATATGAGAATGCTGATTCTTTCGGCGAAATATGAGCCAGTCTTCTGATCACGGGTAGTTTCAAAAAGTTTCTTCCAAATATCTTTAAAGAAACTCTTTGCCGAGTTTTGGTTGTTTTCTTTATCTATACTAATCTTATAAATAGGTAGTTTGTGAGTTTGTTTGTAGGAAGTAATCTCTTGAACTACTGAACCGATTTTGAAAATCTCTCACCAGTAGAAATCTGCATTATTCCTGAATGACATAGGTTATATTTGATTGTGATTAATAATATTTTTTAATATGCCCAGCGAAGTGGGCACAGGTTAGCTAGTATATAATTAAAAAAATATGCAGCTGTGCTTATTCGCATAGAATGTATTGGACTTATATGGCTTCAGGTCTCATATTTGTGATACAATACCAAGTTAACTTCTCGTAGTTTATAAAGATGGTATGTTATGTATTTTTACAGGTTGTTCGTAATGCCAGGTTACGCTTACAGACTGAGGTTAATAAATGCAATCGCTATCGAATGTCCGATTATTGCGCACGTTGATAAAGATGAGATGTTTATTATAGCCGCAGATGGAAAACCGGTGAAACCTGCGTTGGCTAAGAATATTCAACTTTATCCAGGCAAGTATCATTTCGTCATGCCAGCACTTAACGGATGTTGGTCAGTGAAATTCATAATCCTAACTAATATTATGTATGTGAATGTTTGTTTGTAACGTTTTTACGCCTTAAGGTTTGTAGCAACGTTAACGTCCTTTAAGGATTTTTCGGGTGATAGCGGGGGCTCCATAGACGCGGTAGTTTTTCAGATGCATTATTATTTTATTGTACATAAAATAAGCAGTATTAAAAAAATAACTCAACCGAATTATTTATCTCTCTTTTAATAATAATAATAATAATTCTTTATTGAAGTTTCTGCCTTAACTTTAGATACATTCGTGGTGGGAATCTTCTTGTAAGTATGAAATACCCGTGTCAGAAGATTCCACTCTTCACGTTATGACAAGCAACTGCTATCAGAAATTTAAAGTATTACAAGGAAATCTATTACATGGAAATATGTTTACAATATATGTTTACGCGTTGTGTGTGTGTGTGAGCGAGTGAGTCTGTCTTTGATTTTTAAATATGTGCATCGAGTATTAGAGAGGAATTAATCAACATTTCTATTTCATCATAGGTTTTAAGTTTTAGCCATTTTAAAACAGCCATTTTACAATTATAGTAGTTCATGGGATATATGTTTAGTTTGTTGTGTATTCTTTTATATATAAGTTTAGATTGTCGTTTGCACTGACGAGAAGCAAAGGTAGTTTTTGTAATATGAGTTAGGATTCTAAAATTTCTTCTATCTGTAGTGAGAAATTCGTCATAATCGGTCTTTTTATGTTCTTTCAAAGTAATATATAAAACATATAACTTTCTAACACTAAGAACGTCAGTAGTGGAATATAACATTTCAGTAGAAAATCTGTAGTGTTTATAGAGTATTACTTTAAGAAGGGAGCGCTGCGCTCTTTCGATATCAATGAATTTTGATTTGATGGCGCCACCCCACACTGGTATACAGTAAGTGATCACAGATTGGCAAAGAGCTACATAGATTTTAAGTAACAGGTCTTTTGAAGTAACTTGTCTCAACATTCTAAAAGTCCAAGTTAATTTACGAATGCGATTAGCTAGGGTGTCCACTTGAGTATGCCAAGAAAGGCGTTGGTCAATCGTAACCCCTAGATACTTGCAACTGGTAACTTTCTCAATGGAAGAACATGCTCAGCACATTGCCACCACAGTTGTGATTTTTTATATCGAAATTACTTTCTACTAAATTTTTATAGATGGAAAAACATATATAGTTAGTTTTTTGAGCATTTAGCGTGAGAAGATTAGCTATAAGCCAGTTAGCTACTTCAGAAAGTCCGCGTTCAGTAGTACATTTTACGTCTTCCCAAGAATTACCGGTAAACACCAGTGCTGTGTCATCTGCGTAGGAGAAAACTTGACCATCTCTTAATTCCATGTTACATAAGCTATTTATGTACACCAAGAAAAGCGTTGGGCCAAGCACACTCCCTTGCGGAATTTCGTAAGAAATACTAGTATTAGAACTTATATGTGATCCAATTTTAACATACTGTGACCTATTATTTAAATAATCTTTTAATAAATCTAGTGGAACACCTCTTATACCAATCTGCTCCAGTTTTTGCTCAAGAATGGGTATAGAAACGGTATCAAATGCTTTTTTTAAGTCTAGAAAAACCGTTAGACACTTCTTGCTTTGGTCAAGCTGGTCTACTATTAAATATGTTAGAAATGTCACTGCGTCTTGTGTAGATATACCACTTCTAAACCCAAATTGTGATCTAGATATAATAGAAAAAAAATCTAAGTATTTTAAGATTCTCTTATTAATCAATTTCTCAATTATTTTTGAAATAGCTGGTAAAACGGAAATTGGTCGGTAGTTATTAATATCTTTTCTATCACCATTGTTGTACACTGGAGTAATAATAGCTTGTTTTAAAGGAACCGGAAAAACACCTTTACTGAAACACAAGTTCGCTAAGTGAGTGATGACAGTTTCTTAAAATTTGCAAACACTCATGTTGTGCATGAGTGTTTGCAAATTTTAAGAAACTGTTATTAATATTATCGTAACCCGGGGAGCTACTAGATTTAAGGCTCATTAGGGTGCTGTGAACTTCTTCTGGGTCAGTATATAGTAATACAAATGAAGTAGGTAAAGATTGCTCAGAAACCGTTCTTTCATGACGAATAGAGTTGCTGTTTAAGATGTTTTCAGCTAAGTTTTTTCCCATATTGGCAAAGTAATTGTTTATGTAATTGATAGAGCAGTTAGTTGTTTCTTTTAAATTCAGTAGGTCTGTATTGTCTGTTTTATGTTTAGTTAAATTAGTAATATTTTTTATAGCCTTCCATAAGCATTTGGGGTTATTACTAGATTCTTCAAGCAATTTTCTTTGATAATCTCTTTTTAATTTTTTAATTAAGTTATTACAATAATTCCGATAACGTTTATATGTGACAACTGCGATTTTGTTATGTGGGTCAGTTTTTACTTTTTTTTGCATACTGTTTCTATTTTTTATACAACGCATTATGCCGGGTGTAATCCATGGCTTAATGTTTCGTTTCTGCTTAGGGATATTTACAATTTTAGTGTTTTCATTTATGGACTCTTGTATTTTATCCTTAAGCTGCGTAGTTACAAATTCAGGGTTCTCACTACTAAGTAAGCAAGTTAAGTTCTTGGTAGCTAGAGATTTTAATGCATTAATTAATTAATTCTTTTATAAAGGTGTAGATATTTCTCTAAACTGTTTTGATAAAAATTGAAGAAGTAAAATGGTTTCATATCAATTATTTGGAGGCGATATTAACTGAAAATAACTATAGAAAAAACCACGTTACGTCTCATATCGTGAAAATGTATGATATTACTTGGTAAATTATTGGTCATTGATTATCAACAAAAAGTGGATTCGTTTAAACCACACTGTCGGCCTTTTGTGGCAACCGGAGTTTTAATTACGCAACAGTTCGTCACAAATTTTTTTATACACATTGTCAGGAGTATAAAATAGGACATATGGTACATTTGATCCAGAAAAAGTACTGTTTCCGAGAAATAGACGAATACAGCCAAAAATATCGCGCTCCAACCGCATTTTATTGGCGCACCGTTGCATTTCACTAACAAATATAACGCCATAAACATGACAACGACATGACAGCGACAATTATAACTTGTTGCTCTCATGGCTAGTTCTACTTTCGCTTTGCTAGATGCCATTATGGGTATATATCATTAGGTAATTTGAAGTTAAAATCAAGTTCGACATTTCTAATAATTATAACATGCCCACTTTATGAGATACATAAATCCTTTTACAACGCGAATGAAACTGCAGGCAAAAGATAATCTTTTTTACTAAAGTTAGTTTCCGTGTGTTTTTGTCCGCAAAACTGGAAAGTAGTCGATGGATTAAATTTAAATTTTTACATAACGAATTGTTTTTTAATAGAAAAGTGTTTTTTGTTTCTAACTTTGCAATAAAAACCCAGTTCACAGGAAACGTGGTGATCGGAGTTAATAATATTGTAAATGCTAAAGTAACTCGGTTAATTACATCGTTCCGACTAAACGCTTTTTACAATAACACTATAGAAGGAGCTCTTCATACTAAAAAATATTTTCTACCTTTTACATCGAAGTTTTTTTAATGGTGTTTATTGGATTATTTTAAACTACAAATGTTTATTTTCTTATTTTTTAGTCTCGAAATCAACTAAGACTAATTATAATAAAGAAACTCGAATTGTAGTAGATCATATGTGCTACAATAAATATAAAATGTGAGACTCTTATTCTACAGTTCATTTATAGTTAACCTGTCTTGTGGTTCTGGCAGGACATGAGGATAAAGTTTTATCTATTAGTATTAGTAGTAATTCTCATAATTGAAGTCATCGGCCTTTAACATGTGTGCAAATTTTCCAACAATCAGACGTTTCGAAACTAGTGAATATTACGTTATCAAATCATACGTTACCTACCGACAGACATGCATACATACATACATGGATACATTCATACGTACATACATACAGACGTTGAATTAAATTGAATAAATAATAATATTGTTTGTTTAAATAATCCACCAAATGCGAATACAAGTCAATGTCTGTCCACGCATAATGAAGGGGTTTGTAGAGGCAACGAACTTTCACTGTTTTTATCATTTTGCCTACAGCGTCCTAAACATTTTTGTTTGAATATCTCTGTGTTTTTATGTTTGTTTACAGATTTAAGTACAAATCGATCGTAAGACGAACATGGGATAGTTTTTATCCCAGAAAATTAGTATCCGTTATAAGCGGAATTATTACGCGTACATAATTTGCATGAGCAAAATCTCGTGGGAAACTTTAGTAACTTAAAAAGACTCTGAAGCTATGAAATTGACATTGTGTTACTATAATAAATTGATGCCATATTTTTACTTTTTTGTATAGTGAGAGAAGAGAAAGGCGTTTGTATAAACAGCCGTGTAACCTGACGACGCTTATAAGTGTAAGGTCATTTCTACAACGGGTTTCTTTATAATTTCACTTTCCGTTTGTCGGGGTTTTAGTCTTACTATCTATTCATTTATCTTACTACTGGTTAAAATTTGAGTTAAATCCATTCAAATAAAGTCAATTTTCTATCAATGGTAATGTGAAAGAATGGCTAATGAAATATAGAAACCCCTTAAATGAAATATAAATTAGTTTTATAGGTTTCCTCACTATGTTTTTTTTCAAGACAATAAAATCTAAAACATTTAACAGTTAAGAGAATAGAGTCAAAGAGTTTATTTAATTTGTTTAAAAGAAAAGATACGATCAATTATTACCAATTATCATAAGTTAGTAATATATTTTTGCATAATCTCTTATCTTTATAAATAAAAATTAGCTTCCGGATATTTTGTGTCCGCAAACCTCGAAAAGTAGTTCATGGATTGACTCGAAATTTTTACATAACACTGCATTAAAACATAAAAATATTTTTAATTTGTACTTTTTTTTATTCTATATATAAAAAATCAGCTTCCGTAAGTTTGTGTCTGAAAAACATCAAAAGTAGTCGACTTCCTTAATAATTAATATCAGACTGAGCTACAGCGAAGTTTGTCCGGGTTCAGCTGGTATTTTAAAAAATTCATTAAACATACATGATAAGACTAAAACTTGATATTTTATAGAAAATAATAAATTAGTATATGTATCGAGGCCTATTTAGAATTTATTAAGACTTATTTCTATTTCAGGAGAGCGTATAGATGTAGTGGTTCGTGCGACACAGAAAAATGGTGGATATTGGTTGAAAGTGAGCGGAAGCGGCGCCTGCGCGGGTCTGGAAGCAAAGGCAATGTTGCTTTACATGGGATTTAACTATACATCTATGTTGCAGAATAATCCTGTAAGTTTCTATTGAACACTTATTACTATACAAAATAAAATATTGTTTTTGTATTGTATTGATTCTTTATAGATAGATAACATCCTAATATCATCATTTAAAGAAGACAGACAAATTAATTATCCTATACTACTCGTACGATATCTAGTACATCCATTGTTATACCTACGTTGTTACATGTTAGTTCATTTTGGTCATTGTAAATATCTTAGAAACTTTTTTTTTAAATATATCAGCTCGTCAGATATATTTGAATTAAGCGAATTACGTCTGCAAATAGCATTTAGTTATGTAGTATCTACTACTGGTTGACTTAAAAGATTCGTAAATCCAGATAATGCTGCTGTGATTTCGGAAAATGTTGCCTTAATGCAGTGAATCCATCCGTAATCCGTAGAATGTAGCCCCAGTGTTAAAGAATGTACAGATAAATTAGCTTCGGGACGTTGTTGCGTTTGTAGTAGTGTAGAGTCAGCACATAAATAAACTAATACTTTTATATATTTTTATAGGCAGGTACTTAATATGAAACTAATAACACGGAAAAAGAATACTATTCTTCCATGCTAATAATACTAAACCATATTAAAATAATAAATATTAATATAGACCATAATTTATAATACTAAATGTCTTCAGCTCCAGACATTTGGCACTCATTCCAATCCTCACTTTCATCCGATGAATCATTTGTGATAATTCTAATTCGTTCTGATATTATATATTATTATATATAAAACCTCATCCCTGCCCTGAAATTTATTTTCCTCTTCAATAGCACATGACAAAAAAAATATCCATTACTCTACAGTTATGCTATTAAATTTTTCCTCAGCTAATGTCATTAAATCATTCATGTTCATTGTGACATTTTTTTTTGCGACGTAAATTTTCACTACCCCCCACATATTTTCAATTAAAGTAAGTAATATTTCGTCTATCTTATAGTCGCAAATACAAATCTCGCCTTATTTTTCAGTATCAGTTCATATAACTGGGGCTTAAGCATCTTCGATGAATGTTCAATGTTTCGTAACGTCAGCTAGTGAATCATTTGCTGTTTTTTAGAATAAGAATTTGGTGCGAGATTTTGAATTGAATTATAGTATGGTGCGTTATCAACAACAACAATAACGCTATTAGGTTTATGGTTGGGTATCAATTACATTTGGATCCATTTTGAATAATTATCTTAGTTCATATTATCATGTTAATCACCGCATTTTTGATTAGCTTTTAAGCATGAGCAAGGCATTCGGTACAAAACCATCCATACCGCCGGCATGGACAATGATCAAACGGTTGTCCTTTGATAAATGTTGCTTTAAACCAGTCCATCTGACCAAGATTTTGAGAGGGTATGTGACGTATATATATAAAGTTTCGTCGATAAAAACAATCGATTGGTTTTGTGCACAATATTCTGCAATTTTTATGAGATAATTAATTCGCAAGTATCAAATTTCGTGCTTTTCCATTAGAAGTTTGTGGTTATCTTTCGTTGGTTTTCATTTAAAACCTAATGACATTATGTGTTTTCGTAAATTGTTGGCACAACTTTAATAGTCAATTTGTTCTTTCAATTTTGCATATAGCATTTTCATCGTGGGAATTTCTTTATTTGTAATGTGAAAGTTGTGAATCGTTCTCCGGATTACTTCTTGATCATAATCATCTATTACAATTGTAGGCTTCCGATTTGGTTTATTTTTAGATGATTTAAAAGTTGGTCCCTGTTTTGAAGAATGACATTTGCTTTCTGATAGCACCTTTCTGATGGAATCAATAAAATTCCTGTTGATTTAACAACTAATTGAGCGGGAGTCATAATACTGCTTGGATTGATATTGCACTCATTTTCGAAATATTTGTACAAATTATACAATACTTATTTAGTATGGGAAGTTAAAGGTTTACGTCAACCACGTTTTAACATTGGAACCATTTTAATTAACAATTTTAATATCAAATAACAACAATTAGCAACAAATAATAACACTGAACAATAAATAACAAGAATGGACCACAAATAAATAAAATCAAGTAATTAATTAATTCCAAACTAAAACCAGATAGTCAGACCCCACAACAACTAACAATATAAATAATTATTATTTATTTGACTTTCACCATTGATTTTATATATGTTTTTCTTCCAAATGTAACGAATCTCTTTTTGCTGATTGTACAAGGAATTTTATATTTCAAGTTTCGAATTCCTGTAAATATTCAAATACTACCACAAACGCAAAAACTTCTTGAAGCTAATTTACCTATAGCTGTAGTGCCAGAAAAGTAATTCCTTTCCGAAATGTAATAAAGTGGATTACGTTTTACTTTAAAAAGACAACTTTTCGCGATTACTTAATTGAGATTGAATGTTAGATAAAAAATATTCTTTGAACTTCCAGACTAACTCGCCTCAACAAGATGATTCAGACTCTGATATTATTGTTAGCGGTGAAATGTTGGAATCTGAACAGCCATTACCAGAAACCCCACACTTTAATGTGAAACAAGTCTATCTAAGCATTGATAGGAATGTTGTGAAGAACAAAAAAAGTGATCACGATTTTAAATATATTAGTGACGCTATACCTAAGAAACCGTTCTTCCCTGCACCATTTTGTGAGTACTTAATATTTCATAAAACACAATTCTGTAAAATCATATTAAGTATTTGTTTTAATTAACATTTTGAAACACATAAAGCATATTAGCGGCAATTTATTAAGTATTTAATAGAAACATGTATCCATATTATAAATTAGGCAGGTATACATTTATTATTATTATTTTCAGCCCTAAGACAACAAGGAGTAGTCCAAATAAATGGTAAAAGTTTCCTTTATCCGAACACGCCTATACTCTTAAAACCAAAGGAAGTTCGGAGAGACATGATTTGCAAAGTAGAAGAAGAAAGCAGGCATAAGGAACCACAGTGCATACATGTTATAAACGCGTTAGAAGGAGAAATTCTGGAATTTGTTTTGATCAATGAAGGTATTATATTTTGATGTGCTCACAATTTTCACTTTACACACTTTACTTTATTAAACTTTAAAACTTTTACTTTCAGAACCTCTCTAAGAAAGTCTTGTTATTATGTATATTTAAGGTTTTATTCATATTGAGTTAGAGTAAGTTTGTAGGCTTCGTTAAGAATCTTAAAGAAGCCTAAGAACTTACTGTAACTCAATAGGGATAAGATTGTTAGTAAGCAAAATGAAATGATACTGGAAGTGTATGGAATCAGGTTATTTCTCAGTTAATCTCTGGCGAGTCGGTGTCTTTGTTCATTTTATTTTTATAAATATTTTTGACTTTAAATATTGTGTCGATTGTGCGTGGTGCCCATTTTAATGTTCAAGTTTTTCCTTTGTAAAAGATAGATGTATTCTATGGTTTTATCCGTGCAGGAACAGAGAAAGAATACAATTTCCTGCGGCCGGGCGGCCTGTCGTAAGAGGCGACAAAACAACCTACAGCCAGGTGGTAGGGCATTTGCCCAACTGGATGGCTACCACCCCTGGTCTAAAGTATGTCGCCGTAACAACTTTGAGTTGTGTTCATTAGTGACCAGGTTCTAGTCTCCCCTAAGAGAGCAGCAGCGCATTTGTAGCACCTTTGGTGTTGCAAATGTCCATAGGCGATGGTAACCGCTTTCTATCAAGTGGGTCGACTGTCTGTCTGCTGAACTCCTGCAATAAAAAGAAAAATAACTAATGTTGAAATAATGTATTTTCAGGTGTAGTTAGTAACGATTCATATACTTTTCACATGCATGGTTACTCCATGGAAGTAGTTGGGACATGGCAAGATCCTAGCAGAAAACCTGTTTCAAGAAGTAGATTTATACAACTAGAACAACAGGGCAAGATTTCTAGGTAAGATTTTTGCCCTGAGCTCACATATATTAATTACTTTGGCTTTAATTTTGAGGTTTTGCATTTCTTATAAATATCAGAATTTAATTAAGTTTTTCATCGCCTTCTGTTAATTTTTAAAGGACTACATTTGATTTTGTTGACTAGATGTGACAATTTCACGAAAGGTAATTCAGCACTTTAATGTTGTTATTGCACGTGCGGACAAGTTTAATTAATATTATTAGAAACAGACAAATAGGCAGATTGGCCACCTAATGGCAAATGATCACGAGTCTTTAAGACGTTCTTGGCTTCCAAGAAATTATATGATGCGCTTCTTTAACAACTTATGTCGCAGCGTGGAGGAAATCTGTCACCAAGAAGTTTCCGTCTTATCTACTTTGCTCTTTACGGTGATTAATATCCTACCTTCTGATTATTACTATTTCTTTATTCCCTTCATCGACCATTGTATTAAAAAGTCAGTCAGTTCAGTAAAGAAAATTTATTGTTTTCAGAAATTTACAATATCCACCTATCAAAGATACGGTAATAGTTCCAAATAGAGGCTATACTATTGTTAGAATACGTCCAGACAGAGGGGGCAGCTGGCTCTTCGAATGCAGATCTTGCAGTCTGTCCTCATTGCCTACCGCTGTTATTATAACCGTTCCTCAATCAATACCAAAAACAGTACTTGATTCATTACCGATATGTGGAAATTATAGGCCTCCAGACATATTGTTGAATTAAAAAATTAAGAAAAAAAGCAGTGAGATTGGAAAAATCTAAACAATGTGTTAGAAACATCTTCTCGAAAGAGAAATAATGAGAGACCTGGAAAAATAAGAAATAATAATTCACCAACCATAACAAAGAAATCCTTTATGCCTATTAATCGATTACCAGAAATTATATTTATTTAGATAAACAAATGAAGATAATAATTAATAATGATGATGATGACTTATGCTTAAAAAGCTTTAAAGACAATTAATATACATGAATAAGAAAAAGCATGAAATAAAAATAATGATATTATTTATTTAAGTCTTAAGGCAATGTGTTAGTTGTTATTAAATTGTTATAAATATTGCTGTGTTGACCAAAATGATGAATAATCGTTTAATGTGTATATAAAAAACTATGTTCTAATATTTTGAGAACTCAGTGAAAGTGAGAAACTAGCAAATAAAGTTATAAGTAATTTACTGCATAATTCGATTGCTCGAGAAACATTTTTAAAGATATGATAGGAATTATATTTATTGTGAATAAAATATTTAATTAATTATTTATTTTTATTTTCAGAGCATTTAATGTTTTTTATTTTAAGTATTGATGTATTTTTTAATAAAATCCATATAATATGACACATTAGTGTACACTGAAGGTGCGCCTTTATAACCACACGGCGATATACCCCATGATACAACGCCAACAACGACGGGTATTACTTCACTTTTATCTTTAGTCTGTCTTTCGCTGATAAGTTTATCTGCATCATCTGTAACTTCCTTAGTGGTAACAGTTGTTAGATCATTTATATCAATCGAATTAATAACTGCTTCTCTTGATGATAAATATTTTTCTACCATCTCTTGTATGCGGCTCCAAAATGAACTTGGCGTAGTGTAGTATTCATCATCCGTTTCTCCGTATTCATCCTCTATAGATTCGTTAAAATAAAAATCTGTATTATAGATATTAGAGTCAGCGTATACATATTCTATCAAAGGTCCTCCTGAATCACCGCTACACGCTGCAACACCCCCATAAAGAGGACCTGTGCATATATGTACATTTTCTTTGAGGAGCAGTTCAGCTTCTTCTTCTTCAATGTCTTGAAAAGCTTGATAGCAATCTGCAAATACATTCCGATGTTAATTATTTATATAAAGCAGATTACTTCTGTAAGGTCTAATCTACACAACTTGAAACTTAAAAAGTTGTTTCACAGTCGCTAAACATCACAAAGTCAAGCCTTTTACACATACATAGTAAATATACTGTGTACATTATAATTTGGTCTTAAAAGCAGACTTGTAAGTAAGGAAGTAATATTTTCGAAGAGAGAAATTCCATATTTTAAAATAATAGATGAATATTTTTCGACACCAAAATTATATTGTCACAGTGTAAGAACTTAAACTAGACGTAACATACCTATATTTATGACCT
Organism: Dendrolimus houi; assembly: GCA_039645545.1. Classification (NCBI taxonomy): domain Eukaryota; kingdom Metazoa; phylum Arthropoda; class Insecta; order Lepidoptera; family Lasiocampidae; genus Dendrolimus; species Dendrolimus houi. The sequence goes on along the minus strand of CM077127.1, from coordinate 8,205,493 downwards.
TGTCTGATATTAACGTTGTCTAACATAATATTAATATTTTGAACTGTACAGAAAAAAGGCAAATTTTCAAATTGGAAGTTCTTACCTATGTATGAAATGTAAGCTACTTTTACTTCTTGAAGTAGTTGTGGCATCGCTGGTAAGAAGTATGTAGTTTTAAGAGCTCCCCAACCGGCTAATATGAGGTTTTTGTTATGTGTACTAACTCTGTCGGGAAGGTTTATAGGCTGAACAGCGCTTGTAAATTCAAACGGGACGTTAACTTTTAGAAGTGCGATATCGAATTCACCAATTCCACTGGAAAAAAAAGCAGTTAGGCATTACTAGTGTGAAACTTACATATTTATAAGTAAATTTTTTGATATATTTGAAAGTATTGGTTACCTGCAGCGTTTCTTGAGAGCTAGCAAAATAGAACTATAAGCGTATAAATTGAACTAAGATAGCGGGGTTTTGTACCCTTCCCATAATTTCTAATTTGTTTTTTTTCGGATTTGCTCCATGCGTTTGCGCAATCTCAAAACTCACTTTATTTCAGGTAGTGCTCAAGTCAAACTAATATGCAGAGAGTGGTTTTTTATAATGTACCTATATTATTAAAATTATGATATGGGTAGGGCAGGGAACAATGATGAGATGATCTTATATATAACTCTAATAAATATTATGGAAGGTTTTATTAACATACCCTGCATATTGTGGATGAGGAACCCGTTTTTCAACTGTTCTGAATTGAGTCATCATATCATGGTAATCAATATTATGAGCGCCAGCGGCAATATCCAAGAGAAACCACTGATATATCCAAGAAACTTTGACACAATGACTTGCAGTTAACACCTGAAAAAATATAACTGAGTCCGCAATATTTTTTCTTTCTAATGTCGTGCAAGTGTAACACTAAATTTATTTAATTTTATCTTTGAACATTCTTTTCTTTATTTTTCTAATCACGTGAGACTGGCACAGTACATATAGTTCTTTAATACTTCTCTATTCTGTTACACCATAAAGCCGTCCAAGCGAAGGATACTGTCCTGGCTGTGTCGCTTGATATAGCGAACGCCTTTAACAGCCTCCCACACGAGACGATCAGGGAGAGGCTCCGTGTACACGGAGTTCCCCCGTACCTCACAAGGCTGTTGGGCGCGTACCTCCAGGACAGGTACATATTTTGGGAGGGCGGTGTGTCCGAGAATCGCGAGTTAGGTTGGCGACGCATCGCGTGCGGCGTCCCACAGGGATCGGTCCTCGGGCCGGTTCTTTGGAACGTCGGTTACGACTAGATCCTTCGGGTTCTAGTCCTGCCCGGGATAGGGCTAATCTGCTTTGCGGATAACACCCTACTCATGGCACGCGCTGCGTCATTCGCGGAATCCGTGGATCTCGCCAACGCCGGGTTGGCAATCGTGGTCCAGAGAATAGGTAGGCTGGGCTTGAAGGTCTCCCCCGCGAAAACGGAGGCCATCATGTTCCATAGGCGGTTTCGTAATCCCCCCGCGGACTTGTCCGTTACAGTCCAAGGGGTGGACATTCGTGTAGGCCGCCCCCAGATGAAATATCTGGGGCTAATTCTCGATGGGAAATGGCTGTTCAAAGCGCACTTTGAGCAGCTAGTTCCCAAGCTCGTGAGGTCCGCAGGCGCCCTCTCTCGGCTTCTTCCCAACGTGGGGGTCAGGGGGGGGGGGAGACTAGAAAGCTCTACATGAGCATCCTTAGGAGTATGGCCCTGTACGGTGCACCTGTATGGTCCGTTGCACTTCACCGCCACAATAGGATTTTGTTGTGCCGCGCACAACGGGTCCTGGCGGAGAGGGCCATCCGAAGATATCGTATAGTGTCGTGGACGGCGTCGACACTCTTGGCGGGCGATCCGCCCTGGCCTCTCCAGGCGGACGTACATGCCAAAGGTCGGCGCTCCCGACAGGATCGCACGTGGCCAGATGTACTGCCTGGCCGAGCTTCAGGCGATTAGGACGCGGGAAACCGCGACCATGATCCAATCTTGGTCAGTAGAGTTGGAAAACCCTGTGGCTGGCATTGATACAGTGGAGGCGGTTCGACCGCAATTGCTGCGATGGCTCTCGCGGAAACGCGGGTCTCTGACCTTCAGAATGACGCAGATACTTACCGGGCACGGTTGCTTCGAGAAGTATCTGTGTCAGATTGCGGGCTGCTTGCCTTCACCCCAATGCCACCAGTGTGGCGCACAAGACACGGCGTTTCATACGCTAGTCGAGTGCGCAGCGTGGGCACCACAGAGGTTTGAACTCGAGACAATAGTAGGTCCAATCGATTCGCTCGGCAGCCTGGTGCAATCCATACTGCATAGCGATGATCACTGGGTGGGTGCGGCCAATTTCTACGAGGCTGTTATGTCTCAAAAGGAGGCTGCGGAACGAGATAGGGAGAGAGGTACAAGTGCGCATGCGTCTCGCAGGTATCGACGTCAGTTGGGGTCCCGGAGGCGCAGATATGCGCATGATCTCCCTCCTTGAAATACCGCTGCAGGGACCCTCTAGCATCTAGGGAGCAGAGGACTCTTCACCCCTATTGTCGAAGTGAGTTTGCACTGCTACCCGGGGCATTCTCAAGCACTGATGCGCTAAGATCAGCGTGGGCGTAACTACGTTCTAAGTCTCACGCTCTTCTTGCCATAAGCGCGGGGCACATGGGAGGAGGATGGTTTTAGTGGAGTATTGATTTGGTTGGAAGTTTGGTTCGAGTCTCCACACCAGCCGGTCGGTTAGTGTTTGGATTGCCCCCTTTGGGAATGCCTCCCTAATCGACTATGGTCTAATCCCTAGCAAAGGACCAGGTACTGTGCGAAATGCATTTCCCCCGCCTTAAGGAAATAAATAAATAAATGGTCAATTATTCTACTGGCCCTAGTTCTTGGAATAATAATTATATATTGGACTACAGTTTTCCCCACGGCTACACAGTGTGAAAAACCTAGCTAGTAGCTCTATGTACATGAAAATTAAATTAGGTATTTTATATATATTAAATGTTTAATACTTTAGTTTCTTGTTCAATTCACTACAATCAAGAAGAAACTAATTCAATATAGTGAAATGACGTCATTTATCGGGATAAATAGTGTCCTAAGTTACTCCCCGTGATATAAGTTAGCCCCGTTGTACAAACTCGAACCATTTACAGATTTATTATAGTACTAGCTTCTGCCCGCGACTTCGTCCGCGTGGAATAGTTAAAAAAAGTTAGTTAAAAAAACCCTCCCGATATTAAAACATTCTTTACTGGTGCTCCGCTCCTATTGGTCTTAGCGTGATGATATATAGCCTAATTGTTTTTAAATGTATAAATTGTTTTATTGTATGATGATGATACCGGAAATATCAATACTTAATTAGGTGCATAAGTTGTATGATAAGCTATTTAAGTAATTAAAGTTTTTTTTAACTATCCTATGGGAACTCTTTAATTTTTCGGGATTAAAAGTATCCTATATGTTGACCAAGGATATAAGCTACCACCATAAAAAATTTCATTTAAATCGGTCCAGTCGTTTTGGAGATTAGCCGGTACAAACAGACAGACAAACAGAGGAACAAAAAAATTGAAAAATTTCTAAATTAGTTATATTTCACTTCTTACGTCCCTCTAACTCGGTTTTTTTTTCATTGTACAGAAATTCGACCTCTACAGTTTTATTATATGTATATGTATAGATGAATGTTGTATGTTGAATTACGCATTGAATGGCAACATGAATGAAGTAATTATTTTGGTTAAATAAGAAATATTATACTTTCGTGTGTATTGTTATATATTATCTGGAAGTACGCGTATGATCTCTTTTTTAATTAAAGCCTACTAATCTACCATTAAATCAATTGAAGGAGTTAACAAAGAAAAGAAGAGTTTTAAGTGATACCAATAAATACACACTTACCCATACATGATTAAGCAAGGAACCACCACAATAATGTACTCTTAGTCCAAAAATTCTTAGCTGCAGCGATACAATGTAAGGGTGACTGTGGGGCCAAGCTTCGTGACCGCCTATAAGCCGCCCTGTAGGTGGTTGGTGACAGGGAAGAGCTTGGAAACCAAATTCCTGACATTAAATGAAATTCTAAGTTTATAAGTTCCAAAAAATTACAAAAATTTACCAAGTTTACGTTCTAAAAAAAACTTTTTCTTCGAAATGGTATGTGATATAGTCATGAATAAATGATCTTGTATTATTCATAAAGTTGGTCCGGATAATGAAATAGTAATAAAATTGACAATCGCTCAGTAATATTATTATAGAAGAGACCTAAATTATACATGTGATGCTCTAACATACAAACGGACAAAAAATCTAAAAATTGTATATTCGGAATCTGTTAGTTCGAATTAGCCCCATCATTTCTTCTGTTTTTTAAATGCATTTTACAAAATTTATATTAACTATCTATAAAGTTTCTTTGGAAAATAATTCTTTAAAAAAGCCGTGGTAGCGTAATGGCAAGTGCACGCTTCCCAATCTCTAAGGGCGCGGGTTCAAACCTGGCCGGAATCCATGCACCACTTAGGCAGTTTTCCGACCTAACGTGCATATTGTTACAATTACCACGTGCTAACAACGGTGAAGGAAAACATCTTAATGCAACATGCGCATCGAGATAACCGATGTATCAAACCTACCAAGCCAGCTTGGACAAATGTGACGGGTATACTGTCCGTTCCCCCTATAATGTGAGGCCCGAGCCCAGCAGTGGGACATTTATGGGCTCTTCTTTATAATCGTAAAAGAAATAAATAAATAAGATAAAAAGAAAAATACGATTTCTGCCCGAAAAGAGATAGAGGAGGCGTGATATAAAAAAATGACTGAAATGTAATTTGTCAAATTAAGCATAAAACCTACCTTCCAAATGTAGTAAAATGTTAAATAAAAAAAGGGTAAGGTTAATCCCAAAGTTCATCTTGTGTACTTTTGGCAGTCACCAACAAAATGCGCCGAGCTCTTTGTACGAATCTATTTAATTCATAAATGTTATCAGGTTGCATATTTTCAGGTGTTTTACATTTTTGGAGAGAAATAAAAGATAAATGTAATGTCTTTTTTTGCTTATCACTAAAATGTTTCGGGTACCGATTTAAAATTATTTTAATTATTAGCTATATTTATTAAATAGGATTGTAAATATATGTGCGTAGTTTTCTCTTACAAACGCTTTAAAATGTTATGTGAATATATGAAAAGTTATCAACATCTGACTTTTATTTGAAACAGAATTCGAATGATTCCAGTTATTTTTGTGAATATGAAAATACGGGTAATATACGGGTAGTCTAAATACTGAAACGAGGTCAATTCATTTGTTATTAGTGACATTTATATAATGTAAGCGATTATTATCTTCATAAAGAAGTTAACTTCCCGGTATAACAATCCATAGGTACTAATATTATAAATTCGAAAGTAATATTGTCTGTCTGTTCCTTTCAGGTATATGTATAAGTATTTAATCTCAATACAAAGGACATAGTAAGAATACTTTACATAGAGAAAAGCAGAAGTTTTCAGGATAAAATTAGGTAAATTGTAATAAAAAATAACACCTAAATAAAAGTTTAAAGCAATGTAGCCAGCGTTGCTTGCTTGTTCTCAATATAAACTAGGGTCCACTGTTACTGAATCGGCGCCGGACGACTCACGACCTTCCGCCGCCGTAGAAGTGCGGCAGCGGGTGACGACCCGCGGAGACAATAGGCCGTCACCTGCATTCAAGCCGCTGAGTAGTGGGCGTGTCGATGTTCCGCCAGCGCCTCTCTCAATCACGGATTGAAGCAGTAGAGGCGTCAGTTGGGGTCGCGGCGAAAAGCTCGCGCACGTCCCGGGGCCCTGACATATGGCGACAGAAGGACCCCAAGGGGTTTTAGTAGGTATTCCGGCAGCCCATCTAGCCGGTGAGTCCCACACTGACCAACCGTCGTCTCCGTGCGGCAGGGTGGTCGCAAACGGACTTCCGCTTGAAAAAAAAGGGTCCACCCTTACTGCTTTCATGTACATGAAATATTTTTTCTTACATTGTCGACCCAGTTATACTATTGACAAGATCTGTATTCTTCCTTTATGTACTCTACTCTGTCGTTTTTGTTAGAACATGGCATTTATATCAAACCGATTTCTATTTTCAGTATAATACCACATCACATAAGTTTTATACTTATTGTGTACTGGCGGCCTCTGTGGTTGAGCGGGCTAAGCCTTTGCCGGCCTTTGAGTGTCTGGGATCGGCCCCAGAGTCGTCCGTTATATATTACCTATAACACAAGCGTAACTTGCTTAATTTGGGGATATACAATATGTGTGTTTGTCTGCCGATTATGTTAGAAATAAAACAAAATTTAGAGTATTCAATTTTTTTAAATAAATGGCTAAGTAAGTTTCCTATAGAATACAACAAGGTAGTAAATTTTAAATTGACAAAAGATTTTTAAGACTTACACAGACTATAAAAAACTTAATAATTTACCCAGTGCAAGCCTTGATTAGAGTTTTAATTTCAATTACGATAAACTATCACACTGTATTGGTTTCAGTTTATATTTCTACATATTATTAATAAGTATCAAAGATAACATCGGCGCCACTGCGGGACCGTGTAACATCATTTTTAAAATATTTTTTTTATAAAAATTGTTACACATTATTATTATAGTAATACTTGTCAATAATTTTACTAAAAAAATAATATCACTAAAAAATGTAATTACAAGGTACTGTACTGACATCGACGACAAGTATGTAGATAAAATGTATTTGTTACTTTAGGTTTTTCTTATACTATGGGGTTACTGGACAATTTTATTTCCTTCGTTTCTTACATTAATAATTATTGTACTATAAAAATATCTTCTAAATAATGAAAGCAGTGGCTTAAGGAGCTACTCAAATGGAGTTTGCTATGTCGGTAGTGCATTACCACTGTTAATTTACATATTTGAATAATATGTAAATTAACAGAATTTACTTTGACAAATCTGTATTCTACGAATCTTAGCAATAATATAAAAGCGTTTAAAGAAAACATTTTAACAAGTTTATACATATTTTTTTACAGGAATTAATTTTAGTACATAGAAGTGTATATGCATTCAATATTTATTATTTATAAAAACATGTTGTCACTCAAAAATTGGCAGACTTCATCAGTTCCTAAATTTCATACACTAACAGAGTGCGAGAGCTAATGTAATATGTTTCCACAAATATTATGTAACGTAAAATTGTGATGATTCGATACGAGAGATATCTACTGAGGTCTATCAAAGTGACTGCTTCTATATCTTACAGTCCGTTTCTTTATCTTTCTATTGGTAGAAAATTGAGATTACTTGTATGGAATGTATGTCAAATTTTAACCTGTTAGGTAAACGATAGGATAAGAACCGGTATTAATAAAGTACGGAGACAATTACTAATAATAATGTTTTAGCATTTTTCGAATCACCACATTACTACAAACAAGCTGCGTACAATTTTTATTTACATAATTAATTATTGTTATTAATACATGTACTGTAATTTGAACTAAAATTTTAATTTTATTACACTGTCTTTAACAGTTAAGTGTAAGAGAGCATCTTTGGGAATAACGTATCATGTGTCACAGTGTGTGTAGTTTATAATAAAAAAAGGATCAGAAAATGTAATTCAGAGAAAATAAAATACACAAATAAACAACAACAACTGTGGTAACACTGTTGTTGTTGTTTATTATGTAACAACATTTTATAGTATAATGAAAAGAGATATATGATAATGATATTTTGGAAATATGAGTTCAAGGTTATTTGATAGTAAATAAAATATTACATTGACTAAGAAATATTTTTATAAGTATTATAACTAAAGTATAATTTAATTTAAATAGGATCCAAAATGTACCGATAACCAATATTGGCTACTAAAATTATTATCATTTAATATTTCTTGGAAATATAGTCTGTTTGATTGCTCTTAAGGATACAATATTTAATATTGTTGTTATAGATAAATTATTGTAATTATAATCAACAATGATAATTTAAAGAAATTTTTAAAACTATATTTATGTACAAAACTATAAAACAAGTAACAAAAAATAACAAAATCAGAGCTGTCATTCTTTAAGCCATTGCAACTTCCTGAAACACGGCTATGAACACCAGTTCTTAAATATTTTTGGTAAGGAGAGATATAACACATACTTTGGTCTCATAATGCAATAAATAGCACGGCGGGTTATCCCAATGTTGTCCCTTGCAAAATAACTCTTAATACTCAAATTACTATATTTAAGGCCCAAAAATATATGTCACAGGTGAACTTGGATAAGTATTATTGAAGATTAAAAAAATATAGCAAAACGGCTATTTTTTAATAATTTTCCGTTACGTTGTGTTATTAACGGATGATTGTGTGTTGAAGTGTTTATTATTAAAATGGCTACCATAGATTTCACAGGTCTGGGATGACCCACCGTTCATAAAAGATATAACAGAAGTACTCTACAATATTCTTACTTACACAAAAAATCAACGATAAACAGTTACGTTCGCACGTTGTTCATATTTCAATAACTGAATAAAATATGGCAGTACGCGTACTCTTAGTTGACCAAGTCTCACTTGTGTGTATCGTGACGGGCTTAAACAAAGCGAGTAATCAAAGAGATTGATTGTTTGGGGCCTAATATCAATGTATGGGGTAATACGGCGGTGAAATTGATGGTAAGTGATTGCCGCAACGAGGGAAGTTTGGAGGCACAGGAGGCAGGTCCCCCTGAGTGCCGATGTGGAGAATCAAGTTCATTCCGATTACGATGTGGTAGATGAAGTGGCAGTGAAACAACCAATATCCTGGAAAAAATAGAAAGAGTAAATCTTTGACCGAAAAAGATGTTGCAAGTACGGTACCAAAATAAGGTCAAATTACAATGCCTATTTTTATACAAATCTGTGTTGATAAGATATTTAAAAGAAATACGCTTATTGAATGAATATTTCCAATAATAAGTCTAAGTTCAATAATGTTGAAAACAGTGAAGGGCAAGAAAATTCATAACGAATACAAAATTCTTGCCTTATTTTACAAGCACATATGACACAAACTATACAAATGTTGAAATATATACTTTTAGCCCACTATTAGAAAGCTGTATTTGTTTTGGTAGCTATGAATTCCCTTTAATATGGAACACAGATGAGTCACATTGAGTCGGTATTATTACAAAATATATGATTCAAAATATGGAGAGCATCCATTTTGATGATCTCACTATTACTTTATTTACAATGTAACTTCATCAGCAACCAACATATAGCTGAATATCAATCATAGTGAATGGACTTTCTGTTAATTCTGACGAAGAAAATATGAAAATATATAAATTTACTTCGCAAATTTGGTTTATGGTAGCTTTAAAAGTGCTTATCATATAACTAAAAATCAAAATAATTTCATAAAAGTTTTACCTGGATTATCAGCTTTTAGCCTTAAAACAACATAGCCATTATTGGGAACAGCTAAAGTATCTTTTAAAGGCGGATAGTTGTACTGTCTGTGCAGCAGTCCTTTTCTGTCTAAATCTAGGGCATGTTTTAGATTGATCTTCTTGATATTCTTATCCGGTGAACGCCCCATACCGATCACATTGTACGATGTACCATGTAAATGGAATGGATGGGAGAGATTTGGCGATTGAACTGAAAATTTGAAATCCATCTAATAGTAATATTTGTTTGTTGATTCTACTGTTATACGTGCTACATCCTGATCTTCCACTTTAGGCTCAGAGATTAGCTTCCTTAGCCTAGTTTATCTCCTCCATTTCGCATTATATTTGACATCCCTTACCAGTACTAGCTAGTATGCTTGGTATTGATCCTACTTTTACAACCTTAATTGGTTTTTAATTTTAGTGGAAACGACGGCCATACTTCACGTTTGTCCAAGGTGGATTGGCGGGTTTTACACATCCGTCATTTCCAAGTATAACTTTTTAACGATGTTTAGAATTCAGTATTAGCAACTATTAATCGTAACAATTTGCACATTAGATTCGAGATTCTCCTAAGCAGGGCATGCTCTTAGCATTTAAACCACATCATTAGAATGAGATGCGGATGTATTAGCCAATTATCTACCACGGCTTTGAGGTTTTGTGCAAGAAATTTGAAGGTATAATAATTGTTTGATAAAATTACAGATGTCTCACCTTCATCAACCAATACGATCTCAACAATAGAATTGAGTGGAACATCTATCATATGTGTACAACGACAGTCGACGGGACAATTCGGTGGTCTATTGTCACCGTTGCAGAATAGATCCGATGGAAGCTCGTGCATTTGGGATAAAGGAGGCGCTGGTGGAGCATTATAGGAGATCTCATCAACCAAGCTGAGGACATGGTCGCCTCCAGGTGCCACTAGAAAATAGAGAGCAGGTTAGTTTTAAGTATATAGAAACTCTTGGGATCCAAAATTCAGTAAAGTAAGTAGTTCGTTTCGTTCTAGAATGAGTTGTTTCCACTTTTTCGCAATTATTTTGGGCCATAATCGTTAACCTTATTTTAGTCATATCATTTTTGTCCTTTCTTATAACTCGAACACTCTGCAATGCTTGCGCAATAGATAGCTTTTACATAATATCAAATAAGAAATACTGTGCAGCTTTCGGTAAGTATTAGGGAGAAGCAATTAAGTTAGCAATGGATACTATTAAATACACCCCACGTATTAATGTTATCTACTTCAAGTCAATGTGATTCTTTCCTTTGTTTTTTTATTTGTATTTTGTATCTGGGTTCTCTAGGATTTTGTTATATTATATATATATATATATATATATATATATATATATATGTATTAAATGTGTTCCAATGGTCAGTTTATATAGTTTCCATTTTTGAAGTGAGTCGAGAGTTGGCGGATTTCATGCATGGTAATGTTACGAGTTACAGGACTCGAATTAAAATGCCGTTGGAATGATTATAGAGTTTATTAGAACCATACAAACACGTATAACACAGGTACAAATATAACCGCAATAAGTTCAAACGTAATGCAGGAGATTGTAATTCAAATACACGCGCAAAGTCCGTCACTAAATAGATTACCGAATGTACACAAGTCTTGCTTCGCTTGTGGTTATCGCTCGACTGACCCTTCCTCAATCGTGCCATTACTTTATACTGCACAAATGCAAATATGTCTGCGGCAAGCGTCGACGCAATTTCCTAGAAATCGTAATCCGCACACCTGGCTAATGACTGCCACAAAAGATTACAATACACATTGGGCTGTTTCCAATCACAAATTTTTAAACACAAAGTAAACAAAAGAAGTCCAAATGCCGAAAGGTAATAAAATGTGTTTTTACAGGTATGCAGTGTGAATTTGTTTTTGTCGGCGTCTAGGTCGTAACAGTAATATCGTTGTGTTGCTTTTATAACTATGTTTTTATTGCCGTCAATGAGTGCTAATATACTTGTTAAGCCAGTCAATTAATTTTTAGACTTTGAAATGTTTTACTAACCTAAATAGTTTCTATAAGTATTTTCCTTAAAAAGATCTTTAGGCTTGTAAAAGTGGAACCGGAACGGTAAGAAGATCTTCACATCAGGTCTTTCTTGAAGAATTGCCTTATCAATCGGCTTTGAAGATTTTAAGTTGCTAACACAAACAGCGTCGTTTCTGTTAACATTACATACCGCGTCTAATGGATTCATTACCTGCAAATGAGATTGTTTTATGAGCACATTGAATTTCTCGCACATATCAAAAATAATGCAAATTTCATAACTTGATAATATTTTGTTTTGATTTACAGCAATATTAATTGGCTACATTTTTTTTATTATATACAAAAAGTAAATAAAATAATTAGTAAGTTCTACAACCTGGATCCTTCGGTGCGTCGTGTTTACTATCCCGGTAACATTTTACACTAATTTCGACGAAACAAAAGATACTGGCTAAAATACAAAATTATTAAAGTGCATATTTACAAAATTATTTACATTTTTTGTAATAAAAATACTATATATAATTATATATATACACATTGTAAAGCTTACATTTTTCGCTTCATCTACCTTCATTAAATACTTCACACATGTATGTCGGTTTGATGTGCTTTTTGCTTAGTATTTCAAATAATAGGCCTGTTTCAATATGCAGTCAGATACATGCAATTAGTGGTTTCCTGTTTGAAAATTGTACTGTACTTGCTTGTGATAGTTTGCTGAAGGTTTGGAATTATATGGCAACAGACCTGTTATTTGAAATGATAAGTAAAAAAGGATTAAACTTACATGCACAGTTGCATATGGGGACCAATTAATAAAGGTAAAGATGAATAGAAAAATGTATGTAATTGTTATACAAAGAGGGAAAATAAAATTGTCTAAATATTTTTAATAGATTTTATTAAATTGTATAAAAATTTACACACTTAAAATAATTAGACAATAAATTGTTATATCCTGCTTTTATCGTGTTTAAGCTTTAGCTTGCAATACATTTTAAGATCGTTGTTTGATATCGATGTCGTGTATTAGACTAGGGTGGCCAATATTTTTTTATTTAATTTAATCTTTTTTAGTTATTTTACTTGGCACAATCACACATCCACTTAATTTAACGTAGTATTAACACAATAATCTTAAAGTAATGGTAACATCGTGTTAGGTATTTCTATGATCTACGTTATATATAGTTTTATATACAGTCTTCGTTTTGTTAAAGAAATGTGTGATACTATAGTGTTTCAGACTATATTTCTTCCTTACCAAGTGTCATGACCAGAAAATGCCACTTTTAATGTTAGTTCATAGTTTACAAGAGATCACTGCGCGGGAAACGGTTTTTCATATTAAATCAGTTACTGAACAGCCTTCTGCTATTAATTTTGAGAGAAAGTTTGACATAGACTACACCATAAAGTTAAATAATCTTTGGCTCATAATTCTGAACTGGCTACTGTAGCTAGGTGACTTGAAATGAGTGTTAACTTTTGTAAAGAGAATCTTTTACTTTTGTCCAGCAGCGTTACTTTATACCACATACTTGAAGTTGGTGCAAGACAGTTGCTACTTCGTCATTCAGGTGACATCTGGGACTACCAACTTGAAGAAAACTAAGTTTAGGTACTACTTAAACATGCCACGGGTATAGACTGAGATTCGCGTTGACTAAAATAACTTATGGACTTCGATATTCCGGAGTAATACAGAGTGCGACGTGTCTCAAACAAAATGTAACTATGAATGAATTTAGATTACAAATTTATAACTAACATTTTTGGTCATTACACAAGAAGTGGATTTTAATGTGTATTTACATAATAATGTTGCTGATATGTACAGTTTTAGAATGTAGGTACGGCATTAGGTATCGCATGTGATCTCACTTGTTACTCAAGGTCGTACGTATTCTAAGCAGGTGTCACTAATAAGTAAATTTTTAATATATACACGTAATAAATATCCTTGGTGAAAATTTTAATGGCAAGTCGTTAGATAAAGGATAAACAAGTCAAAATTTGTGTTAATATTATAAACGTAATCCTAACGTTGAAGTATAAAAGTTGATTCAAGAGCCTCGAAAACATGTAAGGAGATATTTTAATTAAACAATTATAAAAATATCACCGAATATGGCATAAACATAAAAATAATAAATGGAATCAACTCGATGTAATAAGGTAACATCGTTTAAATAAAATCACAAACCATCATGAACTCCCACTGAATCATTCTTATACAAAATATAAACACATAAGGCAGAGTCGAGCACTTCGAATCCACCAGACACATCACACAAAACAAACATAAATTTACACTTAGTTAACATTATTAAATCAACTGCGATGTACTTATCTTTGCACATAAGTAAACTGGGGAAAGTTGTAGGAACAGTTAGTGGAGCGTGATGGCCGGGAGATGGTCTCCGCACGTGGGGAAGTTCGGAGGAACAGGAGGAAGGTCGGCTTGTGTTCCTACTTGAAGAACAAGGCTCATGCCGATTACTATGTGGAAGAGGAAGTGACAGTGGAGAAGCCAGAAACCGGGGTTGTTGGCTCTAAAACGGAGGATGACGTAACCGTTATTGGGGACTGCAATCGTGTCCTTTGCAGGTGGAAGGTCTCCCTGTTTAAGGTGACGTTCAAGCAGACCTCTTCTGTCAAGGTCGAGAGCGTGTTTCAAGTTAATTTTCTTAACATTCTGGTCAGGAGAACGGCCAATACCTATCACATTGTACGCATAACCGTGCAAGTGGAACGGATGAGACAAGTTGGCGATTTGTACTGCAACAAGTAAACACAGTTGTTAGGTTTTAAACATTTAAAGGGAATAAGAAGAGGAGATAATATAAATGTGAAAGTGACTTTGTTTGGATGTTTGTGTTCTTTCTACACGCCGAAACTGTGACGAGAACGAACACAGTATATTTTTATAGGATAGTATAAATAGATCATGGGTCCTAAATTTACGCAAACGTAATCGTTTATATAAAACCTAATTTACAAAAATTTTACACAAATTAAATTCTTAAACGTTGATCCAAGACGGCGATATGCAGGAGCTACCTCTCGATATTTTTCTTTATCGTCAGCATGTAGGTAGGTAATAGATATGTTACAATATGCACATTATGTCAAATATACCGTCTAATCAGGACATTCTGACTAGGTTTTTAACCCCACGAGGGATGGAATAGGTAGATATGAAACGAGGGCCACAAGCCACAAGTTAACAGGGATTCTTATAATAAGCAAATAATACAAACTGCTTCAAATTAGAGAGATTTGAAATAGATAAATGTCTTTTTTAGATTTTTTTACCACCCATATATCCTGACTATCACATTGTCCAGACGATTTAATTATTAAAACTATCTTAAAGACTTATTTAGTAAATCTATAAAATTACTGAACCCGTGAAACATACCTTCGTCTACCAATACGATTTCCACAACAGCATTCAGAGGGATATCAACCTTGTGTGTGCACATGCAGTTTTGACCACAGTTGGCTGGTCTATTATCACCGTTACAAAATTGATCCGGATTGATGTCATCATACTGAGAAATCAGGGGTGCTGGCGGTGACATGTAAGATATCTCGTCGATCAAACTGATCACGTGATCACCTCCCGGTGCAACTAAAATTGTTAAAAGATGTTGTAAATAACAAATCCCATTAAGACTATATTGGAAACAATGTTAATAAAGATTATGTATCATCAGTATCCATTTATTAAACCGCGTTGACTTAGGTATTTAAAACAAATTATAATAAACAAGTAATATACTGTTTATGAATTAAATTTGCATTTCGCTACAACTAGCTGATAATATATTAAGTAATGTAATACATTTTTTCCTTACAAAATCATTTTTGTACATTATAAACAGGATTTTTGCAATAAATTACACTATATAATGAATGATGTTTAATAGTCTTAGACAACTTAAGCCACATATAAAGTTAAATATTTCAGTAGATTTTAAATTAATCATATAAAAACACAATTTAACTAAAGTTTTATCCAAAATTTTATCTCAGTAAGAAAAACCAGGTATAGCATGCAAGAATGGACTTCATTTACTGACGTACCTTTCACGTGTGATTTAAAATACAATGATTTTGTATTAAATTTTATTAAGGAACATTGATTCTGATAAGTAGTTTGTTCCTCACGATTGTGTTTAGACAGAACGTTTTTAGATTAATCTAGGAGTTACAAAATTCTTGCATTTATTTTAAGATTTTGGTCATATAATAGTTTGATTTAAATCCAATAGATATTTTTAAAGAAATGTTTATGCTTCTTAATATTTAAGTTGACGCGTTTTAGTATTCAATTTGACACTGGCTGCTTTTAACATGTAACGGTTACATTTCTCGCATATTACATGCTTTAACATAAAAGTAATAAGTATTGCATCACGGGTTATAAAGAAAGCTATTTTTTACTTATATTGGTGATGTAAAGAAATGTAACCGATTAGGGATATTTGGTTAGTAGTGGATTTAGTTCCAAGTTATTCTTACCCAGATATCTGTTGTAAGTATTCGGCTGGAATAGCATCTCCGGCCTGTACACGAAGAAACGGAATGGCAAGAAGATTTTGACATCAGGTCTTTCCTGAAGGATTGCGGGGTCAATGTTCCTGGCATTTTTCAGTTGACTGACGCAAATGGCGTCGTTCCTTGAAATATTACATCTCGCGTCCAAGGGATTCATCACCTGTTAGT